>CM060906.1:741984198-743234198 GCA_030737815.1 Allium fistulosum
TTATACAATACTCAATTCCTTTACACTTGTTATCAAAGAGAATTATAAGCTAACACATGTAATTAAGCATGAATTTATTAATGATTTTAAATGGTTATAAAGCTTTTATATTAAATTTTTACTAATTAATAAATACATTTCTTATTATATAAATAAAAACCCTTTTAAAGAAAATAATATAAAACAAATTACATTCTAATAAAATCATACATATATATTTTTAAATCCAAATATTTTAAGATATCAATCTTTTTAATTTCAAATTTTAAATTCAAATTTCAATTTAAAATCCAATTCAAATATATATTTTAAGCAAACCCAAATTCAATTTGTAAATAATAATTCTATAAAAAATCTATTATATATAAACAATTCATTTTTTTATTTTAAAGGAAAAATTTGTAAATTTTAAGTAATTAAATTAGGAGATTATCAAATCAATATTTATCCATATATATTTTATTATCAGAATTATTTATCCAATCTATAAATCAGTATTTCTATTAATATGTATTATCTATATATAATTTATTATTCATTATTTATTAAAATTGAAATTCGTCTATATACATATCCAGATATATATATCAGAATTTTATTTGTTCAACTTACAAATTATTATTTTAATAAATTTAATCCAAATCAATCAATATTTTATTAATTAACCCAGTTAATTATCAATTAACAGATGATACAAAAATCCGGGTTATCACATTCCTCCCCCCTTAGAATCTTTTCGTCCTCGAAAAGGAACGAAGCCAGAATTTTATTAAAATACTTATTATCAGATAAATTTTCTCTTTGAACATATTTTTAAAACACTTTAAAAATCTTTATAATATTACTAAATTAGTTTTTATAAAAATACTTTTATAACTCGATGTTTCAACAAGTCCATTCTCGTTCTCACAGAAATTCGGTCATACGTTGATCAGGCGTAGGACTGAAAATCTATAAGTACTGGGTAAACCCGTTTTCAACACTGAGTGAAAATACTTGGAAAATAATTTTATGAAAACATAGAAAACAGTTTTGAAAATAGAGAAAATATCTTTGGTGAGAATGCTCTGGAAATCATCACCCCCATCCATGGTCACAGTTACATCACGGGTTACGTTGCCATCGCAGCAAAAGTCCATGTAACTAATAACAGCATAGAACCCACAACAGATCGCAGTTACATTCCAGGGTTACGTTGCCATCGCAGCAAAAGTCCATGTAACTGTTGGCTCTCAGCGGCACACACGATTTCGCTGTCAAAATGAAACTTCTCCCACATAGGTCGCAGTCTACCGATATAAAATCAAACGCAGACTGTTGGCTCTCAGCGGCACAAACGACTTCCGCTATGTTACCATAGTGTCACAGTCTACCGATATAAAATCAAACGTAGACAGTTGGCTCTCATCGGCACACAAGACTTTCGCTATGGTCTGCAGTAGATCGCAGTGACATCGAGTTAAACTGTCGTCACAGCATAACTCAAATGCCTCTGTGGGCACCAGCCCCTCGACTTTCGCTACACAAATAATCCTCAGGAACTAGTTTATTCCGGACTCCTCACAGGATTAACTTTAGAAACCCCCCTTGGGGCTCAAGGCAGTACCACCCTGTGGTACTCCTGAGAAGTTCATTTCAATTCTAATTTACCATTTGAATTTTTAAACTTATACATCTTCAATCATAATTCTAATTAATTCAAATCAAATTCAATTTGAATAAATTTCAAATTGAACCAGCTTCAATTCCAAATCATTTTAATTCTATTCAAATCTCAACTTAAAACCATCTCGAATTATATAAATTCGAGTTAAATATTTTAAATACTGATTTAATCACTTAAGTCGAATTATATAAATTCCACACACTAAGCCGAATAAAAGAAAAGGGACCTCTAGACAGGGATCTATCTTGCTCTCAGTGGGTGCTACCCACGAAACCTTGCTGCACCTACCATCACCAGAAACCTCATTGCACTCGATCCACTGTAGAAATCGAACCGATCCAAATTATTCTTCCCAGACAAACTAGGGCTACAGAACAAAATTCTCTATCGCCACTTCCACGGTGATCTACCAACACTTCTACTATTTTTCTCCACGTCTCTGACCACTCATCTTATTTTGAAATGAAGAGCAGAGTCTCCACTTTGAAAAATCTTTTGAATCTTTTAAAACTTGAGTCTTTGTTTGATTTTAAAACTTGCATTGATGTTTTAGATTTCCAGAAACAATACTATGTTATTTTAATCTAAACAAGTTTTTAAACTAAAACCTATTATACTACAAACATAATTCGTTCTGTAATTAAATCCTAACAAAGCTTGAATCAAAAGTTAGAGAATTTTCACTAGAATTTGAGTCTGGGAATTTAGAAACAGAGTTTCTATAATATATGTATTCACAGTCAATAATAGGCATACCACACAGACATTTCATATACATAATATACATGCATTAACATCCATATAATTGATTATCCTTAATTAATCTAATTAATTATAAAAATTAATCACATTAATTAATTACTTATCTCAACTTAATGATCTTCATCAATTCTTTAATTACTTCTCTTAAGTAAAAAACTTAGATTAATCATTATTAATTACTATTTAATTTATCTTTACTAATCATTTAATTAATCAAAAGTAAACACTTGACCAGGCCAACGGACACAATATTGTTTTAAAAAGGTAGATGAAATAATTTTACCCAGATATAATTTCTATATAAAAAAGTATCATTTTAAATGTATATGGTATTTGTAATGATTGGTTGAGATGATAATAATTTATCATCTAGGATTAGGAGTATGAGTGTTGAGGTTGGAAGTGTATTTGTCGAGACTGTAAACCTAATACCGTCTCGAGTGAACTTTACAATTGTAAGGATTTCACCAATCTCTGAAGAAAGCCTGTTATGGTTCGGAGTTTATCTTTGAAGTTGGATGAGTAGTGTTGGATCTGTCGGAGAGCAGAAGCGAGTGATGGTATCTTGATACCTCAGGAAGAGTAGCTGTGTGATGAGACGCAGTGACTATGGATGTTCCCGAAGATGTTTTCTTTTGGAACAAGTTAATGAAGTGTGTCTGTTTCGGTGTTGTGGTTGAGTTCAGCATGGTGTTTCTATTTGGTTAGGGCGCAGTTCTCTGTTGAACAGAAAAAGGAAATCAGGGGTTTCCTGATGATCTATCGATATTGAGGGGTCGGGGTTCATCTTATGGGTAGAAGTGTTAGCAGTGAAGCTGGGAAAAATATGTGATGGTGATGCAAATCACCATGGAAGCAGCGATGATGGATTACAGTTTGTAAACCTAGTTTTAACTAGGTCTGTTATTTTTGTTCTATGTCGCCTCTTGAGTTGATCGAGTTCAATGGAGCTCTGGGGAAAGGAAGTTATGGTGGAGACGAAGACGTGGCCAGAGTTTTAGGTGTGACGGTGGTCAGAAGATCGTGGTCAAGGCGATGACAGGTTTCGTGGGTGGGTTCAGTTGTGGTTCCAGGTCCAGATAATTCTCGTTTTCGATTTCGAGTAGGGATTGACGCTCTGATACCAAATGTAACGACCCGCCTTCCTATGCCCAGGAAAACGCATCGTTATGAAGAAAGAAAGGGATAGAAGAAGAAAAGAAAAGAAGAAAGAACAACAACACATCAGAAATCTCACAGCGGAACGAGAAATATATTATATCACATAAGATATTACATAGTATCATATACATCAGAGTACACAATTTATACATCACAGAATAGACAGTTATAAACTTCTGTCTATTATACAACACAAGTACAACTATCATACACAGCGGAAACTCTATATATCTATTCGCTGAAGCCTCCTGCTCCACAGCTCCTCCAGAATTCGTCAAGACTAACCTGAATTCCCTTGACTACTCGTAAAAATTTGAGTACCCAAGAGTTTATAAAACAGAAATAAACGCTTGGGTCAGACATGGGTCTGGTGTGAGTAACAGGTTAAACTTGCTTAACTTCAAAACCTTTAGAAAGAAAAGGTATCATGTAAGACTCCCCACAAATAAACATGGGTAAGTTTTTACCTTACGCTAACCAAAACATTTGATAGGAAATCTGATTTTATTATAATAGGGTCTAGGGTTTTCAAGTAAAATATAGAAATAGCTGAAATGCTTACATCTCACATTCCAACATAGTTGGGCACAACTAATACGTACGGCACTTATTGGAGTTTGGATTCCATACAATGGCAGGGCTACTGGGGTTCCGCCCGTCACAGTACGTGGCCTAGATCACCGTACCGAGGAGTACGCCCGCTCCCCTGCAACACAAAGCCGGAACCATCCCTTACTGGATAATCCCGAACAAGACAATCCCGTAGTTGGCGCGACCAACCACACACTAAGCCGAATAAAAGAAAAGGGACCTCTAGACAGGGATCTATCTTGCTCTCAGTGGGTGCTACCCACGAAACCTTGCTGCACCTCCCCTGTTTTAGCCATTCCCGGTTGATGAGGCTTGAGGTTACGATTACCTTTAATCAGAACATATCACTTAGAATGCTCATCGTCCGCCTGACGATGTGCTGAAAGCATTCAATCCATATAAGTTCGTTCCGGGTTCGAACGAAACCGAAGGCATTATCTCGTTACACTCGTTTTGGAATCACCCTCAGAGTTAACGACAATAACCCTTGCACTCTGAATCTTCATCTTCACTTGAGATTCACGACCTATCGTTAATTTGGATCGATGTGGTATTCGGGTCTCCAGACCTGGAATCCAGGTATACGGAAACCCGATCCCGGTCTCATCGAAATCCAAAACGTATCTTTTAAGGCCAAGTTGTTTAAAGGTTTAAACAATTTAACTTATCTATATTCATACAGATAGATAATTCACAAATCACAATTGATAATCACATTATCAATTAAACAGATGATTCATAACCAAATAGGTAATCCATATCAACATCACAATAGTTAATCTCATAATGAAATCAAACATTCATACCACACAACATCACTTATCTCATTTCTGAGATTACATCCATTCAAGACAATCAATGTCATCCATTCATACATAAACAATGATTTACTTAATCACAACATAATTAATTTAAAATGAATTAAATTAACTATCTCTATCTTTAATTAATTTAAAGTGAATTAAATTAATTACTTCTTCTCTTAATTAATTTAAAATAAATTAAATTAATTACTTCATTATAAATCTTACTTATATAATCATTAATTAATTACAAATAAATTAATTAATCATTCTCTAATTATCCACTTTAATTAATCACCTTGATTAATTATATTTTAATTACAATTAAGTAATTATCCTTAATTAATCTCACAAATTAATTATTCTTAACCAATACAGTAATTAACCTTTAATTACTTCATTAATTAATTAATTATAATCAATTACTTTAATCCTTAATTAATTACAATTAATTAATTATCATTTGATTAATTAATCTTAATTAATCAACTCTTAATTACATCATTAATTATATTAATTAATGATCCTTAATTATTCTTAATTAATTATCTTATTTAAATTAATTACATTTAATAATTAATTAGTCACATTTATTAATCACCTTTGATTAATCTCATTTAGTAATTAACTTCCCTTAATTACTCCACTTCATAAATTAATTACTCCTTAATTAATTATTCTTTAATTAATCCCTTGATTAATTTCTCAAAAGTAATTAACTCAAATTACTTTTATTATTAAATCATCTTCAGTTAATTACATCCAGTAATTACCTTTAATTACTTTCCTAAGTAATTATACTTTCACTAATTACATTTAAGTAATTATCAAATTTCCAAATCATTATCTTAAATTAATTTAACTAATTGATTTAAACTTATCAAATTTATTTAATTAATTACCTTAAGTAATTAATTTCTTTAATTACTTTCATTAAGTAATTTATACTTAACCAATTTATAAATGATTATTATTAATTAATTAATCTAATTGATTATCAAAATAAATCCCATTAATTAATTATTTAATAATTCTTAATTAATGATCCCTCATTAATTATTAACCATTCTTTAATTACTTCTTTAAGTAATTAAACCTTAATCATCTATTATTAATTACAACTTAATAAATTCTTAATTACCAATTTATTTATCTCTATTACTAAATTAATTTCTTAATTAACCTTTAATAATTAAAGTAGAAAATGTTTTTGAGATTTTTTTTTAAGTTAAAAGAAAAATGAAAATTCAAAAATGCCATAAAACTAAAAAAAGAAAATGAGACTTACCCCCCCCCCCCCCCACACTTAATTTTGACTGTGTCCCCACAGTCAATGCATGATATAATGAGCGTAACAGGGAAAACTATGTACATATTTACAAAAGAGGGTTAACATTCTTACTAAACGTAGCTTGGCTTATGAAGGATCATGAGCTCCTCCTCTTGGTTATTTGGCAATTCCAAGAAAGGTTTCAGACGATGACCGTTGACTTTGAAAACCGATCCATCCCTGGGGTTTTCTATTTCTACGGCACCATGTGGAAAAACAGTTCGTACCACAAATGGTCCGGTCCATCTCAATTTAAGTTTCTTAGGGAATAAATGAAGTCTTGAGTCATATAAAAGAACTTTTTGGTTAGGCGAAAACGTTTTCCTTAGGATTGACTTGTCATGAAAAACTTTGGTTTTTTCTTTGTAAATTTTCTCGTTTTCATACGCGTCATTCCTAAGTTCTTCTAATTCGTTGAGTTGTAGTTTTCGGTTTTCGCCAGCTTTCTCAAGATCAAAGTTTAAGTTCTTAATTACCCACAATGCTTTGTGTTCGGTTTCAACGGGTAAATGGCAAGCTTTACCGTAAACTAATCGAAATGGGGACATCCCAAGGTTAGTTTTAAAAGCAGTACGGTAAGCCCAAAGCACGTCAGTCAATTTCTGAGACCAATCTTTTCGATTTTATTGACAGTTTTCTCCAAGATTTGTTTTATTTGTCGATTTGAAACTTCAACTTGGCCACAAGTCTGAGGATGATACGGAGTGGATAACTTGTGGGTTATCGAGTATTTTTTTATTAAAGTTTCAAAAGAACGGTTGTAAAAATGGGTCCCGTTATCACTGATTATTGTGCGAGGTGTGCCGAACCTCGAAAAGATATTTTCTTTGAGAAATTTCACAACAATTTTATGGTCGTTGGTTTTGCAAGGAATGGCTTCGACCCATTTTGAAATGTAATCGACAGCGAGAAGGATATACAAGTTTCCAAAAGAATTGGGAAAAGGTCCCTTAAAGTCTTTACGCCATACATAAAAGATTTTGATCGTATGAACGGGGTTTAGAGGCATCATATCTCATCGAGAAATTCGTTCAAGCATTTGACATCGATCGCAAGTTTTACAAAATTCAAACGAGTCTTTGAAAAGAGAAGGCCAATAGAAACCACACTGAAGCACTTTTTCCGCAGTTTTTCGAGGACCGAAATGTCCACCACACGCTTGATCGTGGCAAAATGAAAGAACACTCCTAATCTCATTATCCGGAATGCAACGTCAGATGATTTGGTGGGGACAATATTTGAACAAGTATGGATCGTCCCAATAGAAATACTTCACTTGGGACATGAATTTGCATATGTCCTGTTTGGACCACGATGAGGGAGTTTCTTTAGTGACTAAGTAGTTCACTATATCAGCATACCATGGGTCGATAGAAATTGAAAGGAGTTGTTCATCGGGGAAGTTTTCATTGATTGGCAAAGAAGATGGTGCGTTCGGAAGACGAGACAAGTGATCGATTATGATGTTATCAGATCCTTTTTTCTCTTTAATTGTAAGGTCAAATTCTTGAAGTAAAAGGATCCAACAAATCAAGCGGCATTTGGCATCCTTTATAGCGAAGAGATATCGAAGCACAGAGTGGTTCGTGTACACAGTTGATGTAGCTCAGGCCAAGGATGAAGGCATAAGTCGTACGCGACTTATGGAAGGAGCGATGAGTCGAGCTATGAGTTGTGACCGACTCAAGGAAGCAGTAGACATAAGCGTAAGTCGTGACCGACTTAACAGTCTAAGTCGTGACCGACTTAATTGGGGAGAAGACGATGCAGGCCAAGTACTAAGTCATGACCGACTTAAAGAGATTGAAGGTCTAAGTCCTGAACTTAACTGGGGAGAAGGCATAAGTCGTGACCGACTTAATGAAGGCGAGGAGATAAGTCATCCACGACTTATTGAATCGGAAGGCACGAGTCGTCCACGACTCAAGGGAAAGGCTGGCATAAGTCGTCCAAGACTTAAGAAGAAGGATATAGGAGGAGCAGCACAAGCTGGAAATTCACAAGAGTTAAGTCGTCTACGACTTAAGAGAAGGGATGAGTCGCTGCCGAGTTAAGACTTAAGATGAGTCGTTTGGTTTCTTAAGTCGTGAGCTGGGATAAGTCGTTTGTTCTTGAGTCATGTATGAGTTAAGTCGTCTATGACTTAAGAGAAGTGATGAGTCGTTGCCGAGTTAAGACTTAAGATGAGTCGTCTGGTTTCTTAAGTCGTGAGCTGGGATAAGTCGTTTGTTCTTGAGTCGTGTACTTAAATGTTGAGTCGTTGTATGATATTATGTTGTATTTCTGTAAGTCGTATGTCGTCTGTACTTAAGTCGTAAGTCGTCGCGTTGTGTTTCTGTGTTGTAACTGTTTTGTCTTGAGTCGTTACTTTTGAGTCATAAGTCGGAGGCTATAAGTCGGAACCGACTTAGGAGTTAGTGAAATTTCTGTTGTAAAGTTGTTCGCCTATAAATAGGCCGTGAGTCTCATTTGTAAGGGTTGTTGGTTTTTGAATAAAATTCTCTTTTGATTGCTGTGTGCTTTCATCTAAATTGGTAGTTGAGTGTAATCTCCTATCTCCTCTTTCGGATAATCGAGTGCGCTCGATTCAACGATTGTAGAAGCCGATTCGCGAAATCAAGTGCGCTTGATCAACGCTCGAAGAATTGAAGATCTTTGAACCCGGTATCGTGCGCGATCAACGAGTTCGGGATAGCTAGAATTCGGCATCTTCGGATCAACGAATTCGGGCATCGCAGTATTCATCAATCCACCGATTACTACATTCATCGTATTATCTTGTTTTTGTAATATCCGCTGCGTCAGTTTTGGTATCAGAGCTTGTTCTAGCCAATCATAGCTAGATCGAGACTTGGAGCCTATTCTTTTAGAAGTTGAAGTGATTTGTCGAGCCGAAGTGAAGATTAGAGTTTGTGTTTATCACGGCCGAGAGTAAGAAGAGTTTGTTCGAAGTTGTTTGATCGGATTTGAATTGGAGGCCGAAACTTTGTCCATCGTGTTCATCGCGATTTGCTACAAAGTGGAAGTTTTCGATCTGTTTCATTTTGGATCAAAGTCCGAAAAGTGTTTGAATTTTGAAGTGTTGAAGAGTTTGTAAAGATTTCAAGTATGCCGCCAAGAAGAGCTAATCGCCACCAAAACATAGAAGCTTTGTATCGAAGAGATGAAGCTGATGAGATGGAGCAAAGAATCAATGAAAACTTTAGTGAAAAGCTTAACGAAGGAATTGGCCTGTTAGAGAAGCTTATGACGGAGATGAATCAAAATCGGAGAAGGGTTTCACCTGAATCTAACCATGGGGGTAGTAGAGTCTCGCCACATTCCAATCGAGACAGAAGTGTTGAAAATGATCAAGGGCGTGGGAGGAACGTGAATGATCGTGAACGGAGGAATGTAGATAGAAGGGATGATGGTGGTGGACGTGAAGGTAGTAGAGATGTAGGTGGACGAGATAGACAACGATATACATCTGATTTTGATGAGGAGTATGATGAAGGTAGTGTTCGAGGACAAGGAAGAAATCACTCTGAGTATGATCACAAGTGGGAGTCGGGGATGAAGACTAAAATTCCTGAATTCAAAGGTGGTATGCAAGCGGAAGAGTTTCTAGATTGGGTAGCTAATGTTGAGGAGATTTTTGACTTCAAAGAAGTTCCATAACATCGTAGAGTGAAGTTGGTTGCTACAAGGTTGAGGGGTAGAGCTTTGGCATGGTGGCAGCAGACCAAACTTACACGTGAACGAATGGGAAAGTCAAAAGTTGAATCTTGGGAGAAGATGAAGAAATTGATGAAAGCAACGTTCTTACCTTACAATTATCAGTCTTTGATGTATCAACGTTTGCAAAACTTGAGACAAGGGACGAAATCTGTGAATGACTATGCTGATGAATTCTATCAACTTATTGCAAGGAATGATATTATGGAAACGGAAGAGCAGCTAACATCTAGATTTGTTGGAGGATTGCGAATGCAGATTCAGGATATGGTTAATATGTTCGATCCAAGATCTGTAGCGGAAGCACATCAGAAAGCGTTGGCTTGGGAGAAACAGGGACGACGAGGAAGTGGTGTGTTTACTAATTCTAACAATCAAGCGAAGAGTGTTGGAGGAAGTTCTAATGTTTCTAAACCTATCAGTAGACCAGTGGTGAAGGAGGCTGAGAAGGCGAAAGTTAACAATGGTTTCAAATGTTACAATTGTCAGGAATTGGGTCATAAAAGCAGTGAGTGTCCAAAGCCAAAGAAGAGAACCATGATTGTAGAAGTTGAGGATGGTGATGGGGATTGTTCTAGTCCAGTTGAGGAGGATGAGCAGGATATTGCGTCAGGGGACGAAGGTTGTAATCTAATGCTGAGGAGATCGTGTTTAACACCGAAACAGGAAGAAGCTAGTTGGTTGAGGAGTAATATCTTTCAGTCAAAATGTACTATATTGGGGAAGGTGTGTAAGTTTGTGATTGACGCAGGAAGCTGTGATAACATTATCTCAACCGAGGCTGTGACAAAATTGAAGTTGAAAACCGAGAAACATCCGAATCCATACAAGTTAGCATGGTTGAGAAAAGGAGGAGAAGTGAAAGTGGATAGACGAGTTCGTGTTCCATTCTCTATCGGGAAGAAATACAAAGACGAGATCTGGTGTGATGTCGTAGAGATGGATGTTTTTCATTTACTATTGGGAAGACCATGGCAGTATGATCGAGCAGTACAACATGACGGTCGGACCAACAGTTATAGTTTTATATTTAAAGGCACGAAAATTGTCTTAGTTCCAAAGAAGAGACAACCGGGAGAAAGTAAGTCAGAAGAGATTGAAGAACTGAAAACTTTATTGACTTTAAAGGAGTTTGTTAAAGAAGTTGAAGAGGAACCTGAAGTGTTTTTGTTAATTGGGCGAGAGAGCAGTGAAGAAGTTGAAATTCCAGAAGAACTTAAACCAGTTTTGAAAGAATTTGACGATGTATTCCCAGAGGAGTTACCAATGGAGTTGCCACCGTTGAGGGATATACAACATCAGATAGATCTTGTTCCAGGTGTTGTGTTGCCACACAGACCACATTATCGAATGAGTCCGAAGGAACATGAAGAGTTGCAGAGGCAAGTGGAAGAATTGCTTGAACAGGGGCGTGTGCAGGAGAGTCTGAGTCCTTGTGCTGTACCAGCTTTATTGGTACTCAAGAAGGATGGGACGTGGAGGATGTGCACTGACAGTCGAGCATTGAATAAGATTACTGTGAGATATAGATTTCCAATGCCGAGGTTGGATGACTTGCTAGATCAAATAAGCGGAGCTACTATCTTTTCGAAGATTGATTTGAAGAGCGGATATCATCAAATTCGTATCAGACCAGGCGATGAGTGGAAAACTGCTTTTAAAACCAGGGAGGGTCTATACGAATGGTTGGTCATGCCATTTGGTTTATCCAATGCACTGAGTACTTTTATGAGGGTGATGAATCAGATTTTTCGACCGTTCATTGGGAAATTTGTGGTGGTGTACTTCGATGATATTCTGATATATAGTGGAAGTCCGGAGGAACATTTGAATCATCTGAGAGAAGTGCTAATGGTACTGCGACAACAACAATTTTATGCTGCAACGAAAAAATGCGTGTTCATGACGCATAGTGTTTTATTTCTGGGATACGTTGTGTCGAAGGAAGGTATACAGGTGGACCAAAGTAAAGTTGAGGCAATCAGAGATTGGCCGCAGCCCAAGACGATAACGGAAGTTCGTAGTTTTCACGGGTTGGCTTCATTCTATCGAAGGTTTATACCACACTTTAGTAGTGTGATGGCACCTGTTACTGATTGCATGAAGGGTAAACAATTTGCATGGACGGAGGAAGCCGGGGTTGCTTTTGAGCGAATCAAAGAACTTTTGACGTCTGCACCAATTCTAATATTACCAGATTTTCAGTTAGTGTTTGAACTACATACTGATGCATCCAAAGTTGGAATTGGAGGAGTGTTGAGTCAAAGGGGTCGTCCTATTGCATATTTCAATGAGAAGTTGTCAGGAGCGAAGATGCGATACAGTACGTATGATGTGGAATTCTATGCTGTTGTACAATCTATCAAACACTGGAGACATTATCTATTTCAGAAAGAGTTTGTTCTTTACACTGATCATGAAGCGTTGAAGCATTTACAAGGACAGGACAAGATTTCAGCAAGACATGCATCGTGGATTGCATATCTACAACAGTTTACATTTGCTGTGAAACACAAGTCGGGAGTGACGAATCGTGTGGCTGATGCGTTGAGTAGAAGAAATCACTTGTTAACTACATTGAAGGTTGAAGTGACGGGGTTTGAAATATTGCCAGAATTATTTACCGATGATCCTTACTTTGCAAAGTTTGTTGATAAAGTCAAGGAGGGAGAGACGGATGAGTTTATGATGGTTGATGGTTTTCTTTTTAAAGGAAATCGATTGTGCATACCGAAAGGTAGTCTGAGAATGAAGATTATCAAGGAGTTACACGAAGAGGGACATGTTGGGAGAGACCGTACCTTACAGTTGATTTCACAGGCCTACTTTTGGCCATCAATGAGGAAAGAGGTAGAGAAGTTCGTGGAGCGTTGTCATATTTGTCAGGTTTCGAAAGGAACTGCAACTAATGCTGGATTATATATGCCGTTACCTGTACCGACAAAACCATGGGTTGATGTGAGTATGGACTTCGTGTTGGGATTACCGAGGACACAGCGTGGTAACGATTCCATTTATGTGGTGGTTGATCGATTTTCGAAAATGGCACATTTTATTGCTTGTAAGAAGACGGCGGATGCTGTTCATGTTGCTCAATTGTTTTTCAAGGAGATCTATCGGCTTCATGGATTGCCAGAATCTATTGTGTCGGATAGAGATACTCGATTTCTGAGTCACTTTTGGTTAAGTTTGTGGAAAATGGTGGGAACGAAGCTGAAATTTAGTAGTTCTTATCATCCGCAAACAGATGGACAGACCGAGGTGGTAAACAGATCATTGGGAAATTTGCTAAGGTGTCTTGTGCAAGATAATCTGAAGAGTTGGGATGTGAAATTATGCCAGGCAGAGTTTGCTCATAATCATGCTGTAAATCGAAGTACTGGGTTCAGTCCATTTCAGATAGTATATTCAAGCTTACCGAAAGGGCCGTTGGATTTAACAGTAATACCACACTCAAAAGGGACAGTTAAGAAAGCTGCTGATTTTGTTGACGGGTTGACGGAATGTCATAAAATCGTTCAGGAACGATTGGAGAAAGTGAATGAGAAGTACAAACGAGCTGCAGACTCGAAACGAAGGAATGTTGAATTTCATGAAGGTGATTTGGTTTATGCCGTGTTAACAAAAGATCGTTTTCCGGTAGGAACGTATAATAATTTGAAAGCACGAAAGATTGGTCCAGTGGAAATTTTAAAGAGGATCAATGACAATGCTAATAAATTGGAACTGCCAGAGGGAGTGTACACGTCGGATGTATTTAATGTTAAACATCTTGTACCATATCATGGGGATGGACGAACTGATGTGGAAAATTTACAAATTCGAGGTCGAATTTCTCTCAACCTGGGGAGGATGATGTAGCTCAGGCCAGGGATGAAGGCATAAGTCGTACGCGACTTATGGAAGGAGCGATGAGTCGAGCTATGAGTTGTGACCGACTCAAGGAAGCAGTAGACATAAGCGTAAGTCGTGACCGACTTAACAGTCTAAGTCGTGACCGACTTAATTGGGGAGAAGACGATGCAGGCCAAGTACTAAGTCGTGACCGACTTAAAGAGATTGAAGGTCTAAGTCCTGAACTTAACTGGGGAGAAGGCATAAGTCGTGACCGACTTAATGAAGGCGAGGAGATAAGTCATCCATGACTTATTGAATCGGAAGGCACGAGTCGTCCACGACTCAAGGGAAAGGCTGGCATAAGTCGTCCAAGACTTAAGAAGAAGGATATAGGAGGAGCAGCACAAGCTGGAAATTCACAAGAGTTAAGTCGTCTACGACTTAAGAGAAAGGATGAGTCGTTGCCGAGTTAAGACTTAAGATGAGTCGTTTGGTTTCTTAAGTCGTGAGCTGGGATAAGTCGTTTGTTCTTGAGTCATGTACGAGTTAAGTCGTCTACGACTTAAGAGAAGTGATGAGTCGTTGCCGAGTTAAGACTTAAGATGAGTCGTCTGGTTTCTTAAGTCGTGAGCTGGGATAAGTCGTTTGTTCTTGAGTCGTGTACTTAAATGTTGAGTCGTTGTATGATATTATGTTGTATTTCTGTAAGTCGTATGTCGTCTGTACTTAAGTCGTAAGTCGTCGCGTTGTGTTTCTGTGTTGTAACTGTTTTGTCTTGAGTCGTTACTTTTTGAGTCGTAAGTCGGAGGCTATAAGTCGAAACCGACTTAGGAGTTAGTGAAATTTCTGTTGTAAAGTTGTTTGCCTATAAATAGGCCGTGAGTCTCATTTGTAAGGGTTGTTGATTTTTGAATAAAATTCTCTTTTGATTGCTGTGTGCTTTCATCTAAATTGGTAGTTGAGTGTAATCTCCTATCTCCTCTTTCGGATAATCGAGTGCGCTCGATTCAACGATTGTAGAAGCCGATTCGTGGAATCAAGTGCGCTTGATCAACGCTCGAAGAATTGAAGATCTTTGAACCCGGTATCGTGCGCGATCAACGAGTTCGGGATAGCTAGAATTCGGCATCTTCGGATCAACGAATTCGGGCATCGCAGTATTCATCAATCCACCGATTACTACATTCATCGTATTATCTTGTTTTTGTAATATCCGCTGCGTCAACAGTAATGTGTGACCCTATCAAGTATTGTCAGAATTTTTCGAGAGCAGAAACGACAGCTAGAAGCTCTTTTTCGGTTGTTGTGTAGTTAAGTTGAGCGTCATTCAAAGTCATACTCGCGTAGTAAATGACATAAAGGATCTTGTTGATGCGTTGTCCTAAGACAGCAACAATGGCAAAGTTCGAAGCATCACACATTATTTCGAAAGGAAGATTTCAATTGGGCGCACAAATGATTGGAGAAAAAATGAGTTTGTTCTTAAGACGTTCAAAAGAAGAGATACAATCATAGTTAAAATCGAAAGGAACGTCTTTTCCAAGAAGAGTCGTCAAAGGACGAGCAATTTTGCCAAAGTCTTTCTCAAAGCGTCAGTAAAAGACAGCGTGTCCTAGAAATGATCGAATGTCCTTAACAGATTTGGGAATGGGTAGATTTGCAATTACGTCGATTTTCGCTTTGTCTACCTCAATGACTTTATTTGAGATGATATGTCCAAGGACTATTCCTTGTTTGACCATAAAGTGGCATTTTTCCCAATTCAAAGTCAAATGTTTTTCTTTACATCGATTTAGAACCAATTCGAGATGATGTAAACATTGGGAAAAAGAATCGCCAAAGATTGAGAAATCGTCCGTAAAAACTTCTAGAAAGCATTCAATCATGTCAAAAAAGATTCCAACCATGCATCGTTGGAAAGTTGCAGGAGCGTTACAAAGTCCGAATGGCATACGTCGATAAGCAAAGGTACCAAATGGACACGTGAAAGTCGTTTTCTCTTGATCTTCAGGAGCGATGGGAATTTGGTTATAGCCGAAATAACCATCAAGGAAGCAGTAAAATTCATGGCCGGCTAAACGTTCGAGCATTTGGTCAATGAAAGGAAGAGGGAAGCGATCTTTTCGTGTCGCGACATTTAGTTTTCGATAGTCAATGCAAACACACCAACCCGTTTGAGTACGAGTTGGAATAAGTTCGTTTGAATCGTTCTTGACAATGGTTAGCCCAGACTTTTTTGGTACAACGTGAATTGGGCTAACCCATGAACTATCAGAGATTGGGTAAATGATTCCGTTGTCGAGAAGTTTAAGAATTTCATCACGCGCCGCATCTTTCAATTTTGGATTAAGCCTTCGTTGCGCGTCACGAACGGGCTTGGCATCGTCGATTAAATGGATGCGATGTTGAACAATAACAGGGCTAATTCCCTTAATATCGAAGATCGACCATCCAATCGCTTCCTTGTTTTTCGACAGGATTGAAAGTAAAGAGGTTTCTTGATCAAGAGAGAGAGTCGTAGAAATTATGACAGGAAATGTTTCGTTATCACCTACGTATGCGTACTTAAGGTGATCGGGAAGTGGTTTGAGGTCCAACTTCGGGAGTTTTTCGATCAAGGAATTGGGTTGAGATTCGGACTCAACTGGAAGTGATTCAAAAGGAAGAGTGTATTCAGTCTCATTGGGAATTTTGTGAAACAATTTTTCGTATTCGGCCTCGCGTTCATCATTAAGATCAAGTGTTTCATTTTTAAAGTTTTCGTAAATGGCACTAACTTCCAACGTTTGGTCACGAGGTTCATTCGATTGGCTTTCAAGATTGAAAATGTTGAGATCCAAAGTCATGTTTCCAAAAGAGATTTTCATCGATCAGTTACGACAATTGATTAAGGCGTTCGAGGTAGCTAAGAATGGTCGGCCTAAAATCAATGGAATTTGACTCTCAGGAATTGACACTGGTTGTGTTTCGAGAACGATAAAATCAACGGGGAATATGAATTTCCCTACTCGAATGAGCACGTCTTCGATTTCTCCCACGGGCTTCTTCATGGAACGATTGGCAAATTGAAGCGTTACTTTTGTGGGTTTGAGCTCACCTAAGCCTAATTGTTCTTACAGGGAGTATGGAATCAAGTTGACACTCGCACCTAAGTCTATCAAGCATTTGTTAATCGTCTTATCTCCAATTGTGCATGAAATCGTAGGGCAACCAGGATTTTTGTATTTAATGGGCATGGATTGGGATAAGACTTCACTCAAACTGGCGGCTAAGAAGACTTTTTTGGGCACTTGAGTGTGTCGCTTTTGGGTACACAAGTCTTTAAGAAATTTCACGTAAGTGGGGACTTGTTGAATGATGTCAAGAAGCGGAATGTTAACTTTGACTTGTTTAAAAATTTCCAACATCTTTTCCATTTGGTCCGAGTGTTTCTTTGGTTGAAGACGATGTGGAAATGGAACACGATACTCGGTAGGCGGATCTACTTGAGTAGAAGAAGAAGAGTTTTGATTGGCATTCGATTCAACGTTTGGCTCCATGTTCTGTTCTGATTCGTTAGTTGTTTTAGAAGTGTCGAGTGAGGTTTCCGGTAAATCGTTTGGATTAAGGACTTGATTATCGATTTGTTTACCGGAACGGAGAGTTGTGATAGCATTCAATTGGGTGACGTTGCTATCTTGAACAACATGGGCTTGATTTGAATTTGCGTTTTGATTTCTGGGATTTGAAATGGATTGGCTTAGGAATGTTCCTCGTTCACGTTCGCTTACAGACGTGGCTAATAGAATCATTTGCATTTCAAGTTTGGTAATCGATTGGTTTGTGTAGTTGCTTTAGCCAACGTTTCAAGAGTTTTCTCAAGTGAAGTTAAACGTTTATCGTCTTGGGGAGGATGAGCAGAATTCAGTTGAAAATTTGATTGTTGCGGTTGATTATGAGATGGACCCGCAAAGTTTGGTTGAAAATTGTTGGGCTGAAAGGGAGGATTCGAAGCATTATTCGGAAATGCTTGAAAATTGGGACGAATCGTGTTCGTGTTGGGATTATTTTGGTTCCACGCAAAATTTGGATGATTTCTCCAACCAGGGTTGTACGTTGGAGAAAACGGGTCGTTTTTGGCTTTATTGAAAGCATTGATTTGTTCGACAGAATTAGGACACTGATCGGCTATATGATTAGGATTGTTGCATTTATAACACATCGGTTGGGAAGCTTGGTTCATTTGATTCGATGACAAAACGTTATCGAATTTTTTAATCATTGTGTCGATCTTAGCTTCCAAAGCAACAGAAGATCCTATCGAGTGTGCGCTCGATCGTGAGTAGATTGATTTTTCGTTCGAACGTTCCCATTGGGATGATTTTTCGACGAGGTTTTCAAGAAATTCCCAAGCATCGTCGTGATGTTGGGCAAGAAAGTTGCCTTGGCACATTGATTCGAGCATGGTTCGTGAGCTATTTTCGAGTCCATCGTACAAGATTTGGCAAATCGTCCATTTTTCGAAGTTATGGTGTGGATATTTTATCAAAAGCTCTTTGAATCTTTCAAAATATTTTCCGAATGGTTCTCCCTTGAATTGATGAAAATACAATTTCGTTCCGGATTCTACTTGTTTTTTCCAATGGGTAGAACTTTTTTAAGAAAGCTTTTACGAATTCTTCCCATGTTTTAATTGAGTTCGATGGTAAGCTGTACAACCATTTTCAACATAATCCGTAAGAGCGAATGGGATTAATCGAAATTTGATTCCGTCATCGGAAAGTTGTTGGAGTTTAATGGTTGCACAAACTTGTTAAAATTTAGTCAAGAAAATGTATGGGTCATCGTGCTCGAAATTGCCAAATTTTGGAAGGGTGGCAATATGGTTCGAGTGAATTTCGAAATGATTACCCGTACGGGTAGGTAACGTGATGCAAGTTGGAATAGAAGCTCTATCGGGAAAGATTCTATCCATGAGAGTTCGAGGGGCGTTTTCGTTCGCCATTTCGGGAGGATCCTCTGTTCGAGTTAAACGATTAGTTGTTGAGTCGCGAGTCCAACGATTTGTTGTTGTATCACGAGTCTAAGTACTAATGCACAAGTGAAAGTTGAGAAGAGAAAGAAGTGAGAATCGAGTTTAGTGAACGAAAGAAGACTTGAAAAACGAAGTGAAGAATTGTTTATGTTTTTGCTTTTTTTTAAGGAAAAATATTTACCAAGTGAAATTTATTTTCAAAAGAGAAGTTTAATTTTTGTTTTTTCAAATTTTTATATGGTTTTTTTTTTGTAACTTTTTTTTATTTTTTTATTTTTAAATTTTCAAATATTTACCAAAAGGATTTTTGTTTTTGTTTTTTTTTGAATTCTCAATTTTTTTTTGTTTTTGAATTTTCAATTTTTTTTTGAAAGATTTTATTTATTTGTTTTTGATTGAAAATTTTCAAAGGAAAGGGAAAAAGGATTTTTTTTTGTTGGATTAAAAACTAAGTTAAGTAAAATTTACAATTTTTTTGGATTTTTTATTTTTTTTGTTTTTTTTAAATATGCATGAACTAATGCAACTAAATGAATGCAAAGGACTTAATTACAAATTTTCTGTCCTTAGTAGTTCCTAACCCAAAATTTTATAATCACACTTTGTCTTAAATCAACAAAAATATTTCTCATCCAGGTAACGGGCAGGCGTTATCGGTGCACCACGAATCACCATAGCAATGCAGCCGAAGGTTTAAGTACCTTCAGAGGAACAACCAGTATAATATTTACGTATCACCGTAATTTTTATAACTGGTTATTACTCTGCCGTAGCCAAGACACGAAGAAATAAAATTGTTCAAAGAAAACAATTGTGAAGATACAATTAAGCCCTAGATGAGCTCGCGACACCCTTAAGTCGAATGTCTAACATTTATTATTAGTCAAATTCTATGATGAAATGCGTTTGTGGGCAAAGGAAAGGATGATGAAATCCCTCATCTTATGTGAATTGGGGTATTGCCCTTAGAAAAGAAAAATAAGATGAGATGAATGCAAAGCAGAAATTAAATGTGAATTTACAATGCAACTAAAATGAAGTTTTTTTTTGTTTTTGGATTTTGAAATTTTTTTTATATATAAATGCAAATGCAAGCAACCAACAATGCAATTAAAATAAAACTAGGGATGTGAGCACAACACCAGAGCATGCAGATTATTTAGCAATTTTTTTTAAGCGGCGATTTATTTTATAAGCAAGCAAAGCAAAGTGATTCTTCTTGATTTTTTGCTTTAACAACTTGAAATGAAAAACAATATATACACAAGTTCTTTTTTTTAGGATGGAATTAAAAATAAAATAAAACAAAAACAACATAAACAAATGCAACACCACACAATTTAACTAAAAACAAAAAACAAAAATTCAACTTTCACAAACCAAAATGAAAACAGAGATTTTTCTTTTTCCTTTAAAAAAAAGGAATATAAACAGTACTTAACTAAAAGAAAACAAACAAACTAAAAAAAATTATTAAAACAAAAGAAAATAACAACGCCCGGCCTGCCCCTCTTTATTTTCTTTTTTTAAATATACAGCCACACTTTAATTCGCCAACACTCCAGTAATAGTCAACAATAATTTCGCGAACAAAATCACGAAACTGAAATCACAAAATCACGAATACAAAATCCAGAAATCAAGATGAAACAATGTTTGTTTGGTTGGTTCAATTATAGGATTTCATGATTTGATTTCGGTTAGAGGCAATTGGGTGGCGGTCGAGATGTCATGATGTGTGGTTCGCCGAGTGATGTTGGAAGTGCTTAGTTCTCGTGTGGTGGGCGGTGCGGTTTCAGGTGCTCGAATAGGCTGAATTGGAAAATTGGGGAAGGCGGTTTCATGATTGAGGGAAGCAGGTACTTGGTTTGAGGGGGAGCTTGACTGTCGATTTGGATGAGGGATGCGAGGTCGCTGGCGTTTTTTCGATGGTTTGATTGGATGTGGTACAATTGGGAGCTTTAGGTGAAGTGAATGTGTAGAGGTAAGTGTGATGTTTCTGCCTCCCCTGAAATGTTGTAAGTATGATGGTCACGGTGGTTTTCTTTTTGATGTGGATGAATGAAACAGTAAGGGCTATGTGATATGGTGGACTTTTTAAAGCAGTGATACAGGCAGCAAATTGATCTGGATTGTGCAGTTAGTTGAAAAGGAATAAAAAGTGGTGGAAGGGGCAGTGGAAAGTCGTTGGTTGAAGTGGAGAAGTTGTAGCCAGGCAGTGGTGATATGTATATGGTTTGTAGTTGAGGGTAGTTGCTTAGAGGAGGTGGAGAAGTATGTTTGTATGGCAATTGTACGTGGAGGTTGACTGTGTCGATTGTGAATGGGAAAGTGGGTTGAAAACTTGGTGAAGTGAATGAGAAGTGGTCAGAGAGGTGAGGTGCAGTAAGAGTTGTTTGAGGTAGGAGGTGATGTAGTAGTTAGTAAAGTTGACAGTGTTAGGGGAGGCAGTGGGTATTGTAGTCGATACTGTTGGTATGGCAGTTGCTCGTTTGGGTTCGAGTGGTTTTGTTACTGTAGTAAAATGTGAAGAAGTGTAGAAGTAGATGTTAAGGCAGTTATGATGGCAAATGGTTATGAAGTGGTTATGATTGAAATAGGAAGTGATTATTGAAGTATGGTGGCTGCTGCAATGTCAAAATGGTGGCTGCTGCAATGTTGAAATGGCTATGAGTTGATGATGAAGCTTATTTGTTTTGCTGCAGTGAGGGGATTGAAGGGAGATGCTGCAAATGTGGGCAGTATGGTCAGAGGCTAGTTTTATGGTGAAGGAGAACAGTTTGGAGTTGTGTGCACTTGTTTGTTATGGGATGTAGTGCACTGGTTGTGGAGATGGTTATTATGTGCAGTTATGTTGAAATTGAAGGGAAGGTTGGAGTTGTTGGAGGTAGCACTGTTGTTGATGGAGCAAGGCAGTGGGTTCGTGTGCAGGTAGAGGTGCACAAAACTGTGCACTATTTTGTTACAGTAAGGAGTTTGACAGAGGGAATAAGGCAGAGAAGAAAAACTGCGAGGCAGAGAGAAAGTGGTAAACAAAATGAAATTTGTAAATGCAATGATAAAATGCCAAATTGTAAATGTAAATGTATTTGAAAATGGAATGATATTATTTTTTTCGATTGAGATTGTGTGAATGTTTTTTTTTATAATAAAATATGCAAATTGAAATAACAACTAGAAAACAATAACAACACTCAAACAAAACAAAAAAAATGCAAGCACACTTACTTACAAACACACAACAAATATAGTTTTTTTTTTTAAAATATGCAAACAAACACACAAATCAAACACACAAGAAAATAATCCGAAGAATAGAAAATTAAAAATCAAAGCAATTCCTCGACAACGGCGCCAAAAACTTGTTCAACGGCTAAATTTCTATCGGTTTAGAAAATAGTCGACAAATTTCAAATTAAAAATAACCGCAAGCGCACGGCGTACACTTGTAGTACGTGGCGAATACGGGTCGATCCGCAGGGAATTGTTAGAGTTTAAAAATCTATTCGATCAAATTAGACCAAATGAGGAGAAATTGTTAACTAGAAATAAAATGAAGCTAAAACTAGAATTAAAATTTGATTTAAAAACTATTTAACTAGAGAACAATTTAGAGGCAAATCCACTCTCATATTTTTGTAAATCAACAAACAAACAATTTGTGATCTCTAGCTTTGATATTAAGTGAAATATTGTTGTATTTATCATAAGTATGGTTTGTTTATGTTATTAATTAACATAACTCAAACCATCAAACTATAATACAACAAATAAACCACTTATAATTCTCATGAAAATGAAGCCAAAGCAAAAGCTATTTTAAGTACGATCTATTTATTAATGTAACTAGTAATATAGATCATCAAATTTCATTTTTACTTTAATTATCAAAAATGGATTAGCAAATGATGATGCAAATTGTGTTTATGTTGAATAAGAATAGCTCATTTGCATAAGCAATATAAGCTATCAAACTCACTTGTGTAAACTTGCATCAAAATTGACTTTTACGAAGCACAAACAAAGAGATCATAAATCATAAAAAATGTTGAAATTACATAATATTTGAGAGCTTCATTACCCCTAAATTGAAGGGGTTTAGCTACTCATTTGTGTTATCAAATCAACACATGTAAGTTTTAACATTGAAAATGAAAGAAAGTAGAGAATAAACAAAGAAAAAGAAGGTTAACTACTAGAAGAATATTGATTAGACTAGTGCGTAAATGTAAATCTAAGTTATGAACATTAAGAGAAAGAGAGCAAAGAAATAAGCATTAACATAAAAACAAAGAAAAGCATGTAGAAAAGAGAGAAGAAAGAGGCTTGGAGGCCATTTTTATTTCATAGAACATTGCCATTACAACTTGTATATTTCATTTCCTAACTAATATGAAAGAGTAGATGATCATTTACATGTACATAAGAGGGCTATTTATACATGCATACAACCCTATGTCTAATTTTAGTGGGCTTCCAAAATACCCCTTAGGAAGTGTGGAGGCCAAGTAATCATTAGCTTCTACTAATCATCATTTAAGTGTACATGAAGCCATTAATTCCATAAGCATGTTCATTAGCCTCTAATTTGTACATTAAGGTAGGTGGGTAGGTGGGGTCCTCCATGATCTTCACTTTGAATTATTTCCCTCTTCTTTCCTTTGTATTCATTTGTGCATGCATGTATCTTCATATAAGCCTCTTCCATATGCACCCAAATTCCTATAAAAATCATCAAAAATTTCCAAGTAAACATTCTCAAATTTACACATGCACAAAAATGACCATTTTGCCCCTGAATGATAATGAAAATATGATGGTTTGAAAATAATTGAATTTTGGTTTTAACATGTACAAATGCCCAAATATGATATTTATTTAAATAAAAAGAGATAAAATATGGATGTAAATATATGCACATTTACATTCACATCAGGTTATATAAAAAGAGTTTCAACTACTTGAACCTGTTCGAAAGGTAGGTTTAAGGGAATCGAAAGGTTTTTTATTGTCTCCATCTGTTTGAAAGGAGGTTTTGAAGGGGTCATTTACCTTTTAAACTTTGTTTTAGGGTGTTAACAAGTTTTCTTGTTAACATTTTTGGCACTAGAAGGAGGGCCTTAACCTCAAACCTTGTTGAACTTCCAACTTTACTTTCCTCTAACCCACTCTATTCCAAACTTACCTACTTTAGACTTTACATCACCATGTTTAGCAAAATAAAAAGGTCCGAACAGGAATCCTCAAAGCCACATCCAATTGGATTCTCCCATAGAACAGTTAATGATTCTAAACTATAAGAAGAGCAATGTTGAGATTGGAAGCATTAAGGATTATAAAGAAAAAGAGAGCTGAATTTTATGACCCAGACAAATGGAGTTTAAACCCTTTCCACAATGGCTCCACACCTATCTTTGCCTTAGGAGAGATAAAGAATGAAAATGATAACTTGTTTGACCAAATGAGGAAGACAATTCAACTCTATAACAAAGGTACAGTCTTTGAAGGGGGAATGATGGCTGATTACAATGCCTTTGCACAAAAGTGGCATCAAGCAACAAGTGGGACATTGCCTACGTGTGAGCTTCAAAAGGTCTTGAAAAGGAAATTGGTCGTTAAGGGTGAAACTTCAAAACCAAGTAATAAACAAAATCTAGAAACCATCCTCAAAAGACAAGCTTCAAGTCAAGACTTCCCAAGGAATGCAATCTAAATACATCAATTGAGAATGTTTATTTACTAACCAAGGGAGAACTCAACTATTGGCCATCAAAAAAGAAAAGACCTAATGTAACACCCCATATTTTTAGTAACATTATTTAGGATATTCAATTAGTTAAATAAAATAAAATAATGTAAGATGGTTAATGGATTGAGATTTGTGATTAAATAAGGGGCAGCCATGCCATATTAAACAAGTGAACTAAAGAATAAAAAGAGAATAAAAGGTTAGGAAATATAAAAGGGAAAATAGGAATAAGTCATATCCTTATACCCTAAACCCTTAACCCATCAACACTCACGTTCACTTCATTATTCACAAATCAAAAATACAAGTTAAGGCCGGCCATCATTAGCAAGCTCAAGAGAAGATAAAAGTTAGGATTTCAAGTGGGAGAATCAAATCACTTAATCAAGAACAAATCTCACATCTTTAATCACAAAGCTAAGGCGAATAATGACTACATCTCATATTTTCTAATTGTTTTCGGTTTTAAGTAAAATCCGGATTTGATTTGTAATGTTATGCCATGATTTTGAAGGATAAAATGATTATATATGCTTGTTGATGATTTATGTTTATTCATATAGGTTTTATGATATGTTTTAATGTGAAAACTCCATTTAATGACATCCAAATGCCTTGCGTTTTAGATATAGATCAAAAATGATATTTAGAGATGGGTTTCAATTTTCATAATTTTCTAAATTAATGTGGATTTTATATAAATTTTTTAGTGAAGAAAATGCTATTTTGGGTTTAAAATTAATTACGGCCAAATTATATTGGCTTAGGGTTTGAAATTCATATATGTTAGAAAACACATTAAAAATGATTTTACGGAATTTTTGTAGAATTTTCCTAAGTGTTTTAATGGAAATATTTTTTTTTTAAGGTATGGGACTTAAATGTCTTAGATATTTATAAAAGGAGAAGGGTATTTTATAAATTATTCAAATTGTTATTCCTAAAAATTGGTAGTACTTTTAGAATACAAAATTTGCAACCATCATAATTTGACAAACAAGGCAGGTTAGGTAAAAAGAATTAATTTAAAAAGTCAAATCAGTTTAGATACATGCTTTTTCCTATTTCAATGCTTTCGGCACAAGGCTTTCGACTCCTTACTCCTACCTTCATCTCAGTCGAAACCAATGCGCCTGGTAATAATACATTGGTACGTAGCGCATTGGAAAAAGGCGGAAGGTATTGGATTGAAACCAGGGGTTCCAGAGGGGTCGAAGTGCTACTTTGCTTTTGAATGAAAATGCGCATGCTTTACTTTCGATTGAATAGCTTTCGACTTGGTTTGCTTTCGTCTTGGTTAATGACTTTAAAAGAATGGTTTTAAGAGGTTGCGCCTTTGTTTTTAAGTAACTGCTTTCGACTAGGTTGAAGCCCTTAGCTGCCGCTTTTCTACCTTTTGAAGTCAATGGTTTCAGAAGGTATACTTTGTTTTAAAACCCAAACCGCTTCTCCAATGCTTTCAGAAAGTTGGTTTCGACACCATCACTTCTTTATTTAGGAAATGCTTTCGAAAGAGTGCTTTTGACTTGAATGTTTTATGACCCTGCTCTGTTGAAGGTAGAACCCAAAGGTTTCGAAGGAGTTAGTTTTAAATGGTTTTGAAAGGTGTTTCCAAATGTTTTAAATTGAACCCAAATGTTTTAAATTGAACCGAAATGCTTTCGAAAGGTTTGTTGTTTATAAAGGTTTTGATGCTTTCAAAAGGTCTAAAAGGAAAGGTTTTCCAACTGCTTCGAAAGGTCTAAATGGAAAGGTTTTCCAACGGTTACGAAAGGCAATGTTTAAAGGTTTTAAAGAAGGATGTCCAAGGTTTTATAGCTTTCTAAGGAAAGGATTTTCAATGGTTTCGAAAGTTTTAAATGAATGGTTTCAGAAGGAATGTTTTGGCCTTTCGGCCTAGATGAAAGAAAGGGATTTTACTTGGTTTCGAAATGGGTACTTTCGATGGATTTGAAAGGGGTACTTTCGATGGTTAAATTGTTTTCATCAACAAAGATTTGAGTAAAGTATATATAACATGGCAAGGTGATTTTGAGTAAAGCGTAGAGTATATATTTTCCTTGTTTAAGCTTGATTTAAAGGTTTTTTGAGAAGTAGAGGTTTTCAAGGAAAATTTAAGTAAAATGACTCAGATATTAGAATACCAGATGGGATTGGTATAGGGTCGCGCCCTATACATTAGCTATTAGCCCCTAGCTAATTTAGTCAAAATTTCCAATGTGTAGGGCTTTGTCATAGGTAAGACTAAAATTATGGTACACACAGAAAGGAAATATTTGTGTAGGTTATTGGTGAGCCCACAAAACCATTAGGATCAGTGGACCCTAGAAGGAGTAAGTTAGGGACAGACCATCCAGAACACGTGTCTAACATATGTTAGATCATTTTTATGTTTTTCTAGTAGGCCCGAGTAAGCCAAAGGTTAGTAATTAGCCAAACAAAACTATAGTGATCAGACAGATAGTCCATTTGTTGCCTGATATGTATGTTTACCTAAAATGCTTTACAGTTTTAACCAGTTTTGGTTGCAGGATTAAGATTTGCAAAAGATATGTTTTAAAAGAATATTAGTGAGGGGAAACCCATTCCCTAAGCGGCGTGGTCTCACTTAATATCAGATAACGGAGATGTATAGTATTATTCACACTAGGCTTTAAGTCTGACTCGAGGTTTATGTTTTCCCCTTAAACTCTCGGGTGCTCAAAATTGATTTGTAGGCTGAGGTTTACAGGTTATTAGTAGGTTGACGAATAAAGCTTCTGGATACAAGCAAGTGGCTGACGGATAGCTATATAGGAGTTGCTATTTTATTTTGATGTATCTCCGCTGTGTTTGTATTAAGTCAGTTATGACAATATAGTACTCTGGTCAACCAAGGGGGCATCATCATATGTCGCTCTTGGCGCATTTATGTAATAATTATATTATGTTTGAACCTGGGAAAGCGATTGGATAATGTAATTTGAATATGGAACATGTTTTGAAAATGTAATTTGAAAATTTTATTTCATATTCATGTGATGATGATATTATGAATATCATTAACATTACCATATTTGGTCACCGGAAGTTAATACTATGGATGACTGCAGCATCTGTAGCACTTAGCTTCGAGCCTCCAAATAGGGGATGTTATAACTTGGTATCAAAGCGAGGTTTAAGAAAAACTTTAACTAAAAATGATTTTTGAAAAAAACATAATCCTTAGAAATTAGAGATAAGATTGGAGTAAGGGATAACACTATAGTAACGTAATTGTATTTGCTATATATAAGTATGCGCTTTATCTCTAGTCTCCTATCTCTATTAGGTTATTTTTCTATATCTCACGAAGATTCGAATGCAGATATGTATTCTCGAAGAGTTAATGTTGGAGGAGGAAGCACCCGTATAGATGGAAATGCCAGACCTAATACTAGAAGGAATCAAGGTCAGACACGAACTGGAAATATTGGTGCTGAGGTCCTACAAGTTGACATGGGAGCCATGTATCAGTTTTTCGTGAGTATGATGCAAGCAGGAGTTGTTGCTGGAGTAGTTGGAGGAGGAGTCCAGGAAGCTCCAATTGTCAACAATTATGCTGCTTTGAGTAGGGACTATACTAGGTTGGGAGGAAAACCATTTATTGGGACTAAAGATGCCATAGAAGTGGAGAACTGGTTACAACATTGTGAGAGGATTATTGCAGATTTAGGGCTCAGTGATGAGCAGAAAAGAAGGCTCGCTTCGAGACAGCTTCAAGGAGAAGCTTTACACTGGTGGAATAGTGTGATGGTGGGAGTGAATGAAGGAACGATGACATGGGCTCAGTTTAAGAGGAGGTTTGAGGAGAGATTCATGTCTATGATGGCGAAGTCTACCTTGCTCAGAAAGTTTGCTAAGTTGAAGCAAGGAGAGATGACTTTGTTAGAGTATGCTACAAGGTTTGAGGAGTTGGCAAGATATGGTTATGCCACCGTGGATACCGTGTTTAAGATAAACGAGAAGTTCATTATGGGGTTTAAACTTGAATTAGCTAGTGCTACATTACCTAATATCAGGGATCCTTATGATGTTGTAGTAGAGATGACTCTAATACACGAGGAAATGATTGTTTCTGTGGAGAAGAATAAGACGAAGGAGGTCTAGGTGGGGCAGAGTCAGAAAAAGAATTTCTTTCCTAATAAGGGAGCCCAGAAGGGTGGTGTCGTGAAAAAGGGAAAGTCAGAAGTTGTCTATTTTAAGTGCGATAAGAAATGGCAATTTACGAATGAATGTCATTCTGGAGAGGTAAAGAAGGTGACCGGGAAGAAGAACATCAGGTGCTTCAACTGTGATCAGATTGGCCACTATAAGAACCAGTGCAAAGAGCCTGCTAAGGAAGGGAGAGGAAAAGTATTTGCATTGGAACCAGCTACCTCGAGGTCAACGGCATGGGAAAAAGGGAAAGTAGTGTTGGGAGTTACGCTTATGATTTTTGATATTGCAGTTAGTGTTCTGTTTGATACTGGTGCATCGCATTCTTTTATATCTCGATGTTTGGTAGATAAGCTTAACCTAGAACCCTCATACTTAGTTACTTCCTTAAGGGTTGCAAATCCGATAGGAGGGTATGCAACACTTGGGATGAGATGTGACCACCTAGAGTTTGACTTGTTAGGTCATACCTTTGTTTGCAGTTTGCATGTATTCGATTTCATAAAGTTTGAAATTATTCTGGGTATGGATTGTTTAAGTAAATACGATGCTAGGATATTTTGCCATGATAGGAAAATATCGCTTAGACACCTAGACTATAGGGAGCAGATTGTATATACCATAGAAAACCCTAGTTGTGAGGTGAATGCTTTGTTGTGTGTTGTGGAGGTAGAAGACGAGCTAAATCGAGTTTTTGTGGTAAGAAAATTTGCAGATATTTTTGAACCAGTAATTTGATTACCACCGAAATGTGCCATTGAGTTTCGGATAGATTTGGTGCCCGGAGAAAAACCAGTGAGTAGGCCGCCAAGCATGATGACACCTATAGAAATGAGAGAGCTGAAGGTGTAGTTGGTGGATTTGGAAGGCAAGATTCTTATTACACCTAGTAGTTCACCTTGGGGAGCCGTAGTAGTGTTTGCTAAGAAGCCGGACGGGTTGCTAATGCTATGTATCGATTATCGTAAGTTGAACGAGAAAACAATAAAGAATCGATATCCGTTGCCTAGGATTGACGATTTTTTTGATCAGTTCAGTGGAGGCAAGATATTTTCGCAGTTGGATTTAGCAACAGGTTTCCATCAGCTTAGAGCGACATAGGATAGTATTCCTTTGACAACGTTCAGTACCAGATAAGGATCGTACGAATGGTTAGTGATGCCGTTTGGACTAACTAATGTGCCAGCTTTCTTTGTAGATTTGATGAACCGGATTTTCTGAGAGCATCTGGATAGGTTCGTATTGGTTTTCATAGATGATATTTTAGTGTACTCTAAGGATGAAAGAGAGTATGAAGTTCATCTTAGAGTAGTGCTTGAAATGCTGAGGCAGCATCAGCTGAAGGTGAAGTTCTTGAAGTGTCATTTCTGGAAGACGGAAGTGAAGTTTCTTGGCCATGTAGTTTTAGAGAAAGGGTTAACAGTGGATCCAGCTAAGATCGAGTCCGTGAATAGTTGGAAGAGACCAGAAACTGTGACTGAGATAAGAAGTTTTCTAGGATTTGCTGGTTACTATTGGATGTTTATTAAGGATTTTTCACGGATAGCGGCAACAATGACCAAGCTAACTCAAAAGGACGTGAAGTTCATTTGGACCAATAAGTGCGAGGAGGCATTCCAGAAGCTAAAACACTTATTGACTAATGCACCTGTGTTGGTTGTTCCAAAGGGGAATCCGGATTTGGTGGTGTACACGGATGCATGTGGAACTGGGTTAGGAGCTGTGTTAATGCAAAGAGGTAAAGTGGTTGCATATGCTTCTAGACAGCTTAGACCGCATGAGGTTAGATATCCGACCCATGATTTGGAATTAGCTGTAGTTATTTTTGCTTTGATGATGTGGAGACATTACCTTTTGGGAGAGAGATTCGAGTTGTTTACGAATCATAAGTCGTTGAAGTACTTGTTCTCTAAAAAGGAGCTGAACATGAGACAGCAGAGATGGTAGAATTTATTGTTGCTTATGATTTTGGAATTGAGTATACACCGAGGAAAGGCAATAAGGTTGCAGATTCCCTTAGCAGGAAGCACTAGAATGCAGTGTTGGCGATGATAACAGAGTGGAAAGATTTGGAAGAGTTGTCGACTTGCAGAGTGCAATGGAGATTAGAAGCAGGATCTAGTGGAGAATCTGTTATGTTATCTTGTTCAGAAGTTCAACCAGTAATGATCAAAATGATTGCTTCTAAACAGGAGGAGGATCCAGTGTTGGCTGAAAGGATCAGACGGTTAAGAGATGGAATAGAGAGCGATGACTTGAAGGATTTCAGTCTTGACCAGAATGGGTGGTTGAGAAAGAAAGGAAGATTATGTGTTCCAAATATGGGAGACATAAGGAAAGAGGTTTTGGAGGAATGCCATTGTTCGAAGTTCATTATTCATCTAGAAGGAACTATGATGTATGAGGACATGAAGAGAAGTTTCTTCTGGGAAGGAATGAAGAGAGATGTAGGCTTATGGGTGAAACAATGTTTGACTTGTCAGCAGGTGAAAGCCGAGCATCAGAAGACAAGTGGGTTGCTTCAGCCATTGCATATTCCAGTTTGGAAGTGGGATTCTATTTCTTTGGATTTCATTGATGGGTTTCCAAGGTCTAATAGAGGAAATGAAAGCATATGGGTCATTGTGGACAGGTTGACAGAGAGTGCCTATTTCATTCCAATTAAGTCAACCAGAAAGGCACCTGTGTTAGCGAAGTTGTTTATAAAGAATGTGCTTAGACTGCATGGAATTCCTAGTAGTATAGTGAGTGATAGAGACTCTTTGTTCACTAGTGAGTTCTGAAAGAGTCTACAGGATACCTTAGGTACCAAGCTCAAGATGAGTGCCGCTTACCACCCACAGACTGATGGGAAAACGGAAAGAGTTAACAAGATCTTGGAGGATTTGTTAAGAGCTTGTGTATTAGATTTTGGAGGATCATGGGAAGACCAACTACACTTAGTCGAGTTTTTGTATAACAACGGTTATCAGGCTAGTATAGGGATGGCACTGTTTTAAGTTTTGTATGAAAGGCCATGCAAATCTTCAGTTTGTTGGTTAGAGACCGGGGATAGATCAGTACTTGGTCCGGATTTGGTTAGAGAAGCTGCATAAAAGATTGAGTTGATTCGAGCAAGAATGAAGGAAGCTCAATCTAGGAAAAAGAGTTATGTAGATAGAAGACAGAAAGATTTAGAGTTCTCTGTTGGAGATCAGGTTTTCATCAAAGTGTCACCGATGAAAGGTGTTATCAGGTTCGGGAAGACAGGGAAGTTAGCACCGAGATTCGCAGGACCATTTCCTATTATTGAGAGGATCAGAAAACTCTCGTATAGAGTAGAGTTACCAAAAAGTTTGGCAGGAGTCGATGATGTTTTCCATGTACCTCATCTTAGAAAATGTGTAAGAGATCCAGACACTACTATAGCACCGACTGTGTTAGAGGATTTAGTAGTGGAACTAATCTTGACTATAGTTAGGAAGCCTGTCCGTATAGTCGCAAGAGATGAGAAGAAGTTGAGGAACATGATAGTCAGATTAGTTAAAGTCCAGTGCAGTGAGGACGGGAGAGACTGTACTTGGGAGACTAAGAACAGGATGAGAGATGCTTATCTTGATTTGTTTGATGGTATGTTTTACCATTGATTATTTTGATGTGTACCTTATCATAATTTCAAGGACGAAATTCTTTAAGGAGGGGAGTCTGTAACACCCCATATTTTTAGTAACATTATTTAGAATATTTAATTAGTTAAATTAAATAAAATAATGTAAGATGATTAATGGATTGAGATTTGTGATTAAATAAGGGGTAGCCGTGCCATGTTGAACAAGTGAACTAAAGAATAAAAAGAGAATAAAAGGTTAGGAAATATACAAGGGCAAAATAGGAATAAGGCACATCCTTATACCCTAAACCTTAACCCCTCAACACTCACATTAACTTCATTATTCACAAATCAAAAATACAAGCTAAGTCCGGCCACCATTAACAAGCTCAAGATAAGATAAAAGCTAGGATTTCAAGAGGGAGAATCAAATCACTTAATCAAGAACAAATCTCGCATCTTTAATCACAAAGCTAAGGTGAATAATGACTACATCTCATATATTCTAATTGTTTTCGATTTTAAGGAAAATCTGGATTTGGTTTGCAATGTTATGCCATGATTTTGAAGGATAAAATGATTATATATGCTTGTTGATGATTTATGCTTATTCATACAGGTTTTATCATATGTTTTAAAGTGAAAACTCCATTTATTGACATCCAACTACCTTGCGATTTTTAGATATAGATCGGAAATGATATTTTAGAGATGGGTTTCAATTTTCAAATTTTTCTGAATTAATGTGGATTTAGATGAATTTTCTAGTGAAGAAAATGCTATTTTGGGTTTAAAATTAATTACGGCCAAATTATATTGGCTTAGGGTTTGAAATTCATATATGTTAGAAAACATATTAAAAATGATTTTCTGGAGTTTTTGTAGAATTTTCCTTAGTGTTTTAATGGATATATAAAATTATTTAAGGTATGAGACTTAAATGTTTTATATATTTATAAAAGGAGAAGAGGTGTTTTGTAAATAATTCAAATTGTTATTCCTGAAAATTGGCAGTACTTTTAGAAAGGAAAATTCGCAACCGATCATAATTTGACAAACAAGGCAGGTTAGGTAAAAAAATTAATTTAAAAAGTCAAATCAGTTTATATACATACTTTTTCATGTTTCAATGCTTTCGGCACAAGGCTTCCGACTCCTTACCCCCGCCTCCATCTAAGTCAAAACCAATGTGGCTGGTATCAATAGATTGGTACATAGCGCATTGGACAAAGGCGAAAGGTACTGGGTCGAAGCCAGGGGTTCCGAAAGGGGTCGAAGCGCTACTTTGCTTTTAAATGAAAATGCGCCTGCTTTGCTTTTGACTGAAAAGCTTTCGACTTGGTTTGCTTTTGACTGGGTCAATGACTTTAAAAGATTGGTTTTAAGAGGTTGTGCCTTTGTTTTTAAGTAACTGCTTTCGACTAGGTCGAAGCCCTTAGCTGTCGCTTTTCTACCTTTCGAAGTTAATGGTTCCGGAAGGTATACTTTGTTTTAAAACCCAAACCGCTTCTCCAATGCTTTCGGAAGGTTGGTTTCGACATCATCACTTCTTTATTTAGGAAATGCTTTCGAAAGAGTGCTTTCGACTTGAATGTTTTATGACCCTTTTGCTCTGTTGAAGGTAGAACCCAAAGGTCTCGAAGGAGTTAGTTTTAAATGGTTTTGAAAGGTGTTTCCACATGTTTTAAATTAAACCCAAATGCTTTCGAAAGGTTTGTTGTTTATAAAGGTTTTGATGCTTTCGAAAGCTCTAAAAGGAAAGGTTTTCCAACTGCTTCGAAAGGTCTAAAAGGAAAGGTTTTCCAATGGTTAAGAAAGGCAACGTTTAAAGGTTTTAACGAAGGATGTCCAAAGTATTATAGCTTTCAAAGGAACGGTTTTTCTATTATTTCGGAAATTTAAATGAATGGTTTCAGAAGGAATGTTTTGGCCTTTCGGCCTAGGTGAAAGAAAGGGATTTTACTTGGTTTCGAAAGGGTACTTTCGATGGATTCGAAAGGGATACTTTCAATGGTTTAAATGTTTTCATCTACAAAGATTTAAGTAAAGTATATATAACATGGCAAGGTGATTTTGAGCAAAGCATAAAGTATATATTTTCCTTGTTTTAGTTTGATTTAATGGTTTTAAATCAATTTGAGAAGAAAAGGTTTTTAAGGAAAATTTAAGTAAAATGACTCAAATATTAGAATACCATATGGGACTAGTATATGATCGTGCCCTATACATTAGCTATTAGTTCGTAGCTAACTTAGTCCAAAATGTCAGTTGTTTGTACCAAAATTGGGCACAACACTCTTCTGACGTATTTGAAGAGATTAGAATGAAGAATATAAATGTAAAAAGAGGCTAATCTAACAAACATGCCAAAACAGACAAACAGAAATGCAAGAATACAAAAATTTATTATGGTTCAGCGTTATAGCCTACATACACTTTGGAAAGTTTATTGTTTTATTGATGTCTACTAACCGATTACAACAGAGAATACTCAAGCACTCGAGTTATAATGGGTTTTCGGTAGAGTATCGACATAGCAGAATCAAAAGGTCCCTTTTCTGAAGGCATAGGGCTGCTATTTATAGGCGTAGTCTGGAAATATTTGACTTAGATCTCGGAATACCCCTTCTCACATGTGGGTGGGCCCACCAGATCGATCCGAGGTCATTTGGGATCGATCCCTGATCGATCCATATACATTTCGCATCGATCAAGATTTGCTTCTTTTGGGCTGAGATCGATCTGAGACATTCTTGAGATGGTAAGCAAGCTCCTGTGAAAATTTGGTAGCATTTGGACTTGTAGATTTTGAGTTATGATCGATCCAAGTTTGTATTTGTAGTTGGCTGTCGAGTTCCTATCGATCCATGTTCAAATCGATCACTTCGTATCGATGCTTGTGCATATTGATCAGGTGACATGGAGCAATAGTCCATGAGAGATCCACTTTTCATGCTGAGTGATTGTTTCCTCTACTTGACTATAACTTTTCATATCGATCTGATGTAGGTCCATTCGTAACGATGCCTGCTGATGGCTTCGTATCGATAATTGCATTGGCTTCTCCGTACCGATGGAAGATGCCGATTTCCTATCGATGGAAGGTGTTGATTTTGTATTGATCTGTTGGCTGATCGATATGAAATGTACAAGGCGGTCGATCGATACGTATTGGACACAGGAGTAGTTGCCGATGGATACGAAGGAGGTTGACTTTGATGGGTACGAAACCGCATGGATACGAAGGGATTTGATGGATACGAAGGAGAATAGAAGGTAATGGATACGAATTGAGGCTATCTCTCTTGATTTTGATCGATCCATATCTCGAGCATACTAACTCTGATTGACCTGAAATTTGGAACGTTGGCTTTCTTAGCTTTGCTAGTCATATCGTATCAATCGTAGCTCGATCTGGACTCAGACCAAATTTGCCAGTATCCATAGTAGACCTGTGTATTACCGATCTTTGAGTCGAATCGTCTTTGGTTCCCAGTCAAGTCCTTGGTGTCACGGCCTTGCCAAAAGGCGGGATAACATTTGCCCCCCAAAGTACGTCTTGTGTGAACATGACGTGCTTTGAAAAGCTGCATTCTTTATCCTGAAAAGTCCTATCTGATCCGTTGAATATTCGTTGCCTTTTCATCAAGAGATATAACCTTTGATCGATTTCCAGTAATATAAATGTTGAATCGTTGACTACCAATGATCATGCAGTGTTTTGTTGTAACCGAGTGTCGAGTGTTAGCGGTTTGTCGTTCACTATTTTGATTGTCATCAGGTGAGCATTCAATTCCTGTTAATTTTGAAAATTGAATGTTAGTCCGTCATACATGCACGTATGTTAACTTTACTCCTGTTCACATTTGCATGTTCACGGGTCGTTGCCAAGTTTTTTAGTTTTTTGTTTGGATCGGGTTTCGTATCGATCCACTCCTGGATTGATGTTAAATTCGAGTTGTAACAACGTTCGATAATTGTTTTAGCATATCCCTTCGTATCGATCCTCTCCTGGATCGATATGAGAAGCTAGAGAACATCCTTCGTATCGATGGATATCGATACGAATCAGTTGGTTTTTTGAAATGCTTCGTACTGATGGCTACGAACCATTGTGGTCTTTAAGTGGATGGATACGAACTTGTTACTTCATATCGATGGATTCGAATAGCTCAAATAGGTCTTTGTTGCATCTTTCGTATCGATGGGTCGCCGATGGATACGAACAACCACGCTCTAGATCGATCTGAATTGATGGTTATGAACAGCTGCACCCCTGACCGATATGGGTGGATGGATACATAGAAGGCTCTTCGTATCGATGATGTTGGTGACCACTTCAGGTTGGTTTACACAGTGACCTTCGTATTGATGCAAACTTGACCGCTCCAACCGGTACTTGGCTACTGTGAGATGTATCATTTCTTGCCTGGGTACTAACCATATAAATACGGTTTGGACATAGAAAAATTCACTCGCTTTCATTCCATACTTTGTCTTCGTGTCGATTAGAACAAAGAGAAAGAAAACTATCCTTGTCTTCAAACCGATTAAACCACTAATCTCTCGAACCAAATCTTTAACCAAGGTAATTAGTTGAAATAATCCATTTTAGAACGATGTGACTCGAGATTGAAGCCAATTTGTTCGAAATTGTGGCCGATTCTGATGATGACGATGCCGGAGTAGGTTAGAGCAAGGTCGAGGAAGGAAGAAAATGGTGCTTATGCCGTTTGGAGAAGGAGGGTAGATGGATACGTAGGGATCATTCGCATTGATTGAGGAAGAGTGATTCGTATCAGTCTGAAAACGATAGAAGTTTGCATCGATTGAAAACAGTGGAGATTCATATCGAGGGAGGGAGCAGCTTCATATCGACTGGAGATGGTGGGAGTTCGTATCGATCTGGAGCGATCGACACGAAATCCTAACAGTGTGATCGATACGAAGTATCAATTTTGTAGATCGATACGAAGAAGTGGCCCGTGATCGATACGAGATGAAGGACTTGGGATCGATACGAACTAGCCTTTTGGCGATCGATATGAAGTCCTTTCTTTTATGATCGATACGAATGGGGCTTCTGGCGATCGGTCCAAGCCTTGACCTTGATGGATACAAATTTTTTTGCAAATTCGACATAAAACTCCGACGATCTTCTGCCTTGCATAACTGGACTTAACCGTTTCACTGTATATTTGACTGCCCTTTGAAGCTCGTCGATGGAACTGTAACTTGAAAAATTTGATGAACTTTAACTTGGATCGTTCTTCAAAATCTGAATGGCATGGTTGTGACGGTCAGCGATGACGGTCACTCCAGTTGAATCTCGAAGTCTATCATTTGAACATCTCTCAAATTTTGTAGAATTCTAAGTATTATGTAGCACTACACTGCACAACACATTCACACACTTCACACCGGGGGAAGCATGGGTTTATTATCGTCTAACGACAATTTTTACCGAGTGTCACAGCTATGGAACCCGGAAGTTCTCAGTTGTAGGATGTTTAGAGTCTGCCACTTCCCGTAATTGAAATGCCGGCTATCGCAGCTAAAGTAATTAGCCCTGCTATGGATGAGCTACCGGGAGTAGTTTTTATTGCAAACCCAGAAGATTCTGTTCGATCGAAGATTTCTGACGACATGTTGGGCAGGATCTGCCTTAGGCACAAATTGTCTCTTGATGACGTCTTATTACCGGGGCCGGCAAGTAGAGCCCACAACCCCTGGAGGGATACACAACTTGCAACACATTCATGTGTGTAGCCGGGATGCTTCCTCCATTTAATCAGTTCATTTGGGAAGTGTTGCTTTACTTGAGGGTCGGTCCGTCCCAGTTGCACCCGAACGAGTACGCTTTGCTCAACAACCTATTTGTTATCTTCATGGAGCCCCTCTTCCGACCTTCGACTGTAGAAGAGATCATATATTTATTCAACATAAAAAGTCATGGGGACAATCCTTCTTTCACTTCTTGGGAAGCGGTTAGAAACTGCCAGGTAGTGGCCAAAGCTTGGAGCAAGCTTAGCTATTTTAAAACCGAGTGGTTCTTTGTTCGGTGTCCGCCTGGATTCGCCAAACGATGGCTAGTCAGACGTAAGTTCTTCAACCTTTCGTTGATTATCTGGATAACATAAGTTGATATTGAATCTAATACTTGGCTACCTCTGCAGCTTCGATTCCGCGGCCTGAAGGAGTTCAGTTTAAAGAAGTAGTTAGGGCTCTCCAAGCGGTACTAGCCGAGTTTAGAGAAATCGACGAAGTCCTCACAATTGAAAATTTGATTGTCGTGGGGCTTATAGATAGAGACCAGAGCATCAGATGGGCAGGAGTTCTCAGAATGGCCCCGGCGAGGCATGGAGGGAGAAGAGCTCCCGGAGTTGTAATCGTTGAATGTGATGATAATGAGAACGTGCCCGCTGGGGATGAGCCCGCATCTTCGCCTTCGTACAGTCTTCGCTCTTTGGAATTGAAAAGAATAGGCAAGGCTGTCGCTTATAAATCTACGAGACGCAAAACTGTCATGCTATCTCCGTCCGTTATAACTGGTGTAAGCACAGAGGCTTCTCCTCCGCGAATGAAGAGTTCTTTTGAGGGACTTGCAGACATTCCCATTCTGGATGACTTGTCTTTACATCAAGATATCGGGCTAGAGGGGCTTCAAAGTGCTTTAGATATAGGGGAGCCAACTCCTTCAAGCATGGCTGCCACAACCGGTTAGTTGAGTGGTTTGCACATGCACACACACACACACTTCACGGCTCTACACAACCTTTAATCACATGTTTCTCAATCTCTGGAGATATCTAACTCCGTTTCTCTCTTCCTTTTACAGATATGATGTCGAAGCGGGAATCTATGCTCGGTAGTCTTCATTTTGCGCTCCATTCATCTAGCTCATATTCCAAGTCTCGCAAGCATGAATCCAAAAGAGAACGTGATCGCAGCCGCTCCAGTCAAAAAGGAGAGCGCTATGAAAGGAAAAGGGAGAGAGAGAGAGAAGGAGAGGCAATATAGGCGCCATTCCCGGTCGCGCTCTCCACCACTTAGAGGTCCCTCACAACCCTCCGGTAACGGAAAACAAACTACTGAAGCTTAACATCAAATAGCGCCTCCCCAAACATCGAAATCCGGCGAACAATGCTGCAGAACTGAGGCAGAAACTCCGGTTGTCACCACATCGGCTGCTTGGAGCCCACAGGAGAAGGGGCCATCAGAATAGCTAGTTAAAGATGGATTTTTCGAACATCTACTTTGATGGCTTCCATTTCCCCCCAAACTAATGAGGCAGAGCAGACGATACATGATTATGTATATGATGTCTACAATCAGTACCGAGAATGGGCGAAGACCTTGGAAAAAGTTTCAAAGGTGGCCTTTGAGTGGGCTAAGACAATTGAATAACCGGAGAAAGATCTCAATCAGAAGGACCGCATAATTCAAGTGCTAAATAATGAAAACGAGTCTTCGAGAAATTCAAAAATGGAGGCTAATAAGAGAGCCGACGAGGCAACTCGGAAGATGGAGGAGATGAGGCGAACACATTTAACCTTGGTCAAGGAAATGGGGCACCAGACCACCATAGTCATGGATGAAAGATATGCCGCGCTAAAAGAGCTAGAGGAGCTAAAAGTCAAATTTGCTGAAGTCGTCAAAGAAAAAGACAACACTAATAGAGCTACCCAAGAGGCGTGTGAGCAGACCGTGGTACTCAGGGATGAGCGGGATGCGGCCAAGCTAAAGGTCCAAGAAACCACGGCCAAAATTGAGACTGAGGTTAGAGCGGTAGAGACTAGGTTGGAAGGTGATATCGAAGACCTCCTTGTCACTTATAATGTCAATGTCTTGAAACATCGCAACCTAGGCTGGCTCGATGACTACCCACTACACCTGTACAATGCCTCGTGCCACTTGGTAGAGGATGAGAAAGCGGACCGCAACACTACATCTATTGATGACTTCGAGCTAGAGAACCCGATATTAACCGAAGATGAGAGAAAATTTCTTCACGATGCCATTGTCACTTTTGAAAAGGAGAAACTAGCCACTAAATACCCGGACGTTAGAGATGGGTCCAGAGTTGAGCACCATGAAGGAAGCTCTGAAATGCCTACATCGACTCAACCCGGGCTTACTTCTACAATTAACCTTCCAGCTATTCCAACGTATGACCCAGATAGGCCGCACATTTCCCCAGTCCATGAACATGTTTCTGAAGGCGTGCCGGCTCAACATGTGAGCCACTCTGAGGAAGGTACTCCGAACATTTATTAAATTCATTCGAAGGTTGGAGCGTGGTTGAAAGATATATCTAACACCTTTTCATGTCTTTATTCAGTCATAGGTTCTGCACCAACCATCCTCCTGCAACCCAAGAATTTCATCATGAGCAGGAGGCTCTTATGACGGGGGCAATGACCACAATGGTTGCCATATCAATCGGGGAGGTGCATGAAAGTAGCTTCGTCCTTGACGAGCAAATGATGGAAGAACTCTTCGGCCACCGAAGCGACCCAATCATTGACCTGCTTTTCAATATAGGTGAATATGTGTTTACAACTAGCTCAATGGGCCCGCCTAGCAGCATTCCAGTAGATGCTTAAGAAGTTTGGTAGGAGGAGATAATGGCAGAAATTAATGCCGAAATGGAGAGAGCCGAGCAGTCTAGCAGCATGGGAGGTGGCATGGCAGCCCCTGGTTCGGTCCCTATGCTTATCGTTTCTCCAGGTGGCACGATCGTTGTACCCGCATGCCTCCTCTATCTTCCAACATTGAAAGTGTCGTCGTTCCTCCAACTCTGCATACCGAGAGCATTCCGATCCCTGTGAGTTCGGAGGAAGAGACCGCTATAATTCCCCCGGCCGAAGACCAACCAGCAAAAGAAGGCCGGGGAGGCAAAGGCTCACAAAGACAGCCGAGCGGTAGCTCCAGTGGATCAACACCGAAGAAGAAGAAGTCGAAGGAGTAGACATGTCTTTTTGTTTCCTTTTTTTGGTAGATAGGTAGGAATTTCCTTTTGCTTTCTGAAGGCCGTGTATAGATGTGGGTTCGGCCCCTACCTATAGGAATTCTTGAAATAATTTTTGTACTTATCGTTTTCTTCTGAAGAATAGTTGAAATGAGATTCCATTTTGTTTTTCAACATAACTTTGTGTCTATTCACTTAAGAATTTCTGCACTCGTATTTCCATTCAATATACTCGTGAGGCTTTTAGTTTTTGAGTCAAACTTGAGCTCTGTCGTTAAGTCCCAAAGTCGTGGCTTTGGGTCATAACCAAACATTAAGTCGAATTTCAATGTTACACTGTCTAGGTCAGTGGTTGGTACTTGAGTTACGCCCCCAGTCTTGAGGAAAATTGAAGTAGTTGGTCGTCAGACACTTTTCGCCTTTGTTGACCTCTATTTAACTAAGTCAGAATGAAGTTAAAGTGAGATGAATTTGAGCGGTCGATCACACTCGTTCATCGATAAGCACTTTCATTCGCACTCTAGGGATCGAGCTTCAGTGCTGGTGGTCGGTTACGCCTGCTTGTCATTTAGAATCACGTCCACGCTCCGGGGATAAGAGTTGTTTTATGAGCGGTTATTCACACCTGTTTAATGTTTTATACTCCAGTTCGCGCTCCGGGAATCTAAATTTGGTTGATGGGTAGTCAGTCACAGCCATTTAGTGTTTAGAATTAGGGCTGCGCTCCGGGGATGTAAGTAGTTTTACGGGAGGTCAATCACACCCGTTTACTGTTGTCCATGCTCTCGGGATCGGAGTTAGTTAATGTTTATACTCCAGTTCGCACTTCGAGAATCTGGAGTTGGTTAATGGATGGTCAGTCACACCAATTTTGGTGTTTATACTCCAGTCCGCGCTCTCGGGACTAGAGTAGGTCGGTGGGTGGTCAGTCACACCCGATTGTGGTTATACTTCGATTCGCGCTCTAGGAATATGGATTTGGCCGACGGATGGTCAGTCACATCTGTTTAGGCATTTAGATCTCGTTCAAACTCTAGGAACAGGGAGTTGATCAAGATTGTGGATGGTCGGATCACATCCACCTTGATTTAACAAGTGAAGTCGCGGATGGATGGGACATCCTCCTCGAGCTTGGATTTGGAATTTGCACTCCAGCTCACACTCTGGGAATTAGAATTTGTTAGTGGATTGTCGTGTTTCAATCCTTTTTTATTTAAGTGTGTCGGTCCCCGAGCTCGGGTTTCACTTAGCGAGTGTTCGGTCGGATCACTTTCACTCCCTATTGGAATGAGTCCACCGGGAGATGGAACTTAGCTCTTTGTGCATCGTGATGATCGCATGACGCATTTCAAGAATCGCCACTCTGGCTTGACGAGTTTGCATTTTATTGCTGAAATAAGAAAGTATGGCAAAGTCAGTTGCCTTATTAAAAGTTCAAATTTCGAAATGCATAAACAAATTTCAAAGGAAAAGCAGACTAAATGAACAAATAAAGCCTGTTATGTGTAATAGCGACGGAGACTCTCGTTGTTCCATTCTCTTGGTAAAGCGAGACCATCAACAGTTGATAGTTTGAATATGCTGTCTCCAAGTCTCCGCTCGATTACATACGGTCCTTCCCATGTTGGTTTCATATGTGAAGGGACCAGATAGATTCTCTTGAGTATGAGATCGCCAAGTTCAAAGGTTCTGGGTTGGACCTTAGCATTGTATAATCGGGCGACTCGACTTCGGTGCGCGGCTGCCCTCAAATTAGCCTCTTCACGCTTCTCGTCCAAAAAATCCAAAGATTCAGCAAGTAATATGGCATTTGTCTTTGGATCATAATATGTCACACGATGAGAAGGTACTTCCAACTCACCGGAATAACGACTTTAGAGCCGTAGAAAAGTGAAAATGGAGTGTGGCCGGTCGTGGACTTGTGGGTAGTTCGATATGCCCATAGGGCCATGGGAAGTTCAATAACCCATCTGCCTCCAGCCTTCTCCAATCGTTTCTTCAGGATGGACTTAATAACTTTGTTAACAGCTTCAACTATCCATTTGCTTGAGGGTGAGCAACAGTCGAGAATTTCTTCTGGATGTGGAAACGTTGACACAAATTCTTTAACTCGACACTATCGAATTGGGCTCCATTGTCAATGATAATTGTTTATGGGAGGCCAAAACGACAGATGATGTTGCATACATGAAAGTTGATCATTTCTTCGTCGTGATGGTAGCAAGGGGCTTGGCTTCCGCCCATTTAGTAAAGTAGTCAACTGCAACGATGGCGTACTTCGCACCACCTTTAACCAGAGGTAAAGACCCAATTATATCAATGCCCCATGTGGCAAACGGCCATGGACTGACCATCTGTGTGATTTCGGTAGGCAGGGCTCTTGGAATCCTAGCATGCTTCTGGCATCTATCGCATCTCTTGGCTTAAGAAAATGCATCTCTACTCACGGTTGACTAGTAATATCCATATCTCAATATCTTTTTGGCAAGGGCTTGCCCCCTAGTGTGATCGCCACATTCTCCCTCGTGCACGTCATGTAAAACTCGCTTGATTTCATCGTAGGCGATACACCAGAGTAAAGGAACCGAATACCTCGCAAAGCCTTTCGGAGAATCTGTCTTCTCTCACTCTTTCGTTCGGGCAAAGTTCTGTTCTCAAGATAATTCCTAAATGGAGTCATCCATGACTCCTTCTCGGGTAATGCTTCATGTACCCAGTGCGTCTCTAACTGATCGATACTCAGAGCGGTAAGTGTCTCAACGGGAATGAGTCCCATTTGATGTGCTTCGCCAGTGCTAGCTAGTTTCGCCAAAGAATCGGCTTTCTGGTTCTGCTCTTTGGGTATACAATAGGTAGCATAGTAGTCGAACTGATCCAACACTTCTTGGACCTGAGTAAGGTAAGTAGCCAATCTTCGATCTCTGGCTTGATATTCTCCTCAAACTTGGCGTACGATCGATTGTGAATCACAGTAAATCTCCATAACAATAATTCCCAAGTCTCTAGCAAGCCGAAGTCCAGCGAGTAGAGCTTCGTACTCAGCTTCGTTGTTAGTTGCACGGAAGTCAAACATCAAAGCATAGCATATGGATCGACCTTCTGGAGTTTCAAGTACGACTCCAGTGCCTAAGCAACGGTCGTTTGATGCACCATCAGTATATAGCTTCCATATGTGTTTCAGAGATTCACTGGCTTCGGGCAAGTCCTCGGGAATGGTGAATTCAACTATGAAGTCCACCAGAAATTGACCTTGAATGGTTCGCCTCGGTGTATAAGTGATATCAAACCGACTCAACTCGATAGGCCACTTGAGCAACCTACCAGATGTCTCAGGTTGTGTAAGGACCTGTCGTAATGGCTGGTCGGTGTAGACTGTGATCGGGTGAGCCTGGAAATATGGTCGGAGCTTTCTTGAGGCAATGACGAGATAGTATGCCAGCTTTTCCACCTACGGGTAGTTTCTTTCTGCACCAGTCAATCGCTTGCTGATATAATAGACCGGTCATTGTATCCGATCTTCTTCCCGAATCAATGCAGCACTGATCGCATTTGCCAAAACCTCCAGATAGATATATAATCTTTCATGATCAACCGGATTTGACAGAATAGGTGGCATTGCCAGATGTTGAACCAATGCTTGGAATGCGCCTTCGCACTCCGCCGTCCATTCAAAATTGCGCTTTCCTTTCCTAATCTGGTTGAAGAAGGGAATGCATTTGTCTGTGGATTTGGAGATAAATCTACTCAAGGCTGCCACCTTCCTGTTGAGGCTCTGCACTTGCTTTATGGTTCTAGGAGTCTCGAGATTCCGAATCGCCCAGATTTTCTCAGGATTGGCTTCAATTCCTTGAGCATTGACAATGTATCCAAGGAATGTAAATCTAAGCTATGAACATTAAAAGAAAGAGAGCATAGAAATAAACATTAACATAAAAGCAAAGAAAAACATGTAGAAAAGAAATGAGAAAGAGGCTTGGAAGCCATTTTTATTTCATGAAACATTGCCATTGCAACTTGTATTTTTCATTTCCTAACTATTATGAAAGAGTATAAGATATGTTCATGTACATAAGAGGGTTATTTATACATGCACAAAACCCTAATTCCATTTTTAGGGAGCTTCCCAAAATACCCTTTAGGAAGTGTGGCCACCAAGTAACCATTAACCACTAATTAATCCATCATTTAATGTGCATGAAGCTTTAACCTCCACTTAGTTGTCCATTAGCTCCAATTGTACATTTAGGTAAGTGGGTGGGGTCCTCCATGATCTTGAACTTGAATTATTTCCTCTTCATTCCTTTGTATTTCCTTGTGCATGCATATATCATCATGAATCCCACTTCCATATGCATGAAAATATCCTATAAAAATCATAAAAATTATCCAAGTAAAAATTCTTAAATTGACACATGCACAAAAATGACCATTTTGCCCCTGAATGAAGATGAAAATATGATGGTTTGAAAATGATTGAATTTTGGTTTTAACATGTAAAAATGCCCAAATATGATGTTTATTTAAATAAAAAGAGATAAAATATGGATGTAAATATATGCACATTGACGTGCACATCAAATATTCCCACACTTATCTTTTTATTCGTCCACGAATAAAGGAAAACTAAGATAAATCCATTTTCGTAGGGAGCACGATTGCATTGAGCGTATGCAACAAGCCGTTAAACCTCTAGGTGTCCCCAGTAGGATGAGTGTTGTCTCGTGAGGGTTTTCAGCGGATACTACCCACAAAATCCAAATGCAAAGTGAAAATATTTACAAAGTGCAAGATTTATTTACAATGGGATGAATGCAAGTTTTTGAAAATATTTACAGATGAAGGATTCAATTTCAATTCGACACTCATAAGTTAAATATAGGTTTTGGTCATTGTCTTGAAAATTTAAGTCATTTACTCGTCAAAATTCCCAACAAAAATCAAGTTATCGTAGCAAATAAACAATAGTTTAACTCGTTGTTTCGGTTGATAACACAATGTAATTATGAAATGGATCCTTAGTAGATTATCAAAGTTTTCCAAAGTGGTATTCTCATTTCTTTTCAATAACAAGTTAAATTAAACAAGTTAAAATGGTGCTTGGATTTCAATTGCTTACTCTCTCTTATTTGAAATTGATATTAACAATATTTACATATGCCTAACTCAGGTAAAGTGAGGCCAAATATATTACCCGTGCACTGCCTTGCGGACTGATGTGAGGGGAATATAGAGCATGGCGAGTGAACACACAAGTGTGAACACTTATCGACTGTTGGCATTATGAAAAAGAATTTTTATATACATACACCTAACTCAGATAAACTGAGGCCAGATATACCGATCATGCACTACCTTTTGGGCTTACGTGAGAAGGGTACAGAGCATGGCGAGTGAACACACGAGTGTGAACACATGACTCTAGGTGTTAAAAATATATACATATATACAAACGTTTTTTTATATACATTTTTTTAGAAAGAGAGAGTTTTGCAAAATCATCATAGCACCATTTAACTTGGAAGATAAAATTGTTATATTCTTTACTTTAAATTTACAACTTTTTAAAACAAAGATTTTCAATTAGAACATACTTCATAATTAACACATATGAACCTTCCTATATACTAGTTAAACCATTGTTATTTGTAATCAAACTTCATTTTTATTTTTGTTAAGACAAATAAATTTTCAAAAATTTCAATTTATTAACCAAAACTTATACGTATCCTATAGTGTTTCTTCAAAAAATAAATCAAAATGCTAAAAAGAAAATGATTTTGGGATTTAGAAATTTCTTTGGTTTTTTTTAGATTAAGGAAAATGAAAATTCAAAAATGCCATGAAACTTAAAAAAATGAAAATGAGACCCCCCCACACTTAATTTTGACTATGTCCCCACAGTCAATCCATGATATAATGAGTGTAACGGGGAAAAATATGTACATATTTACAAAAGAGGGTTAACATTCTTACTAAACGTAGCTTGGCTCATGAAGAATCATGAGCTCCTCCTCTTGGTTACTGGGCAATTCCAAGAAAGGTTTCAAACGATGACCGTTGACTTTGAAAATCGATCCATCCCTAGGGTTATCTATTTCTACGGCACCATGTGGAAAAACAGTTCGTACCACAAATGGTCGGTCCATCTCGATTTAAGTTTCCCAGGGAATAAATGAAGTCTTGAGTCATATAAAAGAACTTTTTGGTTAGGCGAAAACGTTTTCCTTAGGATTGACTTATCATGAAAAACTTTGGTTCTTTCTTTGTAAATTTTCTCATTTTCATACGCGTTGTTCCTAAGTTCTTCTAGTTCGTTGAGTTGTAGTTTTCGGTTTTCACCAGCTTTCCCAAGATCAAATTTAAGTTCTTTATTGCCCACAACGCTTTATGTTCGATTTCAACGGGTAAATGGCAAGCTTTACTGTAAACTAAACGAAATGGGGACATCCCAAGGTTAGTTTTAAAATCAGTACGGTAAGCCCAAAGCGCGTCGGTCAATTTCTGAGACCAATCTTTTCGATTTTTATTGACAGTTTTCTCCAAGATTTGTTTTATTTGTCGATTTGAAACTTCAACTTTCCCACAAGTCTGAGGATGATACGGAGTGGATAACTTATGGGTTATCGAGTATTTTTATATTAAAGTTTCAAATGAACGGTTACAAAAATGGGTTTTGTTATCACTGATTATTGTGCGAGGTGTGCCAAACCTCGAAAAGATGTTTTCTTTGAGAAATTTCATAACAATTCTATGGTCGTTGGTTTTGAAAGGAACGACTTCGACCCGTTTTGAAACATAATCGACAGTGAGAAGGATATACAAGTTTCCAAAGAATTGGGAAAAGGTCCCATAAAGTCGATACCCCAAACATCAAAGATTTCGATCGTAAGAATGGGGTTTAGAGGCATCATATTTCGTCGAGAGATTCGTCCAAGCATTTGACATCGATCGCAAGTTTTACAGAATTCAAACGAGTCTTTGAATAGAGACGGCCAATAGAAACCACACTAGAGCACTTTTTTCGTAGTTTTTCGAGGACCGAAATGTCCACCACATGCTTGATCGTAGCAAAACGAAAGAACACTCCTGATCTCATTATCCGGAATGCAACGTCGGATGATTTGGTCGGGACAATATTTGAACAAGTATGGATCGTCCTAATAGAAATATTTCACTTGGGACATGAATTTGCATTTGTCCCGTTTGGACCAAGATGAGGGAGTTTCTTTAGTGACTAAGTAGTTCACTATATTAGCATACCATGGATTGATAGAAATTGGAAGAAGTTGTTCATCGGGGAAATTTTCATTGATTAGCAACGAAGATGGTGCATTCGGAAGACGAGATAAGTGATCGGGTATGACATTATCGGATCCTTTTTTTCTTTGATTGTAAGATCAAACTCTTGAAGTAAAAGGATCCAACAAATCAAACGGGATTAAGCATCCTTTTTAGCGAAGAGATATCGAAGCATAGAGTGGTCTGCGTACACAGTAATGTGTGAACCTATTAAGTAAGGTCGAAACTTTTCGAGCGCAAAAACGATAGCTAAAAGATCTTTTTCGGTTGTTGTGTATTTGAGTTGAGCGTCGTTCAAAGTCATACTCGCGTAGTAAATGACGTGAAGGATCTTGTTGATGCGTTGTCCTAAGACAACACCAACGGCAAAGTTCGAAGCATCACACATTATTTTGAATGAAAGATCCTAATTGGGTGCGCAAATGATTGGAGCAGAAATGAGTTCGCTCTTAAGATGTTCAAAAGAAGAGATACAATCAGAGTTAAAATTGAAAGGAACGTCTTTTCCAAGAAGAGTGGTAAAAAGACGAGCGATTTTGCTAAAGTCTTTCACTAAGCGTCGATAAAAGCCAGCGTGTCCTAGAAATGATCGAATGTCCTTAACAGTTTTGGGAATGGGTATGTTTGCAATTACGTCGATTTTTGCTTTATCTACCTCAATGCCTTTATTTGAGATGATATGTCCAAGGACTATGCCTTGTTTGACCATAAAGTGGCATTTTTACCAATTCAAAGTCAAATGTTTTTCTTTACATCGATTTAGAACCAACTCGAGATGATGTAAACAATGGGAAAAAGAATCACCAAAGATAGAGAAACCGTCTATAAAAACTTCTAGAAAGCGTTCAATCATGTCGAAAAAAATGACAACCATGCATCGTTGGAAAGTAGCAGGAGCGTTACAAAGTCTGAATGGCATACGTCGATAAGCAAAGGTACAGAATGGACACGTGAAAGTCATTTTCTCTTGATCTTCGGGAACGATTGGAATTTGGTTATAATCGGAATAACCATCAAGGAAGCAGTATAATTCGTGGCCGGCTAAGCGTTCGAGAATTTGGTCAATGAAGGGAAGAGGGAAGTGATCTTTACGTGTTGAGGTATTTAGTTTTCGATAGTCAATGCAAAGACGCCAACCCATTTAAGTACGAGTTGGAATAAGTTCGTTTGAATCGTTCTTGACAACGGTTAGCCTAGACTTTTTCAGTACAACGTGAATTGGGATAACCCATGAACTATCAGAGATTGGGTAAATGATTCCGTTGTTCAGAAGTTTAAGAATTTCATCATGCACCGCATCTTTCATTTTTAGATTAAGTCTTCGTTGCGCGTCACGAACAGGTTTGGCATCGTCGATTAAATAGATGCGATGTTGAACAAGAGCGGGACTACATCCCTTAATATCAGTTTTCCACCATCCAATCACTTCCTTGTTTTTCGAAAGAATAGAAAGTAAGGAGGTTTCTTGATCAAGAGAGAGAGTTGTGGAAATTATGACGGGCAACGTTTCGTTATCACCTAAGTATGCGTACTTAAGGTGATCTGGATGTGGTTTGAGGTCCAACTTCGGGAGTTTTTCGATCAAAGAATTGGGTTGAGATTTGGACTCAACTGGACGCAATTCAAAGGGAAGAGTGTATTCAATTTCATTGGGAATTTCATGAAATAATTTTTCGTACTCGGCTTCGCGTTCATTGTTAATATCAAGTGTCTCGTTTTCAAAGTTTTCGTGAATTGCACTAACTTCCAACATTTGGTCATGAAGTTTGTTCGATTGGCTTTCAAGATTGAAAATGTTGAGATCCAAAGTCATGTTTCCAAAATAGATTTTTATCGAACCGTTATGACAATTGATTAAGGCATTTGAGGTGGCTAAGAATGGTCGGCCTAAAATCAATGGAATTTGACTCGCGGGATTTGTCACAGGTTGTGTTTCGAGAACGATAAAATCAACGGGGAATATGCATTGCCCTACTCGAATAAGCACGTCCTCGATTTCTCCCACGGGCTTCTTGATCGAGCGATTTGCAAATTGAAGCGTAACTTTTGTGGGTTTGAGCTCACCTAAGCCTAATTGTTCGTAAATGGAGTATGGAATCAAGTTTACACTCGCGCCTAAGTCTATCAAACATTTGTTAATTGTCTTGTCTCCAATTGTACACGAAATCGTAGGGCAGCCAGGATCTTTGTATTTGACGGGCATGGATTGGGACAAGACTTCACTCAAACTGGCGGCTAAGAAGACTTTTTTGGGCACTTGCGTGTGTCTCTTTTGGGTGCATAAGTCCTTAAGAAATTTCATGTAAGTGGGGACTTGTTGAACGATGTCAAGAAGCGGGATGTTAACTTTGACTTGTTTAAAAATTTCCAACATCTTTTCCATTTGGTCCGAGTGTTTCTTTGGTCGAAGACGATGTGGAAATGAAACACGATACTCGATAGGCGGGTCTTCTCGAGTAGAAGAAGAAGAATTTTGATTGGCATTCGATTCGACGTTTGTCTCCATGTTCTATTCCGATTCGTTTGTTGTTTTAGAAGTGTCGAGAGAGGTTTTCAGTAAATCGTGTGGGTTAACGACTTGATTATCGATTTGTTTACCAAAATGTAAAGTTGTGATAGCATTCAATTGGGTGACGTTGCTATCTCGAACAAAATGGGCTTGATTTGAATTTGCGTTTTGATTTCTGGGATTTGGAAGGGCCTGGCTTGGGAATGTTCCACGTTCACGTTCACTTACCAACGTGGCTAATTGACTCATTTGCATTTCGAGTTTGGTAATTGATTGGTTTGTGTTTTGCATATATGAGGTCAATAAATTTTGCAAATTGCTGTTTGATTGAAGACTTTGAGTAGTTACTTTAGCCAACGTTTCAAGAGTTTTCTCAAGTGAACTTATACGTTTATCGTCTTGGGGAGGATTAGCATAATTTGGTTGAAAATTTGATTGTTGCGGTTGATTATGAGACGGACCCGCAAAGTTTGGTGGAAAATTGTTGGACTGAAAGGGAGGATTCGAAACATTATTTGGAAATGCTTGAAAATTAGGACGAATCGTATTCATGTTGGGATTGTTTTGGTTCCATGCAAAATTCGGATGATTTCTCCAACCAGGGTTGTACGTTGGAGAATACTGGTCGTTTTTGGCTTTATTGAAAGCATTGATTTGTTCGACAGAATTGGGACACTGATCGGCTATATGATTAGGATCGTTGCATTTATAACACATCGGTTGGGAAGCTTGGTTCATTTGATTCGATGAGAAAACGATATTGAATTTTTTAATCATTGCATCGATCTTAGCTTCCAAAGCAAAAGAAGATCCTATCGAGTGTGCACTCGGTCGTGAATAAATTGATTTTTCGTTCGATCGTTCCCATTGGGATGATATTTCGGCGAGGTTTTCAAGAAATTGCCAAGCATCGTCGTGATGTTGGGCAAGAAAGTTACCTTGGCACATTGATTCTAGTATGGTTCGTGAGCTATTTTCGAGTCCATTGTATAAGATTTGGCAAATCGTCTATTTTTCAAAATTATGGTGTGGACATTTTATCAAAAGCTCTTTGAATCTTTCAAAATATTTTCCGAATGGTTCTCCCTTGAATTAATGAAAATTTACAATTTCGTTTCGGATTCTACTTGTTTTTTCCAAAGGGTAGAACTTTTTAAGAAAGCTTTTACGAATTCTTCCCGCGTTTTAATTGAGTTCGATGGTAAGCTGTACAACCATTCTCAATGTAATCCGTAAGAGTGAACAGGATTAATTAAAGTTTGATTTCATCATCAGACAGTTGTTGGAGTTTAATGGTTGCGCAAACTTGTTCGAATTTAGTTAAGAAAATGTAATCATCATGCTCGAAATTGACAAATTTTGGGAGCGTGGCAATATGGTTCGAGTGAATTTCGAAATGGTTACCCGTAGGGGCGGGTAACGTGATGCAAGATGGAATAGAAACTCTATCGGGAAAGATTCTATCCATAAGAGTTCGAGGGGCGTTCTCGTTTTCCATTTCAGGAGGATCGTCTGTTCGAATTAAACGATTAGTTGTTGAGTCGCGAGTCCAACGATTTGTTGTTGTGCCACGAGTCTAAGTACTCATGCACAAGTGAAATTCGAGGAGAGAAAGAAGTTCGAAACGAGCTTAGAGAATGAAAGAAGATTTGAAAAACTAAATGAAAAATTGTTTTTGTTTTTGTAGTTTTTTATTTTATTTTTTTTAAGGAAGAAAAATATTTACCAAGTGAAATTTATTTTCAAAAGAGAAGTTTGATTTTTGTTTTTGTAATTTTTTTGTTTTTGAATTTTCAAATCTTTACCAAAAGGATTTTTTTCAAAAAAATTATTTTAGAAAATGAAATTTTATTTTTGATTATGTTTTTGAATTTTCAAAATTTTTATTTTGTTTTTGAATTTTTAAATTTTTTTCTTTTTGAAAGGATTTTATATATTTTTTTTGGAATTTTGTTTTTGCTTGAAAATTTTCAAAGGAAAGGAAAAAAGGATTTTTTTTTGGATTTAAAACTAAGTTGTAAAATTTACAATTTTTTTGGATTTTGGATTTTTTTGATTTTTTTTAAATATGCATGAACTAATGCAACTAAATGAATGTAAAGGACTTAATTACAATTTTCTGTCCTTAGTAGCTCCTAACCCAAAATTGTATAATCACACTTTGTCTCAAATCAACAAAAATATTTCTCAGCCAGGTAACGGGCAGGGGTTATCGGTGCACCATGAATCACTGTAGCAATGCAACCGAAGGTTTAAGTACCTTCAGAGGAACAATTGGTATAATATTTACGAATCACCGTAATTTTTATAACTGGTTATTACTCTGCCGTAGCCTAGACACCAAGAAATAAAATTGTTCAAAGAAAACAATTGTGGTGATACAATTAAGCCCTAGACGAGCTCGCGACACCCTTTAGTCGAATGTCTAACCTTTATTATTAGTCAAATTCTACGATGAAATGCGTTTGTGGGCTAAGGAAAGGGTGATAAAATCCCTCACCTTATGTGAATTGGGGTATTGCCCTTAGAAAATAAAACAAGATGAGATGAATGAAAAACAAAAATTAAACGTGAATTTACAATGTAACTAAAATGAAGTTTGTTTTTGTTTTTGTTTTTGGGATTTTGAAATTTATATATATATATATATATATATGTATATATATATAAATGCAAATGCAAGCAACCAACAATGCAATTTAAATAAAAAACAAGGGAAAAGGGCACGATACCAGAGCGTGCAGATTTTATTAGCAATTATTTTAAAGCGGCAGTTTTTTTAGCAAGCAAGCAAAGCAGTTTTAGCAAGCAAGCAAAGCATGGCCGTGATTATTGACGTGTGCATGGGAAGGTGGTTTGGAGGCGGGTGGAGGTACTGGTAGAGGCAATGCGCAAGAAAAATAAAGAATGGAGAGCTACTTTTCTGTATACATGATTTTGCAATAAAGTACTCTTTAATGTGTTTAATTGCAAGATAGGGGGGTCGTTGCTTTCTTATGCACGAGTAGAAGATATGGGCTTGGCCTGTTTAGCTAATTGGTGAGAATTAAATTATTTTTGTTTATTTAATTTATTTAACTATGTGGTAATTTAAAATTCATAGCTCATCCGTATTAAATCCATTTAACCCACAGATATTTGCATTGGGTTCATATTTACAAATGCAATGGTTTGACATGATTTGTTGCTAGTTTTGAAGTAGTATAGTTTATTGATAAATTAAGACTAACTATTTTTAATTATGTCAATTTGGATAATTACGTAGTTAAGTTAATTATACTACATGGGTGTTATCTATTTGGACAAATAAACACCGTACTTTTAAAGTAATTGAATATGGTAGTTTAGATACCCATGTAGCGGAATAAAACACTATTCCGCTAATTAAATTAATTTGACAATTAATTAGTAGAAATAATTCCCGTTCTGCTATTTTATAGATTTGGACATTTGATTACATGTCGTTAATTAATATGCCACTTGGAATTTGTGATATGATAAACCATGATGGTTAAGTATTGAATTTATTTACATGGTCATGGATTATGTAAATATCTGTTATTAACTTGAAAAGTTAAATTGAGTAATATGGTAGCTTATATAAGTACCATGGTGATCGTTAAGCCTCCTTCAAAATTTGGAAAGCTAATTATTGATTTGGAAGTTATTTAAAAATAACTATTTATTTATAAGGTTTAAAGATGATTATTATTTAGTAATAATATTTAAAAAATGTAATAAGCTACCTAGGCCCTCTGTTGGGCAATGGGTTCGAAAATCTCCTTTTGTCGTTCCTTCCATTCCATTGGATGACATCATTCAGGTTGCTCCACCTGAAATTCCTCCTTTTATTGATCAGGTTGTGGATGTTTCCCCTGATGATACTCCTTCCTCTGATACTGTTGTTTGGGACCCACATGAGCGTGCTTGGCTACACCTTCCTTCTGACATGAGGTTTTCCCCTGAGAAAAATATCTTTTATGCTTACATAAGTGAATCTGTTAAGGATATGAGAAGTCTTATTTACCATATTGATGGTGAAGGCCTTGCCCTCATTAGGGAGGGTGAGATTGGGGAATTGAACAAGAGTAAGTTCTATGATGTTACATGGGATAAGAAGTTTATCTACTCTCCTACTTCTGATGGTTATGCTCCTGATCTGGCTCTACTATTCGCTACTTTCGCTGATGTTTCTGGTCCAGTGTCAGATGATGATAGTACTTGTCCATCCTCCCATTCGAGGGGATAGGCGGGTTGTTTTGTAGTAGTATAGGCACTCTAGTCTATCTCCTATTCTTTAGTTTTTTGGTGGTTTGTCCACTTTAATCAGCTGGTATGTGCCTGTACAGATCACCTGTTCTTTATTTATATTCAATGGCACGGCCCACTATAAAGCCGGCTAGCCTTGCTAAAAAAAATGTAATAACTTATTGATAATAATATTTTAAAGATAATTTCTATTTTTTTAATAATTTAAAGTTAATTATTTTTATTATTATGATTCTTAAAGATTATTTCTTAAAATGTTGTTTAAAAATGTTTAATTATTTTTTAAAGTTTTTAGTTATGGTTTAAAATGTTTTAATTATATTCTAATTTTTTATTTAAAATGATTATCTATACTTTAATTTTTAATCAAATTATTTAATTGTATTGATTTAAGTTATTTAATTATATTTATAAGTTAATTAATTATCATATTAATATTAGTTAAAGTTAATTAATTATTGTTTTTAATATCGTTTTAAAGTTAAGTAATTATTATATTAATATTGTTCTGAAATTAACTTATTTATACAATAATAGTATTTAAAATTAATTTAATATATTATTAATGAGATTTTAAGTTATTATTTTAAATGAGATTTAATTTAAATTAAAATAGAAGGATGTTTAAATAATAACTTATTGTTTAAAGCTATTTTAATAATTTATGGTTTACCAGGGAAATCTTATCGGTTTGAAAGTTAGTAAATAGGTTTGTTAAAATATGGAAAGAGTTTTATAAATGGTTTTGGATATTTATAAAAGAATTTCGTAAATTGTTTTTAAAGATTTGAAAGGAAGAAGTTTTATAAATGGAGTGTTGGGATATATGAAAGATGTTATAAATAGATTGGAGATTTATAAAGAAGCTTTATAAATAGATTTGGAGATATTTACAGATACAGAAATTTGGAAAGGAATGGTTGATTTCATACCGTAATTCGAGGGGCAGTGATTGCCAACATTTTAGTATGGATTTGCCGGGATAGCAACAGAACCATTGTGTAAACTGCAATCCATAATTGGTACTAAACGATACTTTCAAAAATCTATTTCTAAGAGTTTTCAAGTTTTTAAATTTTGGAAGCAAAATGGTTTGTGAATATACTTATACTATTGAAATAAGTATATGGTTATATTTTCTAAGTTTCGAAAATATAGTGGTTTGTGAATATACTTATCCTGTTGAGATAAGTATATGGAAGTGATTTCCAAGTATTTGGAATGTGATTTAAAATTAATGAAAGATTAATTTAAGAGGCTTAGTGATTTTCATGGGAAATATAATCTTTGTTTGGAATGTTTGTTTATTTGATAGCTAAATAACCGACTATCAAAATCTTGGCCTAAATATGCAATCTTTCTTAATTTTGGTGGTAGGGAAATATTCCTTGCTTAACACCGAAGGGTTTTAACTCTGGAAATATCTAGGGGAAACACGGGGATTATATGGTACAGTTACCATCGGTGGTGCTCTACTGTATGTATAAACTTGTTTTGTTCTTTTAGGACAAACAATAAGGAGATCCGTCCAATTAAAAGGTTAGGGGTGATCCCTGCTCTTATGTATTGTCTGATTATTTCCTAAAGAACCGATATTAAGCATTCCGGAAATCAACGTTTGGTTTTGTGGAGAACCAGGGAAACGGAAGAGTGTACTTGTAAGAGATGACTCGAACCCGTAACCACTTCGAAAACTATATACGGTTCTATGAAAGAGATTCGTGATATATTAAGATGCTGGGGTCCATGTGTGATTCCGAGACTGGTTAGGGTATGGGAATCCGGGTGTGCTTCCAAGATCTAATTGAGATGTGGGAATCTATGTGTGATTCCGAGTCCCATTGGGGTATTGGAATCCATGTGGGATTCCGTGATCGATTTGGTGGCAGTGCGTAAGCTGGAATGTCGGACGTAGCCTCATCAGCGGGAATGACTAAAACCAGAGATAGAAGGCATGGCCAGTAGGGTTGGCAAACCCATAAGGTGTAGTCGGCTCCTCCTAGATGTCACTTACAGTTGTTATGCATGCATGGGGCGATGCACTCGGTCTTAGCGAGACCATCTATGTTTTTCCTATGGTACATCACTAGGGATGTATCCTGCTTCGAAAGGATATCGCTGATCCTTGTGCAGGAGGACCATTCCTCGAAATACTGAGGGCACCTCCATGGAAACCTACACAATAAGCGAGCGTGCCTTATCAATTTTCGATTATATACCCAGTATTGCTGTGATGTACACTCACGAGCATCACAGCTATTTGATTATTATCAATTTCGCACTTAGACATTATTATAATATCACTGGATTTTTTGAAATAAAGGTTTTGGTTAGTGTAAGGTAAAAACTTGTCCGTGTTTATGTGCGGCGGGGTCTTACGAGATACCCTTGACTTTTGGAAGGATTTAATAAGTTTTAATAAATAAGATTCCTTGTGATTTGAGTTCTCAGGCTGGTTTTACCAGACTGACCTGGGCTTTGTTTTCCTGTAATGCTCGGGTCAGACCGAGCATATTTTCAGGTTTAGTTGGATATTTTGGAGCTTCAAGAGAGGAGTTGGAGGCCCTGAGGCGTATTCACGTAGATGGTTATATTTCCGTTGCTTACATTGTTGTATATTATTCAGCAATTATGAGGATAGGTTGTTATAACTGTCCGTACTGAATACGTTAGTATACTCTAATTGATGGATGTATATACTAATATTACAGATTTGTTTTTGTGTAAAGGATTGTTATATATTATAGATTATTCATTCCACTATGAGATTCTATTTTGTTTAGTTTCTTCTTGTCTTCTTTCTTCTTTCTTTTCCCTAACTATCCGCATTTCCGTTCAATTTGGGTTGGACATGCGTGGTTTATTGTTGGCTTAAACTGTATGGAAAAGTGGGTTGTTACAGTTGGTATCAGAGCTTAGGTCAAGTGAACACCTAGGCTTTAATGGGGTTGACTCATTTGAGATAGGGTAAGTGAGACCTTAGGGTGAGTTTGAGTGTATTATATATAAGTGCGTGTATTTGTTAGTGATATAAAAATGTTTTATATTGTGTTGTTTGATCGGTTGAGTGGCTTAAGAGTTCTGGTCGATGCGTTTTGTGAGGAATGCGGAATATAGATCTTAAGGCTAGGAATAACACAAGAGGGGGGGGGGGGTGAATAGTGTTTTTAAGAAATTACTAAATCTTTTTGAGTTATTGTTGATTTGTACACAAATGTATGCAATATTCAGACACAGATATAATCACAGAAACAAACACAGATGCAGAAATAAAGTAAATGCAGTAAAGGAAAGAACACACCGGATTTTATACTGGTTCGGGGTTACCCTACATCCAGTCCCGCACAACTAAGTACGGATTTCCTTTCAAAAGCAATTCAACAATTACAACCCTCGGTTTCAAGGCTACGAGGTACACCCTCCAGAATCACAATCCTCTGGGTAGAGATACTTGATTTCCGAGGCAACAAGTTCACCCAATTGATTTCCAAGGCTACAATCACACCTTTTCTCGCTTGATTGATTTCCAAGGCTACAATCACACCTTTTCTCGCTAGATAGATTACAAAGAAGCCTATAACTCTGAATAGCACTTAGATCTTATTGAGATAGTGATAGAGAATCAAACCAGAGGTTATCTTGTTAGATTCAATGTTGATTTCGGTAGAGTAAGGATAGGATTTTGATTAAGAAAATGTGAAAGAAGAAGAGAAGTGAAAAACTGATGTTAAATTCGTTGAAACTAACCCCTATTGATAGAAGAACAACAGTCATGTCCATTCGTGAAGAGTTATGGCGAATAGACGTTTCTTTTGAAATTTGAATTTTGAATTTTAACTGACACTATGTCGACATGGTCACCATGGGTATGTCGACATCCCAAAGCAATTTTTGAAGTTTTGTTTTTCTTTGAAAATAATCTTTATCTTATATTAAAACAATTTTAAACTTTATAAATATACTTGACTATAGATAAAATACATAGATGAATATAAAGAATAATATATATATATAATTTTACTATAATTTTATATTTAAATCTAAGTATAAATATATTATAATTAAAAGATAGCTTAAAACAACCGAAGTTTAAAAACAAGAATATTTAAGGCTAAAACATCTTTTTGAAAATCATTTGAAAAGATAATTTTTAAGGCTAAAACATTTTGAAAAACAATTTTGAAAATCATTCTGAAGTAGTTTTGAAAATCATTTTGAAGTAGTTTTGCAAGCTTCTTCCTGCAGAATATCTCATCATGACAGGACTCGAGAACTTGTACAAAACCAGGATGTTCGTGGGTTTGTAAGCCACTTGTCGTAGGTTTGTAAGCTACTTGTCGTGGGTTTGTAAGCCACTAAAAAGGTAGAAATGGGTTCCATCCCAAAAGAAAAATGGAGTGAAGATTTCAGTGCTATTGTGAAGTTTTAACATAATTCTAGACTCAATACTTATCTTGAAATCTTGAACTCTTGATAATCTTGATACTCATGAGTCTTCAATCTTGATATATTGAATCTCTATACTGTACAGTCTTCATTCTTTGTACCTGCATGGTTAAATCCTGCATATACATATATATCTAAACTATAATGTTAGTATTTATATTTTATAATCTTATTATAAGGTTGTTGTCATCAAAACCATCAACTCATGGACTAACACGTTTGGCCAACGTTATCGATAGGGATTTCCTAAACACTCGAATAAGACCAATTGACACAATATTGATTTAAAATTTGGGTAAATGAAATAATTTACCTAGAAATATATTATATATATAAAAGGATAATTTTTCAAAAATTTAATATAGTTATTTTTTATGGAGCTTGTTTGATAGGAAAGGATAGTATTCCATCATTATCATCTAGGATTTGACCGGCCATGCTCGCCCATTTCTGAACATTGACAATTATCGATTTGATTTATCTAGAATCTTCCTTTTGAAACCTGGATGAGATAGATAGGAAATTTGGGGACATTGAAACGAATTCCTTGTTAATTAAGTTTCACAATTTGAATATAAGGCGTTCATTGATAATGTTTGGTTAAATCTGATTTTTAAGGGTTGTTTATTTAAAAAAAAGTTGGAATTTTAAAATAAATATTTTAGGAATGGTTTATTTAACGATTGATTTGGTAAAATTAGGTTTAATAAATGTTGTCTTATTAAATAGAAATTGGAATATTTTGAAATAATATTTGAAATGATTGAATATAAAAGTTGGTTGTTTTAAGTTGGGATTTTATAAAAAAAAGTTATTAAAAGAAAACTTATATATTTCTGAAATAATACTTGAAGAATGATTTATATAAGGAAGAAAGAATGTTTTCGCCATAAATATTTGAGAAATGATTTCCTTTAAAAGGGAATTTTTATAAATTTGATTTATACAAATGTATTTATAAATAAAAAGGAATCCGAGAGTTTAAATCCCGATGTTTTGGCAAAATGGTTTTCATGGTTTACAGGTTAATAATAGTAATTGAAAATGTTCTTAGGATAAAAACATTTCTAAGTATGGGATTGCTACCGTTAGGATCTCGCTATATAATTATGTTGACAAAATAAATTTTGATTTGATTCCAAAAGTATAATTTGATTTACTATAAAGTAATTGGTATATTATCATTTAAAATGATTTTGGAGAAAATAAATAATAATTTTACTTGAGATAGTTTTAGAATACAAATGCCTGTGGAAATGGTAAAATAGTTTACGTATAAACATTTTCAAGTAATAAATACTTTTGGAAGATAAAATTATATAAAAAATAGGTATTCCTTTGTATTTATTTTGGAGAATGTGTCTCGATTTGTTTTGTGATGATTAGAATAATCTTCTAAGTGACGATCAGATGTTTGCTTAGGCGTACGATATTGTGCACTTAGTAAATTATTCTCTTTGTCATTGTACAGACTGGACGAGTTCGAACTCGGACGAATCCAAAGTAAGTTGGAAACTGGTTGTTTAATGAAAACCAGTTATTTGGAAATATATTTATGATATTGTTTCAAAATGGGTTTGAAAGAAAGAAGTAGCTTTAAGTTAACTAGTTCGAGTGGCTTGAAAATAACTAAAAATGGGTAAGAGATACGTTTGGATGGTAAATGTTTCTTTTGAGTATTATCCTTATATTAAGGAATATATAATACTGTTTGGTAGTACCCAGCTCCTTGGTATAATTTTTGGGTTACTCAAGCTATATATATATATATATATATATATATATATATATTTGTTATGGATTAAAATATATCGAATGTCATTTCAAAGGTTTTGAAAACAAATATCCAAGTATTTGGCCCTTAAGTTTCCAAAATATATGGTATCGTTTTAAAAAGTGTTTTGAATAAAAACCGGGTATTTTAAATTCTTAAGTGAATTCAAAATAAAAGTTGAATTATAATTTTGTATACCTTTAAGGTATGATTTGGTATTATACCAGTTTGTAAGTTTAAGCTATGTTTATGAAAGTTTTTCCTAAATAAATTAGTGGTAGTAAAAGGGCTATTAGGGATAATTAATAAATAGTATGCAGAATGGATGTAGATCATTTCCTTTACCATATAGTTTGACCTAATATTCGAGCGCAAGGCTCTGAAGTGTGTCACATCGTTCCAAATAAGGATCTATTACTCGATTTTTTATGGCAAACACTTGATGGGAGTTCTTGATATGGGAATAAAGTTTTCTATCATAGCTACGCTATGTAAGGAGAGCAGGGTTTCCTGATCAAAGAGCCTAATCAGGGTCTGCACTAGGAAATCGGGTGAGCGATACTGGTTTGGAGGTGGAGTCATGTATTCGAGTGGTGATTGACTCCAATTGTGTATATGAATGATCTATGAACATCATGCGGGCTTATGTATAATATTGAGGATTCTCGTGATGAAAATTTCGAGGACGAAATTCTTTTTAAGGGGGGAAGAGTGTAACAAGCCGTATTTTGGGACTTCAAATTTGAATATTTAATTTATTTAAATATTCGGATTTGAATTAAATTATAATAAATTGTTCTTTTCAAATTTAGATCTGATATTCAATGACGTATTTATAATTTAACTTTTAGAATTTTTCCATAATTTTTAATTTGGAAAATAAGTAAATTTTCGTTCAATGCATTTTCCGCCAAACGTCGGTTCGTTTGAAATTTTACAGAATAAGTTAACCGGTCAATTTTATTAATGTTTTGTGATCACGTAACGTTGTTGTGTGCGATCGTATTTTTATTTATGTCTTTTGCGGCTTATGCACGAATGAGATATTGTGTAGTGACGTACCCTGAAACTTTTTAAAATAAAAACTTTAAATCAAGTCTGATACAATCTTTTATCTTCATGTCTTGCCTATCCTCTACTAAACAATTTGGTGGCTTTGCATTAATTTCTTTGTCCTTGCTCCTATCCCCTTGAATTGTTTTTCTTTTCCTTGTCCTTAAGTAACCTTGCTTATATACATATAGTAACATAGCACGCTAAAACAAGGAGGGACATATTTTCTTCCTCTGGCAATGTTCACAGCAACACGACATTTAAAGATGGACACAATATAAAGAGGCTTCTTATTCTTCTTTTTCTATTACTCTGTTCTATATTTTCCTCCACTTTTGAGCAAGTATCATTTCCTATTTTATTCTCATTGTTGCATGCATAAAATACAAACTTTTTTCATGCTTCACATTTCTCTGGAAACCAAAGTATATTGCATGGCACTTGGAAATGAAGGCACGCATGGAAATTAAATGAACCGTGGTTCCATACATATGTGTGAATGTTTGAGTGTTAGAGAAGGCGATGTGTGAGGGGAAGAGGCGGTTGAACTTTTATCACTAAGTGGGTTGCGGGTATTGGTGGAAGCTATGGAAGATGGGCCAAGTAAAGGATAAGAGGATGCAGCTGTGACTTTGCTGCAGATGTGCATGTGTTTGCTTTATTTTTATTTATTTATTTATTTTTTTAAATTTAATTTCATGGAAAGAAGCAGGCACGCATGAAGATGTGTTCAACTGCGTGTGATGGGGAACGGAGGTGGCGTGTGCAAGTGTGTATGGGAAGAAGGTGGTGGGCTGTAGGTTAGCGGGTTTGGGTTTGTTTGTGAATGCATGTTGGAGCTTAGGTGATTTGACAACTAGTAGGTGGATCATAACATCAATCAAAGGAGCAGAAGGGGAACCATTCTTGTTAAAGAAGAATGTATTTATACCATCATTTTCAGACCTTGACAAAAAATTCAGTGAATGAAGTCGACTCTTTCACGGTAGCATTTATACCTTTATCTTTCAATTGGATAGAAGATTTTACCTTGTTTCTCTTCACCACTACGGAGTACCCAACCTTACATGACTTGTCTCCTTCATTAGCTTTCACTGCTTTACATAGATTAGCCCTTGCCTCATCTCTTTCTTGAATCAGACAATCGGTTTAAGACTTATAATGCCAAAAGAGCTTATGTAATAGATATCTTCCTTCATCTTTATTGTCTGCCAAATTGAAATAGAATCCATGTTCTGACAAATTTAGGAGTTTTGGCAATGCAGGATTAATCAGTACTCTTGGGCATGACGATTTTTTATGACCAAAAACACCACAGCTAAAACAGCATTGGGATCTCGACAATTTTTGGTGATGTGAAATTTATCGCCACATTTGTTACAAAATCGACGATCTTGATTTCTTGAGATCAAAGACGAGTTTAACTGTTTCTCTTAAACGAAGATACTGATGGAGCAATGTTTATTTGAACTGAAGTAGACGATACCCTTCTTTGTAGAAGATCTAAACGATACTCGCGCATAACATCTGCACAAGATCAGCCATAGGGATGCTGAAAGGATTGAGGAAAGAGAAGAAAAGAGGGATTATTTAGTTTTCCTTTGAATTCCCCCATTTCTATGTCAGTAATATTAATGGAGTAGGGGGATGCAAGCATGGCCGTGATTATTAACGTGTGCATGGGAAGGTGATTTGGAGGCGGGTGGAGGTACTGGAAGAGGCAGTGTGCAAGAAAAATAAAGAATGGAGAGCTACTGTTCTTTATACATGATTTTGCAACAAAGTACTCTTTAATTTAATGTGTTCAATTGCAAGATAGGGGGCCGTTGCTTTCTTATGCATGGGTAGAAGATATGGGCTTGGACCGTTTTGCTAATTGCCGAGAATTAAATTATTTTTGTTTGTTTAATTTATTTAACTATGTGTTAATTTAAAAATTCATAGCTTACCCGTATTAAATCCATTTAACCCATAGATATTTGCACTGGGTTCGTATTTACGAATGCAACACTTTAACACGATTTGTTGTTAGTTTTGAAGTAGTATAGTTTATCGATAAATTAATACTAACTATTTTTAATTACGTTAATTTGGATAATTACGTAGTTAAGTTAATTATACTTCATGAGTGTTATCTATTTGGCCAAATAAACACCGTACTGTTAAAGTAATTGAATATGGTAGTTTAGAGACCCGTGTAATAGAATAAAAACCACTAATTAAATTAATTTGACAATTAATTAGCAGAAATAATTCCTGTTTTGCTATTTTATAGATTTGGACATTTGATTACATGTCGCTAATTAATATGCCACTTGGAATATGTGATATGATAAACCATGATGGTTAAGTATTGAATTTATTTACATAGTCATGAATTATGTAAATATCTGTTATTAACTTGAAAAGTTAAATGAGTAATATGGTAGCTTATTTAAGTACTGTGGTGACCGTTAGGCATCCTTCAAAATTTAGAAAGCTAATTATTGATTTGAAAGTTATTTAAAAATAACTATTTATTTATAAAGTTAAAGATGATTATTATTTGGTAATAAGATTTAAAAAAATGTAATAACTTATTGATAATAACATTCTAAAGATAATTTCTAATTGTTTTAGCAATTTAATGTTAATTATTTTAATTATTATGATTCTTAAAGGTTATTTCTTAAAATGTTGTTTAAAAATGTTTAGTTATTATTTTAAAGTTATTTAGATATGGTTTAAAATGTTTTAATTATATTCTAATTATTTATTTAAAATGATTATCTATACTTTAATTTTTAATCAAATTATTTAATATATTGATTTAAGTTATTTAATTATATTTATAAGTTAATTAATTATCATATTAATATTAGTTAAAGTTAATTAATTATTATTTTTAATAACGTTTTAAAGTTAAATAATTATTATTTTAATATTGTTTTGAAATTAAACTATTTATACAATAATAGTGTTTAAAATTAATTTAACATATTATTAATGAGATTTTAAGTTATTATTTTAAATGGGATTTAATTTAAATTAAAATAGAAGGATGTTTAAATAATAACTTATTTTTAAAGCTATTTTAATAATTTATGGTTTACCAAGGAAATCTTAACGATTTGAAAGTTAGTAAATAGGTTAAAATATGGAAAGAGTTATATAAATGGTTTTGGATATTTATAAAAGAATTTCATAAATCGGCTTTAAAGATTTGAAAGGAAGAAGTTTTATAAATAGAGTTTTGGGATATATAATAGATGCTATTAATAAATTGGAGATTTATAAAGATGCTTTATAAATAGATTTGGAGATATTTACATATAAAGAAATTTGGAAAGGAATGGTTGATTTCATAGCGTAATTCGAGGGGCAGTGATTGCCAACATTTTACTATGGATTCGCTGGGATAGCGAGGCAACCATTGTGTAAACCGCGATCCATAATTGGTACTAAACGATACTTTCAAAAATTTATTTCTCAGATTTTTCAAGTTTTTAAGTTTTGGAAGCAAAATGGTTCTGAATATACTTATACTATTGAAATAAGTATATGGTTATATTTTCTAAGTATCGACAATATAGTGGTTTGTGAATATACTTATCCTGTTGAGATAAGTATATGGAAGTGATTTCCAAGTATTTGGAATGTGATTTTAAATTAATGAAAGGTTAATTTAAGAGGCTTAGTGATTACCATGGGAAATATAATCTTTGTTTGGAATGTTTGTTTATGTGATAGTTAAATAACCGACTATCAAAATCTTGGCCTAAATATGCAATCCTTCTTAATTTTGGTGGTAGGGAAATATTCCCTACTTAACACCAAAGGATTTTAACTTTGGAAATATCAAGGGGAAACACAGGGATTATATGGTACAGTTACCATCTGTGGTGCTATACTATACGTATAAACTCGTTTTGATCTTCTAGGACAAATGTTAAGGAGATCCGTCCACTTAAACGGTTAGGGAGTGATCCGCGCTCCTATGTATTGTCTGAATATTTCCTAAAGAACCGGTATTGAGCATTCCAGAAATCGATGTTTGGTTTTGTGGAGCACCCGGGAAATGGAAGAGTGTACTCGTAAGAGATGACTGAACCCGTAACCACTTTGAAAACCATGTATGTTTCTATGAAGGAGATTCATGATATATTGAGATGTTGGGATCCATGTGTGATTCCGAGACCAATTGAGGTATGGGAATCCGGGTGTGATTCCAAGATCTAATTGAGATGTGGGAATCTATGTGTGATTCCGAGTCCCGTTGGGGTATGGGAATCAATGTAGGATTCCATGATCTATTTGGTGGCGGTGCGTAAGCTGGAATGACAGACGTAGGCTCATCAGCGGGAATGACTAAAACCAAAGATAAGAGGCATGGGCAGTAGGGTTGGCAAACCCATAGGGTGTAGTCAGCTCCTCTTAGATGTCACTTACAGTTGTTATGCATGCATGGGGCGATGCATTTGGTCTTAGCGAGACCTGCTATGTTTTTCCTATAGTACATCACTAGGGATGTATGCTGCTTCGGAAGGATATCTCTGATCCTTGTGCAGGAGGAACGTTCCTCGAAGTACTGAGGGCACCTCCATGGAAATCCTAGACAATAAGCGAACGTGCCTTATCAATTTTCGATTATATACCCAGTATTGCTGTGATGTACACTCACGAGCATCACAGCTATTTGATTATTATCAATTTCGCACTTAGACATTATTATAATATCATTGGATTTTCTGAAATAAAAGGTTTTGGTTAGCGTAAGGTAAAACCCGTCCGTGTTTATGTGCGGTGGGGTCTTACGAGATACCCTTGATTTTTGAAAGGATTTAATAAGTTTTAATAAATAAGATTCTTTGTGATTTGAGTTCTCAGGCTGGTTTTACCAAACTGACCCGGGCTTTGTTTTCCTGTAATGCTCGAGTCAGACCGAGCATATTTTCAGGTTTAGTTGGATATTTTGGAGCTTCAAGAGAGGAGCTGGAGGCCCAGAGGCGTATTCACATAGATGGTTATATTTCCGTTGCATACATTGTTGTATATTATTCAGCAATTGTGAGGACATGTTGTTATAACTGTCTGTGTTGAATAGGTTTGTATACTTTGATTGATGGTTGTATATACTTATATTATAGATTTGTTCTTGTGTAAAGGATTGTTATATGTTATAGATTATTTGTTCCGCTATGAGATTCCGTTTTGTTTAGTTTCTTCTTGTCTTATTTCTTCTTTCTTTTCCCTAACTATCCGCCTTTCCGTTCAATTTAGGTTGGACATGTGTGGTTTATTGTCAACTTAAACTGTACGGAAAAGTGGGTCGTTACAACACCGCTTAGCGGAAAGGGTTTCTCCTCACTAATATCCTTTTAAAACATATCTTTTGCAAATCTTAATCCTGTAACAAAAACTGATTAAAACAATAATATCAATATCATGAAAGCATATAAATCAGGTAACAATAGACTAACTATCCGAACACTATAGTTTTGTTTGGCTTACTACTTACTTTTGGCTGACTCAGGCCTACCAGACAAAATAAACAAATAATCTAACTTCTGTTAGATATTCCTCTTCTAGACGGTGTGTCCCTAACTTACCTCTCCAGGGTCAACTGACCCTAATGGTTTTGTGGGCTCACCAATAACCTATCTCTGTACATATATATTCCTTTCTGTGTGTAGCTTCATTTTAGTCTTACCTGTGACAAAGCCCTACACACTGGAATTTTGGACTAAATTAGATAGGGGCTAATAGCTAATATATAGGGTGCGACCATATACCAGTCCCATTTGGTATTCTAATATCTGAGTCATTTTACTTAGAGTCCTACCCTTAAATTATCCTTGAAAATCTTTTCTTTCAAATTGATTTAAAACTTTAAATCATACTTTAAACAAGGAAAATATTCTCTATGCTTTATTCAAATCACCTTGCCATGTACATATACTTTACACAAAACTTTGTTGATGAAAACATTTAAACCTTTGAAAGTACCCCTTTCGAATCAATTGAAAGTACCCCTTTCGAATCTAAGTAAAACCTTAGGCCGAAGGCCAAAACATACCTTTCGAATCCGTTCTTAATAAACCTTTCAAAAACCTTGAAAAACTTTTCTTTCGAAAGCTTTAAACCTTAGACATCCTTTTATCAAAACACTATAAATATGCGTTTCAAAATCTTTGGAAACCTTCCACTTAAACCTTTCAAAAATATTGGAGAACCACCCCTTCGAAACCTTCCTTTAAAACCTTTCAGAAGCATTCAAATCCTTTTCTATAAACAAAACTTTCAAAAGCATTTGAGTTCAGGTTAAACATATGGAATAACCTTTCAAAACCATTTAAAACTATTCCTTTCGAAACCTTTGGATTTTACCTTCAACAGAATAAAGGGCTGTTAAACAACTATGTCGAAAGCACTCTTTCGAAAACAATTTCCTAAGTAAAGAAGTGATGGTGTCAAAACCAACCCTTCGAAAGCATTGGAGAAGTGGCTTGGGTTTTAAAATAAAGAAACCCTTTCGAAGTCATTGTTTCGAAAGGTAAGATGCGGTAGCTAGGGGTTTCTCACTCTTCGAAAGCATTTACTTAAAACAAAAGGCGCAACCGCTTTTGAAATCTTTCCATTTAAACAATTTGACCCAGTCGGAAGCCAACCAAGTCGAAAGCAAAAGTAAAGCAGGTGCGTTTTCATTTAAAAGCAAAGTAAAACTTCAACCCCTTCAGAACCCCTTCTTTCGACTGCAAACCTTTCACCCATCTCCAATTCGCTGTGCACTAAGCCTTTGATGCCATTCACATTGGTTTCGATGGTGATGGAGGCGGGAGTACTGGATTGAAACATAGGTACCAGAAGTGGTTAAACATGTAAAAAGCACATTTAAACTGATTTTTAACATTTTAAAGTAATTCTTTTCAACTAACCTGCCTTGTTTGTCAAAACATGATTGGTTGTTAATTCCTTTTCTAAAAGTACTGCCAAATTTTCTGTATTAAACAAATTAAATTATTTACAAAATGCTCCTGCTCCTTTTATAAATATATAAAACATTTAAGTCGCATACCTTAATTCTACAAAAATTCCTATAAATCATTTTGAATATGTTTTCCAACATATATTAATTTCTGACCAAAACATACATATATTTTCCTTAATTAATTTTAAACCCAAATAACCATTTTCTTTACTAGAAAATTAATATTAAATCCACATTAATTCAGAAAGTTATGAAAATTGAAAGCCATCTCTAAAATATCATTTCTGAACTTATTCTAAAATCGGAAGGCATTTGGATGTCATTTAATAGGATTTTCACATTAAAACATATCATAAAATCTATATGAATTAGCATAAATCATCAACAAGCATATATATCCATTTTAACAATAAAAAACATGGCAAAACCTTGCAAAATAGATCAGATTTATTCTAAAACCGAAAACAATTAAAAGCACAAGATGTAGTCATTATTCACCTTTAGCTTGAGATTAAGGAGTTGAGATTTGATCTTGGATTAAGTTGCTTAAGCTTCTTCCCCTTGATTTTAGCTTTATCTTCTTCTTGCTTTCCTAATGGTGGCCGACCTCTCCTCTATTTAATTTTTGTTCTGAACGTGTAAAATGAATGTGGTTTAAGGGTTTAGGGTATAAGAATTCCTATATTGCCCTTGTCTATTTACCCTAACTTAATTCATTTATTTTCCCTTAGTTTATTTATTTAATTGGCACGGCTACCCTCTAAATTCACAAATCTCAATCCCCTAATCATTACGTTTTTTTATTTAATTTAGCTAATTAAATATCCTAAATAATGTTACTAAAAATTTGGGTTGTTACAGACTCCCCTCCTTGAAGAATTTCATCCTCGAAATTAAGGTAAGGTACTCAACAAATCAATCAAAAAGGTAAAACATACCATCAAACAGATCAGGATAAGCGTATCTAATCCTGCTCTCAGTCTCTCAGGTATAGTCTCCCTCATCGTCACTCCACTGGACTTTAACTAATCTGACTATCTTGTTCCTTAGCCTCTTCTCATCCCTCGCGACTGTACGAACTGGCTTTCTAACTATAGTCAAATTTGGATCTACTACTAAGCCCTCTAACATAGTTGGTGCTATAGTAGTCTCCGGGTCTCGAACACACTTTCTCAAATGAGAAATATGAAAAACATCGTGGAATCCTGCCAAACTGCTCGATAACTCTACTCTATATGCGAGTTTCCCGATCTGCTCTACAATAGGAAATGGTCCAACGAATCTCGGTGCTAATTTCCTCGACCTTCCCAATGTGATTACACCTTTCATTCGTGATACGTTAATGAAAACATGGTCTCCAATAGAGAACTCTAAGTCTTTCCATCTTCTATCTGCATAACTCTTCTGCCTAGACTGAGCTTCCTTCATCCTATCCCGAATTAACTCAATCTTCTCTGTAGCTTTTCTAACTAAATCTGGAATAAGAACTAATCTATCCCCGGTCTCTAACCAATAAACTGGAGATTTGCATGGCCTTCCATACAAAGCTTCAAACGGTGCCAAACCTGTACTAAACCATTATTATACGAAAACTCGACTAAGTGTAGAGGGTCTTCCCATGAACCTCCAAAATCTAGCACACAAGCTCATAACAAATGTTCTAAGACCTTGTTAACTCTTTCTGTTTTCCCATCTGTCTGTGGATGGTAAGCGGTACCCATCTTGAGCTTGGTTCCTAAAAGCTTCTGTACACTCTTCAAGAACTCGCTAGTGAACAAGGAATCTCTATCGCATACGATACTACTAGGAATTCCATGATGTCTAACTATATTCTTCATAAATAACATAGCTAAAACTAGTGCCGCCCTAGTTGACTTAATTGGAATGAAATGGGCACTCTTGGTTTACCTGTCCACTATGACCCATATACTTTCACTTCCTCTATTAGATCTTGGCAACCCATCTATAAAATCCATAGAAATAGAATCCCACTTCCATACCGGAATATCTAAGGCTGAAGCAACCCATTTGGCTTTTGATGTTCGGCTTTTACCTGTTGGCAGTTCAGACACTGCTTCACCCATAAGCCTACATCCTTTTTCATACCTTCCTAGAAGAAACTCCTCTTTATATCCTGGTACATCTTAGTTCCTCTTTGATGAATGGTGAACTTCGAACGATGGCATTCCTCCAAAACTTCATTCTTATGCCTTCCACATTCGAAACACACAATCTTCCTTTCTTTCTTAACCACCCATTCTAGTCAAGAATAAAATCTTTCAGGTCATCGCTCTCTATTCCATCCTTTAACCTTCTGATCCTTTCAACTAGTAATGGATCTTCCTTCTTCTTAGAAGCAATCTTTTCGATCATCACCGGTCGAACTTATAAACACAACATAGCAGTCTCCTTATTAAATCTAGCTTCAGACCTCCGTTGTATTCTACATGTCGTCAATGCTTCCAAATCTATCCACTCAGCTATCATTGCCAACACTACATTTCAACCTTATTGCCCTTTCCCGGTGTGTACTTAATACCAAAATCATAAGCGGCTAAAAATTCTAACCACCTCTACTGTCTCATATTCAACTCCTTCAGAGGGAATGAATACTTTAATGAATTATGATTCGTATATAACTCAAATCTTTCTCCCAAAAGGTAATGTCTCTACACCTCAACGCAAAAATCACCGAAGCTAATTCCAAATCATGCATTGGATATCCAACCTCATGCGGTCTAAGCTGTTGAGAAGCATAGGTAATCACTTTACCTCTCTACATTAATCCAGTTCCCCCCACATCGGTATATACTACCAAATCCCAATTCCCTTCTGGAACAACTAGTACAGGTGCATGGGTCAATAAGTGTTTCAAGCTCTGGAATGCTTCCTCACACTTATCGGTCCAAACAAACTTCACATCCTTTCGCGTTAGCTTAGTCATTGGAGCTGCTATCCGTGAAAAATCCTTAATAAACCTCCTATAATATTCAGCTAATCCAAGAAAACTCTTTATCTCAGCCACTGTCTCGGGTCTCTTCCAATTATTCACCGTTCCAATCTTAGTCGAATCTACAGACAACCCTTTCTTTGAGAGTACATGACCAAGAAACTTCACTTCCTTCTTCCAAAAATGACACTTCGAAAACTTCGCCTTTAGCTGATTCTGCCTTATCGTCTCAAGAACCACTCTAAGATGAACTTCATGCTCTTTTTCATCCATAGAGTATATCAAAATATCTTCTATAAATACCAACACGAACTTGTCCAAGTGCTTTTGGAAAATTCGATTCATCAAATACACAAAGAATGCTGGAGCATTAGTTAGTCCAAAAGCATCACTAACCATTTGTACGATCCATATCTAGTTCTAAATGGCATCAAAGGAATACTATCCTTTGCTACTCTAAGCTGATAGAAACCCATTGCTAAATCCAACTGAGAAAATACATTGGCTCCACTCAACTGATCGAACAAATCATCAATTCTAGGCAACATATATCGATTCTTTATCGTCTTCTCCTTCAACTTACGATAATCGATACATAACCTTAACGATCCGTCCGGCTTCTTAGCAAACACTACGGCTGCTCCCCAAGCTAAACTACCAGGTCTAAAAAAATTCTTGCCTTCCAAATCCACCAACTACATCTTTAGCTCCCTCATCTCGGTAGGTGTCATCCTGCTTGGCAGTATACTCACCAGTTCTGCTCTAGGTACAAAATCTATCTGAAACTCAATGGCTCGCTTCAGTGGCAATCCTACTATGGGTTCAAAAACATCTGCGAATTCTCTAACCATGAAAACTCGATCCAACTCGTCTTTTACCTCCATAATACCCAACAAAGCATTCACCTAACAACTAGGGTTTTCTATGGTATATACGATCTGATCATTACATTTAGGGTGTCTTAGTGATATTTTCCTATCATGGAAAAATATCCTCACATCGTACTTACTTAACCAATCCATACCCAAAATAATTCCGAACCCTATGAAGTCAAACACATGCAAACTGCAAACAAAGGTATAACCTAACAAATCAAAATCTAGATGGTCACACTTCATCCCAAGTGTCACATACCCTCCTATCGGATTTGCAACCCCTAAGGAAGTAACTAAGTATGAGGGTTCTAGGTTATGCTTATCTACCAAACAATGAGATATAAAAGAATGCGATGCACTGGTATCAAACAGAACGCTAACTGCATACCATGGATCAGAAGCGTACCTCCCAACAAAGCTTTTCTTTTTTCCTCTGCTGCTGGCCTCAAGGTAGTTGGCTCCAATACAAACACCTTTCCTTTACCAACCTTAGTAGGCTACTTGCATTGGTTCTTGTAATGTCCAATTTAATCGCAGTTGAAGCACCTGATATTATTCTTCCCGATCACCTTCTTTCCATCTCCTGAGCGACATTCATTAGCAAAATACCCTTTATTATCACACTTAAAGAAAACAACCTCCGACTTTCCTTTCTTTGCAGCTCCACCCTTCTGAGCTCCTTTCTTGAGGAAAAACTTTTTTTTATGACTCTGCCCCACTTGTACTTCCTTTGTCTTATTTCTCTCCAAAAAAGTAGGCATCTCTTCGTGTCTCAATGCCATCTCAAAAACAATGTCACATGGATCCCTAATGTGCGATATCATAGCCCTAGCAAGCTCAGGCTTTAACCCCCTGAGGAACTTCTCATTTCTCTTAATATTAGTATCAACCGTAGCATAGCCATATCTTGCTAGCTCCTCAAACCCCTCGCATACTCAAGTACAGTCATATCCCCCTGCTCTAACTCATCGAACTTCCTGAGCAGAGTGGACTTTGTAATCTCGGATATAAACCTCTCCTCAAATCTCCTTTTGAACTCGGCCCATATCATCATCTCCTCATTAACTCCAACTGTAACGTTATTCCCCCAGTACAGCGCTGCTCCCTAAAGCTATCTAGAAGCAAGCCTTCCCTTCTGCTCGTCATTAAGCCCCAAATCTGCAATGATTCTCTCAACCAGTTCTCTACTTCAATGGTGTCTTCAGTTCCAATGAATGGCTTTCCTCCCAATCGAGCGTAATCCCTATTCAGAATGGCATAGTTGTTGACCACTGGAGCTTCCTGAACTCCTACTCCAACATTTCATCCAACTACTCCAGCAGTAATTCCCGCCTGCATCATGTTGACAAAGAACTGATACATTGCTCCAATGTCAACTTGCGGGACTCCCGCACCCACATTTCGGGCTTGTGCCTGACCTGGGTTTCTCCTGGTATTTAGTCTGGAATTTCCTTTTGTTGTGGTGCTTCCCCCTCCAAGGTTAACTCTTCCACTTATGGCATCTATGTCTGTATTCAAGCCTCGTAAGGTACAGAAGAATATCCTAAGAGAAATAGGAGAATAGAGATATAGCGTATACTTATATATAGCAAATACAAGTACGTTACTATAACATTATCCCATACCTTGATCTTATCTCTAATTCCTTAGGATTATGTTTTCAAAATCATTTTAGTTTAAAGTTTTTCATAAACCCATGCTCTGATACCAACTTGTAACATCCCATATCTGGAGGCTCGAAGTAAGCGCTGCAGATGCTATGGTCATCCATAGTATTAACTTCCGGTGACCAAATACGGTAATATTAATGGTATCCATAATATCAAAAGCACTTGAATATGAAATAAAAATCATCACAGATTAAAACATTTTTCCGATTACATTTCAAAACAACTTTTCATATCCAACTTACATAATCTCAATCGTTTCCCAGGTTCAGATTAAATATAATTATTACAAAATACGCCAAGAGCGACATATGAAGATGCCCCCGTGGTTGACCTGAGTACTAAATAGTCATAACAGACTTAACACAACACAGCAAAAATAAAAACATAACAACTCCTAAAGAGCTAGCCATCAGCCTCCTACTCGTCTTTTGGAAGCTTTATTCGCAACCTACTAAACCTGTAAATCCTTAGCCCATGGCCTACTCAAATCAATTTTGAGCACCTAAGAGTTTATTGGAAAAAACCTAAACTTGGAGTCAGACATAATGCCGGGTGTGAATAATACTATACATCTTGGTTATTTGATATTAAGTGAGACCACGCCACTTGGTGGAATGGGTTTCCCCTCACTAATTTCCTTTTAAAACATATATTTTGCAAATCTTAATCCTACAACCAAAACTGGTTAAAACAATAACATCAATATCATGAAAGCGTATAAATCAGGTAAGAATGGACTATCTGTCTGAACACTATAGTTTGTTTGGATAACTACTAACCTTTAGGCGACTTGGGCCTACCAGAAAAAATAAACAAATAATCTAACTTATGTTAGATACTCCTCTTCTGGACGGTCTGTCCCTAACTTACCTCTCCAGGGTCAACTGATCCTAATGGTTTTGCGGGCTCGCCAATAACCTATCTTTGTACATATATATTTCTTTCTATGTGTAACATCATTTTAGTCTTACCTGTGACAAAACCCTACACACTAGAATTTTGGATTAAATTAGCTAGGGGCTAATAGCTAATATATAGGGTGCGACCTTATACCAGTCCAATCTGGTATTCTAATATCCGAGTCATTTTACCTAGGGTCATCTACCCTTAAATTATCCTTGAAAATCTTTTCTTTCAAATTGATTTAAACCTTTAAATCATACTTTAAACAAGGAAAATATTCTCTATGCTCTACTCAAATCACCTTGCCATGTACATATACTTTACACAAAACTTTATTGATGAAAACATAATCCATTGAAAGTACCCCATTCGAATCCATTAAAAGTACCCCTTTCGAATCCAAGTAAAATCTTAGGCCGAAAGCCAAACATACCTTTCGAAAATCTTGAAAAACTTTTCCTTTAAAAGCGTTAAACCTTAGATATCCTTTTATCAAAACACTGTAAATATACCTTTCGAAACCTTTGGAAACCTTCCACTTATACCTTTCAAAAACAATGGGGAACCAACCCTTCGAAACCTTCCTTTAAAACCTTTCGAAAGCATTCAAATTAATTTATATAAACAAACCTTTCGAAAGCATTTGAGTTCAAGTTAAACATATGGAATAACCTTTCAAAACCATTTAAAACTATTCCTTTCGAAACCTCTGGGTTTTACCTTCAATAGAACAAAGTGTCGTAAAATAATTAAGTCGAAAGCACTCTTTCGGAAACAATTTCCTAAGTAAAGAAGTGATGGTGTCGAAACCAACCCTTCGAAAGCATTGGAGAGGTGGCTTGGGTTTTAAAACAAAGAAACCCTTTCGAAGGTATTGCTTCGAAAGGCAAGATGTAGCGGGTAGGGGTTTTGACTTCTTCAAAAGCATTTACTTAAAACAAAAGGCGCATCCTCTTTCGAAACATTTCCTTAAAAACAATTTGACCCAGTCGAAAGCCTACCAAGTCGAAAGAAAAAGCAGAGTAGGTGTGTTTTCATTTAAAAGCAAAGTAAAACTTTAACCCCTTCGGAACCCCTTGTTTTGACTACATACCTTTCTCCCATGTTCAATTCGCTGTGCACCAACCATTTGATGCCATGCACATTGGTTTTCGATGGTGATGGATGCGGGAGTACTCGGTCGAAACATAGGTGCCGAAAGTGGCTAAACATGTAAAAAGCATGTTTAGACTAATTTTTAACCTTTTAAAGTAATTCTTTTCAACTAACCTGCCTTGTTTGTCAAAACATGATTGGTTGCTAATTTCTTTTCTAAAAGTACTGTCGAAATTTCTGAATTAAACAAATTAAATTATTTACAAAATGCCCCTTCTCCTTTTATTAATATATAAAACATTTAAGTCCTATAACTTAAATAATTTTACATATCTATCAAAACACTTAGGAAAATTCTACAAAAATTCCTATAAATCATTTTTAATATGTTTTCCAACATCTATTAATTTTTAACCCAAACATACATATTATTTCCTTAATTAATTTTAAACCCAAATAACCATTTTCTTTACTAGAAAATTAATATTAAATCCACATTAATTTAGAAAATTATGAAAATTGAAACTCATCTCTAAAATATCATTTTTGACCTTATTCTAAAATCGCAAGGCATTTGGATGTTATTTAATAGGATTTTCACATTAAAACATATCATAAAATCTATATGAATTAGCATAAATCATCAACAAGCATATATACCCATTTTAACAATAAAAAACATGGCAAAACCTAGCAAAAAAGATCGAATTTAATCTAAAATCGAAAACAGTTAAAAGCATGAGATGTAGTCATTATTCACCTTTAGCTTGAGATTAATGAGTTAAGATTTGATCTTGGATTAAGTCGCTTAAGCTTCTTCTCCTTGATTTTAGCTTTATCTTCTTCTTGTTTTCCTTATGGCGATCGGCCTCTCTTCTATTTAATTTTTTTTCTGAACGTGTAAAATGAATGTGGTTTAAGGGTTTAGGGTATAAGAATATACTTATTCCTATATTTTCCTTGTCTATTTACCCTAACTTAATTCACTTTAACTCTCTTAGTTTATTTATCTAATGGGCACGGCTACCCTCTAAATTCACAAATCTCAATCCCCTAATCATAATATTATTTTATTTAATTTAACTAAATAAATATCCTAAATAATGTTACTAAAATTAGGGTCATTACATTAGAGTAAGCAAATAAAGGTGGATCAAGGTGATCTAAGGAGGAGCTATCGATTCGGGGGCTAAATTCTCGAGTGCAAGCATTAGAAAGAGCTTAGGCTAGAGGTGAGCAAGCACAAATTTGATAGTTGATTATTGTAGTTAGTTTAAATTATTGTAATTGATTAGGATATTAGAAAACCTAAATTGAATATGCTAATATGTTAAAATCTAAGTTTTAATCTAAACTCTAGTTTTAAATTATCAGTAAACTGTTAATTGAAAATTTATGCACATATCCCTTTTCTCTTGAAATTGGAAACCCTAGATCAACAACCCCTAAACTCAATTGCAAACTGTTGACAATACTGCAATTAGGTTTCACAAATCACTATACGGCTTGAAGATTAACCTGTATAAACAATCGACAATCGAAAAAGGAAGAAACCTCTAATTTTGCTTGTCAAAGGTCAACTTGGAAACCCTAGTCGACTAGTAGTGATCGATCGAAGGGTATAAACGGTCAACCGTTCATATTAAAAACTTGCAACCTGAACCTCGGCTTAAGGCCCAGAATTTATAAGTAAAACTTATATAAAACGTGAACTGTTGTGGGCTTATGTAAGGGCAATCAGATGCATGTTAGGACTAGTAGATGAGCTATTTCCCTAGGAGCGGATGCTAGGCTTAAGCAGTATTGGGTAAATGTTGTTTACCCAATATAGGATAGTGATTGATTCGAGGCAATGTATTTTCATGATTGGCACATATAAGAGGTTCCAGTAGTGGGTGCAGCTAGCGTGGATGCCTGATGGAGTGGGTCCGGTACAATAAGAGGTCCTAGCTTTTACAAATCCTTATTGCATGTGATATAATTAGAGAGGAGGACCCTGAGCATGCAATAAGTGGTCAACGTTACAATCAAAAGGTGGAAGCGAATGCAGACGACGAGACCTTACGATAAGTCAACATTTCGAGTTCTTCCTCTCCATGTGCAATGAGAGGAACGTTCCCAGTAGCCTAGTGGCGATGTTAGTAGTGGAAGTTTATATCCACAACAGCCTGGTAGTGGTGTCTTTCATTATTAGTAGCCAAGAGGGTGGTGTCTTATGCATTAAGTAGCTCTAGGAGCGGTGGCCAATCGTTAAATATGAAATTAAATCCTTAATTTGATCCATTGAATTGGCCTACACAATTTGAAGTGCAGGAATGAACTAGACATGAACCCTTAGGAAACAGAGCTTAGGAATTCACAGACACCAAACTTGTACTCATTCACCAGACTTAGGTCTGAACCATTCTCTTTCCTTCTTTTTCCCTACCATAAATGGATAGGGCAGTAGGTTACTGGCCCATCCTAGATATTTGGAGAGTCAAGCTTATATTCAGAGTCTTCTTTTATCCTATTTTACTCTCCACGTATTTTTCTAGCTTATCAGTTCATTTTGCTTCTTGCATCAGACTTTGATATATATTTTATTATGTACTTTGTATTGGGTCATGTACCGATATTTTATAAACCATGACTTGATATTTTCTAGGATTTATGTTTTTATGTGATATATACATGTTTATTTCCTTTTGCTGTTTGATCTGAAAGTGCAGTATATCTTATATTATATCTGATTGTATTAGTCTCTATGATGTGAAATGTTTAAACCCCGATGATCTACATTTCTCGGCATAGCACGAGCCCAAAAGTCACACTAGGCTTTGGATAGGCGTGTTGGAAGGTGCAGGTTGTCACACTTAGGATTTGATTTAGTCGAAATTTAGGCCCATTAAGGGGTGGGTTGTTACATTCAGTATCGAAGCTTAGGTCAGTCGATCATAGGATTTAGGATATGCTGAGTGAACGTATTTGTATTTTTACATATAATTATCTATTCATATATTATACGCCAAACTCTATGATTTTTGACTATAAAGTGGTCACGACCATATTCTGAAAAGATGGATGAGGCAGCTATGAGTTGGTGCAATAAATAGAGTTAAATTTATACCCCTACCCCGATTAACCCATGGGATATAGGTTGTACTGTATGGCGTTGACTAAGATGAGCATGCTTACGACATATAGAGGGATTCTTGAAGTTTTATGGTACTTGATTCCTTTGTCGAGCATGGACCGCATTATGATTGTGGATTTCGATGGATTATCGATTGAAGATGTACATTTCATCTAGATTGATGAGAAATAAGAACCTATATATTTCAAGCATATGGAAGTAAGATGTGGAAAAGGATCGAGTAAGTTCCTGTAAGACGGCGTACATTAACTACTGCAAGATGATAGACAAATTTTGATATGTTCTTAATGAAGATGAGTTAAGAATGAGTAGAGAAGGAAGATCCAAAGAATAGGATGAATGAAAGTACATTTCTGAGTCTAACCCTATGTGAAAGAATTTGACAAAAAGATTTTGAAAGTTTCTTGAAATGTTTTGAATGAATTTAAAAAGGATTTATATTGAATAGAAGGACCCTGTTAACCGGATTTTTGACTAAGTCGATTTTAACTAGAAGTTAGAATGTCAAAACAAAGACAAAATGATTAAAGGAGTTTGTAAACATCATAAAAAGGCATGAAAATGGAAATATCAAAAAATAAGCGGAGTAGTTGACTTGAGTTTTTCAACTTGGTGCTTGGGGCCGGGCTCGAGTCGTACTTGAGTAGAACCTAGGAAAAATAGAAGAAAACCTAAGTTGAGAAATAGGAATGCAAGACAATATGACTTGGAGTCAAACTAGAGTGGAACTTGGGTCAAACCGGGGTTAAACCCAAGTCAAATTGGTACCAAGTTGTAAGTCACAACTTGGTACTGAGTTGTGATTTTTCTCAAGTCGGACTCACAAGACTCTCAAGTTAGACTCCAAGAAATTATTATCGAGCAGAAATTGGGTCAGACTCAAAAAACTCTTAGGTTAGACTCTAAGCAATCGTTACTAAGCAGCGGGTCGGACACACAAAACTCCCAAGTAAGACTCAAAGCACTCCAACCATCAGATAACTCCAAGGAAGGCCTGAAGCAAACACACAAACCACTTGGGTCGGACACAAAGTCAAGTTAATCGCAACCCAAGTTCATGATTTTCACCGACATGGTTTTCACCTTTATGATTCACTCCAACATGATTAGAACTATCTAGAATGATAGTACGGAATAACTCAACAAATCTCAAAGAAAATGAAGCTAAGGGGACAACTCGGTGCCGACCTATTTATTCGTGACATTTCACCTCCTAAACTACATACAACTCCTATATTGCCCCAACAACTCGTAATCAAGTCGTTTTCCCTGACTTTGGATTACCAATTCTAAGATTGATGTGAAGAAAACCAAGAAGCTGGATAACTCAAGCGATAATGGAAAGATCGTAGAATCATCCAAAAGTCGATGAAAAGTGCTTAGAATAAGTCAAGTAGAAGGTAGAAGAGCAAAGCAGGTGAAAAAGTTGGATTTGCACCAACACAAATAGGTCGGTACCGAGTTATACGACTCAGTACCGAGTTTTCTTTTTGACTCATAGGGTTTTGAATTCTCTTTTGCAGCATTAGGCTTTCTCCTGGACCTTAGTGCAAGCGGACTTCTAACCCAGTACTGCTGTTTCCCAATAAATACAAACCATTGTACAACCAAAATAGGATATGCTCCTTGATATTTCTTCTTCACTCTGGATCCGGGATTCCATTACTCTTCACTATCTTCATCCCTCACAATAGTCACCAAGGCAACTATTCTTGGCAGTTCTAGGCCTTAGAACTTATCAACTTCTTGTGCTTGTGACTCTAATTCTCTGTAATCTCATATAAAATATCTTAGATCCATAATCAATAAAGCTATAAAGTGGACGTAGGCCAAAGATTGCCGAACCACTATAAAAATTTGATATCTCCCTGTTATTTTTTTTGATTTCTACTATTATCTGCTAGATCAAGGTCTCACAAGTTCCCTACAACTCATTCTTGGATGTTGATCCATTTTTGGCACCAACATTTTGATGCTTTCACTGAGAAAACTGAATCCAAACTTAAATCTAGCTCTCTACTTAGGATTGGAAGGATCCAAAAGTTAGATCTAGAAAACTTGCTTTAAGAAGTTTAAAAACATGCTATTAGAGGTCAATGGCACCCAGGAAAGGAAGATCTGCCTCCGGGATATTCACAGGAGCGGTAGTTGGCAATGATGAAGCAAACACTCACCATGTAACATCCCGTAAAATCAACCATATGTAGATTCAATAAATTAAATAAGTTAAGGGTAAAATGGAGCCATGAAATTTATGCCATTGCGTTCATAGCGAAATTCTGACCAATTTCGATATATAATATGTTAAAAACAGAGCTCAACGAAAAAGTTATCGACATTTGAAGTTTTCGGGTTTAAAATAATTTAAATAGAATTCAAATTCAAATGAATAATTAATTTTAAAATTTGAAATTCAAAAGTTAATAGTAGAGAGACTTAGGGATCAAGTAAATGTTAAAATCAACGTTAATGTTAAATATCAATTACGGAATAAAATTATTAAAAATCATAGGCACGATAAAATTTCCTAAAATAAACGAACTGGTTGACCGATGGGAAATGACAGCTAGGGTTTTTTTTATGTACAATGAACTTTAGGAGTTTTATATTATTAAACCGACTTAAATCTGATGGTTCTGGATCATTTCAACTACTGTAAATAAGATCCTAGACTCCTTGCTTTTGTTCACATAATATTTTGGGAACATTAGTGAAACTCCGTTGGTTCATCTCTTCATGATTTAGAAAAACTCCATTAGGATTTCAAGTAAGAAATCCTATAGATCTATCTTTGTTTATTATTTATTTTCTTAACTTCTTCTCCTCCAAACCTTTAATTTTCTAAACCTAATGTATATACAAGAATCCATTGTTGTGTATACGTATCAAAAAGAAGAGATCTTATGGAGGTTGTCAAAGGCATGTCAAATCCAAGGAGGCAAAGCAAAGGACATACTGTGAGTGGAAATCTTAGCTTCTCCGTCTTAGTAATTGATTAGGGTACTTTGGGTTTGAATATTCCTTGGGGAGTTTTGGTTTGTGAAAACATCTTATTATAAACCCCCAAAACTCTTCATGTGAAATATCAATTCTAGGTTGAAACTCAACTTTGTTTATGTCAAAATAATGGAAATTGTGTAGATTTGCAGTTTTGAAAATTTTACCTTCTATTCCACCTCTTATTCTTATTCTTTGAATTTGGTTAAAGAATTTTGATTAAGGAATAGTGTGTAAGGTACAAATTTATTCGTAGTTTGCATCGTTTATTCCTATGAATTAAATAGAAATTCCTTTGTTTATTTTTATGTGGAAAAGGAGTTGAATATAGTGTAAAAACTGGAATTATAAGTTTTCTATTATCAATATATTGTGTTATTTGATATAATAAGTTGAGTTTAAATTTTTATGGTATACAAGTCTATTGATCAGAATCTTTGTATATGAATATTGGAATTTTGGTATTATTGATCATATGGAATGAGACTTGTATAATAGTTTAAAGAGTTGACACTTAAACGCTAGTTTAGAGCGTATATTCTGCACGGTAGAAATTACTAGGCGTGTTTATATATATATATATTAGTGTAATTAATGTATAATTATAACATATAATTACGTAGTTAAATAGTTTACTAATTTTATTAAGTCCTCCTTAGGAAGGTAATCAATGTTAAAGGAGAAATAAGAAAGATTTATTATAAGGCCTTGATTATGAAATGGTAAGGTGTGTGATAATATATGTAGAGTGTAATATAGATTATGACTATGTTATAGGGATGCGAGGTGGGTCAAATGCACACGAAATATGGCCTAGCTAAACTGGCTACCAACAGTGTAACTTTATGGCTGATGTAAGATATTACCTATAACAAGTAACTATGATGACACGTGGTTAGTCCCAAATTCTGTAAGAAAAATCTACCAGTTAATCTGGCTACCAGTACCTACGAATAGTCGGGCTAATGTGAGGCGTCACCGTAGCGTATGGGTCATAATACGAAGGACCTGCTTCATAGATTGAAGGTATTTAAGTAATTGTGTAAGGGCACACCCCTTCTTGATGTAAGAAGAGTAAATGGTCGGGGTTATGGGTTAGGCACAATACAGGATATCTTGGATAAGGGCCTACTTCTATAGGAAGTATTAAGTGGCTGAAGGGATTTCGTGTAATGTCTGCTAGATAGTTAATAGTGAGGAGTCTGCCTTGCGATTATAGGTAGTAAATGACGTGGACCTACCTTAAATAAGGTATTAAATGGTCGGAGTCTGCCTAATTCCCATTAAAAGGTATTAGTGACTTAAGTACTTTATCTTACGTTGATAGGACATTATGGACGATATATATGGGTTATTGGGTTGATAGAAACTTAGCTATAGGCTTATATTTGGAAAGTCTTTTATTTAAGTTTGAGAAAAGCCTTTGGGCTTACATTTGAAAAGACTTATGTTGTAGGTAGAGACGTAAGACATATTCATATATGAATTATATTGCCTCAGTGCTAATGTAGTAAGGCTCAAGATTTTTATTCCCCAGATATACGTTGCTCCGACTCCCTCCTCATTACAACATAGGTTAGGAAGAGCAATGCTACAACCGGAGACGTTGATAAGGCTTGTGGCGGTAGACTATCTATTTACTTGTTATTTTTTGTTGTTTTTGATGTAACCATGAAATAAAAACAATATTGTAATTTTGAAATATTGCAGATATGTACGATTATTATTGGATATTGACTTTATGGATATTTTATTATGGTTTTGAATGACATTTTGGAAGTCGAATGAAATGGGTACTATTGTTATTATTATATTTTATCCTTCCACTGTGAGAATCTGAATGATTGGATAAATAGCTCTGTATTATTCTCTTTACCAACAATAACTAGATTTGAGTTGGTTCTAAGTTTCGATGTGCCTTTTCTGGGTCGGAAGTTAGACCGATTTCAAGGCTAGTTGTTGCATTTGGTATTAGAGCCTAGGTTACCCAATCAACGGGGAAAAGTACATGTATGAGAGACGTACTTGTTATATTTAAAAAGATTTTCCCAAGAAACTCCAACTATATATATACTTTATTGTGAACATATACATATACACTAGGAAAATCTTTCTTTCAGCATATAATACTATCCTAGGAAATTATAACTAAAAGTTTAACCTACAGATCGTAGACTATAGCTAAAAATACTTGTTCTTCTCAAACAGGGAACCCTGCCAGAGGAATGCCCACCATTCGAGGGATGTCCGAATGGTTTAAACAATACCTCGGGCATGTAGGATAAGTCCCTATTCCCTAGTAGGCTGCATCGATGGCAATCTTTGTCCCGCTCGCCAAGGTAGCACCTCATCCTATCGATTTTACAAAATGTTTAAGGATTTTATGAGTATGGGAGGAAGAGTATAATCTAGAAAGGAAAGCTTCATAGAGACTAAGGCATGGATAAATGACCGCGGGAGGATATTTTAGGAGATTGGTTGGGAGGATTAAGTGAAGCAGATAATGGGAGCTTGGCACCTTAAAGGAGAAGCCTTAGATTGGTGGAATATGGTAGTTGGGAAGGACATTGGTACGGTTGTCACTTGGGATGAGTTCAAGAACCGATTTGAGAATAGATTTATGTCAAGAGCATAAGTTAGCCTACAATTAGAGAAATTTATTCAGCTTAGGAAGGGAGACACCACTTTAAAGGAGTACATTAGTAAGTTTACCGATTTAGCTAAATTCAGAATCACTTTGATTGATACACCCATGAGAAAGGCCACAAAGTTTGTCAAAGGCCTGAACTCCCCCTTTAGGAAATGGTTGTTAACTCATATACCCATTGGAGCTACCTACGAGATGTTTGTTGAGATGGTGTTACTACAAATAAAGGTGTCAAACACCAAAGAAGAACATATCAAAATTCAAGATATCGAATGTGAAGAAGGAAAAGCAATCAAGCATTCGAAAAGGGGTATTGAACATCAAGGAACTTCGGGAAGATGTTAAACCTCTATAATCAAAGGTGTCGAATGCTTAAGAGGGAATGGTGAATCTCTAAAGGTATTGAATTCCAAACAGTTAGCAACCCAGAAGGTATCGAACCGTAACAAACTAGGAGAAGCCTAGAGAACTGAGCATCAACAACATAAAGGTTGTCGAGCATGTAAAGAGAAGAAGGTATCATGTCCCAAACAATTTATAAAGACACCGAGCATATGATAAGCCCTATGTTACAAAGGGTATCAAATCTGAAAACAGTCAAAGGAAATTGCCGAACCACTAAAACATAAGGTGATAATAAATGTAGAGTGAAGAGGGGTGCCGCATCACTAAGAGATATCGAACACCTAGTCACAAAAGGTAATATTGAGTCTCTATGAAGCAAGCCTTAGATATGACAACATATGCCTAGAACAGATGCCTAGCCTTTACTACTGTGACCATTGTAAAGCATCCGCAAGCAGCAGGTGGTCTCAAGCTCTTACGAGTGGCAAAGGATGCTGAATTTAAAGGGACATGAATGATATCGAAAGAAGAATTTAACAAGAGATCTCGAGCATTTACATGAAGCAAGGAATGTTAAACCACCTCGAAAGTCTGCTACCACAGGTAATATCGAATAAATGCAACATTACAAGATGTCAAATATCTAAAGTTATGGAGAATGCCACATGTCATTAGTGCAAAGCAAGATACTACATATCCTCAAGATGCTAAATGTCATCAGTAGAACAAACAGTGTCGAGTATTAGCAATTAAGAAGGGATGTCGAACATCAGCAATTCACTTTATGTCGAAGGACACGTGGCATCAATACTGTCTGCTTCTACCCTAATAAATACAGATTCCATGGCTACATGGGAAGGGGAATTATTTCATCTCATTTCTTACATTTCCAAATTGTAAACCCAGAATCGAATTGAGGATTTTATAGAGCTAATTGTATATTTGTGACATTTACACAAAAGGACTTAGAGAATGAATTTTGCATAGCATACTTCAACTGAATAAATATATTGACTAATTACTGAACTTGTGACATGCATCCTTTATAATGATGTTAGCGTAGACCAAGGTGGAATCTTTGGTTTCCAGCTGGCTATCTTGAGATATTATCTTATCGGCCATTTTAACCTTCTATGTCCATATACTTTTCACACTCTCTTCAAGTAACAATTTGGCTTTCTTCTCCTCATTATGGGAGGAGGCATGTCTTCCCTTCTCAAGAATAGCCTCAACCATTTCTACTGTAACATCAATCATTTGACTCTACGGAAGCCTGACTTTAGTCGTTTGTGAGGAAACTTGCTCCTTGAGTTCCGTAACTTAACCAACGGGTCCCTAGAAGGTCCGTTGAAGAAAAAACATGTGCTTGTTCGTTAGAAACATACAACATATATAAGCTAAGTAAGGACAAACCAAATTAGAGTCTAGATTAGCCAAAATACTAATAGACACATACCAATAAAAGCTACTTATAAAGAACATAAAGATGACCCGTTGAAAAAGTTGATGGTTGTAGTGGCATAAATAAAGCCATGGTTGGAGATTGAACAGCAGAACAAATAAGATCATTAGTCCATAGCGACAGTTGGACCCTGGGTCTTCGAATGAAGAGATTCGGTGGGAAGGGGAGTGTGACGACCGCCATACACCACCAGCACCTAATATACATAAGATAGTGCATTGCTAACGTTCCGATCGGTGTAAGATGACCATCAGGGTTTAAAAACGAAACAAAACCATCACATAATCTATTGTATATTTCATAACGCATGGAAAAAATATAATATCACAGATATAAAACAGAAGAGACGATAATAACTAAGTGATCCAAAATCAATGTATAGATACACAAAGTTATACACCATGAAATAGAGTTTATACATTGGAGTAAACTCAAATAATTGTCTCATACTAATGATAATAATAAGCACTGCCAAGGCTCCACAGTGTTGCACATTGGAATAAGCATAGAAATCCATATATAATAATAGATAGATCCCTCCAACTCGTTCTCTGCATAGATATGAAACAGAAGAGATGGTAATAACTAAGTGATCCAAAATCAATATAGATACACAAAGTTATACATCATGAAATAGAATTTATACACTCGAGTAAACTCAAGTAACTTCTCATACTAATGATAATAATAAGCACTACCGAGGCTCCACAGTGTTTCAGAATGGAATAAGCATAGAAATCCATATATAATGCGAGATAACTCCCTCTAGCTCGTTCTCTGCACAACTGCTGCGTCGTACCTAAACTTGCTACCTAGTCTACTCATTTAAGAGTGCCTGAGATAATAAGAAGCAAATCATAAAACCTCGAGTTAGAAAACAGCCTGGTGTGAGCAATAAATGAATCTCCAAATACTATACAAGTTGATATATTAAGGAACAAGGTATATGAGTCATACTTGGCTTGTCCCTACAACCAAAGAGTTAGCATAACATCATATGCTACTTTATGTTTCATAAATGCATAATACACTAGGTATGATAATGGGTGTCTAAGCATCCTTATCTCTAATACCTATTTCCAACGACTACCCTAGAATGATAGACTACGGGGAAAGAAATCAAAGCAACCATAACATCCATCAAAAAATCCTCACTATCGCTTGATGTACTATGGATATATGATAACTCATATGACCGTTCTACGGCTTGGGACTAATGGAAATCCCAGTTTTCTATGTACTCACTTTAGCCTGAAGCAGATACTAGTCCCATTCAAAAATCCAGGGTACATGAATCAATTCAACCGATTCAGGGTAACCATCCAATATACCCATGAGGGTCCTCACAGTAACCCTACTTTGAGTACAACAGAAAACACTACGGGTATCACGGTCCCTTTATACACATATCTGGGTCCTTTCCTTTCTCCATCTAGTTTCCATTATCTGTTGAGGAACCATTCTATATTCCTCTCTCCACGACTCCTTTCAACATCGAGCCTTTACCTCTGAGGAACCATTCTACATTCCTTGCTCCATGACTTCTTTCAACATCGAGCCATTATCTTTGAAATCCAAATTCATTCATTATCGAGTTACCATCCGAAGAGCCTAACTTTCACCATGCTGCTACATCACCATCAATCATCATGCGAATGAGCCAACACATCCAGCACGACTTACAGAGCATCTCCTTCCTACCCTGAAAGTTCCACCTTCATCAGACAACATTCGATAGCTTGGTACTGAGTTATAGCTATAACTCGATGTCGAGTTATACACTTAGTCAATTTTGGCTAAGTTCTCCTCCTTGCTCTTAGTACACCTTTTTCTAAGAGCTTTAGATACTGACATATCCCTTCTTGATAAACCGGCCCCCACCTATAGCATGTATCTTCTTACTTCTAGGATAACTCGGTATACCACCCAACACTTAGCCAAATATCTTGCCTCAAGCCATGAATCACCTGTACTAGCCAAGCCCTTCCAGCCCATGCTAACGACCAAGTCATAGGTCTACCGACCACAAATCGGTACAGAGTTATAGGCATAACTCGATGCCAAGTTATGTACTTAACTCATTTTGAGGTACGAATTTTGTGACAAGCTCCACTCATGTTCCAGAGCCTCTCCTCCAAGTTTCGTCCAATTCCAACCGATTTGGCCTCCAATTTGCTCATTCCCCAACCTATCTACCTAATATCCAAACACTAGCAAACAACATCAAAATACAAAATACAAATATGGAATAACATGCATATACATCCATTCATACAACCAATACATAAGAACATGATAACCAAGCCAATCTTAATCTACGTCTAACTTTTGCACTAGCATATGCATATAAATGATAGGAAATACACTAGCATGCAGATATGAGTATAACAGATTGTAAAGCCAATTTCTAAAACCATCTTAAAATCTCCAATTTCTAGTCAAAAACATGTTTAAGAGGTGGTTAAAGTTAGAAAACCATTTAAGATGAAAATTATGTTAAAAATAAGACTTTTAACTATATAAATAAGTATGGAAGAGTGAGAGGCCAAGAACCACTCACTAAATACCTAAAACACTGAATTTATTCCTTAGATCTGAAGTGGACAGTAAGGAAGGAGAACTCAAATCAGCAAAAATGATAATCTTTAGCTTTTATATGCTAAATACCACTTCGATCAATGATTTGGCTATTAGTAAGGAAAAGATGTGATTTTTGATGAACTTAGGGTTAATGGAGGTTTAGACCTAATTTGGGGAAGAAGGAAATGATTTAGGTTAGTTCCTACTGCCTCCTCTTAGCACAAATTTTGAAGTGGGTTAGTGAGTCTAAGCACGGGCTTAGTTAATTACCCACTAAAACTGGCCAGCAGCTGCCAAAACTTAAAACTGTAATAACTCACAAATAGCAAGTCCAATTTTCTATTATGACCACTCCGGGGAATGGGAAACCATCATCTTAAAATAATGGAAGTGGTTTAAGACCCTAATCCAGCTCTTATTAAAAGTTATAGTCCAAACAAGATTTTATGGTGTAAATGGTCACATAGAAATTCAACGAAAATCTTACATGTGGAAAATGTCCCTAAGTATCACTTCTCAAAATTTCAGAGCAATACGACCTTGATTGAATAAAATAAAAATATTTTATGATCCTCCAATAAGTAAAATGCGAGTCGTTACACTCTCCCCTCGTTAGGAATTTCGCCCTCGAAATCCACAACCAGACATAGACAATTAATCATACTTACCCTGCATGTCTAACAATTTTGTGTATCATCAAACATATCAAGCACACAACCATGCAATCAATAATATCAGTAAACCTATCCTAACATCCAGGATACTAAACTACCCTATATGTTATCGAAAGTGAAAGTAAATACGATAAACAGTAGGCCTCACTATGTAAAGTGCTCCGGATGTTTGGCTCCCATGCTCTCATTGGTTTCCCATATGCAATCACCTTTACTTTCGCCCTATTGAACCATCACTAACTCCATTGTCTTCCTCCTAAGCTATTTCGTATCGCGTCGACGATACAAACCGGCCCTCGTGGTCTCGAAGCTTTTGGTTCAATCTCAATATCATCAAGCTGATCCGGCGCAATTGTTATGCTGGGTCATGCACAAACTTTCGTAGATGAGAAGCATGGAAGACATTGTGCACACCCATCATCTACTGAGGTAAGTTGAACCTATATATTAGGTTCTTAATGCTCTCTACTATCGGAATAGGACCTACGAACTCAGTGCCAACTTTCCCTTACTACCGAATCGAATAACATTCAACAATGGAGAATTTTTCACGAATACCATATCATCGATAGAAAATTTTAAATATCTACGTCTTTTATCAATGTAACTTTTCTGCCTGTCCTATGCAGTTTTCATCCATTGTCGAATGATCTCTATCTTCTCCTACATTTCTCTAATCATATCTAGCCCAAGTTTTAGTTTCTCACCTGCTTCCAACCAGCATGAAGGGGCACTACGTGGTCGGCCATACAATGCTTCATTTGGTGCCATACCAGTACTAGATCGATAGTTATTGTTGTATGCGAACTCTATTAAATACAAGTGATCATACCATGAGCCTCCAAAATCGAGAATGCACGCTTACAAGAGATCCTCTAATATATTATTCACTCTTTCGGTCTGCCTATCCGTTTATGGGTGATAAGCCGTACTAAGATGCAGCTCGGTACCAAACGCCTCCTATAAGCTCTTACAAAATCTATTAGTGAACAATGGGTCTAAGTTGCTCTCAATGCTCTTCGGCACACTATGAAATCGTACAATCCATTTCACATACAACTCAGCTAGTTTGGTTATCGTTTTGCTTGACTTGATAGGTATAAATCTAGCGCTTTTGGTCAATCGATCGACTATGACCCACATGTTGTCATCCCTGCTCGAGTTCTCGATAGTCCATCAATGAAATCCATCGATATCTGCTCCCATTTCCACTCAGGAACTTCAAGAGGTTGCAATAGGCCAGTTTTCTCTTTTTATTTACCTTCACCAACTAATAGTTCATACACTTCGAGATGAACGTCCCGACATCCTTCTTCATTTCCTCCCAATAATAAGTATGCCTCATATCACGATACACCTTGTTACCGCTGGGACTTATGGTCAACCTAGAATGGTGGCACTCTCGTAGCAGCTCATCTCACAATCCATCAACACCAGGAACACACAAGCTTACATCCTTATGGAGCCAACCATCTTGGTCAAGCCCGTGTTGCTTTATATCTTTAGACTCTACTCCTTCTATTTTCACCATGATCTCTTTCAATTTTGCATCTTGCCTCTGATTAGTACCGATCCGCTTAATCAAAGTAGGCCTTACTGTTAAACTTACCAACATTTCGGGCTCTAACTCGTAATGAGGTCTGAAGCAGCAATGTACTCTAACTATTTCCACTACGGGAACATCGCTCCCAAACTGACATGTCTCGTACTCAATGCATCGACGACCGCATTCCCCTTACCGGGCATATAAGAAATGCCAAAGTCGTAGGAGGCAATAAATTCCAACCATTGCTGTTGTCGAAGGTTGAGATCCTTCTAAGAGAAAAGGTACTTCAAGGATTTGTGGTCCATAAATAACTTGAACATTTCCCTTAATAAATAATGCCTTCAAATCTTCAAAGCAAACACTATCACTACTAACTCCAGATCATGGGTTGGATACTTCATCTCATGTGGCTTCAACTGTCGACTAACGTATGCGACAACTTTTCTCTTCTGCATTGTTACCGCACCTAATCTAGTACCATATGCCTCTGTGTATACTGTTAACTCCTCATTCCCGCTTAGAATGATAAATACAGGTGTGCTCATCAACCTCTCCTTCCATCATGAATGCATGCTCACACTTCGTGTCTCAAATAAAGGTCTGATTCTTCTTTGTTAAATGGGTTAACGATGCGGCTACCTTGAAGAAGTTCTTGATAAAGCGTTTATAATATCCTGCCAGGCCTAAAAAACTCCTCACATTAGTAGCATTCTTGGGTTGGCTCCAATCCTGAACCGCTGCCACCTTGGTAGGGTTTACTGTGATGCACTGCTCAGAGATGACGTGACCAAAGAATATCACTTCCCTTCTCAAAAGCGATATTTTGAAAAGTTTGCTTCCAACTTGTACCTTTGCAACATTTCAAGCACAATCCTCAAGTGCGCCTTGTGTTCCTCCTCTATCTTGAAATAGATCAAAATACATCCACAAACACATGTACAAACTTGTTCAACTGATCCTTGAACACCTAGTTCATGAGATCAATAAAGTATGCTGGAGCATTAGTTAGTGTTGGATGTGTTTCACCGAACCAGAGTAAGGAGAGCATTGTCGAACCAACACTCGTTTCACTACCTGCCGAACCGGACCAAGGTCCCACCGAACCAACAATCGTTTCACTACCTGCCGAACCGGACCATCAACCATCTACCACCGGACCAAGGTCCCACCGAACCAACCATCTACCACCGGACCAAGGTCCCACCGAATCAACCATCTACCACCGGACCAAGGTCCCACCGAACCAACCATCTACCACCGGACCAAGGTCCCACCAAACCAAGGCGCCACCGAGCCAACGTTGCCAGGCCAGATCGCATCAGCCCAGGCCCACCAGCAACTATATACCTCCAGGACCCCTACCCCCAGCCTCACTCTATAAATAGAGAGGTATGGGTACAACAATGGGGACAAGTTTGAGAGCTCAAGCACGGATAGAACTTTCAAACAACTTTCATATACTTGTATCAAAGCTTTGTACTTGTAATCTGAACAAGAAAGGAGAAATAATATATAAAGTGGACGTAGGCACATTCTGGCTGAACCACTATAAATCTGTGTATCTTTTACAGTTTAGTCCCAGCTTTTTACATATTTGCATAAATCACCCAGATCACTAAAAACAACATAAAATTATCTAAATCATACGACTTGGAGGTGTTTGCCCATTTTTTGTGAAAACATTTTTGGTGCTTTCACTGAGAACGAGAAGCTTGAAGCTTCAGCTTCTCCCACTTAACCTTCTTCCTAACAGCGTCGTTCATTGCTTGGAAAACATGCCTCCGAGGCAGAAAAAAGATGTTAACAAAGGAAAGAACATCGCAACTAGCAGTGTTCCAGATCCAGTGGTCACAGATCAAGTAAATCGTCCCATTCCAGCAGCAGTACCAAATGAAGGGCAGGCAAATCCGGCAACCCCTGCCACAGAACAGCCGGCAGCAATTACTAGGGCAGATCTAGATAGGGTTGTGGCTGAAGTGACTAACCGCTTCACATCCCAACAGGAAGCCTTGGTGGACCAACCCATGTCACGCTTAAGGGATGCTAAAGAGTCCAACCGCAACACTGAATCATGGGGTGAGTCCCAGTCTGGAGGATCTCAGAGACAACAAAGATCTTCCTTCTTCGAAGGAGCTAACAACAGAAGCGGCCATGGTAGGAGCCGAGACCGAGCTCAGCCCGAAGTTAGACCTGAGGAAACGCTTGGAACCGAACCCAACAGGGGAGGTACCAGGCGGAGGTCAACTGTAGCCGAGCCTGTCGTACTGCCTAACCACGGAAACACCAATGAACGGGGCCGAGCTAGAGTCCAGCCCGAAGTTGGACCCAAGGAAGTGCTTAGATCAGAACCCAGCAGGGGAAGATCATGGCAAGGGCCAACTGTAGCTGACCCTAGCATGCTCCCAGAAGACCAAAGACAGCCACTGGAAAATATTAGGAATGATAGACGATACCATCCCTACAGGTCATCTGGACGGAATCAATCTCACAGAGCAGAACCGAACTCATTTCTATCTGCTCCAAATTCTGATGAAAGGATGGCACGCTTGTTCAGAGAGTGCGTCCAACGGGATCAAAGAGATCGAGGGATAGGAGCTAGGGTAACCAGCCCCTTCGCCCGCAATATCGAAATTGCCATCACCCCCCGAGAATGGAAAATGCCAAAATGGAACCTTACAAGGGAACCTCTGACCCTGTTGTACACTTACAGAGATACACACAGCATATGCTTATGAGCGGGGCAACAGAAGGAGTGCAGTGCAAAAGCTTTCCGCTATTCTTAGCGGATCTAGCTACCTCTTGGTTCTGCCATCTATCCCAAGGATCCATCAGCTCATGGGAGATGTTGAAAGAAAAGTTCATCAGCCAGTTCCGCATTCATGTGGAGCAGCCCAAGGACGCTTATTCCTTATCCAGTATCAAACAGAAACCTGGAGAGAAAGTGCAGCAATATCTAACCCGATTCAATGCCGCAGCGTCCGCAGTCCAAGATGCCGATGAGAAGCTTATCTTAATGGCCCTCTGTAGCGGTGTGCATCCGGATACTAAATTTGCTAGAAGATTGACCAAAGAAAAACCAGCTACTTTACCCGACTTCTTCCATGAAGTCGGGAAATATATGAGACTTGAAGATGCTTCCACTGAGAGGCAGACAGGGCAACAAAATAAGGCAGCTCACGGCAACACGCCTGCTGTAGCAAAGGACATTCGAAGAAATGATTCTAGAGACAACGCTGGGGCAAGAAGGGAGAAAAGCGCCTATATCGGCCAGGACCGAGGTTTGACGCTTACACCCCGTTGAATGAAACGATCGAAAACATCTTCCTGGCCACTCAAGACGAAGTTAGATACAAACGCCCCCCGCACAAGAAGGAATCAGATAACGCAATTAAGTCTGGAAAATTCTACCGCTTCCACGAATCCCATGGGCATGATACCAACGAATGCCATCATCTCCGGGACTTAATTGAAGAACACATCAGAAGAAGAAGACTAGAACGCTATGTAAAAGGCCAGGACAGGACTCCAGTTCCTGCCAATGAGAACCCAAGGCTACCCTCCCCAGAAATAGGCAGAGGAAATCGCAACACCGGCGGCTCCAGTCAAGAGAAGATATTGGTCCATACCATCTCGGGAGGGCCACACATCGCTGATAGAAGCTGGACAGAGCTGGAAAGGTACGGAAAGTCACTTAGAAACAATGAAGAATGCGTCAATTCCATTATAGAAGAACGCCACCCGAAGCGGATAGAAAAAGATGACATCACATTCAGTAGGCGTGACCTGGAGGGAAGGCAATACCCTCACACGGATCCCATGGTTATCTCTGCCTGGCTCGGCCCAGCCGAAGTCTTCCGAATTCTAGTAGACATTGGAAGCTCAGTGAATATCCTATTCAAGCATGATTTTGACAAAATGAAGCTGTCATTAAAGGATGTTCTTCCCTGCAATAAACCACTACACGGTTTCACAGGAAATGCAAAGATGCCCCTCGGACGACTGGACCTCTTTGTTGAAATTGGAAGTCATCCCCGCTCCGTTGTGCGGAAACAGACATTTGTTGTGATAGAGAACCACTCGGCCTACAACGCCTTCTTAGGAAGGCCAGCCTTGTCTGACTTCCAAATTGTCCTGGCCCCATGGTGCCTGAAGATGAAATTTCCAACGGACAATGGAGTAGGGGAAGTAGAGTGAGACCAGGACATTGCTCGAGATTGCTATGTAACCGAACTTCGCAACAACTACAGGAAGGATAAAAGGAAGAGTGTAGAAATTGCCCTCTGCACAAAAAGTTTGGAAGCATAGCAACTAAAGAAAGCCCCTCCTCTTCGATCTACCAGCGACCCTTTCAATGAATTAGACCCCAGGGACAAAGAGGAGGAGGCCACCGCCGAGCCTGCCTGTAGACAGACATGACTCGAGTAGACTATTGAAAGTCGGGTCCCAACTAAAACCAGAGCTGAAGGAACAACTCATTGATTTTCTCCGCCACAACTTGGCTGTATTTGCGTGGTCACACGCTGACATGACAGGAATCTCCCCAGACATAGCATGCCACGTACTAAACATTGATCCTACCAAGGCGCCAGTAAAACATAAAAAGAGAAGTATGAGGGCAGAACGATCAGCAGCCCCCGATGAAGAAGTAAAGAACCTACTTGCCAATTACTTCATACGAGAAGCCATCTACCCAGAGTGGATCGCCAACCCAGTGCTGGTAAAGAAGGCTAATGGGAAGTGGCGAACATGCATTGACTTCTCCAACTTAAATGACGCCTGCCCGAAGGATTGCTTCCCACTTCCCCGAATCGATCAGCTTGTAGACAGCACAGCCGGGCACGAACTCTTATCTTTTATGGACGCATACTCAGGATATAACCAAATTCCTATGCATGCTCCCGATCAAGACCACACTAGTTTCATCACTGACCGGGGACTGTACTACTACAAGGTAATGCCTTTCGGACTTAAAAACGCAGGGGCCACCTATCAGCGCCTCGTCAACAAGATGTTTGCAGGGCTAATAGGACAAACTATGGAAGTTTATGTGGATGACATGCTGGTAAAGTCAAGGGGAGCCGACGATCACGTAAGCCACCTAGATGAAATGTTTCGAGTACTTCGCCAATATGGAATGAAGCTAAATCCTCTAAAGTGCTCCTTCGGAGTATCATCAGGAAAGTTTCTAGGATTCATCGTCCATGCCAAAGGAATTGAAGCAAACCCTGAACAAGTCCGAGCTCTGAAAGATATCAGGATACCTTCTACCCGATATGAAATGCAGAGCCTAAATGGGAAGGTGGCCGCCCTGAGCAGATTCATCTCCAAAGCGACCGACAAATGCATCCCCTTCTTCGAAGCTCTAAAGAAAGAGAAAGGAAAATTCGAATGGACTGACGAATGCTTAACAGCTTTCCTTAAGTTAATCAAACACCTCCAGAGACCACCAGTACTCTCAACTCCAAACAAAGGCGAAGAACTATACCTATACCTTGCTGTGTCATCTCATGCTCTAAGCGCCGCATTGGTGAGAGAAGACAAACTCACGCAGCGGCCAGTATACTTTGTAAGTAAGAGGTTTACAGGGGCGGAAGCCAAATATCCTAAACTTGAGAAGCTAGCATACTGTCTACTAATCACATCACGAAAACTGCGACACTATTTTCAATCCCATTCCATCAGAGTTCTAACCGATCAACCGCTGAGGCAGGTACTCCATCGTCCCGACACTTCTGGGCGACTACTTAAATGGTGCATTGAACTAAGTCAATATGATATCACCTACCATCCTCGCACCACCATCAAGGGACAAGCCATGGCCGTTTTCATTGCCGAATTCACTACCAACGAAGGTAAGGAGCAATCAGAAATAACAGAAGGCATCAAGTAGAATCTCTTTGTGGATGGTGCGTCGAACGAACAAGGCTCGAGGGCAGGTGTGGTAATAATCACTCCCAGGGGAAATAAGCTACACTATGCTATAAGGTTGGAATTCGCTGCCACCAACAACGATGCAGAGTATGAAGCAGTGATAGCTGGATTAGAACTTGCCTTAGAAATCAGAGCCAATTCTTTGTGTCTTCATAGCGATTCTCAACTTATTGTAAATCAAATACTAGGAGAATTCCAGGCTTGAGAAGAACGACTCATAGCATATTTAAAGAAGACCAAGTTGCTTCTCAATCGATTGGATCACTATTTAATCAAACACATCCCTCGGGAAGAGAACCAAGAGGCCGATGAATTGGCAAAGCAAGCTAGCATGAGAGACGGCGCTATTTCCGGAGCAGTAGCCATCTCAAAGCAACTGACCCCAAGTTTTGAGCAAGTGAATCTGATAGCTGCAACCGAAGAAGCAACTTGGATGACTCCCATCCGAGACTACTTACAAAGTGGCACACTGCCCAACGGGCGTAACGAAGTAAAGAAAATCTTGAGGAAAGCTTCCTGCTACACAATACAAGAGGGCACCCTCTATCGGCGTGGCTTCTCTAACCCCTTATTAAGGTGTGTCGCTGGAAGGGAGGCCAAGGAAATCTTATCCAACATCCATCAAGGAAGCTACAGAGATCACACTGGAGGGCAGACTTTGGCAAAAAAGATACTCCGATATGGATATTTCTAGCCCACCTTAAGAAAGGACGCCTTAGATTTCGTCAGAAAATGTGACCGATGTCAGAAATTTGCTAAGATTCCGCGGCTACCAACAACTGAGATTACTCAAATGACCAGCCCTTGGCCCTTTGCAGTATGGGGAATTGACTTGATTGGCGAACTGCCAATGGGCCGAGGCGGGGCCAAATATGCGATAGTGGCAGTCGACTATTTCACCAAATGGGTGGAAGCAGAACCCCTAAATAAAGTATCTTCAGCAAAAGTTATCAACTTCTTGATAAAAAATGTTCTATGCAGGTACGGAGTCCCATTCAAAATCATATCGGACAATGGACCTCAGTTTGACAGCGAGGAGTTCGCCAACTGGTGCCAAGAGCACGGAATTCACAAAAGCTTCTCATTCGTAGCTTATCCCCAGGCAAACGGACAAGTCGAAGCCGTCAACAAAATTCTCAAAACTCTAATAAAAAAGAAACTCGAAAAGTCAAAAGGCGCTTGGGTGGATGAACTTCCTACGGCACTGTGGGCCTATCGCACATCTTTCAGAACATCAACGGGACATACTCCTTTCTCTTTGGCATACGGATCGGAGACTATGCTCCCAGTTGAAACTATAGTGCCTTCCCACCGTAGGATCCACTATAACCCGGAAGAAAATGAAGAACTCCTCCACATGTCTTTGGATCTAATTGAAGAGAGAAGAAACGATGCAGCACTCAAAACATCAGCTCACAAGTAAAAATTGGCAGCACAATACAACTCCAAAGTCAAGCATCGTAGCTTACAAGAGGGAGATCTTGTCCTCAAGTGAATCTTCCCGCGCCCCGGAGCACTAGATCCAATCTGGGACGGACCATATGTAATTCATAAAGATCTCCACAACGGAGCTTATATTTTGTCAACAGTGGACGGGGAGGTGTTCCAGAGGGCATGGAACATCCAACACCTTCGTCGATACTTTTCTTAACTTGTACTGCCCATATGAAGTGAATTAACAAAGAGAACCAGTGGACGTAGTCATTTTCGTGCCGAACCACTTTAAAAAACTTGTCTCTTTTTAACTTGTTCCTTTATATCTTGGCTGCTTGTTAACTTTATCCTTTTCTGTTGAACAAAATCCTGTGTAATGACATTTCCATTCAAAACACATCGCGGCACGACTCCACCTGGACAAGACCTAACAGGTACTATACGAATCTATGCCTTCGCCAATGAGACACTTTTGCTCCGGCATCCCTCTGCTGCGGGTTAACTCATTGCTCGCGACGGCCCTCAAAGCCAACCGTAATGAGCCAATTATAAGCCATCAAGAAGGCCGACTATAGCCAAGGCAGCTCATTACGGCGTTTGGCTCGCCGACAACTGTGAACCTACTTTAAGCCCCAACATAAGGTGTGGCCAGCCAGGGGTAGTTCACGGTTGATGATCGACACCCACGCTAGCCGGCCATAGTAAATCGAATAATACCCACGATTACGGGCCATAATGGCCCGAGTAGTTACTGTGCGCGATCTCGGCTCCGATGTGTCTTAAGTATGGCTGTGGTAAAAAAGATTAACTCCCCGCGGAGGCGTAAGATGGGTGACAAATGTCTCTAAGACCCACAGCTATGGAAAGTGACTACAAAGCCCGTTTGCAACGAACTTAAGCACATCGAAGGCCTTCCGTGATTGGAAGTTTTACAATTTCTCATATTTCAATTCTATTTAAAGAACTTTTCTCCTATCCTCTATAACAATCCCTAAAGTACAGGATACAAAGTAGGAGATACTCGCCAATGGGAGTAGGAACTCACAATTGGATGGCAGGGCATTCAACTGCATCCCATACTCGGTCATACAAGATATTCAAAACTGCCATCTACAATTAGAACATGAAAGGCGGTATTTTCTTCTTTTGTGTACAAATACATGGCTATAATTTATTCATACATCACACTAGCATTGCAAGGCATGAAATTATGTTTTAAGCGAGAACTTGACATCAAACACAATTGAATTACAAGCACACGCACAACTATATTTCTCACACAACGTGTCAAAATAGCAAAAACATTCAAAAACGACAGAATCAACTAAAGTTAAAAAATTACACGTCAAGAATAATGTTGTTTATTACAAGTAACATAATTACAACCTAAAAGTTACGTTACTGTTTTGAGACTAACATATACAACAATGTCAAGTCCACGAAAAGATATCCAGGTCAAATCAAGGAGCCGGCTGCGTCGGAGCTTTACCCTTGTCCTGTTGCCCACCTGTCCGGTCAAAGAAAGAATTCATTAGTGATAAGCAACCAAGTTAACGGAAAGACAAGAAGGGAAGACTTACCAGCGCCCACTTCCTGACCATCTTGATCATCATCTTCTACTTGCACACCTACCTCCTCAGCAGCAAGCAGCCGCATGCTCTCCTTCACCGCCACCTTCTCCTCCTTGGTGAATTGGGCCATAACCACATCCATTCTGAAGACCTCGCCACCCTCCTTATCCGCATCAGCATTGGCCTCCTCTTGAGCCCTGAGATAAATCCTGTTCATAACCCGGGGATAATCATCCATCTAGGATAAGTTACCCTGTTTCCAAGTACGGAAGTACATATCCTGGAGCATCTCACCCATCATCCCCTCGTTCTCCTCGAACTTCCTCATTCGGACCTCGGAAGCCAATAGCTTTGCAGCGACAGCATCCCTCTCCAATCGGTATCGCGAGCGGTCAGCCTGAAGGGATTTCCTCATCGCCTCCATCTCATCCTTTAGCTTGGTTTGAGCTAGCTCTGCAGCTTCAAGCCTCCCGGATAACTCCTCGACCCACTCGAGATCCGCTTTCCGAACCTCATCCACCGTTGCTATAGCCATGTCAATCCGTTCCTTACAGGTGGCTTCCATTTTCCGCAACTCTGTCCTGTTGACCTCTTTCATAGTCTTCTTTAATTACCTAGATGCAGCCTCATGCTGAGAAATCTGGATGGCTTGATCAGCAAGTTGTTTAGCCTGGTCAGAAACCATTAACCGCAGTCGAATATTGGCGCTCCCGATTTCCTCCCCAGCCTTGACCAATCGGGCATGATGTCCCATCAGCTTCTTGGTTTCCTCGGCGACCCGGTCAATGTTCGCCTTAGCTTCGTCCCCCAGAGTTATGACCCGAGTGGTAAGCAAATCAAGGTCCAGGGACTTAGCCTCGTCAAGCACTCGTACCATATGATTGCGAGGGAGAAGGTGTTCACCAGTAACCTCGTCGAAGGAGATATCCTGAGAGGCCGGGTCCAGATCTGGATGACCCGCAAACGGATTACGAGCCAAGCCAGGATGATCTATCGAGGTAACGGTAGGATTTTCAGACGGATGCGGAGAAGGTATAAACTCGGTATCCCCCTCCGTGATATCGTGAAGGGGCTGGAGTGGGGGCTGAGGACCAGGTAAAGGTTCGAACAAGGAGCGACTCCTCTCCTTCTTTTGAATGCCCTCTTCAATGACCCTAAGAAGAGGACGATAGTCGACTACATCCTCGGAGCGGTTGGTCGGAAGCTTCGGTTTAGTAGAAGCTTTAAGGGACTTATATTGATCAAGGCGGTGCCGAACATCTGAGGTCTTGGCTGTTTTGCCCGCTCCTGGAATGAAAACCAAGTGTCACAAGCATGCATTGAACCGTAATTCAAGAAAGGTGTCAAGTTAAGAAGAGTAAAAAAGTCTGCAGGAGTCAAAAATTCACCTTGGATCGCAGAAGTTGCCTCAGCGGAAATACTCCTGGAAGATAAATCGGCGCCAGCCCCGGCCTTACCAGCTTTCTTGGGCTTCTCCGCCAAAGCCGGTCCTTCCTCCAACCCTTCGAAGGTTTGACGGAGAGCGTCATCTGTCCACTCTTGAATCACACCTGCTTGTCCAGGAGGTAAAGCCCCGGTGCTATCACCGCTTTGTCCTTCGCCACCATCATCGCCGTGACAATCACCATCACCTTCTCTACCACTTCCGCTCTCCGCCTCACCTCCTTCATCCTCGTCTCTTTCCTCCTCCACATTTTCCTCCTCCGGAACATCTGGATATGTGCTGGGAGAGGGTCCATTGAACTTCTTGAGTTTCTTCCCCCCGGCGACTGGATGTATCGAGAAGGGTCTCCTTTTGCTGCTCTTCGCCGCAACCCCTTCTGTAGCTTTGGCAGCCCTCTCCTCCGCCGTGTCTCTCTGCTTGACCACAGACTGATGTGGTAGAATCAGGTTGTGCCCCAGAAGTGTAGCGTTCCTGATCAAGTAAGAAGCCGACCTATCCTTTCCCGAAATGGCTTCTATTTCCGCATCCATCTGAACCAGGCAATCGTTCTCCACGACTGCAAAGCCACCTGTCGCTAGCAAGAAATAAAAACACATAAGAAGAAGCATTGCAGTCGGAACGGAAATTATAAATAAGCTTCAACTTACAGCCAGAGGTGAAGCAACGGATAGAAACAGAATCATCCTTGACGAAAAACCATTCCTTCTTGAACATACTGAACTTTGAATATAAATCCAGAACTGGCTTGAAGGACACGGCCGACTCCAAGCTAATATACGGAGACCCCTTTTTGTAGCCTCTTAAGTTGTACAGATACCGGATTTCCCGGTTGGAAGGGGGACGCCCGTATCTCCTCTGGAAGATAACAAACAGGCTCACCAAGATGGCGTAGGAATTGGGTTGAAGCTGGAATGGAGCCACCTTCGAGTAGGTGATGAAGCTGACTATCCAAGCATTGATCGGGGGAATGGCCCCACACATACAATGGTACCTACTATGAGCGAAATATCCTTCGGGGGGATTATATGGCATCACTCCTTCCCCCGGCAATAACATACGTGCTCTGTCAATCCTAAAAGAGCGAGAAATAGCATCGAGCTGCTCATCTTTGAGGGAGCTAGGAAAGCAATCAGGCGGTGAGTTCAGGAGCTCTTGAGGACCGTACCCATCCACTAGCGATCTCGGGGTGGGTCCACGTCGTTCTGGATTCGCCTGAACTGGGGGCACGACGGGGGACTCTCTTCTATCCTTGGACTTCTTCTTGTCAGAGCGAGTTTCAACTTTATGAGACATTATCTGCAAACGCGAGAAAGCACATTGTTAGAACAAGGGATGTAGAGATATAAACAGGCAAGTGTATGCTGTTTGGAGTTTCATTTGTAGTTTAAAACATAAGTTCATTCGGTACTTAAGGTCCCCGAGTTCATTCGGTAAGACTTGTCTTTGAATCCATTCAGTACCTAAGGTCCCCGAGTTCATTCGGTAAGACTTGTCTTCGAGTCCATTCGGTACTTAAGGTCCCCAAGTTCACTCGGTAAAACATGTCTTTGAGTTAATTCGATACTTGGAATCCCCAAGTTCATTCGGTAGTCCATGGACATCAAACTCATTCGGTAGTCCGAAGACATCAAGCTCATTCGGTAATTCAAAGTGTAATAGTCATTCGGCGAAAGAAGGCCTCACCTGATCCGACAAACAAGTCTAATTCGGCACAATAGTTGATTCGGTATTTAAGAAGTTGGTTCGGCTCTTTCAGTCAGTAAGGAAGGATGGATGCATGGAGCCCCTACTTATAAAAAAAAGGTAAGATAGCCAGACCAACCGGTTTGGTTCTCGGGCCAAACAAGGGTGTCAGAAAGAAACAAAGCGCGACATATGCCCCACTTTGGGGGGCAAATGATGGATGTGTTTCACCGAACCAGAGTAAGGAGAGCATTGCCAAACCAACACTCGTTTCACTACCTGCCGAACCGGACCAAGGTCCCACCGAACCAACACTTGTTTCACTACCCGTCGAACCGGACCATCAACCATCTACCATCTACCACCGGACCAAGGTCCCACCGAACCAACCATCTACCACCGGACCAAGGTCCCACCGAATCAACCATCTACCACCGGACCAAGGTCCCACCGAACCAACCATCTACCACCGGACCAAGGTCCCACCGAACCAAGGCGCCACCGAGCCAACGTTGCCAGGCCAGATCGCATCAGCCCAGGCCCACCAGCAACTATATACCTCCAGGACCCCTACCCTCAGCCTCACTCTATAAATAGAGGGGTAGGGGTACAACAATGGGGACAAGTTTGAGAGCTCAAGCACGGATAGAACTTTCAAACAACTTTCATATACTTGTATTAAAGCTTTGTACTTGTAATCTGAACAAGAAAGGAGAAATAATATATAAAGTGGACGTAGGCACATTCTGGCTGAACAAATATAAATCTGTGTGTCTTTTACAGTTTAGTCCCAGCTTTTTACATATTTGCATAAATCACCCAGATCACTAAAAACAACATAAAATCATCTAAATCATATGACTTGGAGGTGTTTGCCCATTTTTTGTGCAAACAGTTAGCCCGAATGGCATAACCAACCACTCATAGAAACCAAACGGCTTACCACCCTCAATTGGTGAAATCCCATCGCCAAATCTAGTTGGGAGAACACCTTCATATCGTGGAGTTGGTCGAACAAGTCATCAATATGTGGGAGTGGATACTTGTTCTTATTCGTCACCTTATTCAGCTCATGGTAATCCACACACAACCTTAGAGAGCCATTTTCCTTAATGGCGAATACTACAGGTGCACCCACTCAAATATACTCTTATGAATGAAACCTTTTTTCAACTAGTTACTTACTTGCACCTCTAACTCCTTCTGCTCTCTAGGTACCATAGACATCAAATGCATAATTATAGGTCTGGCATCCTTCATCAAGTCTATTTGAAACTCTATCGCTCTATGTGGTAGTAATCCAGTCACCTTCTCAAATACGTCCGGATACTCTCTAATGATAGGCACAAATGACAACTCATCCTGTGGAATCTTGAGTGACTATAGAAATCTAACCATAACTCCATCCTTTGGCAGGTAGCCAATTGTTACCGTCCGCCCCTCTACAGCCCCAATTATCACCAACAAGTTCTCGCAATCCACTACTGCCGCATATTTCCTTAGCCAGTCCATTCCTAAGATAATCCCAAACCCAACAAAATTAATAATAAAACAATCGCAATCAAAAGAGCATCCATGACTTGGTATGACCAAACCATACACATGCTAGTGGATACCCCGACAGGGTTTGTCACAATTAAAGGTTGGTCAACTATTTCAGGTTTCAATCCTAGCCTATCTACTAGGTCGCTAGATAAAAAGGAATGTGAAGCCCTAATATCAAATAAAACATATATGGGAACATTAAAAAAGGAAAGCATGCCGTTAATGACAACTCCCTTCCCCTCCTCTTTTGCTGAGGGAGCACTCGATGAAGTTGGAACAACATCTAAAGCATATGCCTTCACAACCTGCTTCTACAGCACTAGTTCCGGACAATTCTTCAGTGTATGCCCGGGATTGCCGCAGTTGAAACACTTCTTCTTCCCATCAATTTTGTAGTCTCTGATCAGGTGACCTTTATCTCCACAACCATAGCAAATAGGATATCATTTAGCCTTCTTCTGAGCATTCTTCACATCATTCTTTCTCTGATAATACTTCCTCTTTCCAAACCACTTCTTCTTACCTCCACCATTTTGTTGCAGTTTTAGCACTTCCTTAACAACAATAGCTGATTTGGACTTGGGGTATAAACTCTCCTGGCGAAGAGCTTTCTCGACGAGTGTCTCAAATGGCTCATCGATATGACTTACTAGCTTTTCCCTCAAAATAGTCGTCCAAACCCATAATAAATTTCTCATTCTTCCTTAATGAATTGTCGATAAAAGACATCTCATACTTCGACAAAGCATGGAACCCAATAATGTATTCAGAAACAGACATATCTCCTTGCTTTAAATCAACGAATCTCCTGAATAGTACTGACTTTTGAGCAGCTGGAACAAACTTCTCCTCAAACCTGGCCTTTAACTGATCCCAAGTGAACTGATCCTCGAGCATAGAAACCGTGATGGCATTCCAGTAGTTCATGGCCTACCCTTGAAGCCATCTAGAGGCAGGCTTCCTTTTTCATAGCATCATCAATCTCCATATCACCAAAGATACGTTCGTAGGTGTCCAACCAATCCTGCACTTCGATGGCAGACTCCGTTCTAAGAATTGACTTGCCTCTCAAAGTAGAATAATCTTTTCATAGCTTGGCGAAGTCAGCCCTCGATGCCTGCACTTAAGCACCACCACCAATAAAAACATTCAAAGTGGCCGCTTAGGCATTTTGAAGCATGTTCGCCATCATCGCATTGAACATAGCTTGCAAGTCAGGATTAGCAACCCCAAACTCGCTCCTTAGTCAACTCTAGAAATGGAGTTCCTAATAGTGTTTCTTGTTTGCCGGATCATTCTTGATCTGTAACAAGAATGATCAGTCTCTTAAAAAGAAATCTATGTTAATGGTACTCATGTGTGCATGCGACTTATATACTATATATACTACCATATAATTTTGAAAATCAAAATATATAACAAGTATGTGCTCTCTCTTGTATATGTGTGTGTGTATTCTTGCGATCCAGTCAAAGGCAAGAACTCCTACCTAACCTCTACTGGGTCATGGCATTCGTTAAGTTAAACAATGAAACTTAAGATCTAATAACAACTGTGACGACTGCCCTACACCTCCGACACCCAATATACATAAGATGGTGCACTACTGACGTGCCAATCGATATAGGATGTGTTTGTACCAAAATTGGGCACAACACTCTTCGGATGTGTTTGAAGAGATAAAATGAAGAAATTAAATGTAAAACGAGGAAGATCTAACAAACACACCAATCGATAAATAGAAAAGCGCACAGAAACACACAGATTTAGAGTGGTTCGGCTTATGGCCTACGTCCAATATGGAAGGGCTAACTTTTATTGATTTTTGCTTGCTGGTTACAATGAGTTACAACAGTACAATCCAAGTACAATAGTGATTTTGGCAGGGTCTGGATGTAGAAGAGCCAAAAGTCCTTTTTCAGTAAATCCCGGGTTGCTATTTATAGGCGTATGCAGCAAATATCTCGCCCAGATCTCGAAAGACCTCTTCTCTCACGTGAGTGGGCCCACGCGAACGATCCCTATTGGTTTGGACTCGATCCGTGATCGATACGAATGAAATTAATATCGATCAAGATTCAGCCCAATCGAGTCGAGATCGATCAAGAACATTACTGAGGTTGCACGCAAGCTCCTGCGAAAATTTGGTAGCATTTGGACTTGTAGATCTCGAGTTATGATCGATGCAAGTTTGAATTTGTTGAAGGCTGTCGAGTTTGCATCGCTCTTGTTTGTATCGCTACCGGGCACGTGCTGGCTAGGTGATGTGGTGCTAACATTTAGGATCAATCCACTTTTTATGCCGAGTGACCGAGTCATCCACTTGACTATGCCTTCTTTGTATCGATTATGTGAAGCTCTGTTCGTATCGATCATTTCACACATCCTACATTTCGATGACTTAGGGGCCGTTTCGTATCGCTCATTGTATGCATTCTTCGTATCGACTATCTGGTGATATGTTTCATGTCGATGGAAGGGAATCAATACGAGAAGACTGGTTGGCAACCGATACGAAATGAATGGAAGGCAATCGATACGAAATGGACGTTTTTCAAGGAATGATGGATACGAAGGGGAGTGATATTTGATGGATACGAATAGGGTCATTGCAAGGTTATGGTTATGAATTGAGGCTTGTGGACCGATGGATACGAAATGGATACGAACAGAACATTCTTTCCATAGAATTTGATCGATACATAACTTGAGCATACGAACTCCGATCGACTTGAAATTTGAAATGTTGGCTTTCATAGCTTTGCTTGTCGTGTCATATCAATTGTAGCCTGATTCGGACTCGGGCAAAGTTTATCAGTATCCATAGTAGACCTATGTACAATCGATCTCCAGAATGGACCATCTTCAGTTTCCGGCCAATTCCTTGGTATCACGGCCTTGCCAAAAGGTGGGATAACATTTGCCCCCCAAGTACGTCTTGTGAGGACATGACGTGCTTTGAAAAGCTGTAATCTTCATTATGAAAGGTTCTATCTGACTTGTTGACCGGTTGTTGTTTTTTCATGTCGAAAGATGTAACCTTCGATTGATCTTCAGTAATACAAATAACGAATTGTTGACTTCCAATTGTTATACTGTGCACTGTTGTAACTGAGTGTTGAATGATAGTAATTTGTTGTTCGATGTAATCACCGCCAAGTGAGCATTCAACTCCTGTGAATTTTGAAAATTGAATATTAGTCCGACATACATGTATGTATGTTAACCTGACTCCCGTTAACGTTTGCACGTTTACGAGTCACTGTCAAGTTTTTATTGAGTTTCGTGTTGAGCCTCTCCTAAATTAACGTGAAATTCGAATTGTAACAACACTTGATGGTTGTTTTAGTGTATCCCTTTGTATCGATCCTCTCCTGGATCGATTTGAAGAATTGAAAATTTGTTTTCGTATCGATGGTAATCGATACGAATTAGTTGCCTTCTCAAAACATTTCGTATCGATGAGCACGGATTTCTATGGGCTTTAGGTTGATGGATACGAACAAAACATTTGTATTGAAGACTATGACTCCTGGTGATCTCCACAATGAGGGATACAAATAGTCTAATTGGTTCCAAAGTATCATTCATATCGGTTGGTCGATGGACACGAACAGTAGTTGCTTTGAATTGATGCAGAATGGACACGAACAGACCGTCTTTGTATCGACTTGGGGAAGGAACTGTTTATCACTGGTCAAAGCAACTGGGAGATGGATCGACACTTGCCTAGTGTATAGTGCTTTTGTACTTGGCATATTTCCCACTTGCTCATTTTCCTGCCTTACTTTAGCATTCGTATCGCTCTTAGAAAATCACATCTGCTCTTTTCCTCAAACCGAACATGCTAATCCCTCGAATTGATTCTTTAATTTAGGTAATCATCTGATTAATCTCACATTAAAATGATAGGATTCGAGATCTACTGCCAATTCATCCATGGTCGTGACCAGTTCAGGTGATGAAGAGGCCGGAATTAGGCCGAAGTAAAGTTGAAGGAGGAGGGAATGGAGTTCAGGCCGAATGGAGAAGAAGGAAGGTGGATGGATACAAGGGAGTTGGTGGAATGACTTTTAGCTCTAATCTCGTATCGATACAGGGAGAGAGAACTTGGGTTTCGTATCGATGCAGAATGGGGGTTTCGTATCGGTCCAGAACTGATAAGTGAAAAAGGGAACTTTGTAATGATCCGATGTGGTGGAATTTTGTATCGATCCGTAGCGATCGATACAAAATCATGGAGCCAATGATCGATGTGGAACTCACAGCAGACCATCGATACGAAGTTGAGGAGCTCGCGATCGATACGAACTTCATGGTGAGCGATCAATACGAGTCTCCTGATTGGGAATCGATACGAAACGCTAGGTTGGAGACCGATACGATGCCGATTATCTTCGATCGATACAAAGTACAATTCATCTCGATCGATACGAGGTTGGGCTTTTGTGGAGCGATCCAAATTTGAACTTTGACGGATTTAAAGTCTTTGAACACTCGAACATTTAACTTCGACAAGCTTTCGCCTTGCATAAATGGACTTACTGTTGTACTGCATATTTGACTGCCTTTCGAAGCTCGTCGATGGAACTATAACTTAACAAAATTTATCGAACTCTTGCGTGGATCATTCTTTGAAGCCTGAATAGCACGGTTGTGATGGTCAGCGATAACGGTTGCTCCGGTCAAATCTCGAGATCTTATCGTTTAAACATTTTCTCAAATTATGTTGAATTTCTTATGTATTATGCAGCACTGCACTGCACAACACATTCATGCACTTCACACTGGGGAACACACGAGCTTATTATCATCTAATGATGGTTTTTACTGAGTTGATTAGTTATGGAACCTGGAAGTTCGCAGCAACAGGAGTTTCAGAGTCCACCTCCTTTGATAATAGAGATGCCGGCCATCGCCACCGAAGTCGTAATTCCAGCTCCAGATGAGCTGCCTGGAGCAACCTTTGTTGGGAATCTACAAGATTCTGAACCATCTAATGTCTTCGAAGGTATGTTGGGGAGGATTTTTTTGAGGTATGGGCTATTACTGGATGATGTCCTATTACCGATGCCAAACGATAGGCTATATACTCCTCCAGAAGGATACATAGCTTTTAATCGACATTCATGCACAACTGGAATACTTCATTCAACCAATATATTCGAGAAGTGTTAGCCTTCTTTGGGATCGCTCCATCACAGTTGCATCCAAATGGATATGCATTGTTGAACATTTTATTCATTGTCTTTATGGAGTATCTCTTGTGCCCCCCGACTCCGGAGGAAGTCAGATTCTTGTTCAATGTCAAGAGTCGGGGAGATAACCCTTCATTCACATTCCTTGAGGAGGTCAGGAATTGCCAAGTGGTGACTGGATCCTGGACCTGGCCTAGCTACTTCAAGACGGAGTGGTTCTACGTTCGATGCCCAGTAGGGTTTGCTAGAAGGTGGTTAGTTAGACATAAGTGTCACAATTTCTCTAGTGGCTTATGAGATATTTGTAATCGACATTGATTCTAATATTTCCTTTTTGCTACAGCCGCAATTCCACGACCCGAAGGTGCCTAATTTAAAGAAATAGTGCGGATCCTTCAAGAGGTGCCTAGTGAGATGAGAGAGATTGACTCGGTGCTGATAGATGAAAATTTGAGGGTTGTTGGGCTAATTGATCAAGACCAGAGCATAAGACTTGAGGGACCGCTTAGGATAGCCCCCGCAAGACGAGTGAAGCGTAGGGCGCCCGGGATTGTAATTGCTGAGGAGGGCGATGAAGAAAATACGCCCACCGAAGACGAATCCGTAGCCGGGCCCCTAGATAGTTCTCGGCATTTAGAGGGAAGGAGGAAAGGCAAGGCAGTTGCTCATAAGCTTCATAAGTCTACAAGATGGAAATCTGTGGTGATGTCTCTACCGGCCGCCAGTGTTAGATTTTCGGAAACTCCTTCCGCACAAATGGAGAATCCTTTCGAAGGACCCGTCGACATTGCAATTCCGGACTATGTATCGCTTCAACACGACACTGGATTGGAAGGGCTTCAAAGCTCTTTAGATTTAGGCGAATCACTTCCTACGAGTATGGCCGACAGAACCGGTTGGTCGGGGGGTTTTGCACATGCATACGTACACTTTCACAGCACTACACGATTTCCAATCATAAGTTATTCATTTCCGGAGATTACTAACTCCGCTTCTCTTTCTATTTCATAGATACGATGTCAAGACGGGAATCCATGCTTGGTAGCCTTCGCTCAACACGCCAGTCATCTAGTTCATACTATGAGTCCCGCAGAAGGGAGGCTGATAGAGACCGTGATCGTGGTTATTCTAGCCAGGAGCATTATGAAAGGGAGAGGGATAGAGAGAGAGAGAATATAGGCTTCGCTCCCAGTCACGCTCTCCGCCACCTCGAGTCCCAACACAACCTTTCGGTCATGGTAAACAACCCTTGGAACCTTCATGCCAAAAACCACCTACTCAAGTACCCAGGTCTGATTCACAGCGCCGGAGGACGGAAATCGAAACCCCCACTATCACTGAGCAAACTGTTGCAGAGCCCATTGGGGAGGGAGCGATCAGGATCGTCCAACTGAAAAAAGACTTTCCAAACATCTATTTTGATGGCATTATCCTCCCTCCGCATTTAAAGATAATCCTAGTCGAGGCAGAACAAACAATGCACGACTATATCCATGATGTTTATAGCCAATACCCGGAATGTATGAAGACCATGGACAAAGCATCGGCGGTAGCCTTTGAGTGAGCGAAAACAATTGAGAAATTAGAAACCGATCTCGCTCAAAAGGACCGCATAATTCAGGTGCTACATGACGAGAGCGAGTCCGCGAGAAACTCAGAGACAGAGGCCAACACAAGGGCTGATAAAGCTACTCAGTGGATGGAAGAGATGAGGCAGACGCACTTAGCTCTGGTTGAGGAGATGGGGCATTGTACCACCAAAATCATGGCCGAATGTAACGGGGCGCTTAAAGAGCTTGAAGAGATTAAGGTCAAATTTGCAGAAATCGTCAAAGAGAAAGACGATGCGAACAAAGCTGCCCAGAAGTCATGTGAGCAGGCTGTAGTGTTTAGGAATGAGAGGGATGCGGCAGCGCTCAAAGTTCAGGAAACTGAAACCAGGGTTAAGAATGAGGTGAGAGCTGCGGAGACCCGGTTGGAGGCTGACAACGAAGACCTTCTTATCAGATACAATGCCAATGTCTTGAAGCACCGAAACCTAACCTCACTCGATAACTATCCATCACACTTGTTTAATGCTTGGGGCTGCTTGGTGGAAGATGAAATGGTAGAAAACCAAGTTGAATCAGTCGATGAATTTGAACTAGAGAACCAGATGCTGAGTGAAGATGAGAAAAAAGTTCTCCACGACATCACGATCACATATGAAAAGGAGAAACTCGCTACTCAGCATTCGGAAGCTGGAGAAGGTTCTGATGTTAGGCTTCATGATGTGGGTTCCGAAACTCTTGTGCCAACCCTGTCCGAACCTACGTCTGCGGTTGATCCTCAATCTATCCCTGCATACAATCCTGATCAACCACAGTTATCTCCGGCTCGCGAGGATGTTTCCGAAGCTGCTTCGCCACCCACGAGTTAGTCTGAGGAAGGTATTCTGAACATTTCTTGTGCTCATTCAAAGCTGGAAACGTTGATTGAAGTAATCACTAACTCTTTTTCTTTGTTCAGCGATAGGAGCTACACCTGCTGTGCCTCCTGCAACCCAAGACCGCATCACGAGCAGGAGGCCATCATAACAGAAGCGACCACGACAACGACCACTGCACTGACTGATGGAGCGCAGGGGAGCACTCTTACCTTTGATGAGAAGATAATGGAGGAACTTCTCGGTCATTAAAGTGACCCTTTTACCGATCTACCATTCGTCGGGTGGAGGCGCACCTGTGATCATCTCCTCGGGCCCAATAGCTAGCATCCTCGGCGATGCCCAAACAATCCACGAAGAGGAGATAATGACTGAAATTAATGGCGAGATGGAAGAAGCTGCGCGGGGCAGTGGCTTTGGAGGTGGAATGGCGGGACCTGGTCCAACCCCTTTGCGAATGATTTCTCCCGGAGGCACGGTCGTTGACACCAGTGTGCCCCCTCCATCTTCTAACATTGATCCCGTCCCTCCGACTTCGCCTTTAGGAAGCATTCCAATCCATGTGAGTTCGGAGGAGGAAGTTACCATAATGCCCCCAATTGGAGATCAACCGCCAAAAGGCAAGGGCTCAAAGAGGCATCCAAGTGGTAGCTCAAGCGGGTCAACGCCGAGGGGGAAGAAGAAGAAAGTGAAAGAATAGGTATGTCTTTTCATCTCTTTTTTGGTAGATAGATAGGAATTCCTTTTTGCTTTTTGTAGGCCGTGTATAGATGCGGGATCGGCCCCTGCTAGTATGATTTTTTAGGAGTAATTTTGTAGTTATCCTTCTCTTCCAAAGAATAATCGAAATAGAATTCCAATTTGTCTTTAGCACAGTTTGCGTTTATCTCGCTAAAGTATTTTAGCATTCAAACTTCCATTCAATGTACTTGTGGAGTTTTAGTTTTTGAATCGGACCCGGGTTCAGTTGCTAAGTCCTGGACTCACGGCTTCGGGTCATGATTGAATTGTTAAGTCAAATTCTAATACCGCACTGTCTCAATCAGTGCTTGATACTTAAGTTCTGCCCCTAGTTTCGGGGACAAATTGAAAAGATCGGTAGGCCATCATTTTTCGCCTTTAGTATATCAAGCCCAATTCTGTTGAATCGAGGCTGAAACAAGATGAGTTCGGGTGGTCGAATCACACCTGCTCATCCATTGGTGGTTGCATCCACGCTCTGGGATGGCACTTGCACACTGGCCGTCGGTCACGCCCGTTTGATATTTAGGACTTCGTCCGTGCCCTGGGGACTTAGATTGATTCGTGGATAGTCAGTCACACCCACTTTGCGTTTATACTCCGGCCCGCACTCTGAGGGCTCGGAGTTGTCCTATGGGTAGTCGATTCACACCCGGTTTGTGTTTAAATTCCAATCTTCACTCTAGGGATTTAGAGTTAGTTGATGTTTATACTCCAGTCGGCGCTCTGGAGACTTAGAGTTAGTTGATGTTTATACTCCATTTCACACTCTGAGAATCCGGAGTTAGTTAACAAACGGTCAATCACATCTGTTATGAGTTTCAGAATTTCGTTCGCACTCCGAGAACGACGGGTGTATCAGGATCATGAATGGTCGGATCACATGCAACCTGAGTTAATAAGCGAGGTCGTTAGATGGATGGGTCCATCCTCCTTGAACTTGGTTGAAACACGAGCGAAGTTGTTAGGTGGACTGATCCACCCTCTTCGAGCCCGCATTTGCAAGTTTATACTCTAGTTCGCACTCTGGGAATCTGGAGTTATTTAGAGGATTGTCGTGTATCAATCCTTTTTAGGCTTCAGTGTGATGACTTGCCCCCGAGCTCGGGTTTCACTTAGCGAATGACCGGTCATATCACAGTCACTCCCTATTTGAATAAGTCCCACCGTAGGATGGAACTTAGCTCTCCGTGCATTGTGATGGTCGTATGACGCATTTAGAAATCACTGCTCTAGTTCGAAGAGATTGCATTTTATTGCTGAAATAAGAAAATATGGCAAAGTCAGTTGCCTTATTACAAATTCAGACTTCAAAATGCATAAAAATATTACAGATGAAAAGTAGAATGAATAAATAAATAGAGCCTGTTATGTGTAGTAGCGACGAAGACTTTCGCTGTTCCAGGCTCTTGGCAGAGTAAGACCATCAACGATCGATAATTTGAATGTGCCATCTCCGAGCTTTCGTTCGATGACATATGGCCCTTCCCACTTTGTTTTCATATGTGAAGGAACCGGGTAAATTCTCTTAAGGATGAGATCACCGAGTTCGAAGGTTCGGGGTCGGACCTTGGCATTGTATAATCGGGCAACTCGACCGATATGCGGCTGCCCTCAAATCAGCCTCTTCTCGCTTCTCATCCAATAAATCCAGAGATTTGGCAAGTAATATAGCATTCGTCTTCGGATCATAATATTTCACATGATGAGAAGGTACTTCCATCTCGACTGGAATAACGGCTTCTGAACCATAGGAAAGAGGGAATGGATTGTGGTCGGTTGCGGATTTGTGGGTTGTCCGATAAGCCCATAAAGTCATAGGAAGTTCATCGACCCATTTGCCTCTGGCCTTTCCAGTCGTTTTTTCAGAATGGACTTTATAGATTTATTAATAGCTTCAACCTATCCATTCGCTTGAGGGTATGCAACTGCGGAGAACTTCTTCTAAATGTGGAATCGTTGACAGAAATCCTTAAATTCAACACTGTCGAATTGCGCCCCATTGTCGGTTATGATGGCATGTGGGAGACCAAATCGACAGATAATGTTGTGTACCACAAAGTTGATCACTTTCTTCATTGTGATAGTAGCAAGGGGTTCAGCTTCTGCCCATTTGGTGAAGTAATCAACCGCAACGATAGCGTACTTCGCACCACCTTTAGCTAGAGGTAGAGAACCAATTATATCGATGCCCCATACTGCAAACGGCCATGGACTGACCATCTGAGTTATTTCGGTAGGAGGGGCTCCTGGAATCCGAGCGTGTTTTTGAAATCTGTCACATTTTATGGCGTAATCTGATGCATCGCGATTTACAGTCGGCCAATAATATCCATATCGGAGCACTTTCTAGGCAAGAGCTTGCCCTCCGGTGTGATCGCCACATTCTCCTTCGTGTACATTATGCAATACTCATTTGATTTCATCGTGGGCGATACATCGGAGTAAAGGAACAAAGTACCCTCTTCTATACATGACTCCATCTTGAATAGTGAACCGCGAAGCCTTTTAAAGAACTTGTCTTTTTTCACTCCTACTCTCTGGTAGGGTACCATGCTCGAGATAGTTTCTGAACGGAGTCATCCATTACTCCTGATCGGGAATGACTTCAAATACCCAGTCTATTTCCATCTGATCGATGCTAGAGGAAGATAATGTCTCTACGGGAATGATTCCCATTTGCTGTGCCTCACCTATACTGGCTAACTTTGCTAAGGAATCGACCTTCTGATTGCGTTCTCGAGGTATGCAATAAATGGCATAATAATCGAACTGATCCAATATTTCCTAAACCCGAGCAAGTTAAGCAGCCAGTCTTCGGTCTTTTGCCTGATACTCCCTCTGAACTTGACACATGACTAATTGTGAATCACAGTAAATCTCTACAGCAATAATTCTTAAATCTCTAGCAAGTCTCAATCCAACGAGCGAGGCTTCATATTCAGCCTCGTTGTTAGTCGCACGGAAATCAAACTTTAAGGCGTTTCAAGTACAACTCCGGTGCCTGAGCAGCGGTCATTTAATGCACCACCAGTATGTAGCTTCCAGACATATTTTGGAGACTCACTGGTTTCAGGCAAGTCCTCCGGGATAGTGAATTCTGCTATGAAATCTGCTAGGACTTGTCCTTGAATGGCTTGCCTTGGTGTGTAAGTGATGTCGAACTGACTCAGTTCAATATTCCACTTGAGTAATCTACCAGACGTCTCAGGCCGCGTAAAGACCTATCGTAACGGCTGGTCGGTGTAGACGGTGATAGGATGAGCCTGGAAATACGGGCGGAGCTTCCTTGAAGCAATGACAAGACAATAAGCCAACTTTTCTAGCTTCGGATAATTTCTCTCTGCTCCGGTCAGTCGTTTTCTAATGTAATATATTGGCTGTTGTATTCGGTCTTCCTCCCTTAGGGCAGCACTGATTTCATTTTCTGACACTGCCAAGTAGATGTACAATCTCTCGTGATCAATAGGCTTTGATAGAATGGGTGGTGTGGACAGGTGTTGAATCTATGCTCGGAATGTGCCCTGGCATTCTGTAGTCCATTCAAAATTTCGTTTCCCTTTCTTGATCAGGTCAAAGAGGGGAATGCATTGGTCGGTGGATTTTGAAATGAACCTGCTCAGTGCCGCTACTTTTTCGTTGAGGCTTTGAACCTGCTTTATAGTCCTTGGAGTCTCAAGATTTCCGATTGCCCAGATCTTCTCGGGATTGGCTACAATTCCTTGGGCATTAATGATAAATCCAAGGAATTTTCCAGACGTGACCCCAAAGTGACATTTCAATGGGTTGAGTTTCATTCTGTACTCTCGGAGGATGTTGAACATTGATTCCAGGTCTTTGATATGATCAGTGGAGAATCACGACTTCACAAGCATGTCGTCCACATATACTTCCATGCTTTTTCTGATCTGGTTAGCGAACATTTGATTAACTAGCTGTTGGTAAGTTGCTCTGGCATTCTTAAGTTCAAATGGCATGACTTTGTAGCAGTAAATTTCCAGATCGGTGATGAAGCCGGTATGCTCCTGATCGGGCAAGTGCATGGATATCTGATTGTAGCCATAATATGCTTCCATGAAGGATAAGAGTACATGTCCAGCTGTTGAGTCTACGAGCTGATCAATTCGGGGAAGTGGAAAACTGTCTTTGGGGCAAGCTTTATTCAAGTCTGAGTAGTCAATGCATGTTCTCCATTTCCCGTTAGGCTTTCTGACAAGTACAGGATTGGACACCCATTCTGGATATAATGCATCTCGAATGAACCCATTCGACTTGAGTTTATCTACCTCTTCCTTAAGGGCGGCATATCTCTCTGGATCCATACCATGCCTTTTTTGCTTGACCGGGACATGCCGCGGGTCAATATTCAATGTGTGGCTCGCGATGTCCGGGGAGATTCCACACATGTTAGAATGTGTCTAAGCAAACACGTCGAGGTTTGCCCAGAGAAATTCAACCAATTCCTCCTGCATCTGTTAGCTTAGCTGAGATCCAACCTTTATCATTTTAGAATCGTCATTATCGTCGATCCGAACACCGATCGTCAACTCGGCCGGGAAGCTTGACTATCTTTACTTTCGTCTTCACTTTCGGTATCTCTCGGGTCAAGATCCCTTGGGAATTGGTTTAGGTGCCCGGGCCTAGGCCTAGGCCCAGGCGTTAGCTATCAATTTTCCGCAAAGCGGATGCAGAGAGATTCCTCTACGCCCTTCCCTTTTTCTTTTCACTGCGCCTCCCGCAGCTCGGCAACATAATAGGCTCGCCCAGCAGCCTGGTCTCCCTGAACGACTCCAACTCCGTTGTCAGTAGGGAATTTTAAAGTCAGACACCAAGGGGAAATGGCTTCCCTGAACTCGACTAGGGCCGGTCGGCCCAAAAAAGCATTGCATGGCGAGTCTATGTCCAATACAACAAACTGTAATATCCGGACTCTTCGGCATTCTCCAATTCCCAATTCCACTGGTAGCTCCACCATCCCAATGGGTATAGTCGCACTTTCATTGAAGCCATGAATGCGAGACTGACAAGGCTTCAAATCCTTTGCTTCCATCTTCATCTAGTCAGAAGCCCGCTTAAACAATATGTTCGCTAAACTTCCACTGTCTACCAAGATCCTCTTCATCCAAGCAGGACCTATTTGAGCTGAAATGACAAGTGGATCTATCGTCGAAGCTTCGACTCTATCGGCATCCCTGTTTCAGAATACGATGTTGTCCATCATCATTTTTTGTTGCTTGGCCGGAGCCCCGTCTTCCAAATTACTACAACATTCGAAGCTCGCATGCCTAATAGAACTGGCATACGACTCCATTTCCTTCCAACTTCAATCTGTTGGATTAGGACCACCACTGACAGTATTAATCACCAACCTCCCGCCGGTACGGGCGGGTTCCTCCGGTCTCACCTAATTTGGTATTTGGTTCTGATTCGATGGGCCCGCTCCTTCAGACTACGGCGCCCGCACAAACTGCTCCAACTTTCTCTCTAGTATCAACATCTCAATAATATTCTGTAAATGACGACACTCGTTTGTGTTGTGGCCATAACTATCGTGAAATCTGGAAAACTTTCCCATTTGAATCTGTTTTTTCTGATTCTTGCTTCGGAGTAGGTTTCTTATATTGAATAGTATTGCAGGTCTGCAAATACACATTCTCCAGCGACGTATTCATAGGAGTATAATTGTCAAACATAGGAGCCCTATGTCGCCGCCCACGATTCTGATCCCGTTTCCTACTTTGATTTCCATTGCCTTTCTGTTGATTTTGTTTATTCTGTATGTTCAATTGCACCTTTCCGGAACTCTTCCCGGTTTGTTTAAAAGCGACATTGCTTTGGGTTTTTTCCATATTAGGTCCTACATCATCCTTTTTCCTAGACTGTTTCGCATCCTCCTTTCTCAAAAACTAGGCTGCCTTGGAATAGAAACGGTCCAATGACGTAGGAGGTTTTCCAGCCAACTAATTGCCAAATTCAGAATCGGGATCGATCCCCTTAGTTAGTGCCATCATAATTGAGTTATCATTAGGACTACTAATCTCAGCGCATGCAGCGTTAAACCTCTCAAGATAATGTCTAAGTGTCTCTCCGAGAGCTTGAGTGACACTAGACAAGGTGTTAATATCTTTCGGCCTTGTGACATGCATGCGGAACTGTTCAACAAATTTCGTTGCCAACTGGTCAAATCATGAAATAGGTCAAGGTGGCAAACGAGTAAACCATATAGTTGCTATGCTCTCTAGGGAGATCGGTAAACTCAGGCATTTGACCGCATCATTAGCTCATGCGGCATTCATTAACCATTCATACTTTAGAATGTGCTGGTTAGGATCAGAACTCCTTTCATAAACAGGTAGAGTTGAAATTCTGAATCGCCGAGGTGGTTCAACGTAAAGGATATCATCGGTGAAAGGGGTATGACTCCGGGAGATTCCCCAATCATCATTGGTGAGGCCCTGACTTTCATGGATCATCTGATGAATCATTGTCGAGATGTCTGGCATCTGGATATTTTGGGCATGTGGAGCCAAGGTGTGGTCGGGTTCCATAATGCAAGGATGGGCCGGTCGCGGTCGATGGTCCGTATCTCGCCTCCTTGGTTCTAGGTCTTCAGGAACATTAGGCTCAGGAGTATACTCATGTTGGCGATGATTCAGATCTATTCGGTTTTAGGCATCAGCTCCCAACTCGGCGGTAGCGCGGTTATCGGTAATATGGTAAGGAACAGTGCCTTCTCTGGAGGAGGGTCCGGTCTGATGGCTGATTGACGGACCAACTCTCGGTTGTCCAATAGTCAAAGTGCACTGATGTTTAGTAGCCCGTGTATAGCTTCCATCCAGCCGTGGGCGCGTGGATCTGTGATTAAAGTCTGAAGAGGCTAAACTTTCAGTGGATGAATAGGAAGCGTGATCCCTTCTGGATCTCCTTCGTCTCCAACGATTCAGTTGATTGGTCAATTTTGCATTGGCACGGAGTTGCTGAGTAAGCTGCTGGCGACTTTGAGTCGGCTCTTGCATTAACAGTTGGAACTATTCCCTGGTGATAGGGCCTTGTGGATTTGAAGGTCCGGCAGCATTCTGGATGGTAGGAGGAAGTTGTGCGGGGTTTTGTCTGTCCTGTCTTTCTAGATCTGCAGCTATTGAAGTAATCCTAGTGTTGACCATGGTGGATAGCGAAGCTCTCTCCTAGACTAGGTACAAATCTGAATAGGATGGAAGAACTTCTGGACTTGAGATCTGGATCTTCTCCTTAGATTCTTGCAATTCGATATCGGTAGTAGATCCAATGAGCAGGAGAAAAACCGGGTTTTCTCAGTGAAAGCACCAAAGTGTTTGTACCAAAATTGGGCACAACATTCTTCAGATGTGTTTGAAGAGATAAAATGAATAAATTAAATGTAAAACGAGGGAGATCTAACAAACACACCAATCGATAAAAAGAAAAAACGCACAGAAACACACAGATTTAGAGTGGTTCGGCGTATAGCGTACGTCCACTATAGAATGGCTAACTTTTATTGATTTTTGCTTGCTGGTTACAATGAGTTACAACATTACAATCCAAGTACAATAGTGATTTCGGCAGAGTCTGGAGGTAGAAGAGCCAAAAAGTCCTTTTTCAGTAGGTTCTGGGCTGCTATTTATAGGCGTAGGCAGCAAATATCCCGCCCAGATCTCGGAAGACCTCTTCTCTCACGTGGGTGGGCCCACGCGATCGATCCCCGGTGGTTTGGTCTCGATCCGTGATCTATACGAATGAAATTTGTATCGATCAAGATTCAGCCCAATCGAGTCGAGATCGAACATGAACATTCCTGAGGTTGCACGCAAGCTCCTGTGAGAATTTGGTAGGATTTTGACTTGTAGATCTCGAGTTATGATCGATCATGTTTGAATTTGTTGAAGGCTACCGAGTTCGCATCGCTTTTGTTCGCATCGCTCTTGTTCGTATCGCTTCCGAGCACGTGCTGGCTAGGTAACATGGCGCTAACATTTAGGATCGATCCACTTTTTATGCCGAGTGACCGTGTCATCCACTTGACTATGCCTTCTTCGTATCGATTATGTGAAGCTCTGTTCGTATCGATCATTTCACACATCCTTCGTATCGATGACTTAGGGGACGTTTCGTATCGCTCATTGTATGCATTCTTCGTATCGACTATCTGGCGATATGTTTCGCGTCGAAGGAAGGGAATCGATATAAGATGACTGGGTGGCAACCGATATGAAATGAATGGAGGGCGATCGATACGAAATGGACATTTGTCAAGGAAAGATGGATACGAAGGGGAGTGATATTTGATGGATAAGAATAGGGTCATTGCAAGGTGATGGATATGAATTGAGGCTTGTGGACCGATGGATACGAAATGGATCGATGCGAAATAGATAGATACAAAATGGATCGATGCGAAATAGATGGATACGAATAGAACGTTCTTTCCATAGAATTTGATCGATCCATAACTTGAGCATACAAACTCCGAGACTTGAAATTTTAAATGTTGGATTTCATAGCTTTGCTTGTCGTGTCATATCAATTGTAGCCTGATCCGGACTCGGGAAAAGTTTATCAGTATCCGTAGTAGACCTATGTACAATCGATCTCCAGAATGGACTGTCTTCAGTTTCCGGCCTATTCCTTGGTATCACGGCCTTGCCAAAAGGCGGGATAACAGGATGACCATCGAAGTTTAAAAACAAAACAAAAACATCACAGAATCTATCATATTTCTTATAGTGCATGGAATAAAATATAACATCACAAATATAAAACAGAAGAGATGATAATAACTAAGTGATCCAAATATCAGAATACAGATACACAAAGTTATACATCATGAAATAGAGTTTAGACACAGGAGTAAACTCAAATAACTATCTCATACTAATAACGAGTAAACTCAAATAACTGTCTCATACTAATAATAATAATAAGCATTGCCAAGGCTCCATAGTATTGCACAAAAGAATTAGCATAGAAACTCATATATAATTGTATCGTCCTCTGCACAACTACTGCATCGCACTTAGACCTGCTATCTAATCTACTCATTTAAGATTACCCGAGGTAATAAGAAACAAAGTACAAAACCTCAAGTTACACTACAGTCTGGTATAATCAATAAATGAATCTCAAAATACTATACAATTCGATATTGTAAGGAACAAAGGTATATGAGTCATACCTGACCTTTCCCTGCAACCAAAGAGTTAGCACGTAACATCATATGCTACTCTACGTGTCATAAAGGCATAATACACTAAGTATGATAATGGGTGTCCAAATATCCCTATCTCATATACCTTTCTCCAACGACTACCCTTGAATGATAAATTATAGTGAAAGTAATCGAAGCAACCATAACAACCATCAAACAATCCTCACTATCACTTGATGTATGCTGGATATACGATTACTTGTATGACCTTTCTACTGCCAGGGATTAGTGAAAATCCCAGTTGTCAGTGTACTAACTTTAGCCTGAAGCTGATACAAGACCCATTTAACTGGTACAGGGTACACTGATTCACTCAACCGATCCGAGGTAACCTTTCAACATACCCATGAGCATCCTCACAATAGCCCAGGTTTGAGTAGAACAGAAAACACTCCAAGTATCATGATTCCTTAGTACACGTATCTAAGTCCTTTCCTTGCTCCATCTAGTTTTTATTATCTTTATAAGAACCATTCTACATTTCTCTCTCCATGACTCCTTTCAACATAGAGTCGTTACCTCAAGGAACGATTCTACATTCCCCGTTCCACGACTTCTTCCAACATCGAGCTGATATCTTCGAAACCTAACTCCATTCATCGTCAAGTTACCATCCGAAGACCATAACTTTCACCATGATGTTACATCGCCATCAATCATCATGCGAACAAGCCAACACCTCCAGCACAACCTACAAAGCATCCCTTTCCTTCCTTGAAAGTTCCACCTTCATCAAGTAAAATTCAATAACTCGGTACAGAGTTATAGCTATAACTCGGTGCCGAGTTATATACTTAGCCAATTTTGGCTAAGTTCTCCTCCTTGCTCCTAGTACTTCTTTTCCCAAGAGCTTTAGATACCGACCTATCCCTTCTTGATAATTTGACCTCCACTAATAGCCTGTATCTTCTAACTTCTAGGTTTACGTATACCACCCAACACTTAGCCAAATCTCTTGCCTTAAGACATGAATCACCTGTACTAGTCAAGCCCTTCATGCCTATGCCAATGACCGAATCATAGGTCTTCCCACCATAAATCGGTATTGCGTTATAGGAAAAACTCGATGCCAAGTTATGTACTTAACTCATTTTAAGGTGCGAATTTTCTAACAATCTCCACTCATATTCCAAAGCCTCTCCTCCAAGTTTCATCCAATTTTGACCAACTTTGCCTTTGATTTGCTCAATTCCCCAACCTATTTACCTAATATCCAAAACACTAGCAAACAACATCAAAACACAACATACAACCTAATTTGGGAAAGAAGGAAATGAGTTAGGCTAGTTCCTACTACCTCCTCTTAGCATAAATTTTGAAGCGGGTTAGTGGACCTAAGCACTGGCTTAATTAAATACTCACTAAACTAGCCAGTAGTAGCCAAAACTTAAAACTGCAATAACTCTCAAATGTCAAGTCTATTTTTCTATTATGACCACTCTACGAAATGGGAATCCATCATCTCGAAGAAATAGAAGTGGTTTGAGACACTAATACGGCTCGTATCAAAAGTTATAGTCTCAACAAGATTTTCAAGATGAAAATGGTCGCATAAAAATTCGGAGAAAATCATATATGTGGAAAATGTCCCTTAGAGTTACTTCCCAAAACCTTAGAGCCATACAAGCTTATATGAATAAAATAAAAATATTTTACGATCCTTTGTTACGTAAATTGAGGGTCGTTACTGGGAGTCAAACCTAATTCCTCATACAAACGTTGAAAACCAGAAGTAGAAGTAGGAAGCAAGATGTTTAGTAAAGGATTTGGGGTCTGAACATCCTCTATGTATTTTTGAACATCCTGATCTGGAGAACTTAAATCAATCGTGTTAGGATCGTGAGTGGCTAAAGCAACATCCACATTCAATTCCTCGACGACAATGATAGAAGTCTAGACTTCTCCAAGCTTAGCCTTTTAGATCAAAGGAGGGATTGAAGCATCAATTGGAGCAACGAAGCCCATCTTACTTTTATAGCATCAACATCTTTAGCAATAGAACACCCAACAGGGGCGGCCTTGGTTGATTAAGCCAAAAAAGAAACATGAGCGTTAGCTTTCTTAGTCTTAGAGGCTACAAAAATAGCAAATGAACCTAAGTCAAAGTTAAATTCATAAGATACCGACGTAAGAAACTTCGTTTAATTATAACATAAACTTACTAGAGGAATCACACTGGATAGGGAAAGAAATAGAAATAGAAGAAGCTATTCAAAATTACAAGGCTCCAAATAATGCCATGGAGGTTAGAAGTTTTCTAGGGTTAGTAGGCTATTATAGGAAATTCTTAAAAGATTTTGCAAAGATAGCAGTTCCTTTAACCCGTTTTCCAAAAAAGAATTTAGTCTTTAATTGGGATGAGGAATGCGCAGATGAATTCGGGAAGCTAAAGGAACTTTTGATAAGTGCACCAATACCCAGCATCCATGATGGAACGTAGCCTTTTATTGTTTATACAGAAGCATGTAGCATATGATTGAGAGCAGTTCTTATGGAAGAAGGAAGAGTGATAGCTTATGCCAGCAGACAACTAAAGGACCATGAGAAGAGATACCCAGTGCATGACTTGGAGCTGGGAGCCATTGTTTTCGCCTTAAAGATGTAGAGGCACTATCTTTTGGAGGAAATGTTTGAGTTATTTACTGACCATAAATCAATTAAACATCTATTTTCTCAAAATGACTTAAATCTTAGGTAGTAGGGGTGGATGGAGTTTATAGCATCCTATAACTTTGGGATACAGTTTACCCCTGGAAAAGGGAATGTCATTGTCGATGCCCTTAGATTGAGGAATGCTATCTTGGGTGCTATATATGAGTGGAGGCAGTTGAAGTATCTCTTGAATTTCAACTTCCAACCGCCAATAGAACCCATTCAAACTATTTGGAAGCAATAAAGGTTATACTAGTGTTGATGGACTATATTAAACTTGAGCAGAATAAAGACAAAGGGATAGTTGATATTTTGGATATGATAAGGAGAGGAGAACAATTACCCCACGTTAGTAGATATCCTGTTGACAAAAAGGGATGTTTGAGGAGAGATGGACACCTCTGCGTCCCAAGGATTGATAGTATATTGGAGGATGTGCTTACTGAATGTGACCATTCACAAATAACTATTCACCCCAAAGGAGATAAGATGTATAGGGATAGATTTTCTATTGGCCAGGAATGAAGAAGAAAGTAACTGAATTTGTTTCTAGGTGTTTGACATGTCAAAGGATCAAAGCCAAGCAAGGGAATCCTAGAGGATTGTTATTGCCATTAGAAATCCCGACTTGGAAATGGGAACACATATCAATGAACTTTGTAGATCGATTGCCTAGGAGTCAAAGAGGCAATGAAGTAATTTGGGTCATTGTTGATAGGCTCACTGAGGGTGCCCATTTTATTCTCATTAGGAGAAATAGGACCATAACATCTTTAGCGTAGATTTACCTTAAGGAAGTTGTTCAACTTCATGGAATTCCGGTCAACATCATTAGAGATAGGGACCTCTTATTTTCTAGCGAACTTTTAAGGAGTTTGCAAACAGCTTTAGGGACATCATTGAATCTTAGTACCGCTGACCACCTGCAGACAGATAGACAAATGAAAAGAGTAAATAGGATCTTGGAGGATTGGTTGAGAGCACACATCATGGACTTTGAAGGACATTGGGAGAAGCACATACCTTTAGTGGAGTTCACTTATAATAATAGTTATCAATAGACATTAGTCTGGTACTCTTTTAAGTACTTTATTGAAGGCTATGAAAATCACCTAACTATTGGTGGGAAACCACCGATAAAATTTTACTTGGACAAGGTTTGATTCGTGAAACTTCAATGATGGTAGAGTATATTAGGCAATGAATGAAGGCAGCACAAGAATGTTAGAAATCCTACGCGGATAAGAAAAGGAAAGAATTGGAGTTCGAGGTCGGAGACCTACTGTTTATCAAAGTCTCCCTTCTTAGGAAGGTTGTGAGATTCGAATAATTGGGAAAGTTGGCACCAAGATTTGTTGGGCCTTTTCGAGTTGTGGAATGAATAGAAAGACAGGCATACCGTGTGGAGCTACTTGACAGATGAGCAGGAGTCCACGACATTTTTTACGTTTTGCACTTGAGGATATGCCTTCATGACATAGCTACTGTGGTAGAGCTTGATCAACTGGGGGATATTGAGACGGAGTAATGACCCTAATTTTTAGTAACATTATTTTGGGTATTTAATTAGCTAAATTAAATAAAATAATGTGATGATTAGGGGATTGAGATTTGTTATTAAACTAAGGGGTAGCCATGCCTAAGAGAATAAATGAACTAAAATGAACTAAAATAAAATAGGTAAAGGAAATAGGTAAGGGATAAAGTTGGAATAAGAATATTCTAATACCCTAACCCTTAGGAATTCATTTCATACATTCAATTTCAATACCAAATAAAATAGAGGTCGACCATCATTAGCAAGAACAAGAGAAAGAAAAGCTAAAGGAAGAAGATTAATCAAAATCAAATCCATTCAAATCTCAAACTCCTTAATCTCAGAGCTAAGGTGAATAATGACCATCTTATATTTTCTATTACTTTCGGTTTTAAGGTTAAACCCGATGTATTTTGCAAGGTTATGCCATGTTTTTGAATGATTGAATATTTATATATGCTTGTTGAAGATTTATGCTTATTCATATAGGTTTTATGATATGTTTTGATGTGAAAACCTAATAAATGACATCCAAATACCACGCTATTTTAGATATAGATCAGAAATGATATTTTAGAGACGGGTTTCAATTTTCATAATTTTCTGAATTAGTATGGATTTAATATAAATTTTCTAGTGAAGAAAATGATTATTTGGGTTTAAAATAATTTACAGCTAAATTATTTATGTTTTGGGTTTGAAATTAATATATGTTGGAAAACATATTAAAAATGATTTTCTGGAATTTTTTTTGAATTTTCCTTAGTGTTTTAATAGATATATAAAATTATTGAAGGTATGAGACTTAAATGTTTTATATATTTATAAAAGGAGAAGGGGTATGTTATAAACAAATTAAATTGTTTATTTCTGAAATATTGGCAGCACTTTTCGAAAAGAAATTGGCAACCAATAATATTTTGACAAATAAGGCTGGTTAGTTGAAAAGAATTACTTAAAAAGGTTAAAAATCAGATTAAACATGCTTTTTACATGTTTCACCACTTTCGGCACCTAGATTTTGACCGTGTTCCTCTGCCACCATCACCATCGAAACCAATGCGCATGGCATCAAAGACTTGGTGTGTAGTGAATTGGACATAAGCGGAAGGTATTGGGTTGAAACCAGGGGTTCCGAAGGGGTTGAACGGCTACTTTGCTTTCAAATGAAAACGCGCCTTCTTTGCTTTCGAAGGATATGCTTTCGACTTGGTTGGCTTCCGAGTGGGTCAAATTGGTTTAAGGAATGGTTTCAAAATGGGTTGCACATTTGTTTTAAGTAAATGTTTTCGAAGGGGTCGAAACCCCTAGCTGCCGCTTTTGACGTTTCAAAGCTAATGGTTTCGAAAGGTGTACATAGTTTTAAAACCCAAGCCACTTCTCCATTGCTTTCGGAAGGTTGGTTTCGACACCATCACTTCTTGCTTAGGAAGTAGCTTTTAAAAGAGTGCTTTCGACTTAAATGTTTTATGACCCTTTTTCTCTGTTGAAGGTAGAACCCAAAGGTTTCGAAGGAGATAGTTTTCAATGGTTTCGAAAGGTTGTTCCACATGTTTTACTTGAAACCAAATGGTTTCGAAAGGTTTGATATTTTAATGCTTTCGAAAGGTTTTAATGAAGGTTTCGAAGCGGTGGTTCCCCAATGGTTTAGAAAGGTTTATAAGTAAAGGTTTTTCAATGTTTTCGAAAGGCAATGTTTAAAGAGTTGTAAAAGAAGGATGTCTATGGTTTTAAAGCTTTCGAAAGTGATGATTTTCAATGGTTTTGAAAGGTGATTATGAATGGTTTCGAAAGGAACGTTTTGGCCTTTGGCCTAGGTTATAAAAAGGGTTTACGTAGTTTCGAAAAGGGTACTTTTAATGGATTCGAATGGGTACTTTCAAATGTTTAAATGTTTTCATCAACAAAGATTTGAGTAAAGTATATTTAACATGGCAAGGTGATTTTGAGTAAAGCATAGAGTATATATTTTCCTTGTTTAAAGTATGATTTAAAGGTTTAAATCATTTTGAAAGAAAAGGTTTTCAAGGAAAATTTATGGGTAGTTAACATTAAGTAAGATGACTTAGATATTTGTATACCAGATGGGACTGGTATAGGGTCGCGCTCTATACGTTAGCTATTGCCCCGTAGCTATTTAGTCCAAAATTCCTATGTGTAGGGCTTTGTCGCAGGTAGGACTAAAATGATGTTACACACAAAAAGGAATATATTTGTACAGAGGTAGGTTATTGGTGAGCCCGCAAAACCATTAGGATCAGTTGACCTAGAGAAAGTAAGTTAGGGACAGACCGTCATGAAGAGGAGTATCTAACAAATGTTAGATTATTTGTTTATATTGTTTGGTAGGCCCGAGTTAGCCAAAGGTTAATAGTTAGCCAAACAAAACTATAATGTTCGGACAGATAGTCCATTTTTTACCTGATATATATGTTTACATGATAATGCTTTGCAGTTTAACCATCTTTGGTTGCAGGACTATGATTTGCAAAAGATATATTTTAATAGGATATTAGTGAGGGGAAACCCGTTCAGCTATGTGGCGTGGTCTCATTTAATATCAAATAACCGAGATGTACGGTATTATTTACACCAGGATTTATGTTTGACTCGAAGATTATGTTTTACCCCTTAAACTCTTGGGTGCTCAAAATTGATTTGAGCAGGCTAAGGGTTGAGGATTTTCAGACTTTAGTAGGTTGGCGAATAAAGCTTCTTAAGACAAGCAGGTGGCTGATGGATAGCTATTTAGGAGTTGTTGTTTTATTTTGTTTGATTCCGCTGTGTTGTATTATATTAGTTATGACTTTTTAGTACTCTGGTCAACCAATGGGGCATTTTCATATGTTGCTCTTGGCGTACTATGTAATAATTATATTTGATCTGAACCTGGGAAATGATTGGGATTATGTAATGAAATATGAAACATGTTTTGTGAAATGTAATCAGAAAAGTTATTTGTTTTGAAATATGTGGTTTTGTTTCATCTACATGTGCTTCTGATATTATGGATACCATTAACATTATCGTATTTGGCCACTGGAAGTTAGTACTATGGATGACTGCAACATCTATAGTGCTTTGCTTTGGGCCTCCAGATAAGGGATGTTACAACTTGGTATTAGAGCATAGGTATATGAAAAACTTTAAACTAAAATGATTTTGAAAACATAATCCAAAGGAATTAGAGATAAAGTCGGGGTATGGGATAATGCTATAGTAACGTACTTGTATTTGCTATATATAAGTATATGCAATATCTCTATTTTCCTATCTCTCTTAGGCTATTCTTCTGTTTCTCACGTGTCTTGAATACAGATATGGATGCTAGAAGTGGAAGGGTTAACCTTGAAGGGGGAAGCACCACAACAAATGGAAATGCCGGACCAAATACAAGGAGAAACCCAGGTGTGGCACAAATAGGAAATGTGGGTGCTGGAGTCCCGCAAGTTGACATGGGAGCAATGTATCAGTTCTTTGTCAACATGATACAGGCGGGTATTGTTGCTGGATTAGTTGGAGGAGGAGTTAAGGAAGCTCCGGTGGTCAATAACTATGCTATTATGAGTAGACACTATGTTAGGCTTGAAGGAAAGCCATTTATCAGAACTAAAGACGCTATTGAGGTGGAAAACTGGTTCCTTCATTATGAGAGAATCTTTGCAGACTTCAGACTCAATGATGAGCATAAGAGAAGGCGTGCTTCAAGACAACTTCAAGGAGCATCTTTATCCTAGTGGGATAGATTGATAGTTGGAGTGGATGAAGAAACGATGACATGGGCTGATTTTAAGAGAAGGTTCGAGTGAGGTTCATGTCTATGATGGCGAAGTGTACTTTGATCAGAAAGTTTGCTGAGTTGGAACAAGGGGAGATGATGGTGTTGGAATATGCTAGAAGGTTTGAGGAGCTAGCAAGATATGGCTGTGCTACAGTTGATACTAATATTAAGAGGAATGAGAAGTTCATTAGGAGGTTGAAGCCTGAGTTGGCAAGGGCAACATTAGCTCATCTTAGGGATCCTTGTGATGTTGTAATAGAGATGCGTTGAGACATGAGGAAATACTTTCTTCTCTGGAGAAGAATAAGGCAAAGGAAGTCTAGGTGGGGCAGAGTCAGGAAAGGAAGTTCTTCCATTAGAAAGGATCTCAGAAGGGAGGAATTGCTAAGAAAGGAAAGGCAGAAGTGGTCTGTTACAAGTGTGAAAAGAAGGGACACTATTCCCATGAGTGCCGGACGGGAAAATGAAAGAAAATTGCAGAGAAGAAAGAGGTAAGGTGTTTCAACTACGATCAGATTGGCCATTATAAGAACTAGTGCAAAGAGACTGCTAGGGATGGAAAGGGCAAAGTATTTGCATTAGAACCTGCTACATCGGGACCAACAGTGCAGGAGAAAGGGAAGGCAGTGTTGGGAGGTACGCTTCAAATTCATGGTATGTCTATTAGTGTTCTATTTGATATTGGTGCATCGCACTCTTTTATAGCTCATTGTTTGGTAGATAAGCTTAACTTAGAACCCACATACCTAGTTACTTCCTTAAGGGTTGCAAATTCGATAGGAGGGTATACGACACTTGGGATGAAGTGTGACCACTTAGAGTTTGATTTTTTAGGTCATACCTTTGTTTGCAGTTTGCATGTATTTGACTTTGTAGAGTTCAGAATTATTTTGGGTATGGATTGGTTAAGTAAGTACGATGCTAGGATATTTTTCCATGATAGGAAAATATCACTTAGACACCCTGACTATAGTGGTCGGATTGTATATACCGTTGAAGACCCTAGTTGTGAGGTGAATGCTTTGTTGGGTGTTGTGGAGGTAGTTGGACTGCCACCAAAATGAGCCTTTGACTTTCGGATAGATTTGGTGCCTAGAGCAGAGCCAGTGAGTAGGCCGCCAAGTAGGATGACACCTACCAAGATGAGGGAATTAAATATGCAGTTGGTGGAACTGGAAGGCAAGAATTTTATTAGACCAAGTATGACTTAAATGTTTTATATATTTATAAAAGGAGAAGGGTATTTTATAAATAAATTAAATTGTTTATTTCTGAAATATTGGCAGCACTTTTAGAAAAGAAATTAGCAACCGATAATATTTTGATAAACAAGGCAGGTTAGTAGAAAAGAATTACTTAAAAAGGTTAAAAATCAGTTTAAACATGCTTTTTACATGTTACACCATTTTCGACACCTAGCTTTCGACCGTGTTCCTCCGCCACCATCACCATCGAAACCAATGCGCATGGCATCAAAGACTTGGTGTGCAGTGAATTGGACATAGGTGGAAGGTATTAGGTTGACGCAAGGGGTTTCGAAGGGGTCGAAGCGCTACTTTGCTTTCAAATGAAAATGTGCCTGCTTTGCTTTCGAAAGATATGCTTTCGAGTTGGTTGGCTTCCGAATGGGTTAATTTGATTTAAGGAATGGATTTGAAATGGGTGCGCTTTCATTTTAAGTAAATGATTTCGAAGGGGTCGAAACATTTAGCTATCGCTTTTCGTCCTTTCAAAGCTAATGGTTTCGGAAGGTATACTTTGTTTTAAAACCCAAGCCGCTTCTCCATTGCTTTCATAAGGTTGGTTTTGACACCATCACTTTTTTGCTTAGGAAGTAGCTTTCGAAAGAGTGCTTTTGACTTAAATATTTTATGATCCTTTTGCTCTGTTGAAGGTAGAACCCAAAGGTTTCAAAGGAGATAGTTTTAAATGGTTTTGAAAGGTTGTTCAACATGTTTTACTTGAACCCAAGAGGTTTCGAAAAATTTGATGTTTTTGTGCTTTCGAAAGGTTTCAATGAAGGTTTCGAAGGGGTGTCCCCAATGGTTTCGAAAGGTTTAAAACGAAAGGTTTTCCAATGTTTTCGAAAGGCAACGTTTAAAGAGTTGTAAAAGAAGGATGTCTATGGTTTTAAAGCTTTCGAAAGTGATGATTTTCAATGGTTTTGAAAGGTGATTATGAATGGTTTCGAAATGAATGTTTTGGCCTAGGTTATAAAAAGGGTTTCCGTAGTTTCGAAAGGGGTACTTTCAATGGATTCGAAAGGGGTACTTTCAGATGTTTAAATGTTTTCATCAACAAAGATTTGAGTAAAGTATATATAACATGGCAAGGTGATTTTGAGTAAAGCATAGATTATATATTTACCCTGTTTAAAGTATGATTTAAAGGTTTTGAATCATTTTGACAGAAAAGGTTTTCAAGGAAAATTTATGGGTAGTTAACCCTAAGTAAAATGACTCGGATATTTGTATACCAGATGGGACTTGTATAGGCTCACGCCCTATACATTAGCTATTAGCCCCTAGCTAGTTTAGTCCAAAATTCCAGTGTGTACGGCTTTGTCGCATGTAAGACTAAGATGATGTTACACATAGAATGGAATATATTTGTACAGAGGTAGGCTATTGGTGAGCCCGTAAAACCATTAGGATCAGTTGACCTGGAGAAAGTAAGTTAGGGACAGACCGTCCAGAAGAGGAGTATCTAACATATGTTAGATTATTTGTTTATATTGTCTGGTAAGCCCGAGTCAGCTAATGGTTAGTAGTTAGCCAAACAAAACTACAATGTTCAGATAGATAGTCCATTTGTTACCTGATATGTATGTTTACATGATAATGCTTTACAATTCTAACCATCTTTGGTTGCATGACTATGATTTGCAAAAGATATGTTTTAAAAGGATAGTAGTGAGGGGAAACCCGTTCCGCTAAGCGGCGTGGTCTCACTTAATATCAAATAACCGAGATGTATAGTATTATTCACACCAGGCTTTCTATCTGACTCGAAGTTTATGTTTCCCCCTTTAAACTCTCAGGTGCTCAAAATTGATTTGAGTAGGCTAAGGGTTAAGGATTTTCAAGTTTAAGTAGGTTGACGAAAAAAGCCTCCAGAGACGAGCAAGTGGCTGACGGATAGCTATTTAGGAGTTGCTGTTTTATTTTGTTTGATTCCACTGTGTTGTATTATGTCAGTTATGATGTTTTAGTACTTTGGTCAACCAAGGGGGCATTGGCGTATTTTGTAATAATTATATTTGATCTGAACTTGGGAAACGATTGGGATTATGTAATGAAATATGAAACATGTTTTGTGAAATGTAATCAGAAAAGTTGTTTTTTTAAATCTGTGATCTTGTTACATATTCATGTGCTTCTGATATTTTGGATACCATTAACATTACCATATTTGGTCACCAGAAGTTAATACTATGGATGATTGCAACATCTGTAGCGCTTAGTTTCGGGCCTCCGGATAGGGGATGTTACACAATAGCATCTTGTGCCACCGCACATATTATGGAGCATGGAACTAGGAAGCTCTGCAACAAAGAAATTAGATTGGTTCAAGTACAATAGGGTGGAGATAACTCGGTGGAAAACACATGGAAGACCAAAGAAAAGATGTGGACCTCTCATCTCGAGCTTTTTCAGTGGTAAACTTTTCTCTCTATAATTAGATTTTGGTTGCATCATGGTTGCTAGATTGAGTGGTAGGAGCTGGTTGCTATATTTTTCACCGTCGCTTTGCACATAGGTAGAAATTTTCATGCATATTTAGGTTGTTTTACATACATATTTATATGTCATGGTTACACACTCACGCTAGGATTGAGCTCATTTATAGTATGTCTGCAATACATAATCAATTGCACTTTTGGATGAGTTGATGGATGCATAGATAACTTGGTTGTATAATATGGATGCTTAGTGTGCGTTACGTTGTTTTCCCCTTGGAAAAGATTTTTGGGACAAAATCCTTTTTAAGGTAAAAGAATGTAACACCCTGTAAAAACAACCATAAATAAATTAGAAAAATAAAATAAAATAAGGTAGGTGTAAAATTGCAAATTTTGCAAAAATTGGAATTTGGCCACGAAAGCCATGTCGTTGTGTTCCTAAGGAAATTCTGATTAATTTCAATATATAATATGTTAAAAACCAAGCTCAAATGGAAAAGTTACAGATGTTTGAGTTTTCAGGTTAATTTTTTTAAAATAGAATTCAAATTCAAATGAATAATTAATTTAAAATATGAAATTCGAAAGTTAACCGTAGATAAACTGGGGGATTAAGTAAACATTAAATCAACATTAATGTTAAATATTAATTAAGGAAGAAAATAATTAAAAACAATGGCACGATAAAACTTTCCAATATAAATGAACCAGCCGACTGCTCCCCTTGGGCCGGTTGATCGATAGCGGTCGACCGGTGGGAAGCGACGGTCGATCGGTCGTAAACGGCGGCTAGTTTTTTTGTGTATAATGAATGCCCGGATTATTATATTATTAAACCGACTTAAATTAGATGGTTCTAGTTCATTTCAACCACTATAAATAAGACCTTAGACCCCTCACTTTTATTCATATAATATTTTAGGAACATTAGCGAAGCTCTGTCAGTTCGTCTCTTCAAGATTTAGAAAAAACTCCATTAGGATTTTAGGTAAGAAATCCTATAGATCCATCTTTGTTTATTATTTATTTTCTCAACCACTCCTCCTCCAAACCTTTAATTTTATGAATCTAATGTATATACAAATCCTTTGTTGTATATATGTATCAAAAAGAAGAGATCTGATAGAGGTTGTCAAAGGTGTATCAAAACCAAGGAGGTAAAGCTAAGAATATACCGTGAGTAGAAATCTTAGCTTCTCTATTTTAGTAATTGATTAGTGTAATTTGGGTTTGAATATGCCTTAGGGAGTTTTGGTATGTGAAAACAACATATTATAAACCCTCAAAAGTCCTTCAATGTGGAATGTCAATTCTAGGTTGAAATCTCAAATTTGTTTATGTTAAAATAATGGAAACTGTGTAGATTTGTAGTTTTGAAAATTTTACCTTCTATTCCACTTCGTATTCCATTTTTCTGAATTTGGTTAAAGAATTCTGATTAAGGAATAGTGTTTAAGGTGCGAATTTATTTGCAGTTTGCACTGCTTATTCACATGAACTAAATAGAAATTCCTTTGTTTATTTTTATGTGAAAAAGGAGTTGAATAGAGCGTAAAAACCAGAATTGTAAGTTTCTATTATCAATATATTCCATTATTTTGATACAATAAGTTGAGTTTAAATTTTTATTGTATACAAGTCTATTGATCAGAATCTTTGGATATGAGTATTGGAATTTATGTATTGTTGATAATATGGAATAATGCTTGTTTAATTGTTTAAAAAGTTGACATTTAAACTCTAGTTTAGTGCTTATATTCCGCATGCTTAGAAATTACTAGGCACGTATTTATATTCATATATTAGCATAATTAACGTATAATTATAATGTATAATTGCGTAATTAAATTAGGTTAATAATTCTACTAAATCCCCTTTAAGAATGTAATTATTGTTGAAGGGAAAATAAGAAAGATTTCTTTTAAGGCCTTTATTATGGAACAGTGAGGTGTGTGATAATACATGTAGAGTGTAATACAGATTATGACTAAGTTATAGGGATGTAAGGTCGGTCAAAAGTGCAAGGAAGACTGCCTCGCTAATCTGGCTACCAATAGTGTGACTTTCGGGGCTGGTGTGAGAAATTAGCTATAATAAGTAACTGTGATTACATGAGGTTAGTCTCAAATTTTGTAGGGGAAATCTTCCATGTTAATATGGCTACCAACACCTATGAATAGTCGGGCTAATGTGAGACATCACTGTAGGGTACAGATCATAATACAAAGGACCTGCTTTAGAGATTGAAGTTATTAGGTGGTTGTGTGAGGGCCCACCTATTCTCGATTTAGGAAGTAGTAAATGGTTGGGGTTATGGGTTAGGCGTGGTAGAGGATAACTCGAGAAAGGCCCTGTTTCAATAGGAAGTATATGGTTGAAGAGATTCCATGCAATGTCAGCTTGATTGTTATTAGTGAGAAGTCCGCCTTGGGATTATAGGTAGTAAATGACGTGGACTTGCCTTAAATAAGTTATTAAATGGTCGGAGTCTGCCTAATTCCCATTAAAAGGTATTAAGTGACTTGAGTACTATAGCTTACAATGATATGACACTATGTACGATAGATATGGGTTATTGGGTTGATAACAAGTTAGCTATGGGCTTATATTTGGAAAGCTTTTATTTAAGTTTGAGAAAAGCCTTTAGGCTTACATTTGAAATGACTTATATTGTAGGTAGAAACATAAGACATATTCCTATGCAAATTACACTACCTAAGTACTCATGTAGTAAGGCTTGAGATTTTTATTCGCCAAACATACACTGCTTTGACTCCCTCCTCATTGTAATACAGGTTAGGAAAGGCGATGCTGAAGGTGGAGACGTTGATAAGGCTTGTGGCAGTAGGCTATCTTTTTACTTGTTTTTTCTATTATTTTTGATGTACCCATTAAACAAAAATAATGTTGTAATTTTGGAATATTGCGAATATGTACAGTTATTGTTGGGTTTTGATATTATGGATATTTTATTATGGTTTGAATGCCATTTTGAAATTTGAATGAAATCGGTACTGTTATTATATTTTATCCTTCCACTATGAGAATTTGAATGATTAGATAAACAACTCTGTATTGTTCTTTTTACCAACCAACAGCCAGCTTTGAGATGCTTCTAAGTTTCGATGGGTCTTTTCAAGGTCAGAATTTAGGTCTATTTCAGGGCGTACTGTTACAAATAGAAGTTAAAAATGGAAATGCAATACCAGGGTCCTCGGTTCAACATGAATTAGTGACTGAAAGAGAGTTTGATAAGATGATCCACGAAATAAACCAGAAGATGGAAGGTAGCCAAAATGCTCTTATAAACAAAATGGACACTTTGCTCAATCTGCAGCCCCGAGCTACCAAGAGAACTGGAAGGGAAACTTCACCTATTATAGAACAAGAGAATTCCTCTGTTTCTGGTGTAAAGAGGAGAGATGGGAAGCAAAGGCTGAAGGAAGTAGTTGGTGAAGTTGCATAAGAAAACAGAAGTGCTCTCCCCTCAAGAAAACAGATCGGAACCGAGAGAATTTCACTCAATATTAAGAGAAATACCCTTGTAGAGGATGCTCGGGAAGGTGATGTTGTGAATGTATCTGATGAGGATGTGGGCTTGCAACTAAATGATGATGATTTGGGATTGGATGTTGATGCTGATGGAGGAGGAGTTCAGACAACCGTAGCTCAACCAACTATACGTCCACCAAATGTCGAAGGAGTGGTACTACCAGAGATAGGAGCACCTGGACGTTAGCTAGCAAACCGAGACCATTTGCAGAGTCAAACAGTCGGTGTAACCCCTGATAGTCAGCCTTCGGATTACCATGCTAGCGAGGAGTACATCGCTGAAATAGTCAAACATTTAGTGGAGGAAAGCAGGAGCAGAAAGGATGAAGACTGGGGTTCTACGCCAAGTCAAACTCCATTTACTGAGAATATTCTGAGAGAAGAGTATCATTGCAAATTTACCATGCGAACAATGTCATCCTACAACGGAACTATTGATCCCAGGCAACACTTACTCATGTACGAATGGCATATGGATGGAGCATAAGCTATGAATGTTTTTTGCTGCAAATTTTTCCTATCTTCTTGGAAAAAGTTGCTTCCATGTGGTTTACTAGGCTTGCATCGAAGTCTATTTCTACTTTTGACAAATTAGCTTAAAAGTTCCTACCATAGTTCAGGCTCCACGTTGCCCGACCAAAGGACATGATGTCCCTATCTAACTTGTTTCAAGAACCCAAGGAGTCTCTAAAAGTTTCCTTGAACCAATTCAACATCGTTGTTATGGAAGTTAGCAATCCGAAGGAGGATCTTGTATTTATAGCCTTGGTCCAGGGCATTCACCCGGATATGGATTTCGCTAGATGGTTAAAAATAAAGTAATCCACTACCATGGAAGAATTTCATCGAAAGATGAAACAATACATGCGGTTGGAAGAAGTAGGACTGGTTGAAAGAAAGGTTGGTGATGAACAACCAAAGGAAGTAATCCAGAGAAACATCGCAGTAAATGCTGGAAACTCTGGTAATCAGAAGAAAAGAAGTTAGAATTTTGGTAATGGGCATGACGTGAATACGAAACGTTCGAAGAACTTCGGATTGGAAGATTACATGCCCTTGAATGACACATTGGGGAATATATATCATTCCACTCAAGGAACTAAGAAATGTAAGAAGCCACCAAGGAGGGAAGCACAGAGCAAGAAAAACATATTGTAAAGTACCGTCGCTTCAACGAAATCCATGGGCATAACACTAATGAATGCCGACATCTAAAAACTTTGATTGTGGAGTTGATAAGTAAAAACAGGCTTCAGCAGTACGTTAAGGAACCGCAGAACGGCGGAGAAACTTCAAGACCTCACGGTATACCTACTTAAGGGAAACTTTCTAGACCCAGCGGAGAGGGGCCCAGGAGGGCTAATGAAAGACAAGTCATCAAATAACCTTCAAGCTAGCCGGTCATCCAGGAATGAAGCATTAACCTAAAACTATACTAATTCATTTGTCCTTATCTAATTTCCTTTTTGCAAATAAACCTCCCAAGCATACCGGGGCATTGTAAATAGACAAGACTTGCCATTTCTTCTTCTCATTAACAAAATCCGCTTCTTGAACTAATGAAACCATGTTCTTGCAAGTAAAACTCCTATGTCGTGCAGCCGGTAGCACAGTTGAGAAAACGCCCCTCTACCCTCGAATGAAGGACGAGGATTATAGACTCATAAACCGCTGGATCGACGGGTCATATCGATCCCTAGCCTTCTAAGTACTGGTATTGCCCAAAGACTGGCAATGTCGAGAAGGTCTTAACCATTGAGTCAATGGTCACATCAACTCCTCACCTTTCGAAAATCGGCATTGCCATAGATTAGCAACATGGAGAAGGTCTTAACTATCAAGTCAGCAAAGAAAATTGACTCATACCGTCGAATTGGTGGGGAAATCGATCATTGCCTTATGTGAACTAGCGTTGCTCCGACAACATTGGAAAGGCCCAAAACCGTTGGTCGACACTCAAATCGACTCTTGCCTTCTAATATTCGGTGTTGCAGAAACGTGAGGAAGGCCTAAAACCATCGAGTCAACGAAGAAATTTGACTCAAACTATTAGATCGATGGGGAAATATATCCAACCTTCCGAAAACTAGCATTGCCTTAACAATGTTGGGAAGGTCAAAAACGTAGAGTCGATAGGGAAAATTGACTCAAACCGCTGGATCGATGGGGAAAATAAATCACAACCTTCTAGAAACCGACATTGCTCCTACAACATTGGGAAGGTCAAAACTGTTGGATCGACATGTCGTATCAATCCCCAACCTTTTGAAAACCAATGTGGCTCCTAGACTGAAAATGTCAGGAAGATCAAAACTGCGGAGTCAGTGGTCACATCGACCTTTACCTTCTGAGAACCGGTGTGGTCCCAAGACTTGTAACATTAGGGAGAACAAAACCATTGGATCAATGGTCACATTGAACCCTGCCTTCTGAGAACTGGCGTTGTCCCATGACTGGCAACGTCGAGAAGATTTAAATCGCCCGATCGTCCTGTCTTATCGATCCTAATCTTCAAAAAACTGGTGTTGTCCTAAGACTGGCAACATCGAGAAGGTCTAAACCACCGGATCGACTGGTCATATCGATCCTAGCCTTTTGAAAATTGACATGGCCTTAAGATTGCAAATGTTGGGAAGGCCCAAAACCGAAGGGTCGATGGTCAAATCGACCCATGTCATCTAAGAGCTGGCATTGCTCTGGCAATGTCGAGATGGTCAAACCGAAGATCGATGGTCACGTTGGTCCCCTACTTTTTGAGAACCAGCATTGCCCCAATGATGTTAGAGAGAGAAGTCGACTTTTAGATATTCATTGCTGCCCGGAGACTGACAGGAGCACACTATCGCCCAAAGACAAGTGATAACATAGGGAAGAGGCACCTAGCCCTCAAGAATATGTTGTTGCCTATAGATAGATGGTGATGAGGAGACTTGATAACAAAACCTACCTTCTAGAATTTGTTGTTGCCCAAAGATTGGCGATAGTGAGAAGGTTGTCAAAACCAAAACGGGAATTGATCGGATAATTCGGCTTTAGCCTTCAGGAATTTGCCATCGCCCAAAGTCCATTGATGACTAGAAGGATTGATAACCTACTTAAGGACCAACTAGATCATTCGGTCTCAACTTCTAGGAGTGTGCCATCGCCCAAAGAATGGCGGTGCTAAGGAGAAACCCTAGAATGGAACCATCAATACACTGGCCTTAAGAGGTAGAAGCCGAAGCTCGATCAAATCCTCTACCCAATCTTCTCAAATCTATCACTGCCCAAAGATTAGCGGCATCTAGAAGGTACCGTCTTATAACATTCAAAGGCCTGACATCACCTAAAGATAGGCAATGTCGAGATGGCATAATCGTAAAATCGTCAAGAATCTGATGTTGCCCAAGGACTGGCAACTTCAGAAAGGATTATTCACTTTCAAGCAAATTGAATCATTCGACTCTAACCTGTAGGTATCATCTATAGCCTAGAGATATGCAACATCAAGGATGAATCTTCAGAATAGAATCACCAGTGTGCTAGTTTCCAGAGATAGAAACTGGTGCATGACCTGGTTTCCGACCACGAACTTTAGGAACTTAGTTGTTGCCCAAAGATAGGAAGCACCAAGAAAGGAATGCTTAAAATCAAGCAGTCAAACCACTGGTTCCCAAAGTTAGGGACTAGTGTGCAGACTATATTTTGGATATTACAAAGGAATAGAATCAAGATGATTCCCATAAAGATCCTAAGAGCCACATCGATGGATCTCATGCAAATGGTCAGCTCATGGCCATTTGTAATTTGGGGAATCAACATTATCAGTGTGTAATTGGAGGCAAAGGGAGAAGCTAAGTACGCTATCATTGCAATCGACTACCAACAGTGAAGCGGAACTGCGTGCCATGATCATGATGAAGAAGGCAGACAGACGCGTGGAAGTAGTAAGTAAAAGGTCGTGATATCGAGAAGAACCTCTCGGTATTAAAAGGCTCAAAATTGAGTCATTGATATACCAGTTTCTAGAGATAGAAACTAGTAGATGGCTAGATTGTCGACTACTGTCATTAGTGTTGCATGGAAATACACAACTTTGAGGAAGAGTAATCAGAATCAAATGATTCTTGTTTTCAAAGATCGAAACTAGTGCCAGACTAGATTTTGACGATATCGTTGATGACCAAGCAGGATACGCTTGGTCAAGGATAAGACAAGGATAATCGTCGAATATTGAAAAAGGGTATTATCGGACTGGGGGAAATCGAATAATTTGCCTCGCATATTTAACTCAGACGATTGCCCGAACTCACAACAGAGGAACTCCGTGGATGGGATTCAATTCACAACAGAAAATCATGAATGAGGAGTAAATATTGCACATAATGTTCCCCAGCAGTGGGGAGCAAGGTAGAATTTGGACTATGTGCAATGAAGTTAGCCAAGGGAAACTTGACCTGAATAATTAGGGACCGCAATTGCTCTAAAACCCCTAACTTTTGTTCAACATTATTCAGGGGATTTAATTTGATAAATTGAATAGAATAATGTGATGTACAGAGATAAGGAGAATGAGATTTGATAATTAATTTGGGTTGGGCCTTAATTAATCAATTAATAAGACTGTTTAAAGCATAGGATATAAGAGAATTAATGAGAGGGGCAAATTGGGAATAGTTCCTTATTTCATTCCCAAAACCCTTTCCTCCCTCATTCATTCTCATTTTCATTTAGACACAATCATAATTAAATACAAGAGGCGGGTCATTAATAAAGGAAGAGGAAGAGGAAGAGGAAAATTCTAAGGGATTCAAAGGAAAAGCGCAATCAACAACAATCTCAATCTCTTTATCCAGTCTAAGATGAATAATAGTGTCCATCTCCTTTTGCTATGTTGTTTTCACATCAAGATAAGAATTTTTAATTGTTTGGTGATTATATGTCATACCATAGTTGATTATATCCATGATTGGGCGATTGATGATTTATGGGAATTTTATGAAATTATTATGATAGGTTTTAACTGTACAAACCTAATATATGATCTCCGATTGACTTGAAATTTTGATATGATGTATAAAATATTATTTTGGAGGTGGTTTTTAATTTCATAATTTTTCAAATTTATATGAATATTTTAGGAATTTCCCCAAAGGAGAGGAGAGTTTATTTCGGGTATTAATTATTAAAAATAATTAAATAATTATTTTGGCCTTGAAATATTATATGTGAAAGATGTAAATGCTAATTTAGTGGTGATTTTTGGGGATTTTTCCATATGGCTTATAATTTTCTATGAATTAATTATATTAGAAAAGGCTATCAATTAATATTTATTAATGATGTTAATTACAAAGGTTTGTAAATTTGTTTTGGGAATGCAAAAGGTGTTTCCAGTAAATTTTTGAAAAGAAGAGGAAAAGATTTCGGTTAACAAATGATATTTTGACAAGAGGCAAGAATTGGTGAAAAAAATAGCTTTAAAAAGAAATAAATCGTTTTTTTTACTTATTTACAAAAACGCTATCATGGATATTCAATAACCCCATCCCTTTGTTATGTGACATCTACGAAAAGCCGATACTTGGAATGACTATACAGTAGTTATAGGAAATATCAGATCTATAGATTCGACATCCATATGGAGTGATACATGTGATATCTACTTAGTAGATGTGTGATGTATCAGTTTATACAGAAGTGCGGCATTCTTTTTGGTGGGAGTTGATATCTCAAGGTTGTAAAGGTATGGCACCCTAGAGTTTCAGAATCCTCAAGCTTGTTAAAGTTATGGCATATTAGGTTTTTAAGGGTCCATGACCCTCTAGGATATAGAGGTTCGACATCCCTAAATGTTTTAAAACCCGCCAACTCTTGTTCCCTATATCTTCGACATCTATATTTTTATGGCATTGATGCCATATGTTTATGTTTTCAACATCCTTGTTTTACGACAGAGATGCCATATGTTTATAAATTCGAGAACCTTGTTTATAGACTTGAAAGCCTTATGTTTTGCAAACCGAAATCTTTGTTTTTAAAGGCCCGATACCTATATGTGTTAGAAAGTCGATAACCCTGTATTTTTGGTATTATAGCCTTATGCTTTACAAAATCAGAATGTTTGTTTTTGACATCCAATTCTAGCGGCATGGGTGCCATAAGATTACAAATTGAATAGTGTTTGTTTATCGCTAGATAAGCCATATATTTTAGAGGTTCGACAACCTAATTAGGGTATCAATGTTAAGGTTCGACAAACTATATGTTTTAGAAGTTCAACAACCTCATCGGGGATACCAGTGAATGTAGATTGAAAACATTTGAAAGATTGATGTTATATTCTTGTTATTATACAATTTATGATGGGTTCATAATAGTCCTAGGAAAACTATGAGATGTGTGATAGATAGTCCACATGATATATACGAGATTGATAGTCTTTATGATTTGATGGGTTTATAGTAAATCTAGGAAACTAAGGCCCGTGTGATGGATAGTCCACATGACCTTAAGTAGATAGACTATGTGTGATGGGTAGTCCAGAAAACTTGAGAAAGATAATCCATATAATATGTGAGGTGGGTAATCCACATAAATTGAGACGGATAATCCATTAAATTTAGGATAGATAGTTTATTTTATAAAGTTAGGTAGGGTAAGGGAGTGTATAACCATATGAAGATAGATTAGCCAGGCTTACCCATATTACATGCTTGCATATGATTATGTTATGATGTTCTAACCATTGTGGTTGTAGGTGGTTTAGGATTGACATATTTGGTCTAGATCCTAGTGAGGGGGAAACCCGTTTCGCTCTGCGGCTTGGTCTCAATAGATATTTGATTTGGTTCGAGATGGCATATCATTATTCACACCAAACTTTTTTCTGACCCGAAGTTTTTGTTTTCCCCCCTTAAACTCTCGGATACTTACTTGGGTGGGCTGGGATTAGGGATTTTAGGTTTTCAAGTTTGATGAATAAGCTTCCGGAGACGTATAGGAGGCAAGCTAGCTATTATTAGGAGCTTTTATTTTCTACTGTGTTGTTTTTCTTTTGTGAATGGATGTAATGATAGGAATTATACCCCTCAATATTTAGACTCTGATCAACCAAGGGAGCATCTTCATATGTTGCTCCTAGGGTATTATGTGATTATTATATTTTCTCTGAACTAGGGAAACGAATGGGAGTATTTAATGAATATGAAAATTTATTAATGAAATATGATTGGAAAATTTTCATATTCCTATGCTTATGATGTTATTGATACTATTAAGTGATATGATTTTGTCACTGAAGAATAATACTATTGATGACAGCAGCATCAATAGTGCTTATTTTCGAGCCTCGGAATGAGAGATGTTACAACTTGGTACCAGAGCATAGGTTTATGTAAAACTTACAAAGATTTTTGAAAACATAATCCAAATAAATCATAAAATAATATTAGGGTATAGGACAATGCTATATTAACATAATTGTATTTGTTATATACATATACACACATACATATATACATACATACATATACATACACACACACACATATATATATATATATATATGTATCTTATCACTATTCTCCCCTCTCTCTTAGAACATTCTTTTGTATCTTACAAAGAGCTGTATGCATATTAAATAAGGTAAGATATTAAAGCAGAAAATGGAAGAGTGAATCTAGGTAGCGGAAGTACCACAACAAATGGAAATGTTTGGCCTAATAATAGAAGGAATCCAGATCGACAAGTGATTGATAATGTACGTGTTGGAACCCCGCCAGTAGATATGGGGACTATGTATCAGTTCTTTGTTAATATGATGCAAGCTAGTGCTGCTGCTGGTTTGACTGGAGGTAATGCTGCTAATACCGGGGAGCTAATCTCAAGGTGCCAATTGGCAATAACTATTCTAAGTTGAGCCGTGATTGTACCAGTCTTATAGGAAAGCCTTTTCTAGTAATAAAGAATGTTATTGATGTTGAGAATTTGTTGCTGCCCTATTAGAGAATCTTTACCGACTTGGGCTTGGATGATGAGTAGAAGAGGAGGTTGGCTTCTAGACAGTTGCAAGGAACTACTTTGTACTAGTGGAATGGTGTGATCGTAGGGGTCCTAGAGGTGGAATTGAATTGGGCTAAGTTTAGAAGGAGATTCAAGGAGAGGTACTTGTCTGAGATACCCAAGTCAACTTTGCTTAGGAAGTTAATGGAATTAGAGCAAGGAGAAATGTCTGTTTTAGAGTATGCCACCAAGTTGATAAATTGTCCAGATACAGAAATGCTACTATAGATACTGTGATTAAAAGGGATAAGAAGTTTATTTGGGGGTTAAAGCCAGAGATTGTTAGAGCAACCATGTCGATTCTTAGTGACCCATTTGATGTGGTAGTAATGATGGCGATAAGGAACGAGGAAATGCTTTCGACCTTTCGAAAGGACAAGCTTATAGAGACTCAAGGTCTCCAAGGCAAGAAGAGAAAGTTCTTCAAGAAGTAGGGAGCTCAAGAGGGCGGAGCTACCAAATAAGGGAAAGATGATAGTTATTTGCTATAAGTGTGATAGGAAAGGGCACTATGCTAATTAGTGTCAATATGGTGATGGAAAGACGGTTGTGGGAAAGAAGAACGTTAAGTGTTATAACTGCAACCAAGTGGGAATTACAAGAACAAATGGTCTAGAAGCAGTCAAGGCTGATAAAGGGAAGGTTTTTGCTTTGGAGTTGTTAGCTTCTAGGCTGACCACAGAAGAGAAAGGAAAGTCCGTGATAGGAGGTAAGCTTTTGATTCATGACATACCTTTTAAAGTATTATTTGATACTAGCACATCACATTCTTTTATCTCGCTATGTTTGATATATAAGTTAAGTCTAGAACCATCATACCTTATTACTTCCTTATGGGTTGCAAATCCGATAGGAGGGTATGCAACTCTTAGGATAAGATGTGACCATTTAGAAATTGACTTGTTAGGTCATACTTTTGCCTGCAATTTGTATGTGTTTGAGTTTGCAGGCTTTGGGATTATTCTGGATATAGATTGGTTAAGCAAATACAATGGTAGGATATTTTTCCAGAATAGGAACGTATCATTAAGAAACCCTAATAGAAGTGATCAGATTATATACTTAGTTGAGAATTCGAGTTTAGATGTTTGTGCTTTATTGGGTGTAATGGAGGTAGAAGATGAGTTGAATCGGGTTTTTTGTAAGAGAGTATGCAAATGTCTTTGAGCCAGTTACAAAACTATCACGAAAATGAGCTATTGAGTTTCGAATAGATCTTGTACCTGAAGTTGAACCATGAGTAGACCTCCTAGCAGAATGACACCTACTGAGATGAAAGAGTTAAAGATGCACCTGGTGGACTTAGAAGGGAAGAGTTTTATTAGACTAAGAGTTCACCCTAGGGAGCGACAATGGTGTTCGTGAAGAAGCCAGATGGGTCGTTGAGGATGTATATTGATTACCAAAGTTGACTGAGAAGACGATAAAGAATTAGTATCCTTTGCCGAGAATAGATGATTTATTTGATTAGTTGAGTGGAGCCAAAGTATTTTCCCAATTGGATTTGGCAGTAGGGTTCCATCAATTAAGAGTGGCAGAGGATAGTATTCCTCTGATAGCATTTCGAATGAGGTATAGTTCATATGAGTGGTTAGTCATGCCATTTGGATTGACTGATGCGTCTACTTTCTCTGTGGATTTGATGAATTAGATTTTCCGATAGCATTTGGATAGGTTCGTATTGGTGTTCATAGATGATATTCTGATATATTCTAAGAATGAGCGAGATCATGGGACTTACCTTTGAATAGTGCTTGAGACATTGAGGCATCATCAACTAAAAGCGATGTTTTCAAAATGTCATTTTTGAAAAAGAGAAGTGAAGTTTCTTGGTCATGTAGTTTCAAAAGAAAGGTTGTCCGTAGATCCAGCTAAGATTGAAGCTATTAATAATTGGAAGAGACCCGAGACTGTGACCGAGTTAAAGAGTTTTCCTGGACTATCTAGCAATTATCGGAGATTCATCAAGGACTTTTCTCATGTAGTGACATCGACGACTAAGCTAACAAGGAAGGACGCAAAGTAAGTTTGGACTAATAAATGTGAGAAAGCATTCCTAAACCTAAAACATTTATCGACAAATTCACCGATGTTAGTTGTGCCAGATGGGAATCAGGGTGGTGTATACTAATGTATGTGGAACATGGTTGGAAGTTGTGTTTATGCAAAGAGGTAAAGTGATTGCATATGCTTCTCGACAGCTTAGACCACATGAAGTGATATATCCGACTCACGATTTAGAGTTACCAGCAGCGATCTTTGCTTTGAAAGTGTGGAGACACTATCTTTCGGGAGAAATATTCAAGTTATTTATGGATCATAAGTATCTGAAGTATTTATTCTCCCACAAGGAGTTGAATATGAGACAACAAAGATGGCTAGAGTTATTAGCAGCTTAGGATTTTCGAATTAAGTATACGCCAAGGACAGGAAATAAAGTTACAGATGCACTTAGCAAAAAACATCAGAATGTGTTGTTTGCTATGTTCGCAGAATGGAAAGACTTAAAAGCATTGACTATTTATGGTGCGCAATTAAGATCGATGGCTAGTTTTAGTCAGGAAATTGCGATATTGTCATGTTCGAAAGTTCGACCAGTAATGATCGAAGGAATTGCTTCTAAGCAGAGAGATCATCCATTACTAACTGAACGGATCAGAAGGCTTGAAGTAGGAACTAAGATTGATGATATAGAAGGTTTTAGCCTTGATCGAAATAGATGGTTGAGGAAGACGGGACGGTTGTGTGTTCCAGATATTGATAACCTAAGGAAGGAAGTTCTTAGGGAGTGTCATCGATCAAAGTTTATAATTCATTGGGAGGAACTAAGATGTATCAGGATATGCAAAGGAGTTTCTTCCAGGAAGGTATGAAGAAGGATGTAGGTTTATTGGTTAAGCGATGTTTTAGTTGCCAACAAGTGAAAGCCGAGCATCAAAACCGAGTGGGTTACTACAACCATTAGATGTGCCACTTTGGAAGTGGGATTTTATGTCTATGGATTTTATTGATTGGTTGCCAAGGTCAACTAGGGAAAATGAGAGTATTTGGGTCGTGGTAGATAGACTAACCAAGAGTGCAAACTTCATTCCCATTAAGTCGACAAGGACGGCACCTACTTTGGCTAAGTTATTTATGAAGAATATTGTTAGACTGCATGGAATTCCTAGAAGTATAGTCAGTGATATAGATACTTTGTTACTAGTGAATTCTGGAAGAGTCTGCAGGTAGTTTTAGGTATCAAGCTAAAGAGGAGTCTCACTTATCGCCCACAGACTGATGGGAAGACAGAAAGAGTCAATAAGGTACTATAAGATTTGTTGAGGGCTTGCGTACTAGACTTTGGAGGGTCATGGGAAGACCATTTGCACCTAGTTAATTTTTCCAATAATAATAGTTATCAGTTGTTATCCGGCATTTCGAGCCGGCTATATTCGAACTGGTTGGACAAGTTAGATTCGACTGACGTCAAGGCCACTAAGTCCAGGGCGATGATTGTGGGGTCCAAAAGTCAAGTACAGATGATAACACATAGCCGAGATTGAATGGAATTGATAGATATGCATGGAAGAGTGTTCGAAGTATGAAATATAGTTTAACACATAGGAGGGATCATCATAAATTGACTTCCATCATAGGGATCGGCATGTTTCAGGGAGTAGGAGTATTTCAATAGATTACAATCAATATCTCAAAATCCACAAGTCCAATGCATATGAAATTTTGTTAGCAAGAAATGGAGACCCTAGGGAGCCTACCCTATGGATCGCACCTCAAGAAGATGAAGTTAGAGGGATCGACACTCTTCCCTTGGTATAGATCAGCAGGAATCAGCAAGTAATTTATATTGAAGCAAAGATCAAGCAATAACTTAAGTTCTACCGATCCAATTGGCATGAAATTTGGAGGTATGAATATTTTAGCATAGGGAAACTACAATAAGGATCGCACCCTAAAATTTGACCAAAGTAGGGATCAGTACCTTTCCTTGTTCTTTGGAATTGGGCCATGTGATCCCACTTGTGGGTCCATATGGTTCTGAAGGTCCTTCTGGCAAATTTTCAAGGAAATATTTGGCCATCTTCGTCTATAAATACGGGCTTGTTTGTTCATTTTCAGGACTTTTACATAGCTAGTGGCTTTATACACTTTTGTAACTAAGGATTTTCATCCGATCCCTATTGTACTCAGTTTATAAAGTGATTAAATAAAGAAATCTATTCAAAGTGGACTTAGGTAAACAACGTCGAACCACTATAAATCATTGTGTGTGTGTTATTCTTTCAATTTACTGCTACTGCTTTACTATTATCCTCTGTTTTCATTTTACTCATTTATTTCTCTTGAAAACTTTAATTGGGTGCTTGTGCCAATGTTTGGTGCAAACATTTTGGTGTTTAATTGAGAGCCTTGATTCTCATCTTATTAGGATCCCTTTTTTGCTAATGGATTGCATAAATCCCCCGAAGGAGATCAACGGTTATCTTTAGGAAGTTTCCTCATTCTATTCAGATTTGAGAAAATCTAAGCAAAGATATCAATAATGGTGAGGAACACTAGATCTAGTTCTCATAACACAAAAGGAAACGAGAACGTTAGCATCCAACATGGAGGCTCGAGTAGTTAACCAATGGATGTGAATGCTGATCCAGTTGAAGTCCAAAATCCAGCTGATTCCATTACAAGAGCTGAATTCCAAAATCAGATGAGTGAGTTAGTGGATAGCCTTTGACAATTAAATCAGTAGATTCAAGCAAATATCTACCTAATGAACCAACTTAGTCGGCAACAGTGAGGGAAAGCTAGGAGGGATCCTACCCCTTACTCAGCATCAGAGAGTTCTAATTCATCGGACGAGTATTACAGACACAGGCATCGCATAATATACGGATATCGTGCAGAAAACTTCAGAGCGTCGACAGGCAAACCTTCATGTCTACCAAGATCGATCGGTGTCGATCCCTCCATAGGGATCGGTATCGATCCCTCCTCCAAAGGAGGGAACTTACCTATACATTATAGGATTCAAGCCAGGGTTGTTGAGGCTAATTTGGATGATAGAGTTCAGTTGACTGTTGACTAGCTGCATCTTCAGAATGATGGTAAAGTGAATTTACGTGATATACGTTAGGAAGATGTTGAACCAAGAAGGCGTGGAACGACCCGTAGACATCGACCGAACCATTCGTGTGAGGTGGAACACGACCACTGCTTAGCACCAACTATCCAAACACTGGACTTTCGGTTGTGGTTAGACAGTTAGTAATAGAGAGCTAAGGCTTGACCAATGACATTAGGGGAATCTTGAGGAGCCATACCCCATTCACTGATAATGTACTACATGTAGAGTATCCAAGGAGGTTTAACATGTCGTCGATGCCTACCTACGAGGGAAAAATCGACCCCAGGCAGCACATCTTGAGATATGAATGGATGAGGATTCTGCATGAGCAAATGATGCAACCAAGTGTAGATGTTTTCCTATAACTCTCTCTCGAATAGCAACAATGTGGTTTACAAGATTACCCCCACGGTCGATCTCTAAATTTGATGATTTGGCAACAAGGTTCGTGGAGCAGTTCTGTATGCACACAACTCGCCCCAAAGATGTAATGTACCTATCCTACGTGATCCATGCTCCAGGAGAATCGCTGAAAGATTACTTAGAGAGATTCCATACGGCTATCATAGAAATCTTACTTCGAATGACCATGCAATATTGATGGCCGTAATAAGAGGGATTGATCTGGAGTCTGATTTTGGTGATTGGTTAGCTAGCAAGTCACACACAACATTGGAGCGCTTTTATGCAAAGGCGGCTCCGTATTTCAGGAAGGAAGAAACCAGATGCTCTAGGAAGAAGAATGTTGCGGGACCAAGTGGAGAGGGAGTACAGAGTAATGTTGTAGTAAAGCAGTCTGATAATAGCTCTTGAAAATTTTAAGTGAATGTCCAGAACAAACTGAATCAACAAAAGAAGAGCGAAGATAGGAGCTGAGAACGAAAGAGGGATTATGGAAGAGGAAAGCTTAGGATTCTAATGTACGATACTTAAATGCCACTTAATACATCACTAGAGAATATCTATTTGTCTACCTGTAATACCATGCAGTACAGGAAGCCTCCTTCGGAAGAATCAACGGACCGGTAGCTACAGCCTTGCTCATAGGAGTTTTCTCTCCTTTGTCGGTGAGAAGACTTCCATTACCGCTTTGGGTAGGAGAATTGAGCCCTTCAACGCTGGTATTGGGGAAATCATATGTCATGATATCATCAGGGATTTGGAGATTTGAAACCCTTTCATCGACCTTTCTAAATGTTGGGATGACGACTCTTCATCGATGGAAGTGATAACAAACTCAGGCTCCTTAGCAGTTTTTCTATTATGGAGCTTATATGCAAGCTTCTTTCTTTTCCTAGCCAGCGGATGAGGTTGCTCGCCTTATGACTGTTCGACCAAAGACACATTGCCTGGACCTGCATCAGCATTGCTTGGTTCATTGGTCTCGGCACCCCTAATTTAGCTCTCTTCGGCATCATCCTGAGTCCCCTCGATTGGAGGCACGATAGGGTTATTGATATCACCTTCTTATTATGTAGCATATCGTAGTAGCGCAGTGCTTCCTGGAAGCCCAATGCTGCAACCTTCCTCCGGCAACCTGAAAGAGATAACCATTCGTAAGTTACAAGAAGTCCAATACCCCTGTCTTCGGCCAAAGTGGCATGAATTATAGAGATTTCCTATGAAAAACTATCACCCTCTAGACGTGGATGCACATCTTTCGATTTTCAAAATGTTAGTTGATTTAGGATATGACTTGGGTGACAACAGAATGAAGATGTCATTTACATCCTTCGAACCATCGCCTTGCAAAGCCAGGTGGACATCAGACATAAAACCATTCATTTTTGAAGAGGTTGAGCTTGTTCCAAGCACCCATTAAGACATGGAAAGTAGGCAAAGGCTTGAGGAATATGTAGGAAAGGCTCCCTGTCCATTATTTGAAGTTATAAATAAACCTTATGTCCTCAGGAGTTGGCGGGCGGAATAGAACACTCATGAATAATAAGAAAGTGCCATGGAGAAAGGCATAGCAATTTGGGTGTAGTTGAGTAGGAGCTATCCCGAGGTATTTTAGCATCTCTCGAGTAAAAAAATTGAAAGGCGGCATGCATGGCCCAGCATAGGAACTTATTGCATGTTGTATACCCTTCTAGAGATGAATGAGCCCTATCGTTCACCGAAGGAACTAGAACGTCTTCGAAGGGAATCCAATGTCTATAACATAATCTGCGAAGAGCGGCCTACCCAATTCTAGAGTCTTGAGAATCTGTTGTGTTATCTAAAAATATTGCGCCTTCTACAGCGTCGGGGGCAGGACTTATATCTTCTGCCGGAATGACGGGAACATCGGAGAAAAGGTCGACCGATGGACCGAAAACTTCCGTTTATTTAGTTTGATGACTAAGGGAAAGCCTGCCAGATATAGTTGCGAAATCCGACTCTACTTCTAGGTTACTATGTTGTGAAGTTGGTTTGGAAAACATCGTAGCTAAACATTTCAAAGGTCTGAAGTCCATGTCAACTATACTCAGTAGATAATCAACATTAGAAAAGTTTACCTGTCCCCCCGTGCTAAGTGTAAGCTAGTGTGGTGCAGTGTTGTGTAGTGCAGAGATAGGCAGCTCAAAATAAAACAAAACAAAGTAAATGTCAAGACTTTGGATTCAGACCAAAGTGACCGTCATCGCTGACCGTCTCAACTGGCGAATATATTGATCTGTTGTGTAAACTCTGGGATCGATCAATGGCATATTGAAGTGTGAAATCCATCATTAAAGTCCACATGTCAAGTTTTAGTTCATGTTCTAAGTCCCAAGGATTTGATTGTTCAATTTTGAGTTCCTCAGTGGATATGCAAGTCCTGTTGTTCATCATTGTCGTATGTTCAAATTCATTGAGATGGGATTAGTTTGATTGTTCAAACAAGTGATTATGGATTGGTTTTTAGGTTTAATTCGTAGACTAGAATTAGCCGATCCCTATCCCAGAGCAGTACAACCGGTTCCTCTATCTAGATGAAAGATGCCGGTCCCTTTCCTTTAACAAAAATGCTGATCCTACCACCCTATCTAATTCCACCGATTCCTCTACTTAATTATTTTCAACCTTCCATTGCCAATCTCTCCCGTTTAACTAAACAACCGATCCCTACAGTCAACTATTTTACCGATCGGTATACTCACGCCTTACACCAAATTCCAATCGATCCCTCCTCTACCTAACATGCTATCCTTCAACTTACTCGACTGAACCCTATGCCGTGAACTCCTTTCTTCCTCCTCCTTTTCTACTCTGTCGAGCCCTTCCATATCCTACATCTCATCTCCTCCAAGCAACTTCAACCATCATTTTATCACCGTATCAAGCTCCAGCATATTAATTGATGGCATGGAATTCATCGTCTCGTCTAAAATCAAAAACTAAAAACCTACCAACGTGTGATATATGTTAGAGGTGGTGGCGAATGGCTCGAAGATAATCGAGATGGAAGGTAAGGGGAAGTGGGTTCGTAGCGGAAAGTTGAATTGTAGAAAGATTTCGTTTTGAAGTTAAAGGAAGAAGAAGGAAATGAGGGATCAGTTTTAGTGGAGGAACGAGGAAGGTTCGGTATTTTGAGGGATGGTAGAGAAATTAAATAAATAAGTATGGAAAGAAGGAATATCAGCTTATATAGGGACAAGGGATCGGCCCGTGTCTACAAGGTCAACACAAAATAGGGAGGGATTAGTTAAAGAGATATAGATCCCTATAAGCGTGCACATAAATAAAAGAAAAAATAGAGAGGAATCGGCTAGAAATATGTGATCCCTATAAACATTAAAAGAAAGGAGATGGGTTGGCTAAACATATGCCAATTCCTACAAATGATAAAAAAACGGAAAAAAAAGAAGAAGAAAAGGAGGGATCGGCTATGAGCATCAATGCAAACAAACATAGGCTTGGAAATTATTCAAAGCATGTATGTACAAAATGCAATGAAATTGCATCTTACTCAATGAAAATTGATGACGACCCATGAGCATACGAATGCATCCGTAAGCCAACGACAAGAACGTGTATCTGAACGTGCATGTGTATGGCCTAAAAGTTCAATTTTTGAAATCGACAGAAATTAAACCCAAAGCTTTCAAATTCGAAGCTGGACCAGATAACCAAAGCTTACTAGTCTCATAGAACTGGGCCATGCTATTAGCCGTCAGAATATAATCCTAGATTTATGCTATTGTAAATCGACTAAACGTCATGACTATCAAAGAGAGATACAACGCTTTGGGAAAATAATTCGACGAAAGGAAAGCGACTATTCAGAAAACTGGATGGATTTCTTTCTGACGGCTCTAACCTACTTCGATTCAAAGCACGTCATTTTTAGCACAAGACGTACTTCAAGGGCAAGTGTTATCTGATATTTTCACCCGGCTATATTCAAACTGATTGGACAAGTTAGATTCGACTAACGTCAAGGCCGACAAGTCTAGGGCGTTGATTGCGGGGACCAAAAGTCAAGTACAGATGATAACACGAAGCCGAGATTGAATGGAATTGATAGAATGCAAGAATAAATGTTCGAAGTATAAAATATGGTTCAACACATAGGAGGGATCGGCATAAATTGACTTCCATCATAGAGATCGACATATTTCAGGGAGTAGGAGCATTTCAATAGAAAACAATCAATATCTCAAAATCCACAAGTCCAATGCATATGAAATTTTGTGAGCAAGATATAGGGACCCCAGGGAGCCTACCCTAGGGATCACACCTCAAGAAGATGAAGTTAGTGGGATTGGGACTCTTCCCTTTGTAGGTATCAGTTGGAATCAGCAAGCAATTTATATTGAAGCAAAGATCAAGCAATAACTTAAGTTCTACTGATCCAATTGGCATGAAATTTGGAGGCTAAGCATATTTTAGCATGAGGAAGCAACTATAGGGATCGCACCCCAAAATTTAACCAAATTAGGGATCGGTATCGATCCTTCTTCTTCGGGAATTGTTTCATGTGATCCCTCTTGTGGGTCCATATGGCTCTGAAGGTCTTTCTACCGAATTTTCTAGGAGATATTTGGCCATCTTCGTCTATAAATATAGGCTTGGTTGTTCATTTTCGGGACTTTTACGTGGCTAGTGGCTTTGTACTCTTTTGTAACTAAATATTTTCATCCGATCCCTATTGTACTCAGTTTATAAAGTGATTAATAAAGCGATCTGTTCAAAGTGGACGTAGGCAAACAACGCCTAACCAATATAAATCGTTATGTGCGTGTTATTCTTTCAATTTACTGCTATTTATTTGCTTTTATCTCTGTTTTCATTTTATATTCTTCACTTATTTCTCTTCAAAACTTCTATTGGGTGTTTGTGCCAATTTTTGGTGAAATTTTTTTGGTGCTTTCATTGATAGCCTTGATTCTCAGATTATTAGGATCCCTTCGTTGCTACTGGATTGCATAAATCCCTTGAAGGAGATCCACAGTTACCTTCAAGAAGTTTGCTCGTTCTATTCAGATTTGAGAAAATCAAAGCAAAGCTATCAACAATGGTGTGTAACATTAGATCCACTTCTCAGAATGTAGAAGGAAACGAGAATGTTAGCATCCAACAATGAGGGCCGAGCAGTCAACCGATGGATGTGAATATTGATCCAATTGAAGTCCGGAATCTAGCCGATTCCATTACAATAGCTGAATTCCAGAATTTGATGAGAGAGCTAATGGATAGCCATCGACAATTAAATCAGTAGATTCAAGCCAATATCAACCTAATGAACCAACTCAGTGGGCAACAATAAGGGAAAGCTAGAAGGGACCCTACCCCTTACTCAGCATCAGAGAGTTCTAGTTCATTGGACGAGTATCACAGACACAGACATCGCAGAATAGACGGATATCGTGTAGAAACTTCAAGGCATCAATAGGCAAACCTTCCTGGTCTGCTAGGACCGATCGGTGTCGATCCCTCCATAGGGATCAGTACCGATCCCTCCTCCATAGGAGGGAACTTACCTATTACATGCTGGGATTCAAGCAGGAGCTGCTGCGGCTAATTTGGATGATCAAATTCAGTTATATGTTGACCAATTGCATCCCTTGAATGGTGATGAAGTGAATTTACGTGATATACATAGGGAAGATGTTGAACCAAGAAGGCATGGAACGGCCCGTAGACATCGACTGGACCATTCACATGAAAACAAGGACTTGAAACCATCTAAACAAAGGACGTGAAACTGTCTAAATCCCACATTCATGGGTTTAACGGTGCTACAACCAAAGATGTTGTTTATGTTGAGTTACCCATAGGGTTAGAAGAAGGTGATCGTAGCTGAGTGCGGATTTTGCCTTCTGTTGTTTTGGATGTTGATTCTCCATACAATGGTTTTCTAGGCTAACCTGCCCTAGCTGAGTTCTGGGCAGCTCTTGCCATATGGTATTTGACTTTGAAGTTCCCAACAAATAATGGTGCTGGAGTTGTTCATGGTGATCAGGCGACCAGACGTGCCTATTATGTAGCTGAATTGATGTATGTTCAACGATAGGAAAAGGGTAAGGGTGTGGATAAGTCTATCCGCATCCAAGCCACTGAAGGTTGAAAAATAGTGCCCGAGCCTTAGCTCAGGTGTCGTAGTCAGTTCTACAGAGGCATAGATTCGAGAGATGAAGAGGAGGAGCCCAAAGAGACCAAGGCTGCACCGACTAAGCTGACGATTGACATAATAGTCAGTCACGATGACCCATCACAGATCCTAAAGATTGGATCACAGCTCAGCCCTTCGATAATGAAAGAAAATGTTGGATTTCTCCGAGAAAATCTCGACGTGTTCGCTTGGACTCGCTCTGACATGTATGGGATCTCGCCTACCATCGTGAGCCACGCATTGAATATCGACCCAAGGCCTGTCCCGGTGAAACAAAAAAGGCATGGCATGGAATAGGAGAGATCTGCCGCTCTTAAAAGAGGAGGTGGTGGGCTCAAAGATATTGTTTTATTCGCGACGCCCTCTACCCCAAGTGGGTATCTAATCTCGTACTTGTAAGAAAGGAAAATGGAAAATGGTGGACATGCGTTGATCACTCAGACTTGAACAAGGCATGCACAAAAGACAACTTTCCCCTTCTAAAGATCGACCAGCTAGTAGACTCAACCGCAGGACATGAATAGCTATCTTTTATGGATGCATACTTAGTATATAACAAAATCCCGATGCATATTCCCGATCAAGAGCACACCAGTTTCATTACTGATGTTGGATTATATTGCTATGTGGTAACGCCATTTGGACTAAAGAATGAAGGAGCGACCTACCAACGCCTAGTCAGTAGAATGTTTAAATATTAAACCGGAAAAACAATGGAGGTATATGTGGATGATATGCTCATGAAGTCACGACAGTCTAGCGACCACATTAGAGACTTGGTAGAAATGTTTGGCATCCTCTGACATTATAAAATGAAGATTAATCCTTTGAAGTGTTCTTTTGGCATTGCATCAGGAAATTTCTTGGGTTTCATCGTTAATGCTTGTGGAATAGAAGCTAATCCCGAGAAGATCCAAGCTATTCACAATATCTAAGCGCCAAAGACTATCAAACAAGTATAGATCCTAAATGGGAAGGTTGCTGCTCTAAGCTGATGTTAGCACCAAAATTGGTCACTAACCTCGTAGAGAAAGATTGTGTAGAGATATGAGTGATGAAAGTAAATTAAACAGAGAAGACAATGCTAATCTAACTGCAGAAAGTAAGAACACCAAATTTATAGTGGTTCAGCGTAATTTCCTACGTCCACTTTGAGGTTAAACTTTATTGATCTTCTTTATAGTTGATTACAAATACAATTCGTGAATCAAATGATTGCATGAAGTTGTTTAAGTAGAGAAGATGAGTCTCAAAAATGGCAGAGTCTCCCCAGTGTTCTCTCCCAAAAAAGGATCCCTTTCACTGTGACCCTGCCCCTCTATTTATAGGCAAATATGGGCTGGACTTCCCAAATGGGCTGGATGGCCGAACACTCTAGCCCCAGTACAGTGGTCGCTGCATGCCGATCCTGGTATGCCGAACGCTCTGATGCCGAACAGTCCTTCTATTCCGAACGATATGCTGGATGTGTGGGAAGTGCAGGATGATTGTCAGTTGAGGCCGAACGTGTCTCTATCCGAAGTTCTTGAACGAGAAGTGCACGCTGGCCGAACAACATTATCACCTTGAGTAGTTGTGCATACTGAATGTCTTCTGGGTGCCAAGTACTCTCATTGCCGAGTACGACACCGAGTACCAAGGGATGCCGAACGCTCTTGTTGCCGAGTTCTCCTATCATCGAGTTCTAATGATGCCGAACGCTAGGGATGCTGAGCATTGGTTGTCGCCGAGTGCTAGTTGACGCCGAACACTACTTGACGCCGAGTCTTCTGGTCGCCGAGCATTACGGATGCCGAACGCTATGGATGCCGTGCGCTTCTCCGAACACTCCTGGATGCCAAGTGCTTCGCCGATCACTCCTGGATGCCAAGTGCTTCGCTGAACACTCCTGGATGCCGGACACTTTCTTGTTGCCGGGTGCTACCTGATGCCGAGCACTAGTTGCCTGGTCAAATCTCCAGGAAACACTTGCCCCCCAAAGTGTATCATGTGACCGAACGTGATGCGCTTTGAATCTGGTTCAATTTCCCTTGATGATGCCTTCTCGAGAATGCCTGTGATGGAGGTGCGTGACGAGCGTGGTTTGGACGCCGAACGATACGTTCGAAGCCGGACAGCCCTCATGTGCCGAACGACACTTCGTTTTGATGCCGAACACTCTGGTATTGACCGGTTCTACCGGGTATAGCCTTTTCAACTTCTACCTCCCTCTATATAACCAGGTCCTTCCCGTCCCTTCTCCTTTACCTTTTCATTTCTGTCACTCTTCCAAGATTTTCAATTTTCTCTAGCCGAACAGATTTACAACTTGAACATTCCTTCCTAAGCTCCTAACTGCAATCTAGGTACTGCTCCTCGTATAACTCGAATAGGTTTCAAATGAGATGGTCAAGTTTTTCATGTAAAAAGCTTTCGAGTAGGTTGCCCTTATTGCCGAACGATAATGCGAGGCGAGGAGGAAGGATTTGAGGTGTTTGCACATGTGGCTTTAGCTCCATCGCGCCGAACCAAAGTCAAAAAAGAAGGAAAAGGAAAACGTTGGAGGTGGTAAGGGTGTTGGATGGCATAGCTATGGTTCGGCGTATGTTGTCATGCGCCGAATGATAGAGGCTGCCGAATAGTATTTCGTCTGAATAAACTAAGGCCGAACACTCGCTAGAACGCCGAACAACAACTTAGCCGAACGAACCAAAGCCGAACACTTACTAAAATGTCGAACAATAACTTAGCCGAACAAAACCCAAGCCGAACAATAACTTAGCTGAACAAAACCCAAGCCAAACATTCTCAGATGCCGAATAGTATCGAGGCCGAACAATACGATTGCCGAACAGAACTTAGACCGAGCAAAACAAAGCCGAACACTATACCTAGGCCGAACAATCTGAATGCCGAACAGGAATTTTAACTGGACAATGACTTAACCGAACGAGGCCTTTAGCCGAACACAGACTTAGCCGAACAAGGCCTTTAGCCGAACACTGTGGCATGTCGAACAAACATACATGCTGACCTGTACTTAGAATGAAAAATACAATTGCCGAACAACATTCAAATGCCGAACAGTATAAATGTCAAACTACACTTAGGCCGGTTACTTTATAAATCATATGTTTTCTGAATCTGGAACTGTAATCACCACCAGGCGGGCTCTTTGAGACGGTGAGAGATGACGGTCTTCGAAGGCAACGATTCGAAGCTCATTTTTATATCTTTGAAATCTTTAGATTCTTATCGCTTGTACATAATTGCTTGCACTAGTTCACACACCACGTGGGGGGAAAACTCGTGTTGCTAATTCTAACGTTCAACGTTTTTTAAGTATAGTTTTCTCAAGCACTTAGCCAGGTTCGTTATTTATTGGGGATGTCGAGAAAATCTAGCTCTGCCACCATATCCGATAGGCCTGGGCCGTCATCAAGGCAAGGAGCCGCTGATACTTCTAATCCGTCGACTTCTCCTGCTCATAACTTGGCACCTGATGCTCTGGAGGCAACCATCCTACTAGACAATCCGATCGATTCACAAGCCTCGAAGATCAACGAAGCTGCTCTGCGACGGATATGCTCCATTCATGGGATTCCTTTTGCCGACGTGTTAGTTCCTTCGAGACACGATCGTCCTCATCTGCCCCCAGTCGGGTACACAACCTGCAACAAGTTCATGTGTTGGATGGGCAGCGTGCCTCCATTCAATTTATTTCTCCGGGATGTACTGCAGTATATAGACATAGCTCCGTCGCAGCTGCACCCGAACGGCCATGCATTTCTATATGGGACTTACTTACTTTTCATGGCCGTCTTCTCCAGACCTCCAACCGCTGGTGATATCAGATGCATTTATATGTTCAAGAGACGAAAAGACAGTCCTTCCTTTATGTTCCTCGAGCCATACCACAAATGCAAGATCTTGACAGGGGCATGTAGTAAATTCGCCCTGTACAAACAGGAATGGTTCTATGTGCGCTGCCCTTCTGGTTTCGCTAGGAGATGGGTTGAAGGCAGTAAGTCTCTCTGCTGAGTCACTATTCGTATTTAGTCGGAGTCATGCTTTTCCTAACTCTTCATTTCATCTTTTCAGGTATCAACCCGCGTCCGGAAGGGCGAGGATATTCTGAGGCTGTTGAAGCCATTAGAGCTCTTCCTGCTGAGGATCGAGACATCCGGACTATCATTTCAAATGAATCACTGTCGGGGTTTGGCTTGCTAGCCCCTGGTCGTCGGATTAGCCTTCCAGAAGGTGTCACCATTCCCAAACCTCCGTCCAGTAAAGGAAAAAAACAGGCCGGATCGTCGTCGCGCCACACTCCCGATACGCACGGAGAAGGTGTGCGCAGAGAAGATGATGTTCCTGAGACTCAAGGCGAGAACGTGGGTCCCGCTTGGAATCCGGCAATCGAAGTTCAGGATATTGAGATGTCATCCTCCCCTTCGAAGGGAAAGAAGAAGTTAAAATATACAGTTCAAAAAGAGAAAGTTGGTGGCACTTCAAAAGTTACGCCTATCCCGCCTGAGAAAGAGGCTTCCTTACATCATCTGGAAAGTTCTCTGAGGGGTCTGTCCAACCTGTCCATTCCCGATGATTTACTTAATTACGGGTTCGATGATCCTGAAGCTCTCAAATTTTCTTCGCCCGCGAGAGGCAATGCAGGAGTTCAACTCCTGGCCCAAGGAGACACCACTCCGATTAGCAAAGATAAACGAACGGGTCCGTCGGGGGGAACACTAGGACACACACGCACATGCGCATTCCATAATATACTTCAAGTCTTTTTTCTTATCTCGTGAATTTTCCTTAACTCGTTGTTATCTCCATTATTTGCAGGTAATATGGGGCGTTCTCACGGTCTCGATCGCCTTCAGGGCTCTTCTGTATTTCATCACTCTGGACGGGATTCTGGTTTAGGCAGACGCAGGGACATAGGCGATTATGAAGATAGGGACAATCGTCCTCGCGAGTCGTCTCACTGCAAGAAGGCACACTCTCAATCTTCCCAGCCCCGCGATCTTCCTCCTCCAACTGAGTCGGATAGAGAGAAGTCTTTACAAAAGGGTTATCAATCTGATGTTCCTCGAGAACAACACTCCAGTTCATCGAGTACAAGGCAAGTTCGAGAGCAACGGAAAAGAGCGGAATTCTAAAAGCCTCCTCCTCCTACTCCTGCGGTGGACCCAACTGTTGCGGAAAAGATGGTCGATCTTAAGGCCAAGTTTCCAAAAATTTGCTTCGATGGTCTGAAGTTCCTCCCGGCCATTCATCATATTCCCGGGCATGTGAAGCAGAGTGCCATTGTCCGACGTTTATGTTCAACATGACGCGTTTGTGCACTTGGTGGAGAAGATCTCGGAAGTATCCGTTGAGCGTCAACACGAGATTGATCGTCTGAATCTGGAGGCTGGCAGCGATAAGAAAATCATCAAACTCCAAGACGAAGAGCTTGCTTCGTATAAGTCGAAGCTGGAAGCCGCTGAACAAAGCGCAAAAGATACTGCCGAGGCAGTTACTCGTTTAGAGGCGGCTCACAAAAAAGAGCTTGACGAAGCAGTCCAGCGCAGCGGTGCCCTCGCCCTAGAAAAAGACTCTGTCCAAAAGGAAAGGGACGCGCTCGCCACCCAAGTCAAAGAGCTGCAAGAATTACTCTCCATGGAGAAGGAGGATAAGGTAGCTGCTCAAGAAGAATCACAACGATACTGTGATGAGATCGTTGCTACCCGACTCCTGAAAACAAAGCTCGATGACGAGCTCGCTGGGGTTGAGAAAATGAAGGATGAGGCCCGTGAGGAGGGCAAAAGAGAGGCTGCAGAGGAGATTGATTCTCGCCTCGAGGCGGCCGCGGAAGCCGGCAGGGAAGAGGTCAAAAACATGTTTGACCCGTTGATTGCTGAATATGGAGCCCGCGTCCTTATGCATCGCGACTTAAAATTCTTGGGCGATGGCTACCTTGAGTCCCTAGCTGAGGCCTGGGAAACTTTGATAAGGATCAGGAAGATCGAGTCGGGCTCCGAAGAGGTTAATGAGGAGGCCTTGGTGAAAGAGTTCCTTAGGGGGAATGAGCCATCGGATTTATCCGCAGCATTGGCACTTTACAGCAAAGGCTCTCCCCTTCTGAAAGAGAAAAATGATGAAGCTGGCCCGTCTGAGGCCAATATTACTGCTCTTCATACTACTGCTCAATCCGCTGCTCAATCAGCCGGTCGGCCGACACTTGATCCATTCGAGCAGCATGTTGGTTATGACCCCGAAGCCCCCGGGCTCGGTGCTCATGTGCTATCACCTATCCTAGAGGGTGAAACCCCACGCGCCACCGATAGCCAACCGGAACCTGGTAGGAAATTCTTCTTTCTCTATAAGTTGAAAGATCCCGTCTTTTTTCAGCAGTGGCTACTCGTTCTAACACTCATTCTTTATGTTTTCGTGTAGGTTGTTCTGACGCCGAGCAAACTCCGAGGAGCGATGACACCAAGGAGGAGGCAGGGAAAACAAGCGACGCTGTCCATGCGGGAGTACTCCCTGGTCCCGATGCTCAGGTGATCGGGGCGCTGGATGATGATAAGCTCGACACTTCATCTCCTGCCGAAGGGAATGATGAAATTGAAATCACCGGCGCCTCTGAGCATACCTCGCAAATGAGCATGAAGGACCGCCTCACCGAAGAGGAGAAGAAAAAGGCCGAGGTCAAAGTTGAACTTGGAATCCTGGAACTTACCGACCCGCGGAACAGACCTTTGAAAATCATCCTCCCGGGCAGGTCCAAACCATTAGATGTTCCGTCTCCTACTCCTGACTCCGCTTCCTTAGCAAGCAAGAAGTCCAAGAAAAAGCGTGAGGGAGAGGAGTCATCGGAAAAGACAAAGGAAACAAGAAGAAGAAATGGAAGAAATAATCGATACACTCGTTCAACGAGCTTCTTTCTTAAGTCTTGTAATTGCTTTTATCTTCCGTAGCTTGTAGTTTGTATAGACAGGTCTGAATTTTGTAGGAGTGATCATGTAACCCCATTTTGGACCGATCGAATAAAGTTTTTAGTTTCTTTTTCGTTCGAATGATTCTCTTGCTTTTCTTTAGTTTGATGACTAATTGCAGCCATAACTCAAGTTCTTATGAGTTGCCTTATCTCCCAGTCCATTTTCATGTTGTTCAAACATCTCCGGACGTGGCATACTCCTTATTCTGCATTTCTCGAGTACTTGGACCTTTTTTCTAAATCTACGCTCCGGAGATTTAGAGTAAGTTGATCCGCGTTCAGGGGATTCGGAGGTTCGAAATCGTTTATACTCTAGTCCGCGCTCTGGGGAATTAGACTACTCCGATCCGCGCTCTGGGGATTCGGAGATTTGAAATCGTTTTTACTCTAGCCCGCGCTCTGGGGACTTAGAGTACTCCGCTCCGCGCTTTGGGGACTCGGAGATTTGAAAATGTTTATACTCTAGTCCACGCTCTGGGGACTTAGAGTACTCCGCTCCGCGCTCTGGGGACTCGGAGATTTGAAATCGTTTATACTCTAGTCCACGTTCTGGGGACTTAGAGTACTCCGCTCCGCGCTCTAGGGACTTGGAGATTTGAAATCGTTTATACTCTAGTCCACGTTCTGGGGACTTAGAGTACTCCGCTCCGCGCTCTGGGGACTCGGAGATTTGAAATCGTTTATACTCTAGTCCGCGCTCTGGGGACTTAGAGCACTCCGCTCCGCACTCCGAGGATTCGGAGGTTCGAAATCGTTTATACTCTAGTCCGCGCTCTGGGGACTTAGAGTAATCCGCTCCGCACTCTGGGGATTCAGAGATTTGAAATCGTTTATACTCTAGTCCGCGCTCTGGGGACTTAGAGTACTCCGCTCCACACTCTGGGGATTCGGAGATTTGAAATCGTTTATACGAGTCCGTACGTTGTACAAGATAATGTAGTTCGTCATTCAATTACGAGATATAGAAACGTTAGTGATTCATGGAAGGTATGGCTTCAGGCCTTTATTAATGAAAATCAACTAAACTGCTCGATTACAACTTTTAAAAAGAAACTAAGTTATTACTGAATGGAAAGATGCAGGAAATAACAGAGCCTAAAACAAGAAAGGAAACATGCTAAATGTAATAGTGCCGCAGATGTTCACTGTTCCATGCTCGGGGGAGTGTCGTGCCATCAACGGTCGCTAGCTTGAATGTTCCCTCTCCAAGCTTCCGTTCAATGGCGTACGGACCTTCCCAGCTGGGATTCATACGTGATGGTACCGGGAAAACTCGTTTCAGAACGAGATCACCCACATCAAAGATCCTTGGGCGGACTCTGCCGTCGTAGTAGCGCTTGACTCGGTGCCTATGCGCTGCCGCCCTTAATTCGGCTTCTTCATGCTTTTCATCGATGCAGTCCAGTGATTCCAACAAGAGATTCTGGTTCGTCTTGGGATTATAGTATGTCACTCGGTGTGATGGAACTTCAAGTTCCATGGGTATAACGGCTTCAGAGCCTTATGCCAAGGCGAATGGAGTGTGGCCGGTTGCGGACTTGTGGGTAGTTCTATATGCCCATAATGCTGTCGGGAGTTCATCTACCCACTTGCCTCCAACCTTCTCCAGACGCTTCTTTAGTATGGACTTGATTATTTTGTTGACGGCCTCAACTTGCCCGTTAGCTTTCGGGTGTGCCACGGCGGCGAACTTCTTCTCGATGCCATACTTTAAACAGAACTCTTTGAACTCTCTGCTTTCAAATTGCATCCCGTTGTCCGTAATGATGGTGCGTGGAAGGCCAAAGCGGCATATAATGTTTCGTACAACGAAGTTAATGACCTTCTTAGAGGTGATTGTGGCTAAAGGTTCTGCCTCAGCCCATTTTGTGAAATAGTCGACTGCAACTATCGCATATTTCGCGCCACCTTTGGATATAGGCAAAGAGCCGATTATGTCGATTCCCCAGATCGCAAATGGCCAGGGACTAATCATTTGTGTGAGTTCCGTTGATGGAGCCCTCGGGATTTTCGCATATCTTTGACACTTGTCGCATTTTCTTGCGTAGTCCGCGGCGTCCCGGTTTATGGTGGGCCAGTAATATCCATAGCGGAGGATCTTCTTTGCTAGCGTTTGCCCCCCAGTATGGTCGCCACATTCCCCTTCGTGAACCTCTCTTAAGACCCGCTTTGTCTCATCATGAGCGATGCATCGCAATAATGGGACTGAGAATCCTTTTCGGTACATCGACCCATCCTGCATTACGTATCGCGCGACCTTTCGAAGGACCTGCCGTCTTTCGCTTCTTTTTTCTAGTAAAGCCCCGGTCATTAGGTACAGTTTGAATGGGGTTATCCACGATTCCTTCTCGATTTCTGTTTCCAACACGCGATTGACTTTCATCCCATCTATGCTCGGGGCATGCAAGACTTCGACGGGATACAATCCCATTTGTTGCGCATCGCCGGTACTTGCAAACTTAGCCAATAAGTCGGCTTCTTTGTTCTGTTCGCGCGGGATATGTGAAATGTCATAACGCTCAAGATTTGATAGTAGCTCTTGGACCTGAACAAGGTACGGAGCGAGCTTTCGTCCCTTTGCTTGGTAGTCTCCACGTACTTGGTAAACTACCAGCTGTGAGTCACAAAAGATTTCGACTGATTCGATCCCGAGTTCCCTGATGAGCTTCAAGCCAACGATCAGTGCTTCATATTCGGCTTCGTTATTTGTAGCCAGGAAATCGAGCTTCAGGGCATAATAGATTGATCGGTTTTCCGGAGTTATAAGAACTACGCCCGCACCGAAGCAACGGTCGTTTGATGCACCGTCAGTGTATAATTTCCATCGAACGGGGGGAATGATGTCGTGGTCATCCGGTTTGATGGGTATGGTAAACTCGGCGATGAAATCTGCTAATGCTTGCCCTCGGATGGCTCTCCGCGGTAAGTATGCGATATCGAACTGGCTCAACTCGATGTTCCATCTTAGCAATCTTCCAGAAGTTTCCGGCCGTTGGAGTACCTGCCTCAGGGGTTGATCGGTATAAACACTGATTGAATGTGCTTGAAAGTATGGGCGCAGCTTATGTGATGCAATCACCAAGCAATAAGCCAATTTCTCGATTTTAGGGTAATTCCTCTCTGCCCCTGTTAAACGCTTGCTAACATAATACACCGGCTTCTGGACTCGATCCTCCTCACGAACCAAAGCCGCACTTATCGCATGTGGGGATACAGCCAAGTATACGTACAACATTTCGTGGTCAACTGGTTTTGATAGCATTGGTGGACTCTCCAGATGCCTCACCAGATTCCGGAATGCTTCCTCACAACTAGACGTCCATTCAAAATTTCTCTTCCCTTTCTTTATTATATCGAAGAATGTGATGCACTTGTCAGTTGCCCTGGATATAAATCGACTTAGCGCAGCTACTTTTCCGTTCAAGCTCTGTACTTGCTTTATGGTCCTGGGCGCTTGCACATCTCGAATAGCTTGGATCTTTTCTGGGTTGGCTTCGATTCCCTTAGCATTGACGATGAATCCCAAAAACTTCCCTGATGCAACGCCGAAGGAACACTTCAAAGGGTTGATCTTCATCCTATAAAACCTGAGTATGTCGAACATTTCAGCCAAGTCTCGAATGTAGTCGTTTGACCGTCGTGACTTCACGAGCATGTCATCCACATAGACTTCCATCGTTCTACCCAACTGGTCCTTGAACATTCGATTCACTAAACGCTGGTAAGTTTCTCCTGCATTCTTCAATCCAAAGGGCATCACTACATAGCAATACAGTCCGACATTTGTAACGAAGCTGGTGTGTTCTTGGTCCGGAATATGCATTGGGATTTGGTTGTACCCTGAGTACGCGTCCATGAATGACAGCAGCTCGTGTCCTGCAGTGGAGTCGACCAACTGATCGATCCTAGGCAATGGGAAACTGTCCTTAGGGCATGCTTTGTTCAAGTCGGAATAATCTACGCAAGTCCTCCATTTCCCATTCGCCTTTTTTACGAGCATGGGGTTGGATACCCATTCAGGGTAAAGGGCGTCGCGGACGAACCCATTTGCTTTGAGTTTGTCCACCTCCTCTCCAAGAGCGGCGGATCTCTCCGGATCCATTCCTCTCTTTTTTTGTTTAACTGGGACGTATTTCGGGTCTATGTTCAACATATGACTCGTGATGGCGGGAGAAATCCCACACATATCAGAATGCGTCCAGGCGAAAACATCAAGATTCGCCCGGAGGAAGTCGCTAAGGTCTTCAATCTTCGCGGGACCAAGTTGTGATCCGATTTTCAGAATTCGCGAAGGGTCGTCACGACTAACTGAGATGTCAATTGTTAATTCAGCCGGTGCCGCCTTCTCTTCCCTGGGTTTCTCATCGTCGTCTCTCGAATCTATATCTCCGAAGATCCGAGAACTATGCCCGAGCCAGGGCTCGGGCACTACTTGTCAATTATCCGCATTAAGGATGCGGACGGGATTGTCCGCAACCTTTCCCTTCTCCCTCCGATGGGCTTCTCGGAGCTCAGCCACATAACAGGAACGACCAGCTGCTTGATCGCCATGAACAATACCTACTCCTTTGTCAGTCGGGAACTTCAAAGTTAAACACCAAGGGGCTAACGCTGCCCTAAACTCAGCCAGGGTCGGCCGGACCAAGAAAACGTTATATGGAGAATCCACATCCAAAACTACGAAGGGTAGAATCCGCACCCTCCGACGCTCGCCTTGTCCCAGTTCAACTGGTAACTCAACGTACCCCACGGCGTCGGTTGTCGTGCCATTAAAGCCGTGTATACGAGCCTTGGACGGTTTCAGGTGTTTTGTTTCTAGTTTCATTTGGTCGTAAGCCTTCTTGAAGATGATGTTGACTGAACTCCCGCAATCAATCAGAATTCTTTTTACATATGCTGGTCCGATCGTTGCAGATATGACCATGGGGTCGATGGTTGGAGCCTCTATCTGATCAGCGTCTCTACTTCTGAACACAATATCGTCTGTCATTACGCACTGCTGCTTAGCAGGGGCTCCGTCCTCCGCGTTCGAACAACACTCAAAATCGGCATGCTTCAGGGAACTTGCATATCGCTCCATCTCTTGCAAATTCTTATCCGCGAGGTGAGGTCCGCCGATAATTATATTTATGACTAGTCTACCTACGGTTCGGGCAGGCTCCTCAGGATGACGCGGAGATGGTGCACGACCTGGGTTGGACGTTCCCTATCCTCCTTCTTGTGGATCCTTCACAAATTCTTGCAATTTCTTCTGCCTGATCAACTTCTCAACAGCGTCGTGTAGGTGTCTGCACTCCTCCGTATTGTGCCCATAAGTCTCATGGAAGCGACAATATTTCCTGGTCCGCTTCTGTTCCTCGGTTGATTCTTTCGGACGTGGCTTTCTGTATTGAAATGTATTGCAGGTGGATAAGTAAATGTTCTCAAGCGGTGCGTTCAGCGGAGTATACTCGCTATAGCTTGGGATCCTCGACTTCCACTTCCCCGCTTCTCTCTTTTTCCCTTGACTCCTTCCGCCGGACTCCTTGGGTTGCCCAGGCTTGTTCTGGACATTGACTTGGACCTTTCCCGAGCTGTCTCCAGACTGCTTCACAGCAATGTTGCTCTTTATTGACTCTTGGACAGGTCTTGGCGCCTTATCTCGTCGTACCCACCTAGCTTCCTCTCTTCTAATGAACTGGTGTGCCTTTGAGTAGAAACGCTCTAGTGTAGCCATTACAGCCATCAGAATTGCATGGTCATTGGGATTACTGACTTTAGTTGCTGCTACGTGGAATCTTTGTAAATATTCCTTCAACGACTCCCCGGGATTTTGGATTACACTTGACAGAGACATCACGTCCTTTGGGCGCGTAGTGTGTATCCTGAACTGCTCAATAAACTTCTTTGCTAACTCCTCGAAATTTGATACGGATCGCGGAGGAAGTCGGGTGAACCACATAGTAGCGATCCCAGATAAAGTAATCAGAAAGCACCTACACTTGGTGGCATCATTCGCTCTAGCTGAATCCATCATCCATTCGTACCTCATGACATGCTGTCTGGGGTCAGTCATCCCTTCATACGTAGGGATAGTAGGCATACTAAACTTCCTGGGGTACGTCGCTTACAACACAACATCCGTGAACGGAGTATGACTTCTTGACACTCCCCAATCATCATTCTATAACCCCTGATTTTCCTTCATCAACTGCCTGATCATGGCTGTCAGATCTGGTGTCTGTATGGAAGGCAGAAGGTTAGTGTCTGTTCTACGCGCCTGTCCATGCTGATGCCTCCTCTCCTGGCGGTCTGCCAATCGTGCGTCTTGAGGTTCGACATCGTTAGCATTCTGATGATCCGGGCCTCTATCCTCCGTCTGTACCCCGGTCCTGAAGTTTCCAGCTCTTGCTTGGTCACGGTCTCCAGTTGTTTGAACAGCAGCTTCTGCTCGTGCAGCGTCAATCTTGCGGCGTCTGCACCTGGGAGGTTCATCAGAGGAAGTTGAGCTGTCAGATGAAGAGTAAGGAGCGGGATTGCCCCCAACATTCTGTTGCTGCTGTTGAGTGAGTTGTGCCATCAGGTTGGCGTTAGCTTGCATCTGCTCTCCTAGTTGTCTCCTGCTTTCCCTGAGTTCTCTCATCAAGTCATTGAACTCTATTCTGGTGACAACTGGAGTCTGTTCTTGAGAGGCAATTCCTGCACTCGGAATTGCTGGTTGATTGCTAGGTCCTGCTTGTTGCACACTAGCAGTTTCGTGGGCATCCACATTATGAGAAGCTGACCTGGTACGTGGTCTTGCCATTGTAGAGTTATCGGTATGAACTCTGAGTAGAATCAACGGATGTCCTATCAGTGAGTCGGATCTTCTTTGGGGGATTTGTTCAATCCAATAGCTTCAAAGCAGATCCTTGAGGTCTGAGAATTCAATTCTCAGTGAAAGCACCAAAGTGTTAGCACCAAAATTGGTCACTAACCTCGTAGAGAAAGATTGTGTAGAGATATGAGTGATGAAAGTAAATTAAACAGAGAAGACAATGCTAATCTAACTGCAGAAAGTAAGAACACCAAATTTATAGTGGTTCAGCGTAATTGCCTACGTCCACTTTGAGGTTAAACTTTATTGATCTTCTTTATAGTTGATTACAAATACAATTCGTGAATCAAATGCTTGCATGAAGTTGTTTAAGTAGAGACGATGAGTCTCGAAAATAGCAGAGTCTCCCCAGTGTTCTTTCCCAAAAAAGGATCCCTTTCACTGTGACCTTGCCCCTCTATTTATAGGCACATATGGGCTGGACTTCCCAAATGGGCTGGATGGCCGAACACTCTAGCCCCAGTACAGTGGTCGCTGCATGCCGATCCTGGTATGCCGAACAGTCCTTCTATGCCGAACGATACGCTGGATGTGTGGGAAGTGCAGGATGATTGTCAGTTGAGGCCGAACGTGTCTCTATCCGAAGCTCTTGAACGAGAAGTGCACGCTGGCCGAACAACATTGTCACCTTGAGTAGTTGTGCATACTGAATGTCTTATGGATGCCAAGTACTCTCGTTGCCGAGTACTACGCCGAGTACCAAGGGATGCCGAACGCTCTCGTTGCCGAGTTCTACGCCGAGTACCAAGGGATGCCGAATGCTTTTGTTGCCGAGTTCTCCTATCACCGAGTTCTAATGATGCCGAACGCTAGGGATGGTGAGCATTGGTTGTCGCCGAGTGCCAGTTGACGCCGAACACTACTTGACGCTGAGTCTCCTGGTCGCCGAGCATTACAGATGCCGAATGCTATGGATGCCGAGTCCCACTGGATGCCGTGCGCTTCACCGAACACTCCTGGATGCCAAGTGCTTCGCCGATCACTCCTGGATGCCAAGTGCTTCGCCGAACACTCCTGGATGCCGGACACTTTCTTGTTGCCGGGTGCTACCTGATGCCGAGCACTAGTTGCCTGGTCAAATCTCCAGGAAACAGCTGATTTATTTCCAAAGGAATTATTAATGGACAGAGGATTGCAAAGACACATTCCAAGATTCAGTGAACCACTTAAAGAGACCTTCTATCCTGTCAAAGCCGGTGGATCATGAAGATTTATATATCTACTTGGCCATGTCGGTACAAGCTATAAGTGTTGCGCTGCTTCACGAAGAGAATGGAATCCACAAACCGGTCTATTGTGTTAGCAAATGATTGGCAGAAGCTGAAAGGAACTATCAGAAGATAGAAAAAGTGGCATAATATTTGTTGATTATTTCACGAAAGCTCCACCCTTACTTTCAGGCACATCTTATCAACGTTTACACCGACCATCCGTTACGATAGGTCATGCAGCGACTTGAGACGTCTGGAAGGTTGTCCAAGTGGAATATTGAACTTAGCCAATTTGACATCACTTGTCTTCCTTGATGGGCTATCCAGTGTTAGGCATTGGCAGACTTTATAGCACAATTTATAGCATATGATGATTTCCTAGAGAAAGGGAAACCCCTACTGTATAGTGGAAGTTATAAATAGACGGAGCATCCAAAGTTTGCTATTTTGGAGCTGAAATTATGCTTGTAACTCCCGAAGATCGGCTAATTTTCTATGCTTTAAGCTCAATTTCCTTATAACAAACAATGAAGCTGAGCGTGAGTATTTGATTCCTGGACTTAAAATTGCCAGAGAACTAGGGATAAAGTCCCTTAGAATCTTTTACGACTCACAATTGGTAGTATACCAAGTTAGGAGAGATTACCAAGCTAAAGAACAATGACTTGCTCCATACCACACAAAAGTCCAACAGTTGTTGACTAACTTTGAGTACAATGATATTATGCACATTCCTCAGGACCAAAACAAAGAGGCTAATTCATTGGCAAAGTTTGCTAGCAGTAGAGATGCACAAAAAATGGGCTTAGTTCCAGTCGAAGTATTAAACGCTTCAAGCATAAGCCTGATGGAGATCGATCGGGTACTGGAGACGGAGCCTGAGAAGGAGTCATGGATGACTCTAATTAAAGATTATTTGCTACAGGGAATTCTTTCGAATGAAGGAATGAAAAATGAAAAGTCTTTCGTAAAGCTTCACGATATATCATACAGGAAGGATTTATGTACAGAAAGGGTTTTTCCATTCTCCTACTCCGGTGTATCGCTCATGATGAAAAAAAATGAGTCCTAAAGGAAGTTCATGAAGAGGAATGTGGCGGTAACATTAGGGGGCAAACTCTGGCAAAGAAAATACTCCATTATGGGCATTATTGGCCGATCATAAATCAACATGCTGCTGATTATGTAAGGCAATGCAAGTGCCAAATATATGAAAAAGTTCCAAGAGCTTCGCCGATGGAAATTACACAAATGGTTAGCCCATGACCATTTTCCATGTGGGGTATAAATATTATCAGTTCCTTACTAATCTCTAAGGGTGGTGCGAACGCCATCGTTTCAGTTGATTACTTCACTAAATGGGCCGAAGCGGAACCTTTAACCATGTCACAACCAAGAAAGTAATCAACTTCATCATCCGAAACATCATCTGTTGTTTTGGTCTTCCACGAACTATTGTAACAGATAATGGGACTTAATTTGACAGTGCTGAATTCGAAGACTTCTGCCATCAGCATCATATTGAAAAGAGATTTATGGCCATCGCTCACCTTCATGCTAATGGACAAGTTGAAGCTATGAAAAAAATCATAAAATCTATTTTGAAGAAGAGTTTGGAAAAGGCTAGAGGCAAGTGGGTGGATGAACTCCCAACAACACTGTGGGCTTATAGGACCACCTACGAGACCATGACTGACCATACTCCATTCGCCCTTGCTTACGGTTTCGAAGCCACTATTCTTGTTGAGCTCGAAGTTTCTTCTCATCGGGTGACCTACTACGATCCAAGAATGAATAAATATCTCCTCTTGGAATCTCTAGACTTTATAGACGAGAAGTATGAAGAAGCTGATTTTGAGGGCAGCGACGCATCAGCACCGAGTCACCCAGTATTACAACATTAAAGTCCAACATATAACCTTCAAAATCGGTGATCTCATCTTGAAACGGGTTTCTCCTACCCCGTCGCATATGAATCCTACTTGGGAAGGACCATATGTCATTGAACAGAGGCTTAGAGAGGGAACATTCAAGCTAGCGACTTTGATGGCATCACACTCCAAAGGTGTGGAATCATGAGCATTTACGATGCTATTTCACTTTGTTTACTTCTTTTTCATTCAGTTGTATTTAATTTCAGGACTTGCTTTATTATTTGATTTTCAACGGTATGTAATTAGACAAATTATGTCATTTCTTTCCGTTTGGAAAATAAAAATTTGAATTTCCTTCATGCTTGTGTTTGCTGTAGCAGTACATATTAGTTACGATACTGGACCAACTAGTATTGTCTTGTACGAGTAGGTTCCCAGAGTTTGGAGCTAGCCGATTACATAAGTTCATGACTAAACTAAACAAGATGAAAATGGTCTGACCGTTCATTTGCATGCTCACAACCCGATGGGCCAAATACCTAACGAGGGATGGATGTGATTCGACCATCAGATGACCAACTTGATCCTATCAAACGATGGGACAAATATGAATCAAAAGCGATCATGACACAACCGATCACTCGCTAAGTTAACCTCCGGGCTTAGGGTCAAATCAGTCAATTAAGGAAAGTACGATCCGACTATTTTGTAAAATAACTCTATGTCCCTAGAGTGTGGACTGGAGTATAAACACATGCCAGGTGTGATTTGACCACCTGCTAACTAACTCTTATCCCCAGAGTGCGGATATGAGTATAAACAAATAGACTAGTGTGGTTTGACCACTCTCTATTCCATGAACTCCGGCTTGAAACCGACAGGAGGAGTATAAACTCACAAAGGATGGAGTTCGACCATCCACTGTTTAACTCCGCTAACCCATGACTGGGAGCAAGAGTATAATCATTCAAACCATTGAATTTGATAGCATAACTCTAAGGCTTGAGCCCCATGTTTGGTACGACTCAAGACCACAACCACATAGGGGCCTTGGGATAGAATTAACGGATTATCATCCAAAGCAACGAGCAACGAATTACAAGTACATTGAATGGAAAATAATAGCTCGACCACTTAAATAAAAATTCACATAAGAGTTCGACATAAAACAAAGAACTTTTATTTACATAATAAATTTTGAAAATTGTGATATAAGTTTATTCAAAAACAGTGGCCGCACTTGCACAATCACCGCCAACCAAAGAGAAAAAATAGTTATGCAAACTGTATACAGACTAAGTCGGAGTGATGACTATTTCTTCTGCCCTTTCTCCTTTCTGGATCTCTTAAGAGAGCCACCACCCGAACTTCCACCTATCCTTTTCCTTGATCCTTCGCCACCTTGGGCGGGAGAGCTTTCGGAGGATGGAGGGAGTTCTTGGGGAACTGACCTACCAGGTGGGATGACTTGTAATAGGACGAGATTTGAATCATCAATGTCCACATCGACAGTTTCAGCCTTAGAATTTTTTTGTCAACAATTCCTCCTTTTCGATACCCACTTTTAAGCTAAGCTCATCGGTATGTTCACTGGTGCCAATAATTATAACATTATCCGGCAGATCAACTAATGGCAGGTCTTCAGCTTTATCATCATCAAGCGCTCCGATGACTTGAGCGTCGGGTCTTGGAGCATCGGTGGCCGCTGGAACCTCAGTGGATGTCGATTATTACTCCACGGCGGCACCACTTTTTGGAGTTTGGATGGACCTGTAAGACCTATAGATTCATGGAAATAAGAAGGCAAACCCATGAAAATTGGGCATGAAGAACGAAATCTTTCAAAAGTGGAGAATAAAGTGGAATACCTGCATCTGGTTGACTCCCAGTTGTCGTCGCAGTGCCTTCTTCCAGAATAGGGGTTAGCATCTAAGATTGATAACCGGGTTTGTCTGGATCATATCTTAATCCTGTCCTAGTCAAAGAGAGACAGACGCTTTGGCTGCGTGAAAAGAAGAGGGGCCTTTGTGATCACACTTCGAAGATTCTGTAGTGTTTTTCCTTTTGCCAGAGGGTGCTAGAATGTCAAAATATCGAAGTCCCACAGCAGCAAGGTTTAGAGATGATCCCCACAAAGAATCTCCCATACTAGTTTTTTTCCGTCTAAATCAGCTTCGCTGAGGGTTCTCTTTTTCATTTCAACAATGTACTCCCAGGCCTCGACAAGTGACTAAAGATAACCCTTACCAAGAAAGCTTAGATCGTGATGGATAAGGACTTTAGCACTGTATTCAATGATCAGGGGATCGAACATGTCTTTAATTTCATTTTGACCAGCTTCCTTAGCATCCTCTACCTGGTCCTCGATCTGTTCTCTCATCCCATTGCGGCCCGCTTCCCTCCCTCTTTTTGAAGGACTTCAATTTGAGCAAGTTGCTCATCAAGCTTAATATTCAAAGTTCGGGCTTCAATAGCCTCTTCACAATATCTTTTGCGACTTCTCTTGAGCTTTAATTTTCTCTTCCCTCTCTTTCTTAAGAAGTTCTTCAAGCTCCTCATCACTGCAGACTAAAGTATTTTCTCCTTTTGTAAGGTATCTTTTTGTAAGGTATCTTTTTCTAAGGTAAGTGCATCATTGTGGTTGAGGGCACTGTGGGCAGCTTGTAGATGACTCACTGCCCCAGATGTTTCCTTAGCACTTTTTTCTGCATCGGTCAACTTCGCCGTCAAATCTGAGATCTCAGTGTCTTGGTGTTTAACTATATCTTTATCATAGATCACCGCTAGCTTGAGACGATCGATTTCATACTTTCTCTCGATAGATACCTTGAAGATCTTCTTTGCTAAGTGCTGGAATGATTCATGTTAAAAAAAAGTTGTTGATGCATGCGAGAGAACTCCCCTTAATATTTCCTGGGATAGTATGAATGGAGGGGAGGAACTTAAGCCCGTTGAAATAAATGTTTGGAAAACTGACCTTAATTTCGGCCAATTTTTATGCTGCGTTACCTTTAGGAGCCACAATCGGCAAAGATGGGTTGGAAGCAACGATTGGACACTTGCTCGACCTACGGTCACGGGACTGCTTAGAGCTAGAGGAATCGGAATACTGCTAAGGCGTTATGGCAACTTGGGGACCATGTAAAGAGGTCTGATCGCCATTGTGCACATGATATTAGGTTGAACTTCCTGATAGGACGATCGAGACTGGGACTTATGCTCGGAAGACGAAGATTCCCTTGAGCGATGACTTCTTTCTCGGTTGTCATCCCTTTCTCTACGCCTGCTTGATTCGGAATCACATTTGGATCCATATTGCATCGAGGAGCCGCTCAACCGATCAAATGCTCAGGATTGAGACATCGCACTGGCAAAAATGAAACTAATATGTATGAGTGACCATTATACGAAAAGTTGATGGAGATCGTGTGGTGAAGTGCGCGTGATTGTGAATGTCCTTGTGTCTCCTGGACAGACCAATAGCTGTAGCCTTGCTCATAGGAGTTTTCTCTCTGTTGCCGGTGAGAAGAATGCCTTCACCGCTTCGGGTAGGAGAATCGAGCCCCTCAATGCTGATATCGGGGAAGTCATAGGTCATGATGTCATTAGAGTTTTGGAGATTTGAAAACCCTTTCATGGAGCTTTCTAAATGTTGGGAAGATGACTCTTCGTCGACGGAAGTGATAACAAACTCAAGCGCCTTAGCAGTTTTTTTCCTACAGAGCCTATATGCAAGCTTCTTTCTCTTCCTACCTGGCGTATAAGGTTGCGCGCCTTATGACGGTTCGACCACTGGCGCATTTCCTAGACCTACATCAGCATCGCCATGCTCTTTGGTCTCGGCACCCCTAATTTCGCCCTCTTTAGTGTCATCCAGAGTCCCCTCTACTGGGGGAACGACAGTGTTATTGATATCACATTCTTGTTCTACAGCATATCCTGGTAGCAAGCACTTCCTGGAAGCCCAATGTTGTGACCTTCCTCCAGCAATCCAAACATAGATAACCATTCGTCGATTACAATAAGTCTAATATCCCCGTCTTCGATCAGAGTGGCATGAATTACAGAGATTGCTCGTGAAAAAATATCACCCTTTAGACATGGATGGGCATCTGTCGATTTTTACAGTGTTAGTTGATTGTGGATATAACTTGGGTGACAATATAATGAAGATGACATTAATGTCCTTCCAACCATCGCCTTGCAAAGCCAGGCGAACATCAAACATAAAACCATTCGTGTTTGAAGAGGTGATCTTGTTCCAAGCACCTGTTAAGACTTGGCAGTTGGGCGAAGGCTCGAGGGAAATGTAGGAAAGTCTCCCTATCCATTGTTTGAAGTTATAAATAAACCTTATGTCCTCAGGAGTTGGCGGTTGGAACAGAATGCTCATGAATAATAAGAAAGTGCCATGGAGAAAGGCACAGCAATTTTGGGTGTAATTGAGTAGGACCTATCTCAAGGTATTTTAGCATCTCCCGGATAAAGGAATTGAAGGGCGGCATGCATCCGGCCCAGCACATGAACTTATTTCATGTTGTATACCCCTTTGGGGGCGAATGAGCCCTATCATTCATCGAAGGAACTAGAACGTCTTTGAAGGGAATCCCGTGTCTAGAACATAATCTACGAAGAGCGAACTCCCAGTTCTGGAGGCTTGAGGATCTGTCGGATTATCTAAAAATGTAGTGCCTTCTACAGCATCGGTTGCAGGACTTATATCATCCGTCGGAAGGACGGGAACATCGGAGAAAAGGTTGACCGACGGGCCATAAACTTCTGTTTATTTAGTTTAATGACCAAGGGAAAGCCTGCCAGATATAGTTGCGGAACTCGACTCAGCTTCGGGATTAATAGGTTGTGAAGTTGGTCTGGAAAACATCATAGCTAGATGCTCCGAACGTCTGAAGTCTATGTCAACTATACTCAATAGATAATTGAGATTAGAAAAGTTTATCGGTCGCCCCATGCTAAGTGTAAGCTAGTGTGGTGCAGTATCGTGTAGTGCAGAGATAAGCAGCTCAAAATAAAACAAAACAAAGTAAATGTCAAGACTTTGGATTCTGACCAAAGTAACCATCATCGCTGACCGTCTCAACTGGCGAATAGATTGGTCAGTTGTGTAAGCTTTGGAATCGATCATTAGCATATTGAAGTGTGAAACCCATCATTAAAGTCCATGTGTGAAGTTTTAGTTCATGTTCTAAGTCCCAAGGATTTGATCGTTCAATTTTGAGTTCCTCGGTGGATATGCAGTGTTTGTGCCAAAAATGGTCACAAACCCCGAATGTAATGAAATCACTGGTGTTTACACACAAATCCTCAATATCCAGTCATAGATCATAGATCCAGATAATGTAGAAAGCAAAAATGAAGAAATAGTAAATGTAAAATGAGCAAGAAAGTAAAGAATGTAAGAAATTTATAGTGGTTCGGCTATCCCCGGCCTACGTCCACTTTGAATTGATCCTTTTATTTCCTTTATACTATGATTACAATAACAATATTTTAAATATCCGTAACCAAAATGGTAGAGTTTAGCGAAAAGAGTAGAAGATAAAGGAGAGCAAAGAGAAGAAGATCCATTTTCTTGAGCCATGCTTTCTCTATTAATAGGTGGAGATCTGCAAAGATCTTGCTGAAAATTAGGCAGAGAAGTCTCTTGGTCCATGTGGGGCCCTATGCAGATCGGTGGGGCCCACCTCCATGCTTTGGGATCGATCAATAAGTCCTCCGTATCGATAATCCCTACGATAGAACCAGTTGAGATCGATCATGGTGAAAGATGACAGTGCAAAGTCCATGCTCTCAAAATTTCATGAAGTTCCAACGTGTAGATTGTGAGATATGATCGATCCAAGTTCGAGTTTGCAAGTGTAGGCTGATGATTTCGTATCCATAGGTTCATATCCATCAGTTCGTATCCATCAGATTACCAACCATCCGAGTCATGCGCTATGATCCATGTTTCACGCTCCATTCCTTGACCGCTTCTTTCGTATTGATCGATACGAATGATCGGTACGAAATACACTTTGAAGCCTTCGAATCCATCCAGTGCCCTATCCTTTGTATCGATCCCATGCTTGCTCAATCGATACGAAATGTATCAAGACGAAGTTTGATCGATCCAAACCAAAAGTGCAGTGCATTATCCAAACCGTATACATCCTGGAGTTGCCAGGTCGATACGAATTGTATTGATACGAGACGTATCGATACGAATATCGATAAATCAAAACCAAATGCAAAGCGCATGTGTTAATCCAAATCCATATCCATAGTGATCGATGCGAGAGTATCGATATGAGACAGTTTTTCATGAATATTGATCCATTCATAACTCGAGAATATGAACTCCGATTGACCTGAAATTCGAAGTGTAGCCTCATCGAGCCTTGTTTATCATTCCCGATCGACCCCACCTTGATTGGAGCTTGGTCCAATTTTGATGGTATCTATCATAGCCTTGTTTCCAATCGATCTCCAATCCTGATATCCATCCTTTTTAGCCAACTTGTTGATATCCCGACCTTGACCAAAAGGCGGGGTAACATTTGCCCCCCCAAAACATGCCTTGCGGTAGGAAGGCATGTTTTGAATAGCTTTAAATCCGACATCTAAAGTCCATATTCCATCCATAGCCATATCATCCGATCCATAATCCAATCCATTACCAAGCCATTCTATCCAGGTGCCATAGCCAAATCCGCGATTATTCCGAGTCAATTTCCAAGTCCGGCATCGTTCTGGGTCCATATCAAATCCTCAGCCATTCAAAGCCGAATCAATATCCATTCACATCTTGGAAGCCAGTATCTGAATCTTATGATCTCTATGGACCATTGACGGCCTCTTTGAATCCTTGTTATGCTCGATCCAAACTTAACGATTGAATAGGCAGACCCTATCGCGCTCTGGCGAAGCAACCTATCCCTTGCACTCCGGCCCCGGTGGGGGCATATAGAAATGTCCTGGTCCTCCTAGACTGATCATAGCCTCTCCGGGCTCTTACTGGATCCCATCATATCACTCTCCGGTAAAGGGGAAACAACGTCGAGCAGGCCGATCCTGTCACTCTCCGGCAAAGTGGAGTCACTCCCTGCACTCCGGTTCTGTATCCCTGAACATTAAGCGATGCCATGGCCTAAGTCCTAGACCGATTACTGCCACTCCGAGCTCTTGCCGAACCCCGATCCAATCACTCTCCGGTGAATGGGGAACAACGTCAAGTGAGTCGATCCTGTCGCTCTCCGACGAAGCGACTGACTTCGTGCACTCCGGTCCCCGCCTTTCCGGTTAGGGACATAAAGAGATCAATTTCCAACCGACTTCCAGTATATGTCCCTTAACTCTTCGGTCAGGGATTTGTTCCATAAAATCCAAATCTATTTATAAAATCCAAATTCCAAATGTCCAATGAAAAAACAGAAAAAACTAAGTGCTGCCTCTCCAGGCAGAGCGGTCTACTACCATCTCAGAGCATGCCTAGGAATCGCTCCGGGTCCCTTACATATCTAAGTGGCATAGCCGCTTTATTTTAGAAACAGAACGAGAAATATTATTCGATGACCGAAGTTCAAATCCTGAACCCGGCCCTTGCCGTCACGTTTAGCTGATAACGAGTCATGACCCCGATCCAAGGTCATTCCTGTTTGATGTAGGCGGTAGCTGCTCGTGTTTTACTGCAGTTGTCTGGTTCCTTGCATACTGTGGCAATATGCCACTCCTGATGTGTTCTTCCACCATGTCCTTCAAGTGGTGGCATTCATCGTTGGTATGCCCCTCCAGCTCATGGAATAGGCAGTACCTCCCGCTCCTGCTTTGTGGGATTCCTTCTGGGTAGTTTTCGATAGAGGAGTTACCCCCGTGTTTCCAAGTAAATCTGTTCCAGATTCTTTGTCAAGTCTGTGTATGCGATGAATTTAGGTTCCCGATCACTCCTCCGTTTGATAGAACCATCATATCCATCATCCTGCTTTCGCTTTCCTTTATCCATCCCACGTCCTTCTCTAGACGTTTCTTTGCCTTGTGCAGCGTTCACCTCCTGCCTTTCGGCGCGTGCATCCTCTAATAGTATAAATCTTTCTGCCTCATGGTAGAACTCTCCGAGATCCTATGGTGGATCCCGTGCTAATGAATCTTTGAACTTAGTGCCTTCTTCAATTCGTACTACGCCACCATCAAAATCATTGATGGATCCGGGCGATCCACCGAAGCCACGGCTGTGTTGAACCGCATTAGAAAATTCCTTACGGACTCTCTTGTCCTTTGCTTCATCAATGCCAATGTCATTACATTCTTGGGTCATGTAACGATGACCCTGAATTGTCTCATGAAGCGTTCCACTAGTTCGCCCCATGTCTTGATCGAACCACTCTCCAACTGCCTAAACTAAGCGAAGCATCTTGCCATAATTTCTTCGGATGCCCCCAGCACTTCCATATGTCTGATGTATTTGGTTACATGCATAGTTGGGTCAGACTTCCCATCATAGACCTCCAGCGTTGGTAGTTTGAATTCTGGAGGGTTCCTTGCATTTCTGATATTCGGAGTGAATGGACTTCGACTAACTTCCTCCAAGCCTCCGCTTGGTAATCCACCTCTCATAATCCTACGTATTAATCCAGCCATCTGCTCGTCTTCATCAGGCGGTGGCCTCCTATATGCGTTTCCATCCTGCCCCTCATGTCCTGGAGGGTATTCTGGGTAGTACTCTTCATGTTGCTCATTCATGTTTGCTTTAGCCCCAGCCTGCTGAGCATCATTCATAGGCCATCCAATATCCGATCTCGAGGGTCTGCCCTTAAGTCTTTGCTGATTCCCTTCACGTTCTTCATTCTAGTTTTGGATCTAACCTCTAGAGATTTCTACAGTTCCAACTCCTTGTTCTACATTGCTAGAAGTTGCGGTTGCTCCATTTCCTGAGTTATGGGTTCCAGCTGTGCCCATTTGCCTAAAGAGATTCTGCATCATATCCTGTTGGCTTTTCAATCATCTCTCCTGCAAGGAATCCATCATTGTCTGCATCTTATCCCTTATGGTGTAGATGGATGCCTGATCTACTCCAGCTCTAGAGGAAGCCCCTTGACTTCCCTCTTGATGACTCCTTTTTGGTAAAGTCCTTCTAGCCGATTGCCTAACCATAGCTTTAGATCCAATCCTTTTCCAAAGTAGCGGGTGCTAGAGTTCTCAGTGAAAGCACCAAAGTGTTTGCGCCAAAAATGGTCACAAACCCCGAATGCAATGAAAGCACCAGTGTTTACACACAAACCCTCAATATCGAGTCACGGATCACATATCCAGATAATGTAGAGAGTAAAAATGAAGAAATAGTAAATGTAAAATGAGCAAGAAAGTAAAGAACGCAAGAAATTTATAGTGGTTCAGCTATCTCCGGCCTACGTCCACTTTGAATTGATCCTTTTATTTCCTTTATACTGTGATTACAATTACAATCTTTTGAATATCCATAACCAAAATGGCAGAGTTTAGCCAAAAGAGAAGAAGATAAAGGAGAGTAGAGAGAAGAAGATTCCTTTTCTTGTGCCATGCTCTTTCTATTTATAGGTGGAGATTTGCAAAGATCTTGCTAAAAATTAGGCAAAGAAGTCTCTTGGTCCAGGTGGGCCTGTATGCAGATCGGTAGGGCCAACCTTCATGCTTTGGCATCGATCAATAAGTCCTTTATATCAATAATCCCCACATTAGAATCTGCTGAGATGGATCACGGTAAAAGATGACAGTGCGAAGTCCTTGCTCTCTAAATTTCATGAATTTCCAACGTGTAGATTGTGAGATATGATCGATCCAAGTTTGAGTTTAACCAAACTTCCACTGCCAATCTCACCCATTTAACCAAACAATCGATCCCTACAGTCAACTATTTTACCAATCGTTATACCCACGCCTTACACCAAATTCCAATCGATCCCTCCTCTACCTAACATGTTATCCTTCAACTTACTCGACCGAAACTTATGCCGTGAACTCCTTTCTTCCTCCTCTTTTTTTGCTCTTCCGAGCCCTTCCATATCCCACATCTCATCTCCTCCAAGCAACTTCGGCCATCATTTTATCACCATGTCAAGCTCCACCCTAGTAATGGATGACATGGAATCCATTATCTCGTCATAAAATCGAAAGCTAAAAACTAGAAAAGCTACTTATGTGTGATATATGTTAGAGGTGGTGGCGAATGGCTCAGAGATAATCGAGATGGAATGTAAGGGGAAGTGGGTTCATAAGGGCAAGTTGAACTATAGAAATTTTTTTTTGAAGTTAAGGGAAGAAGAAGGAAAGGATGCATCGGTTTTAATGGAGGAACGAGGAAGGTTCGGTATTTTGAGGGATGGTAGGGAAATGAAATGCGTAAGGATGGAAAGAAGGAATGTTAGCTTATATATGGGAACAAGGGATCAGCCCGTGTCTACAAGGTCAACACAAAATAGGGAGGGATCGGTTAAAAAGATATCGATCCCTATAAGCGTGCGCATAAATAAAAGAAAAAAAGGAGAGGGATCGAATAGAAATATGTGGTCCTTGTAAATATTAAATAAAAGGAGATGGGTCGACTAAACATATGCCGATACCTACAAATGCTCAAAAAAAGAAAAGGAAAAAAAAGAGGAAAAGGAGGGATCATCTATGAGCATCAATGCAAATAAACATAGGCATGGAAATTATTAAAAGCACGTATGTACAAAATGCAACGAAATTGCATCTTACTCAATGAAAATTAACGACAACCTGTGAGCATATGAACGCTTCCTGGAGCCAACGACATGAACCTGTATCTAAATGTTCACGTGTATGGTCTAAAATTACAAATTTTGAAATCGATAGAAATTGAAACAAAATCTGAAGCTTTCAAATTCGAGGCTGAACCAGATAACTAAAGCTTACTAGTCTCATAGAACCGGGCCATCCTATTAGCCGACTGAATATAATCCTGGATCTATACTATTGGAAATCTACCAAACATCATGACTATCAAAGAGAGATACAACGCTTTGGGAAAATAATTCAACGGAAGGAAGGTGACTATTCGAAAAACTGGATGGATTTCTTTCTGATGGCTCTAACCTGCTTCGATTCAAACGACGTCATTTTCAACACAAGGTGTACTTTAGGGGGTGAGTGTTATCCAGTATTTTGACCTGGCCATATTCAGAATGATTGGACAAGTTAGATTCGGCCGATGTCAAGGCCAGTAAGTCTAGGGCGATGATTGTGGGGACCAAAAGTCAAGTACAGATGATAATACAAAGCCGAGATTGAACAGAATTTATAGAATGCAAGGCAGAATGTTCGAAGTCTGAAATATGGTTCAACATATAGGAGGGATCATCATAAATTGACTTCCATCAAAGGGATCGACATGTTTCAGGGAGCAGGAGCATTTCAATAGAAAACAATCAAGATCCACAGGTCCAATTCATATGAAATTTTGTGACCAAGATATGGGGAACCTATGGAGCCTACCTTAGGGATCACACTTCAAGAAGATGAAGTTCGAGGGATCGACTGGAATTAGCAATCAATTTATATTGAAGCAAAGATCAAGCAATAACTTAAGTCTATTGATCCAATTGGCATGAAATTTGGAGGCTAAGCATATTTTAGCATAGGGAAGCTACCATAGGGATCACACCCTAAAATTCAACCAAAGTAGGGATCAGTACCGATCCTTGCTATTTGGGAATTGGGTCATGCGATCCCTCTTATGGGTCCATATGGTTCTGAAGGTCCCTCTGCCAATTTTTCTTGGAGATCTTTGGCCATCTTTAACTATATATACATGCTTGGTTGTTTATTTTTGGGACTTTTACACGACTAGTGGCTTTATCCTCTTTTGTAACTAAGGATTTTCATCTGATCCCAATTGTACACAGTTTATAAAGTGATTAATAAAGTAATTTGTTCAAAGTAGACGTAGGCAAACAACGCCAAACCACTATAAATCATTGTGTGTGTGTTATTCTTTCAATTTACTACCATTTCTTTGCTATTATCCTCTTTTTTCATTTTATATTCTTCATTTATTTCTCTTCAAAACTTCTATTTGGTATTTGTGCTATTTTTTTGTGCAAACATCATGCTAGTATAGAAATTGCACCTTTCGAAGCTTTGTACGAAAGGCCATGCAAATCACATGCATGTTGGTTGGAGATTGAAGATAGATTGGTTCTTGGTCCAGATATGATGAAAGAAATCATAAAGAATATTGAGTTAATCTGACAAAGGATGAGCGTCAATCTAGGTAGAAAAGTTACATGGATAAGAGGTGTAAGGATTTAGTGGTCTCTGTTAGAGACTATATTTTTATTAAAGTATCACTGATAAAGGGTGTACGGTTCGTAATGTCAGGTAAACTGGCACCTAGATATGTTGGACCATTTCCTAATATAGAAAGGATTATGAAACTCGCTTACCGGATAGAGTTACCAAATAGTTTGGCAGGAGTACATAATGTTTTTCATGCTTCTCATTTTAGCTAGTGTGTGCATGATCCAAAGACAACTATTACTCCGACTACATTAGAAGATTTAGTACTAAACTGGATATGACTTTTGTTGGAGAACTAGTTTGTGTTATGGCAAGAGATGAGAAGAAGTTAAGGAGCAAGATAGTCAAGTTAGTGAAAGTCCAGTGGAGTGACAATGAGAAAGACTGTACTTTGGGAGACAGGGGACATGGTTAAGGATACTGATCCTGAGTTGCTTTGATGGTATATTCTATTTCTATTATGTAGACATTTAGATGGTAGGATATACTAATGTTGTTGTTATGCTTGTTATGATCCTTATCGAATTTTGAGGACGAAATTCATTAAGGAGGGGAGTCTGTAACACCCCAAATTTTTGTCTAACATTATTCATGAGATTTATTTAAATAAATAAAATATAATAATGTGATGTATGGAGATAAGGAAAATGAGATTTGATAATTAATTTGGATTGGGCCTTAATTAATCTATTAATAAGATTATTTTAAGCATAAGACATAAGAGAATTAATAAGAGGGGAAAATTGGGAATAGTTTCCTATTTCATTCCCAAACCCCTTTCCTCTCTCATTCATTCTCATTTTCATTTACACATAATCAAATTAAATACGAGAGGCCGGCCATTAACAAGGTAAGAGGAAAGCGGAAACTCTAAGAGATTTAAGGGAAAAGCTTAGGAAATCAATCAACAAAAAATCTCAATCTCTTTATCCAATCTAAGGTGAATAATAGCATCCATCTCTTTTTACTACGTTCTTTTCGGATCTGGATAAGAATTCTGAATTGTTTGGTGATTGTATGTCATACTATGATTCATTATACCCTTGATTGGATGATTGTTGATTTATGGGAATTTTTATGAAATTATTATGATAGGTTTTAAAGGTACAAAACCAATATATAATCTCCAATAGACTAGAAAATTTGATATGATGTATAAAACGTTATTTTGGAGATGATTTTTCAATTTCATAATTTACAAGTTTATATATGAATATTTTATGAATTTCGCAAGAGGAAAGAAGAGTTTATTTTGGATTTTAATTATTAAAAATAACTAAATAATTATTTTGGCCCTAAAAATTTTATATGTGAAAGAAGATGTAAATTCTGATTTTTGGGGATTTTTTGGCAAGGGGTGATGATTTTTTATGAATTAATTATGTTAGAAAAAGCTATTGATTAATATTTTTTAATGACGATAATTGCAAAGGTTTGCAAATTTTTTTTAGGAATGTAAAATGTGTTTCTAGTAAATTTCTAAAAAGAAGAGGAAAAGAGTTTGGTTAACCAATGATATTTGACAAGAGACAAGAGTTGGTGAAAAGAATAGCTTTAAAAAGAAATAAATTGATTTTCTACTTATTTACAAAAATGCCATTATAGATATTCGGCACCCCCATCCCTTTGTTATGCGACATCTATGAAAAGCCAATACTTGGAATGACTATACGATAGTGATAGAAGGTATTGGATCTATAGGTCCAGCATCTATATGGAGCGATACATGTGATATCTACTTAGTAGATGTGTAATGTATCCGTTTATACAAAAGTGCAGTATTCATTATCATGGGAGTCCGATATCTCAGGGTTGCAGAGGTACGACACCCTAAGGTTTTGGAATCCTCGAGCTTTTTATAGTTAGACATTTTAAATTTTAATGGTCTGACACCCTCCGTATATAGAGGTTCCACAACCGTAAATGTTTTAAAACATGGAAATTCTTGTCACCTATATTTTCGACATTTATATGTTAGCGACACTGATGCCATATGTTTATGTCTTCGACGTCCATGTTTTGCAGCAGAGATGTCGTATGTAATTTTAGAACCTTGTTGGTAGGCTTGAAAACCATATGTTTTACAAGCCGAATCTTTGTTTTTAAAGGCACAATAGCCTATGTGTTCTAGAAAGTTGATAACCCTGTATTTTCGGTATTACATCCATATGCTTTACAAAATCAGAATGTTTATTTACGACACCCAATTCTAGCAGCATAGATGCCGTAAAATTACAAATTGAATAGTTTCTGTTTATCGGCTAGATAAGCCATATATTTTAGAGGTTTGGCAACCTAATTGGGGATACCAAAGTTTTAAAGGTTCGACAAACTATATGTTTTAGAAGTTCAACAAACTCATTGGGGATACAGATGAATGTAGAATGAATACATTTGAAAGAATAATGCTATATTCTTTTTATTATATGATTTATTATGGGTTCATAGTACTCCTAGGAAAATTATGAGACGTGTGATGGACAGTCCACATGATATATACGAGATGGATAGTCTATATGATTTGATGGGTGTTTGCACCAAAAATTGGCACAAACACCCAATACAGATTTTGTAGAATAATAGATGAAACAAATTAAATGTAAAAAGAGAGAATATAGCAGTAAAGCAATAAGAAATAAGCAAATAACAGAGACACAGCAGTTTATAGTGGTTTGGCGTTGTTTGCCTACGTCCACTTTGTAGAGATAGCTTTATTAATCACTTTGTAAACTGAGTACAAGAGAGATAAGATGAAAATCCTTAGTTACAAAAGAATATAAAGCAACAAGCAGTGTAAAAGTTCCCAAAATGAACAATCAAATCTATGTTTATAGAGGAAGACAATGAAATATCTCCCTGAAAAATTCGGCAGAAGTCTCCCCAGATCCATAGGGGCCCATAGGAGGGATCGCATGGCCCAATCATAAAAAATAAGGATCGGGGCCGATCCCTATGATTGATGATTTTAGGGGTGCAATCCCTATGGGAGCTTCTCCATATTGTATTATGCTTAGCCTCCAAATTTTATGCTAATTGGGTTAGTAGAACTTGAGTTATTGATCGATCTTTGTTGCAATGTATTGTGTCGTCTAATTTAGGCCGATCCCTCTAGAAGGAAGAGGGCCGATCCCTCTTACTTCTTCATCTTGGGCTTCAATCCCTAAGTTGGACTCCTTAGGGTCCCCTTTTCTTGTTCCCAAAGTTTCAAGTGTATTAGACTTCTGGATTTTGAGATATCGATCATTTTTCATTGAGTTGCATTGTTGGGATGGATACAATCTGATCCCTTTGGTACGATCCCTTTTATACGATTCCTTTCTTAGGTGAAATAATTTGCCCATAATTTGAGCATACAAAATCCAAACCGACTTGAGAGTTGAAATGTAGCCTCACGGAGCGTTCTTTCTCACTTTGTATCGATCTCACCCAGTTTGGGACAAAAATTGAGGATATATACCGATCCCCTAGGGGAAGGGATAGGCACCGATCCCCTGTCTGGTGGAGGTACTAACCCGTACTTAGAATATTCTGAATAGTCTATCTCTTGGTCTTGGTTGATCGTCGCTTCATTTTATTGCCTGCGTTTGATCTCTGAGCCTAATAATCATCTCTCTGGCCTTCTTTCCTCGATGATCATCCAATCTATCTTGTCCAGTTAGTTTGAATATAGCCGGATCAAAAGGCCGGATAACATTTGCCCCCAAAAGTACGTCTTGTACCGAACATGACGTGGTTTGAATCGAAGCAAGTTAGAGTCTACTAAAAGAAATCCATCCATTTTTCTGAATAGTCACTATCCTTCCGTCGAATTATGTACCTACAGTGCCGTATCTCTCTTTGATCATCATGATGCTTGGTCGATTTCTTATAGTATAAATTTAGGATTGTATTCCATCAGTTGCTATTTGTATTCGGTTCTACGGGGCTAGTAAGCTTTGGCTATCTAATTCAATTTCATGTTTGAAAACCTCAAGTGAGAATTCAATTTATGTCGATTTCAAAAGTTGAATTTTTAGAATATACATATGCACGTTCAACTACACGTTTTTGTCGTTGGCTCCCGGATATGTTAGTATGCTCGGGGTCATCGCCAATTCCTTATAGTTTAATTGTCATTGGATTGAAATTCCTTGTTTATATATTTTTTATAATGAAATAGGGGTTGTAATAAGTCACTCGATGAGAAGGGAATTCAAATTCTACCGGGATGATGGCCTTGGAGCCAAAAGCAAGGGGGATTGGAATATGGCCAGTCGTGGACTTGTAGGCGGTTCTTTATGCCCATAATGCTGATACGAGTTCTTCGACCCACTGCCTCTAGCCTTTTCCAATGCTTCTTCAGAAAGGAATTTATGATTTTGTTTACAGCTTCGACTTCTCCATTAGCCTGAGGGTGAGAAAATGCCATGAATATTTTCTTAATATGATGCCGGCGGTAGCAGTCTTTGAATTCAACATTGTCGAATTGGGTCCCGCTATCAGTTACGATTGTTCGGGAAATACAAATATGATGGATGATGTTTCAGATAACATAGCTAAATACTTTTTTCATTGTGATCGCAGCTAAAGGTTCGGCTTTAGCCCATTTGTTGAAGTAATCAACTGCTAAAATGGCGTATTTCGCACCACTTTAGAAATCGGTAAGGAGCCGATGATGTCAATATCTCAAGTTGCAAATGGCTCTAGACTGAACATTTGAGTAATTTCCGTCCCCGGGGCTCTTAGAATTTTTGCAAACATCTAGCACTTGTTGCATTATCTAGCATAATCAGCTGCATTTCGATTGATAGTTGGCTAGTAATTCTTCGACCCAGCTAAGATAAGGAGCAAGTCGCTGCCCCTAGTCTTGATTTAGCATACAACTAACCGGGAATCATAAAAGATTTGTAAAGTTTTCACTCCCAGTTCTCTGGCAAGTTTGAGCCTGAAGATCAAGGCTTTATACTCATCTTTGTTATTTGTTGCAGGGAAATCGAGTTTTGGGGCATAGCAGATTGATCGTTTCTCAAGAGTCACAACATGACTCTGATGCCAGAACACCGATCGGTGGATACTCCATCCTTGTACATTTTCCATCGGTTGATCGGTTCTCCACTACTCTCCTGAGAGTCATTTGGTGAAGTGAATTCAAGTATGAAGTCCATCAATGCAAGTCCCTGCATAGCTCTTTGAGGGAGATAAGTGATATCGAATTTGTTTAGCTCCATATTCCATTTAAGCAATTTTCCAAACGTCTCAGGTCACTGTAGGACCTGTCGTAAGGGATGGTCAGTGTAGATGTTGATGGGGTGAGCCTGGAAGTAACGATAAAGCTTTCGTGGTGCAAATAACAGGAAGTACGCGAGCTTCTCCAACTTCAAGCAGTTTCTCTCAGCACCTGTCAATCGCTTACTAACATACTATACTAGCTTCTGAATCAGATTCTCTTCACGTAACAGTGCGGCACTTATGGCGTGTACCGATACTGCTAAATAGATGTATAAATCTTCACGATCCAATGGCTTGGATAGGATGGTAGGTCTCGCTAAGTGGTCTACCATAGCTTGAAATGCATCTATGCAATCCTGCGTCCATTTAAAGTTCCTCTTCCCTCTCTTGATTAGGTCGAAGAAAAGAATCACAAGGCAGTGGCCCTGAAGATGAATCAACTTAGGGCGGTGACCTTTCCATTTAGGCTCTATACCTGCTTGATTTTGTTTGGTACCTAGATGTCTCTGATTACCTGAATCTTCTTAGGATTAGCTTCGATTCCGCGAAAGTTAACAATGAAACCAAGGATTTTCCTAGACGCAACCCCAAAAGAGCATTTCAAGGGATTGAGTTTCATTCCATAATTTTGGTGAACACTAAATATCTCTGCCAAGTCATTGATGTGGTTGTTTGATCATTGTGACTTCACGAGCATATCATCCACATATACTACCATCGATCGCCCAATCCTGCCTTTGAATATCCAATTGACCGGTCTCTGATAAGTAGTCTAGCGTTCTTTAGTCCAAATGGCATCACAACATAGTAATATATTACTAGATCTATAATGAAGCTAGTGTGCTCTTGGTCGGGGACATGCATCGGGATTTGGTTGTATTCAGAGTACGCATCCATAAATTAAAGCAGTTCATATCTAGTGGTCGAGTCTACCAGCTGGTCGATCTCCGAAAGTGGAAAGCTATCTTTCGGGCATGCCTTGTTCAGGTTTGAGTTGTCAACGTATGTCCTCTACTTTCCATTTGCTTTTCACACAATTACAGGATTGAATACCAATTTTAGGTAGAGGGCGTCGTGGATAAGCCCGTTGCTCTTAAGTTTATCCACCTCCTCTTTTAGTGCAGCAGATCTCTCCAGATCCATGCCACGTCATTTCTGTTTCTCCGGGACATGCCATAACGGCTTGCATACTTGAACTAACATATAGCCTTAAATCCAATGTCTACCAATTCAGACTTGAGTAGATTAACATACCTGTACTTATTTGGATTGTAACACGTGCATGAACGAACTTGAATATGAACATCAGATTCCTTTATTCCGGTAGCCGATCCTTGAGTTCAAACGTAACTGTTTCATGGAACAATCAATGTGAAATCAGGTTGGGATAGTCAATGATAACGGTCAGTCCGGTCGAATCCCAGAGTCTTGTCATGAGCTGTTGAATTTGATAGTGATGGGTTCTAGATGCTTTTAGCGATTATCTGCAATGGTTTAAAATTAAACACCAAGTAGAGTTTAGTCTTTTATTACATGTGGATACATAGCTTCTTATGCTTTGAGTTTGAATCTGCTTGTATATTCGAGTAACGCGCTTTCCATTCAATGTACTCACGGTCTGTTACTCGTCGTTTAGTTTGGAGTGATGGTCAGTTATCCATAAGCTTGGGGACTGATTCGATGATTCTATCTCTAGTATCATTTTGGTTGTAGCCTCGAGTCATTGTAAACACTAGGTATAAGTCACAGTATTGACCTATCGCAGTTAGTCTTTGGATGATCACACTTCTACCCCTCGTCTCAGATTGATAAATGTACTGCATGGATGATCGAGTCTTGTCCTAGTCGTGTTTATACTCCCACCTAATCTCCGAAGACTTAGAGTTGATCGATGAATGGTTGGTTCATATTCATCTCGATTCTTGCTTATGCTCTCCAAGTAAGGGGTAAATGTTGATAAGTGGACATGCATGTCGCATCTGTTTTGGCTTTACATTCTTTCCCGTCGATTCGTGGGATCGAGTTAGTTGATGGAAGAATGAGTCGTGCCTATTCTAGATTGTATTTCGGCTTTTCCTTCCAAGGGGAATACTTTGATACTCCATAGGATTTTGGGTATGTGTTGGGTACTAGACGGTCAATCACTTCCACATTTGGTGCAAATCTCGCCATACTTTGGGCAAGGACCTAAAGAATAGATAGTCGAGTCACATCTAGTCAATGATTGATGCTCTCCTTATTTGATCAAGGGCAAGGATCAATGTGATGACCGCCCCATGCCATCGCCACATCAATGACCAAAAAAAGCACTGTAAATGTGCCAGGTTGATATGGGACGACCATCAGGGGTTGAAATTTAAAGTAGAAAATTTTGTTGCATATCTCATAGTGCATGGATAAAATATAGTACAGAAAATATACAACAGAATATAGTGAGCCATAACAAATGAAAGTAACATCTCCACTAAATCATCAGTTATGGATACAAATTTCATATAAACTGCATACAACATTCCTCACTACAATCCTCTCAGAGAACATAGAACATACAATATAAATATCTACAAATATTGAGTAATTCGCCTTAGCTTCTCCAACCTCATCTTCGTACAACACCTGCGACTCCAAACCTGTTATCTAGTCTACTCATTTAAGAGTACCCAAGATGATAAGAGGAAACATAAAACCTTAGGTCAGACAATAGTCTGGAATGGGCGGTAAATGACTATCAAAAGCTGTACTGGAAAATATGGTACTAGAAAGGTACAAAAAACTATACTTGACTTGTCCCTACAACCAAAGAGTTAGCACACAATAATAAGATATAATATGCTACTCAAATAAACGACAATAGGATACTGTAACAGAGCAGGTGAGAAGAATCTAAGCAGCCTCCTCCATTGACCCTATTCCCAAACCCTTCTCTAGCATTCCTATAGATGATAGCTTACCTAAGAGAAATAACAAACACAACAACTATAGCAACCATAGCATCCATCAACCAGAACACTCTGAGTTATCAACGATTCATTGGCACACCCAAATCTTTAGAGCTTTCACAACTCCAATCCATTTTCGAGCATGAGTCCTGCCACTCAATCCAGTCCATTATACCACAACCTCATTCCATCCCAAGCTGTCTATCAACTCCTTTGATCCAACTCCTTTGATCCAACTCCTTATCCGAGCCCCTAATCCAAGAGCCAAAACTTCATCATGCTATTACTTCCAAACAATAGAAGTAATCCGCAAGCCACAATTTCTAGCATGATCCACTACAACCCTAGAGTCCCCACCCAGATTGCATCACCATTGGAGCCAACAATTTGGATCGGTGCCGATCCGATGGCAATTGGATTGGTGCCGATCCAAAACCCTAGCTATTTCCAGCTCCATTTCTCTTACAACCTCTAGTGCACTACCCTTTGATGCCTTAGACCCCGATCTATCTCTCTTAGCCATCAGATCTTCTCTTCCATGCATCTTGGTTCAATCCATTGAAGACGATCCATCTAATTTTCAATACTTGGCCTATCTTCCGATCCAACTTCATAGAGTAACTCTAAAATCCATGCCCATTTTCCCTTGTGGATCTCACTTTAGTTGGCACTCTAATTTTTGGATCGGTACCAATCCGATCCAATCAGATCGGTGCCGATCCAAGTACTCAGCTCCAATTGTCGTGAAATTTTAGAGTGTATTCCTGCCATGCTCCAGAGCCTATCCTCCAAGCTTGGTGCGATTCCGAAGAACTTCGCTCCTAATATGCTCCGATCACTAATCTAAGTCCTAAACATGCACAATACTAGCAAACGAATCAAGCATAGCAAGCAATTCAAACATAACAAATCATCCAATTAAATCCAATATGAACATATAAATCATCCCATCCAAACTATCATCACAATTCTACTATAGATCTAATCTAACATATAGAATTTCATTGCCAAATATACACAAATGATACTAGCCAATGATCTAACCACGATTACATGTTTAATTAGGTTAATCTAGGGTTTCTAAATCTAAAATTACCTAAGTCTAACCAATTTAATCTGATAATTCTAACTTATAATCACCTAACTACAAAATACAATCCATCATAGACTAGTGAGAGATCATAAACCCTTAACAAATCTACCAAACCTACGAAATATGATGAAGATCCGATTCGGTCAGTGAGAAATCGGATGAAGATGCAACCAAAGTGATGTGATCAAGCTCCTAGTTGAAGATCTAGCCTCTAATTTGCAATTAGAGATGATTTGAGATGAAATCCAATGAGATGAATAGAGAGGGTTAAAGAGGATTTAAGGTTTGGGGCTGATTTGAAATGAGAGATAAACTTTCAAATGGCCTCCCTCACCTCATATTTATAGCCAAACCTGATTAGACTGATGTTGGCATTAAAATTGGCCACCAACACCTAGTTGTATGAAAGTACCAATATCTAGTCATAGGTCTCAGATAATATTGTTACAATCCGAATTCAAGAATAAAATTGGTAGAATGTAGCCAAGGTTGAAGATAAAGAGAAGCACAAAGAAGATCCTTTTTCTGACACCATGCCTGTTGTATTTATAAGGGAAGACATGTACAGATCGGGCTGAAATTTTGACAAAAGATTCGGAAGACCATGATGAGGCCATCCAAAATTTTACGGCCCCATCGGGGCCTGCAAGAAGGATTGGTACCGATCCCTATTAGTGTGTCCAAATAGGCTTTGATCCAGTTGAGGGGTGCTCCATTATATTAGCTACCTGCTCCCCAAATTTCATGCAATTCCGACATATTTTTTGTGAGATATCGCATTTTCTGTGGAGTAGTATTGCTTGAATTTTGATTTCTGTCGATCTACCTAAAGGGAGTTATACCGATCCCTCCAAATTCCTTTGATTGGAATAAGATCCCTATGGGTTGCTGCACACGTTGTCAAAAGTTGCGCTTCAAGTTTCATGTCAATTGGATGTGTAGATGTTGAGATATTGATCGATCTTTGGTATAAAGTTGGGTTCAGCCGATCCCTAAGAAAGAAGTGGGTCGATCCCTATTGAGGGATAGTGGCTGATCCCTCCAAATGCCATGCGATCCCTAGGGGAGCTCTCCATGTTGTACTATGCTTAGCCTTCAAGCTTCATACCAATTGGATTAGTAGAACTCGAGTTATTGATCAATCTTTGTTGCAATATGTTGTGAAGGCTGATCAGATCCATATAGAGGGAAGAGGGCCGATCCCTCCAACTTGCTCTATTTGATGTGCAATCCCTAGGGTAAACTCCCTAAGATACCCACATATTGCTCACAAACTTTTACATGCATTGGACTTATGGACTTTGAGATACTGATTGTTTTCCATTGAGTTGTAATAGCTTGGCTGAAATATGCTGATCTCTTTTATACCGATCCCTTTTTATACGATCCCTTTCTTAGGTGAAGTAATTTTCCCATAACTTGTGCATACAAACTCCAAACCACTTGAGATTTGAAATGTAGCCTCGTGGGGCCTTCCTTGTCACTTTGTACTGGTTTTTACCCAGTTTGGGAAAAAAATAAGGACATGTACCTATCCCTTAGGGGAAGGGATGGGCAACGATCCCTTGCCTGGGAGAGGTACTAATCCGTACTTAGAATATTCTAGAGATTCTATCTTGATTACTGCACCTCACAATCATTACTCTTGGCTACTGGCCTTGATAATCATAAAGTCTGTTGGGTTAAATCCGCATGTCTACTTCCTTGGCAAAAAGTGGGTTAATACTTTGTCCCCCAAAACATGCCTTGTGATAGGAAGATGTTTTTTAAATTGCCATAAATCCAAAATCGAAAATCCATAACTCATTGATAGCCATATTTTCCAATCCAAAATCCAGTCCAAATCCACAGTCTCTTTGGATCATTTATCTGAATCTGCATCCATCCAAAGCCAAATCCATTGTTGTTCGAAACTAATATCCAAATCCATGACCTCTTCGAGTTGTTATCTTAATCCAAATCCTCAATCTCGTCGGATCCTTGCTGAGCACAATCCGTTCTCGACAACCTACATAGGTTGATCCATCCAATTCGAGCAAGTGACCTACCCCTTGCCAGGTATAGCCCATACCCGATGACCTTGATCTCTCCGGATCCTTGCCGAGCACAATCCATACTCGACGACCTGAGTAGGCCGATCCATCACGTTCAAGCGAAGCAACCTACCCCTTGCCAAGCATAGTCCATACCTGACGACCTGATCTCTTCGAATTCTTACCGAGCATAATCCATACTCGACGACCTGAGTAGGTCGATCCATCGCGTTCGAGCGAAGTGACCTAGCCCTTGCTAGGCATAGTCCATACCTGACGACCTTGTTGGGTTTTATTCTTCGGCCTCGATACCAGTTGATGCCTTAATCCATGATTCACGAGTCTGTTTCATCATGTTCGCCCAACGAAAAGACCCGTACCTTGCGATTGTTAACCCGTCTCTCCGTACAGGACCACAATCGCGACCTGTATTATCTATTACATTGATCCAATTTTAAGCATTTCTAAGTCCATTTGCCAAAATATAAAATAAGAGTCCGTACAACCAATAAACCAAAGTTTAAATAAAAACCAGAAAAATAAGAGTTCGAAGCAAACAAGAAGAAAAGAACAAATTTCACAAACCTGAGCACAATGGTTTATCATCATCTTAGAGCATGTCTTGAGACCGTCCTCGATCCCGTACATGTGTAAGTGACTTAGCTATCCTACTGTGAGTTTGTTACTTCTTTCATGCCATCCAGACCAATTGATGACAAGTTGATGATGATGTCTTGATCCAGTGCCATTTTCATTCAAGGTGGATGGTGGCTGCTCATGTTCCACTGTCGCAGCCCGAGTCCTTAAATATTGTTGTAATTGACCATTCCTCACATGTTCCTCAATGATATACTTCAAATTCATGCGGTCATTTGTATTGTGCCCATCCAACTCATGGAATAGGCAGCGGTTCGTTGATGTCTGTTCACGTTCAGAAGGTCCCCTCCTTGTCGACTTTCGATACGGAAAGCGTCCTCGAGTATCTAGATATATCCATTCTAGGTTTCATTTAATTTCGAGTAAGAAGAGAATTTGGGTTCTCCCCTCTATCGCTTCGATCCATTGAAGCTATTGTCCATGTTCCGTTTACCCTTGTCCTTTCCTGAGCTTTCACCGGCGGTTCTCCACCCCGTACCACATTAAGTTCCGTTGCCTCTTTATCAACTTTCGCATCTTCTTGTCACATAAACCTTTCTGCTTCATGGTAGAATTCCTCGAGATCCATTGGTTGATCCTATATCACTAATATCTTAAAATCTGAATTATCTGCGACTCCTAACATCGCCGTAATCAAAACCATCGATGGATCTGGTCGATCCACCGAACCAACTGCCGCATTGAACCTGCTTAAGAAATTCTTGAGTGATTCTCATGCCCACTGCTTTACTAATGTCAATGTCATCATATTCTTGGGTCTTATAATGTGAACCCTAAACTGCTTCATAAATCTTTCGACCAATTCCATCCATGTGCTAATAGAAGCGCTCTCCAGCTGTCTGAACCATAGCTCAACTATATTTGTTAAGCACAAGGGGAAACATCGTGCTAGGACTTCTTTCGATGCCCCTGGTACTTCCACATGCTGTATATTCCTCATCATACGCATATTTGGGTCAGAGTTTTTGTCATAAGCTTCCAATGTTGGTAGTTTGAATTTTGGTAGATTCCTAGCATTCCTGATATATGGACCGTATTGACTTCTATATACATTCTTTAGATCTATTTTCACTAATTCTACACGCATAGCTCACATGATCATCTCTGCAAACCTGTCATTGTCTTCCAGTGGTAGTCTCCTATCATCATGTCCAAGTTGCCCCTTGAGTCTACGAGGGAATTCTAGAACGTATTTCTCTGGCCAAGCATCCAAATTCTGATTCGCACCAAGCTCCATTGGATTGATCACAAGCCCTCCAACATCGTGATCAACCAGACCGGGGGCATGCCCCTAGCCTTTGCGGATTGGTGACGATCCCTCTAATATGGCCAAGGACTGCCCCCGACTGCTCTATCCTATTCCTTTTTCCACTAGCTCCTTTTCCATGTTCTCGGTTCTAATTTCTAGTGTTTCCTACTGCTTTAACTCCTTAATCTAAGTTTTCATTAGCTCCTTCTACTCTATTTCCTTTATTTTGTGCTCCAGCTTGTCCAATCTATTGGAATAAATCCTATATCATCTCCTCGTTCCTTTTTAGCATCCGCTCCTACATAGCATTCACCATTGTTTCCATCTCCTCCCTAGTGATGTAGATGGATGTTTGATTAGCTCCAGCTCCTCAGAAAGCCTCATGACTCCCTTCACGATGGCACCTATCTACTACCTGTCTTCTTGTAGATTGCTTCACCATTTCTTTACATCCAAGCCCTAGGTCTTTTCCAAACTCTAAACCCAAATTCCAAATTCGCGGGGGCTAGCTCTCTCAATGAAAGCACCAAAATGTTGGCATCAAAATTGGCCACCAACACCTAGTTGTATGAAAGCACCAATATCCAATCACGGATCTTAGATAGTATCGATACAATCCGAAATTCAAGAATAAAATTGGCAGAGTGCAGCCTAGGTTGAAGATAAAGAGAAGCAGAAAGAATATCCTTTTTATGTCATCATGCCTGCTGCATTTATAAGGGAAGATATGCACGGATCAGGCTGAAATAAGCATCCATGAAAGATAATAATTCGTGCCCAGTCGTTGAATCTACGAGCTGGTCAATTCGGGGAAGTGGAAAACTATCCTTTGGACAAGCCTTGTTTAAGTCAGAATAGTCGATGCAAGTTCTCCATTTCCCGTTCGGTTTTCGAACCAATACTGGATTTGACACCCATTCTGGATACAAAGCATCTCGAATGAACCCATTTGATTGTAACTTATCAACCTCCTCTTTAAGGGCGGCAGATCTCTCTGGATCCATACCGCGCCTTTTCTGTTTGACCGGGACATACCGCGGATCAATATTCAGGGAGTGACTTGCGATGTCCGGCGAGATCCCGCACATATCATAGTGTGTCCAGGCGAAAACGTCGAGATTCGCCCGGAGAAATTCAACCAATTCCTGTTATGTCTGTCTTCCCAGTTGAGACCCAACTTTTAGTACTTTCGAATCATCATCCTCACTGATTGGGACGTCCACAGTCAGTTCAACTGGGGAAGCTTGATTTTCTTTAGATTCGTCTTTATCTTCGTTGTCTCTAGGGTCAAGATCTTTAAGGAATTGGTCGTGGTGCCCGGGCCGGGGCCCAGGCACTAATTGTCAATCATCAGCAAAACGGACGTAGAGAGATTCCTCTACGCCCTTTCCTTTCTCCTTTCTCTGCGCCTTGCGCAGTTCAGCAACATAACAGGCTCTTCCTACTGCCTGATCTCCTTGAATGACCCCAATTCCGTGATCAGTAGGGAATTTCAGAGTTAAACACCTTGGGGCAATGGCTGCCCTGAACTCAGCTAGGGCCGGTCGGCCCAAAAACGCATTGTAAGGTGAATCAATATCTAAAACGACAAACTACAACATCCGGACTCTCCGACGTTCTCCAACTCCCAACTCCACTGGCAGTTCCACCACTCCAGTGGCTATTGTAGCACTTTCGTTGAAGCCGTGAACTAGAGATTGGCAAGGTTTTAAGTCATTTGCTTCCATTTTCATTAAATCATAGGCTCGTTTAAGCAAGATGTTTACGGAGCTCCCACTGTCAACCAGGATTCTCTTCATCCAAGCAGGACCTACCTGGGCGGATATTGAAAGAGTCTATGCGGTAGGATCGTATAATATGGAATAGTAAAATGGTCTAGGTAGATAGTAATAAGCAGTAAGTAAAGTAGACACCAAGACTTTATACTGGTTCGGACCTCTTGTCCTACGTCCAGTCCCTAAGCTCCTCTTAGGAATTCAACTAACCAACAACCCTCACTTAACCCGGAGGAATAGGTTTACAACTTACCCGAACAACCGAACGGGATTTCTTCCCTCAACTACCGAAGAGGACTTCAAACTGGATACAAAAGGTATTTCTGACTTGTTGTGTTCTTGATAACACTAATGAGTCAAATTGAGTACAACTTTCCTATAATCTTATCCTCGAGAGTATACAAAGTGTTTTTGAAGATTTAGGATATGTGAATTGCTATGAATCAAAAGGTGTTATAGTTAAAACAGAGATTCAAGCAATTGGTTTGTGATTGCTTTTGAAAACTTAAGAAATCTGAAAGTATGTTCAAGTAAATAGAAAGATTAAAGCAATTAGAATTGGTGAATTAAATGATGTTAGAATCATGTATTTATTCTTGTAGAAGAGGTGCATGTGTTGCCAAAGGTTGCAGATAAGAGATGCTTTCATTTCCATTGGAGAATGGTTGCAACTCTTGGGAAGAGGAAGGTGTCTATTCAGAGAAAATTCACAGTTACAAATTCAGTCGACTGAGCAGGAAATTCAGTCGACTGAAAATATAAAGAGAAATTTTCAGGAATGCTTTCAGTCGACTGCGCAGGAAATTCAGTCGACTGAAACTGTGCATATTTGTAAATGTGTGCCAGTTTCAGTCGACTGAACTATAAAAGTATGCACAGTGAATGTGTGAATAAAAAATGAAATTTATGAATGTGTTTTCATGTTCGTGCAAATCTCTTGAGGATAGATTTTAACAAATAATCTAGATTTTAGACCTATAAAAATCATACTCGTGTTTATACTTTGGTCTTCATTGATCTTCCTCTGATTTTGCATATATCTCTTCCTTTTTGTTGAAGTACATTGTCATTGATCAAAATCTTCGTGTATCAACATTCTCCCCCTTTTTGATTGATGACAACACTAATGTGTTATAGAGATGTATGTACTAATTTTCTCCCCCTGAATGTATGCACTTATCTTTCCTACCAAACAAAGTTAGCTACATAGATTTCTCCCCCTTTGTCATCGACAAAAAGGAAGTAATAATCATAGATGTATAATATAAAAACAATCACTGAACAATAGCATTGTAAGATTATCAGAGAATAGCATAGTCAATAAAAAAGTTGCATAATTAGCATAGATGCACGATTTAAACAAGTTAAAACATATAACAACAAACCATAAAAAATTACTGATCTTTATCCCAATCGTAAGAGCCTTCATGATCTCCTTCAGGTTCTCGAATAACAGGTCCACCTGTGGGTGGTCTATAAGCTCTTCCTCCTTGGCCACCACTTGTTCCGCTTGTACTGCTGCTTGTATGTTCTTCGGATGATGTCCAAGTGAAAGTTGGTGCCGGACGTTTGCCAAGTGATGTTGAAGCGGTAGTGGAGCTTGAGCATGAGATGGCATTCCATAACTTGTTGAAGAATCCTTTAATTTTATCAAGCTTGTGATCTACCTTCTTGAGACGATTATCAAGAATTTGTTGATTCCTTGATAAGATCCCCAATGATTGATTAGTGGAAGTATAACCAGGCTCAATGATACGAATTTCATTATCTTGGTCTAAATGTTCTTCTTGTTGAGGTGGAGGAGGTTGATGTTGTTCTTGATGTCTAGCTTCCCATTCGGCAAGAGATATAATGCGAGGAGGTCTTGCCGGAAGTTGCATTAGGCTTATGGTCCGATGGTTTATTTGGTGCACCATTGTATTCTCGGACTCAGGTAATGGCGTATCAACATTGAGAAGTAATCGCATGATATACTCACCAAAATAGATTGTCCTCATTTTGCCATTATTAAACGTAAGGAATTCATCAAGAATCAATTGAACCCAATTAACTTGATAATTACCCCAAAGTGCATAGAGTGTGCGATAGTTGTTAGGGTATACAAGTTCATATGAACCCGTTCTTGGGGTGATTGTTCTCATAATAGCTTTGTGGAGAATCCTAGCTCTAGGACGTAAGGAAGTGGATTTAAGATCCCCGATGTTGATGTTATCATCCAAAAATTAATGATTGATGTTGTCGCGAATACGAGGGTTAAAGTCTATTTCTTCAAGCTTGCTACCAAGGTTTGGAGAACCTAAAATGTGTGAAATGCGGTCGAGGGAGAACCAAACTTTCTTTCCACATACCATACTCCAAACACTATCATTTGGATTTCTTGGAGTTTGGTGTCCAAGATTAAGATTAGCATAAAATAATTTTACCATGATATGATTTATTGCATGGTCGTTTCTTTTTAAATCCAAGAGAGAAGTGAGACCTGCTTGATCCGTTAATGCTTGGATGTTGTACGTTTGAAGGCTTTGAAAATCAACAAAAGAATGTTCGAAGATACGAGAATTCTTCATCTTATTCCATCTAGTGACAGCTACTCCATCGTAAAGCCATTGTGCTATTTGAGCATCAATTGGCTCGGAGGATGGGGAGGAAGAAGCTCTAGATCTCTTTGGGGCCATTTGTATATAATTTGAGTGAGATTGGAGTAATTCAAGAGCTAGGGTTTTGAAACTAATTGGGGAAGAAGATGTTGTTGTAGATAAAAAGTGAAAGGGTAGGTAAACATGTGATGGTTAAAAAGAAAAAAACAGTCTGAAAATTGGCGTTCAGTCGACTGAATAGTCTGTTCAGTCGACTGAATCAAAGTACGAAATATTTCTGTGTTAGATTCAGTCGACTGAACAATATATTTAGTCAACTGAATTTTTAGCTGAAATTTTCTGTTGAACTTTTAGTCGACTGTGCAGATGGTTCCAGTCGACTGAGCTATGTAAATATTGTTTTTCTCTTTAAGATCAGTCGACTGAGCAGTGGGTTTCAGTCGACTGACACATGCATTTTTGTTGTTTCTTTTGATTTTTGAAAGTAAACAATTTATTTAAAAGAAATAGTTACAGTTATATAGATGTAACATCATGAAAATACATTATAAATGACTATTTCTTCGGGGATGGACTTGGATTTTTTTCTTCGTTCTTCCCATAATTTATTTCCCATGAATTTGGAGTATACTGACGAGTCTTTGGGGACGTCCAAGGATTCAAGGGATCAGCCGGTGTACGGTAAGATGAAGATGGATCGAACACATTACTTGGTCGAGGTAGGGGTTCGCTCACCTCATTTTTCTTTGAACTACAAAAATGTAACCCAATTTTCTCAAGAAAACTTAGTCGTCTTGCCGTTACTTTCTGTTCAAAATATAATTCTCGTTGGAGATTAATTTGTTGTTGTTGAAAATGATGAATCTTGTCAATCTTTCTTTTTGTATCAGGGGAGGTAAAATGGCCACGTTTTGCCTTCTTTGATTCCGGTGTGTAACCAGTGCGATAGTTTTCCCATTTATACACTAGTTCATGCTTTGGTGTTGGCGTTGGAAGATTTGGTGACGCAGGAGTGTTTTTGACTGAGGAGGTGATGTTGATACGTGAGTTTGAGCTATCGTAAGACATTTTTAGATAGAATTTTCAAACATTGTAATTCTTTTGAAAATAATTATATGTATAAAATTATATTTATAGTATAGAAATGCAAAAAAAAATGTGGTGGAAAATTAATAAGGTTTTAGAACCAATCATTGTTTTATTGGATTAAAAAAAAATTGGTTAGAAATGGGTGGATTAGAGACATCCTTTAATCTATTATGTATTAGGTAGAGAAATATATATATTGAATAATTTTGTTTTAGTTATTCAGTTGTATTTTTATAAAATTTGCTATAAAATATCTTTAAAAGAAATTATTCCTAATTCTCGTCGCAATTTTATAAATGAGTTTTCTAATAAAGGTTTAGTAAATATATCGGCAATCTGATTTTCGGTAGAAATATGTTCTAAATTTATGATTCCTTTTTCGATATTATCACGTAGAAAGTGGTGACGAATATCTATATGTTTTGTACGAGAGTGATTAACTGGATTTTTAGATAAATTTATTGTACTTGTATTATCACAATATATTGTAGAGTTTGTTAAATTTATATTAAAATCCTTAAGTGTTTGTTGCATGTAAATAACTTGAGTACAAGCTAAAGCGGCTGATATATACTCTGCTTCACAGGTTGAAAGCGAGACACAATTTTGTTTCTTACTTAACCAAGATACAAGTGCTTTTCCAATGAAATGGCACGTACCACTTGTACTTTTTCTATCTTTTCGAGATCCACCAACATCAGCATCACTGAATGATACTAACTCAAATGGACACTCTTTTGGATAGAAAAGACCAAAATCTTTAGTATTGTTAAGATATCATATAATTCTTTTTACCGCTCTTAAATGTGATTCTTTAGGATTAGATTGAAATTGTGCACATAAACATACACTCATCATTATGTCTGGTCTACTAGCGGTTAAGTAAAGTAAGGAACCTATCATACTTCTAAACAATTTTTGATCTATACTTTTGCCATTTTCATCTCGATCGAGATGAGTTGTGGTACTCATAGGAGTAGGCTTTCCAGAAGTGTTTTCCAGTCCAAAACGTTTAATTAGATTAGCACAATATTTTTCTTGATTTAAAAAAATTCCATTTGTTAATTGTTTAATTTGTAACCCGAGAAAATAAGATAATTCTCCCATGTGTGACATTTCGAACTCCTTAGTCATTATATTTGAAAATTCTTTACATAAGTTTTCATTAGTTGAACCAAATATAATGTCATCTACATATATTTGAATTATTAGAATGTCATTAGTAGTGTTTTTAATGAATAGAGTTTGATCTACTTTTCCGATTTGAAATCCCGAATCTAGTAAATAGCTTTTAAGTCTCTCATACCAAGCACGAGGTGCTTGTTTAAGACCATATAGGGCTTTCTTTAATTTATATACATGATCCGGATATTTTTCGTGTATGAATAAAGGGGGTTGTTCTACATACACATTTTCTTTTATAAAACCATTTAGAAAAGCACTTTTAACATCCATTTGATAAAGTTTAAAATTGTGAAAACAAGCGAAGGCTAATAGAATACGTATTGCTTCAAGTCTTGCAACGGGAGCAAATGTTTCTTCAAAGTCGATACCTTCTTCTTGATTATATCCTTGTGCTACTAGTCTAGCTTTATTCCTAGTTATATTTCCTTATTCGTCTACTTTATTTTTGTAAACCCATTTTGTTCCTATAACAGATTGATTATTAGGACGAGAAACTAAATCCCAAACATCGTTACGTTCAAATTGATTTAATTCTTCTTGCATAGCAACAATCCAGTAGTCATCTGTTGATGCTTCTTTAGGATTTTTAGGTTCTAATGTAGAAATGAAAGCAACATTCCCATTTGGTTTAGCTGACTTCTAGTTTTAACTTGAGAATCAATTTCACCGATTATGTTTTGTACAGGGTGATCTCATAAGATTCTAGGTGGAGATCTAAGTTTGGTATTATTTATATTTTCAATATTTGTATTGTCTGTATTTATTATAAATTCATCATCATCTTTTATACTCAAATTTTTATTAAAGTTTTCATCAAAAGATACGTGTAAAGTTTCTTCAATTATATTTGTTAGTTTATTAAAAACTCGATATGCCTTACTTCGTTCTGAGTATCCTACAAAAATTCCTTCATCAGCTTTTGGATCGAATTTTCCTAGTTGGTCTTTTGTATTTAAAATAAAACATTTTGATCCAAATATTTTAAAATAAGAGATATTTGGCTTTCTATTGTTAAAAAGTTCATATGAAGTATTTTTAGTTAATGGTCGAATAGAAATACGATTTAATACATAACATGCAGTAGCTACGGCTTCTGCCCAAAAATGTTTTGGTAGAAGGCTTCCATTTAATAATGTTCTTGCACATTCTTGTAATGTTCTATTCTTTCTTTCCACTACTCCATTTTGTTGAGGAGTTCTAGGAAATGAAAAGTTATGATTTATTCCTTTCTTTTTACAGAAAGATTCAAAAGCTTCATTTTCGAATTCGCCACCATGATCACTTCGTATATTCTTAATTTTCAAATCTTTAGTGTTTTGAATTCTTTTGACAAATGTTTTAAAGTGCTCAAATGTATCACTTTTATTTTTCATAAAAATGGTCCATGTATATCTTGAAAAATCATCAACTATTACAAATACATATCGATTATGATTAATGGATTGAACTTGTGTTGGTCCAAAAAGATCCTTATAAAGTAATTCTAGTGGTTGTAAAGTTGAAATATTTTTCTTAGATTTGAAAGATGATTTTGTTAATTTTCCTATTTGACAATCATCACAAAGATTTTTTATCTTAAAGTTTATCTTAGGTAAACCTCTTACTAATTCATTTTTAGAAAGTTTTCTAATAGTTTTGAAATTAATATGACAAAATCTTTTGTGCCACAACCAAGGATCATTATCTTTGGCTAGTAAACACATATTTGTATTATGATTAATTTTCAAATTTAAAACATAAATATTCCTATCTCTATTTCCTTAAAAACAAGATTTTAGTTTTGATCAAAAATACTACATTTATTTTTCGAAAAAGTTATTATAAAACCTTTGTCACAAAGTTGACTTATGCTTAGTAGATTATGTTTTAGATTTTTAACTAATGAAACATTTGTAATAAAAGGTAAATTTGATGTACCTTAATTGCTCACATCTCCTTTGCCAATGATATAGCCTTTTGAATTGTCTCTGAAGGTAACTGAGCCACCATCAAAGTATGTGATGTTTGTAAGCATATCTTTGTCGCCGGTCATGTGTTTTGAGCAACCACTGTCTAGTATCCATTTCTTCTTTTTGAGTGGGACCTGAAAATAAATACAAAATTATTGGTACCCACCTTTCAATAGGGTCCTAAAAGTTAGAACTTAGGAAACCAAACCCAATTTGGTTCAGTATCCTTTTTATAAATATAATTTTTATTATTATGAACACTATCCATAAATGCTTTGATATATTTATTCCTTACCAAAATATTGTTAGTCTTTGGAACCCAAATTTTAACTATATTAGTTTCTTCTTTTGTTCTAATAGGTTTTCTTAACAACATTTGTTGTTTTGAATCAATATTCCTCTTAAAATTGTATTTATCTTTTTAGGAATTTTTGGTTCCTTTTTATATCCTAATCCATGTTTATTCGAGGAAGATTGAGAATTTTCTAAAATCTTAGATAAATTTTCTCTTCCTTTGTTAAAGTTAGAAACATTTTTAGTGATATTATCTAATCTAACTTGAAGACTATTATTTTCTAGCTCAACTTGTTTAATCTGAATTTTTAACTCATGATTTTCAGAAACAATTATATCATTTTTTGTCTTTTGATTTTCAATTTCTTGACTTAAAAAAGATAATTGAGTTTCCGAATTTGAAAGAGACTCTTGAACTTTTTCAAGTTCTTCTTCTAGAATTTTCTTTTCATCTTTTAACATATCCCTTTCAAACTCAGCTTTATTCTGATTTTCACGAGTTTCCTTAAGTTTCTTTTTAAGATTTTTTATTATACTCAATAGTTCAGTATTTACATCAATTAAACCGTCGAAAGTTAAATTACTAACCTCAGATTCTTGAGCCATAAAGCATACATTCGCTTGTTCATTGTCGCTATCATTTTCACTTTCAGATGAAGATGAATCTGAATCATCCCATGTTACAGAGAATGCCTTCTTTTTGAATTTTTCTTTCTTGTTTTTGTTCTGATTTTCCTTCTTTTGCTCTGAACAATCTTTTTGCATGTGACGTTTCTTGTGACAGTTGAAGCATTCTATATTCGAGGATGAAGGTTTGTTCAAGAAATTCTTTTTGAATCCGTTTTTATTTTCTTTTCTATATCTTAAGAATTTCTTGAAATTTTTGGCTATAAATGCTAAATCCTCATCTTCAGACTCTGATTCTTCCTTTTCCGCATGAAAAGCTACATTTTTTCTTTCTTGTGCTTGATCTTTCTTGGCTTGCATATTTACTTCATACGACATAAGATTTCCAATTAATTCTTCTGGTTTCATTGTAGATAGATCATTTGCTTCTTCGATTGCTAAGACTTTTCTCTCCCATTCATCAGTGAGTGAATTTAGAACTTTAGATACAATATCAAAATCCGTGTATTTTTCTCCTAGTCCTATTAAGGCATGATGAATATCTTAAAACCTTGAGTACATGTCATTGATGGATTCATTCTGTCGCATTCTAAAGTTTTGGAACTGGTTCTTTAACATGGAGATCTTTGTTTGTTTAACCTTGTTTGTGCCTTCATGTATGGTTTTAAGTGTACTCCATATCTGATGTGCAGTAGTACAAATGCTTACACGATTGAATTCATTTCTGTCCAAAGCACAAAATAACATATTCATAGCTTTGGCATTTGCACTAACTTCATTCTTCTGAGCTTGTGTCCATGTAGAATATTCCGTTGTGGGTACAACGAGTTCTGCTTGTGTTGCATTCCAGGCTTCAAAACTTTTATAGTTTAGTCCATTGAATAGAGGGGGTCTTTGAGTAGATTGTCCTTCCGCAAATGTAGAGTTATAGGTAGATGTTGTGCTTGTGTTGTTTTCCATATTATCAATATGTCAAATAACGGTGTTATGGTTATAGGACGTCCTTGCTCTGATACCAATTGAAAGAGTCTATGCGGTAGGATCGAATAATATGGAATAGTAAAATGGTCTAGGTAGATAGTAATAAGCAGTAAGTAAAGTAGACACCCAGACTTTATACTGGTTCGGACCTCTTGTCCTACGTCCAGTCCCTAAGCTCCTCTTAGGAATTCAACTAACCAACATCCCTCACTTAACCCGGAGGAATAGGTTTACAACTTACCCGAACAACCGAACGGGATTTCTTGCCTCAACTACCGAAGAGGACTTCAAACTGGATACAAAAGGTATTTCTGACTTGTTGTGTTCTTGATAACACTAATGAGTCAAATTGAGTACAACTTTCCTATAATCTTATCCTCGAGAGTATACAAAGTGTTTGTGAAGATTTAGGATATGTGAATTGCTATGAATCAAAAGGTGTTATAGTTATAATAGAGGTTCAAGCAATTGGTTTGTGATTGCTTTTGAAAACTTAAGAAATCTGAAAGTATGTTCAAGTAAATAGAAAGATTAAAGCAATTAGAATTGGTGAATTAAATGATGTTAGAATGATGTATTTATTCTTGTAGAAGAGGTGCATGTGTTGCCAAAGGTTGCAGACAAGAGATGCTTTCATTTCCATTGGAGAATGGTTGCAACTCTTGGGAAGAGGAAGGTGTCTATTCAGAGAAAATTCACAGTTACAAATTCAGTCGACTGAGCAGGAAATTCAGTCGACTCAAAATATAAAGAGAAATTTTCAAGAATGCTTTCAGTCGACTGCGCAGGAAATTCAGTCGACTGAAACTATGCATATTTGTAAATGTGTGCCAGTTTCAGTCGACTGTCCATACCTGTTCAGTCGACTGAACTATAAAAGTATGCACAGTGAATGTGTGAATAAAAAATGAAGTTTTATGAATGTGTTTTCGTGTTCGTGCAAATCTCTTGAGGATAGATTTTAACAAATAATCTAGACTTTAGACCTATAAAAATCATACTCATGTTTATACTTTGGTCTTCATTGATCTTCCTCTGATTTTGCATATATCTCTTCTGTTGGGCGAATTCTCACCACCGATCCAAGCCCACACCGAGTCCACTCATCACCGGACCGAGACCACCGAACCAATCCTCACAACTCACCACCGGACCGAGATTACCGAACCACTCCTCACAACTCCGAGACCACCGAACCAATCCTCACAACTCACCACCGGAACGAGGATACCGAACCAATCACAACTCCACTCATCACCGGACCAAGACCACCGAACCAATCCTCACAACTCACCACCGGACCGAGGCTACCGAACCAATCACAACTCCACTCATCACCGGACCGAGACCACCGAACCAATCCTCACAACTCACCACCAGACCGAGGCTACCGAACCAATCATAACTCCACTCATCCCCGGACCGAGACCACCGAACCAATCCTCACAACTCACCACCGGACCGAGACTACCGAACCAATCCCAATTCCACTCACCACCGGACCAACCACTGCCGAACCAACAATGCCAGGCCAGATTACATCAGCCCAGGCCCGCCAACAGCTATATACATCCAAGGCCCCTACTCTCAGCCTCACTCTATAAATAGAGGGGTAGGGGTACAACAATGGGGGCAAGTTTGAGAGCTCAAACACGGATAGAACTTTCAAACAACTTTCATATACTTGTATCAAAGCTTTGTACTTGTAATCTAAACAAGAAAGGAGAAATAATATATAAAGTGGACGTAGGCACATTTTGGCTGAACCACTATAAATCTGTGTGTCTTTTACAGTTTAGTCCCTGCTTTTTACATATTTGCATAAATTACCCAGACCACTAAAAACAACATAAAATCAACTAAATCACACGACTTGGAGGTGTTTGCCCATTTTTTGTGCAAACATTTTTGGTGCTTTCACTAAGAGTGAGAAGCTCGAAGCTTCAGCTTCTCCCACTTAACCTTCTTCCTAACAGCGTCGTTCATTGCTTGGAAAACATGCCTCCGAGGCAGAAAAAAGGCGTTAACAAAGGAAAGAACATCGCAACTAGCAGTGTTCCAAATCCAGTGGTCACAGATCAAGTAAATCGTCCCATTCGAGTAGCAGTACCAATTGAAGGTCAGGCAAATCCGACAACCCCTGCCACAGAACAGCCGACAGCAATTACTAGGGCAGATCTAGACAGGGTTGTGGCTGAAGTGACTAACCGCTTCACATCCCAGTAGGAAGCCTTGGTGGACCAACTCATGTCACGCTTAAGGGATGCTGAAGAGTCCAACCGCAACACTGAATCATGGGGTGAGTCCTAGTCTGGAGGATCTCAGAGACAACAAAGATCTTCCTTCTTCGAAGGAGCTAACGACAGAAGCGGCCATGGTAGGAACCGAGACCGAGCTCAGCCCGAAGTTACACCTGAGGAAACACTTGGAACCGAACCCAACGGGGGAGGTACCGGGCGGAGGTCAACTGTAGTCGAGCCTGTCGTACTGCCTAACCACGGAAACACCAGTGAACGGGGCCGAGCTAGAGTCCAGCCCAAAGTTGGACCCGAGGAAGTGCTTAGATCAGAACCCAGCAGGGGAAGATCAAGGCAAGGGCCAACTGTAGCTGACCTTAGCATGCTCCCAGAAGACCAAAGACAACCACTGGAAAATAATAGGAATGATAGACGATACCATCCCTACAGGTCATCTGAACGGAATCAATCCCACAGAGCAGAACCGAACTCATTTCTATCTGCTCCAAATTCTGATGAAAGGATGGCACGCTTGTTCAGAGAGTGCGTCCAACGGGATCAAAGAGACCGAGGAATAGGCGCTAGGGTAACCAGCCCTTTCGCCCGCAATATCGAAATTGCCATCACCCCCCGAGAATGGAAAATGCCAACAATGGAACCTTACAAAGGAACCTCTGACCCCGTTGTACACTTACAGAGATACACACAGCATATGCTCATGAGTGTAGCAACAGAAGGAGTGCTGTGCAAATGCTTTCCGCTATTCTTAGCAGATCTAACTACCTCCTGGTTCTTCCATCTACCCCAAGGATCTATCAGCTTATGGGAGATGTTGAAAGAAAAGTTCATCAGCCAGTTCCGCATTCATGTAGAGCAGCCCAAGGACGCTTATTCCTTATCCAGTATCAAACAAAAACCTGGAGAGAAAGTGCAGCAATATCTAACCCGATTCAATGCCGCAGCAGCCACAGTCCAAGATGCCGATGAGAAGCTTATCTTCATGGCCCTCTATAGCGGTGTGCATCCGGATACTAAATTTGCTAGAAGATTGACCAAAGAAAAACCAGCTACTTTACCCGATTTCTTCCATGAAGCTGGGAAATATATGAGACTTGAAGATGCTGCCACTGAGAGGCAGACAGGGAAACAAAATAAGACAACTCACGGCAACACACCTGCTGTAGCAAAGGACGTTCGAAGAAATGATTCTAGAGACAACGCTGGGGGCAAGAAGGGTGAAAAGCGCCTATATCGGCCAGGACCGAGATTTGATGCTTACACCCCGTTGAATGAAACGATCGAAAACATCTTCCTGGCCACTCAAGACGAAGTTAGATACAAACGCCCCCCGCACAAGAAGGAATCAGATAACGCAATTAAGTCTGGAAAATTCTGCCGCTTCCACGAATCCCATGGGCATGATACCAACGAATGCCATCATCTCCGGGACTTGATTGAAGAACACATCAGAAGAAGAAGACTAGAATGCTATGTAAAAGGCCAGGACAGGACTCCAGTTCCTGCCAATGAGAACCCAAGGCTACCCTCCCCAGAAATAGGCAGAGGAAATCGCAACACCGGCGGCTCCAGTCAAGAGAAGATAGTGGTCCATACCATCTCGGGAGGGCACACATCGCCGACGGAAGCTGGGCAGAGATGGAAAGGTACGGAAAGTCACTTAGAAACAATGAAGAATGCGTCAATTCCATTATTGAAGAACGCCACCCGAAGCGGATAGAGAATGATGACATCACATTCAGTAGGCGTGACCTGGAGGGAAGGCAGTACCCTCACACGGATCCCATGGTTTTCTCTGCCCGGCTCGGCCCAGCCGAGGTCTTCCGAATTCTAGTAGACACTGGAAGCTCAGTAAATATCCTATTCAAGCATGCTTTTGACAAAATGAAGCTGTCATTAAAGGATGTTCTTCCTTGCAATAAACCACTACATGATTTCACTGGAAATGCGAAGATGCCCCTCGAATGACTGGACGTCTTTGTTGAAATTGGAAGTCATCCCCACTCCGTTGTGCGGAAACAGACATTTGTGCTGATAGAAAACCACTCGGCCTACAACGCCTTCTTAGGAAGGCCAGCCTTGTCTGACTTCCAAATTGTCCTGGCCCCATGGTGCTTGAAGATGAAATTTCCAACGGACAATGGAGTAGGGTAAGTAGAGGGAGACCAGGACATTGCTCGAGATTGCTATGTAACCGAACTTCGCAACAACCACAGGAAGGATAAAGGGAAGAGTGTAGAGATTGCCCTCTGCACAAAAAGTTTGGAAGCATAGCAACTAAAGAAAGCCCCTCCTCTTCGATATACCAGCGACCCTTTCAATGAATTAGACCCAGGGACAAAGAGGAGGAGGCCACCGCCGAGCCTGCAGAGGCTATGGAATTTGTATCTGTAGACAGACATGACTCGAGTAGACTATTGAAAGTCGGGTCCCAACTAAAACCAGAGCTGAAGGAACAACTCATTGTTTTTCTCCACCACAACTTGGATGTATTTGCGTGGTCACACGCTGACATGACCAGAATCTCCCCTGACATAGCATGCCACGTATTAAACATTGATCCTACCAAGGCGCTAGTAAAACAGAAAAAGAGAAGTATGGGGGCAGAACGATCAGCTGCCCTCGATGAAAAAGTAAAGAACCTACTTGCCAACGACTTCATACGAGAAGCCATCTACCTAGAGAGGATCGCCAACCCGGTGCTGGTAAAGAAGGCTAATGGGAAGTGGCGAACATGCATTGACTTCTCCAACTTAAATGACGCCTGCCCGAAGGATTGCTTCCTACTTCCCCGAATCGATCAGCTTGTAGACAGCACAGCCGGACACGAACTCTTATCTTTTATGGACGCATACTCAGGATATAACCAAATTCCTATGCATGCTCCCGATCAAGACCACACTAGTTTCATCACTGATCGGGGATTGTACTGCTACAAGGTAATGCCTTTCGGACTTAAAAACGCAGGGGACACCTATCAGTGCCTCGTCAACAAGATGTTTGCAAGGCTAATAGGACAACCTATGGAAGTTTATGTGGATGACATGCTGGTAAAGTCAAGGGGAGCCGACGATCACGTAAACCACCTGGATGAAATGTTTCAAGTACTTCACCAATATGGAATGAAGCTAAATCCCCTAAAGTGCTCCTTCGGAGTATCATCAGGAAAGTTTCTAGGATTCATCGTCCATGCCAGAGGAATTGAAGCAAACCCTGAACAAATCCAAGCTCTGAAAGATATCAGGATACCTTCTACCCGAAAGGAGATGCAAAGCCTAAATGGGAAGGCGGCCGCCCTGAGCAGATTCATCTCTAAAGCGACCGACAAATGCATCCCCTTCTTCGAAGCTCTAAAGAAAGAGAAAGGAAAATTTGAATGGACTGACGAGTGCTTAACAGCTTTCCTTAACTTAATCGAACACCTCCAGAGACCACTAGTACTCTCAACTCCGAACAAAGGCGAAGAGCTATACCTATACCTTGTTGTGTCATCTCATGCTCTAAGCGCCGCGTTGGTGAGAGAAGACAAACGCACGCAGCGGCCAGTATACTTTGTAAGCAAGAGGTTTACAGGGGCGGAAGCCAGATATCCTAAACTTGATAAACTAGCGTAATGTTTACTAATCACATCACGGAAACTGCGTCACTATTTCCAGTCTCATTCCATCAGAGTTCTGACCGATCAACCACTAAGGCAGGTACTCCATCGTCCCGACACTTCTGGGCGACTACTTAAATGGTGCATTGAACTAAGTCAATACGATATCACCTGCCATCCTCGCACCGCCATCAAGGGACAAGCCATGGCCGATTTCATTGCCAAATTCACTACCAACGAAGGTAAGGAGCAATCGGAAATAGCAGAAGACATCAAGTGGAATCTCTTTGTGGATGGTGCGTCGAACGAACAAGGCTCGGGGGCAGGCGTAGTAATAATCACTCCTAGGGGGAATAAGCTACACTATGCTATAAGGTTGGAATTCGCTGCCACCAACAACGATGCAGAGTACGAAGCAGTGATAGCTGGATTAGAACTTGCCTTAGAAATCGGAGCCAATTCTTTGTGTCTTCATAGCGATTCCCAACTTATTGTAAATCAAATACTAGGAGAATTCCAGGCTCGAGAAGAACGACTCATGGCATATTTAAAGAAGACCAAGTTGCTTCTCAATCGATTGGATCACTATCTAATCAAACACATCCCTCGGGAAGAGAACCAAGAGGCTGACGAATTGGCAAAGCAAGCTAGCATAAGAGACGGCGCTATTTCCGGAGCAGTAGCCATCTCAAAGCAACTGACCCCAAGTTTTGAGAAAGTGAATCTGATAGTTGCAACCGAAGAAGCAACTTGGATGACCCCCATCCGAGACTACTTACAAAGTGGCACACTACCCAACGGGCATAACGAAGTCAAGAAAATCTTGAGGAAAGCTTCCCGCTACACAATACAAGAGGGCACCCTCTATCGGCGCGGCTTCTCTAACCCCTTATTAAGGTGTGTCGCTGGAAGGGAAACCAAGGAAGTCTTATCCAACATCCATCAAGGAAGCTGCAGAGATCACATGGGAAGGCAGACTTTGGCAAAAAAGATACTCCGATATGGATATTTCTGGCCCACCTTAAGCAAGGACGCCTTAGATTTCGTCAGGAAATGTGACAGATGTCAGAAGTTTGCTAAGATTCCACGGCTACCAACAACTGAGATTACTCAAATGACCAGCCCTTGGCCCTTTGCAGTATGGGGAATTGACTTGATTGGCGAACTGCCAATGGGCCGAGGCGGGGCCAAATATGCTATAGTGGCAGTCGACTATTTCACCAAATGGGTGGAAGCAAAACCCCTAAATAAAGTATCTTCAGCAAAAGTTATTAACTTCTTGATCAAAAATGTTCTATGCAGGTACGGAGTCCCACTTTAAATCATATCGGACAATAGACTTCAGTTTGACAGCGAGGAGTTCGCCAATTGGTGCCAAGAGCACGGAATTCACAAAAGCTTCTCATCCGTCGCTTATCCCCATGCAAACGGACAAGTCGAAGCCGTCAACAAAATTCTCAAAACTCTAATCAAAAAGAAACTCGAAAAGTCAAAAGGTGCTTGGGTGGATGAACTTCCTACGGCACTATGGGCCTATCGCACGTCTTTCAGAACATCAACGTGGCATACTCCTTTCTCTTTGGCATACGGATCGGAGGCTATGCTCCCAGTTGAAACTATAGTGCCTTCCCACCGTAGGATCCACTATAACCCGAAAGAGAACGAAGAGCTCCTCTACATATCTTTGGATCTAATTGAGGAAAGAAGAAATGATGCAGCCCTCAAGACAGCAGCTCACAAGCAAAAAGTGGCAGCACAATACAACTCCAAAGTCAAGCATCGCAGCTTATAAAAAGGAGATCTTGTCCTTAAGTGAATCTTCCCGCACCCCGGAGCACAAGATCCAATCTGGGACGGACCATATGTAATTCATAAAGATCTCCACAATGGAGCTTATATTTTGTCAACAGTAGACGGGGAGGTGTTCCAGAGGGCATGGAACATCCAACACCTTCGTCGATACTTTTCTTAACTTGTACTGCCCATATGAAGTGAATTAACAAACAGAATCAGTAGACGTAGGCATTTTCGTGCCGAACCACTTTAAAAAACTTGTCTCCTTTTAACTTGTTCCTTTATATCTTGGCTGCTCGTTAACTTTATCCTTTTCTGTTGAACAAAATCCTGTGTAATGACATTCCCATTCAAGACACATCACGGCGCAACCTCACCTGGACAAGACCTAACAGGTACTACGCGAATCTATGCCCTCGCCAATGAGACACTTTTGCTCCAGCATCCCTCTGCTGCGGGTTAACTCATTGCTCGCGATCGGCCCTTAAAGCCAACTGTAATGAGCCGATTATAAGCCACCGAGAAGGCCGACTATAGCCGAGGCAGCTCATTACGGCGTTCGGCTCGCCGGCAACCGTGAACCTACTTTAAGCCCCAACATAAGGTGTGGCCAGCCAGGGGTAGTTCACGGTTGACGATCGGCACCCACGCTAGCCGGTCACAGTAAATCGAAAAATACCCACGATTACGGGCCATAATGGCCCGGGTAGTTACTATGCGCGATCTCAGCTCCGAGTGTCTTAAGTACGGCTGTGGTAAAAAAGATAAACTCCCCGCAAAGGCGTAAGATGGGTGACAAATGTCTCCAAGACCCACAGCTAGGGAAAGTGACTACAAAACCCGTTTTCCACGAACTTAAGCACATCGAAGGCCTTCCGTGATTGGAAGTTTTACTATTTCTCATATTTCAATTCTATTTAAAGAACTTTTCTCCTGTCCTCTATAACAATCCCTAAATTACAGGATACAGAGTAGGAGATACTCGCCAATGGGAGTAGGAACTCACAATTGGATGGTAGGGCATTCGACTGCATTCCATACTCGGTCATACAAGATATTCCAAACTGCCATCTACAATTAGAACATGAAAGGTGGTATTTTCTTCTTTTATGTACAAATACATGGCTATAATTTATGCATACATCACACTAGCATTGCAAGGCATGAAATTATGTTTTAAGCAAGAACTTGACATCAAACACAATTGAATTACAAGCACACGCACAGCTGTATTTCTCACGCAACGTGTCAAAATAGCAAAAACATTCAAAAATGACAGAATCAGCTTTTAAAAAAAATTACACGTCAAGAATAATGTTGTTTATTACAAGTAACATAATTACAACCTAAAAGTTACGTTACTGTTTTGAGACTAACATATACAACAATGTCAAGTCAACAAAAAGATATCCAAGTCAAGTCAAGGAGCCGGCTGCATCGGAGCTTTACCCTTGTCCTGTTGCCCACATGTCCGGTCAAAGAAAGAATTCATTAGTGATAAGCAACCAAGTTAATGGAAAGACTAGAAGGGAAGACTTACCAGCGCCTGCTTCCTGACCATCCTGATCATCATCCTCTACTTGCACACCTACCTCCTCAGCGGCAAGCAGCCGCATACCCTCCTTCACCGCCACCTTCTCCTCCTTGGTAAACTGGGCAGTGACCACATCCATTCTGAAGACCGCGCCACCCTCTTTATCCGCATCAGCCCTAGCCTCCTCCAGAGCCCTGAGATAAATCCTGGCCATAACTCCGGGGTAATCATCCATCCAGGATAAGTTACCCTGTTTCCAAGTACGGAAATACATATCATGGAGCATCTCATACATCATCCCCTCGTTTTCCTCAAACTCCCTCATTCGGTCCTCAGAAGATCGCAGCTTTGCTACCGCAGCATCCCTCTCCGATTGATATCGTGAGCGGTCAGCCTGAAGGGATATCCTCATCGCCTCCATCTCCTCCTTCAACCTGGACTGAGCAAGCTCCGCGGCCTCAAGTCTCCCCGATAATTCATGTACCCGCTCGAGGTCCGCTTGTCAAACCTCATCCACCGTCGCAATGGCCATGTCAATCCGCTCCTTGCAGGCGGCCTCCATTTTTCGCAACTCTGCCCTGCTGGCCTCTTCCATAGTCTTCTTCAGTTGCCTGGATGCGGCCTCGTGCTGAGAAATTTGAATGGCTTGATAGGCAAGTTGCTTAGCCTGGTCGGAAACCATTAACCGTAACTGAATGTTGGCACTCCCAATTTCCTCCCCGGCCTTGACTAGTCGGGCATGATGCCCCATCAATTTCCTGGTCTCTTCGGCAACCCGGTCGATGTTCGCCTTAGCTTCATCCCCCAAAGTTACAACCCGGGTGGTAAGCAAATTAAGGTCCAGGGACTTAGCTTTGTCAAGCACCCGTACCATAGGATTGCGAGGGAGAAGGTGCTCACCAGTAGCCTCATCGAAGGAGATGTCATGAGAGGCCGGGTCCAGGTATGGATGACCCGCAAACGGATTACGAACCAAGTCAGGGTGATCTATCAGGGTGACGGTTGGATCCTTAGACGGATGTGGGGAAGGCATAAACTCAGTATCCTCCTCCGTAATATCGTGAATAGGTTGGAGTGGGGCCGGAGGGCCAGGAGGAGATTCAAACGAAGATCAACTCATCTTCCTCTTTTGTATATCTTCTTCAATAACTCCAAGAAGAGGACGATAGCCGACTACGTCTCCAGGGCGGTTAGTAGGAGGCTTCGGTTTGGCAGAAGCTTTGAGAAGTCTGTATTGTTCAAGCCTGTACAGAAGATCTGAGGTCTTGGCTGTTTGGCCCGCTCCTGGAATGAAAACAAAGTGTCACCAGCATGCATTGAGACATCATTCAAGAATTAAAAAGAATAAAGAGAAATTCACCTTGAATCGCAGAAGTTGCCTCAGTAGAAGCACTCCCGGAAAATAAACCGGCGCCAGTCCCGGCCTTACCAGCTTTCTTGGGTTTCTCCACCAAGGCCGGTCCTTCCTCCAACTCTTCGAAGGCTTGGCGGAGAGCGTCATCTGTCCACTCTTGAATCACGCCTGCCTGCCCAGGAGGTAAAGCCCCGGTGCCATCACCACTTTGTCCTTTGCCACCATCATCGCCGTGACGATCACCGTCACCTTCCCTACCACTTCCGCTCTCCGCCTCACCTCCTTCATCCTCGTCTCTTTCCTCCTCCACATTTTCTTCCTCCGGAACAACTGGACATGTGATAGGGGAGGGTCCATCTGACTTCTTGAGTTTCTCCCCCCCGGCAACTGGGTGTATCAAGAAGGGTCTCCTTTTGCAGCTCTTCGCCGTAGCCCCTCCTTTAGCGTTGGCAGCTTTCTCCTCCGCCATGTCTCTCTGCTTGACCACGGACTGATGTGGTAGAATAAGGTTGTGCCCCAGAAGTGTAGCGTTCCTGATCAAGTAAGAAGCAGACCTATCCCTTCCCGTAATGGCTTCTATTTCCACAGCCATCTGAACCAGGCGATCGTTTTCCACGACCGCAAAGCCACCTGTCGCTAGCAAGAAATAAAAGCACATAAGAAGAAGCATTGCAGTCAGAACGGAAATCATAAATAAGCTTCAACTTACAGCCAGAGGTGAAGCGACGGATGGAAACAGAGTCATCCATGATGAAAAACCATTCTTTCTTGAACATGTTGAACTTCGAATATAAGTCCAGGACCGGCTTGAAAGATACGGCTGATTCCAAGCTGATGTATGGAGACCCCTTCTTATAGCCTCTCAAATTGTACAAATACCGGATCTCCCGGTTGGAGGGAGGACGCCCGTATATCCTCTGGAAAATGACAAACAGGCTCACCAGGATGGCGTAGAAGTTAGGCTGAAGCTGAAATGGAGCCACCTTCAAGTAGGTGATGAAGCTGATTATCCAAGCATTGATCGGGGGAATTGCCCCACACATACAATGGTACCTACTATAGGCAAAATATCCATCGGGGGGATTATATGGCATCACTCCCTCCCCCGGCAATAGCATGCGCGCTCTGTCAATCCCAAAGGAGCGAGAAATAACATCAAGCTGCCCGCCTTTGAGAGAGCTTGGGAAACAGTCAGGAGGTGAGTTCAGAAGCTCCTAAGGGCCGTACCCATCTACTAGTGACCTCGGGGTGGGCCCATGACGTCCCGATCCTTACTGAGCTGGGGGCACTGCGGAAGGATCTTCTCTGTCCTGGGATTTCTTCTTTTCTGATCGGGTTTCAACTTTATGAGACATTTATCTGCAACATAAGAAAGTATGAGAGTATGTAGTCTGGAATTTCACTTGTAATTCAAAACATAAGTGCATCCGGTAGTTCAAGGCCGAAAGGTCATTTGGCACTCAAACTCCCGAGTTCATTCGGTAAAGCAAGGCAAAAGGCCATTCGGCACTCGTACTTCACAAGGTACATTCGGTGATTCGGGGCGGAAAGCCCATTCGGCACTCGTACTCCCCAAAGTGTCATTAGGTAGTACAAGGCGAAGGTTCATTCGGCGCTCATGCTCCCCGAACTCATTCGGTAACTCTAGCATAAGGTTCTTCTGGTAGAGGGGAACCTAACCTGATTCGGCGGTTAAGAATCTGGATCGGCTCTTTCAAATAGTAAGAAATGAAGAAGACATGGAGCCCATACTTATAGACAAAAGTAGGGCAGCCGGACCAACTGGTTCGGCACTCGGGTCGAATGAGGGTGTCCAAATAAGCAAAGCGCGACATATGCAGGCATATACCCCACTTTAGGGGGCAAATGTTGGGCGAATTCTCACCACCGATCCAAGCCCACACCGAGTCCACTCATCACCAGACCGAGACCACCGAACCAATCCTCACAACTCACCACCGGACCGAGATTACCGAACCAATCCTCACAACTTCGAGACCACCGAACCAATCCTCACAACTCACCACCGGACCGAGGCTACCGAACCAATCACAACTCCACTCATCACCGGACCGAGACCACCGAACCAATCCTCACAACTCACCACCGGACCGAGGCTACCGAACCAATCACAACTCCACTCATCACCGGACCGAGACCACTGAACCAATCCTCACAACTCACCACGGGACCGAGGCTACCGAACTAATCACAACTCCACTCATCACCGGACCGAGACCACCGAACCAATCCTCACAACTCACCACCGGACCGAGGCTACCGAACCAATCACAACTCCACTCATCACCGGACCGAGACCACCGAACCAATCCTCGCAACTCACCACCGGACCGAGACTACCGAACCAATCCCAACTCCACTCACCACCGGACCAACCACTGCCAAACCAACAATGCCAGGCCAGATTACATCAGCCCAGGCCCGCCAACAGCTATATACATCCAAGGCTCCTACTCCCAGCCTCACTCTATAAATAGAGGGGTAGGGGTACAACAATGGGGACAAGTTTGAAAGCTCAAGCACGGATAGAACTTTCAAACAACTTTCATATACTTGTATCAAAGCTTTGTACTTGTAATCTGAACAAGAAAGGAGAAATAATATATAAAGTGGACGTAGGCACATTTTGGCTGAACCACTATAAATCTGTGTGTCTTTTACAGTTTAGTCCCTGCTTTTTACATATTTGCATAAATTACCCAGACCACTAAAAACAACATAAAATCAACTAAATCACACGACTTGGAGAAATGGGCAAACATCTTCCTTTTTGTTGAAGCACATTGTCATTGATCAAAATCTTCGTGTATCAACAGATATGACCAGTGGGTCGATTGTTGGGGCTTCAATCTTATCAGCGTCTCTGCTTCTAAATATGATATCATTAGATATTGTTTTCTGTTGTTTAGCCGGAGTTCCATCTTCATAATTACTGCATCACTCGAAGTCCGCATGCCTGATAGAGCTGGCATACGACTCCATTTCCCTCCAGCTTCTGTTTGTTGGATGGGGACCACCACTTATTGTATTTATAACTAGCCTTCCGCCCGTACGAGCGGGTTCCTCTTGTCTTTCTTGATTTTGTGCACGATTCTGATTTGACGGGCCCGCACCACCATGCTGCGGCGCCCGCACAAACTGATCTAACTTTCTCTCCCTGATCAACTTCTCAATGAGGTCCTGCAAATGTCGACACTCATTGGTATTGTGGCCATAAGTCTCGTGGAATCTACAGAACTTCCCTGTTTGAATCTGCCTCTCTGACGATTGCTTCGGAGCAGGCTTCTTATATTGCACAGTGTTGCAAGTTTGTAGATATACATTTTCCAATGATGTATTCAATGGCATGTAATTATCAAACATTGGAGCCCTACGTCGTGGGCCTCGGTTCTGATCTCTCTTTTTATCCTGACCATTGGTGCCTCGCGGCTGGGTCTGTTTGTTCTGTATATTCAACTGAACTTTTCCGGAACTCTCACCGGACTGCTTAACTGCTACATTACTTTGTATTCCTTCAGTTCTGGGCATCGCATCGTCCTGCTTCCTAGACTGTTTCGCGTCCTCTTGCCGTAAGAATTGAGCAGCTTTGGAGTAGAAACGGTCCAGCGATGCGGGTGGTTTCCCAGCTAGCCAATTTCCAAACTCAGAATCGGGATCGATTCATTTAGTTAATGCCATCAAGATTGAGTTATCGTTAGGATTACTAATCTCTACACATGCCACGTGGAATCTTTCTAAATAACGTCTGAGTGTCTCTCCTTTAGCTTGGGTGACGCTGGATAGGGTGTTAACGTCTTTAGGTCTAGCGACATGCATACAGAACTGTTCGACAAATTTCTTAGCCAGTTGATCGAACGAAGAGATAGATCTAGGTGGCAACCTTGTGAACCACATTGTTGTGATTACTCCCAACGAGATGGGGAAACTTTGGCATTTTACTGCATCATCATCCCTTGCGGCACTCATTGACCACTCATATTTCAAAATATGTTGATTAGGATCGGAATTTCCTTCGTACATAGGGAGAGTTGGCATTCTGAATCGCCGAGGAGGTTCAGCGTATAATATTTCGTCGGTGAAAGGAGTATGACTGCGGGAGATTCCCCAGTCGTCATTGGTAAGGCCCTGGCTTTCGCGAATCATCTGACGTACCATGGCGGAAATATCGGGCATTGTCGCATTATGTGCATGCTGAGCTAAGGTGTGGTCGGGTTCCACATTGCGAGTTTGAACCGGACGCTGTTGTCGGTTCAAGTCTCGCCTCCTTGGCTCGCCATCTTCTAGGACGTATGGTTCAGGAGTATGCCCACGTTGCTGATTATTCGGATCTGACAGATTTCGGGTATCAACCCTTGTTTCTACCGTGGCGGTTGTAGTGCGATTGTCTGTGGTATATTGTGGAACAACACCTCCTCGTGACGAGGGCCCGGCCTGGAAGCTAGTTGATAGTCCAACCCTCAATTGTCCTACAGTCAAGGCAGGTTGATATCCGGTAGCTTGTGTGTGACTCGCGTCCAATCGAGGTCGTGTAGATCTGCCGTGATAGTCAGATGAAGCAGAGCTTTCAGTGGACGAGTGGGAAGCATCATCCCTCTTGGTCGTCCTGCGCCTTCGGCGGTTTAATTGGTTGGTCAATTCAGCGTTAGCGCGTAGCTGTTCAGTTAAATGTTGCCGACTTTGAGTCAGTTCTTGAAGCAACACTTGGAACTCTTGCCTGGAGACTGGTCCTGACGGATCTGAGTGAGCAGTGTTGTCTTAGTTGGATGGAGGCAGCTGCGTAGGATTCTGTCTATCCTGACCTTCTTGGTCAGCAGCTGTGGAAGTGGTTCTTGTGCTAACCATCTTGAGTGGTGGATTCCTTTCCTAGATTTTATGCAAATCTGAATAGAATGGAAGGATTCTGGATTAGAGATCTGGATCTTCCTCTTGGATTTATGCAATCCGGTATCAATGGTAGATCCAAGGAGCAGGAGAAAAAGCTGGTTTTCTCAGTGAAAGCACCAAAGTGTTTGTACCAAAAATGGGCACAACACTCTTCGAATGTTTTTGAAGAGATAAAAGTGAAGAAAGAAAATTAAAACTGAGGATTATCTAACAAAAACTCCAAATAACAGAAATGTAAAATGCAAAGACAAGCGATTTAGAGTGGTTCGGCGTTTTGCCTACGTCCACTATGAAGATTGATGACTTTATTCTTCGATACTTGAAGATTACAATTTCTTATAATGTAGTACAACTGATTTTATTAGCTAAGTCTGAATATAAGGCAGCGGTGGTGATTTGGAGTAAATCTGGCAGAGTCTGGGCACTCTTTAGCTCTTAAAATTGTCCGACCCTTTTTCTGAATGACCAGGGGCTCTATTTATAGGTGTAGGAGGCTGATATTTCGCCTAAATTTTGGGAGACCAGTTCTGGCACGTGAAGGGGCCCACATGCCCGCTTTCAGGAAATTCGGGCCCACTTTGGGATCGATTCGAAGTCCATTCGAATCGATCAAGAAAACATCCAATCGAGCTGAAATTTGGTGTGGACATTCTTCAACATGTGCATAAGCTTCTGTGAAAATTTCATAGAATTTGGACTTGTAGATTGAGAGATATGGTCGATTCGAAATTGCCTTTCCGGTTGCTGTGCTCTGTTCGAATCGATTTCGTTCGAATCGATAGGGTCGAATCGATGGTGTAGCACGCGAAGGTGTTGACGTGGCGCGCGTTTCTCGCATCGATCCGCTTTCCACTCCGAGTCAACTGGGTCGACTCCATCATTTTCGCCACTTTGACTCGATGGATACGGAGTGGCTTCAGCTGGATGGATACGAAGCGGTACATCCGGACCGATTCGAATGAGTGCTTGCCGATGGTTGCGAACTAGATGGAGTCGAACCGATGGATACGAACAAAGGTTGCTTATGGATTCGAACTTAGGGTCATTTCCTCCAACTTGCATCGATGATATCTTGAGCATACGAACTCGGATTGACTTGAAACTTAGAACATTGTTTTTCCTGACCTTGCTCGACGTGTCTTATCAATTGCAGCCCGATCCGGACTTGGGTAAAATTCATCGGTATCCGTGGTTATCCAATAGCTATTCAATGCTGAAGATGTATGATCCTTACTTTCCAGTCAGTTCCTTGGTATCTCGTCCTTGCCAAAAGGAGGGATAACAATAACTTCTAAATCACTCATATGATTTTCCTATATGACCACTCTGCAGAATGAGAAACAACCATCCCGAAGCAATGAAATAGGTTAGAGCATCTAATTCGGCTTCTATCAAAAGTTATAGCCGAAATAAAATCTCCAAGGGCAAAATAGTCACATAGAAATCGGGATAAATTATAGATATGTAAAACATCCCTATAAACCATATCCCAAAATATTAGAATCACACAACCATAAATGAATTAAATAAAATTCTTTTACGATCATTCGATACGTAAAATACTAGTCGTTACACTCTCCCCCCTTTAGAAATTTTGCCATCGAAATACATAAATAAACATAAGCAACCAAGGTTATCTCGCATGCCTACCAGTCACTAACAAACACTTAACAATTCAACTAAGTAGTTAAATCAATAATAGCAAACAAAACCTATCCTAGCATGCAAAATTCTAATAGTATAAGATATAATGGTGCAAGTAGATACGACATATGGGTCTTACCACTCAAAGAGTCCTAGATAGGCCGTCCTCATACTCTCTTCAGTCTCCCATGTACAATCGCTATCATCCTCACTCCATTGCACCTTAACTAGCTTAACTACGTTCCTCCTAAGTTGTTTCGTCTTATTCCCAATTATTCAAAGCGGCTTATGAGGTCTTGAAACTTCTGGCTCAACCTCTATTTCTTCCAACTGATACCGTGTTACCACGATACCTGAGTCATGCACAAATTTATGTAGATAGGAGGTATGAAAAACATTGTGCACACTAGCCATATTCGGAGATAGGTCCACTTTATAAGCTAAATTCCCAATTCCCTCAATAATTGAAATCGGTCCAACAAATCTGGGTGCTAACTTTCCCTTCCTACCAAACCGAAAAACATTCTTCAAAGGAGAAATCTTAACAAATACCATGTCTCCATCTGAGAATTCCAAATCTCTTCTTCTCTTATCTACATAACTCTTCTGACGGTCTTGAGCAGTCCTCGTTCAATGCCGAATGATTGCTATCTTCTCTGACGTCTCTCTAATCATTTCAGGCCCATGTATCGATTTCTCACCTGCTTCCCACCAACAATAAGGCGAATTACAAGGTCAACCATACAATGCTTCATATGGTGCCATGCCAATATTTGAAAGATAACTGTTGTTATATGCAAACTCTACCAAATTTAAATAATCTTCCCAAGGTCAACCAAAATCTATAATACAAGCTCGAAGAAGATCTTCCAAAATCTGATTCACTCTCTTGGTCTGGCCATCAATCTGTAGGTGATAAGCTGTGCTCAAGTGTAGCTCGGTTTCCAAAATCTCTTGTATGAAATTCTAGAATCCACTGGTAAACAATAGGTCTTTATCGTTTACAATACTCTTTGGTACACCATGGAATTGAACAATCCACTTAACATACGATTTTGCCAACTTGGATGTCGTTCCGGTAGGCTTGATAGGTACGAATCTTGCACTCTTGGTCAGTCGATCTACCACTACCCAAAAACTATCATAGATTGCTCTAGTCCATGGCAATCCATTTATAAAATCCATAGATGCCTGTTCTCATTTCCATTTGGGGTTAGTGGTTGTAGCAATCCACTAGGCTTCTTCTACTCTGCCTTAACTAACTGGCAATTCATACACTTCGAGATGAATTTTCCAACATCATTCCTCATACCTTCCTAGTCGTAAGCCCTCTTCGTGTCTCTATACATCTTGTTACCACCAAGATGAATGGTCAATCTGGAATGATGGCATTCCTTTAGTACTTCATCTCGTAATCAATCAACATCTGGAATAACTAGTCCCTTATCCTTATGAAGCCAACCATCTCGGTCAATCTCATACTTCCGCAAATCATCATATTTCACTCCCATCTCAATATTTTCCATCATCTCTACTAGCTTAGCATCTAGCTTCTAACTAGTACCAATCCTTTCGAGAGTAGTTCTGATCGATATACTACCAACATCTTAGTCTCGAGCTCACAATATGGCCTGAAATCAAATCCAACTACATACTCCATATGCTTTCATTCAAAAAACATAGTTCCTAATCTAGCATGTCTTCTGTTTAGTGCATCTGCCATTGCATTATCTTTCCTTGGACTGTAGGAAATATCAAAGTCATAAAATGCCAAAAATTCTAACCATCGTTGCTGTCGAAGGTTAAGATCCTTCTAAGAGAAAAGATACTTCAAGGATTTTTGGTCCGTGAATAGCTCAAATCTTTCTCCCAACAAATAGTGCCTCCACATGTTCAAACCAAACATAACCGTCGCCAAATCCAAGTCATGGATAACTCCTTTCATGTAGTTTCAACTATCCACTAGCATAAGTAACAACTCTCCCTTTCTGCATCAACATAGTTCCAAGACCAGTATCACAAGCATCTGTGTATACTGTCATCTCTTCGTTCCCACTTGGAATAACCAATACAGGTGCACTCATTAATCTCTCCTTCAGAACCACAAATGCATGTTCACATCTAGCATCCCAAGTAAAAGTCTAATTCTTATTGGTCAAGTTGGTTAACGGTGCTGCAATCTTTGAGAAGTTCTTTATGAAACGCTTATAATATCCTGCCAATCCTGGGAAACTTCTCACATCCATAGCATTCTTGGGCTAGTTCCAATCTTGGATCCTTGCCACCTTTCCGAGATCCACTACTATTCCTTATCCTAACACAACATGACCGAAGAATTTCACGTCTTCTTTTCATAAGTGACACTTAGAGAACTTAGCTCTCAACTTGTGCTTTCTCAAAATCTCAAGCACAATCCTCAAGTACGTCTTATGCTCTTCCTCAATTCTGGTGTAAATCAGATGTCATCCACGTACACAAGCACGAACTTGTTCAACTGATCTCTAAGGACTCTATTCATAAGATCCACAAAGTATGTCAGAGAATTTGTTAACCCAAATGGCATCACCAAGCACTCGTAGAAACCCAACGGTGTCTGAAATGCAGTAATAGGCACATTTTCTTTGTCCACTCTCAACTGGTGAAATCCCGTTGCCGAATCCATCTGAGAAAACACCTTTGTACCACGCAACTGATCAAACAAGTCATCAATCCGTGGAAGCGGATACTTATTCTTCTTCGTAGCCTTATTCAGCTACCGATAATCCACGCATAACATAAAAGAACCATCCTCCTTAGTCACGAATACAACAGGTATGCCCCATTTGGATACGCTTCTCCAAATGAATCCTTTCTTCAGTAGATCATCCACTTGCACCTCTAACTCTTTCTGCTTTCTACATGCCATACGCCTCAAAGACATCGTCATGGGTCTGGCTCCATCCACTAAGAATATAAAACTCAATCTCTCTATGCGGCGGTATTCCTGTCACTTCCTCGAAAACATCAAGGTACTCTTTAGTGATAAGCGCAAATGACAATCCTTCCTGTGGAATCTCAAGCGAATATAGAAAGCTGACTAATACCCCATCCTTTGGTAAGCAGCGTATCACTACCGTTCGCCCTTCCACATTCTCAATTGTCACCTCTAGCTTCTCATAATCAACAACAGCTACATACCTCTTAAGCCAGTCCATTCCCAAAATAATCCCGAACCCAGCAAAATTAAGAACAAAACAATCACAATCAAAAGAACATCATGACTCGTTAACACTAAGACACGACAAACCATATAAAGACTAGTAGATCCTCCAATAGGGTTCATCACAATCAAAGGTCGGTCTACTATCTCGAGTTCCAAATCTAGTCTGCATACTAAATCACCATAGATGAAAGAATGCAAAGCTCTGATACCAAAAAGAACTCTAACAGAAACATCTTTGATGGAAAGCATACCTTGTACCACGACTCCTTTCCCCTTATCCTTAGCAGTCGGAGCAAAAGATGAAGTCGAGACTACATCCAAAGCATATACCTTCACCATCCAATTATCTTTAGGCGGTTCCAGACAATCCTTCTTAATATGCCCCAGCTTATCACAGTTATAGCACTTCTTAACCGCCTTGCATTCCTTAATATGGTGGCCCTTCTCCTTGCAATCATGGCAAACAATTTCACTCTTATTCTTTTTCTGACCCCCTTTTCCTTATTGTTGTTGCTTCCTTTTTCCATTCCACTTCTTCTTATCTCCACCACCTTGCTGCATTTTTGGTTCCTCTTTCTCAACAATAACAACAATATCATTCTTATTCTTTGGGTATAGACACTCATGTCTTAGGGTTTTCTCTACAAGTTTCACAAAAGACACTTCAATGTGGTCCACCAACTTCTCTCCCAAGTGGTCGTCCAATCCAGTGATAAACTTCTCATTCTTCTTCAAAGGTGTATCAATAAAAGACATCCCATACTTCGACAAAGTATCAAATTCTGCCACATATTCAAAAATAGACATATTCCCTTGTTTCAACTCAGCAAATTTCTTGAATAACACGGACTTCTGAGCCGTAGGAACGAACTTCTCCCCAAATCTAGCCTTAAACTGATCCCAAGAAATCCGATCCTCTGGAGTAGCAATGGTAATAGCATTCCACCAATTCATTGCTAGGCCTTGTAGCTGTCTTGAAGCAAGCTTCCTCTTCATAGCATCATCCACATCCATATCCTTGAAAATGGGTTCACAAGTATCTATCGAATCTTGCACTCAATAGCTGATTATGTTCCAAAGAATGGCTTCCCTCTAAGAGTAGAATAATCCTTGCAAAGCTTTGCAAAGTCAATCCTAGGCACTTGCCAAGGAGCACCACCACCTAAAGCCACACCAGAAGTAGTTTGGGGTCTCCTCACCAATGAAGCCACCATTGCATCGAACATGGCTTGAAAATCAGGTGTAGCAGCTCCCGATCCCGCTCTACCTTCCACTCATTACATGGAGTTTTTCCTAGCAACATTCGTTGTTTTTCGATTCATTCTTATCTGCAATAAGAATGGTTAGCCTCATTCCAAGAAAAGCTGTAATTGTACTCAAGTGCATACTATAATATTACTATATAGCGTAATATCTTTATTAACAAGTATGCTCCCTTCTTTAACATATACTCTCGACTTGCTTCGGTAAACTCGTAACCAAAGCTTTGATACCAAATGTGGCGATCGCTCCATATCACCCCCACATCAATGACCTAAAAGAGCGCTATAAACTTGCTAGGATGATATGGGATGATCATCAGGATTTGAATTTTAAAGCAGAAAAACCTATTGCATATTTTACAGTGCATGGATAAAATATAATACAGAAAATATATAACAGAATATAGTGAGCCATAACAAATAAAAGTAGAATCTCTACTAAATCATCGGTTACGGATACAAAATGTCATATAAACTGAACACAACATTCCTCACTGCAATCCTCTCAGAGTACATAGAATAGACAATGGAAATATCTACAATATAGAGTAATACACCATAGCTTCTCTAAGCTCGTCTTTGTACAGCAGCTGCGACTCCAGACCTGTCATCTAGTCTACTCATTTAAGATTATCCAAGATGATAAGAGGAAACGTAAAACCTTGGGTCAGAAAATAGTCTGGTGTGAGTGGTAAATGGCTATCAAAAGCTATACTGGAAAATATGTACTAGACAGGTACAAAAAACCATACCGGACCTGTCCTTACACCCAAAGAGTTAGCACATAATAATAAGATGTAATATGCTACTCAAATAAATGACAATATGATACTATAACAGAACAGGATAGAAGAATCTAAGTAGCCTCCTCCATTGACCCTATTCCCAATCCCTTCTCCGGCATTCCTATAGATGATAGCCTATCCAAGAGAAATAGCAAACATAACAACCATATCAACCATAGCATCCATCAACCGAAATCTAGCTATCATCTTCTAAATCCTTGATTATATGTTAACTCATATGGCCTCGTCCTCGCTTGCCATAGACTAATGGAAATCCTGGTTCTCGATTGTGTTACTCAATACTTTTAGGTCCGAAACCTCGGATGGTTGTCTCCTAAGTACCTTCATATTGTCTGACACTAGACGCTTTTGGAGCGGTCCAGGATACACGACTGGCACTACCATCCCTTGGGTGCCTTTGCATATAGTAACACTGTTGAACACAACCAGAACACTTCGAGTTATCAATGGTTCCTTGGTACTCCCAAATCTTTAGAGCTTTCACAACACTAATCCATTTCCGGGCGCGAGTCCTGCCACTCAACCTAGTCCGTTATACCACAGCCTCGTTCCATTCTGAGCTGTCTATCAACTCCTTCGATCCTACTCCTTACCCGAGCTCCAGACCGAAGAGCCAAAACTTCATCATGATATAACTTGCAAACCATAGAAGCAATCAGTACGCCACAACTTCCAGCATAATCCACTACAAACCCAGAGTCTCCACCCCAGATTGCATAACCATTGGAGCCAACAATTTTGATAGGTGCCAATCCGACTAATTGGATTAGTGCCGATCCAAAACCTTAGCCATTTCTAGCTCTGTTTCTCTTGCAACCTCTAGTTCACTTCCCCTTGATGCCTTAGACACTGATCCATCTCTCTTAGCCTTTAGGTCTTCTCTTCCATGCATCATGGTTAAAGCCATTAAAGATGATCCATCCAATCTTTAATACTTGGCCTATCCTCCATCCAATTTCATAGAGCAACTCTAAAATCCATGGTCATTTTCCCCTGTAGATCTCAAATCAATTGGCACGCAAATTTTTAGGTTGGTACCAATACGATCCCATCAGATTGGTGCTGACCCAAATAATTAGCTCCAATTGTCGTGAAATTTTCAATGTGTCTTCCTGCCATGCTCCAGAGCCTATCCTCCAAGTTTCATGCGATTCCGATGAACTTTGCTCCCAATATGCTTCGATCACTGATCAAAGTCCTAAACATGCACAACTCTAGCAAACGAATCAAGCATAGTAAGCAATTAAAACATAACAGCGAATCAAACATAGAAAATCATTCAGTTACATCCAATATGGACATACAAATCATCTGATTCAATCTACCATCACAATTCTAGCATAGATCTAATCTAACACATAGAATTTCATAGCCAATTATACAAAAATGACACTGTCCAATGATCTAATCCCAATTGCAAGTTTAATTAGGCTAATCTAGGGTTTCTAAATCTGAAATTACCTAAATCTAATCAATTTAATTTATAATTCTTACATATAATCACCTAATTGCAATATATAATCCATCATAGACTAGTGAGAGATCATAACAACTCCCCAAATCTACCAAACCTACAAAGTATGATGAAGATCCGAACCGGACAGTGAGAGGTTGGATGAAGATGCAACCAAAGTGATGAGATCAAGCTCCTAGTTGAAGACCTAGCCTCTAATTTACAATTAGACACGATTTGAGATGAAACCTAATGAGTTGAATGGAGAGTTAGAGAGGAGTTAGGGTTTGGGGCTGATTTGAAATGAGAGATAAAATTTCAAATTGTCTCTCTCATCTCATATTTATAGCCAAACCTGATTAGACTAATGAGCTTGCTAATTTGGCCTATTGATCATCTTCTAATTTTGGCCAGCATATTTTAAAACTTAAAACTGCTATGCCTTTCTAACAACTTATCTGATTTTCTTATATGACTACTCTACGGAATGGGAAACCACCATTCCAAAGCAATGAAATAGGTTAGAGCATCGAATTCGCTTTTATCAAAAGTTATAGCCGAAATAAGATCTCCAGGGTCAAAATGGTCACATAGAAATTTGGGAAAAATTATAGATGTGTAAAACATCCTTAAAAACCATATCCCAAAATATTAGAATCATACGACCAAAAATGAATTAAATAAAATTATTTTACGATCCTCCGATATGAAAAATACGAGTAGTTATAATCAGTGTGAGGACGGTCGAGTCACATCCATTTTGTATTACTCTTCTAGTTGGACATGGTAAGAGTAAACAAATGAATAGTCGTGTCGAATTCATTCGGAGCTGGATGGTCAGTCACGTCCATGTTGATTCATATTCTCTAGTCAGATCTAGGGATAAAGTTAGCTCAGGTGTAGTCTAGTCATGCTAATCCGGTTTCATAGTCCTTCTAATGGATCAAAGGAGGGTGATGGAGAATGAAGTTCAAGTCATACTCATTTATGGTTTATTCTCCTACCCTCGCTCTGGTGGGTGACTAGAGTTATTCGATGGATGTTCGGGTCACATCCATTTGTAGTTAGTGCAAAATCGATATTGTGGGTTGACTGAATGGCACCATAAAGTTGGTTACCCATAACTTTGGATGTCTATCTGAATGGTTTTGTATTAAAGCCTTTTGGTGATTTTTGCCTTGAGTCGGAAAGAACACCAAGCCGGAGCTATGATGAGCTGTTATATTAGCTTTCAGTAATTTGTACTCCTACCCCCGGTCTTGGGTTAACGGAGTTAGTTCGTAGATGGTTGAATTCCATCCGTAGCGAGTTATATTCCTCCTGTCAAGTTCTGGTTGGAGTGTTATGGAATAATGAGTGGTCGAACCACACTCACCTATTTGTTAATACACACATCCGCACTGTAGGGATAAGAGTTTTTTAGCGGGTGGTCGAATCGCACCTAATTTGTGTTTATACTGCAGTCCACACTCTGGGGACTTAGATTTATTCCAAAAAATGGTTGAACCACATTTTCCTTAATCATTTCTTCTACCCCCAAGTCAGAGGCGAAAGTCGAAGAGTGGTCGGTCGTATCATGTTCACTCTTACTTGGAGTTCTTCACATTGAATTGTGGGAAGGAGCCGATTAGCGAATTGTCAAGTCACATCCGTTCAATGTTTTATACTCAGCCTGTTGGTTTATAGGGGAGAGTTAATGGATAAATGGTTGAACCACATCCATTTTCTACCCGTACTCTTATCTGGGCTCCAAGGACCAGAGTTTGTTAATAAGTGGTCAATCGCACCCATTTGGTGTTTATACTCTAATCTGCACCGGGGGACCAGAGTTACTTGCCGGATGGTCGAACGGTGTCCATGTCATGGTTTGGATTTTGGGCATGTCGATGTCCAAGTAAGGCTTTAATAGCTCACCGTACTTTAGGTGGGAGTAAGGTCATAGATGGACGTATCACATCCTGCTTGGATTGGACGGTCGAACCATGTCCAATTTAGGCTTAGACTCTTAAATTGCCTCTGCATTAAGGGCAGGAGTCGATGGATGGACGGCCGTACCATGTCCACTTCCATTTGGATCCTGTTTCTACCAAGCCTTGGGAGTAAGTTGAATGTTATGGAGAACTTTGAGCTTGAGTAAGGGAGTGGATGGTCGGACTGCAACCTCTTTGAGTCGTTTCTTTACCCTCAAGTCAAGGGCAAGAGTTGGAGAGCGGACGGTCTAACCACGTCCACTTTTTTATGTTTATAATCTGGTCTATGTTGAGGGACCAAAGTTTTTCGGTGGGTAGTCAGTCATACCTATTTGATGTTTATACTCTAGTCTTCACTCTGAGGACCATAGTTGGTCGATGGACGGTCGAACCGTGTCCATGTTTTTGTGTTTATACTCCGGTCCACGCTCCGAGTACCAGAGTTTCATGATGGGTAGTCAGTCACACCCATTTGATGTTTATACTCCAGTCCATGCTCTGGGGCCTAGAGTTGGTTGATGGACGGTTGAACCACGTCCATCTTTTTGTGTTTATACTCTGGTCCATGCTCCAGGACCAAAGTTTTATGATGGGTGGTAAGTCACACTCGTTTTTGATTTATACTCCACCTTTCAGGTTAAGGTAAGAGTTGTCAAATGAACAGTCGAGTCATGTTCATTCGTGGGAAGGAATTATGCATCCAGTGTCGAGGATAAAAGTTGGCGAGTGGATGGTTGATTCACGTCCACATGGTGATTAAACGATGGATGGTCAGATAACATCCATGCTTGAGTTAGATGGTTAGGTCTCGTCCAATTTGCTTCGTACTCTTCTCGGCAAGTCAAGGTACAGAGTTGTTGGATGGACGGTCAAGTCACATCCACCTCAAGTTACAGTCGTGTCCTCATGTCGAGGGTGGGGGTTGATGAGTAGACGTCAGTCATGCCTACTTTTAGTCGAGCTCCCAAACTACCCCTTGTGTTCAGGGCAGGAGTCGATGTATGGATGATCATGTCACATCCACTTCTAGTTGAACCCCGTTCTCACTGAGTTTTCGGAGAGGCATAAGTATTTCGGTGAACTTCAAGTAGGAGGTGGGGGTGGATGATCGGGTCACATCCACTCCAAGCCTTTCTTTGGTCTCCAAGTCAAGTGCGGAGGTCGATGAGTGGATGGTTAGTCATGTCCACTTTGTATCAAAGTTTGACCTTGTCAGGCTGTGAGCAAGGCATAGATGTTCTATCATAATCGAGGCACATAATAGGAAGTAGGTAGCCGAGTCACACCCACTTTTCGTTTTAGGTTCTTGCCCACAAGTCAGGGGCATATGGTAGCCGATGAGCAGTTGAATCACACTCATCTTGATGATACTCCAAAGGTCCGATCATGGTTCATGGAGGTTGTTGATACCTAACTCCGAGTACTTGGTTACCTGCATCATTTGCTAGTAGTTCAATTCAAGTTGGTCGTAGTTTAAAACATAACTGAAATTGAAATAAATTTTATTGATAGGTAAAGAAACGTCATGTGCTCTCTACTCCACTTTGCCTCAGCCTTTCTCAAATGGAAATCGACCATATGTGGTCTAATTGATATTGGTAAGGGTCGGATGTCTCTTGTCCATCGTTCTATGGGGCTTGGACATATTGTTGAAACTTTCCTTTCCGAATCAGCTTTCCACTTACATCTCAGAAGTTTCTGCAATTGCCGGTGTTATAACCGTGTGTATCTTGAAATATACAACATTTTTTGAATATCTTCTGGGTTACGGTGGACTCTCTCGAGGCTGGGTTCCAATACTGCTCCGAGTCGTGAGTGTCCAAGTAGACATTTTCAATTGAATCATTCAAAGGAGTATATGAGTCGAATTTTGGGATTCTAGGTTATCTCCTAGAATCCGAGTCCTTATCTAAGGCCTCAATGCTTCCCTCACTTTGAATTCCAATAACCAACGGGCATGCATCGTTCTTTCTCCTAGTATGCTCTACCTCCTCCTTGCTTAGGTTCTGGTTCACTTTGTAACAATAACGATCCAAGGTCGTAGGAGGCTCTTCAGCTTAGTAGTCGCCAAATTTTGTCTTAGGGTCAATTCCCCTTATCAACGCCATTAGTATGATATTCTCGCCGTGATTGCTCACTTTAGTGATGACAATGTTGAATCTCTATAGGAAGTCTCTGAACGGCTCGCCTGGCGCTTGGAATAAATTAGATAATGACATCATATCCTCTGTGTAAGTCGCATGCATCCTGAATTGCTCGACAAACTTCTGATCTGGTTGATCGGATGAGGAGATGGACCTGGGAGGTAACTTTATAAACGGGGCATTTCATCAGAAGGACAAACTTTACAGTCCAATTAGTTTCTAGGACACACATCCACAGAAATTAATTTCAAGGCCAAAGTCAGCAAAATAATTACTTTTAATGACAAAGTCAGCAGTCCAATTACTTTCAAGGACATAATTTCATAGGTTTTTTGGCCTTAGAAACTAATTATTTTGCATTTTGTCCTTAAAAGTAATTGTTTAAGCTGTGTGTCTTAGAAACTAATTCCACTTGCTAAAGAGGCCCTTGTGGCTAATTTCCACTTTATAAACTGTATGATTGTTGTTCTTTCAAGGAATATGGGAAAACATTTGCATTCGATGGCATCTATCGCTCTGGCAGGATCCATGTGCCACTTGTACTTCATGAGATGTTGTCGAGGGTCTATATTCACAGAATACGCTAGCATGGTCGGCGCATTGAATCTCCTCGGATATTCTACATGCTGAATGACTTCGATGAATAGGTTTCGACTGGGGAAGATGCTCTAACCGTCATCAGTCCTATCCGTTTTCAAGTTACGACTACTTGTAATTCTTTTAAAAATTTTATGCATGATATCCAATGTTCGATGGGTGAAAATGCCGATCCAATCCAACTTGTACGAACAATCAGAATCAATCCATCTTAATGAACTTAAATGTGTGACTATAACGGACAATAAGACTTGCATATCCAACTTTGAATGTGAAATTGAACGGTTAAATTTCTAGGACTTGAATATGAACTTGAATTTATTTCTGCAGTTCTGCATAGGTCTCTGGGAGTGCTTTCCGCGATCTCTTCACATAAGAGTTAGTGACTATTCTAAAGAGCTTGTACGTTAGTGGCTCCCTGCTGTGCCCCACCTTCCAGAAGAGCGATCTCCGTGTTCTCTACTACTTCATCAGTAGGTCGTGAGGAGGTAGCAATGGCCTTCTCCTTCCTAGGAGGCATTGTAGGTAGTTTCCTTGTAGATCTCTTTCAAATTTGAGTAGAATAGGAAACCTGTTGGTAGAAAGTTGGATCTATCTAGTGATTATGGGATTCACAAGTAGATGATGAGATCCAATCAAGCTGAGAATTTAACTCTCAGTGAAAGCACCAAAATATTTGCACAAAAAATTGGCACAAACACCCAATAGAGATTTTGTGGAGTAATAGATGAAGAATATAAATGTAAATAGAGAGAATATAGTAGAAAAGTAATAAGAAATAAGCACATAACAGAGACACAACAGTTTATAGTGGTTCGACGTTGTTTGCCTACGTCCACTTTGAAGAGATATCTTTATTAATCGCTTTATAAACCGAGTGCAAGAGGGATCAGATGAAAATCCTTAGTTACAAAAGAATATAAAGCAACAAGCAGTGTAAAGGTCCGAAAAATGAATAATTAAGTCTGTATTTATAGAGGAAGATAGCGAAATATCTCCCTGAAAATTTAGCAGAAGGCTCTCCAGATCCATAAAGGCCCAATGAGGGATCATATGGCCCAAATCCCAAGAAATAGGGATCGGGGCCGATTCCTAGGATTGATGATTTTAGGGGTGCGATCCCTATGGGAGCTTCTCTATGTTGTATTATGCTTAGCCTCCAAATTTCATGCCAACTAGTTAGTAAAACTTGATTTATTGATCGATCTTTGTTGCAATGTGTTGTGTCATTTGATTTAGGCCGATCCCTCTTACTTCTTCATCTTAGGGTGCGATCCCTAGGGTGGAATCCATAGGGTTCCCTTTTGTTTCCAATGTTTCAAGTGTATTGGGTGGATTTTGAGATATCGATCGTTTTCTGTTGAGTTGCATTGTTGGGCTGGATACGATCCCTTTTATACGATTCCTTTCTTAGGTGAAGTAATTTGCCCATAACTTGAGCATACAAACTCCAAACGACTTGAGACTTGATATGTAGCCTCACGGGGCCTTCCTTGTCACTCTATATTGATCTCACCCAGTTTGGAATAAAAATTGAGGATATGTACCAATCCCTTTGGGGAAGGGATAGCACCGATCCCCTGCCTGGGTAGGTACTAATTCGTACTTAGAATATTACGGATAGTCTATCTCTTGGTCTCGGTTGCGTTGCTTCATATCATTGCCTACGCCTGATCTCTGAACCTAATAATCATCTTTTTGGGCTGCCTTCCTCAATGATCATCCAGTCTAACTTCTCCAGTCAGTATGAATATAGCCAGGCCAAAAGGCCGGATAACAATGGGTTTATAGTAATCCTAGGAAAACTATGACATGTTGATGGATAGCCTACATGACCTTAAGTAGATAAACTGTGTGTGATGGATAGTCCATATAACCTGAGACATATAATCCTATGCTTCTGATGTTATTGATACTATTTACTGATCTCGTTCTTTCACCAAAGAATAATACTATTGACGATTGTAGCAGTAGTAGCTCTTATTTTTAGGCCTCAGAATGTGGGAGGTTATGGTTACCTGGAGATAGGCAACGTCAAGAAGGTATAAACACACATGGGTTGATCGGATAGTTCAGCCTCTGCTTGTATGAATAGACCGTTGCCCGAAAGTAGGTAACGTCAAGAAGCATGTTCAGAATTGAACAATCCACGCACGAGATGCCCTTGGTCTAGAATAAGCAAGATAATCATAAAGAAATTTAAAGTTGGTATCATTTGGTTTTCCCGATCCAGGATTAGGATAGGGAAAACACACTCAAACTAGAGGCAATTGAATAATTTTGTCCACAACATTCAGATACTACTAGTGTAAAGAGTCGGGCATTTTGACAAATTAAGTTCCATGAACAGGATTTAGTTCACATAAAAGATCATATGAAGAGGGGATGATTAGCCCAACTGCTGCTTTAAGACAGCCAGGAGTAGCACAGAACTGGGATTCTTCACGACTAATAGTTGGTTGAAAGGAACACGTCCTATTTAAAGAGAAAACAAAGAGTACAGACTATACAACCAAAAGAAAGACTAACAAGCTGACGAGCAGTGGGAGATCCCTACTTGCTCTTCTCTCTTCGTCCAAGACTTTTAAGACTATGTACTTATTTAAAAGAGGAGGCGGATTTTGCAATGGCTCTATATGAACAAATGTGCCTTATAAATCAACCATGATCAATGGACCAATCATGATAGAAATAGAAGGAGAATCCTGAGCTGTGGAGGATCTAGCTTCAGGAGAGGTAGGTAACACCATCAAACTTTAAATGCAGTGATCGATGAGTCATCCTAAGCAAGGAAAGTTGGTGTTCAACATGATCAAGAACACAGGAAATGTAGCAAAAGAAAGAGCATAGCAATGGAATCATCTAATACAATCATTCTTGAAGCAAACCGTCTTATTGGAATGCAAGCAAAAATACAAGAACATCCGTGCATTCATAAGAGTTAGCCGAAGACAGAGAGTCGAACGTGTCTCTAAAGCGGCGTGAATACGAGCTAGGACATGCTTGAGATCAATCATTGGTCAAACGCAACCCAAACTTTGACTATCTCCACAAAGAAGCAATCGGCTGCACCATCACCATCATTACCATCGCTATAGCGGTCGTCATTCCTCCAACCTTAGATAAATTACACTCGATGGCAGGGGCCAAAAGCTCTCAGGGGAAATAGAAAAACAGAAATGAAAATAATACGCAACAAGGAAAGAGCATGCTCGTCTAAGGCATGGAACGATCTCCAAATCGTAGACCTTGTCCTTGACATGAAGAATGGAATTCTAGCTATTCAAAACAGTTGAAGGAATGTCTATCGGAAAAAAGCAATGCTTCGAAGCAGTTTCTGAACGACTATCCAAAATCAAGGGATAGCAAATCAAAACTTGTCTTGATCCTAAGCACACTTTGTTTTAAATGAAAGTATACTCTGGAGGGAAAGTGTTAGTTGGTTTTTTAAATATATCAATTTCAACCAGAAGTTAGAACATCAAAACGAAGACAAAATGATTTAAGGATTTTGGAAATATCATAAAAAGGCAAGAAAAAGAATATATCAAAAAATGAGTAGAAAAGTTGACATGATTTATTTCAACTTGGCGCTTGGGGTCGGGCCCGAGTCGTACCTGAGCTGAACCAAGGAAAAATGGAAGAAAAACTAAGTTGAAAATTAGCAAGGCAAGACAATATGACTTGGAGTCAGGCCCGGGTAAGACCTGGGTCAATGCTGTACGGAGTTGTAAGTCCAAACTCGGTACCGAGTTGTGAATTTTCTCAGGTTTGACTCAAAAAACTCCGAGGTTATACTCTAAGCAATCGTTCTAAGCAGAACTCGAGTTGTGCTCACAAAACTCTCAGGTCAAACTCCAACCAATCGTTACTGAGCAGAACTCGAGTTGGACTCACAAATCTCTCAGGTCAGACTTCAAGTAATCATTATTGAGCAGAACTCAAGTCGAAGGCACAAAACTTTCAAGTAAGACTTCAAGCAATCGTTACAGAGTAGAACTCGGGCCGAACTCACAAAACTCTCAGGTCTAACTCCAAGCAATCGTTAGCAAGAAAAACTAAGGTCGGACGCACAAAACACCAAGCAGGACTCGTAGCACTCCAACCTTTGGACAACTCCAAGGAAGGCCTAAAGAAAATACACAAACTGCTCGGGTCAGACACCAAGTCAGGACAACCCCAACCCAAAGCTCATGATTTTCATCGATATGGTTTTCACCTTCATGATTCACTCCAATGTGATTAGACTTATCTAGAATGATGGTATCAAGTAACTCAACAACCCTCGAAGAAAATGGAGCAAAGGGGAAAACTCAATTCCGAGTTATATAGGTCGGTATTGCCCTATCTATTTGCCACATTTCACCTTCCAAACTCCATACAACTCTTATACTACTCCAACAACTCATGATCGAGTCATTTTCCTAGAGTTTGGATGACCAATTCAAGGATTAATGAGAATAAAACCAAGAAAGCAGGATAACTCAAGCGATAATGGAAAGATCGCTTGAATCAACCAAAGGTTGATGAAAAGGGCTTAGAACATGTCAAGTAGAAGGTAGAAGAGCAGAGTAGGAAATTTTTTGGATTTGCACCAACACAAATAGGTTGGTATCGAGTTATATGACTTAGTACCGAGTTTTCTTTTTAACTCGTGGGGTTTTGAATTCTCTTGTGCGAAATTAGGCCATCTCCTAGACCTAAGTGCAAGCAGGCTTCTGACCCAATACCTTTATTTCCCTATAAATACAAACCATACTACAACCAAAATAGGATCATCTCTTCGATCTTTCTCCTTCACTCTAAAACTGGGATTCCATTACTCTTTACCATCTTCCTCCTTCAAAATAGTCACCCGAGGTAGGTGCTTTTGGCAGTATTAGGCCTTAGAACTTGTCAACATATTGTACTTGTGACTCTAATTCTCTGTAATCTCATAAAAACTCTCTTAGATCCATAATCAATAAAGCTACAAACTGGACATAGGCCAACGATTGTTGAACCACTACAAAAATCTTATGTCTCTCTGTTATTTTTCTTTGATTTCTACTGCTATCTGCAAGATCTAGGTCTCACAAGTTCCTTATAACTTATTCTTGGGTGTTGATCCATTTTTAGTGTCGACAAACCCTACCATTGAAAAGCATTTATTTTGAGAAAACAAAAAAATTTATAAGTTTTAAAGGGCTATTTAGAGATTCCTAGTGAAGTTTAAAAATGGTTAGATTATAAATTTTCAATTTATGTGGTTTTTGGTAAAGGGATTTTTCATTTTTGAAGTGAATGAAAAGATGGTGTATGTTTGGCTTAACGATTTTTCCTATTTCTGTAAATTTATAAGTTTCTTTTAACATTCGTTTTTACGGCTAGATAAATGGAAATAGTACTTGATTTAACTCGGTTAAAGAAAATGGAACGGTAAGCAAGCCCAATAATGAAGATAATAAAAATATTCGTGTATAGGAAAATACAGGGGAAAACTACTTAAATAGATTTATACATATCTCTTTCCATGATAATGAAAAAAACCCAATAACCAAAACAATAGGCGAACGTAATGCAATGAGTCAATGAGGAAAACAATAAAAGATGAAAAGAGCTATATAAGTAAAAGGAATTTAGGTAGAAGAAATATAAATAGTAGTAGCACTAGGAAATTTAAATTGAAACAGCGTTAGGAATTTATATTAAAATAGGGTTAGTAATCTAATTAGAAATAATATATTAGGAAAACAAATGGAAAATGGATGGTTTCCATAAATATGCGTAATGATTGCACATATCTTTTAGAGATCTCCCTCATAAGCAATTAGAATCTCCATTAAGGTAGAAAGCGAAAATAGCATTAGTAGTAGGAAAATAGAATGGAAATTATCTTTGTCTTCTTCAGTTATTATTGTTTAAAATTATAAAAGATGTTTGTGAAAAATGGTTTGGTATAACAATTGAGTTTTGAATGCAAATGCTTTGAGTTAAAATCCTACTTTTAATGACGTATATCTCTATTGTAGAAAGTTTTTCAAAAGGGAAAAGTTGGTTGGAATGGGAAATTTTCATAGCTCCTTTTACAAACCGAGTGATTTTTGAATTTAATAAAAAGGTTTCCAAGTTTATGTTCTCAAATATAAAAGTTTTGGATTAAGTACTTCATGACTGTGAAGTTTTAATTTTATGAAGAGTGGCGAAAAGCAATCCAATTTTTGATATGGAGTAGATAAGGATGGCAACCTTGGTAAGATGGGGGTAAAGGTCAAGGCTATGAATAAAACAGTTACGAATGCTTGTAAGGTAGCAACAAGGAATCCACATTGAATATAAGAAATATTGGTATAAACCTAGGAATGTTTGATTAGACATGTGTGAAAGCCATAAGAAGAACCCTTAAAGGAATGGAGAATGGTATCAAAGTATACTTTTGTGAGTCCTAGGGTATACTCGCATGAAACATTAATCATAAAGAAGTAAACATCAAAGTTTGAGAATATTATCAAGAGATTTGGATTGAAAGAAGATAGTACTATGATTGGAGAAGAGGGTAATAAGTGGGAAAACACACATAGAGGTTTTGGTGACTCAAGGTTAAAGAATACAAGGTAGGTGGTAGGAAAGTTATTCCAGTGGGCCAATTTTTTGATGAGTTATTTTAAATTTGCATAATTTATATTTCTTATCCACTACAGTGTGGGAATACATAATTTATCCCGTAATCGGGTTTAGTAAATTGAAGTAATGGATGGACCTTATATATTAGAAGCCAAAAGGTGATTTAAGACATATGTGTTATAGTAGAATGACATGCTAGATATGTCTATTTTAATTGGGTAAGAAGTGATAGCGCCACAACATCATCACTACTAGTTGATGTTGAAGGGCAGCTTCCAGCAATTGTTTCGTTTAAGATATTTGGGTTGTAATCATTAGTTGTCTATTTTCTAGTATTGTAAAAGAAGAAGCTTATGATATGATATGAGATACGTTACTATTTTATCACCGTTGATTTTCTAGATGAGCTTGGACTATATATATACATACACATATATTGGAAAACACTATGAATAAAGAAATCTCATAAGGACACTTAACTGGCGATGAAATGTAAGGTAAGGCTTGAAGTTTATAAAATTATGAAATTAATCAAATTAGCAACTAAAAATAAAGAACGCTTGAATCCCAAAACTTTAAAATTTTAGGAAAAATAAATTTTAGCAAACGAAGGAAAGGGAAAGGTTATTAGGAAACCATAGGTCATTATCCATATGCCTTAAAAGCTAAAATTTATAAATATGCATGTATGTTATTTATTGTTTTGAAGTAAAACAAAGGATCTCAAAATTTAAGACTAACTACACAATGTTAGGCTTAATCATATGCACTAACTCACTAATTGAATCCTGATTACGTTAAGATATAGCTTGATTTGTTTTAAGGATGAAAAGGAAAATGCTTTTGAAAATTGTGTTTAAATGCTTTTGAAAATTTGCGTTCAAATACTTTTGAAAAGTTATGTCTAAATGCTTTTGAAAAGTTGTGTTCAAATGCTATTAAAAAGTTGTGTTTAAATACTTTTGAAAAATTATGTTTAAATGCTTTTGAAAAATTTAATTTTCAAACTATTTTTCAAGTTTGATTGAAATTGGGAAAAGATTTTTAATGGAAAATGAGAAAATTTCTGATTTTCAAATGTCACATGCTTAGAGTAGGGAGGATCGATGTTTTAATGAATATGAGTTTTACTGTCAGATAAGGAGTGATATTATACAAAACATAGAGAATAACAAAGGAAAAAGCTATTTTAGCTTTGACCTTCTGTTTCCATAGTTTGTTGATAGTGAATAAAGCTTGCGTTTATAATAATTCTCTTTTTAAAATCAAAAAATAAACATCCTTATGCAAATTGTACGTGGAAAAGCTGGAAAAGGTATGGGGAAAAAGAGAAGGTTCCAAGGTACAATGGAATATGTATCCATAAGAAGGATGGAAATGTAAAGTTTTCCATCTAAATACCTTTTTCGGTATAAGGGAATAGATTTAGAAAAACTGAATTATAAAAATTTTAGTTGTTAGAAATTTTGTGTTAGGTATTGGATGGTAGGGATTAGATGCAAAATTAGTTAAACCATACTCTTATTTGTAGGCGTGTGGAATTTGTTGTGTGAAAACAAAGATTTTGGATTTTGAAAACTTACATGCATAGTATATATGGGCTGTTTGAATCATATTTTCAAAATTATTTTAAAAGAATGTATTCATATAGGAGATATTGATTTAGAATTATTCAGTATACATATCATTTATGTTGTGGTACACCATGCACCTGTACACCATTGGATGCAAAATTGATTGTACACTAATTTATTGGATAGTTTAGAATGGTTGCTTGCTATGTTACATGATTCAATCCTTGAGGAATTTTAAGGACGAAATTCTTTTAAGGGGTGTGAATGTAACACCCTCTGAAATGAACGTTAATTAATTAAAAATAATTAATAAATAATTAGTAAGGCTAAAAATGAAATTTGAGTAAACGACATAATTTAATCTTGAAACCTGCACCATTGCTTTCACGGCAATTTCTAAGCAACTTTCATATGTACGATTGGAGTTCAAACAAAGAAGTTATTAGCATTTAAAGTTTTCGGATCGAAAATAATTAAAAAGAAATAAAAAGGATATAAATAATATTAACGTGTGGACCCTACCAGTCAACCTCCTCGTTGGGTTGGTCGATCGCTAGATGTCGATCACCTATACGGGAGCGGTCGGCCGGTTAAACTAGTGGCACCTAGTGTAGAACCTAGGCCTAACAGCCCGGTTTAATTAATATTAATCGAACGAGTAGATTTGGTTCCGAGGCTTTTAAATACAGGCATAGACCCTCACTTTTTTTCACATTTTTTTAACAGAGCAGAGGAGCTTTGCCATTTTCTCTTCTCCGTTACTTTTAGAAATTATAAAAAATATTTCATATATATATATATATATATATATAACAGAGAAGGGTGAAAAATGAAAGGGTAGAAGAAAATGAGTGAATCAATTATGTGAAGAAGGTAAATTCTATAATTATAAATCTATATTCCACTTAATTCAAATCTCTTCTTAGATCTAGAATTCAAATGGGTATGTGTATATCTTGATATACAAATTTTTGGACTGGAAAAGAGAAAGGAGTGAATTAAAGGAATGTATTCTAATTTGGGAGATTTGGAAGCAAGAAAGGTGAGTGGAAAAGTACATGATCTATACATAACATTGAAATTTATACCGTTTAATTTTATTTGATTATTATGTCTATGAAAGATCTGTTGAATTGTAGGCTTAAAATGAGTATGTTTAATTGAAACCTCGCCTGCATATTCTGTAAGTTATGTAATTGGAATGGAATGGTATATACATCCAAATTTGGAAATCGGTCCTTAGAAATTTTTAAAGTAGTTAGCTGACAAAATTGTGAAGTTTATTCCATATTTTTGACAATTGGGCTAAAAAGTTTTAGTATTCATTTGGATTGCCTTAATTTGATTTGGAATGTAAATTTCAATATTTTAATTTATTGGGAGTGTTAATGGTAGAATTTAGTTGTATCTTTTTTTGTGTAAATTTCCATAAATTACCAAATTCAACAACTATGTATAAAAAGTGCATCATTTGGAATAATAAAGGCTATAACAAAATGCAAGAGATGTGTAAAGTATGGATGTTCTTCTCTATAGTTTCCGTTGTTTATTTCAATAAATGAAAAGAAGTAATTCCTTGTAATTTCGAACGGAGCTAAAGGTCTCACTTTTAGGTAATTTATGGAAAATTATAATGGTAATCCTTTTTGGGAAGGATAGGTCTAATATATTAAAATATGAAAATGAATAATGTACATATATGTTTATGTTCTGAAATTCCTAAGCATAGGAAATAATGAGTTAGAAATAGGAATATATACCTGTTTGTACCAAAAATGGCACAAACACCCAATAAAAAGTAGAAGAGAATAAATAGTAAAGAAAACAAATTAAAACGAGTAAGAAATGAACACATAGAGTTAAATAGTGGTTCGACAAACTCTCTAACCTACGTCCATTTAATGATTTTATTGCTTAACTTCTAACTTGGGTGCAAAAGTTCTTAGGAGTCGGTACAACTCCGATACTTAGATTTTCAAAATTACAAGAATGTAGAGTGGAGTGGAACTAGAGACAAAAGATACTGATAAAATGAGTGCTATCCCTCTATTTATAGAGGTAGGAGCCTAATATCTCACATAAAAGATCTTGAGATCATTCTTCTTGCTATAGACTAGTTCTCCATGAAAATAGGGTGCCACATCATCAAATGTTATAGGTCGGTCCGACTCCATGGGTAGGGGTCGGTACCGACCCATAAGTTAGCCAAATTGGATGGCTCCATCTCACTGCTTCGGCTCGTCTTATGGTTAGCTTCATGATTCCATAGTTGTTCGTACCAATATTAGCTTGTTTCAGATCCCAAATGACAGAGTTGTAGAAGAATGAAGCTACTAATTTAGGAGTTCATGGATATTGATAGACCTTTGCATGGAATCAACAAAGCAACATTGGGAATAGGGTTCTAACTTCAAGGAGGGGTCACAGAAAGAAGCTGGGAAGATTTGGTGGAGGTTTTATGGGTCGGTACCGACCCCTAGGGATGGGTCGGTACCGACCCCACACTATGGGATTTTGGGTTTTGGCATTTTTGTGGTGGTTTGGTATCTGTGTTGTCATCCTGATTGTACTTCAGTTTTGGGCTTCGCGGTTATCTCTCCAGGCGTCTTGCCTTGATAACTTCGAAGTTTGACTCGTCGGGATTGTCCATATACTGCCTGGTCAAAAGGCGGGATAACACTCGCCCCCCAAATCATGCCTTGCCTATGGAAGGTGTGCTTTGCTCAAGAAAAAATGTGATATCAATCTTCGATGTTTGAGCTCTCTGGCTACTTCAACCTTAGTGAATCGTCTAGTTCCTTTGGATTCACTTATCAGTTACGGGTCGTTCGAGACCTGTCATAGCCTAAAACTCTAGACTCTGCCTAGGTGTTGTCTATAGATTATCACAATTCCGATTTCATTTGAAGTTATTACATCATATATCAAAACCATCTCATGTTCGTTCAGGATCTACATCACCATCATTCTGATTTCAATCGGAGTTACTGCATATCAAAATCATCCCATGTTCATCCAAAAAAATTCTGTTTCGTTTTAATTTCAAGGCGGTCAAATTAATGGCCGTTCATGGTCGATAGTTAAATCTGTGATCTCTTTGGATCATTAATCGAAATCATGGTCGTTTGGAACCGGCAAGTGAAGCCATAGTCGTTTTGGGCTGATGATCAAATCCATGATCTTTCCGGACCCTTTTCGAGCCCAATTTGCTCGCTCTCTGATAAGGTGACTTAACGACAAGCATGCCCACCCAGTCGCTCTCTAGTGAAGTGACCTGCTTCCTGCACTCCGGTCCCGATTCTCCGGTCCGGACTTAACATAATCAAAATCCATGGTCTATCCGGACCCTTGTTGTGCCCAATCCGCTCGCTCTCCGGTGAGGGAACTTAACGACAAGTAAGCTCATCCGCTCATGCTCCGATGAGTGGACTTACTTCTTACACTCTGGTCCCATCCCTTCGGACGAGATTTTATAGCGATCAATATAGTATAAGTCCATATGCTCGCATTTTGGCAAGGGGACCTGTACCTTGCTCTCTGGTCCCATCTTACCGGACCGGACTTTTAAAGCGAGTAATTTCAATCATCACGTTCAAGTGGGTTCCAATAATCAAAGATTTATCTAATGAATCAAATTTAAGTGCTAGGAAACAAAAAGCCAAACATCACGACTCTCCGGACATTACAGTCTAGCATCCATCTCAGAGCGTGCCTAAGGACCAATCGAGATCCCGTACACGAGTAAGTGTCTGAACCATATTATGTCACTGTTTATTGAAAGGGAAAGATAGTGACGAGAACCAAAACCCGATTCCCTGCCATCCCGATCAAGAGATGACTATCCTTGACCTAGATCCAAAGATATCCCCATTTGCTGCGGTCGATGACTGCTCCTGTCCCACTGCCACAGTTCAATTTCTTACATACTGCTGTAATCAATTCTCTCTGACATATTCCTCGATTAGATACCATAGATGTCTGTAATCATTCGTGTTGTGCCCATCCAGCTCATGCAGTAGACAATACTTTATAGATGCCTTTTCATGCTCCATAGGCTCTCTTCTTGTCAGCTTCCGATAGAGGATCTGTCCCCTAGTAGATCCGCTCCGAAGTTTCATTTAAGTTCATGTAAGAAGAGAATTTCGATTCCCTCCTCTATCGCTTTAATCCGTCAAAGCTATCATTTGTCTTTCGCTTTCCTTTATCTTTGCCAGATCTTGCTCCGAGCAATCCTCCGCCATCTAGAGCATTAACCTCTTCCTCATCGACCTCATTGTCCTCTTGGTGCAGAAACTTTTCAGCCTTATGATAGAACTCTATAGGATCCTTCAAAGGATCCTGTTTCAGTATAATCTTGAAATCCATCTTAGCAGATATTCCCGAAACTGCCACCATCAAAACCATTGAAGAGTCCGGCTTATCAACCACAGCAGCTCTCGCATTGACCTTGTTAGAAAACTCTTGAGGGTCTCTCTGGCCTTCTGCTTCATGCTTGCTAACTTCATTACATTCTTGAGTCATGAGATATGGACCCAGGAGTGCTTCGCAAACCGGTTCACCAACTCGACCTATGTGCTAATGGAACCATTCTCCAGCTGTCTAAGCCATTGTGCTACAAAACTTGTCAAACATAAAGGGAAACACAGTCCTATTACCTCTTCAATCGCACCCAACACTTCCATGTGTCGGATGTACCTCATTAAACAAACTATTGGATCCGTCCTTCCGTCATATGTTTCGAGCGTTAGTAACTTAAAATCATGCGGATTCTTAACATATCGAATATTTGGAGTGAATGCACATCTTCCATGCTCTGATTAGGCAATCCACCCCTCATAACTCACCTCACCATTTCAGCAAGTCTGTCATCATCATTCAAAGGAACTCAAATGTTAGCATTCTCAGCTTGCCCTTCGACTCTACAAGGGAATTCTGGTACTTACTCCTCTTGGTGTGCTTCTTCATTCTGATCCACGTTCAAACACTTCGCTTCAGCTCTAATATGCACGTCATTCCTTCCAAGATCATAACGACATATGCCCCGAGCCCAGGGGTCATATGTTTGGATCGGGGTTTGCTCTGAGTCATTCTACTCCAACTCCAACTATCTATGCTCCGACTTCTAGTCTTTGATTCTGATTTGCTGCAGTTCCTACTGTTCCTATCCATTTGAAGAAATTCTCCATCATCTCTTCTCGACATGCCATCCTCCTTTCCTGCAATCCATTCATCATAGTTTCCATCTCATCCTTAGTTATGTAGATTTATGGGGGGTTAGCTCCTGAGGACACCTCCAGGCTACCCCTTATTGATTTCCTCCAACAATAGCCTTCCTAGTAGATTGTCTAGTCATTTTGAATCTTCTAATGCCTTAGGTTAGCGAGTTCAAGTGGTTCTCAATGAAAGCACCAAAATGTTTGAATCAAACATGGCATAAACACCCAATGGAAAGTAAAAGAGAATAAAAAGCGAAGAAACAACTTAAAACGGGTAAGAAATGAACACACAGAGTTTTATAGTGGTTCAGCAAACTCCGGCCTATGTCCACTTAATGATTTTATTGCTTAACTTCTAACTTAGGGGTAGAAGTTCTTAGAGGTTAGTACAAAACCGACACTTAGATTTTCAGAGTTACAAAAATGAGAATAGGATGGAATTAGAGCCAAAAGATGCTGAAAAATAAGCCCTACCCCTCTATTTATAGAGGTAGGGAGACTAATATCTTACACAAAAGATCTCCAGACCGTTCTCCTTACAATAGACCTGTTCTCCATGAAAATAGGGTGCAAAATCATTAAATGTTATGGGTCGGTACGACTCTATAGGTAGGGGTCAGTACCGACCCCTAAATTGGCCAAATTGGCTACCTCCAACTCTCTGCTTCGACCAGCCTTATGGTTAGCTTCACAATTCCATAGTTGTTTGTACCAATATTAGCTCATTTCGGATTCCAAATGATGGAGTTGTGGAAGAATGTAGTTGTTGATTCAGGAGTACGTGGAGATTGATAGAGTATTCCATGGAATCAACAAAGCAACATTGGAAATAGGGTTATAGCATAAAGGAGGGGTCATAGGGAGAAGATGGAAAGATTTGGTAGAGGTTTTATGGGTTGGTACCGACCCCTAGGGATGGGTCGGTACCGACCCCACACTATGGGTTTTTGGTTTTGGCATCTTTGTAGTGGTTTTGTATCTATGTTGTGATCCTGGTTGTACTATGGTTTTGGGCTTCGTGGTCATCTCTCCGGGCACATTACCTTTATAATTACAAAGTTTGACTCATCGGGTTTGTCCGTATACTGCCTGGTCAAAAGGTAGGATAACAATATCTATATATACATATACATATAACCACGCCTACCGAATAAAAATATGAATATACATAGGGTTATAAATAAAGTGTAATGTATAAATATACAACGATACTCCTATTAGTAATAATTAGAATGACAAGTGTAATGACCCTGAATTTCGAACACTTCGTATTTGAATATCTAAATTATTTAAATATTTAATCTTATATTTAATGTGATTAATTTGATTTAATAACTTTGTTAACCCCCTTTTACTAATAACTAATGATGGTAAACTTGTTTTTGAATTTTTTTATAAAAATAAATACTTTGAAGAAATATCGATAACGTGGCAGAAAATTATTTTATCGTTAAACAACTTTTCATTCGATATAGTTGTTCAAACTTTTTGTACATGTCTAAATAACATATGAAGTCATTGATAACTAATAAAAATATTTTCACTTAATATGGCTAACTAATTTGTAACATCCCTCTACTTGGAGGCCCAAAACTAACGGCTACGGATGATGCAGTCATCCATAGTTATTAATCCACGGCGACCAAATACGACGATGTTAGATCCATTGATACGCATAAATACATTATGGAAATTTTGAAAACATCAAACCAAATTACATTCCACTTCAAAACATTTCCAAATTCATTACATAATCCAACAATCGTTAAACACGTTTAGAGAAAAAATATTTATTACAACATACGCCAAAAGTGACAAATGAAGATGCCCCCTTGGATGATCAGAGTATATACAGGCAATCTAACAACTTTGCCATTACAAACAACACAGCGGAATCAAAATAAATGAGAACTCTATATAGCTATCATGCCTCCTGCACATCTCTGGAAGCTTTATTCGTCTAATAAGGTACATGGAAACCTCAACTCTCAAACTACTCAAAATTAATTGAGCACCCAAGAGTTTAAGGGGAAAACACAAACTTCGAGTTAGACATAAAACCTGGCATGAATAATAATCTACCATCTCAAATCATTTAGATATCTATTAAGTCCACGCCGCTTAGCGGAACAGGTTTTCCCTTTACTAGTATCCTAAAACCTTTATTAAACCATATACCGTGCTCCTACATCCACAATGGTTAAAATATCTCAAAATAATATAATATGATGATATGCAAAACAAATGAATCAATTCTGGATTACCCATCCCCATTCATTTTGACTATTTGTCTTAGTTATAGTTTCTAGGATTACTATTAACCTAATAGTTTTCATGGGCTAACTAATAACCGGTAAAATATTTTAGGACTCCTTGTCCAATTACATAGTTTTCATGGGATCATTATGAACCTATTGGTGACTCCAATATCATTTCTACTTATCCTAGTTTTCGTCGGATGATTAGGAACCAATTGACATCTGTCAATATCTTAATCTGGATATAGTTTTCATGGGCTAACTACAAACATACTGGCCCCTGCCAGTATCAAATCATAGTTTTCATGGGCTTACTATGAACCTGTCTTTCTGACATCTTCATTTATACATAGTTTTCATGGGCTAACTATGAACTTATTGGCCCCTGCCAATATCTTTTCCTATACACAGTTTTCATAAGCATACTGAGAACCTATTGGCCCCTGCCAATACCTTCCTTTAATAATTTAACATCATATATTCTGGTCTTTCTGACCTCTTGGGTGCAATTCTAATCATTCAAGAGTTATCTTAATTTATATTCACTACTAGGTCAACCTAGCTGGTTATCTGCCCTTCCCCAAAATACAATTATGGGTCCAATACAATGTGAATATATACATATATGAAGAAGCAAACACAATAACTTGGTTAATCCCTTTAACCTTTTAATCAAAGAAAACTTTTTAAAAGACTCTTTTTCAAAACACTTTATTTGTTTATGCCATGGTTTACTTTTAAAATGAGATTGGGTAATTTGTTTTGAAACCTAAGGCATACGAAACCTTCAAACTTAGCTTTCGACCTCACTGGATAACCTCCCTCGAAAGCATATAAATTTCTTTTCAAACATTAGGCCCCTGCCTTTTGAAACACTTTAAAACTTCTCTTTCGAAACCTTTCGAATATAATAAAGTATTACTAACTCTTAGAAGCATAGCTTCAAAACCGTTGAAAGTACCCCTTTCGAAACCTTTGAAAGTATTCCTTTCGTAACCTTTGGAAGTATCCCTTCCAAAATCATTGAAAGTCCCCCTTTCGAAACCATTGGGTTTATACTTAAAATATCATTTGGGTCAAAGTGAATCTAAACAAAAGTATCTCTTTCGAAACAATTCTTTATCATATAAAAGTATTGGGGAAAACTTGATGGCGTCAGCACCATCCCTTTTGAAAGCTTCAAATTATTTAAACAAAACACTGAAGGATAGCATTGAAACCCCTTTCCGAAGCCAATGACTTCGAAACCTTTGTACCCTTCCGAAAGAATTTAGAGAATTTAGGAAGTGGCTTAATACATTTTTAAGACAAACACTGCCCTTTGAAAGCATTGATGACTTCAATACACTCGAAAGGCAAAAGAACGACAGCAAGGCTTCGACCAGGTCGGAACCCCTTCTTTCGAAAGCATTATTTTATAACTAAAAGAACTCATTCGAAAGCTCTTACTTTTAAAACATAAAGTGGCAACCCTTCGAAAGCTTTTAGAAAACCTCTTTCGAAACATATGATTTGACTCCTTCGAAGGCTTTAATAAAACAAAGGCAGGCGCTTCTCTTTTTAAAACAAACAAAGGTATCGACCCCATCAGAGGCAATGCTTTCGACACCAAGCCTTACGCCTTTCTCCAATCCACTACGTACCATCTAAGTGATACCTTGCGTATTGGTTTCGGCTTAGTGGGGTATCGACTTTATTGAAGGCGGGAGCTCTGAGTTGAAAAGTGCTTTTACTAGATGTGGAACCTACTTTTCTGAGTAAAAGCTGATTAATGCCAATTAAAGCAATTTTATCTAACTAACCTGCCATGTTTAAACCAGAACTCACACATGCATGTCTACATGTAGGTTGACAGGCCTGTCCACCTCCATGTCGACCTAAGGAGGCCCAGGTCGACAGCCATGTCAACCTGGAAGTCTCTGGGCAATTTACTTCATACTATCTGTAGCCTTTTGCCCTTTGTGCTATGCTTTTACCACTTGTTCTTGTGCACTTTTGAGATGTTTTTGAATGAGATTGAGGGCTATGACGCTAATCAATAGGCTAGCCAAGATTTGGTGAGTTCAATATTTAAATTTGAATTAAATTTGAATATCAGTTTTTGAGTATTTTCTATGTTTTTCTTCGATTTCGAGCACAGTTTCTTTCAAACAAATTTTGGAATAATTTTTAAAATAAATTGGCTAGTGGTTAGTAAACCGATTAGTGAGAATGTGTGGTATGGGGCGTGACAGTTTAGTACTTGGTGAGGTACTGGGTGTCGACCTCCTGGTCGACCCATTCTTGTATGTGTGGCCATAACTTCTTGGTTTTAGCTCGAATTGCCGCCGGATCTTTTCCGGAGTGTAGTTTAGTTGTTAATCTAGTTGCATGTCAAATTTCAGGTAATTAGTTGCCTCAACTTTTCAATTCTTTACCAAACTAATTACCGCTTAATTTCAGATCTAAACCATGGTTAAGTTAGCAAATAAGCCCTTCCATTAAACAAAACCAATATTGCAAATAAGTCCTTCTAAAATAATTTAATTTGCATAGCAAATCACTTGGGAAAAATCCCCAAAAATTACAAACATTCACTTTCATCTTGTTATCTAACATACCAAAATTTCAGACCCAAATTCTTAATATAATATTTGAAATAAATTTAGAAACCTAATTAACCATATTTTCCTTTGAAAATTCATAGTAATCTTTCCCTAACTTTGAAAATTATCAAAATTAAAACCCAACTCCAAAATCATGTTATGCCTAAAATAAAAAATTTCCATGGCATTTAAACATCAATATCAATCGGTTTTGCCCTAAAACCGCATATAATCTTATTTAAACAATCTTGTTTAAATTAAACAAATTATAATTCAAGCATATCATCATCCAAATCATCACAAAAACAAATTTAATCTTCAATCCAAATCAAAAATTAGGAGTGTCACAGGCTCTCCTCCTTAAAGAATTTCATCCTCGAAATTTAGTAAGGACTAAATACTAAACATAGCAATCATTTGTAACGACTCCTAACAACCATACTAGTCTGCCCGACTAGCAATTATCTATATAAATCTAATATAGGCATACCCTTAAAGTAGATCAGGATAAGTATCTCGAATCTTGTCCTTTGTCTCCTAAGTACAGTCCTTCTCATTGTCGCTCCACTGAACTTTCACCAACTTTACTGTCTTGTTCCTCAATCTTTTCTCATCTCTCGCTAAAACTCGAACCGGTTGTCTAACAAAAGTCTAATTAGGCTCTACTACTAGATCTTCCAACCCTGTTAGAGGAATAATAGTCTTTGGATCATGCACATACTTGTGAAGATGAGACACATGAAATACATTATGGACACCTGCCATACTTCTCAGCAACACTACTCTGTAAGCAAGCTTTCCAATCCTCTCTTTAATCTGGAATGGACCAACATATCTCGGTGCCAGATTCCCTGACTTTCCGAACCGTACCACACCCTTCATCATGATACTTTAATGAAAACTCTGTCTCTAACTGAGAACTTTAGGTCTTTACACCTCTTATCTGCATAACTCTTCAGTCTGGATTGAGCTTTCTTCATCCTTTCTTGGATCAACTCAATCTTCTCTGACGCCTCCCTAACCAAATCTGGACCTAAGACCAATTTGTCACCAGTCTCCAACCAACACGCTAGTGATTTGTATGGCCTTCCATACAAAGCTTCAAAAGGCACCATTCCTATACTAGTCTTATAACTATTATTATAGGAAAACATAACTAAATGTAGGTGATCTTCCCAAGATCCACCAAAGTTCAATACACAAGCTCTCAATAAATCCTTGAGTACCTTATTGACTCTCTCTGTCTGCCCATTAGTCTAAGGGTGATATGCAGTACTCATCTTGAGCTTAGTGCCTAACACATCCTCTAGACTCTTCCAGAATTCGCTAATAAATAAAGCATCTCTGTCACTAACTATATAACTAGGAACTCCATGTAATCTAACCATGTTCTTCATGAACAACTTAGCCAAAACAGGTGTTGTCTTGGTTGACTTTACTGGAATTAAATGGGCACTTGTGGTCAATCTGTCCACTATGACCCATATACTATCATTTCCTCTATTTGACCTTGGAAACCCGTCTATAAAACCCATGAATATCGACTCCCATTTCCAAACTGGAATCTCTAGAGGTTGAAGCAGTCCACTTGGCTTCTGATGTTCAGCTTTCACTTGTTGACAGTTTGCACACTGCCTAACCCACAAGCCGGCATCCCTCTTCATACCTTCCCAATAGAAGCTCCTCTTCATATCTTGATACATTTTGGTCCCTCCAGGATGAATTGTAAACTTGGATCGATGATATTCTCCAAGAACTTCTTTCCTCAAGTTCTTAATATCTAGAACACACAGCCGTCCCTTCTTTCTCAACCATCCCCTCTTGTTAAGACTATAATCCTTTAGATCATCGATCTTAATAACCTCAAGCCTTCTAATCCTCTCGGCTAATAGTGGATCCTCCTTCTGCTTAGAAGCAATTCTCTCGATCAACACTGGTCGAACTTCTAAACAGGACAATATGGCAGTACTCTAATTAGAACTAGCAGTCGATCTTAACTGCATACTACAGGTAGCCAAAGCTTCTAAATCCTTCCATTCTGCCACCATAGCTAACACCACATTCTGATGTCTTCTGCTAAGAGCATTCGCTACATTATTACCTTTCCCTGGTGTATACTCTATACTAAAATCATAAGCAACTAAAAACTCCAACCATATCTGATGTCTCATATTCAATTCCTTCTGAGAGAATAAGTATCTTAAAGACTTATGATCTGTGTATAGCTCAAATCTCTCCCCTAGGAGATAATGCCTCCAAATCTTCAATGCAAAGTTCACCATAGCCAACTCCAAATCATGAGTAGGATATTTCACATCATGCGGTCTAAGCTGTCTGGATGTGTAGGCAATAACTTTACCCTTTTGTATAAATACTACTCCCAATCTAGATCCACATGCATCGGTATACACCACCAACCCTTGGTTTCCATCCGGAACTACTAACACAGGTGCACTGGTCAACAAATGCTTTAACTTAAGGAATGCTTCCTCACATTTGTCGGACCAAACAAAATTCACCTACTTCCTAGTTAGCTTAGTCAAAGGCGCTGCTATCCGCGAGAAATCCTTAATGAATCTCCAGTAATAGCCAGCAAGTCCAAGAAAACTTCTAATCACAATCACTATCTCTGGTCTCTTCCAATTATTAACAGCTTCGATCTTATCTGGATCGACTGACAACCCTTTCTATGAAACCACGTGACCAAGAAACTTAACATCTTTCTTCCAAAAATGACACTTGGAAAACTTTGCCTTTAGCTGATTCTCCCTCAGCGTCTCAAGCACAACTCTAAGATGATCCTCATGCTCTCTTTCATCCTTAGAGTACACCATAATGTCATCTATAAACACCAACATGAATCTATCCAAATACTCTCGGAAAGACTCGGTTCATCAAATCCACAAAGAAAGCAGGTGCATTCGTCAACCTAAATGGCATCACTAACCACTTGTACAAACCATACCTAATCCAAAATGTCGTCAGAGGAATACTGTCCTCTGCCACTCTTAACTGATGGAAACATGTAGCCAAATCCAACTGAGAAAACACTCTGGCTCCACTCAAATGATCAAATAAATCATCAATTCTCGGCAAAGGATACTTATTCTTTATTGTCCTCTTGTTAATCTTACAATAGTCAATACACATTCTCAACAACCCATCTAGTTTCTTCATGAACATCGCGGCCGCTCCCCAAGGCGAACTGCTTAGGTCCAATAAAATTTATTCCTTCTAGATCCACTTGCTGCACCTTCAATTCCTTCACCTCAGTAGGTGCCATCCTGCTAGGTGGTCTACTCACAGGTTCAACTCATGGCAGAAGATCTATTCGAAACTCAACAACTCATTTTGTTGGAAGTCCTGTGACTGGCTCAAAGACATCTGCAAACTCTTTTGCTACCCGAACCTTAGCTCTTCTTCCACTTCCATTGCACTTAACAAAGCATAACCACTCCGGTCCAAATTCTCCACTAATAATATAATTCGGTTATGAATATCAAGATGTCTTAGTGATATCTCCTCATCCTGGAAAAATATCCTAGCCTCATACCTTCTCAACCAATCCATACCCAAAATGATTCCAAAATCTGCGAAATCAAAACATACAGACTACATGCAAACTTATGACCTAACAAATCAAGTTCTAACTGGTCACATCACATCCCTAGAGTTTCATACCCTCCTATTGGATTCGCAACCTTCAAGGAAGTAACAAGGTATGTGGGTTCTAAGCATAACCTATCAACCAAACAATGAGATATAAATGAATGTGATGCACCGGTATCAAATGGTATCCTAACTGGTATACTCTGAATAAAAAACGTACCTTCTATCACAGTCTTTCCTTTATCAGTTGTAGTTGTCTTAGCAGATGATCCAATAACAAAAACCTTTCCCTTGTCCGCCCTAACCGGTTCTGGACACTGATTCTTATAATGCCCAACTTGATCACAGCTGAAGCACTTCACATTCTTCTTGTCTGCAGCCTTCTTCCCCTTGCCTGACCGACACTCATTTGCATAATGACCCTTCTTGTCACACTTGTAGCAAACTAAATCAGCCTTTGCCTTCTTGACAGCATCTCCCTTCTGGGCTCATTTCTTCTTAAAGAACTTTCTTTTTTTCCCTTGAGAACCCTGGGTTTCAAGTGATTTCTCTCTAGCAAAAACAGCAAGCATTTCTTCATGGGGGATTGCCATCTCCACAACCAAATTACAAGGATCACGGATATGTGTCATGGTTGCCCTAGCAAGCTCAGGTCTCAAACCACGAATGAAAATCTCATTCCTTCTGATGTTTGTGTCTATAGTAGCATACCCATATCGAGACAGCTCATCAAACTTAGTAGCATACTCGATAACCGACATCTCTCCCTGAACTAGATCCATAAACTTTCTCATCAATGCTGACCTAGCAACCTCAGATAAAAACCTCTGTTCAAATCTCCTTATGAATTAAGCCCATATCAACTCTTCCTCTGGAACTCCAGCAGTAACATTATTCCACCAATGAAGTGCTAACCCTTGCAACTGTCAAGAGGCCAACCTTCTCTTCTTCTCATCATCTAAACCCAAATCACCAAAGATACACTCACAATGCAACAACCAATTCTCTACTTCTATGGCATCCTCCGTTCCCATAAATGGTTTTCCACCAAGACCGGTGTAATCTCTACTCGGCTTAGCATAATTATTTCGAACTGGAACCACAAGATTAGCTCCATCAACATTTCCAACAACCCCAGCAACCACTCCTGCTTGCATCATATTGGCAAAGAACTAATACATCTCCCCGATATCTACTAGTGGATTTCCAGCACTCGCATTTGCTTCAGCATTTTAGTTAGCATTAGCCTGTCTACCTTGGTTCTTTCTGGTATTAGGTCGAGCATTTCCATTGGTTGTGGTGCTTCCTCCACTGAGATTTCCTCTTCCGTTTCCTGCTTCAATATCTTCTTTCTCGTAAATCTGCATACGAGCCTTAGTAAGATACAGAAGAACGGTCTAAGAGAGAGGGTAATACGTACTTATATATATCTATCTACCAAATACAAGTATGTTACTATACGTTATCACAAACCCCGATCATATTTCTGATACATTAGATTATGTTTCAAAAAGCTTTTAGGTTTAACTTTTTTTTTAAGTTTTCATAAACCTATGCTTTGATACCAACTTGCAACATCCCCCTACTTGGAGGCCCAAAACTAACGGCTACGGATGCTGCAGTCATCCATAATTATTAATCATCGACGGCCAAATACGGGGATGTTAGATCCATAGATACACAGAAACACATGAATATGGGAAAAAAATTAAAACATCAAACCAAATCACATTCGATTTCAAAACATTTCCAAATTCATTACATAATCCCACAATTGTTAACCACGTTCAGAGAAAATATATTTATTACAACATACGCCAAGAGTGACATATGAAGAAGCCTCCTTGGATGATCAGAGTATATACAGGCAATTTAACAACTTTGCCATTACAAACAACACAACGGAATCAAAATAAAAGAGAACCCTAGATAGCTATTATGCCTCTTGCACATCTCTGGAAGCTTTATTCGTCTAATGAGGTACATGGAAACCTCAACTTTCAAACTACTCAAAATCAATTGAGCACCCGAGAGTTTAAGGGGAATACATAAACTTCGAGTCAGACATTGTTATCCCACCTTTTGGAAAGGCCGTGACACCAAGAACTTGATTGGAAACCAAGGACAATCCGTCTCGAAGATCAGTTGTACACAGGTCTACTATGGATACCGATAAATTTTTCTTGAGTCGGGATCGAGCTACAATCGATGTGATACGACAAGCAAAGCTATGGAAGCCAATGTTCCAAATTTCAAGTCAATCGGAGTTCGTATGCTCAAGATATTAATCGATCAAAATCAAGAAAACCAACCACGTTCGTATCCATGGAATTTTGTAACCATCAACTCGTGAGCCTTTATTTCGTATCCATTCCTCAAGCAGTTTAATCATGTTTCCATGAACAAAGGCAACTTGGTTCTTATCGGTTGCCCACTACTTTCCTTCGTATCCATCGAACTGGAGCCATTTCGTATCCAACATGTTAGCACACTTTGTATCGGTCCTTTACTTACTTGGTTCGTATCGCTTGTTACTGATCGATATGAAGAAGACCATGTGTTATCGATATGAAATCAACTACTCTGTAATCGATATGAAAGGAACATCCATCAATCGATATGAAGTGACTACCAACGATCGATACGAAATGGAATGCAATAAGTGGATACGAATGAAGTTACACCGGTGAATACGAACAAAACCTAAAAGAAAGGAAGACTCGGTCACTTGGCATGAAAAGTGGATCGATCCTAAAATATAGCACCACATCACCTGACAGATGCGAGCTTGAAGCGATACGAAGGTATCGATACGAGCTCGGCAGTACATTGAAAACACAAACTTGTATCGATCATAACTCAAAATCTACAAGTCCAAATGCCACCAAATTTTCACAGGAGCTTGCGTGCTACCTCAAGAATGTTCATGATCGATCTCGGCCCAAAAAACCAAATTTGGATTGATATGAATTTCATGCGTGTCAATCATGGATCGATCCCAAACGTCCAGGGATCAATCACGTGGGCCCACCCACGTGAGAGAAGGAGTCTTCCGAAGTTTGAGACAGATTCTCTTAGCCTACACCTATAAATAGCAGTCCAAGGCCTTCAGAAAAGGGACTTTTGACTCTGGAACGCCGATACTCTGCTGAAATCTTCATTGTACCTTGAGTGTTCTATGGCAAACAATTATAATCAGCGAGAGTTATTAATAAACAACAAACTTTCTATAGTGGACGTAGGCTACAATGCCGAACCACTCTAAATCTCTGATTTTTTTACTTTTGTTTGTCTTTTTTAGTGTATTTGTTAGATCTTCCTCATTTTCCATTTATATTCTTCACTTTAATCTCTTCAAACACACCCGAAAAGTGTTGTGCCCAATTTTGGTACAAACACTTTGGTGCTTTCACTGAGAAAACCCAACTTTTCTCCTGCTCTTTGGATCTACTACCGTCGTTGCATTGCAAGAATGTAAAGAGAAGATTCAGATCTCATATCAAGTAGTTCTTCCATCCTATTCAGATTGCATCAAATCTAGGAAGGAGCTACATCATTCACCATGGTTACTACTAAGACTGCCTCAATTACTACAGATCAGGAAGGACAAGATAAGCAGAACCCTGCGTAGCTACCCGCCACAAGCCAGAACTTAGATGGACATTCAGATCCACAAGGCCTTATCACCAGGGAGGAGTTCCAAATGTTGATGCAAGAACTGACCAAAAGCCGCCAACAGCTTACCCAGCAGATCTATGCCGACACGGAGTTAACCAACCGACTGAATCAGGAAAGACGAAGGAGATCCAGAAGGGATTAAGCTTCCTACTCATCCAGCGAAAGCTCAACTTCCTCTAATTACAATCACATATCTACACTTCCACGGCTGGATGGAAGCTATGCGCAAGCTCCCGGGCACCAGTGAACTCTGAACCTTGGACAACCGGGAGCTGGTCCATCTACAAGTCACCAGGCTGGACCCTCCTCCCGGGGAGGGGCAATTCCTTATTATGCTGTTGATAACCGTGATTCCGCCATCGCCATAGACTTGGAAGCTGACAATCGAAACCGAGCAGATCCGAACCTTCATCAACAAGATCATACTCCTGAGCCCTATGTGCCTGAAGACTTGGAGCCAAGGAGGCGAGGCATCGACCGTCGACCGCACCCGGGCCATCCTCTTATTGTGGAACCCGCCACACCTTGGCCCAGAATGCTCAGAATGTCCAGATGCCAGACATCCTGACCATGATCCGTCAAATGATTCGAGAAAATCAGGGCCTCTCCAATGACGATTGGGGAATCTTCCAGAGTCATACACCCTTCACTAATGACATCCTTTATGCTGAACCGCCCAACCGATTCAGAATGCCAAATTTACCTGTTTATGAAGGGAGTTCGGACCCTAACCAATACATCTTAAAGTATGAATGGCTTATGAATGCCACACGAGCTAACGATGCGGTCAAATGCAGAAGTTTTCCTATCTCCCTCGGGGGTATCACAACCATGTGGTTTACTCGCCTACCACCCGATCCTTTTCATGCTTTGGTTAGTTAGCTACGAAATTCGTTTTCGTATGCACGTCATAAGGCCTAAGGATGTTAACACCTTATCCAGTGTCACTCAGGCTCCGGGAGAGACGCTCAGACGTTATTTGGAAAGATTCCATGTTGCTTATGTGGAGATTAGTAACCCTAATGATAATTCCATATTGATGGCACTGACTAAAGGAATCGATCCTGATTCCGAATTTGGCAACTGGTTGGCTGGGAAACCCCCCACGTTGCTGGACCGTTTCTACTCCAAAGCGGCCCAGTTTTTAAGAAGAGAAGACGCTAAACAATCCAAGAAGAAGGATGACGCGGGGCCAAGTATGGAAGGCATTCAAAGTAATGTCACTGTGAAGCAAACCGGTGAGAGTTCCAGGAAAGTACGGTTAAATATACAGAGTAAGCAGAATTAGCAGAAAGGCGATGGAAGTCAGGGTAAGAAGCGAGGTCAAAATCACGAACCGCGACGCAGAGCTCCCATGTTTGACACTTATACTCCTTTGAATACATCCTTGGAGAATGTGTACTTGCAGACCTATAATACTGGCCAATATAAGAAGCCTGCTCCGAAGTAGTAATCCAAAAAGCAGATTCAATCCGGAAAATTCTGTAGATTCCATGATTTTTATGGTCATAATACCAATGAATGTTGCCATTTACAGGACATTATTGAGAAGCTAATCCGTGAGAGGAAGTTGGAACAATTCGTCCGGGCGTCGCAGGTTGGAGGTGCGGGCCCATCGAATCAAAATCAAGTACAGAATCAGGCTAGACCGGAGGAACCCGCACGTACTGGCGGGAGGTTAGTTATTAACACAGTAAGTGGTGGTCCTCATCCAGTTGACCAGTGCTGGAAGGAAATGGAGTCATATGCTAGCTCAGTTAGGCATGCAAGCTTTGAATGTTGCAGTAATCTTGATGATGGGGCTCCGACTAAACAACAAAAGAATACGACAGATGACATCGTTTTCCGAGATAGGGATGCCGATAGAGTCAAAGCCCCTACCATTGATCCACTAATCATATCAGCTCAAATAGGTCCTGCTTGGATGAAGAGGATCTTAGTGGATAGTGGAAGCTCCCTGAATATTCTTTTCAAGCGAGCATACGATCAGATGAAGATGGAAGCAAAGGCTTGAAGCCGTGTTAGTCTCGCATACACGGCTTCAATGGAAGTGCAACTATACCCATTGGGATGGTGGAATTACCGGTGGGATTGGGATCAAAGACCGCCGAAGGGTTCGGATGTTACAGTTCATTGTGTTGGATATCAATTCATCGTATAATGCTTTCTTGGGTCGACCGACCCTGACTGAATTCTGGGCAACTATTACCCCTTGGTGTTTAACTCTTAAGTTCCCCACTAACAATGGGGTTGGAGTTGTTCATGGAGATAAGGCGGTTGGACGTGCCTGTTATGTTACTGAGCTACGGGAGGCGTGGCGTAAAGAGAAGTGCAATGACGTAGAGGAATCTCTCTGCCTCCGTTTTACCGACAATTGACAGCTAACCCCTGGGCTTAGGCCGGGGCACCACAACCAGTTCCTAAAGGATCTAAATCCATGAGATGATGAAAATGAAGAGGAAGTCAAAGACAGTCGGGCTTCCCCAACAGTGCTGACGATCGATGTTCTGATCGATGATGATGACAACTCCAGAGTGATAAAGGTCGGGTCTCAGCTAAGCCAACAGATGAGAGAGGAATTGGTTGAATTTCTCCGAGCAAACCTCGATGTGTTTGCTTGGACGCACTCAGACATGTGTGGGATCTCACCAGACATCGCAAGCCATACATTGAATATTGACCCACGGCATGTCCCGGTCAAGCAGAATAGGCGTGGTATGGATCCAGAGAGATCTGCCGCCCTAAAAGAAGAGGTGGATAAACTCAAGACGAAAGGGTTCATCCGAGATGCATTATATCGAGAGTGGGTATCCAACCCGATACTTGTCAGGAAATCCAATGGGAAGTAGAGGACTTGTGTGGACTATTCAGATTTGAATAAAGCATGCCCCAAGGACAGTTTTCCGCTTTCCAAAATTGATCAGCTTGTAGTTTCAACGGCCGGACACGAGCTCTTATCCTTCATGGACGCATACTGCGGCTACAATCAAATACTGATGCACCTACCCGATCAGGAGCACACCAACTTTATCACCGATCTGGGACTCTATTGCTATAAAGTGATGACGTTCGGACTCAAGAATGCTGGAGCAACTTACCAATGGCTAGTCAACCGGATGTTCACCAACCAGATCGGGAAAACTATGGAGGTGTACGTGGATGATATGCTTGTAAAGTCTCGACTCTCCATCAATCATGTCAAAGACCTAAAAACAATGTTCAACATCCTCTGAGAGTACCGAAAAGAAGCTCAACCCGTTGAAGTGTCGCTTTGGGGTCAGGTCCGGAAAGTTCCTTGGATTCATTGTCAATGCTCGAGGAATTGAAGCCAATCCTGAAAAGATCTGGGCGATCGGAATCTCGAGACTCCCAGAACTATAAAGCAAGTACAAAGCCTCAACGGGAAGGTAGCAGCATTGAGCAGATTCATCTCCAAATCCACCGACAAATGCATTCCCTTCTTCGATCTGATCAAGAAAGGAAAGCAGAACTCTGAATGGACCAAGGAGTGTGAAGCCGCATTCCGAACACTGGTTCAACACCTAGCTACGCCACCTATTCTGTCAAAGCCAATCGATCATGAGAGATTATACATCTATCTTGAAGTTTCATAAAATGCAATCAGTTCTGCATTAATTTGGGAGGAGGATCGGACACAACGACCGGTCTATTACATTAGCAAACGATTGACCGGGGCGGAGAGGAACTATCCGAAGTTGGAGAAGCTGGCTTACTGTCTTGTCAATACCTCGAGAAAGCTTCGTCCTTAATTTCAAGCCCATCCGATCATAGTCTACACCGACCAGCCGTTACGACAGGTCCTTTCATGGCCTGAGAGGTCCGGTAGGTTGCTTAAGTGGAACATCAAGTTGAGTCAGTTTGATATTGCTTATACACCGAGACGGGCCATCCAAGGACAAGTTCTACTGGACTTCATCACTAAATTTACTATACTAGAGGACTTGCCCAAAACCAGCGAATCTCCCAAATACATATGGAAGCTATACAAAAATGGTGCATCGAACAACCGCTGCTCAGGCACTGGAGTTGTACTCGAAACCCCAGAAGGTCGATCCGTATGTTATGCTTTGAAGTTCGATTTCCATGCGACTAATAATGAGGCCGAGTACAAATCTTTACTCGCGGGACTCAGGCTCATCAGAGATTTGAGAATTATTGTTGTAGAGATTTATTGCGATTCACAATTTCGTGTGCAAAGTGCATGGAGAATTCCAAGCTAGACACTGGAGGCTGGCTGCTTACCTCACTCAGGTCGAGGAAGTATTAAATCAGTTCGACTATTATGCCATCTACTGCATACCCCGAGAGCGCAACAAAAGGCCGATCCTTTGGCAAAACTGGCCAGCACCGGTGAAGCACAGCAAATGGGACTCGTTCCTGTTGAGACACTTACCTCTCCAAGTATCGGTCAGATAGAGACAGATTGGGTGCACGAAGTCACACCCGAGAAGGAGTCTTGGATGACCCCTTTCAGGAATTATCTTGAGCATGGAGCTTTGCCCGAGCATTGGAGTGAGAAAAACAAGTTCTTCGGAAAGCTTCACGATTCATTATCCAGAATGGAGTCATGTACAGGAGAGGATACTCTATTCCTTTACTCCGGTGTATCGCCCATAAAGAAATCAAATGAGTGTTACACGATGTGCACGAGGGAGACTGTGGCGATCACACTAGGGTGCAAGCCCTTGCTAAGAAGATACTCCGATACGGATATTATTGGCCAACTGTGAATCGGGATGCATTAGACTATGCCAAGAAATGTGACAGATGTCAGAAACATGCCCGGATTCTCAGAGCCCCGCCTACCGAAATCACTCAAATGGTCAGTCCATGGCCATTTGCCATATGGGCATCAATATATTTGGGTCTCTACCTCTGGTTAAAGGTGGCGCGAAGTACGCCATCGTTGCAGTTGACTATACCAAATGGGCGGAAGCCGAGCGCCTCGCTACCATCACGACGAAGAAAGTAATCAACTTTGTAGTACGCAACATTATCTATGGATTTGGCCTCCCACATACCATTATCACTGACAACGGAGCCTAATTCGATAGTGCCGAGTTCAAGAACTTTTGTCAACGTTTCCATATTCAGAAGAAGTTCTCAACAGTTGCTCACCCTCAAGCGAATGGACAGGTCGAAGCTGTTAATAAAGTCATCAAATCCATTCTGAAGAAACGACTGGAGAAGGCCGGAGGCAAATGGGTCGATGAGCTTCCCATGGCCCTATGGGCATATCGAACCACCCAAAAGTCTATGACCGGCCACACTCCATTTTCACTTTCCTACAGCTCAGAAGCCATCATTTCGGTCGAGTTAGAAGTACCTTCTCATCACGTGACTTACTATGATCCGAAGACAAACGCCATATTGCTTGCCGAATCTCTGGACTTATTGAATGAGAAGCGTGAAGAGGCTGATTTGAGGGCAGCCGCGCACTGGAGTCGAGTCACCCGATTATACAATGCTAAGGTCCGACCTAGAAGCTTTGAACTTGGCGATCTCGTGCTCAAGAGAATTTAGTACCTTCTTATATGAAGCCGATGTGGGAAGGATCGTATGTAATTGAACGGAGACTTGGAGACGGCACATTCAAATTATCGACTGTTGATGGTCTCACTTTGCCGATAGCTTGGAATAGCGAGAGTCTCCATCGCTACTACACATAACAGGCTTTGTTTATTCATTTAGTCTGCTTTTCGTTTGCAATTTGTTTATGCATTTTGAAATTTGAACTTGTAATAAAGCAACTGACTTTGCCGTACTTTCTTATTTCAGCAATAAAATGCAACCTCTTCGAGCCAGAGTGACTCTTGAAATGCGTCAGGCGACCATCACAATGCACAGAGAGCTAAGTTCCATCATATGGTGGGACTTATTCAAATAGAGATTGACTATGATACGATCAGTCACTCGCTAACTAAAACCCCAAGCTCGGGGGTAAGCTACCACAAAAAAAAAGGATTGATACACGACAATCCTCTAACTAACTCTGGTTCCCAGAGTGCGAGCCGAAGTATAAACTTAAAATCCAGAACATGGGCTCGAGGAGGGTGGATCCGTTCACCCACGACCTCACCCACGTGTGATATAAACTCGAGGAGGATGGATCTGTCCATCTAACGACCTCGCCTTCCATATTTAAATGCTCGAGGAGGACAGATCTATCCATCTACGACTTCGCTTGTTTACGAAGGGTGGATATGACCCGACCATCCACGATCCTAATCAACTTATCGTTCCCAGAGTGCGAACGTGATTCCAACACTTAGACAGATGTGACTGACCATCTGTCGATCAACCCATCTGTCGATCAACTCCAGATTTCCAAAGTGGGAACTGGAGTATAAATATCAAAATGGGTGTGACTAACCATCCATCGACAACTCCGAGTCCCCAGTGTGCAGACCGGAGTATGAACACATATTGGGTGTGACTGACCACCCACAAATCAATCTAAGTCCCTGGAGCGCGGACATATCTTTAAACATTAAATGGGTGTGACCGACTGCCCGTAAAACAACTAAAGTCCCCAGAGCGCGGACATATCTTCAAATATTAAACGGGTGTGACTGACCTCCCGTAAAACAACTTAAGTCCCTGGAGTGTGGACATATCTTTAAATATTAAGTAGGCATGACCAACCGCCAACATACAAGTTCAATCCCCAGAGTGTGGATGCGATTACCAATAAATGAGCGGGTGTGATCCGACCACTCGAACTCATCTCACTTTGACTTAGTCCCGACTAAGTTAAATTAAAATTGCTGAAGACAAATAGCGACAATCGTCCAACCGCTTCAATTCACTCCAGGATTGGGGGCATAATTCAAGCACAAACCGTTAACCAAGATAGCGCAACATTGGGACTCGACTTGATGTTTGGTTACGACTCGAAGCCATGACTCCGGGGCATAACAACCGAACCCAAGTCCGATCCAGAAGTTGAAGCTTCACAAGTACATTGAATGGAAATTCAAGTGCTGAAACACTTAAGCAAATAAACACAGAGTTATGCCAAAAATAAAAGGAGGATTTATTTCAACTATTCTTTGGAAACAAAACAAGTACAAAAAACTTATTCCAAGAATTCTGATAAGCAAGGTGATGTGCACGTAAATGTGCATATTTTTATTATCATATTTTATCGAATTAAATGAAATAAATGATCATATTGGGTGTTTTTACATGTTTAAACCAAAATTCAAATTATTTTCAAATCGTCACATATTCATCTTCATATAGGGGCAAAATGGTCATTTTTGTGCATATACTAATTTTATAAAATTTAATTGAAAATTTCTGTGTTATTTTGTAGGAATTTGAATTCAAATACAAGTGGCTTCATGAAGAAATATGCAAGCACAAGATGATACAAAGGAATGAAGATGGAAATGATTCAAACTCATGAACATGGAGGACCCCACCTACCCACCTACCTTAATGTACAAACTACAAGCTAATGCACATGCTAATGGCCAATAAAGTTTCATGTACACTTAATAGAGGATTATCTCATACTAATGATAACTTGGTGGCCACACTTTCTCAATGGTAGTTTGGGTAGTTCCCAAAAAATAGATTAGGGTTTTAAAATGTGTATAAATACCCCATATGTTCATGTAACCCTTCTCTCTTCCTTTAGGCTCTCACTTCTTTAGCCTCTTAGTTTAGGAAAATAAAAGAAAGCTCTCTTTCTCTTTTCATAGCTACTTAGCCATTTTCTTCTTATGTAATTTTTTTATGCAATTTAATTCATGTTCTCTTTTATTACATGCTCTTTTCTTTTCATGTTAGTAGTGTAGATTTACATTTGTGCAATTAGATTAGTTTTTCCTTTACTTTGCTCTCTTTTTTATTTTCTTTTTCTTTCATGTTGCATGTTACATTTGTTGAAATGATAAAAAAAATGAGAGACTAAACCCTTTCAATTTAGGGGTAATGAAGCTCTCTAATCATGTAGCTTTAACATAATTTGATGTTTATGCTCTCTTTTTGTACTTAATGAGAATGCATGAAGTGTTTAACTTGTTGTTTTTGCTTTGAATTTGATAGCCTATATTGTTGACACCAAATAGGCTATGCTTAAACAATCACTAACACAAATTACCTCTTCATCTACATATGATTATGGTAATGAAGTGAGTGTTGAAATCAAAATTTGATGGTCTATATTTCTAAACAATAGTTAATAGGTCATGCTTAAAATAGATTTAACTTTCAACTTGTTGTCATTTTTCATGAGAATTAGAAGTGATTTAAAGGTTGTGTTATAGTTTGATGGCTTATGTTAGGCTAACTAATAGCACAAATATGCCATACTTATGATAAGCACAACATTTAAATTCACTAATGACCAAAAAAGAGAGATCATAATTTCATGTTTTGTTAAACTACGTGATCTAGAGAGTGTAATTATCTATAAATTGTCATTTAACTCTCATATTTTTATCATTTTCTTTTTGTCATTTTTCTTACATTTTCTAGCTAATCACTTTCAACTTTGGTTAATTTGATTGAATAGAGATTTAAAATCAACAATTCCCTGCGGATCGACCCGTACTCACTATGTACTATGATAGTACGCCGTGCACTTGCAGTATATATTTTATTATAAATTCGTTCTATGGATTTCTAACTCGATAGAATTCCCGTCGACGAACAAGTTTTTGACGCCGTTGCTGGAGAGTTTGCTTTGATTTTAATTTTATATTCTTCGAATTATTTTTTGTTTGATTATAGTGTGTGTTTGCATTTAAAAAAAAATTGTGTGTGTTTGTGTGATTTTTATTTTCAATTTTGTTTGTGTGCTTGTTGTTGTTTATTTGCCCTTGCATTAGCATGTTCTTTTAAAAAAAATTACACAATTTCATTAAAAAAAATTTCACTTTCAATTACATTTGCAATAGCATTTCACATTTTTTACAAATTCCCATATTTACAAACCTTTTATAGTTCTACATTTGCACAAACTTTTTATGCTGTTCAACTATGCATGCTTTGTGCACAGAAAATGCTACTGTCCTCCTCTGCTTGAACTGTCCCCGCCCCTGCTTGACTGTCAGCAACTCCCCCCACAGAATTCACCCGCTTCCACCACTTCATATCACTTCCTACCGTTCACCACTGTCACTTACTGCTGCTGCCTCACAACGAATCGAATCCCTGCCTCACCACCACTCAACAGTGCATACACTGTCAATTCACTTAACCCAGACCCACTGCAACCATCTCTTTCGACTTGCACATCCCTTCCAAACTTCACTACCTTGCCTGCATTATCTTCAACGAATTACAACATTACAAACCACAGCTCTTCAACATCAACTCACCAATCACCATTTCAACTGTCATCTTGCTTCTTCCCCACAGTCATTGCTGCACATATCACTGAACATTTACAACAACCACTGCCCAATACCATAACTTGAACGACAACTGACCATACCCTTCAAACAAACTTTCCTCTGCCGCTAGCAAGCTGTCAAACTCCAACACCATCATCAGCGTCATCCATTGTAGGAAATTTCACCCAACAGCCACGACAATTTCCTGCTACACTGCCACCAGAACTACCCCAAAACATCAGCTACAATCCACTTCTTTGCTGCAATACATCAGCCAAAGCCATCACCACCATCTGCCACGACCACTTATTTCAGACTTCCTCCCAAACCATCACTTACATACATACCATACCCTACCACAATCAACAGTGCACAACTAACATCTACTAATCTACATACTAATTCAACTTTAATTCACAAGCAACAACCAACAACAACCCATTATCACTGCTTGCACATGTGCAACTCCCCAACACTTCAATTTCTCATCCACTTCAAAAACAGTTCTTACCACTGTCACCTCCTCTCCACTATCATTTAGACCAGCCACCATTCAAATAAACGATCTCGCCATTGTTTAGACAATCACGTCCTCTAAAAAATCAAAGATTGTTCCCACATTTCAATACAATACATACATCAAAGACAATTGCCACCATCGTTCCCACAGTTCCCACATTTCAATACATACTACTCCTCAACATCATTCCATTTCAAACCAACTTGTACACACATCAACATGCATCTCCACTGTTAACCAACTTCCCACTGATACTTCATCACAACTGATCATCCACCACTATACAAACAGTGTCAAACATAACTGCCGCAAGCCTTCTACACACACAGCAGCCTCCTTCAGCCACCACTTCAGACACGCAACAGTGCAACTTCAAAACCACTTTTAAACATATAGCCACCATTCCTTAAAACACTGCTCTGCACTTTTGTGCACCTGCCGTGCACATATCTGTGCACCATCCTCCACTGCTGAAATCGAACTGCTACAAACCCAAGCCCCGCGTCATCATAGCCTCACCTTCGCACTCGACTTTGCCCCTTTACGCAATCGCCTCCACCCAAATCGATCAACAGTCCAACATCGAACTCCTCCGCCACTTCCTCCCACCACCGCTACAAATTCCTCACTCCACCGCTACAAATTCCTCACTCTCTCCTGCTTCGCAAACGATTCACGAGTCGCCTCAAAACGCTTCATCCCCACTTGCAGCCGTGGCCATCTCCAATCCTCCATCGATCACCAGCAACCTTCCATCATCTACGTGACCACTCCTGAAATCTCAACCATCACCACAGTCAATTTCGACTGCAAATCAAACTCCTCAATCCCATCGAGCCCGCAACTGAATTGGAGAATTGCGTACACCAACTGATTTTGATTTCAACTTGAGTTTTTCTTTTATGAATTCGAATTGAGACGTTATTTCGACATTCGATTGCGTGATTTTGAGAATTGAGAATTAGAGGAAATGGGAAGTAGTTGATTTTCATAAAAAAAAAGAATTTGGCTGTGGACTATGTGTGGGCCGGGTGGATTTGTTAATTCATATAAATAGGCTGTTGAATTAAAGTTCAAATAGTTTTTTTTTGTTTTTTATTTTCACTTTGTTTTTTAATTCCCGTTTTGTTTTTAATTCTCCTTTTTTCTCTTTCATCTTCTTTTGTTTTTTTTCTAAAACCAAAAAAAAGAGTTTGCTTTCTTTAGTTCAGTTTTGTTTTTTCTCTTCAAAAAGAATATATATATATATATATATATATATATATATATAGTTTCTTTATTTTGGGTTCTGTTTTCATAAAAAAAAACTGTATATATATATATATATATATATATATATATCTTGTTTTTATTTTCAGGTTACCGGAGCAGAAAATCGCAAGGAAAAAATTGCTTGCTGAAAACTGCCGCTTTGCTTGCCAAATAAATTGCTTGCTTATAAAAAAAATTTGCACTCTTATCCTTTTTTTTATTTGCATTGTTGGTTGCTTGCGTTTGCATTTTTATTTCAAAAATCCAAAAAAAATATTCAAAAACAAAACCAAAAACAAAAATCCATTCGTAGTTGCATTGTTAATACACGTTTAATTTCTGCTTTGCATTTCATTTTAGAATTTGACCGATAATAATGGTTAGACATCGATAACACTTAATTGTATATTGACAATTTGTCCTTTTTCGACAATTAATTTTCTTGGTGTCTAGGCGGTAGAGCAATAACCATTTATAAATATTACGGTGATTCGTAAATATTATAGTGGTTGTTTCTCTGAAGGTACTTAAACCTTCGACTGCATTGCTACGGTGATTCGTGGTGCACCGATAAATCCTGCCCGTTACCTGGCTGAGAACTATCTTGTTGATCTAAGACAAAGTGTGATTATACAATTTTGGGTTAGGAGTTATTTAGGGTAGAAAATTTGTAATTAAAACCCTTGTATTTATTTAGTTGCATTAATTCATGCATATTTTAAAAAAAAACAAAAAAATTTCAAAATCCAAAACTAAAAAAAATTGTAAATATTCCTTAACTTTTGTTTTGAAATCCTTTCTTTTGAATTTTTATAATCAAAAACAAAAATCCATAAAAAAATTTACTTAGTTTTTTTTTGAAAAAAATATATATATAACCTTTTCAAAAACAAAAAATCAATTTTACCTTTTTTGAAAGATAAATTCGTTTTGTAAATATTTTTCCTTTATAAAAAAAACCAAAAACATTCTTGAAAATGTCTGAATTTCCATATTCACCTGAATTTTACAATAGTTGTGAAAATCAATATAATCCATATGATTTCACTCCAAATTCGTATGGATATTTTAACGACAACTATTCTATAAACAATTCGGATTTTGAACAACAAAGTTTTCAAAACGATGACCAACCCTCGACTCTTGAAAAGAGCATTTCATCTTTACTTGAACTCTCTACACGACAAAATCAAAGTATAAATGATTTGTGTAATTCATAAGTGTGTAATAACACGAGTCACGGATTTCAAAATTTGAATTCAATTCAAAATTCAAATAATTTCAATTATAACTCATGCCAATACAACTACGAACTCCAAAACCAGTTTCAAAATGGAAATGTGAACCACTTTTCAAATAATTTTGGCAATGGAAATAATCTCGACTACGATGCGAGTAAAAAAATTTGTTCTTAACACGTCCAAATCGAAAATTCTCAAGTCAATAACTATAAGTTGGATTTTGTTGAACAAATGAACAAAATTTACGATGATCATACGGATTTGTTGATTGAAACATACAAAAAATTACATGAACAACAAAATCAAATCCCAACGTGTGATGAGTCCAATAGTAATCCATCTTTTACCACAATTGACGATTTTCAAACAACAACTTCTGAAACTGACAATGATGATCTTAATGAAGTTGTTGAAAACACGGTAATTGAGTTGGATTTCAATTCTTTTGAGGGTGAGAAACTCGATTTAAATTTCGATCTTTCTTTTTTTTATTTCGAAAATTTGAATACAACAACGTTGGATTTTGAAAATGATATACGCAATGAAGTTGTTGATAATCCAATAAAGGAAGACGAATTTAACGCGATTTCTTTGGACTTTTTGAAAACGAGTTATTGAATTCTGAAGGGGAAGATGTAGATCACCACTTTGATTTTGAAATCGATAACTCAAAAGAAGTTTTCAACGATAAGCTTGAAAATCAATTTGGTGAGTATAAATTTGAACTTCAACAAATCGTTTTACCTACCCCAAAAATCATCAAAAATAAAACAAATCGTACGATTTTCAATAAAACAACATTCGTTTTTCGAAACCAACATTCAATTTTGAAATCTTTTATGGTTTGGTTTTCCGAGCTTAAGCTGTGTCTCACATATTTGACGAGACAAATGAATTAGTCTTTGGAAGACCGTTTCATTTACTTTTTGACTATATACTTTCTGATCTCGTGTAAATACCGCTCATTTTCATGTAAATATAGGTCATCTTTTTATTTTTGTTTTATTCTTTTCCTTCCACTAGGGTTGACTGTGGGGACACAGTCAAAATCAAGTGTGGGGGAGTCTCATCTTCATTTTTAAATTTTCATGGTTTATTTTTACATTTTCTATCCAAATTTAGAAGAAGAAAAAGCAAAAAAAATCTCAAATTTTTTTTAAGCATTTTTGATTTATTTTTAAAGAAACACTATAGGATAAATATATGGTTTTGGTTTATTAAATTGAAATTTTTGAAAATTTATTTGTCTTAACAAAATAAAAATGAAGTTTGATTACAAATAACAATGGTTTAACTAGTATATAGGAAGGTTCATACGTGATAATTATGAAATATATCCTAATTGAAAATCTTTGTTTTAAAAAGTGGTTGATTTAAAGTAAAGGATATAACATTTTTTTTGTCTTCTAAGTTAAGTGGTGCTAAGATGATTTTGCAAAACTCTCTCTTTCCAAAAAAAAATTGAAAAAAAAACATATAAAAAAACATTTGTATATATGTAAATATTTTCTATTAACACCCATAGTCGACAGGTGTACACACTTGTGTGTACACTCGCTATGCCTGTACCTTTCTCACGTAAGCCCAAAAGGTAGTGCATGATCAGTATATCTGGCCTCATTTTATCTGAGCTAGGTGTATGTATATAAAAAAATTCTTTTGATAATGCCTACAGTCGATAGGTGTTCACACTCGTGTGTTCACTCGCCACACTCTGTATTCCCCTCACATAAACCCGCAAGGTAGTGCATGGGTGGTATATCTGGCCTCAGTTTACCTGAGTTCGGCATATAAATATTGTAAATATCAATAATTTTTTGAAAAATATAAGAGAGAGTAATCAATTGAAATCCTAGCTCTATTTTTACTTATTTGATTTGACTTATTATTGAAAATAAATGAAAATACCACTTTGATAAACTTTGATAATCAATTAAGGATCTATCTCATAGTTACACTTTGTTATCAACCGAAACAATGAGTTAAACTATAGTCTATTTGTTATGATAACTTGATTTTTATTGGAAATTTTGACAAGTAAAAGGACTTAAATTTCTTGATAATAACCAAAACCTATGTTTAACTTATTTGTGTCGATTTAAAAGTAAATCCTTCATTTGTATATATTTTCAAAAACTTGCATTTATCTCTTTATAAATAAATCTTGCACTTTGTAAATATTTTCACTTTGCATTTGGATTTTTTGGGCAGTATCCGCTGAAAACCCACACGAGACAACACTCATCCTACGGGGGACACCTAGAGGCTAAACGGCTTGTTGCATATGCTCAATACAATCGTGCTCCCTACGAAAATGGATTTATCTTAGTTTTTTTCTTTATTTGAGGACGAATAAACAGATAAGTGTAAGGTTATTTTATGTGCACGTAAATGTGCATATTTTTACTACCATATTTTATCGAATTAAATGAAATAAATGATCATATCGGGTGTTTTTACACGTTTAAACCAAAATTCAAATTATTTTCAATTCGTCACATATTCATCTTCATATAGAGGCAAAATGGTCATTTTTGTGCATATATTAATTTTATAAAACTTAATTGAAAATTTCTATGTTATTTTGTAGGAATTTGAATTCAAATACAAGTGGCTTCATGAAGAAATATTCATGCATAAGATGACACAAAGGAATGAAGATGAAAATAATTCAAACCCATGAACATGAAGGACCCCACCTACCCACCTATCTTAATGTACAAATTACAAGCTAATGCATATGCTAATGGCCATTAAAGTTTCATGCACACTTAATGGAGGATTATCTCATGCTAATGATAACTTGGTGGCCACACTTTCTCAAGGGTAGTTTGGATAGTTCCCAAAAAATGGATTAGGGTTTTAAAACATGTATAAGTACCCATGTAACCCTCCTCTCTTCCTTTAGGCTCTCTCTTCTTTTGCCTCTTAGTTTAGGGAAATAAAAGAAAGCTCTCTTTCTCTTTTCATGGCAACTTAGCCATTTTCTTCTTATGTAATTTCTTTTATGCAATTTAATCCATGTTCTCTTTTATTACATGCTCTTTTCTTTTCATTTAGTAGTGTAGATTTACATTTGTGCAATTAGATTAGTTTTTCCTTTACTTTGCTCTCTTTTTTCTTTTCTTTTTCTTTCATGTTGCATGCTACATTTGTTGAAATGATAACAAAAATGAGAGGCTAAACCCCTTCAATTTAGGGGTAATGAAGCTCTCTAATCACGTAGCTTCAACATAATTTGATGTTAATGCTCACTAACACAAATTACCTCTTCATCTACATATGATTATGGTAATGAAGTGAATGCTGAAATCAAAATTTGATGGTCTATATTTCTAAACAATAGTTGATAGGCCATGCTTAAAATAGATTTAACTTTCAACTTGTTGTCATTTTTCATGAGAATTAGAAGTGATTTAAAGGTTGTGTTATAGTTTGATGGCTTATGTTGGGCTAACTAATAGCACAAATATGTCATACTTATGATAAGCACAACATTTAAATTCACTAATGACCAAAAAAGAGAGATTATAATTTCATGTTTTGTTAAACTATGTGATCTAGAGAGTGTAATTATCTCTAAATTGTCATTTAGCTCTCATATTTTTATCACTTTTTTTTGCCATTTTTCTTACATTTTCTAGCTAATCACTTTCAAGTTTGGTTAATTTGATTGAATAGATATTTAAAATCAACAATTCCCTGCGGATCGACCCGTACTCACTACATACTATGATAGTACGTCGTGCGTTTGAGGTATAAATTTTATTATAAATTCGTTCGACGGATTTCTAACTCGGTATAATTCCCGTCGACGAACATAAGAGCTGAACCTGCATCTACACACGGCCTACAAAAAGCAAAATAAAGTCCTATTCTACCTATCTACCAAAAGAAGAGACAAAAGGACACGCCTACTCCATCGACTTCTTCTTCTTCTTCAGAGTCGATCAGCTCGAACTACCACTTTGGTGTCTTTTCGAGCATTTTCCAATACCCGGTTAGTCCCCGACCGGGGGAAGTATGGTAGTCTCCTCCTCCGAACTCATGGGAATTAGGATACTTTCAGAATGCATGGTAGGAGGAACAAGTGCACTTTCTATATGAGAAGACACAGGGGGTACACCTATATCGATGATTGTACCGCCCGGAGAGATCATACGTAAAGGGGCCGGGCTAGGACCCGCCATACCACCTCCAATGCTAATGGCTTGTGCGGCTGCTTCCATTTCAGCATTGATCTCCGCCATTATCTCTTCCTCATGAATTTCTTGTGCGTCCATGAGAATGTTGCTACTTAGGCCCGAGGAGCTGGCTGTGAACGCGCCTTCGCCCATGACAAAAGGTAGGTCGGTAAATGGATCGCTCTGATGACCGAGGAGTTCTTCCATCGTTTGTTCGTTAAGAATAAAAGCGCTCTCATGAACTTCCCCAGTCGAAGTGGCAGTTGTGGTGGTCATCGCCTCCGTCATGATGGCCTCCTACACTTGATGCCGCTCTTGGGTTGCGGGGGCACGGCTGGTGCAGCTCCTATAACTGAGTGGAGATAAGAAAAGATATTAGTAACATCTCCTGATAAAGCTCCAGACTTTGAATAAATTCGAGGAGTGCTCAGAATACCTTCCTTAGATTAGCTCGCGGGTGGAGCCGGAGCGCCTTTAGAAGCGTGCTCACGAATCGGAGTCAAGTGTGGTCGATCAGGATCATAAGCTGGAACAGTTGGAGGATAAACTGTAGAAGTAGGCTCAGGTTGGGTTAACACGGGTATTTCAGAACTTGATACATGGTGTTCAACTCCAAACCCCTCTTCAACCTCCGGATGTTGAGCGGCAAGCTTCTCTTTCTCAAATATAACAATGGCCTCATGGAGAACTCTCCTCTCATCTTCGATCAACACCCGGCTCTCCAGTTCAAACTCATTAATAGATGTAGTGTGGTGTTAAGCCTTCTGATCATCCACCAAGCGATGCCAGGCATCATGCAAATGAGTCGGATAGTCAACGAGCCAGCTCAAGCCACGGTATTTCAAGACATTGGCGTTGTAAGTAATTAGAAGGTCTTCCATATCACCTTCTAACCTGGCCTCCGCTGCCCCAACTTCAGCCTCAATCCTAGCCTCAGCTTCCTAAACCTTTAGAACTGCCGCATCCCGCTCTTTCTTAAGCTCCACAGTCAGATCACATGCCTCCTGAGCAGCCTTATTAGCGTCGTCCCTTTCTTTGACGACCTCGGTATACTTTGCTTTAAGCTCGTTAAGCTCTTTGAGCACGTTATCTCTCTCGGTTGTGACAATGGCATTCCTGTGGCCCATATCATCGACCAGTTTTAGGTGCTCTTGCCTCATCTGCTCCATCTTCTTGTTAGACTCATCGACTTTCTTCAAGACCTCCATTTCTGAATTCCTCAAAGTGTCATTCTCATTGGTGAGCACTTGAACTATGTGATCCTTGTGAGCAAGATCTTTTTGCAGCTGTCCAATTGTCTTCGCTCGATCGAATGCCACCGCTGAGGCCTTTTATGCAGTTTTCTTCCGTTCATGGTATTGGCTGTAAGCGTCATATACATAGTCGTGCACCGTTTTCTCCGCCCCTTCTGGAATCAACCTCAAGTTTGGGGGAAAGTGAAAACCGTCAAAGAAAATATTAGGGAAACCTTCCTTTAGCTTAGCTATTCGGACGGCTCCCTCCTCCGTAGGCTCCATAGCCACAGATGTGGTAATAATAGAAGTGTCCGCCCCAGTTCTGTGCCGCTACTCGCCAGGCCTTGAAGTTTGTGGAGGCACTGGATGGTGCGAAGTTTCAGCAGTGTGTGTTCCAGAACTGGAGGGTGGCAAGGGAACTCTAGGTGGAGGAGAGCGCGATCGGGAGTGGCGCCTATCTCGCCACTCTCTTTCCCTCTCTCTCTCTTTCTCTCTCTCTCTCCTTGTCTCTCTCCCTATCATACAGATCCTTATCTTGACTAGAGTAGCGGCAATCGTAATTGGACTCGTGCCTGCGGGACTCTCGGTATGAACTGGAAGGTTGACATGCAACACGAAGGCTACTGATCATGGATCCTTTCTTTGACATTGTATCTGTAAAGTGAAAAAAGAAACAGAGTTAGTTGTCTTCGAAGATTGAATATTAGTTGTGTGGTGCCGTGAAGTGTGTGCACGCATATGTAAACCCCCCAACCAACCGGATGTAGTAGCCGTACTCGGAGGGGTTGGCTCTCCTAAATCTAAGGTGCTTTAAAGCCTCTAATCCGGTATCTTGGTGAAGAGACACATTGTTCGAAATGGGAATATCTGCAAGTCCCTTGAAAGGACTCTCTAATTATGAAGAGGGAGCCTCTGAAATTACAACAGCCGCTGCTGGCAAAGACATTACAACAGACTTGCATCTCGCAGCTTTGTGGGCAGCGGCCTTGCCTTTCCTTATCCTCTCTGAATGTTGATGACTTTGTGAAGGCCTGGTGTGGGCTCATCTCCAGCGGGCATATTCTCGTCGTCACCTTGCTCGGTGATCACAATTCCAGGAACTCTCCTTCTGACTTGCCTCGTTGGAGCCGTCCTGAGAAATCCCTCAAACCTGATGCTTTGATATCTATCGATTAGCCCAACGGCCCTCAGATTTTCATCAGTGAGGATCTCATCGATCTCTCTGCACTCGGCAGGCACCTCTTGAAGAACTCTTACAATCTCCTTAACCTGAGTCCCTTTGGGCCGCGTAATCGAAGCTGTGAAAGAAAAGAAGTGTTAAACTTTGAAATCGAGTGCTATTATCCAGTTAATCGGCATAGAAGTTGAAGCACTTACGTCTGGCTAACCACCGTCTAGCGAACCCCGTGGGCACCGAACGAAGAACCACTCGGTCTTTAAATAACTAAGCTTAGTCCAGGCTCCAACCATGACTTAACAGTTCTTGATTGCCTCTAATAAAGTGAAGGATGGATTATTTCCTTGGCTCTTTATATTGAACAAGAACCTGACTTCCTCTGAGGTTGGGGGTTGGAAGAGATGCTCCATGAAGACGTTGAATAAACTGTTTAGCGAAGCATACCCGTTCGAGTGTATCTATGATGGGGCGATCTTTAAATAGAACAACACTTCTCGGATGTATTGATTAAATGGAGGGAGTGCCCCAACTACACACGAAAATCTATTGCAAGCTGTGTACCCTTCTGGGGGAGTATGGGCTCTATCTTCTACCCCTGGCAATAAGACATCATCCCTTGACAATCCATGCCTTATGCAAATCCTGCCCAGCATGTCTTCATAGATATTAGAAGGAACAAAATCTTGCGGATGCACGATGAAAACTGCTCCTGGTAGCTCATCCGGAGCAGGACTAACAACTTCAGCTGCGATGGTCGGCATCTCGATTACAGGAAGTGGTGGACTCTGAACTTCTTGCGATTGTGAACTTCCAAGTTCCATAGCTATTCAACTCAGCAAAAATCATCGTTAGACGACAGTAATCCCATGTTCCCCCTAGTGTGAAGTGCGTGAATGTGTTGTGTAGTGTAGTGCTACGTATTACTTAGAGATTCTACAAGATTTGAAAAATGTTCGAACGACAAGGCTTCGCCATTCAACCGGAGTGACCGTCATCGCTGACCGTCACAACCGTGCCATCCAGACCTTGAAGACTGATCCGAGTTAAAGTTCGTTAAATTTTGTCAAGTTACAGTTCCATCGGCGAGCTTCTAAAGGCAGTCAAATATGCAATGAAAAGGTTAAGTCCAGTAATGCAGGGTAGAAGCTCGTCGGAGTCAAATGTTCAAGTATGCGAGAAGTTTCGTATCGATTAGGATTTAGACTTGGATCGATCACCGGAAGTGCACTTCGTATCGGTCATAAAACGTCACTTTGTATCGATCATAAAACATCACTTCGTATCGATCAACAGATAGTACTTCGTACCGATCGAGAAAATAGCCTCTTCGTATCGATCGAGGGATCAGGAATTCGTATCGATCAAGGCAGATCGATACGAATGTCATTGGTTATCAATCGATACGAATGCCTGCGGTCCTATCGATACGAAGAGTCTACCACCACCAATTAATATGAAACATTCTATTCATTCGATATGAAGTTTCACTAAGCTCAGATCGATACGATTTCTCTCTTCATCCTAGATCGATACGTGCGTTTTCTTCGTATCCCCACACTTCATCTTCCTCAAAGCTATTCAAAAAGCCATCTCCAACCATCCACGACCTTGCTCTGGCCCATCTCCGGCCTCTTCTCCATCAGACTCGGTCATGAAAGCAAATGGAATGGCACAAAAGGTTCAAATCTCATTGTTCTAAGGATGAATTTGGATAATTGTTTACCTAATCACGGCAATTAGTTGAAGGAATTACAATTTAGTTCGAGGGCAAGAGCAATTTTGATTTTATAGAAGCAATATGAAAAGAAAGGCAGGAAAATAAACAAGTGGGGAATTACCTGGGAAGTGTCTATTCGTCTCCCAATGGTTATGACCGGTTGAAGTAGTCAATGGCGTAATCGATACGAAAACAAATTCGTATCCGACGTTCAATCGAGGCAGTTTTAAAATCATCAATATAAAGCAATTCGTATCCATCTAACAAGCGTTACGGCACAGAGCCAAAGATTATTTGAACTGTTCGAACCCATTAGAAATGCATCGATACGAAGTGATGAGTTCGTATCCACCAACATAAAGCCCACGGAGATTTGTATCCATCGGTACGAAATGTTTTGGGAAGCCAACCAATTCGTGTCGATCGCCATCGATACGAAGATGATTTTTTAACTTTTCACATCGATCCAGGAGAGGATCGATACAAAGAGATACACTAAAAAGACCATCAAACATTGTTACAACTCAAAATTCACAACGATTTTAGGAGAGGATCGATACGAAATTCGATACAAGAAAAAAAAATGATAACAACTCGTGAACGTGCTAACGTTAGCAGGAGTCAGGTAAACATACATTTATGTGTAACAAATTGACATTCAATTTTCAAAACTCACAGGAATTGAATGCTCACCTGGTGACAATTACAACGATGAACAACAATTTGCTAACACTCGACACTTGGTTACAACAATGCACTGTACAATCATTGACAGTCACCAATGCAGTATTTATATACTAGAAATCAATCGAAGGTTACATCTCTTGACGAAAAGACAACTATTCATCGAATCAGACATAACTCTTCAAACTGAAGGTGGCAGCTTTTCAAAGCACGTCATGCTCACTCAAGACATACTTCGGGAGGCAAATGTTTTCCTGCCTTTTGGCAAGGCCGTGACACAAAGAACTTGACTGGAAACCAAGGACAATCCGTCTCGAAGATCGGTTGTACCAGGTCTACTATGGATACTGATAAATTTTGCCCAAGTCCGGATCGAGCTACAATCGATATGATAAGACAAGCAAAGCTGTAGAAGACAACGTTCCAAATTTCAAGTCAATCGGAGTTCGTATACTCAAGATATTGATCGATCAAAATCAAGAAAACTAACCACGTTCGTATCAATGGGATTTCATAACCATCAGATCATGAGCCTTTATTTCGTATCCATCCCTCAAGCAGTTTAAGCATGTATCCATCGAACAAAGATAACTTGGTTCGTATCGGTCGCCCACTACTTTCCTTCGTATCCATCGAATTGGAGCCATTTCGTATCCAACATCTTAGCACACTTCGTATCGGTACTTTACTTACTTGGTTCGTATCGCTCATTACTGATCGATACGAAGAAGACCATGCATTATCGATACGAAATCAACCACTCTGTAATCGATACGAAAGGATCATCCATCAATCGATACGAAGTGACTAACAACGATCGATACGAAATGGAATGCAATAAGTGGATATGAATGAAGTTACACCGGTGGATACGCACAAAACCTAAAAGAAAGGTAGACTCGGTCACTCGACATGAAAAGTGGATCGATCCTAGAATATCGCTCCACGTCACCTGACCGATGCGAGCTTGAAGCGATATGAAGGTATCAATACAAGTTGTATCGATACGAGCTCGGCAATACATTGAAAACACAAACTTGTATCGATCATAACTCAAAAACTACAAGTCCAAATGCCACCAAATTTTCACAGGAGCTTGCATGCTACCTCAAAAATGTTCATGATCGATCTCAGCCTAAAAAGACCAAATTTGGATCGATATGAATTTCATGCGTATCGATCATGGATCAATCCCAAACGTCCAGGGATCGATCACGTGGGCCCGCCCACATGAGAGAAGGAGCCTTTCGAAGTTTGAGATAGATATTCTCAGCATACACCTATAAATAGCAGTCCAAGGCCTTCATAAAAGGGACTTTTGACTCTTGAACGCCGATACTCTACTGAAATCATCATTGTACCTTGAGTGTTTTGTGGCAAACAATTGTAATTGTTGGATCGATTTCACCCTAGAAGGGGGATGAATAGGGCGATACTAATAATAATAAAAATTAATGTGGAAATATATATAATAATTGCAGCACAAATAATAGCATAATAATAAAAAGCATAAATATAACACCACAGATTTACCTAGCTTCGGCAAAACCCTGCCAACGTGCAGCCCCCTGCTATCACACCAATAGCAAAATATATATAATGCTTAGTGCTTACATGCGTAAACTTGCGATACCTGCTTTCGACTAACCTAACTCTACGCTCAAAACCCTACCACAACTCAGCCACTGAGTTGCGAATTCTCGAACTACACCACCGTAGTTCGTAACCTAGTCACACCACTAGAAAAACACAGTTTAAAAAAGAAAATTACAAAATAAATAAAAATACTAAAAAAAACCCTAATTTAAAAATAAGCCCAATATAATATATTAGCCGGCCCAAATAAATTTATCACTTAAGAAAATAAAGTAGACGTCTTCTCCTTTTTGCTTATGTTCGACCGATGCTTTCTCTGTTCCTCTTTATATAATTAGGGCTTTTGATCGATTGAAGTCGCTGCTTCGATTATGATCAATTGAGATTATAATTTCATTCAATTGGTTTCGTTAATTGATCAATGACTTTGGTTGGTTATCGGCTGCTCCAATTTGTTGAGCTCGAATGTTAGGATGAAATTTGGTACGTGACTTTCTTTCTCGATTTCAATTTTTGCTCGACCTAGATTCGAGTTATTGGTTTGATTTACTTCAGTGATTAGCTTTGGTATTTTTCTTGAACTCGAATGAATTAATTTGCCGATTATGATTGGGTTTAAATAGGGATGAAAGCCCTATATTTACGTTGGTATAATTCCATTTGAATTCTTCAAATTGCTATGCTCGGCCATTGATTTGTAATCGAATGTTGGTGATGTTTTCTGACCTTTTCATTTCATACGTGTTGCTTGATAAGTTTGAATTTGCTCCGGTCTTTTCTCCTGCGACTTTGTTATTTGAACTTTGATATGATCTAGACTTGTTCAATTCGTGTATCACCTGGCTTTGACTCTGACTTGTTCGAACTCTACCTTGGTCACCACGGCTTTGATTCTTTGGCATTTTGAATTTTTGTTGACTGCTGTTACATTTTCCATGGTTTTCTTTATTTCCAGTTTCTTGTATTGAAGTTTGGTTTTGGCCATTGCACTTGTATTCGAACTGGCCTATGTTGCATCCCTTGTCGTGACTGCATATATATATATATGTATGTATGTATGCATGTATGTATGTATACATGTGTGTTTGTGCATGTATATATGTATGTTGTGATGCCTTGTTCTGCTTGATTTACATTGATATTCAAGTGTGTCTGGTTGTAGTGTTAGTAGTCTTGTTTTTGTGTTCATCTGTTTGGAGTCTAGTCTAGTTTCACTGGCTTGTTGGGTGTGATTCCATTATGCTTTGCACTCCTGTACATATACACTGAATTATGGTCTCATGTCTTTGTACATTTGAGCTGCTGTGATAGTTTGTTGGGTCTGTTCTTTGTTTTCCTTGACCACCAAATATACTTGAAGTCTTCTTTTCACCATGCTTGATTGTGTACATTTTGTCTAGAGCAGTTCTTCATGTATACTGAACTGTTGAGGTACTTCATGTTGTATGTTGTATGTATGTACACTGGTTCGTCTTGGAGTCTACATGTGAGTACATTTTGTTTTGGTCGAGACTGTTTTGCATGCTCATGTTCATCCCTGAACCATGTGACTGAATGCTTGAATGCTTTCATTTGGACATGTCTGGTGTTGTTGTTATGTTGTATTTTCTTGTAGCATTTCTGAAATGTTGGTTGAGCTGAACCTAAACTGTGACACATGTACATATATGTATACATGTGTGCAAACATATGTATATATGTATGTGGTCATGTTGATGTATATGCATGCTCCATTCATTTTGTATTATTCACTGCCCTGGTCTTGTTCGTTTATCAGGTCTTCATGAAGATCATCCTGTATTGTGTTCACCACTGGTTATGCATTAATACATTTCTGGTTTAGCTTCTGAACTTCATGTGTACATTTGCTATGTTGTTTTGTACTGAGCCTTGTAGATGTGCAATCTGATTCATTGCACTGTAGTCTTGTATTATGTCATGTACTTGATGTTGCCTAACCTTGTTCACTGGTCCTGAGCACTTGCCTTCATTTGGGTCCATGATACCGGTGCCTTTTGTATGTGTATTTCTGGTTTCACTTGAAATTCATCTTGATTATGGAATTTTTCTGCCTTTGGTTGATGGTCTCAATACATATACATACATACATACATACATACATATATATATATATATATGTACACACGTGTGTGAGATTGGCATCGATTCTGGTTTCAAGTGTATGCATACATCTTTGTTTCATATGTATGTAATTTTCTGTTTCATAGATTTTCAGAGTTGTAGTCAAATTCTGGTTGTTATGTATTTGCTGTTGCATACATACTGTCTGGTTTTTGGTTGATATGGTCGAGACTCTATGCACTTGAGTTGAATCCAGCTTTTGGCTCGCGTTTGACCTTGTGCTCACACGTCCCTTCAATTTTATCTAGTGTATATCGGTGTGCACGGCCTTATGGCATGTACAATGATACATTGTACATGTCACAAGTTGTTCGTGTATGATGAATTCAAATAAATATGATGACAAACAACCCAAATAACTAAGGCTAATAACATTTTCAAAATACACACTATAATTTGCACTACATAATATTTATTTTTCAATTTTACTGCTTCAATGTTTATTTTGCAGATAATTCAGGTGCTGGATTCAATCTGGAATAAATTTGAAGATAAAATACGAGTGAATGAGTGATATGTAGTGAAGTGAACATTGTAAAGTGAATTTTGTGATGTAATCGAAATTGTATTGTAATTGAAAATGTATATATGCACTGAGAGCTCAAATTTGTACTATTCAAAATTGTAATAAAATATTTGTTTGAATAAAATATTTGTTTGAATTTAAATTTTTTGTTATTTATTTTATTCAACAAATATTTATTTAATTATGTGAAAAATAAAATAGTTTAATAACAAATACATTTAAATGAATATATATATATATATATGTTTATTATCATCAAACAAAAATCATATACTAGCATATTCTACAGTAATCAGCGAGAGTTATTAATAAACAACAAACTTTCTATAGTGGACGTAGGCTACAATGCCAAACCACTTTAAATCTCTGTGTTTTCATACTTCTGTTTGTTTGTTTTTGGTGTGTTTGTTAGATCTACCTCATTTTCCATTCATATTCTTCACTTTAATCTCTTCAAACATGCCCGAAGAGTGTTGTGCCCAATTTTGGTACAAACAGACATAAAGCCTGGTATGAATAATAATCTACCATCTCAAATCATTTAGATATCTAGTGAGTCCACACCGCTTAGCAGAATGGGTTTCCCTTTACTAGTATCCTAAAACCTTTATAAAACCATATACCGTGCTCTTTCATCCACAATGGTTAAAACATCTCAAAATAATATAATATGATGATATGCAAAACAAATGAATCAATTCTGGATTACCCATCCCCATTCATTTTGACTATTTGTCTCGGTTATAGTTTCTAGGATTACTATTAACCTAATAGTTTTCATGGGCTAACTAATGACCGGTAAAATGTTTTAGGACTCCCTGTCCAATTACATAGTTTTCATGGGATCACTATGAACCTATTGGTGACTCCAATATCTTTTCTCTTATCCTAATTTTCATGGGCTAACTAGGAACCTATTGGTACCTCCGATATCCTTTTCTCTTATCCAAGTTTTCATGGGTTGACTAGAAACCTATTTACATATGTCAATATTTAATCCAGATATAGTTTTCATGGGGTTATAACAAACCTACTGGCCCCTGCCAGTATCAAATCATAGTTTTCATGGGCTTACTATGAACCAGTCTTTCTGACATCTTCATTTATACATAGTTTTCATGGGCTAACTATGAACCTATTGGCCCCTGCCAATATCTTTTCCTATACACAGTTTTCATGGGCTTACTGAGAACCTATTGACCCTTGCTAATATCTTTCTTTAATATTTTAGCATCCTATATTCTGGTCTTTCTGACCTCCTGGATGTAATTCTACTCATTCAGGAGTTATCTTAATTTATACTCATTATTGGGTCAACCTAGCTGGTTATTCTGCCCTTCCCCAAAATACATTTATGGGTCCAACACAATGTGAATTTATACATATATGAAGAAGCAAACACAATAACTTGGTTAATCCCCTTAACCTTTTAATCAAAGAAAACTTCTTCAAAAACTCCTTTTCAAAACACTTTATTTATTTATGCCATGCTTTTCTTTTAAAATGAGATTGGGTTATTTGTTTTAAAAATTAAGGGATTCGAAACCTTCAAACTTAGCTTTCGACCTCACTGGATAACCTCCCTCGAAAGCATATAAATTTCTTTTTCAAAACATTAGGCCTCTGCCTTTCGAAACACTTTAAAACTTCTCTTTCGAAACCATTCAAATGTAATAAATTATTACTTATTAACTCTTAGAAGCATAGCTTCGAAACCATTGAAAGTACCTCTTTCGAAACCTTTGAAAGTACCTCTTTCGTAACCTTTGGAAGTATCCCTTTCGAAATCATTGAAAGTCCCCCTTTTGAAACCATTGGTTTTATACTTAAAATATCATTTGGGTCAAAGTGAATCAAAATAAAAGTATCTCTTTCGAAACCATACTTTAAAATATAAAAGTATTGGGGAAAACTTGATGGCGTCGGCACCATCCCTTTCGAAAGTTTCAAATTATTTAAACAAAACTCTAAAGAGTAGCATCAAAACCCCCTTTCGAAGCCATTGCCTTCGAAACCCTTGGACCCTTTCAAAAGCATTTAGGAAGTGTCTTAATACATCTTTAAAACAAATACTACCATTCGAAAGCATTGATGACTTCAATACACTCAAAAGGCAAAAGAACGACAGTGGGGCTTCGACCAGGTCGGAACCCCTTCTTTCGAAAGCATTTTTATAACTATATGAACTCATTCGAAAGCTCTTACTTTTAAAACAGAAAGTGGCAACCCCTTCGAAAGCTTTTAGAAAACCTCTTTCAAAAACATATGCTTCTACTCCTTCGAAGACTTTAATAAAACAAAGGCAGGCGCTTCTCCTTTTAAAACAAACAAAGATATCGACCTCATCGGAAGCAATGCTTTCGACACCAAGCCTTCCGCCTTTCTCCAATCCATTATGTACCATTTAAGTGATACCTTGTGTATTGGTTTCATCTTAGTTGGGTTTCGGCTTGATTGAAGGCGGGAGCTCTGAGTCGAAAGGTGCTTCTATTAGAGGCAGAACCTACTTTTCTGAGTAAAAGCTGATTAATGCCAATTAAAGCAATTTTATCTAACTAACATGCCACGTGTAAACCTGTAATTGGTTGCCTCAAAATTTCAAATTCTTTACCAAACTAACCGCCGCTTATTTTCAGATCTAAACCATGGTTAAGTTAGCAAATAAGCTCTTCCATTAAACAAAACCAATATTGCAAATAAGTCCTTCTAAAATAATTTAATTTGCATAGCAAATCACTTAGGAAAAATCCCCACAAATTACAGAAATTCATTTTCATCATGTTATCTCACATATCAAAATTTTAGACCCAAATTCTCAATACAATATCTGAAATAAATTTATAAACCCAATTAACCATATTTTCCTTTGAAAATTCATAGTAATATTTCCATAACTTGGAAAATTATCAAAATTAAAACCCAACTCCAAAATCATGTTTTACCTAATACAAAAATTTTCCATGGCATTTAAACATCAATATCAATCGGGTTTTCCCTAAAACCGCATATAATCTTATTTAAACAATCTTGTTTAAATTAAACAAATTGTAATTCAAGCATATCATCATCCAAATCATCATAAAAATGAATTTAATCTTAATCTGAAACGTATGATTATAAAACAAAATAGAGATCGTATAAACTATTATTCACCTTGATTATTATAAGGAGATTGGATTGAGATTGTGATTTATTCCCCTAGCTTTAATCCTTAGCTTTTCTTTGATTTCTCTTCTCTTTTTTCTTTGATTATGGTCGGCTCCTCTTCTTACATTTGTGTTTTTGTTTTCAAAATGACATGAATGAGAAATGACATAGTAAGGAACAAGAATATATAAGGGTAATGAGTTATGTGCAACTAATTCCCATTACACTCTTATGTAGATTACTTAACTTAAAAACCATTCTTTAGTCCATTTAATTAATTAATTGAGCATGACCTTAATTATATTTATTCAAATCTCAATCTCCCTTATCACTTAACATTTACATTATTCTATTTAATTTATCTAATTAAATCTCCTGAATAATGTTATCAAATATTAGGCGTATTACATAATTTCACTTTAGAAATCCTGTAGAAGGTCATTGTAAAAGTAGATATTTAAATTGTTGAAGATATTTGTAAGGAGATATTTTTATTCACTTTTGAAGTAGAAAGTAAGCACGGGATGGTACATGGGTGGTGAGAGGGTCTTTGGCCATGTGAAGGAGGTGAGGGAGAGAGCACGCTTACCCATCGGTTGCCTATATAAGTGCATGCATAGTTCATTAAACCCTTTACACAAATTTTAGCAACATAGAAAACTAGCTCTTCACCCTTTCTCTCTTCATAATTTCCTAAGAATAAAGCAATTCAAAACAACTCAAAATCATTCTAAACTTAAGTATAACTCTTGCAACAACATAGCAACACCTTTTAGCAACTCAATGCTTGAAGATTTAGAGCACAACCCCTCGATCCATGTATGGCCATGAGCAATTATAGAGGGAGGAAGGCCTAAGCCATGAGCAAGTGGTGAGGGTATGAGGTGTTTGCAAGGTTGAGGTATGAAGTTGAGGCTTGTGCTTGGTTGTTCACTTGTTGATGGGTGAGCTAACCTACCATTTAAAAAGTATATGAAGTGTATATATGCTTGTGTTTGTTATAGTATATGATTGACTATATATTATTGATTTATCTTATGTGATTCTTGCTTTGGAAAGAAAATGTCATTTGTAATTGATTTATTAGGACTTATATGTCTTTCTATGACTTATTGCATAGCCTCATAACAAATGAAATAGGGTTTTGTTGGACTTTGATTTGAATCAGACTTGAATTGGAAGTGGTTTTATAATGATAGTCGCTATAGAAGCACTTCGAAAATGCCTTTTGTTTGGCGTCTTCTATGAATTTTTGTAGAGAAATCCGTAGGGGTTTCTCGCTATGATTATGTATATTGTGTACATTGCTTATTGAAAAAGGAGTGAATGTTAAAAAGTTTGTTAGCATATCGACAAACGGCAATACTTTTAAGTGTATAAAACTGCCCTAGGTCACAGTCATTTAGAATAGTTAACAATAGCACATTTAAAACGTTGTAGTGTCTATGAACCACTTTTTACAATATTTTGTAAATGTTGTAATTTCTATTTGAGACTTCAAATTGCTTTGAAATGACTTTAACCTTAAGTATCTCTCTTCAGTTTTTCTAGGAGTCTTTTTTACTTATATTAGAGTATTTTAAAAGCGGTTTCGAAATTTAAATATATTTTTAATAATTAATCATGAGTTATTAAACTAGAAGGCTTATTTTAAAATAAAAGAAAACATGCTTTTTGGAGTTCTTAAATAAACTATAAAATAAGTATTTTTAAGTAATATTTTATATGAATATTTTAAACCATATTATAAGTATTTTAAAGTAATTTTAATTATATATTGTCTTTAGAAAATTAGTTGATTATTTTATTAAAGTATTAAAAATCTTATATAATATACTATCTTTTAAATTGCTTTTAGAATTTTATTAAATATCTTAGCTTTATGAATAAATTAGTCTACATACATACATATCATTTTTAAAGGGTTTTAGTAAATATATAATTTTGGAAAAGTAAGTTAAGTCTTCTATAAAAGAATAACGGTAGTTTTGGATTATAACACTTATGTTATGATAAATGGTTTTCTAAAGTTAATTAAAAGTATATTACCTTGTTTAATAAGTGTAGATATACTTACAAGTTTATAAATGGATGTTTTTAGAAACAATTAAAACTGAAACGGTTTTGGGCTTGCAGTGTGAAACGTTTAAGTAACATTTGTCTTTAACCCTTGTAAATATACTTATATCTTTAGAAATTGATAATTTAAAGATAATTCCAATTATGCAATAATTTGGAAAAAGGTTATTTATAGTAAATATTTAACTTATAAAAGAGAAAGGGTTTATAGTAACAATATTTAAGTAAAATTTGTTTTTAACCTCTTTGATTAAATTTTAAAGTAAAAAAATCTTGTTAATGACTTATGAATATACTTATACCATTTGAGATAAGTATATGAATACTTTTTGAAGTATTGAAAGAGTAGAAATGAATAGTGGAATAGTAATATACATGTATATATATTTTGTAAAGGTATTTTAAATGTGTATATATATACACACATACAAGTATTTACAAAGGAGTTTAATTAATAAAAGGATTAATTAAATAAAAAGGGATTAGAAGTCGCTTTGTTTGACTTAATCATACTTTGTGTGACTTAATCATGCTTTATGTGTTTACTTATTTATGGAAAGCATTTAATCCTATACTTAGCACCAAAAACTGAAAAATGGATCTATTCTATCTATAAGTGTTAAGGATGATGTTCAAGTAGGGTTTAGAAGAAATAGTGCTCTAACCTATCGGCTTCACTCTTGACCAAGGGATGATATAAATTAAGAAAGTCGATAATGTGATAAGTATACGAGACTTGGTTTTCATATGCAATCTTTCTATTTTGTACTTTATAGTCGATTAGTTGACTATCGAAATTGACCAAATTAACTCTGGAAGTATATGTAAGCATTAAGTATTGATACGGTTTGAGAACCCCCAGTGAAGACTCATTCATATGAATCCTCTCTTGCTTTAAGAATGTATATATACGAGATCACCTATGGAGAACTCCTTTTTATTCATTTACTTCTTAAAGAACCAAAATTGTGTTAATTGAAAATTTATCGATTTACTTTTGAAGAGATCGGGATTGGATATGTGTTTTACGTAATGAAAACCACTTCAAAACTGATATAGGAGTTCTATGTTTTAGAAGCGATTGTGAAGTGAAATGTTATAGAGTTTAACTATCTTCCCTAAGGTTACATCCAAGGGAGAGGTCAACATTAACATTTCAAACGATGTGATCGTGCTGTATCATCTATCCTAAGGTTAAGTCTAAGGGAGATGTCAGAGTTTGTATTTGTCAGACGACTTATGTTGGGATCTTTGTAGTGATTTGTAGACTATTTGAGAAGCTACAATCCATAGAGAGATTCTCTGTTCGAGTAATGAAGACTAGTGCGAAAGATGTCAAATGTGATCTCGACATTGTGAATGGCTAAAGACGGAGTAAGATGCACAACCTAGGGTTTACCTAACCCATGGCAGGGTATATCAACTCCATATCTAGAGAAGCTTTCAAAATGTTAGCCAGTGGGGGTTGATGATACATATATGCAGGAGGTCGGATTTAGCTTGACCGAAGATAACTCCACGGAAAATTCGTATGTGTACGTACCTTAGCAGTATTGTACTTCTAATATTGTTATGTCATGAGATGCAAGCGGCATAACTATTTCATGATTTATATTCCTCACCCTAAACATTATCTATTATATCACCTAATGTACTTATTAGATGGTTTAGCTCTTCTGAGGGGGAAACCATTACGTTAATTTGAATGGTCTCGAAAGGTGTTGTTGTATTATGTAGATGTTTCTTGAATTTCTCACACCAGACTAATTTCTAACTCATGGTTTTATATTTCCCTTATTTATGTGGGTGCTCTTTCAATTAGTCTGGGAAAGGAAGGTTTTCATTGATATTCTTTGAAGCTCGAGGAGACGAACTGGATGCTTACACCTACCTAGTATTCTTATATTCACTGCACTACTATATTGTATATATCAGCATTTGTGAAGACATGATCTTATAGTTGTTTGGGCTAGTGATAGTACTTAGGACTGTAACTCTAAAATGCTATGTATCTTAGAGTGACAGTTTGTATTATCTTTTGTATTATATGTTAATGTTCCATTAGTTAGATTCTGATGTTGTGTTCTCTTCTTTCTTTTCTATTTTTATTTTACGCTAACAATTTGTCTTTTCAGTACTTGAGTGCTCGGCACGTGAATACCGTGGATGTATTAGTGTCGACATTCGGGTGTTGAAAAGGAGAATCACTGCCATTGGTAGCAGAGTTGAAAGTTAAGCGAGAACCTTGGCTTTAGTGTGGTATAGCTCATTAGAGGTAGGGTAAACGACACCTTTGAATGAATTGAGTGTATTATACATATGAGAGCATATATGTAATTGTTATATATTAGAAATATATATAAGTATAAGTTGATAGTGCAGTCTAATTAATGTAGGGATTAATGATGTTAATCTATTATCCCTCATTGATTAGCTTAGTCATGCTCGACTAGTTTATGAGCATTGAATATTATTTATTGATTGTTGATTTTTGCTCGACTAGTTGATGAGCAGTTTTACCTTTTTTATTACATGGGTTGGGTACGCAATAAATTATGGAAGCACTGAAATGAACATCTTGTGAATTTAGTTTCATAGATTGACTATAAGTCGCTCAGCGGCAATGTTGGGTTAAAAATTAAATTTAGTAAATGATATTTATTATAATCTAAAAGAAAGATAAGATACTTTGTAAATAAACATTTATAAAAAGATTTTACATAAGAAATTAACTTTATATAAGTAGATTAATAGAATTTGGTTTAAAAATAAAGAGGATTTAAACTAATATTTTGAGAACTTAAATCTCGGTGTCTTTGAAAATGGTTTCTAAGAATTTGGAGAAAATAATAGTAGCATTATTGAAACTATTTGTGAATACTAATATTTTGGAAAGAGTTTTAAGATTTGTTTGAGTTTGAGATTGCCCTCGGAATCTACAAATTAATCGGAAACAAAGTATTTTAATATTATCTAGTTTGAGTGGCTCGAAACTACTAAAATGGGCAAAAGATATGTTTGGTTGGTAAACACTTCTCGTAAGCATTACCCTTCTTAGTAAGGGAATATATGGTACGACTTGGTAGGACCCATTTCCATGGTATCACTTTTGTGTTACTCGATCTATATGTATAATTCCTATGCATTGTAAAGTAATATTTAGGAAACTAGTTTATGAAATTAAGATCATGATACTTCGTAATATTTATGAAGTATTTGATACTACTTTGAAATGGATTTTAGTCTAATGCCGAAAGTATGATTTGATATACAAAAGGTATATATATGAATTATTATTTCAAAAATGATTTGAAATAAAACCAGGTATTTAGTTCTAACATTTTCTTTAAGGAAATTTGATATAAAATACAGAGTAGTTTACTAAAGAGTAGTTTTGGGTAACATAGAATTTTGATATGAACTTTATTATAAAAAAGATTTACTTGTATGTTATATGTGGTACCCAAGTAGTAAAGGAATAACCCAAATCGTTAAGGAGCTTTTTCTTGTTTTTCCTTTATAGTAAAGTGTGTCTAATAAATAAGTGTAAATTTGATAAGTTGTTTTATTAACACATATGTTCAATGCATTAGGGAAGTGTGGTATGTTTATCATATTATGATGTGTTTGTTTATATTTTTCATTTGGTAGAATGAGATAGATTTTTCGGTGTTTTGGACAATTTGGATCTTCCAAATCGTTATAGAATTTGAAGCTCAGTGTTTTTTGGAGATATAAAGATAAGTTTATATAATTCTTTAATTAAGAATATGGTAAGTTAGAACAAGTTTTAAATTTACCGAACACCTTTGTTAATTAATTATTCAACGTTATTGGGCCAGCTAATAAACATCTATACCTTAGGGTTATTTGAGGAAAGTATGCTCTAGGCATAAGTTTGGATATTAGTGTCCTGCTCTTCCTAGCTACTTGCCTAACTTGATGGTTGAAGGATTCTATGAGGTTGACTCAATTATAAGACCCAGATTTATTTTGGGCCTACACTTAAGTTTTAGAAAGTAAAATGAATTTGATGTTTTGTGTATAATCTTAGGATGTAGTAGAGTATTATATGAGTAATAAAGTGAAGTAAGTTTTTATGAAATGTTTTATAAATAAAGTTATTTCTTTATAAAATGTTTATAAACTTAAAGTTATGTTTTTAAGAAATGCTTCATATAAGGTTTTAGTATTAGATGACATATTATTTGTGTAAATAAATGTGATTAAAAAGTAATTAGTATAGTTAAGAAACTAATGAAATAAATATGTAAGTTGTATATAGATCGTTTTGCTCACATGACTGTTCTTGACCTAGGATTCGAATACATGATTTCTAGGTGATTTACACCAGTTCAAACAAGGATTTTTCACTTGATTCTTGATGGAAAATACTTAATACGAATTCTTAACATGATCCTGAGGTTTTCTATCATAGTAGATGGCTATATAAGGAGAACAAAAGTTTCTAATAAAGGAACCTGATTGGAGTTCGCACTAGAGAGGTCAAGTGATCTATACTGGTTTGAAAGTGAAATTTATATGATCGAGTAAGTGAGTTAGTATATTTGTATGCTATGTTTTGTTGTCTTATAGAGTTTTTATTGAATGACTCTTTGAATTTTTCTGAGGAAAGTATGAATAATCATCTAAGTAATAACCCGAGGCTGTTGAGCATAAGATACGCTTAGTAGATTATTTACCATCCTTCTATAATGAGAGGGTTTTGAACCTGAGCAAACCATAGGCTTTGTTTGCTAGTGTTTTGAATACTGTTAAGTACTTTATTATGCTTGTGTCTTTTTGTGTCTTAGTCATGTTGGGATTTCCAGAATGAAATGTTTTAAGTGGAGGAGAATGAAATGACCTGTAATTTCGAACGCTTCGTATTTAAGTATCTAAATTATTTAAATATTTGAATCTTGGATTTAATATGATTAAATTGATTTAATAACCTTATTAATCCCCTTTTATTAAAAACTAATGATGGTAAACATTTTGGTGAAATTTGTTTAAAAAATAAATACTTTGAAGAAATATTGATAGTGTGGCCGAAAATCGTTTTATCGATAAACAACTTCTTATATGATATAAGTTGTTCAAACATTTTGTACTAACATATAAAGTCATTATAACTAATAAAAATATTCTCACTTAATATGGATAACCAGTTTCACTTTAGAAAGCTTCTAGAAGGTCGTTACCAAAAGTAGTTATTTAAGTGGTAGAAGATATTTGGAAGGAGATATTTTTATTTGCTTTGAGGTGGAAAGTAAGCACATGAAGGCATATGGGGTGGTGAGGTGGTCTTTAGCCATGTAAAGGTGGTGATAGAGAGGGTAAGCTTACACATTGTTGGCAATATAAGTACATACATAGTTCATTAAACCCCTTTCACAAATTTTAGCGACATAGAAAACCAGCTCTTCACTCCTTCTCTCTTCATAATTTCCTAAGAACAAAGTAATTCAAAACAACTCAAAATCCATCAAAACTTACGTATAACTCTTACAACAACATAGCAACACCTTTTAAGCTTGATGATTTAGAGCATAACCCATTGATCCATGCATGGCCATGAGCAATTATGGAGGGAGGAAGGCCTAGGCCATGAGCAAGTGGTGAAGGTAGGAGGTGTTTTGTTGTTTGCAAGGTTGATGTAGGATGCTGAGGCTTATGCTTAGTTTTTTACTTGTTGATGGGTGAGTTAACTCGCCACTTAGAAAGTATGTGAAATGTGTATATGCTTGTGATTGTTATAGTATATGATTGACTATATATTATTGCTTTATCTTGTGTAATTCTTGCTTTGGAAAGCAAATGGCATATGCAATTTATGTATTTGGACTTGCATGACTTTCTATGACTTATTTCAAAGCCTTATAACAATGCACATAAGGTTTGGTTGGACCTTGATTTGAATCGGACTTGAATTAGAAGTGGTTTTATAGCAATAGTCGCTATAGAAGCACTTCGAAATTTCCTTCGAAATTTCCTTGTATTCGGCATTTTCTATGATTTTTTATAGAGAGATCCTTAGGGCATTCTCACCATGATTGTGATTTATATTATGTATTGCTTACTGCACAAAGATTGGACGCTCAAAAGTTTGTTAACATATCGAAAAAGGGACAAAACTTTTAGTTGTATAAAATTGCCCTAGGTCCCAGTCATTTATGACAGTTAAGGTAGCACTTTTAAAAGGCTGTAATATCTCTGTACCACTTTTTACAACATTCTCTAAATGTTGTACTTTCTGTTTGATAATTTAAATTGCTTTGAAATGATTTTTAACTTAAGTATATCTCTTCAATATTTTTACAAGTCTTTTCTAACTTATATTAGAGTGTTTTAAAAGTGGTTTGAATTAAAATATATTTTTAATAATTAATTATGAATTATTAAACTAAAAGGCTTATTTTAAAATAAAAGAAAACAGGCTTTTTGGAGATTTTAAATAAATTATAAAATAAGTATTTTTAAGTAACATTTTATAGGAATTTTTTAAATCATATTATAATTATTTTAAAGTATTTTTAATTATATATAGTTTGTAGAAATTTAGTTAAATATTTTATTAAAGTATTAAAAAACTTATGTAATATAATATTTTTAAATTGTTTTTCTTATAACATGAGTGATACTTCTTTTATATTTTTTTAAGAATTTTATTTAATATCTTAGGTTTATGAATAAATTATTATATATATGTATATCATTTTAAAGGTTTTTAGCAAATATATAAGATTGGAAAAGTAAGTTAAGTCTTTTACAAAAGGATAAAGGTAGTTTTAGATTATAACACTTATGTTAAATAAATGGTTTTGTAAAGTTGATTAAAAGTGTATTACATTGTTTAATACGTGTAGATATATGTAGAGGTTATAGATGGATGTTTCTAAAGATAATCAGAACTGAAATGGTTTTGGGTTTGTAGTGATAAATGTTTAAGTAAAACTTGTCTTTAACCCTTGTGAATATACTTATATCTTTAGAAATTTATATTTTAAAGACAATGCCAACTATGGAATAATTAGGAAAAAGTTATATATAGTAAAGAATAACTTATAAAAGAGAAAGGGTTTAAAGTAACAATGTTAAGTAACATTTGTTTTTAACCTCTTTGATTATATTTTAAAGTAAGAAATCTTGTTAATGATTTATGAATATACTTATACCATTTGAGATAAGTACATGAATACTTTTTGAAGTATTGAAAAGAGTAGAAATGAATAATAGAATAGTAGTATAAATGTATATATCTTTTTTAAAGGTATCTTAAATATATATACAAGTATTTGCAAAGGAGTTTAACTAATAAAAGGATTAATTAAATAAATGGGATTAGAAGCCGCTTTGTATGACTTAATCGAGCTTTATGTGATTTAATCGTGCTTTGTGTGACTTAATTGAGCTTTGTGTATTTACTTGTTTATGGAAAGTATTTAATCTTATACTTAGCATTAAAATCCAACAAAGTAGGTCTAGTCTATTTGTGAGGGTTAAGGATGATGTTCGAGTAGGGTTTCAAAGCTATAGTGCTCTAACCTACTAGCTTCACTCCTGACCAAGGGATGGTATAAATTGATAAAGTCTTATGAGACTTGGTTTCCATATGCGATCGTTTCTATTTTGTACTTGATAGTCGATTAGTCGACTATAGAAATTGACCAAATTAACTTTGGAACTATATCTAAGCAATATGTATTAATACGACTTGAGATCCCTCAAGGAGGACTCATTCATATGAATCGTCTCTTGCTTTAAGAATATATATACATGAGATCCCCCAAGGAGGATTCCTGCAACACCCTATAAAATCAACCATAAGTAAATAAGTAAATAAGTTAATGAATTAAATTAAATAAGGTAAGGTAAAAATGGAATTTTGCAACAGTTGGAATTTGATCATGAAAGTTATGCCATTGCATTCATGGTAAAATTCCGATCAATTTCCACATATAATATGCTGAAAATAAAGCTTAAACAAAGAACTTACGAGCATTTGAAGTTTTTGGGTTTAAAATAATTTAAATAGAATTCAAATTCAAATAAATAATTAATTACCAAAATTGAAGTTTAAAAATTAACCGAGATTAGACTTAGGGGTTAGGTAAATGTTAACGTTAAAAGTTAGTTAACGAATCAAATAAACAACCGCTAAAAATTAATTAATGTTCCTAAATAAAATGGGAGCGATTGACCCCTTAATTCGGCATATCGACCACTACCTATTGTGGTAGCTTGGGTTCTGGTTGGTTTGTACATACTAGATTTTATTATTTTAAACCTAATTTTATCCTATGGTTCTGCTGGGTTTCAGCCTCTATAAATAAGACCATAAACCCCTTACTTTTAATCATAAATATTTTTGGAACATCAGTGAACCTCTATTAGTTCGTCTCTTCTAAGATTCAGAAAACTCCAGTAGGGTTTCAGGTAAGAAATCCTATATACCTATCTTTGTTTATTATTTAATTTCTAAACCTCTTCTCCTCCAAACTTTGATTTTTTGAATCTAATATATATACAAATCTCTTGTTGTATATGTCAAAAAGAAGAGATCTGAAGGAGATTATAATGGGCATTTCAAATCCAAAGAGAAGCAAAGCTAAGGACCAACTGTGAGTAGAAATCTAAGTTTTTCTATTTTAGTAATTTATTAGCATATGATGGATTTGAATATGCCTTAGGGGTTTTTGGAATGCGAAAAAAAACACTATAAACCCCCCTCCTAAAACTCCTTTAATTCGCAATGTCAATTCTAGATGGAAATTCTCAATTGTTTATGTTTAATTGATGGAATTATGTAGTTTCTGCAATTTTTTATAATTTTGAAGTCTATTCCACTCCTCCTTACTCTTTGATTTGATTATGAAATTTTGATAATAAAATAAGGGTGTGAAGTATGAATCTTATCTATAGTTTGCACCACTTATTCCATAAAAATTAAATAAAAATTCCCTTGTTTATTTCTTTGCAAAAGTGGAGTTGTATAGAAGACGAAATTAGAATTACAATTTCTAATGTCAAGTTTATTCCATTGGTTTGATGTGATAGACCAAGCTATATTTATATATACATGTTTGTTATTGTAATTTTTTGATATGAGCATTGAATTCTTTGGTATGGATATTAGAATCCTTTGTTATGGATATGAAATTTTGGCATCATTGATAATATGGAAAAGGACTTGTATTATTTTTGTTAGAAAGGAATTAGCATTTAATGCTAGTTAGGGTGTAATTCCCGCACACATAGAAAATAATAAGTGCATTTTTGTTTATATATAATTACCATAAATAGCATACAATTATAACATATAAATTACGTAGTTAATTAGGTAATAACTGTCATTAAATCCCCTTAGTAAAGTAATTGGTTGTTAAGGAAATATAAGAAGGAATTCTTATACAACCTAATTAATGGATACGGCAAGGTGTGTATGATATATTAAGAGTGTTGTAAATATGACTAAGTGATAGGGACATCGCATATAATAAGTAACTACGGATGACGCGAGGTAAGTCCTAATTCTGTAGGGTAAATCTACCCAGCTAATCTGGCTACTAGTTCCTAAGAATGGTCGGACTAATGTGAGACGCTCCATGGGTACATGTCATAATATGAGGACTTGCTCTAGAGTTTTGACGTATTGAGTAGTTGTTTGAGGGCCCGCCTCTTTTTCCTAAGTGGAATATTAAATGGTCAAAGGTTACGATAGGTGGTATCTTAGAAAGAGTCCGCTTCGGATGGGTATTAAGTGTCTATAGGGTCTGCCCTCGAAGTATTAAGTGGTTCAAAGAGATTACCTACAATGTCGGCTAGATAGATGTTTTGTGAGGAGTCTGCATTGGATGAGTATTAAACGAGGCGTGGCCTACCTCAATTGAAGTCTAAGATGGTCAAAGTCTACCTATTGCCTTTAAGGGTATTAAGTGACTTGGATACTATCCCTCACATTTAGACATTTATAACGATGGGTATGGGTTATGAGACTAGGAAACCTACTTTGGGGAATTTAAGGTATTAAGTAGTTGCCTAAGGGATAGCCTCCTTCCCTTATATGAAGTATTAAATGATTTTAAATACGCAAGACATATTGTTAGCTTGAAATATAGTGCTCAAGTACTGAAATAGTAAGGCTCGAGGTTTTTATTCACCAAACTCTTGTTGTTCTGACTCCCTCCTCATTATAACACAGGTTAGAGAAGGATTTGATGATGCTTGGAGATGATGATAGTGGAGCTTGTGGCAGTAGCTATTTATCTCTTCATGTTATTTTTTTATTGTACCCATGAAATGTAATTTTGAACAAGCTACTGTAACGGTTTATGTTGAGATTATGTTATGTTTTGTGACAAATAATTTGAAATAAAATAGGTACTTTATTTCTCTTATAGTTTGTTCCTTCCACTGTGAGTTCTGAAAGAATAAATAGATAGATCTGTATTGTTTTTCCTTTTACAAACCAACAGCCAGTTTTGGAATAGGTCCAAGTTTCAATAGGCCTTTTCTAGGTCGGAATTTAGGTCTATATCAGGGCAGGTTGTTACATTTGGTATCAGAGCTTAGGTTACCCAATCAACGGGGTAAAGTATACATATGAGTGGCGTATTTTTTATTTTTGAAAATGATTTTCAAAAACCCTACTATATATAAATATATACTTATTTTAAATATATGCCTAACTTTATAAATTCCGACCATAGAAGTAATTGCAACCATATTCCAAAAGGATGGGCGAAATGACTATGGGTTGGAACAATAAATAGAGTTAAATTTATGCTCCTACTCTGATTACCGATGGAGCAGAGATCATATCTTTAGGAGAGGACTTACAAGAGCATGACCACAACATATGGAAGCACCTTAGAAGCTGAATAGTACTTGACTCCTTAGTTGGACCTAGACTTCCTTATAATTGTGGACCATATAAGCATATTAAATAATAGGGATAGAAACTGTAGGTGGAAACGGTGTAACTCTAAAATTTAATAGGCAATGAATGTGTAATAGCGAGGAGGTATAAGAAATTAAATAGGTTGATGAGACCATAAACGTAAATTTTTGAATAAGTAAATAAATATCTTTAGGAAATGTCTGTTAAGATAATAACCATTTAGTATGGGCAAAGTGACGTTTATGGATGTTAATAAGATTTCTTATCAACACCCCAAAGTTATTCTAAGAAGGATGGATAGACTTTTTTGAACGAAGGGCGTGGTACCCTTAAGAATTGCCTTTAAATTTAGCTTCACTTGTAGTTGATTCTTGAGTCAGACCTTTCGACGTCATTGAAAAGTTTAGCCTTTGAATTAGATAACCTTTCATCTTAGTTGAACTTGTATGAGGTATCCTACAAAAGTTTTCTTTTCGGCTAGGTTGAAATTCTCTAAGTTAGCACTTTAAAGGTTGATTTTAATCTTGTCGAAAGGTTAATGTGATAGCCTTCCTTGGGTTCAAGCAGGGTACGATATACTTTGGTGGATATGAAGTAGGTTTCGACCTTGTCGAAAGGTTAGATCACTCATATGAAGTAGGTTTTAACCTTGTCGAAAGGTTAAACCACTAAGTTGATTGGTTTCGGAAGGTTACAGTAAATGTTGAACTAGTTGAGTTGTCGACCTTGTTGAAATGTTCAGATCATAGAGTGGATCGCCTCAAAAGGTTGTAGTAGATATTGAAATCAGAAGTATTATCAAACTTGTTGAAAGGTTTAATCCACGAAGTCGATAGCTTCGAAGGTTTGTAAAAGATGCTTAGACCATATGTATTGTCGACCTTTTCGACAAGAACCTTTCAATGAAGTTAAACCTAGAAAAATGAGGTTAATCCAACAAAGATTTAAATAAATATCAAAGTAATTAACAAATCTCAAGACTTCCCTCTTTATCAAAGAAAAACTCTATTTTATTAAATCCCCAAATCATCACCCAATTAAGGTTACAATGTTTTGATTAAGAAGATACAAGATTAGAATGAGAGAAATCGGATCCCCAAAACATGACCACTTGGGTCTTATTTATAGATGCAGGCGGCCCCCTTTTTGACTCCATGCTCTCGACTGGGTTGAAAGGTCTCCCTTTTATATGTAGTTGTGAGCCTTTCGACTTTGTCGGAAGCTTTGTCCTTCATATGCCATTTTGGACCTTTCGACATTGTCGAAAGGTCTGCTTTTCTTTATGTCTTTATGAACCTTTCAACTTTGTCGAAGGGTTTGCCTTCTATATTTTGTTGTCAACACTTCGACCTTGTCGGAAGGTTGCCTCGTCACTTGATTGTTGTGAACCCTTCGACCTTATCGGAAGGTTTGCTCTTCACTTGAACTTTGTGAACCCTTCGACCTTGTCAGAAGGTTTGCTCTTCACTTGAACATTGTCGAGAGCTATGCTTCCCTCCAATGTTGTCAAAAGGTTGTCTTTCATTCTTTACTAACTTATGAGTGTTGCTTTCTTCATAAAACCTTTCGACATTGTCGAAAGGTATCCTGGATGTGCTTTAACCGGTTCGAAAGGCTTGTTATGCTTTCGAAAAGGTCACCATGGAGTGGCTCACACTTGCTTTGACTTCTTCATCCTCCTCGAAAGGTAGGAACTCCTTGGATATTAAGAGATGGAACCTTTCGACTTTGTCGAAAGGTTTGGGACTGTTAAACTCTGATGACTGTAAACCTTCGACTCCTTCGAATGGTTTGGGTTGTGCTTCTTTTCCTTTGTCTTGGTTGAATGACCTTTCGACTTAGTCGAAAGGTAGATTTTTGGTGTAACATTTGCCCCCCCCATTCCAAGGGATGCCCTTGACTTTCCAAGTCATCTCTGTCGACAGCTTAAAAACTTCCCACCTCTTGGCCTTCCTGCGTTAATCTGGGACGTTCATTTAAATCTGATCCAATTGTCGAGAATTTGGGCGACTTTTCTTATATAGTACACTTCTTCTCTTTCTTCCTCTTTTACCTACAAACAAAATTACCGTGAAAAAGTAAAAGTATTCTCTGAAACTTTCTAAGTTTCGATTTACAACAACAAGGTAATTTCCCAAATTCGATTCATGATTTTAGACTATCTCTGCTCTTATTAGCTTTCAATCAAATTTCCAGTTCCAAACCCCAAAATTGAAATTCAATTTTCGGTTTTTTGAAAAAAATTCACCTAAATCAGCTTTTAAATTTACAAAATTCATCCTTGGATTTGGATTTTGAGGTTGGTGGTGTTTGATAAAGGAAATTCCCTTATCGGGTTTAGCTTTTAATCCAAAGTCTTTGATTTTTGCCTTTTGTCTTAATCCTCGGTTTTTGACTTATTGACAATTTGTATACCTTTTTCGAAATCGAATTAGATCGATTTCAGATGAAATATATTTTGTTAATAGACTTGATTTACTTGTTCTTCAAGAAAAATTTGAAAACTGGATTTACAATTGGGTTTAGGGTTAGTTAAACCCGATTGATAACCTGGAACCCTCTCGTGTACAATTTAATAACACAAAATGACCTTTCTACCCCTTAGCACCTTTCGATGGGGTCGAAAAGCATTGTGATGCCAACCTTTCCAGCGTTGTCGAAAGGCTAGGTGGTCAAATGGAGTAAATCTAACCCTTCGATAACAAGCTCTCGACAAGGTTGAAGAGTTTCAAACCTTTCGACTATTAGCTTTCGACAAGGTTGAAATTCTTCAACCTTAGAGTTGTTTCTACCCATCTTTGTCGAAATGTTTAAAGTATGCATGAGTACCTGAAACCTTTCGACTTCAATGGGTAGGACATGTTTTGACAACGTCGACCAGACCTTTCGACAACATCAACAATATCAATATTTTTAACTCAGGGATTTTAACGTCTTGGTTTCGACCGTGTCAAAAGGTCTTGCCACCTAGCTTATGTTACCCTTGAAGTGTATCCAGGCCTTCATAGAACTTTCGACATTGTCAAAAGGTGATGAATGGGTTAATGTTCCATTTCTTCCTTTGGACTTTGTCGATAGGTTAAGGAATTTATTTTATTATTTGCTCTTTAGGCTTTTCAATAATGTTGTAACATGATGGTTAAGATTGATGTCATTGTCCTTCCAACATTGTCGAGAGCTTGAATTGCTAACCTTCCGACAATGTCGAAAGCTTTGAGCTGCGAACCTTTCAACATTGTCGAAAGCTTAAACTATAAACCTTTCGACATTGTCGAAAGCTTAAACTATCAATTTTTTTGACCTAAACTTTTTGCACCATTTTTAAAACTTTGTGTATATTTTCACACTTAAGCTATCTAAGAAAACATATTTGTTTAATTCTTGCGTTCTTTCTAAACAAGAGATTTAACTAAAATGTTTTCACCTGGCAGAATCATGAGCTCTCCCAAAATTGAAGCCATTGCTAAACATTCTTCCATCGAAATTCAAAATGAAGTCAACGCTATCCTTAAAGACTTTGGTATTACTGGGATCGAAGCTATCCTTCCTCAACCAACTAATACCATTGACAACTCTCTAGAAGAGTATTTTGCTTACACGGCCATCCACGTATGGCACGGTGGATTCCTTCCCTTTCTCGAGTTCTTGATCTCATACTTGTCTCATGTTGGAGTTGCTCCAATACAACTATCCCCAAATGTTTACACCCATCTTTTGTCTCTTGAAATGACTTCCTTCGCTTAATGCTAAAGTACTAAACTCCTTGACCAAGTTGGCAAGGTTAAGTAAGCTTAATTAGTAGATTTACAGAGTTAATGTGTATAAGAAGCTAATATCAGACAGTATCAATAAGTTCAAGGACTGGGAGAATCAATTTTTCTTCGTCATGTGCTTTGCAGATATTCACGGGACTTTTGCTTCCCCCTGTAAGTCTATTTTAATTTTGTCTTTGCTTTACTCTACGTTTTCTATTAACTAATCTCTGACTTTTTTCAGGTGAATCTTCCAAGAAACTCAGTGATGCTGACAAGAAAACCATCGATTCTTTAACCGTAGCTTCAGAACAACTTGGAAGCAGGCTGAGGCTCTTAACCCCTTCGAATTTAAGAAAACGTTCTTTATTTCTTCCTAGGCAGAGGATCCTAGGAACTCCCCCTATGGTTATGCACACCACTCGTGGCAAGCGCTTCCTTTCCTTAGGTGATGCTGAACACTTCACTTCAATGTTGCCTATTTGTGCTGACACTTAAGGTATTATTAGTTTAGTATTTTTTGTCTTTGTCTCTAGAATTCTTTAAGTTACTTTGACTGATTTTATATCCGCTTGAATTTGTTTAAGCTCCCTCCAAGGCCATTATATCTTCAAGTGGTGCTGCCCCTCCTCCATCATCTTCGGAAGTAACATCGATCTTAGAGGCTTTTGCTAAATCCAAAGGATCTTTAAAGAGAAAACTAATGGAGCCTTCTAAAGGCACTCCTCCGGCGAAAGTGGCTAAAATTACTGACGTGGAGGAAGAAGTGGAGCGCATATCTCCTGAGAAAGTTTAAAAGAGCCCCACTATTGAAGTCTCTAAAGATAAAACGGAGCAAATTCCACCTACTCTGGCACACTTTCCTCATATTACTATCACTGATTCCCCAATTGCACTTGCACTAATGCAGCTTGCTCTACTGACGACTCCTTCTAAGTCGCAAATTCCTCCAGAGTCGTCGTCTTCTGCTCCTTCATCAACCAACTCGATGAACTTATCGAGCTCATCCTATATTCTGAATCTTTTACCTCTTCTTCTTCGCCGACATTCAGTCTAGTCTTGGCAAAAAATTATCACTCTTTGATGGAGCAACAACTTTTGGTAAACTCTCACCCAACTGATCCTATCATCACTGGATTTCTTTAATCACTAACTCGTGTTACACTTCTTCTTATTGCAGATTTCCAGGAACTGGATAGCTTTGAATGATCATGTTTCGAAGACTTCGACGGAATCCTCTAGGCTGAAGGAGGAGAATTCTGAATTCAAAAATCAATTATCTTCTTTGACTTCCGCTCAAAATGAGTCTTCCTCTAAGTTGGAGTGAGTCAAGGCTTTCCTCACCAGGGTTGAAACTGACCTAGAAGCAGAGAGGCAAGCTCAGCAACTCTCCACTGATGAAAAATTTGCAATGGAGCTAGCCCTGAGAGACTCGAAAGATGAAAGAGCTCGCTTGGTTGCCCAGAATACTTCATCGGATGACAAATTCAAAATGACCAGAGTTTTACTCAAGCTGGTTATTTGCACCCTCTCCGACGTCAAGAAGCAAGTCTCCGAGTTGGCTAATGGTACCCTAGGGCCCATGATGCTGAAACATTATGAAGATGCCCTTATGCTTGCCTATGTCGATAATCATGAGAAATGTCCCGACTTTAGCTTCCCCTCTCTCGATCCAGCCTTAGCCGAGAGAGTAATGGACAAAAATCAACCAAATTAGGTAGGGTACCGGACCTGAAGGCACGGAGGAGATAGTTAATGTTTCCAAAGCTCTTTCTTTTGATATCCCCTCCTTTGACATCGAATCTGATTCTGAGGAGGAGGGTGACCCTCATGATGCGGAAGAGAAAAAAATGATGACGATGATATTGACTGGGACAGTAACAATGATGATGATAATGATGATAACCCCTCCGCAGGTCAAGGCCTTGGTGGAGACAAAGGGGGGCCTTCCGGTGCTTCAGGGATGGACATTGGTGATCAAACCAAAGCACCTGAGAAAGAGCAATCCCCTTCAAAAGATATGCTACCCTCTACCCCCGGGCCTTCTGCTGCATCGGAAGATGAGCCTGCTCCTGCCCAAACTGAGAATCCAACAGAGAAAGAGCAGGCTCCCAAGACTTCAATACCAATCTCTCGGGTATGGAATTCCCTGTTTAAATGTCTTTTACTTCGAAGATAATAATTAGTGCTAAATTATTTGTCTTAAATAAAGAAGAAGTCTACTTTCCCCTATAGAACCAAACTTGACAGAAAACAGGCAGAAATTAATAAGTTAGACAAATTGATTAAGGAGCACAATATTTTGTCTGAGAAATTTCACAGTCTGGACAGGAGCACCTCCGTATTAGTATTTTTTAAATATCCGAGGGCTGCTCCTTTACTAAAGAGAGCGTGTCTCCGGCACGACGCTCTCTTGAAGGAAGATAGAGAGTTAATAACATTATTATGGATGCTGATCGAAGAGAGAGACATTTTAGTTAATTTTTTGTATAAAGCATATTGTAGACACTCTATTATAGATTTTTTGTACTTAGGCGAATTCAGTGGGGGTCTACTTAGACGTTTTCACAAAAGATACTTAGATGAATTTGGATCTGACCCGCATCTTAGAGCTTGTTGGAACTTACCGCAGGTCAGATCGATTCCTCAAGATCTCCCCCCTGAAAAACTTAAGTACTACAAGGATAAATTCGTTTTCGAGTTTTTCTCTCAATCTGTTTTGTATGAACCAGATGAGTGATTGTAAACATGTAACCATTAATTAATTTATGTACATATGTTTTGGCTCTGTTTCTATGCTTAGCTTCCTTTTACTGTGCTATTTCAGAATATCAGTTCTTTAGGTCATGTTGTCCCAAGAGACCACTTAAGTAAATATGTTAACTTGAGGAGGTTTTACTCTAAAAATGCACCAATTTTAAAGACTTTGAAGTTAGCAAGATATTGCTTTCTTCGGGATTTACAAAAATTATACTTGGAATACCCTCGTCTTCATTTTGACTTCCTTGGCAAAGAGAAGGAAACTTTCCTAAAAGAAATCAGAATATTCCACTCAAAGTGAATTTGCGGTCGTGATAGCCCGCTTGCTGGGAAATGGGACTATAGTTAATGTCCGCCGGTTATAACTCCTGAAGGAGTTACTATTCCTTTTAATTCAACAGTCATGCTTTCAACCAATACTTTAGACAAAGTTAGGAATGTAGTCTCTCCCCTTTAGATGTGATGAAAGTGTTTGCTGTACCTTTTAACTTGGTGGTTATTTGAATTGTAATCCATTACTATAATAAAGATATCTTTTATCCCAATTTTGATTTTGTCTCATTTCTTTTGTTTAAATAGGAGCCACGGCTGTCTTCGACTCATTTTTCTAAAAATTTACTTTCTTGCATCGATGCTATCAAAGAAAGACCATTAACAAGGAGCGGCGAGATCGTGGTTCACGACGAAGTCCTTCTCGAGCGTTTTGGTGGCAATACCGAAGCTGTGAAGTGGAATAAAAGATATCTTATTCAAAAAACCATTGCCAGTGGCTACAAAGACCATATAGCCTATCTCGAAGCTGATATCAAGAAAAAAGACGAGATGATCACTGCGCTTAAAAGACAAGTGAAGACTAATCCCACAGCTAATTTCGACCAAAAGTTGTCTGAACTTATTCAACAAATAATTGATTTAGTGTTAGAGTTAAAAGACAGTCAGGCATAGTGTGCCTCTTTAGAATTCATTTTGGGGAACAAAACTTCAAAGATTGAACTTCCGGTCCCACAAGTAACCCCTTCAGCTGCTAAGCCTACTAGGTCGAAACTCCTTGCTGCTCGGAAATTTCCCACTATGCTCAACCCTCCCCCAAGCTTAGATGATAATGTAGTGGGGAACTGGTGTCGGAGGATAAAATTTGAAATTGCCAAAATTTTGATAAGCAACAGAAATTAAAGTATTCTCGGACCATTAATGAATAAGCTGCCAAGAACCAGAAGCTGGAGCATATCAATTATTTGCTTGATGAATGGGTTGCGGAGTTAGAGAGGGAAAATAAGATAGTCAGAGCTACGAACAGAGCTTTCAATCGTGCCCTGAAGATTAATATTGATGCAATTGATGATGAGAACACAATGAGGAGAAAAGAAAAGAAGCTTAAGGAAGTTCTCCGCGCAGCAGTCCAACATGTTGTAGATCCTTCGATGGTGGAGACTCTTGATAAAGCATCTCAAGATTTGTAATTCATTTATGTGTTTGAGCTATGTAAATCTATCTTGTATATGATTTTGTTGTTTGTAAATAATTCCATAATTTATGTAAATCACATAAACTTCGTAAATATCACCTGATTCGTGATCCTTTTCTGCAATGTCACTTTTGAAATGCCAATGAATTGCTCAATCAGCGACTTTTGGACTTGCTGAATCTTTTATTATTCCTTACCATTCTGGCTTCCATAGAAAACATGTGGTAAACAATATTTTTAATTATTAGCTTGAAATCAACATATTTGTCTATGTACGTCATTTTCCTTAATTAGCAAACTATCTTGCTAATCGTATGAAAAAGTAGTTTGTTCAAAATGCTAAGATCTCATCTTTAGCCATGATGAGAGATGTTCAAGAAAATAGTTCCTTTCACTTGTGTGGTATGTCTGAAATTTGTTGATAGAAAGCTCCGCCTTAACATTAGGGTATAAATATTAAAATATCACTTTTATTTAATAAAGAACCTGATTCAGAAACCAACGTCTGAAATTTTGAAATAATAACTCTTTGACCCATTCCTCAATATTAATGGGATTTGAAAAGTTAGAAACTCGAGATTCCCATTCGGAAACTCTTAGCAGCAATCTTCATGAAGGTATTCTTCGGCCCAGATTCAGGCATTCTTGATGAATAGAGATTCACAGATTTTGCACCCAGATTAGGATTTGTATAAGTAGTAGTCTTGATATCCAGATTCGTATATAATAAGGTAATAATTGATGAATAGTTGAAACCAAGATTCTAGCAATAGATGATGAAATTCTTATATGGAAGACCCAAAACCCTAATTCGGGTATTAACAGCTAATGTTTAAAAATGAGAATCCCGAAACCTAGATTCGGGTACATTAAGATAACCAGAAGTTAATAGAGACTCGAAATCTAGATTCGAGTATTATAGTGAGGTTTTGAAATGAATACCCCGAAGCCTAGATTCAGATATTTATAGTTGTTGTTTAGAAATAAGAGTTCCGGAATCCAGATTCAGATAATAATAAGTAGAGTTTTTCCTCACTCCTTTGCCTTTGTCTTCTCTGATGTGTATGAACCCTCTAGGTTTTGATTGTATATAGAAATAATTTAATGGGCTACCTCTTGAGCTAGGACATCTTGGTCCATGATTGGATCAGTTTCTTCTTGAACATCTTAGTTCATAATTTGACGAGCCTCTTCTTGGGCTTGGACATCTTAGTCCACTGTTTGATGGGCCTCTTCATGGACCTGGACATCTTAGTCCATTGTTTGATGGGCCTCTTCTTGGGCCTGCACATCTTAGTCCATTGTCTGATGGGCCACTTCTTGGGCCTGGACATCTTAGTCCATTGTCTGCTGCTCTAGGTTAGCTCATCTTAGATGTTGGAACCAAGGACTTACTCGACCTCATTCTAGGAAGCGTCCTGCCCTGGCCCTTTTGTGGCGCGGACAGGGGCTTGTTCGGTGCTCTACCCTGGTTATCTTATGGCGTGGATTGAGGCTTACTCCATCCTCCCTCCAGGAGGTGCCTTAACCTAGCCATAGCATGGCACGGATAAGGTCTTGTTCAGTGCTCTACCCTGTCCATCTTATGGCGCAGATAGAGGCTTACTCCATCCTCCCTCCAGGAGGCGCCTTGACCTGACCAGAGGCGTGGCCAAGGGCTTGTCCGGTGCTTTAACCTAGCCATCTCATGACGCGGTTAAAGGCTTACCCACCCTTCCTCCAGGAGGTGCTCTGCTCTGGCCATCTCGGCGCGGACAGAGCCTTTTGTACTATCTTAAAAAGACTACCATCTTAGGCAGTATCGAAATATGAGGAGCATTTCACTCCAAACCATGTAGACTTTCTCTTTTCATAAAGTTGAGCTATAGGAACGAGTTGGTTCAGAAGGCTAATCAGATCTACTAGGCAATCATCTACTTACATAGCCTACTTACCTTGCATAGCCAATTGCTTTCTCAAATCCTTTTTACAAATTCACTGATCTTTCCGTGTCTAAAGAAATTGATGATCATCCCCTCCAGGGCTCTGTAGTGGTTGGTTTCATGACCATTCATCATATGATAATGGCAGAAGGACCCTCCCAAGTTCCTTTCATGTTTTGGCATTTTCTTTTGTGATGGCCAATAGTTAAGTTCATCCTTTGTAAGCAAGTAGACGTTTTCCATTTATGTTGTTAAGTTGCATTCTTTTAGAAGTCTATACTTGAAACTTGACTCTTGAGGATGGAACTTTAACTTTTTATTTTTCGGCCTTATCATTTCATGCTCTTCAATTAGTTTTCTTTTTGCTACCCTTTGAATATCTTGGATTGGAAGTGCTCTTGTTGCAGTTGGTTGCCATTTGTGTGCAAAGGCGTTGTAATCATTCATTATCTCTCTCTCAAAGATTGTGCCTTTGGAATAATGTTGGATTGTTCTTTTCGTTTGATTAAAGATATTATCACTTCCGTCTGTTCTTTTTCCAAGTGCAAAGATAAGGGCAGGACCCACATGAAAAGGTTTAGCCTTCGAATTAGATAACCTTTCGTCTTAGTTGAACTTGTATGAGGCATCCTACAAAAGTTTTCTTTTCGGCTAGGTTGAAATTCTCTAAGCTAGTCCTTTAAAGGTTGGTTTTAATCTTGTCGAAAGTTTAAGGTGGTAGCCTTCCTTGGGTTCAAGCAGGGTACGATATACTTTGGTGGATATGAAGTAGGTTTCGACCTTGTCGAAATGTTAGATCACTCATATGAAGTAGGTTTTAACCTTGTCGAAAGGTTAGACCACTAAGTTGATTGGTTTCGGAAGGTTACAGTAAATGTTGAACTAGTTGAGTTGTCGACCTTGTCTAAAGGTTCAGGTAATAGAGTGGATGGCCTCAAAATGTTATAATAGATATTGAATCAGAAGTGTTATCGACCTTGTCGAAAGGTTTAATCCTTAGAGTTGATAGCTTCGAAGGGTTGTAAAAGATGCTTAGACCAGAAGTGTTATCGACCTTGTCGACAATAACCTTTTGATGAAGTTAAACCTAGAAAAACGAGGTTAATCCAACAAAGATTTAAGTAAATAGCAAAGTAATTAACAAAGCTCAAGACTTCCCTCTTTACTTAAGAAAAAACTCTATTTTATTAAATCCCCAAATCATCACCTAATTAGGGTTAGAATGTTTTGATTAAGAAGATACAAGATTAGAATGAGAGAAATTGGGTCCCCAAAACATGACTCCTTGGGTCTTATTTATAGATGCAGGCGGCTCAAAGAATGAAAGACAAACTTTCGACTCCATGCTCTCAACTGAGTCGGAAGGTCTCCCTTTTATATGTAGCTGTGAACCTTTTGACTTTGCCGGAAGGTTTGTCCTTCATATGCCATTTTGGACCTTTCGACATTGAGGTCTGCTTTTCTTTATGCCTTCATGGACCTTTCGACTTTGTCGAAGGGTTTGCCTTCTATATTTTATTGTGAACCCTTTGACCTTGTCAGAAGGTTGCTCTTCAATTGATTGTTGGGAACCCTTCGACCTTATCGGAAGGTTTGCTCTTCGCTTGAACATTGTGAACCCTTCGACCTTGTCGGAAGGTTTGCACTTCACTTAAACGTTGTTGAGAGTTGTGCTTCCCTCCAATGTTGTCGAAAGGTTGTCTTTCATTCTTTGCTGGCTTTTGAGTGTAGCTTTGTTCATAAAACCTTTCGACATTTTCGTAAGGTATCCTGGATGTGCTTTATTTGGTTTGAAAGGCTTACTATGCTTTCAAAAAGGTCACCATGGAGTGGCTCACACTTGCTTTGACTTCTTCATCCTCCTTGAAAGGTAGGACCTCCTTGGATACTGAGAGATGGAACCTTTCGACTTTGTCAAAAGGTTTGGGACTGTTAAACTCTGATTACCGCATTCTTCGATCCTTCAAAAGGTTTTGGTTGTGCTTCTTTTCCTTTGTCTTTGTTGAAAGACCTTTCGACTTAGTCGAAAGGTGGATTTTTGGTGTAACAATGGAAATTATAAATAAAAATGTTAGGTATTATTTAATTTGTAAACATCCAGAAGTAAGATGTAAAGAAGGAATGCAACAAGCTTCCTTAATAAAGAATACATTAATCACCACAAAAAGATAATCAAATTTTTGAGATGATTGAGTGGGAAAGTACAAAGGAAAGAACAACTAAAGCCAATTTTTAAATCCTACCCCATGATAAAGAATTTGGTGAAAAGGTTTTTTGAAAACTCCTTAAATGTTTGAAAGAGTTTTTCAAAAAAATATTAAATGAAGATCTTATGTACTATAAGTTGAATTTTTTTATTTAAAGAAAGTGATTTTAGTTAGCTTTGGAAATATGCTACCATTATTTTGTGAAAAGTTTTGGATCGAGGATTTAATTTTCAAAAGTGGTGGAACATTTTAAAATAACATAATGGATGATTTTAATAAAAAGAAATTTGGAAATCTAATGACTTGAAGAGTTGAAATAAAAGAGAAGGTTTCATTTGTTAACTTCTCAATTTAAAATTTTGTTAAATTAAAAGGTTTAAAGTTTTGGATTCCTCTATTTTCTATATGACTTTTCCTACTTCATAAATTTGGATGTACTTTTCTTTAAAATTCTTTTTAAAGGGTAATTAAATGGAAATGACATCTGATTGAAATAGGAAAATTGAAAATAAAAGGATAATAATGATAGGTAGGAGGGACATTCCTTTATTAGGAAATGTAAAGAATAATAGCTGAAACTTAGGTTGTAATAGCATTAGAAATTTTAATCCAGTAATAAATAAAATAGGAGAGGAGTAATAGGAATAGGATAGAAGTTATCCTTATCTACCCCATTTTTCCACTGTTTAAAGTTATGTAAGGTGTTTTTAATAATATAATGGAATTAAATAATGGTAATTGATAAATGAGTTGAGATATTTTTATATATAAGGAAAAGCATTTATGTGAAGATGAGAATTTTATATATACATTTCTCCTATTCAAATTTGGAACTTGTTTGAATAAGGATTTTATGGGAGCTTTAAACAAAGTTATGAAAAGTATTTGGTTAAATGATTGTACATTTTGATTACTAAAGCAATAACTGTTGATGTATATTTTTAGAATAATATAACTGTCTTGTAAATAGAAATATCTTTGAAATAATATGTCTAATAAAGAAAAATCTATTATTTTGGAATGATAATTGAGTTTTTGAATGTTTTGAGATAAAAATCCTATTTTCAAAATAAGTAAGTCTTTATTATAGTAGGTCGTTAAAAATGGAAGTTTTTCCTAGTTCCTTCTTTAGAAAACCAAGCAATTTTTGAATGTTATGAATTAAAAGCCCAACTTTAAAGAAATAAATCTTTGATGAAGAAAGTTTTGTTAGTGCAAAATTTTGTCAACACCAACACCCAAAGACCGATGGTATGTCTTTGGGAGTTAAATGGGATATCGGACTCAACGAAGAGATTGCCGAGACATGTCATAGCTAAACCTTGAATTCGAGGGGATGAACCGTAAAGTAATAATAGTATATGTAAAGAAGGCGAAGTGAAAAATGTAAATAACATCGAGACTTTATGGTGGTTTGGGCCGAAAGTCGCTACGTCCATTGTCCTTTCCTTATTTAGTCACTCTTATATGGCCGGGAGGCTATTTACGTTGTGTTTTGGCATTTCCGCCATTAATAAGTTTTTGAATAGAGCTCTAATATAGGAAATTACACTTAAGATTTTATGTTAATTTTTGTTATACCAAAAGATCCCTTGTGCCTTGGGATTGTTGCCTATTTATAGCCAATATGTGGTAACGCCATTGGTAGAGAGCCTTCTTTTTGGATAGATGACCTGGCTTGTCATATGCGGCTTTGATTTAAACACTTGTCATCGTCTGGTTGAAAGTGCTTTGACGCAGATTGCTTACATGGCACTTTTATATATAGCTCCTTTGATTCCTTTCGTTTATTTTGGCCATTGATCTCGGTCTAGGGTTATTTGAGCCATTGATTGTTGATACTTGTTGAAATATCTTTGTCCTTGATAGTTGATGCTCTCGGCTGAGCTTATTGTCTTAATTGGACAATGGTCTATATCTTCATCGACGTCTTTGCTCTTGCTTTCAAATCTCATGCTCTTAGATATTGAGCTCAGTGGCTAAGCTCTAAGTGGAAACCAAATATTAGGCCTTGGAATTACAAGCCAAGGAGATTTCCTTTTGAATATTCGTAATTTGTGCTTGGTATAAATTATTGTGTTACACATGCCTCCCAATGTTCACCTTATAAAGTATCGGTATGAGGTGGACTTTGGAAAGAATGGTGTTAGATTGTGCATTGTTCTTGGCTTGTAATTCCATTCTAATCATAAATTTGACCCGAGCCTTTGTGCGAAATAGGTACCCTAATAATTTTTTGCAATATTACTTTACCGAGACAACTTTTGAAGATCTGACGTTGTTTCAAAAACATTTTGAAATGTAACCTCATCTAAAGGGTTTTTTGGATATGATTTGAAATCTATCCCCATCTAGAGGGTTTTGGGAAACGACTTGAAATCTAACCTCATCTAGAGGACTTCAAAAATAATTTGAAATCTAACCTCATCTAGAGGGTTTTGAAAGTAATCGAAATCGATGCTAAAAGGTGAGGGCTTAGCTGGTTGCTTTGGTCAAGTGGCTGGTAGTTATCGATTTTGAAAACCGAAGGGTGAAATTTTAACTTATACCGTAAGGTCAAAAACTTTAAAATCACATTTTCCACTAAAGACTATCTAGGCTAGGCGATGAGTGAAGTCGCTTGAATGTCGAAAGGTGAAATCTAAATCAGGACTATAAGGTCAAAACTTATGAAAGTCGTGCTTTCTACTTGAAGTCATCTGGACCAAGTGGTAAGTGAGACTGTTTTGGTGCCGTAAGGCAAAATCTAATTTGTGACCATGAGAACAAAACTTTTAAAAACTATGCTTATCACTTGAAGCCATCTAGGCTAAGTGGTAAGCAAAATTGTTACATTGTCAAAAGGAAAAATATGATTTGAGACCGTGAGGTCAAAACTTTTGAAAACTGTTCTTATCACTTGAAGCCATCTAGGCTAAGTGGTAAGCAAAAATTTTATGGTGTCGAAAGGAAAATTTTGTTTTGAGACTGTGAGTTCAAAACTTTTGAAAACTATGCTTGTCACTTGAAGCCATCTAGGCTATGTAGTAAACGAAATTGTTACGGTGCCGAAAGAAAAAAAATCTGCTTTGAGACTGTGAGGTCCAAACTTTTGAAAGCTATGCTTGTCACTTGAAGCTATCTAGGCTAAGTGGTAAGTAAAATTGTTATGGTCCCAAAATGAAAAATCTGATTTGAGACCATGAGGTCAAAACTTTTGAAAACTATGCTCGTCACGTGAAGCCATCTAGGTTAAGTGGTAAGAGAAATTGCTATGGTGCCGAAAGGAAAAATCTAATTTGAGACAGTGAGGTCCATACTTTTGAAAACTATGTTTGTCACTTGAAGCCATCTAGGCTAGGTGGTAAGTAAAATTGTTATGGTACCAAAAGGAAAATTTTGATTTGAGACCTGAGGTCAAAACTTTTGAAAACTATGTTTATCACTTGAAGCCATCTAGGCTAAATGGTAAGCAAAATTTTTACGGTTCTGAAAGGAAAAATATAATTTGAGACCGTGAGGTCAAAATTGTGTTTATAGTACGAATTCGTAAGTGATCATTTTGGATTAGACCTTTAAATGGACAAGTTATGATTTCACATTTAATGCGGGTGCAGAGGTTTGCAATTGATTGGTTATCCCTAAAATGCGTTTCTCTTTTTTATATAATGATGACTTGACATCTAGTGGAGGACCCTTTGATATTCTCTTTATGTACACCTGTTAAACTAAATCCATCATGAAAAGCTTTTCTCTTCTCAATCTATGTCGTTTTTTTAATATAAACACCCCTCCCCCTTTTCTCTCCTCTTTTCACTTGTTCAAATTATAAAATCGCCATTGTTATCTTCAAGATTTCTTCGATTCCTCTTTCAACATCTGCCCTATTTTCTTAGATTAGAAATTGATGCTCTTATCTAGACTCAGTAAGAACTCAATGATATTTTGTCTTCATATGGGATCGCAGGAGTTAAGACGCTCGCTCCTTGTTCTGGGATGTACTATAGCAATCCCCCTGAAGGTATTTTATGTGGTCCGTGGAGAATTTGGAACATGGGATTTTCCTACCTTTAGCGCCCTTATTTGTTGATGTTTTAGAATTTTATCGTATTAATCTCTTCCAACCTCCTACAAAAATTTATTTGCCATGGCGATCATATATTCTGAAAGAGGCTATCGGGAAATACATTTTACCGAGATCAATTACATGTTCAACTTGTTAGAATCCAAAACCATTAGGGAATTTCACATGTATTTTCTCAAATTTCTAAGGCCATCTCCTCTACAAGACCCATTTAGTAAGATAATGCCATGTAAGTGGTTCCTTGTTAAGGCCTCTTCTGATTGAATTGTCATCTAATTTAATAATGCCGGTATGTTTTTGGATATTTTCATTTCCTTTAGTCTCACCCATATCCTAAGTTGTATCTCCTTATTTTGTTAAATCTGGAATAGTGAGACCCAAGAAGAGTAGTGATCCAGCTATCATTGACCAATATAAAGACAGGTATAAGGAAGATATGAAGATTCCTTTCTTACAGCGATACCGACACCCAGTTCTTGCCGAAGATAAACAAAAATCTCAGGGCCTCCTTCTGCTATATTTGTCGGACTCACACCCTCTAAGGAGTACGAGATAGCTTCTACAGTAGTCATTCATAGTGGAGGGGAAGCTAAGTTTGATCCGGGAGAATGCGAAATTAGGGGTTTTACTCTTTAACCATTGAACTAGTGTATTTTAGGCTCTTAGCGCAACTTAGTATTAACTTTGATTTTGAACTTATCCTTTTTTTGCGGTGTCTTCTTCTTCTATGAAGGTCGGCTTCCTAGATAAGGGAGAAGGGACCAATAAAAGATCCAAATTTTTGCTTCCTGACAAAGGCACTCTTGGTTCAAAGAAGCAAAAGGTGTCCAAATCCTCTAAAGCAGAGAGCTCCAAGGGAAGAGAGTTGGATTTGCTTGCCGAGAAAAAAAAACAGATGATGGAAATTAGGAGAGCTGCCTGTGAAGGCGACCTTCTTCATGCCATTACCTAAACACATGCTAGACCTCCAACCTTTGTCCAAGGACTTCGGAAAGCAATCGAGTACATCCTCAAGGAAGGTATTAATGTAAAAAATCTACTATTAGATTATGATTTCAACATGCGTCCTTACTTTGTTTACCTTTTCCTAGACTGTGGCGGAAATCTCCACCCTTCGGCATGGGTGGCTGAAAATGGAGGAGACAGTGGATGTTGCCGAAGCGACAAAAAAGGAGTTCGTGGAATTCAGGGCTAAGCTTCAAGTGGCGACTACTCAAGTTGAGGAATCAGATAGAACTATGGAGGAGAAGGATCGAAAGATTGAGACCCTTGAGAAAGCCTTGAAGGAAAGTGATGAGGGGCTAAAGGAATCCGAAGTCGGGGTGATTGACAATGAACATTACATCGCTAGATACGAGCATGAGAGAGAGGCTAGCAGGCGAGCTTTCTAGGTTTTATTTGATGCTTATGCTCACTGATGAGATCAAAACATGCCTTTCTCTCTGGTTTATCTTGGAAATAAGGCAGCCACCATAGTGGCCAACTTCGTTGAAAGGTACAAGGAGTGTAAAAAGGAGAAAGATACCGAGGCCACTAATGCCGAAACCGTGGTAGAGGAAGGAGCCACTTCTGCCGACGAGGAGGTATAAGAAGATACTCCCGATAGTACTCTTGATGAAGGAAACATATCGTGACTTATCTTTGTAATAATGTGACTTTTTCTAACTTTTGACCTGTATGAATTCTTGATCGAAACTTCCTTGATGACCTACTTATACTTGAATTTTCATTCGATTTGATGCGATTGTCACATACTATTTCAAACTAGAGTAGCCGATATGGAGTCATTTTTGGTTACCGTTTTTTATCTCTACTAATTTTAAGTCGATGTTTCTTAGGGAGTATCCTGCTTGAACTATTCAAATATTCGACAAGACTATGCTTCTTTTTACCAATCCTATGAGGACAAGGTAGCCAAACTCCAAAAGCTAAAAGTAACCCTTAAGGCCTTTGAGATTAAGATCGATTTGCTTGAGTCAAAGTTGGGTCTAAAATCTAGCATATGCTTCTCTTCGGAGAGGGTGAGCCCTGAACCGATATCTGACCTTGGGAGATAAATTGTCATTCTTTTTAAATGAAAGGAGGAGAAGAGGCTAATGATTATTGGGGTAATGAATTCCTTCCAAGACTATAGAACTAAAGTTGTTTCGGAGAGCTCTGACTTGCTACCTTGGCTTGCCCCTTTGGATGGATCTCCTCCTTTGAGTTTTATACTTTATCCTTTGTGGATCTTGATTTTTTAATCCAGTCTTTGTAATACTATTTCTTTAGGCCTTCGTCTCGGCCTATCCATTGTAACATTTTCTAGGATAAACTATATGTAAAGAAACTTTATTCCTTTCGACTTCACTTCTTTATGCTGTCACTTTGCTTGAGTGTGCTTTTTAGGACCTTCCTTCTATGGGGTATCATTTTCCCTCGGGCATATTTCCATTAAAATAAGGTCTCAGACCCGACCGACTTTTATGCTTGGACTCTTGTCCAGAGCCAACCTAGTAACATAATCAAGAGTTTTATCTTATTTTGATTCCATGTTCACCTTTACTTCTTTTCAGTTTACTGAGAATCTACTCGATGTCATAACTTAAGAACTTTTCCCTAACATTCTATCTGTATCGAGAACCTACTCACTTCTTATCTGACTAGGAATCTACCCATGCATGGCACTTCTCGTCCATGACTCACTAACATTGGGAATCTACCCACTTCCTGTCTAACTAGGAATCTGCCCAATTGTAACATCCCTTATCTAGTGGCACAAAACTAAGCGTTATGGATGCTGCAGTCATATATAGTATTAGCTTCTAGTGACTAAATACGGCTATGTTAATGGTATCTATAATATCAGAAGCATTTGAATATGAAACAAAACATGGATTTCAAAACAACTTTTCTTCATTACATTTAAAAAAGATGTTCCATATTCATCTTACATAATCCCAATATGTTCCCAGGCACAAATAAAATATACTTATTACAAAATACGCCACGAGCGGTATATGAAGATAACCCCTTGGATGATTAGAGTCATATAGTCATATCTGACTTAATACAAACACAGCGGAAATACAACAAAGCATAAAACTACAACTCCTAAATAGCTATTTGTTTGCCATCTACATGCCTCGGGTAGCCATATTCGTCATCCTACTAAAACCTGAAAAGACCTTAACCCCTCAGCCTACTCTAATCAATTTTGAGCACCCGAGAAATTAAGGGAAAAACATAAACTTCGAGTCAGACATAAAGCCTGGTGTGAATAATACTATACATCCCGGTTTAAATATGTTAAGTGAGACCACGCCGCTTAGCGGAATGGGTTTCCCTTCACTAACATCCTTTTAAAAAATATCTTTGCCAAACCTTTTCCGACAACCAAAACTGGTTAAATACTGTTAAGCATCATTATGTAAACATACATAAATATCAGGTAATAATGAACTATCTATTCAAACACATAAGTTTTGTTTGCTAACTTTTAACCTTTAGCTGACTCGGGCCTACCAGACAACATATCAAAATAATCTAACATCTGTTAGACACTACTGCTTTTAGACGATCCGTGCTTAACTATTATTTAAATGCTTCTCTTCTAGATGGTCTGTCCCTAACTTAATCATCTCCCGGGTCTTCTTGATCCTATTGGTTTTTCGGGCTCACCAATAACCTATCTGTATACAAACATTTATTCCTTTCGGTGTGTAATTATAATTTTAGTCTACCTGACCAAGCCCTACACACTAGAATTTTGGACAACAATTAGCTGGGGCTAATAGCTAATGTATAGGGTGTGATCCTATACCAGTCCCGTCTGGTATTCTAATATTTGAGTCATTTTCACTTAGGGATCCCCTCCCATAATTTTCCTTGAAAAACTTTTCAAAATGATTTAAAACCTTTTAAATCAAACTTGCACAAGAAAAATATATATAACCTTTATGCTTTACTCAAAATGACCTTGCCATGTTGTATATATACTTTACACAAACTTTAGTTGATGAAAACATTTAAACATTTGAAAGTATCCCTTTCTAAATCTTTTGAAAGCATCTCTTTCGAAACTAAGTATAACCCTTTAATTATCTAGGCCTAGTGGCCAAAACCTTTCCTTTCAAAACCATAATTCAAACCTTTCGAAACCATTGAAATCTTTCCTTTCGAAAGCAATAAAACATTAGACATCCTACTTTAAAATACTTTAAAACATTGCCTTAGAAAATCGTAAGAAAACTTTCCATTTCAACCCTTTCAAAATCGTTCAGAAAATATAAACTTTCAACCTTGTCGGAAGCACCTTTCAACCCTTCCGAAAGCTACCTTTCGACTCCATTGAAAGTTTGGCTTTTGACCGCTCCGAAAGCTTTGCTTTCGACCCCATTGAAACCATTCATCAATTAAAACCTTTTGAAAGCATTCAACTCTTAAAACATAAATCTTTTGAAAACTCTTTGGGTTCAATTTAAAACATATGGAAGAAAAACTTCTTTTAAAACCTTTCGACTTCGTCGAAAGCAACCTTTCGACTTTTTTGAAAGCTTAGCTTCCGACCCCTTCGGAAGATCCCCTTCGAAAGCTTTTAAACATTTCTTTTTAAAACAATAGGCTCCAGCCTTTTAACACTTTGAAATACCTCCTTCGAAAGCTTGGGCTATACTTCAATTAGAATAAAAAGGGTAAACCATCTAAGTCGAAAGCATGGAAGAAGCGGCTGGTTTTTAAAACAAGTAAACCTTTCGACCTTGTCGAAAGCATGACTTCGAAAGGTTGAAAGGCGACAGCTAGGGGATTTTGACCTCTTCGAAAGCTTTTTAACCTTTCGACCTCATCGAAAGGTTTAAACCGCAAGCTAGGGGATTTTGACCCCTTCGAAAGCTTGTTAACCTTTCGACCTCGTCGAAAGGTTTAAACCTTTATTTTAAATAATTGACCTGGTCGAAAGTAACCAAGTCGAAAGCTTCTTTTTGAAAGCAAGGCAGGCATTAGTTTTTGTTTATAAAACAAACATACTCCAACCTCTTAGACAACTAACGCTTCAATCAAGTACCCTTCGACCTTGTCCAATTTTTTACGTACCAAGTTGATTGATACCATACACATTGGTTTTTGACCTTGTCGAAGCTATAATACCTTTCGACCTTGTCAAAAGGTATTGGTCGGAAGGTTTGATGCCGAATATGGCTGAAACATACTACAAGCATGATTTTCTTGTTTTTAACTTAAAAGAGATAACTTTTCAACCAACCTGCCTTTGTTTGTCAAATTCTTATTGGTTAATAAATTCTTTTCAAGAAAGTGTTGCCGATAATTTCAGAAATAAACAAAGATTTTACTTTATAAAAATACCTCTTCTCCTTAATTAAATATATAAAACATTTAAGTCCCATACCTTAAATAATTTTATATATTCATCAAAACACTTAGGAAAAATCTGGAAAATTTCCAGAAAAACTATTTTAATATGTTTTCCAACATATAAAAATTCCAAACCCAAATAATTTAAATTTTAGCCGTAAATAATTTATAACCCAATAAATCATTTTCTTCACTATAAAATTAATATAAAATCCACATTAATTCAGAAAATTATGAAAATTGAAACCATCTCTAAAATATCATTTATGATCTACGTTTAAATTTTCAAGGCATTTGGATGTCATATAATAGGGTTTTCATATCAAACATATCATAGAAGCTAATATGAACATGTATAATTCATCAACAAGCATATATATAACTTTAATCATTCAAAACATGGCATAAACTTGCAAAAACATTTTGGATCTATCTTGGAATCGAAAACCATAAGAAAATGGGATGTAGTAACTATTTACCTTAGCTTTGAGATTAAAAAGATATGAGATTTGATGTTGACTATGTTGATTAACTTCTTCCTCTTGAATCCTAGCTTTATCTTCCTTGAGAATAAAAATAGTGGCGGCCTTAGATGTTTTTAGTTTGATAGAATGAATGAACGTGTGTTTCATTTCCTATGGGTTTTGGGTATAAGTCCCTCATATTTCCCATATTGCTCTTACTCATTTCCTAACACATTGGTTCATGTTGTTTCATTTGATTTATAATTAACATGGCACAGCTACCCTTAGCTTAATCAAATCTCAACCTATTAATCTTCACATTATTTTATTTAATTTAACTAATTCAATGTCCTCAATAATGTTAGAAAAATATGGAGTGTTACAGACTCTCCTCCTTAAAGACTTTCGTCCTCGAAATTACAATAAGGTACACAACAAAAAAATCAAAGGTAAAACATACCATCAAATAAATTAGGATAAGAGTCTCAAATCATGCTCTCAGTCTCCCAAGTATAGTCTCTAGCATCGTCACTCCATTGGACCTTTACTAATATGACTGTCTTGTTCCTTAACTTCTTCTCATCTCTAGCCAAAATCTAAATCGACTTTCTAACTAGAGTCAAGTCCAGCTCTACTACTAAATCCTCTAACACTGTAGGTGCTATAGTAGTCTTTGGGTCTCTAACACACTTTCTAAGATGAGAAACATGGAATACATCATGGACTCCAGCCAAACTATTTGGTAACTCCACTCTATAAGCAAGTCTCCCGATCCTCTCAATAATACGAAAAGGTCCAACGAATCTAGGTGCTAACTTTCCTGATTTCCCGAATCTAATCACACCTTTCATCAGTGAAACCTTAATAAACACATAGTATTCAACAGAGAATTCCAAATCTTTTCTCCTTCTATCTACATAACTTTTCTGCCTATACTGAGCTTCCTTCATCCTAGCTCAGATCAACTCAATATTCTCTGTGGCTTCTTTCACCAAATCCGGGCCAAGAATCCATTTGTCCCCGGTCTCTAACCAACATATGGGAGATTTGCTTGGTTCCATACAAAGCTTCAAATGGTGCCATCCCAATACTAGTTTGATAACTATTGTTATACGAGAACTTGACTAAATGGAGATGGTCTTCCCATGATCCCTCGAAATCTAATACACAAGCTCTTAACAAATCCTCCAAGACTTTGTTAACTCTTTCCGTTTGCCCATCAGTCTGTGGATGATAAGCGGTACTCATGTTGAGCTTGGTTCCTAAATCTTCTTATAGACTCTTCTGGAACTCACTAGTAAACAAAGAATCTCTATCACTGATAATACTACTAGGAATTCCTTGTAGTCTAACCACATTCTTCATAAACAACTTCATCAGACTAGGTGCCGTCCTATTTGACCCGACGGGAATGAAATGGGCATTCTTGGTCAATCTATCCACTATGACCCATATACTTTCATTCCTTCTATTAGATCTTGGCAACCCATCAGTAAAATCCATAGAGATAGAATCCCACTTCCACATCGGAACATCCAATGGTTGAAGCAATCCGCTTGGTTTCTGGTGTTCAGCCTTTGCCTGCTAGCAATTCAACCATTGCTTAACACATAAACTAATGTCCCATTTCGAACCTTCCCAGAAGAAACTCCTCTTCATATCCTGATACATCTTCATTCCTCCTAGATGACTAGCGAACTTTGAACGATGGCATTCCTCCAAAACTTCTTTCCTCATGTCTCCTACACTCGGAACACACAACCTTTCTTTCTTTCTCAACCACCCTTTTTGGTCAAGACTGAAATCCTTTAAGTCATCGCTCTATGTTCCTTCCTTTCACCTTTTGATCCGGTCAGCCAAAACTGCATCCTCCTCCTGTTTAGAAGCTATCTTCTCAATCATTACTGGTCGAACTTCTAAACAACACAATACAAAACTTCCTGCACTAGAACATGCCTCGGATCTGTACTGCACCCTACAAGATGATAATGCTACCTAATCTTTCCACTCAGCAATCATAGCCAATACTGCATTCTGATGTTTCCTGCTAAGTGCATCTGCTACCTTGTTTCCTTTTCCGAGTGTGTACTCAATTCCAAAATCATAAGCAGCAATAAACTCCCACCATCTCTGTTGTCTCATGTTCAGCTCCTTCTGAGAGAATAAGTACTTCAACAACTTATGATCTATATAAAGCTCAAATCACTCTCCCAAAATATAATGCCTCCACACCTTCAAAGAAAATATAACGACAACTAACTCCAAATTATGCGTTGGATACCTAACTTCATGCGGTCTGAGCTGTTTAGAAGCATAAGCAATCACTTTACCTCTTTGCATCAACACAGCTCCCAATCCAGTTCCACATGCGTCAGTATAAACAACTAAATCCTGATTCCCCTTCAGAACTACCAACACCGGTGCATGGGTCAATAAGTGTTTCAAGCTCTGGATGGGCTCCTCACACTTATCAGTCCATACAAACTTCACATCTTTTCACGTAAGCTTAGTCATCGGTGCTGCTATCCGTGAAAAACCTTTATGAACCTTCTATAATATCCGGCTAGTCCAAGAAAGCTTCTTATCTCAGTCATGATTTCTGGCCTCTTCCAACTATTCATGGCCTCGATCTTAGTCGGATTTACTGCCAATACTCTCTCCGAGACTACATGACCAAGAAACTTAACTTCCTTCTTCCAGAAGTGGCACTTCAAAAACTTCACCTTCAGCTGATGCTCCTTCAAGGTCTCAAGTACTACTCTGAGATGAACTTCATGCTCCTTCTCATCCTTAGAGTATATCAAAATATCATCTATCAACACCAGCACAAATCTATCCAAGTACTCTCTGAAGATTCGATTCATCAGATCTACAAAGAATGCTGGCACATTAGTTAGTCCGAACGGCAGAACTAACCATTCGTATGATCCATAACGGGTCATAAATGCCATCAATGGTATACCATCTTCCGCAACTCTAAGCTGATGAAACCCGGTAGCCAAATCCAACTGAGAAAATATCTTCATTCCACTCTGTTGGTCGAAAAAATCATCAATTCTTGGCAATGGATATCGATTCTTTATCGTCTTCTCATTCAACTTTTGATAATCGATATATAGCCTAAACGATCCGTCCGTCTTCTTAACAAAAACAGCGGCTGCTACCCAAGGTGAACCGCTTGGTCTAATCAGATTCTTTCCTTCTAAGTCCACCAACTGCACCTTCAATTCTCTCATCTCGGTGGGAGTCATTCTACTTGGTGGCCTACTCACCGGTTCTGCTCTAGGCACCAAATCTATCTGAAACTCAATAGCGCGTTTCAGTGACAATCCAGTTACCACCTCAAACACATCTGCGAATTCTCTTACCACGAAAACTCGACTTAACTCATCTTCCAAGTCCATAGCACCCAATAAAGCATTCACTTCGCAATTAGGGCTTTCTACGGTATAAAAAATCTGCTCACTGCAACTAGGGTGACTAAGTGATATTTTCCTATCGTGGCAAAATATCCTAGCATCATACTCACGTAACCAATCCATACCCAATATAATTCTGAACCCTACAAAGTCAAATACATGCAAACTACAAGAAAAGGTGTAACCTAGCAAATCAAACTCTAAGTGGTCACATCTCATCCCAAGTGTTGCATACCCTCCTACCGGATTTGCAACCCTTAAGGAAGTAACTAAATATGAGGGTTCTAGGTTAAGCTTATCTACCAAACATCGAGATATAAAATAATATGATGCACCAGTATCAAACAGAATGCTAATAGACATGCCGTGAATCTGCAGCGTGCCTCCCAGAACAACCTTTCCTTTCTCCTGTGTCCCTGGTCTCGACGCAACAGGCTCCACCGCATACACTTGGCCCTTTCCATCCTTTGCAGGCTCTTTGCACTGATTCTTATAGTGGCCGATTTGATCACAATTAAAGCACTTGACAGTCTTATTTCCAACTGCTTCTTTTCCTTTTCCTTTCCCGGAATGACACTCATGAGCATATGTCCTTTCTTGTCGCACTTATAACAAACTATCTCAGATTTTCCTTTCTTCTGTGCTCCTCCATTCTGAGCATTCTTCTTATGGAAAATTTTTCTTTTGTGACCTTGTCCACCCTGAACCTCTTTCACCTTACTTTTTTCTAGTGCATTGAGTATCTTTTCATGCCTTAATGCCATTTCCACAACCACATCACAAGGATCTCTTATTTGTGGTAAAGTAGCTCTTGCAAGCTCTGGCTTCAATCCTCCAATAAATTTTCATTCCTTTTCATCACTGTGTCAACAGTGGCATACCCATATCGGGCTAACTCTTAAAATTTTCTAGCATATTCCAGGACCGTCATTTCTCCTTGCACCAGCTCCACAAACTTTCTAACCAATGCAGACTGCGCCATAACAGACATGAACCTTTCTTAAAACCTCCTCTTAAACTCATCCCACGTCATCGTTTCCTCATCCACACCAGCAGTTGCAGAATTCCACCAGAATAAAGCAGCTCCTTGAAGCTGTCTTGAAGTAAGTCCCCTTTTCTGCTCACCATTGAGCCCCAAATCAGAAAAAAATCCTTTCACGATGTAATAGCTAGTTTTCCACCTCAATAATGTCTTCAATGCCAATGAATGGCTTCCCTCCAAGCTTGGTATAATCTCCACTTAACTTAACATAATCATTGACAACTAGAGCTCCCTGAACTCCTACTCCAGCAGCATTTCCTCCAACTACACCAGCTGCAATTCCAGCTTGCATCATGTTAATGAAAAACTAATACATGGCTCGCATATCCACTTGGGGAACCCCATCACCAACATTTTCAGCTTGAGCCTGACCGCGACCTCTCCTAGCATTTGGTCGGACATTTCCATTAGTGGTGGTGCTCTCTCCTCCATAATTGACTCTGCCTCTTCTTACTTCCATATCTGTATTCAAGCCTCATGAGTTACAGATCAATAGCCTAACAAAGATAGGAGTCTAGAGATATAGCGTATACTTATATATAACAAATACAAGTACGTTACTATAGCGCTATCCCATACCCTGATCTTAACTCTAATTACTAATGATTATGTTTTCAAAAATAATTTTTAGTTAAAGTATTTCATAAACCATGCTCTGATACCAAGCTATAACATCCCCTATCTAGAGGCCCAAAACTAAGCGCTAAAGATGCTGTACATCTATAGTGTTAGCTTTCGGTGACTAAATACAGCTATGTTAATGGTATCTATAATATTAGAAGCACTTAAAATGAAATAAAACATAGATTTCAAAACAACTTTTCTTCATTACATTTAAAATAGATGTTCCGTATTCATCTTAGATAATCCTAATATGTTCTTAGGCACATATAAAATATACTTATTACAAAATATGCCAAGAGCGGTATATGAAGATACCCCCTTGGATGATCAGAGTCATATAGTCATCACTAACTTAATACAAACACAACGGAAATACAACAAAGCATAAAACTGCAACTCCTAAATAGCTATCGGTTTGCCTCCTGCATGCCTCTGGTAGCCTTATTCGTCATTGTTGTGGGCATTCTCACCCACTACTTAGTGAATATGAAAAATCAGAGGAAAAATGGTTAGAGTCCTAGAATAGACTCAGAGCTGCTTAGAAATGTTCGCAAGGTCTAGATGTGAGCACCGGTCCGAACCGCGTCTCAATCCGAATAACGGTTTGAAAAATATGGTCATTCTAAGATTTGGCTAACAAAGTCCGACAATAAAGCGTCAAAGACCACTTTCTGCCAAGGCCCGGCCTCGCCTAGTCAAGCAAAGAAACTGCTCTACAAAATCAGGTCCGCAAAGGCTCAACAATGCTCGGTCCAACAGGGCCGGACTCGCCAAACCCAGCCCAACAGAGCCGGACCCGAACGTGTCCAGCTCCGTAGGGCGTAACGGCTCATGTAGGACCCGCACGAGTCCTGCTCAGCTGAGTCCGGTCCAGAATGGCCGGACCAACTGAATCCGGCCCAGTAGGGCAGGGCCAAAAAGTCCGGCCCGGTAGGGCCGGACAGCCCGGTCCGGCCTACTAGGGCTAGACCCGCACAGGTCCGGCCCCACAGGACCGGACATCCTAGTCCGGCCTAGGAGGGCGGACCCCCACAGGTCCGGCCTTTTGGGACCGGATACCTGGTTCGGTCCCAGGCCGGACCCACTTGGTCCGGAACAGTGCCGGACCAGGGACCAGTGGTCCGGCTATGCCGGACCAACTTACTAGTCAGCTATAGTGCCAGACCAGGGACCACATGGTCCGGCCCTTCCGCACCACCACCTGGTCCGGCACCCTAGGGTCGGACCCACTTGGTCCAGCCCCAGGCCAAACCCGCCTTGCCCGGACCTACCTGGTCCGGGGCTGCCCCAATTGGTCCTGCTCTTACGGGGCTGGACCCATCGGACTACCAGAATAGTATTCAACAAGCAACCCAGAGCAGTGGAACAACAGCAGAATCATATTTCAAGGGAAGAAAGGTTGAACCAAAGCCTAGAAGCCATGTATTCACCTGCCTCTCCCCACAACCTCACTCTATAAATACTAGGCATATGGCATCATAAAAAAGGATGGAGGGAAAATAGTGAAGCTTCCATCAGCAATGACAAACAACTTTGATAGGGAAAATTCTTAGTCCTAACGACAAGTTTATTCATATATAAAGCTTGTACTTGTAGTCAGATATGAAAGAGATAATAAAAGAGAAACAGTGGATGTAGGCACATTCAGGCCGAACCACTATAAATTATGTGTCTTTTTACATTTCAGTTCTTTATGTATTCTTTATTGCAAACTATTGATTTTCTACCACATACACTCGCAACTAAAATTCATCAAACGATAGTTGTATATTGCAAACAGTATTCATAGCCCTACTACAACGTCTTGGAGGTGTTTGCCCATTTTTCATGCAAACATTTTTGGTGCTTCCATTGAGAAACTGAACTTTCCTTTTTCAAAAGGAAATTCTCTCTTACTTACTTTTCTTTTTATTCTAAAAACTACTATTTTTAATCTTCTTACTAGCGATTATTGTTTCTTCTTTTAGGAAACTCTCTCCCCTTTTCTAAGATCTGAAATCTATGTTTCTTTTCAGATCTACCCTAACTGTTTTGCATAAAACAAAAAATCCTCCTTTTCTCTTCAGATCTGAAGATCTATTTTATTACATAGAGAAATTCTCTTGTCCGCTTTTTAGATCCTACTGTTACTATCCACAAACACATGTCCCTTGACAAAAAGGAAATATGTACCCATTCTTTGGATCTAAAATCAAGCCACCTCTCTTTTCTCATTTGGAATCCAAAAACATGGTTTCTTGACATAAGAAACCACTTTTTTCCTCTATTTAAATCTGGATCATTATTTTCTTTCACAAAAGAAAACCTGTTTCTAGTCTTGAGATCTGAAATTGCATTTTTTAATAAAATTTATACCCTTTTCCTTTCAAATCTAAAGTCGCTGTCTCCTTGGCATGAGAGATTCTCTTTTTCTTACTTACCCAGTTTGAGATCATTGTTTCTTGGATTAAAATACTCTATATCTCCCAGATTTGAAACCGTTACTTTAGCAAAATCTATTTCTCTTTTCAGATCTGCAATTACTATTCCTTGAAGATAAAAAATTCTATCTTTCTTTTCTCTTATTTCAAATCTACAAACGCTGCTCCTTAACCAACAAGAAACATGTTTTCACTTCTTAGATCTGAAATCACTATATCTCCTTTCTGATCTGCAAACATTGTTTCTCAACCAAAAAGAAACATGTAATTATTTCTTAGATCTGAAATCGTTCTATCTTCTTTTTCTCATTTAAAAAAAACTGTTTTGACCAAAAGAAACACTTAGTCATTTTTCAGTTCTAAAATCAAACCCTATTCTCTTTCCATCCGGAAGCATTGCTTCTTTAACATAAGAAAACTATCTTCCTCTTTTGTATAAGAGGACTTTATTCCCTACTAAAATATAAAATTACGGTTCTAAGAAAATCCTTTTCTCCCTGAAAACTCGAAATCCTTTCCCCTGATCTAAAATCATTGTCTCTTTGAAATTAGAGTTTTACTCTTTTTCTTTTTTCAAGTTTGTAATCACCATTTCTCGGATTGAGAAGCTATACCTCCTATCTAAAGTTTCTCTCTTTATTTTAAGAGTTGGACCATCAACCCTTCGAAGCTACAAAACCTCCCAATCCTTTCCGAAAATTGAATTATCTCTCTCGAAAAGTACAAACTCTCTAGGAAGGGAAGGAGAAACAACTTCCTGATGTGCCGCCTAAAGTGAAAGAACTCTGCTGCAAAGAATGAAAAAACTATCCGGAATGAAAAAGCAGGAAGACTAGTCTAATAACATCCCATTGCTAAAAATTATCGGATGTAAATTCGACATGGTTGTGATTGAAGTTAGTAAACACTTTACTGCTCAACATAAAGCTTTGGTGGATAAACTCTTGACATGCTTAGGGCAGACGGAAGTATTCGATCTCAATGTCATAATATAAGGAAAGTCGCAGTCTAGAAAACACAGGGGGCATTCTACATAACCAAATGAACCCCAAGCACAGCCCTGTTCCATCCGACATCAAATCAAAGTACTACAATTGGGATCCCAATAATGGATCGAAATATAACAACTTGAAGACCGAAGTCATGATGATTGAATACTCATAGTCTAGATATGACAAGCACGATGCTTTGTCACTCCTATCATGTGCGAAGGCATCACCAATCCAGCGCGTATCAGACATGACTCAAATAATGTCAATAGCTCTCCTTGCCTAGGGATATGTTCGAAAAATATGAAAAAAGAAGGGGATAAGGCCAAGAGTTACTAGTCCACCCTCCAAGAAGACAAAAACTTTTGAGTGCCCGCTATAAACCTTTATAAGGGGCTAACCTAGCCCCTTAGACACTTGCCAAGATCTCCACACTTGCTGATAAATGGAAGACACAAAGGAGGTACTATATAATTACTTTTCTTTCATTCTAATCAATCTTAAGCTATTGCATGGCTCTACCATCTACTCTTGAATGTCCATCCTTGGGAAAACGTGAAGGAAGGATTCGTAAATCCATTGCATGTGCTGATCGACCTGAGGGTGCTTACACGCTACACGAAGTAAAAACAAGAAATCAAACTAGCCCCTATAACTATGCATGACCTCTCCATTGGGTCAGAAAGGCACATAAAGATGAGAAATCATCACTGTCAGGAGTTCAGATAGATGGTCGCTTGGGGAAGCTAGCACATCTTATAGTACAAATGCTATGGAAAAATGGAAGATATACAACTCTCTGCCTCCGGGGCTTAGATGATCAATGATCATAGAGAAGCCATCCATTTTAGTCCGGTGTTACCTCAACGGGTAAGGAAGAGGACGCGACAGAGATGACATCTGCCAAGAACTTGGATAACATAATAGTTTATACAGAAAGGCTTTGAAAGACTGAGCTCCAGCAATTCCAACATACTTAGCCTGCAGCAAAAAGGCGAGAGATATCCAGAACCACCACCACTACTCCTCATATCACAATTCATCATGAATCAACAATATATATAGTAGACTGCTAGGACAATGCAATCACCAATCAAGATACTAGCTTCATAACTCCGTCATAATCTAGTAATCAGAAAATGCAATTCAAATTAATCGAGGACTAAAGATGGCAGGATGCACACCAGGGACATCCACTATAAGTCCACCAAACTAATCAAAGTCAACCCGACTAGATGACTAATCCAATGATTACCAGGAGAAAATCTTAATGAGGAACTCTCTGATCACACAATATGCTCACATAAACATGTCATACGCATGACATCAGATGGCTCTGCAAAGGAGGTACCATGATAAACCTCTTCTTTCGTTTTTATCTAACTCGGTTGTTGTTATTTCATGACAATGCCATTGACTCCTAGGTTCCACGGAGTCTTACAAAAATACCAAGCGAGAATTACTATCCAAGAGAAAATCTTAAACCAAGCATACTACACAACCTGGTAATTTGCGCTTCTTTCGAAGCGGTAGGTTTGGTCTAAACTACTCTTTCCCTTTGACAGAGGCAAGAGACTAATGCATTCACTTAACACATATGCAGTTATATGCACTTAACGCACATAGTTATATTCACTTAACACCTATGCTGTTATAACCACTCTTTCTTTTGTGATTAGCAACCTAGATCACAAGCATATGTTGGCAGCAGTGAAAATAAGATAGCCATGACTAAGGGCGATAGCCTAGGCAGTTCACTGCTGACGACCGCCCCTTTCCCTGGCAATGACATACTAGTCAGGCATCCAGACACAAATCTAGCTTTAGTAACTCAAAGAATAAATGCATTCAAAGCCTAGCATGGATTGACTCATAACAGGAGTTTCCCTAGGCCAATGGGCAGGTTGAATCTATCAACAAAATCTTGCAAACACTAATTAAGGAAAAACTAGATAACTCCGAAGGAGCATGGATTGACGAACTACCCGCGGCACTAGGGGCCTACCAGGCCTCCTACAGAACAGCAACATGACATATTCTATTTTATTTAAGCATACTGGGCCAAATAAGTTGAGGAGAGAAGCAGTAACGTCGCCCTCAAGACCGCCACACACGGACAGAAAGTGGCACAACAATACAAATCTAAGGTGAAGCCCTAAGAGTTACAAGTGGGAGACATTATTCTCAAGCAAGTCTTTCCCCGTCTAGGCGCATTAGATCCAGTTTGGGAAGGACCATTTGTTGTTCATAAGGATCTCCACAACAGAGCTTACATTCCGTCGACGGAAAAGGTGTTTGTAAAAGGAAGGAATCTCCAGCATCTCATCCGTTACTTCTCTCAGCTTGTAAAAAGCATGTTGTTAGCACCAGGATTGGTCACTAACACCTTAGAGTAGATTTATGTAGCGAGATAAATGAAGAAATTAAATGGAAAAGGAGGAATAACACAATATATTATAAAATAGAACAATAGAGAATAAGAACAACATAATTTATAGTGGTTCGGCGTTAATTGCCTACGTTCACTCTGAATATACTCTTTATTGCTTTATTAATCACTTGAATACAAGTAGAATCCATAAGGAAAAGCCTGAATACAAGTTGGAGCAAAAAGAAAGAAAGTAAGTAAAAAAAATGCCAGAGTCTTCCTTAAGTTCTCCAAAAAAGATCCCTTAAAGTGGCTCCCTGCCCATGTATTTATAAATGGAGGTGGCCTGACATCTCAGAGCTTGGACTTCCCCTTGGTCATTGGGACCATCACCAAGAGAACTTAGCCCAACAATGCTATACTAATAGTATCGACCTGATGTGTCGACCCGAAGATGCCGATCTGAGAATGCCGACCCCACAACACCAACCCCATAATGCCGATCGCTCCTAGAATGCCGACCTGAAACCCTTGACTCCTTATACCAACCCGGGCTTGATATTACGCAAAGCTTTTGCCGAACTCAAACAACATGCCGATCGGTTAGATATATGCCGATCGCTTAGATATATGCCGATCGCTTAGATATATGTCGATCCCTTATATATATGTCAATCCATTACATTTCTCACAACCGACTCGAGTGCTTACCCAGAGTAAACGCCATATTGACTATATTCTAACCCGAAGCAAGAGCCATGCTGACCCGAAGTAAACCATGGGATGACCCGAAGTAGACCCTAAGAAACTCTTAGCCACATTGATATCGTCTTTCGACCATTCTTCCATTAATCATCAATTCTGATCCCTATAATTACCTTCTTGTAGCCGGGCTAAGGCACCGGGTAACATTTGCCCTCCAAAGTGCATCTTCTGAATAACACGACGCGCTTTGAATCAGTAAATAATCCATGTTTCAAGAGACAAGCTCGTTCAAGTCATTAGTTGACTGATGTTCTTCACTAACCTTTGACGAAGTCTCATCTTAGTTGAACGTGCAAATCTAGTTGCATGAAGCCTTCGGACTTTCCTGGTTTAATTTTTCAGAAGTTAGATTCACATGAACCTTTTCAGTCTTATGGTCGTCTCCCATCTAAGCATCTCTCCTTTTCTTTTTGTTGCTCAAACATACATCACCATCCTACTGTTTCATCATATTTTTTCATTGCTACATATTTATATAGATTTTATTATATATATATATTTATTTATTATTATTATTATTCTTTTTTTTAAAGGGAGGGGTCGGCATATGAATGTTGATCCCTCGATTGTTTCACGTGGGTTAGGGTTGGCATGCTGAATAGCCGACCCCTTCAAGTACGATGACCGGGCCTCTTGGAAGACACCGGTTCATATTCGCTTCCTCATATAAAAGCCTAGGTCTACATTCCCCCCTTTCACTTTCACTTTTCTAAGTTTACCTCTCCTCCGAGCTCTCTCGACCGACACCTTCGAGACCATATAAGCCTCTCTCATCCTAAATCCAAGTTGCTTCGTTTCTAATTCCCAACTAAACATGAATTAGAGCAACCCTTCACTCTAACTTATTGCTATCCCCTAGTCCAAGAATCTTAACATAGGAATGAATTTTCTCTTTAATTCACGCCATGGCCTTGAGGATTTGCATGGTGTTTAGGTGCATAGGCGGTTGGGTTCCAGCGAGAAATAGACAAGAGGTGGAGAGGAAGAAGGATTAAGAGAAATATGAGGGAGTTGAAGGAATGGGTTTGGTGTGGATGAGATAGAAGATGGGGTTGGCTGAATTATGGGTCGGCATAGGTTAGGATACTAGGAGGACTCGGTATAGTCGTTTTAAACATAGGGTTAAAACAGGGGTCGGCATTCTTATCCTGAACATAGGGCTTGGTATAGTGTTCAGAGGGATTGGTATGGTTTTAGAGGAATCAATTTAATGTTTGGAAAGGGGATCGGTATATTATTGAGAGGAGCATGTCGGTATATTAGGTAGAGTAAAGGGATCGGTTATGGGATAAGGCGCAGGGGTCGGCATAAGGTAGCTAGGATCGGCATTGACAACTGAAATTGTTTTAACCTGAGTTATCCAAACCTAATGATCACATATTTCCTTGCCCAAGCATAAAGTGACGAATAATGACATGTCTTAGCACATACAAGCCCATAGACTCAATTCGAACTAATAAATTCTCAGTTCATACATCACGACTTAAATGTAATACCAGCCCAACAAACTCAGGCAACGGACTTCATAATCTAGAATGTCAACATCTATTCCTAAGACCCAGGTCGCCGACTACCTTTCACGCTGTCCAGGACGGTTAGCGATGACGGTCTCTTTGGACGAATACTCAAAATTTCGTCGTTTTACTTTCATTTTTTCCAGTCTTAAGCTATTTGCATTTATGTCAAATCCATTACACTAGTTCACAGACAGCACGGGGGGACGGATTATTACTACTTCTAATATCGATTGTCTTTTGAGTATAGCTAACATGGGTATCCAACCACACAAGACGCTCTCCCGCGATGTCTTCTAAGTCAGATATGAAATCGAGCTCCGCTACCCTATCCGATAAGCCCGGGCCAAGCCAACAATGAGAGGTAGTAGAGACATCAAGCCAGCAGTTAGACCATTTTTCCAACATTCCTATTTTTCCTACTGAAGTTATAGATCCGGCTCCCGATGTCATGGATGACGCTATTGTCTTGGATAACCCGACTGATTCACAGGCTTCGAAAATCGGTGAACAGCCCTTCGTCGACTATGCTCGATCCACAGGATTCCTTTGATGATGTTATAGTCCCATCGAGGTAAGACAGGCCCCATTTGCCCCCAATCGGGTACACTCTATGTAATAAATTCATGTGTTGGGCTGGATGCGTGCCACCTTTCAATTTATTTATTCGCAAAGTGCTAAAGTATACGAGAATCGCCGCTACTTAATTGCACCCCAAATGTTATGCATTTATTCATCGCACTTTCTTGCTCTTCATGAGCGTCCTATTCCGACCGCCAACTCCTAAGGACATCAGATATATTTACAATTTCAAGAGACAAGTTGATAGCCCCTCGTATGTATTCCTTATGCCACTGCCCAGATGCCAAGTTCTAATGGGTGCATGGAACAAACTTTCTCTATTCAAGCAAGAGTAGTTCTATGTGTGATGTCCTTCTGGCTTCACGAGAAGGTGGTTGGAAAGATGTAAGTCTGATCCCAGTTCTGTCCTTAATTTAAGGACTCAAGTTACATTCTCTTTAATCACCCGAACTTTTTAACTTTCCCAGGTGTTCACCCTCGACCCGAAGGTGCTAGATATTCCAAGGAAATTGAGGCTATCCATGCTACTTCGGTAGAGGATCGAGATGTCAAGCTGTTAGTCACTGATGAGCTGCTCTCGCTATTTGGCCTACTAGTGGACGCTGCGGGATCGGCCTTCCAGGGAGTAGAGCAACCTCAAGGGCGGTAGTCGATAGGAGGAGAGAACAAGTCGGCCCCGCGGTGCCCCATGTTGAAGGAGTCCATGAAGGTACTAAGGAAGGGGAGATCACAGAAATAGAGGCCCCAGAGCCTAATACTGAAAACATAAGTCCTAGACAGGTGCCAGCAGCCAACGTTCCCCACAAAAGCCAGCCGCAACCTTCTCCGAAAAAGAAAAGGAGCCTGGTGTATAGAATGAAAAAGAGAGAAGCTGGGCAGACCCCAAAATTCGTTATAACTTCCGTTGAGAAGGGGTCGTCTTCCCAACAAATGGAAATCTCGCTGAAGGGACTCTCCAACCTTTCTATTCCGGGCGACCTATTAAATTATGATTTTGCTAACCTTGATGTTGAAGGACTCAATTCTCCTGCAAGAAGCAGTGAAAGCAAACGGCTTCGTAGTCAAGGAGAACAGACACCTATGAGTAAAGCAAAAGCCACCGGTCCATTAGGGAGATGGACTGGGACACACACAAGCACTTACATTCCATCATTCACTTGCATTCAACTTTTTATATGGAATCCACTAACTCGTTCTTGCTCAACCCTATTTACAGGTGCAATGACTCGTTCACACGGCTTCGACCGCCTCCGTAGCTCTTCTATCTTCCACCACTCAGGCTGGGATTCAGAGTTTGGAAAATGTAGAAAGAGAGATGAAAGTAGGGAGAGAGATTATCGTTTTAGAGAATCATCCTCATCCTCAAAAAGAAAAAATCATGGGCATAATTCATATCAAAGCGACCCTACAAATCCTCCTGCGCATGGTGGAGACAAGCCTACCTAACGAGGCTCCAAGTCTGGCGCTCCCTGCGACCAGCATTCCGGCTCTTCCAGCACTAGGCAGTCTCATGATCATCACAAGAAAACATTGACTTCGTCAGAACAAACTCCTTCAGTCAGTCCCTGCTCACGACTCAACTACGGTGCAGAAATTAGCTGAGCTTAAAGCTACCTTTCCAAAAATTTGCTTCGACGGGCTAAAGTTCCTCCCGGCTATACATCCCATCCCTGGGACTGCAAAAGCAGATTCTCTTGCATGTGTGAATGACGTATATGTACAACATGAGGCATTCGTACACTTGGTTGAAAAGGTCTCGGAGGTTTCTATTGAACGTTAGCATGAGATCGACCGCCTAAAGCTAGAGGCCATCCACGACAAGGACATCACAAAGTATCAGGATACTGAATTGATCTCATTCAAAACCTAACTTGATGATGCAAAAAGAAATGCCAAAGAGACGGCCGAGGCAGTTAGTCGTTTAGAGGCTACTCACAAAAAGGAATTAAATGATGCACTCCAGCGCAGTGGTACTTTGTCTCTGGAAAAAGACTCCCTGCAAAAGGAGAAAGAAACTCTAGCCCGCCATGTGGAGGAGCTGGAATGACTGCTATCTAAGGAAAAGGAGGAGAAAATAGAAGCATAAGAGGAGTCATAGAAATATTATGAGGAAAACATTGAGACAAGAAACTTGAAGGCAAAGCTCGACGGGAATTCTCCCAGATTGAAGCGTTGAAGCAAGCCGCTCGCAAAGAGGGCAACAGAGCAATACTCACAGAGACCGACTCCCGAATTGAGGCAGTGACCGAATACGGTAGGGAGGAAATTAAATACTTATTCGACCCACTCATTGCTGAATATAATGCAAGGGATCTCCTTCACCGTGATTTATCCTTCTTGTGTGATGGTTATCTCGAGTCGCTTGCCGAATCTTAGGACACCCTCATTAAAATCAGGAAAGTGGAGTTGGGCATGGAAGAGATTGATGAAGAGGTGCTCGCAAAAGAAGTGCTTCGAGGAAACGAGCCATCCGACTTGGCTGCTGCAAAGCTTCTATTTGGCGGAGCTCCCGCAACACCTAAGGAGAAAGAGGATATCGCCGGGCCATCTGGCATTGAGTCCCAGGGGCCTATTTCCATTCAACCGACCGAGAGTTCATCTTCTCAACCTCTCGAGCAACATGTCAATTATGACCTTGAAAAGCCTGGACTTGGCATCCACAAGTTATCTCCGATTATTGAAGGGAGTACTCTTATGACCACTGAAAGTCAATCGGAAGTTGGTACTTATCTTGACCTCTTCTAATCTGAAAAGTTGATGTTCTCGACGAATAACGGCCGTAATCTAACATTTGCCTTTTGTGAAATCGTGTAGGTCATCTTGGTTTTGAGTCTACTCCGAGGGGTGATGTCGCCATGGAATAGGAGGAAAAAGAAGCCGAGGCACCAGCTGCTGGAGACATTCCTGGACTTGATGGTCAAGTAATTAGGGCGCTAGATGAGGATAAACTCGAAGATCCATTACATTCCGAGAAGCATGACAATGTTATGATTACGGGCGCTTCTGAGCACACCGCCAAGTTTAATATGAAGGAGCAGATCGAAAAAGAGGAAAAGGTGCCGCTCAAAGTTAAGGATGAGCCCAAGGTGGTGGAGATTGATGATCCCCTTAATATGCCACTGCAATTCATTCCTCCCGGTAGGTCTATCCCCATGGTAGTTCCCCCTCCTTCCTCAAGTACGTCCTCCCAAGGGGGCTAGGGGTCCCGAAAGAAACGTTTGGCTGTAACGACTCCCGAAAAGCCGAAGAAAGACAGAAAAGCGAAGAAATAGTCGTAGCCCTATAATATTTTTCTTAGTTTGAATAAATTAAAGTTATGTAGTCGCTTTTGCTTCCCCTTTTTTCTTTTTAGTGGCAAATGTACGGACTTGACCTCCAAACCTTCGGAGGGGTTGTAAGGAAATTTTGGAGTGTAAATAAAATTTTGTTCCTATGCCAATCATCGAATGCATTATTATTTCAATGGAAGATTAATTTTTATACTCCAAGTAGTTGTGATGATTTTTTCAGGTTTTGTTGATAATTTATCATCTCAATCTTTGAGCTTCTCTGCGGATTTCACAGGAAGTTGCCGTCTGTGCCAGGTCGAAATCGTAGCCAACGATCGTATTCCATCGCTAATGGTTTGAGCATTTTTTATCGATCTTAAACTGGAGCCCGTAGGTAGTAAACGGTCAAAAGTCTCTTGTTCATCCATAGGTTCGGGCCCTTGGCATTTTTAAGTTTGCCCCCTAGACTTATAAACTTTTCTCACATCACTCATAATTTAGTCCTCAACCGGGGACTCGAAGATTTTACAAGTCATTTATACCCTAGCCCACGTTCGGAGGACCCAAAGTATTCTAATTCGCATTCTGGGGACTTAGAGATTTTTCAAATCGTTTATACTCCAGTCCGCGCTCTGGGGACTAAGAATAATCTAATCCGCACTTTGGGGACTTAGAAATTTTTCGAGTCGTTTATACTCTAGTCCGCGCTCTGGGGACTCAGAGCACTCTAATCCGCACTCCGGGGACTTAGAGATTTTTCAAATCGTTTATACTCTAGTCCACGCTCTGGGGACTCATAGTACTCTAATCCGCATTCTGGGGACTTAGAGATTTTTCAAATCATTTATACTCTTGTCCACGTTCTGGGGACTTAGATTTCTCTAATCCGCACTCTGCGGACTTAGAGATTTTTCAAGTCGTTTATACTCTAGTTCGTGCTCTAGGGACTCAGAGTACTCTAATCCTCACTCTGGGGACTTAGAGATTTTTCAAATCGTTTATACTCTAGTCCGTGCTTTAGGGACTCAGATTACTCTAATCTGCACTCTGGGGACTTAGAGATTTTTCAAATCGTTTATACTCTAGTCCGCGCTCTGGGGACTCAAAGAACTATAATCCGCACTTTGGTGACTTAGAGATTTTTCAAATCGTTTATACTTTAGTCCACGCTCTGGCGACTCAGAGTACTCTAATCTGCACTATAGGGACTTAGATATTTTTCAAATCGTTTATACTCTAGTCCGCACTCTGGGGACTTAGAGAACTCTAATCCGCACTCTAGGGACTTAGAGATTTTTCAAGTCATTTATACTCTAGTATGCGCTCTGGGGACTTAGAGCGTTTTCTTTTTTAAAATATAGCTGGTTGATTTTTAGTTCTATGCGTGCGTTCATACGTCACATATGTCAGTGTTAATAAATCTCAACACATAATTATATAACATGAAGCAACAGTTGTTCACAGAAAAGTAGCTTCAAGCTTTTATTCATCGCAGAAAATGGGGACAGACTAATTTTTCTTATTACATATCAAAAAAAAACAATAAGGAAGGCAAATTCTGAAAACAACTATGATCGAAATGCAAAAGAAATAAACTAGGTAAAATAGCAATGTAGATGTTCGCTATTCCATGCTCTGGGAAGCGTTACACCATCAACAGTCGCTAGCTTGAAAGTTCTTTCTCCAAGCCTCCGTTCGATGATGTGCGGCCCTTCCCATATTGGATTCATGTGTGATGGGACCGGAATGACTCGCTTCAGAACAAGGCCTCCCACATCCTCTTTGTCGGACTTTCATATTATAATATCGGGACTCGGGGCCGATATGCGACCGCTCTTAGATCTGCTTCCTCACGCTTCTCATCAATAAAGTCCAATGACTCCAATAAGATATCTCGGTTTGTTCTGGGATCGTAATAAGTTACCCGATGGGAAGGGACTTCAAGCTCCACGGTTATAACTACTTCAGCCGCGTAGGCCAAGGCGAATGGAGTATGGCCAGTCGTTGACTTGTGAGTGGATCTGTATGCCCAGAGTACCGTTGGAAGTTCGTCCACCCACTTGCCTCTAGCCTTTTCCAAATGCTTTTTCAAGATGGATTTAATTATCTTATTTAGAGCTTCAACCTACCCATTCGCTTTAGGGTGAGCGACTGCTGCAAACCTTTTCTCAATGTGATATTTCTGACAAAACTCTTTGAATTCAGCACTATCAAATTGAGTTTCGTTGTCGGTGAAAATAGTCCGCGGGAGGCCGAAACTGCATATAATGTTTCGCACTACAAAATTAATGACCTTTTTGGTGGTGATCGTAGCTAATGGTTCCGTTTCTGCCCATTTGGTGAAGTAGTCGACTGCGACAATTGCATACTTTGCACCACCTTTGGAAATTGGCAACGAGCCGACAATGTCAATTCCCCATATCGCAAGTGGCCATGGGCTAACCATTTTCGTGATTTCCATCGGCGGCGCTCTTGGGACTTTCGCATATTTCTGGCATTTATCACATCTACTCACATAATCTGCGGCGTCCCGATTCATGGTTGGCCAGCAGTACCCATAACGAAGTATCTTTTTGGCTAGCATCTGCCCCCAGTGTAGTCGCGACATTCTCCTTCAGGACTTCTTCCAAGACCCGCTTTATTTCGTCATGGGCGATGCACCTGAGTAAAGGAACAGAGAATCCCTTCTAATACATAATCCCATCTCGCATAACATATTGCGAGACGTTGCGAAGGACTTGCCATTTTTCGTTCCTTTTCTCAAGCAAGGTTCCACGCAATAAGTATTCTTTAAATCGGGACATCCACGACTCCCTATCGGTTTCCATCTCCGGCACATGATCAACTTCCATTGCATTTATACTCGGGGTATATACGGTTTCGACGGGAACCAAGCCCATTTGTTGTGCATCACCAGTGCTTGCGAGTTTTGCCAACGAATCAGCTTCCCCGTTTTGCTCGCGCGGGATATGCGAAATGTCGTAGTATTCGAGGTCCGCCAATAAATCCTGAACTCGGGTAAGGTGTGGGGCAAGACGTTTCCCCTTTACCTGGTAATCCCCTCTAACTTGGTACACCACCGGCTACGAGTCATAAAAGATTTCGATCAATTTCACCCTAAGCTCTTTAGCAAGCTTCAATCCAGCAATCAACGCTTTTCGGCTTCATTGTTCGTAGCGGGGAAATCAAGCTTCAAAGCATAACAAATCGATCGGCTCTTGGGGTTACAAGAATGACACCAGCCCCAGAACAATGATCATTGGATGCTCCATCGGTATATAGTTTCCATCGTACAGTAGGAATCATATCGCTCCCATTTGGTTCATCCTGCACAATGAACTCTGCTATGAAATCTGCCAATGCTTGTCCCTGGATAGTTCTTCGAGGCAGGTAGGTAATGTCGAACTGGCTGATCTCGATGTTCCATTTAAGCAACCTTCCAGAGGTTTTTGGGCCGTTGGAGTACCTGCCGCAAAGGTTGGTCAGTATAGATGTTGATGGGATGTGCCTGGAAATACGGGCGAAGCTTGCGTGACGCGATCACCAAGAAGTACGCCAACTTTTCTATCCTCGGGTAATTTTTCTCTACCCCCGTAATCGTTTACTGACATAATACACCAGTCTCTGGATCCGGTCCTCTTCACGAATCAAGGCAGCACTTATGGCATGCGGCGACACAGCTAAGTAAATATACAAATCCTCATGGTCCATGGGCTTCGACAAAACAGGGGATCTTTCCAGGTGACTCACCAGAGCTCGGAACACGTCTTCACAATCTGGCGTCCATTCGAAATTCCTTTTCCCTTTCCTTATGAAATCAAAGTAAGGAATGCACTTGTCGGTTGCCCTGGATATAAATCGACTCAACGCAGCGACCTTCCCGTTCAGGCTCTGCACTTGTTTAATAGTCCTGGGCGCTTGTATATCCCGAGTGGCTTGAATCTTTTCTGGATTCACTTTGATTGCTCGTGCATTGAAAATGAAGCCCAGAAATTTTCTAGATGCAATGCCAAAGGAGCACTTCAATAGGTTGATTTTCATGCCATAAAATCTCAGTATATCGAACATTTCCACTAAGTCTCGAATGTGGTCGTTTGACTGTCGTGACTTCACGAGCATATCATCCACATAGACTTCCATCGTCCTACTGATCTGATCTTTAAACATCTGATTCACTAGACGTTGATAGGTTTCTCCTGCATTCTTCTACCCAAATGACATCAATACATAACAGTATAACCCAACATCTATGAAAAAACCGGTGTGCTCTTAATCCGGGACGTGCATCGAAATTTGATTGTATCCCAAGTACGCATCCATATATGACAACAATTCATGCTCGGTTGTCGATCCAACCAGCTGATCAATTCTAGGCAAGGGAAAACTATCCTTCGAGCATGCCTTGTTCAGGTCTGAATAATCAACACATCTCCTCCATTTTCTGTTTTCCTTCCTTACCAGTACAGAGTTAGATAACCATTCAGGATAGAGGGCATCGCGAATAAACCCGTTAGCTTTAAGTTTATCCACCTCCTCCTTGAGAGCAACAGACCTCTTTGGGTCCATGCCTCGTCTCTTTTGTTTCACAGGGACATACTTCGGATCAATATTCAACATGTAGGTCATGATGGCGGGTGAAATCCCACACATATCAGAAGGAGACCAAGCGAATACATCAAGGTTTGCTCGGAGAAAATCAGTAAGCTCCATTATCAATGAGGGGCTGAGTTGTGGTCCAATTTTCAATACTCGTGACGGATCGTCATGGCTGACTGTGATATCTATCGTCAGTTCAGCCAGCGCTGCCTTGGCCTCCTTGGGTTCCTCTTCGTCATCTCTTGGATCTATATCCCTATAGAACCGACTGTGGTGCCCAAGCCAAGGCTCGGGCGCTACTTGTCAACTTTTAGTAACTTGGATGTGGGTAGATTTGTCCACACCCTTTCCCTTCTCCTTTCATTGGGCTTCTCTCAGCTCAGCCACATAACAAGCACAGCTAGTTTCTTGATCGCAATGCACAACACCAACTCCATTATCTATAGGAAATTTTAGAGTCTAGCACCACGGGGCAAGAGCTGCCCAAAACTCAGCCAGGGCCAGACGACCCAGAAAAACATTATATGGGGAATCAACATCCAAAACAATGAACGGTAGGATCCGTACGCTCCTATGTTCACCTTCACTCAACTCAACTACCAACTCAACAAAACCCACTGCTTCAATAGCCGCACCATTAAAGCCGTGTATACGGGCTTTAGGTGGTTTCAAATCCTTAGCCTCCATCCTCATCTAATCATAGCCTTCTTAAAAATGATATTAACAGAACTTCCACAATCAATCAATATTCTCCTCACAAGCGCGGGTCCGATTATAGTAGAGATAACCATTGGATCAATAGTAGGAGCCTCCACTCGATCTGCATCCCTACTCCTGAACACTATATCATCTGTCATTATACGCTGCTATTTTGCCGGAGCCCCATCCTCCATGTTTGAGCAACATTCAAAATTCACATGTCTCAAAGAACTAGCATAACACTCCATCTCATACCAACTCCTGTCTGCAAGATGCAGTCCGCCAACTATCGTGTTTATTACCAATCTTCCGTCGGTTTGTGCGAGCTCTTCAGGTCGACGTGGAGCTTGTTCTCAGTTGGGATCGGACGTTCCCTGTCCCCTTCCTGTGGATTCTTAACAAATTGTTGCAACTTCTTCTAGCGAATCAATTTTTCTATGGCATCATGGAGGTGCCTACACTCATCAGTATTGTGCCCATAAGACTCGTGGAACCGACGGTATTTCCTAGTTTGCTTTTGCTCTTTGGTCGATTCCTATGGACGTGGCTTTCGTTACTGGAAAGTGTTACAGGTGGACAGGTAGATGTTTTCCAAAGATGTGTTTAGGGGCGTATATTCATTATAAGTAGGAATTCTTGGCTTCCACTTTCCGGGTTCCCTCTTTCGACTGGAATTTCCTCCTTCAGTCCCTATTTGTTGCTTCGGGTTATTCTGGATGTTAACCTTGACTTTGCCAGAGCTCTCTCCCGATTGCTTCGCTGCAATGCTGATTTGTACCACCTCTCTGCTTGGTCCCACAACACCGCCCCTTCTTGACAGCTTGGCTTCTTCCTTTCTCATGAACTGATTCGCCTTTGAGTAAAAACGCTCCAACGTGGTTAGTGATTTTCCTAAACAATCACCAAACTCAGATTTTGGGTTAACCCCCCTCATCACGGCCATAAGAATGGCATGGTCATTCAGATTACTAACTTCAGTAGCAGCAACGTGAAACCTCTGCAAATAATCTTTCAATGATTCACCCGGGCCCGGATCAAATTGGATAACGACATCACGTCTTTGGGGCGAGTAGCATGGATCCGGAACTGCTCCACGAACCTAGTCGCCAGCTCATCAAATCTGGAGATCGATCGCAGGGGAAACCTCATGAACCACATTGTAACGATTCCAGATAGAGTTATGGGGAAGCAACTGCATTTGGTTGCGTCATTCGCCCTAGCCGAGTCCATCAACCACTCGTACCTCATAATGTGCTGTCAAGGGTCGGTCTTCCCTTTGTAAGTGGGCATTGTAGGCATGCTAAACCTCCGGGGGTATTTGGCTTGTAAAGTGTTATCAGGAAACGAAGTATGACTCCTAGAGATTCCCAAATCGTCATTAGTCAAGCCCTACTTCTCCCTCATCAGCTGCCTGACCATTGCAGATAAATCTAGAGTTTGGATAGGGGGTGACATGTCGGGATCCACCCTACGTGATTGTTCCGGCTGGCGCCTCACTGGCATTTCACGTCTTCTTGGCCTGTTATCATCTTGGTGTGCAATTCTGAGGATTTGCTTCATTACATTCCTAGCGAGGCAATTGACCAGCTTCTACGCATGCCCCAGAGCCTAAGATTCTCACTCCAGGTAGAGCGCGACTTCCCAGCTGTAGTTAAGGAGCCACTCTCCCGACTAAGGGATCGGGATTAGCTCTGTTCGATTGCCTATGTTGGCTTGCCACAAATTGCTCCATTGCTCTGGTTTGTGTCGTTTCAATCCTACAGTGCCTACGCTTATGGTGCTCATCTGATGAAGCTGAGCTATCGGATGATGAGTACGAAGAGGGACTTCCTCCAGCATTCTGACGCTGCTGTTGAGCGATCTGATTCATCAGGTTCGCATTCGTCTGGATTTGCTCATTCAGCTGCCTCTTGATTTCCATTAGCTCCCTCATCTGATCATTGAATTCAGCCCTAGTAACGGAATCAGCGAGGTTTTGGGTTGCAACGGGTTCCATCCCTGCATTAGTTGGTTGGTTGCTTGGCCCTACTTGTTGGACACTAGCAATTTCATTATCATTGACATTATGGGAGGTAGGTCTGGTGCACGGCCTTACCATCTTAGAGTCATTTGTATAGGTGTTGGAAACTCTGAATAGTATAGGGAAACTCTTGAGAACGAACTTGGATCTCCTTTGGGGGATTTCTTCAATCCAGTAGCAATAAAGGTGATCCTAACAACCTGAGAATCGATGTTCTCAGTGAAAGCACCAAAATGTTAGCACCAGGATTGGTCACTAACACCCTAAATTAGATTTGTGTAGTGAGATAAATGAAGAAATTAAATGGAAAAGGAGGAATAACACAATATATTGCAAAATAGAACAATAGAGAACAAGAACAACAAAATTTATAGTGGTTCGGTATTAATTGTCTACATCCACTCTGAATATACCCTTTATTGCTTTATCAATCACTTAAATACAAGTACAATCCACAAGAAAAAGCCTGAATACATGTTGGAGCAAAAAGAAAGAAAGTGAGTACAAAAAATGATAGAGTCTTCCTTAAGTTCTCCGAAAAAGTTCCCCTAAAGTGGCTCCCTGCTTTTGTATTTATAAATGGAGGTGGGCTGACATCTCGGAGCTTGGACTTCCCCTTGGTCACTTAGACCCATCACCAAGAGAACTCGGCCCAATAGTGTTATGCTAACAATGCCGACCTGATAGTGCTGACCCGAAGATACCGATCTAAGAATGCCGACCCCACAACACCAACCCCATAGTGCTGATCGCTCCCAAAATGCCGACCTGAAACCCTTGACTCCTTATAATGGCCCGGGCTTGATATTACGCAATGATTTTGCCGAACTCAAACAACATGCCGATCGCTTAGATATATGCCGGTCGCTTAGATATATGTCGATCCCTTAGATATATGCTGATCCCTTAGATATATGTCGATCCCTTACATTTCTCACAGCCGACCTAAGTGCTTACCTTGAGTAAACACCATATTAACCATATGCCAACCCGAAGCAAGAGCCATGCTGACCCGAAGTAAACCATGGGATGACCCGAAGTAAACCATGGGATGACCTGAAGTAGATCCTAAGCAACTCTTATCCACATCGATATCGTCTTTCGACCATTCTTCCATTAATCATCAATTTTGATCCCCGTAATTACCTTCTTGTAGCCGGGCTAAGGCACCGAGTAACACATGTATCACTTGAAACCACTAAAAAAATTGATGTTTTGCTCATCTAATATTATTCCTATTGCGATAAATCACAAGCTCTCGCCGGCAGCAGTGAAAGCAAGATAACCATGACTAAGGGCATGAAAGTAGCCTAGGTAGTTCACTATTGACGATCGCCCCCCCAACCAGCAATGATAAACCGACTATAAGCTACAGATTAGGCATGATTATAGCCTAGGCAGTTTACCATTGGCATTTGGCTCGCCGGCAACTGTGAACCGATAATAAATCCCACGATTAAGGCATGGCTGCAGCCAGGGATAGTTCGTAGTTGACGATCGGCACTCATGCTAGCCGGGCCATAGCAAATCGAATAATACTCACTATACAGGCCATAATGGCTCGAGTAGTTACTGTGTGCGAATCCTGGCTCTAAATCTTAAGTGCGACAGTCACAAAAGTTACACTCCCTTGGGACATTGGTTGGGCTGACAAACCATATGTCACCAAAATCCACAATCAGGGCAAGTAACTTACATGCCACGAATCTTAAGTTTAGAAGGACTCTTTTAACGGAGAATATAGTTCATTGTACTTAAACTAGAAGCTTCTAACAATTTCTTTTAGTCTTGTGGCATTACATATAGATAGTAGAAATATGAATTCCACTCTGCCAACCATAGCAGGATATTCATTCGCTTCCACTCCACCAGAGGAAACAGAGCATCAACCCAACTCCGTCAGAGATAGCAGAACATCAATCCAACATTGCCACAAGAATTAGAATATCCCTTCCAGCCAACTTTGCTCGAAAAATTGTAAGGATTCTCCCAAAGTTAAGCACACTTATGCAACCTGAGAAACATTCGGTGCAAAGGTATGACTAACTTTTGTAAGATAAGCTAAATTCGATAAAAAATACTTGGGGGCATAGCACCACCTCACCACTTGATCTTACACGTACACTACCACTCATCTTGGTAATAGCACATTGGAATCATGACCTTAAGTTCGCAAGTTTAAAAACCATTCATGATATAAGGCAGCATGTTGTGAGAAGCAACCAAGTGCACTATGCAGGGGGCAAACCCAGACAAATAATGAGCGCTTCCGGCCGACTTTTGACAACGTCACTAGAGGGAGCTCTGGAGGATGTGATGAGTATTTGTGGACTACCATGACCCACCAAAATTGCTCTCTAAACCTTAGTAATAGGGGATCACTTCGAATGATGATGACCTCTCAAAGAAAAAGTGATTCAGTCTCTAACCTTCCGAATGTAATTAATTCATATCAAAGTCTATTATAACACAAATATCTTGATACCTTCACCTAATAAATCAATCCCGAGGACATGCGGGATGGCTCTAACATATATCTATGGTAAAATTCCAAATAAAAATGTATTAATAGTCTGTAACTAATTCTAAGGCAAGGATGAAAGTCCTTGACCTCACTAGTCCGAAAGGACCCTAAACTTGTAGGTGAAGTCAACAGAATAAGACGATCCTCTACCGCTAAAGCCAACGGGACATTTGAGTTGAAAGCTTGATTCTACCTGATCAATATAGAGAAAGCAAGCCGATGTCACCAATAGACACCTCATGTCGGAGACATCTGACTACGATAATTGGCATAAACCGGACCGATAATATGACTCCTAATCACAATGCCGACAAATTTCCATGAGCTCCGCTCAAAAGAACCAAGACCACTCGCTCAGACCCAGCACCTACCCTATTAACGCTTGCCAGTAGTCGACTCCAAACAGATACACAAGACATCAACGGTAAACTACCAAGGAAATTGGCTAAGATAATCTTAAATGTGCCTGGGGGAAAGTCCTGGAAGAGCTAACAAAGGAGCGAGGAATTACTCCAAATGTCAACACTTTACCAGACTAGATGGAACATAAGCCTATTAGCCCAGCTTGGTCGGACGTAACCAACATCCACTCAATAGCGATGTGCATAATATTGTACATACAAATACCCTCCGATGGAAAAGTATTACTCCGTTAATAATTGACCTTGACCAAGCATGAAAAAATTAATGAAGAAATATACGAACTCAACAATCAGATGGTAAGGCCGTGCTCACTCAAGCTGGCCATACGATGGTCGGTACCAGAAATTCCACATCACGGGTCCTATGTCAAATACCACGAAAGGAATATCACCGAGTCCATGTACTACTTAAGGCCTTGAAGCCATAAACAGGAAGGCTAAGGAGAAATACCGCCCTGCCAAATGAAGGATAATTAAAAAACGGCGTCAAATGACCAGCAAGTCCTCCTCAAGACAAACGAAGCACACATCCAGCTAACGAAAGGAAGCTCATCTTAGGGACAATGATGAGATGTGGATAGCAAACAGTAGGATGACACCTACAATACTATTGAGGCAACCCTGGATTAAACAAAGCATACTTTGCATTCGCGAAAGTATACTTTGGGGGGAAAATGTCGTGGGCATTCTCGCCAACTACATAGTGAATATGAAAAGTCAAAGGAAAAATTGTTAAAGTCATGGAATAGAATCAGAGCTGCTTAGAAATGTTCGCAAGGTCAAGAAGTGAGCACCGGTTCGAACCGCGTCTCAATCCGAATAATGGTTTGAAAGATATGGTCATTCTAAGATTTGCCTAACACAGTCCAACAATAAAGCATCGAAGACCACTTTCTGCCAAGGCCCGGCCCCACCTAGTCCAGCAAAGAAACTGCCCTACAAAATCAGGTCCGCACAGGTCCAGCAAAGCCCGGTCCAACATAGCTGGACTTGCCAAATCCAGCCCAGCAGAGCCGGACCCTAACGTGTCGGGCCCCGTAGGACCTGATGGCCCAGGTCGGACCCGCACGAGTTCGGCCTTGCAGAGTCCAGCCCAGCAGGGCCGGACCAACTACGTCCGGCCCAACAGGGCCGAACCTAGCACAGTCCGGCCCAGAATGGCCGGACCAACTAAGTCTGGCCAAGCAGGGCCAGGCCAAAAAGTCCGGCCCGGCAGGGCCAGACCCTCACAGGTCCGGCCCCACAAGGCTGGACAGCCTGGTCCGGCCTACGAGGGCCGGACCCGCACAGGTTCGGCCCCATAGTGCCGGATATCCTAGACTAGCCCCAAGCCGGACCAGCCTGGCTCGGACACACCTTGTCCAGGGCCACCACAGTTGGTCCTGCCCTTTCGGGGCTGGACCCACCAGACTCACTCGGTCCAGCCCTTTTGGGGCTGGACCCAGCAGACATACTTGGTCCAGCCCTTCTGGGGCTGGATCCATCTTTTTTTGTACTCGCAGGGATGAAATTAACTGTTCTGGTATTCAAGATTTAAGGGTCAGAATGGGTGACTGAAGCGAGCTACCAGAATAGTACTCAACAAGCAACCCAGAGCAGTGGAACAACAGGAGAACCATATTTAAAGGGAAGAAAGGTTGAACTAAAGCCAAGCCATGTACTCAGCTGCCTCTCCCCATAACCTCACTCTATAAATACTAGGCATGTGGCATCATAAAAAAGGATGGATGGAAAATAGTGAAGCTTCCATCAGCAATGGCAGACAACTTTGAGAGGGAAAATCTTAGTCCTAACGACAAGTTTATTCATATACAAAGGTTGTACTTGTAATCAAATATGAAAGAGATAATAAAAGAGGAACAGTGGATGTAGGCACATTCAGGCCGAACCACTATAAATTCTGTGTCTTTTTACATTTCAGTCCTTTATTTATTCTTTATTGCAAACTATTGATTTTCTACCACATACACTCGCAACTAAAATTCATCAAACGGTAGCAGTATACAGCAAACAGTATTCATAGCCCTACTACAACGCCTTGGAGATGTTTGCCCATTTTTCATGCAAACAGTCATCCTACTAAAACCTGAAAAGACCTTAACCCCTCAGCCTACTCAAATCAATTTTAAGCATCCGAAAGTTTAAGGGGAAAACATAAACTTCGAGTCATACATAAAGCATGATGTGAATAATACTATACATCCCGGTTTAATATGTTAAGTGAGACCACGCCACTTAGCGGAACGGGTTGCCCCTCACTAACATTCTTTTAAAACGTATCTTTGCAAAACCTTTTCCTGCAACCAAAACTAGTTAAATACTGTAATGCATCATTATGTAAACATACATAAATATCAGGTAATAATGAACTATCTGCTTGTTTGGCTTACTTTTAACTTTTGGCTAACTCGGGCCTACCAGACAACATATCAAAATAATATAGCATCTGTTAGATACCACTGCTTCTGGACGATCTGTGCTTAACTATTTGTTAAATGCTTCTCTTCTAGACGGTCTGTCTAAATTAATCATCTCCCAGGTCTTCCTGATCCTAATGGTTTTTCGGGCTCACCAATAACCTATCTGTATACAAACATTTATTCCTTTCGGTGTGTAATCATAATTTTAGTCTACCCGACCAAGCCCTACACACTGGAATTTTGGACAATAATTAGTTGGGGCTAATAGCTAATGTATAGGGCGCGACTCTATACCAGTCCCATTTGGTATTCTAATATTTGAGTCATTTTCACTTAGGGATTCCCTCCTATAATTTTCCCTGAAAACCTTTTCAAAATGTTTTGAAACCTTTTAAATCAAACTTACACATGGAAAATATATATAATCTTTATGCTTTACTCAAAATCACCTTTCCATGTTGTATATATACTTTACACAAACTTTAGTTGATGAAAACATATAAACATTTGAAAGTACCCCTTTTGATTCCATAGAAAGTACCCCTTTCTAAATTGTTTGAAAGCATCTCTTTCGAAACCAAGTAAAACCCTTTACTTATCTAGGCCTAGAGGCCAAAACCTTTCCTTTCGAAACCATACTTTAAACCTTTCGAAACCATTGAAATCTTTCCTTTCGAAAGCAATAAAACATTAGACATCCTACTTTAAAACACTTTAAAACATTGCCTTAGAAAACCTGATGAAAATTTTCCATTTCAACCTTTTCGAAACTGTTCATAAAATAGAACCTTTCGACCTTGTCGGAAGCTACCTTTCGACCCCCTCGAAAGCTAACTTTCGACTCCATCAATAGCTTGGCTTTCGACCCCTTCGAGAGCTTTGCTTTCGACCCCATTGAAACCATTCAGCAATTAAAACCTTTCGAAAGCATTCAACTCTTAAAACATAAACCTTTCGAAAACTCTTTTAGTTCAATTTAAAACATATGTAAAAAACTTCTTTTAAAACCTTTCGACTTCGTTGAAAGCAACCTTTCGACTTTGTCAAAAGCTTGGCTTTTGACCCCTTCGGAAGCTCCCCTTCATAAGCTTTAAAACGTTTCTTTTTAAAACAATAAGCTCCTGCCTTTTAACACTTTGAAACACCTCCTTCGAAAGCTTGGGTTATACTTCAATTAGAATAAAAAGGGTAAACCATCTAAGTTGAAAGCTTCCTTTTGAAAGCATGGGAGAAGCGGCTGGTTTTAAAAACAAGTAAACCTTTCGACCTTGTTGAAAGCATGAAATCAAAAGGTTGAAAGGCGACAGCTAGGGGATTTTGGTCTCTTCGAAAGCTTGTTAACCTTCCGACCTCATCGAACGGTTTAAACCTTTACTTTAAATAATTGACCTGCTCGAAAGCAATCAAGTTGAAAGCTTCTTTTCGAAAGCAAGGCAGGCCTTAGTTTTGGTTTATAAAACAAACATACTCCAACCTCTTTAACAACTAAGGCTTCAGCTAAGTACACTTCGACCTTGTCCAATTTGTTACGTACCAACTTGCTTGATACCGTACACAATACCTTTCGACCTTGTCGAAAGCTATAATACCTTTCGACCTTGTCGAAAGGTCTTGGTCTGAAGGTTTGATGCCGAAAATGGCTGAAACATACTAAAAGCATGATTTTCTTGTTTTTAACTTAAAAGAGATAACTTTTCAACTAACCTGTCTTTGTTTGTCAAATTCTTATTGGTTAATAAATTCTTTTTAGGAAAGTGCTGCCAATAATTTCAGAAATAAACAAAGATTTCATTTTATAAAAATGCCCCTTCTCCTTAACTAAATATATAAAACATTTAAGTCCCATACCTTAATAAGTTTATATATCCATCAAAACACTTAGGAAAAATCTGAAAAAATTCCAAAAAATCTATTTTAATATCTTTTCCAACAAATAAAAATTCCAAACCTAAATAATTATTATTTTAGCCGTAATAATTTATAACCCAATAAATCATTTGCTTCACTAGAAAATTAATGTAAAATCCACATTAATTCAGAAAATTATGAAAATTGAAACCATCTCTAAAATATCATTTCTGATCTACGTTTAAATTTTCAAGCCATTTGGATGTCATATAATAGGGTTTTCATATCAAACATATCATAGAAGCTAATATGAACATGTATAATTCATCAACAAACATATATATATAACTTAATCATTCAAAACATGGCATAAACTTGCAAAATCATTTTGGATCTATCTTGAAACCGAAAACCATAAGAAAATGGCATGTAGTAATTATTCACCTAGCTTTGAGATTAAAAGGATATGAGATTTGATGTTGAATATGTTGATTAACTTCTTCCTCTTGAATCCTAACTTTATCTTCCTTGAGAACAAAAATGGTGGTCGACCTTAGATGTTTTTAGTTTGATAGAATGAATGAACGTGTGTTTCATTTCCTAAGGGTTTAGGGTATAAGTCCCTCCTATTTCCCATATTGCCCTTACTCATTTCCTAACACATTAGTTCATGTTGTTTCATTTGATTTATAATTAAAATGGCATGCTACCCTTAGCTTAATCAAATCTCAACCTATTAATCTTCACATTATTTTATCTAATTTAACTAATTAAATGTCCTAAATAAAATTAGAAAAATATGGGGGGTTACACCAATGCATGGCACTTGTCGTCCATGGCTCACTAGTATTGGGAATCTACCCACTTTCTATCTAACTAGGAATCTACCTAATGCATGGTGTTTCTCGTCCTTGGCTCAGTAAAATTGGGAATCTACCCACTACTCTAATCTAACCAGGAATCTACCAAGTGCATGGCACTTCTCATACATTGCTCACTAATGTTGGAAATCTACCCACTACTCTAATCTAACTAGGAATCTACCCAGTGCATGATACTACTTAACCATGGCTCACTGTTATTGGGAGTCTATCAAATGTTCTAATTTAACTGGGGATCTACCCAGTGCATGATTCCACTGACCATGACTCACTATCAGCATGGCGTTACACTTTATTGTCCATCATTGTGGAGGTGGTCTTATGGCACGGTCTACTAACTTATCATTGGGTCCCAATCTACAACCACTTAGGGCTGGCGTCGACCATCTACAACCACTTTTAGCTGGTGTCAGCCATCTACAACCACTTTTGGCTAGTGTCGGTCATCAAAATCCATTTTAGTTTAACGGTTTTATGGAAAGCTGATTGTAAATTATTAGATGGGAAATACGGGTCCTTTGAAAAGAATGCCTTCGGACCATTTTGTAAAGATTTTTGAAATCACATTGTTCAATAGGATTGATTTGAGTTTGAGAAGGAAGATTGCTGATGGAAATATTATATATATACATATATTAGAAAAATGAAACTCTTTATTAATATCGTCAGATCAATTGGGAGTTTCAATCCTTGAATCCTAAATGCAAGTATGAATAGGGAATTTTAATTCTTTAATCCTAAATGCAAGTATGATATGCGAAAGTTCTTAAGGAGGGAAAACACACTAGAAGGGAGACCATGATATCGAGACTTGAATATTCCCTCAGAGTCGAAACCTGGGATAAGGTTATGCTAAAGATGGATGTAACAAGACCCACCAATTAAACTTCTGGAGATTATTACAAAATTAGTAGGGAAATAAATGTGCAGTTAATAGAGAGTTATAGAAATTAAATGGGGGCATAAATGTATTGAATGGGATTAATTACAGAATTTAAGATGACATTTATGGGAAATTGATTAGGAATAATCAGTTGAATTTGAAATAGATAATTAAATGTCATTAATGATTATCCAATTGGAGTAATAAGGACCATTTATTATAGACAATTGACATTTATGGATGTAAGAGGGAAATAAAGAATTACGTAATAAGCGTATAAGATAGAAATAGGTTTGCAGTGAATAATTCAGGGGATACTAGTAAATAATCTTAGGAGGCAATATAATTGTCATAGTAGGAAATTGTATTGCCTCAATAATATGTTTGAGACAAGCGTGAATTAGTGGACTTAGACCAATATTTAGGTCTTGGATAATTGGTTTGGTGTAGTATAAGTTGGGATGTGAGGTTAATAGAGTTACATAACAGAATTATGCCCTTCCCTTAGAAGCTATCAACAGTTAGGTATACATATTACTAACATGGGTCATCTCCAACTATAAGACCCATGGGAAAGGGATACATGTTCGCACGTAGGTACATGGAAATATACCAAGGGTTCCCCTCAGATTTGAAGTATTACATGACTCGGTACCTTAGAGATGTCAAGGGGTTTACTTTGGGGTGGAAAGTATTAAATGGTCTTTGGGTTTGCCTACTCCCTATATAAGAAATCTTACATAACCGACAATGGTGCAAAATAAAGAAATGAGGTCTTCTTAATTTCTAAACAAGATATATTAAGTAACTGGAATGGGCATTTTCCTTGACTTACATTAGGTATGTCTAAACAAGATTTCATATGTAGGATGTCGGCGGGCTATGACGGTATTGTTGGTAAACCGGCATTTAGGCGTCGGGTTGGCATAAAGGCTTTGATTCCAACGGTCTCAAGCAGTCATTAGCAAAGACTTGGGTTATGCCCTGACGGATTTCGCTTCCTACTTGTGTAGAATCCATATGGGATACGCAAAGACCTCAATGTTTAATTAGTTTTTTTTGTCATAGGTGGGCTAGTTAGCCCTTAGATGAGTCATTGAGATGCATTAGTAATACAGCTAAATAAATTAAGAATCTGTACCTAGAAGTCATCGGCCTTTGTGGCTAAGGGCCAATTAACTAGAGATTATGGCCCACTTTGGGGACTGAGGTATTAAATGACCGTTGGGTCTGCCTCCTCTCTATTTAAGAAGTAACAAGTGGTCAGGGTTTTCTATTGGGTTGTACAACGCTTATACACACACACAAAGAGATACACACACACACACACACCTTCGAGAAGGTTTGATATATTATACGTGCATATGGACTTCAACGAATAAGCCATGAATGATAGAGATAACATTTAAATAAAAATCAGTCGACATAAATTAGTGTTATAGATAAAGTATGTAATTTTCCAGTCACTGGAACGTTGTTCTGACCCCTCCCCTCATTACAACCCACATGATAGATTTAGACGGATAGGTAAGACTGACTACTGGAGCAATACGGGAACTGTAGATAAGAAGTCTTCTCATTCATGCTCCATACCGATAAGGCCACTAGATATCCAATTAATAATATTGATTCCAAGGTAGTAGCCTTAGTCGATATATATGTTCTATTATATTTTTCTATTCCACTGTGAGTTTATGTTGATAGCTCTTTGATATACTTATATTTACTTTCATTACCAACACAAATGATCCATACCCTAGTGGACTTGGGTTTTGATTTAGTAGAAATTCTAGACTATTAACGTGCGGGATGTTACAAGCTAAATATTTTTACTTTTAGCTGACTATAGTTGACCGTGATGCTAACCTCATACTTCCTATGCATTTCCTATAGAGTGCAATGGAACCCAGCTCTGAAGAGATGAATTCTCTATTGAATAGTGTATCACTTTTGGTGCTTCAACTCAAACCCAACTACAGTTTCTCGATGGATCACTATGATTTAACTATAATCAAAGTGGAGTATTCACCTTGAAGTTCTATGGTATTCTCAAGTTAAGGGAACAAAGTAGCATCATCTCCTTGAGATTTTCTGTTTAATCTAGTTATTATTAACTAATATGAAACTCTCGGACAAATAATTCCATAATTACCTAGTAATTATGAGTACATAACCCCTTGGTACCTGTTTGCACAAAAAATGGACAAACACCTCAAAGTCGTATGATTTAGTTGATTTTATGCTGCTCTTAGTGATTTGAGTGATTTATGCAAATATATGAAAAGTAGGGACTAAACTGTAAAAGACACGCGGATTTGTAGTGGTTCGGCCAGAATGTGCCTACGTCCACTTTATATATTATTTCTCTTTTCTTGTTCAGATTACAAGTACAAAGCTTTGATACCAGTATATGAAAGTCGTTTGAAAGTTCTCTCCGTGCTTGAGCTCTCAAACTTGTCCCCCATTGTTGTACCCCTGCCCCTCTATTTATAGAGTGAGGCTGGGGGTAGGGGTCTTGGATGTATAAAGCTGCTGGTGGGCCTGGGCTGATGTAGTCTGGCCTGGCAATGTTGGTTCGGTACTCCCTAGTTCTGTGATAGTTGGAGCGTAGAGTGGAGTTGTGATTGGTCCGGTGGTTTTGGTCCGGTGATGAATTATGAGGAGTGGTCTGGTGGTTCTGGTCCGTTGGCACCTGGGAGGTAGCTGGTTCGGTAGTGTGGAGCTGGGTTGGTTCGGTAGCTCCTGGGAGGTAGCTGGTTTGGTAGTGTGGAGCGGGGTTGTTCCGGTAGCTCCTGGGAGGTAGCTGGTTCGGTACTGTGGAGCTGGGTTGGTCCGTTAGCTCCTGGGAGGCAGCTGGTCCGGTAGGCTTTGGAAATGAATTGGTTTGATCTTCCATGGCTGTGAATTTGGTTCGGTAGTGGTGGAAACAAACCCAACACTTGCCCCCCAAAGTGCGGCATATGCTAGATATGTCGTGCTTTGTTTCAGTTTGGACGTTTCCATTCGGTCCTACGCGCCGAACCAGTTGGTTTGGTTATCTTTGTTTGTCTATAAATGTGGGCTTCATGTCTCTCATTATTCCCTACCAAGCGAGATAGCCGAATCAGATTTGTCGGATCACGCTTAACTACCGAATCAGGTGATTGCCGAATTACTTTCGTGTTTCGAACTACCGGACGAACTCGTGTAGTTCGAGTACCGAATGAAGACTTGTCTTACCGAATGAACACGGGGCGCTTTAAGCACCGAATGAACTCGAAGCCTTTGGACTACCGAATGAGCTTCGATGTCTTGGAATGACCGAATGAACTCGACGTCTTTGGTTAACCGGATGAACTCGACGTCTTTGGTTAACCGAATGAATTCGATGTCTTTGGTTAACCGAATGAATTCGAAGTCTTTGGTTAACTGAATGAATTCGAAGTCTTTGGATAACCGAATGGCGCTTCATGCTTGAATTACCGGTCGAGTTCGAATGCCGGACGAATCTTGAACCTTTTATGTTTCGAATTACAAATGAAATTCCAGATTGTACTCACTTATCTGTTTATATCTCTACATCCTTTGTTCTAACAATGTGCTTTCTCGTGTTGCAGATAATGTCTCATAAAGTTGAAACCCGTTCCGACAAGAAGAAATCTACGGACAGACGAGAGCCTCCTATCGTGCCCCCAGTCCAGCCGAATCCAGAACGACATGGGCCCACCCCGAGATCGCTAGTGGACGGGTACGGTCCTCAAGAGCTTTTGAACTCACCTCCTGATTGCTTCCCTAGCTCCCTCAAAGACGAGCAGCTTGATGTCATTTCTCGCTCTTTTGGGATTGACAGAGCTCGTATGCTGTTGCCGGGGGAAGGAGTGATGCCATATAATCCTCCCGAAGGATATTTCGCTTACAGCAGGTATCACTGTATGTGTGGTGCCATCCCGCCTCTCAATGCCTGGATAGTCAGCTTTGTCACATATCTGAAAGTGGCTCCATTCTAGCTTCAGCCTAACTCCTATGCCATTCTGGTTAGCCTTTTCGTTATCTTCCAGAGGAGATACGGGCGTCCTCCTTCCAACCGGGAGATCCGGTATTTGTACAACTTGAGGGGCTATAAGAAGGGGTCTCCATACATTAGCTTGGAATCAGCCGTATCTTTCAAGCCGGTCCTGGACTTATACTCGAAGTTCAGCATGTTCAAGAAAGAATGGTTTTTTATCGAGGATGACTCTGTTTCCATCTGTCGCTTCACTTCTGGCTGTAAGTCCTCAGCTTATTTATAATCTCCGTTCTGATGCAATACCTCTTCTTATGTGTTTTTGTTTCTTGCTAGCGACAAGTGGCTTTGCGGTCGTAGAGAGTGACCACCTGGTTCAGATGGCTGCGGAAATAGAAGCCATCACGGGAAGGGATAGGTCGGCCTCTTATTTGATTAGGAACGCTACACTTCTAGGGCACAACCTGATCCTACCACATCAGTCTGTGGTTAAGCAGAGAGACACGGCGGAGGAGAGGGCTGCCAAAACAACAAAAGGGGCCACGGCGAAGAGCGGCAAAAGGAGACCCTTCTCTGCGCATCCAGTCGCTGGGGGGAAGAAACTCAAGAAGTCTGATGGCCCCTCTCCCAGCACACATCCAGATGTTCTGGAGGAGGATAAAGTGGAGGGGAAAAAAGGCGAGGATGAAGGAGGTGAGAGCGGAAGGAAAGGAGGAGGTGAAGGTGGTGGCGATGGCACCGGGGCTTTGTCTTCTGGGCAAGTAGGAGAGATGCAAGAGTGGACGGATGACGCTTTCCGCCAAGCCTTCGAAGGTTCGGAGGAAACGGAGAAATCCAAGAAGGCTGATAAAGTTGGGACCGGTGTCGATTTATCTTCCGGGAGCGCTTCTACTGAGGCAACTTCTACGGTTCAAGGTGAATTTCTTTCTACTTTTTTTAATTCTCGAATGATGTCTCAATGCATGCTGGTGACGCTTGATTCTTATTCCAAGAGCGGGAAAAATGGCCAAGACCTCAGATTTTCGGCATAGGATTGAACAATACAGACTCCTCAAAACTTCTGCCAAGCCGAAGACTCCTACTAACCGCCCTGGCGATGTAGTCGGCTATCGTCCTCTTCTTGGAGTTATTGAAGAAGATATACAGAAGAGGAAGGGGAGTCGATCTACGTTTGGATCTCTTCCTGGTCCTCCGGCCCCACTCCAACCTATTCATGATATTGAGGAGGAGGACACCGAGCTTATACCTTCCCCACATCCGTCTGAGAATCCGAACGTCATCCCGGTAGATCATCCTGGCTTAGTTCGCAATCCGTTTGCGGGTCATCCGGACCTGGACCCACCATCTCATGACATCTCCTTCGATGAGGTTACTGGTGAGCATCTCCTCCCTCGTAATCCTATGGTACGGGTGCTTGACGAAGCTAAGTCCCTGGATCTTGATCTGCTTACTACCTGGGTCGTAACTCTGGGGGATGAGGCTAAGGCAAACATTGACCGGGTTGCTGAGGAGACCAGGAAATTGATGGGGCACCACGCCCGACTGGTCAAGGCTGGGGAAGAGATAGGAAGCGCCAACATTCGGCTACGGTTGATGGTTTCCGACCAGGCTAAACAACTCGTCGACCAAGCCATCCAAATCTCCCAGCATGAGGCCGCATCCAGACAATTGAGGAAGACTATCGAAGAGGCCAGTAGGACGGAGTTGCAGAGGATGGAGGGCATTTGTAAGGAGCGGATTGACATGGCCATTGCCACAGTGGATGAGGTTCGACAAGCGGACCTCGAGCGGGTAGAGGAACTATCGGGGAGACTTGAGGCCACGGAGCTTGCTCAGGCCAAGTCGAAGGAGGAGATGGAGGTGATGAGGAGGTCCCTTCAGGCTGACCGTTTATGGTATCGATCGGAGAGGGATGCTGTTGTTGCAAAGCTGCGGGCTTCTGAGGTCCGAATGAGGGAGTTTGAAGAGAACGAGGGGATGATGGATGGGATGCTCCAGGATATGTACTTTCGTACTTGGAGGCAGGGTAACTTGTCCTGGATGGATGATTACCCTCGGGTTATAGCTAGGATCTATCTCAGGGCTCTAGAGGAGGCCAAGGCTGAGGCGGATAAGGAGGGTGGTGTGGCCTTCAGGATGGATGTGGTTACCGCCCAGTTTACCAAGGAGGAGAAGGTGGCGATGAAGGAGGGCATGCGGTTGCTTGTAGCTGAGGAGGCATGTGTGCAAGTAGAGGATGATGATCAAGATGATCAAGGAGCAGTTGCTGCTAAGTCTTCCTTTCTAGTCTTTCCGTTAACTTGGTTGCTTATCACTAATGAATTCTTTCTCTGACCAGACAGGTGGGCAACAGGACAAGGATAAGACTCCGACGCAGCCGGCTCCTTGATTGGACCTGGTATCTTTTTTGTGGACTCGACATTGTTGTATATGTTAGTCTCAAAACAGTAACGTAACTCTTAGGTTGTAATTATGCTACTTGTAATAAACAACACTATTCTTGACGTGTAATTCTTTAACTTAAGCTGATTCTGTCGTTTTTTGAATGTTTTTCCTATTTTGACATGTTTGTATGAGAAATATAGCTATGCATATTCTTGTAATTAGATTGTGTTTGACGTCAAGTTCTTGTTTATAATATAATTTCATGACTTGCAATGTTAGCGTGAGGTGTGAATAGATTATAGTCACTTGTTTACACATGAAAGAAGGAAATACCGCCCTTTATATTTTTCTTGTAGATGGCAGCTTTAAATGTCTTGTGTGACCGAGTATGGAATGCGGTCCAGTATCTTGCTGTGAGTATCCGCTTCCATTAGCGAATGTCTCTTGTTCTGTGTCCTGTACCTCAGGGATTGTTACAGAGGATAGGAGAAAAGTTTTTTAAATAAAATTGAAATATGTGAAATAGTAAAACTTCCAATCACGGAAGGCCTTCGATGTGCTTAAGTTCGTGGAAAACGGGCTTTGTAGTCACTTTCCCTAGCTGTGGGTCTTGGAGACATTTGTCACCCATCTTACGCCTCCGCGGGGAGTTAATTCTTTTTTACCACAGCCGCACTTAAGACACATCGGAGCCGAGATCGCGCACAGTAACTACCCGGGCAATTATGGCCCGTAATCGTGGGTATTATTCGATTTACTGTGGCCGGCTAGCGTGGGTGCCGATCGTCAACCGTGAACTGCCCCTGGCTGGCCACACCTTATGTTGGGGCTTATAGTCGGTTCACAGTTGCCGGCGAGCCGAACGCCGTAATGAGCTACCTCGGCTATAGTCGGCCTTCTCGGTGGCTTATAATCGGCTCATTACAGTTGGCTTTAAGGGCCGTCGCGAGCAATGAGTTAACCCGCAGCAGAGGGATGCCGGACCAAAAGTGTCTCATTGGCGAGGGCATAGATTCGCATAGTACCTGTTAGGTCTTGTCCAGGTGAAGTTGCACTGTGGAGTGCCTTGAATGGAAATGCTATATGCACAGGATTTCGTTCAACAGAAAAGGATAAAGTTAACAAGCAGCCAAGATATAAAGGAACAAGAAAAAGAGACAAGGTTTTTTAAAGTGGTTCGGCACGAAAATGCCTACGTCCACTGATTCTCTTTGTTAATTCACTTCATATGGGCAGTACAAGTTAAGAAAAGTATCGACGGAGGTGTTGGATGTTCCATGCCCTCTGGAACACCTCTCCGTCCACTGTTGACAAAATATAAGCTCCGTTGTGGAGATCTTTATGAATTACATATGGTCCATCCCAGGTTGGATCTAGTGCTCCGGGGCGAGGGAAGATTCGCTTGAGGACAAGATCCCCTTCTTGTAAGGTACGATGCTTGACTTTGGAGTTGTATTGTGCTGCCACTTTTTGCTTATGGGCTGCTGCTTTGAGGACTGCATCATTTCTTCTCTCCTCAATTAGATCCAAAGACATGTGAAGGAGTTCTTCGTTCTCTTCTGGGTTATAGTGGATCCTACGGTGGGAAGGCATGATGGTTTCAACTGGGAGCATAGCCTCCGATCCATATGCCAAAGAGAAAGGAGTATGCCCTGTTGATGTTCTGAAAGATGTGCGATAGGCCCACAGTGCCGTAGGGAGTTCATCCACCCAAGCGCCCTTTGACTTTTAGAGTTTCTTTTTTATTAGAGTTTTCAGAATTTTGTTGACGGCTTCGACTTGTCCGTTTGCCTGGGGATACGCTACAGATGAGAAGCTTTTGTGAATTCCATGCTCTTGGCACCAGTTGGCGAATTCCTCGCTGTCAAACTGAAGTCCATTGTCTGATATGATTTTGAATGGGACTCCGTACCTGCACAGAACATTTTTGATCAAGAAGTTAATAACTTTTGCTGAAGATACTTTATTCTGAGGTTCTGCTTGCACCCATTTGGTGAAATAGTCGACTGCCACTATAGCATATTTGGCCCCGCCTCGGCCCATTGGTAGTTCGCCGATTAAGTTAATTCCCCATACTGCAAAGGGCCACGGGTTGGTCATTTGAGTAATCTCAGTTGTTGGTAGCCGCAGAATCTTAGCAAACTTCTGGCATCTGTCACATTTTCTGACGAAATCTAAGGCGTCCTTGCTTAAGGTAGGCCAGAAATATCCATACCGGAGTATCTTTTTTGCTAAAGTTTGCCCTCCGGTGTGATCTCCGCAGCTCCCTTGATGAATGTTGGATAAGATTTCCTTGGCTTCCCTTCCAGCGACACACCTTAATAGGGGGCTAGAGAATCCGCGCCGATAAAGGGTGTCCTCTTGTATTGTGTAGCGGGAAGCTTTCCTCAAGATTTTCTTGACTTCGTTACGCCCGTTGGGTAGTGTGCCACTTTGTAAGTAGTCTCGGATGGGAGTCATCCAAGTTGCTTCTTCGGCTGCAGCTATCGGTTTCACTTGCTCAAAACTTGGGGTCAGTTGCTTTGAGATGGCTACTGCTCCGGAAATATTGCCGTCTCTCACGCTTGCTTGCTTCGCCAATTCGTCGGCCTCTCGGTTCTCTTCTCGAGGGATGTGTTTGACTAAGTAGTGGTCTAATCGACTGAGAAGTAACTTGGTCTTCTTTAAATATGCTATGAGTCATTCTTCTCGAGCCTGGAATTCTCCTAGTATTTGATTAACAATAAGTTGAGAATCACTATGAAGACACAAAGAATTGGCTCCGATTTCTAAGCCAAGTTCTAATCCAGCTATCACTGCTTCATACTCTGCATCGTTGTTGGTGGCAGCGAACTCCAACCTTATAGCATAGTGCAGCTTATTTCCCCTAGGAGTGATTATAACCACACCTGCCCCCGAGCCTTGTTCGTTTGACGCACCATCCACGAAGAGATTCCACTTGATGTCTTCTGCTATTTCCGATTGCTCCTTACCTTCGTTGGTAGTGAATTCTGCAATGAAATCGGCCATGGCTTGTCCCTTGACGGCGGTGCGAGGGTGATAGGTGATATCATACTGACTTAGTTCAATGCACCATTTAAGTAGTCGCCCAGAAGTGTCGGGACGATGGAGTACCTGCCTCAGTGGTTGGTCGGTCAGAACTTTGATGGAATGGGACTGGAAGTAATGACGCAGTTTCCATGATGTGATTAGTAAACAGTATGCTAGCTTCTCAAGTTTAGGATATCTGACTTCTGCCCCCGTAAACCTCTTACTTACAAAGTATACTGGCCGTTGCGTGCGGTTGTCTTCTCTTACCAACGCAGCGCTCAGGGCGTGAGATGACACATCAAGGTATAGGTATAATTCTTCGCCTTCGCTTGAAGTCGAGAGTACCGGCGGTTTCTGGAGGTGTTCGATCAAGTTAAGGAAAGCGGTTAAGCATTCGTCAGTCCATTCGAACTTTCCTTTGTCTTTCTTTAGAACTTCGAAGAAGGGGACACACTTGTCCGTTGCTTTGGCGATGAATCGGCTTAGGGCGGTCACTTTCCCATTCAGGCTTTGCATTTCCTTTCGAGTGGAAGGTATTTTGATATCTTTTAGAGCTTGGACTTGTTCAGGGTTTGCTTCAATTCCTCTGGCATGGACGATGAATCCTAGGAACTTTCCTGATGATACTCCGAAGGAGCACTTTAGAGGATTCAACTTCATTCCATACCGGCGAAGTACTTGAAACATCTCGCCCAGGTAGCTTACGTGATCGTCGGCTTTCCTTGACTTTACCAGCATGTCATCCACATACACTTCCATAGTTTGTCCTATTAGCCCTGCAAACATCTTGTTGACGAGGCGCTGGTAGGTGGCTCCTGCGTTTTTAAGTCCGAAAGGCTTTACCTTATAGCAGTACAAACCCCGGTCGGTGATGAAACTAGTGTGGTCTTGATCGGGAGCATGCATAGGAATTTGGTTATATCCTGAGTATGCGTCCATAAAGGATAAGAGTTCGTGCCCGGCTGTGCTGTCTACAAGTTGATCGATTTGGGGAAGTGGGAAGCAATCTTTCGGGCAGGCGTCATTTAAGTTGGAGAAGTCAATGCATGTTCGCCACTTCCCATTAGCCTTCTTTACCAGCACCGGGTTGGCGACCCACTCTGGGTAGATGGCCTCTCGTATGAAGTCATTGGCCAGTATATTCTTTACTTCTTTGTCGAGGGCTGCTGATCATTCTGCCCCCATACTTCTCTTTCTCTGTGTTTATGGGCGCCTTGGTGGGGTTAATGTTTAGTACGTGGCATGCTATGTCAGGGGAGATTCCGTTCATGTCAGCATGTGACCATGCGAATACATCCAAGTTGTGGCGGAGAAAGTCAATGAGTTGCTCCTTCAACTCAGCTTTTAGTTGGGACCCGATTTTCAATAGTCTACTCGAGTCATGCTTGTCTACAGATATAAATTCCATAGCCTCTGCAGGCTCGGCGGTGGCCTCCTCCTCTTTGTCCCTGGGGTCTAATTCATTGAAAGGGTCACTGGTATATCGAAGAGGAGGGGCTTTCTTTAGTTGCTATGCTTCCAAACGTTTTGTGCAGAGGGCAACCTCTACACTCTTCCCTTTATCCTTCCTGTGGTTGTTGCGAAGTTCAGTTACATAGCAGTCTCGAGCAACATCCTGGTCTCCCTCTACTTCCCCTACTCCATTGTCCGTTGAAAATTTCATCTTTAGGCACCATGGGGCCAGGACAATTTGGAAGTCAGACAAGGCTGGCCTTCCTAAGAAAGCATTGTAGGCCGAGTGGTTTTCTATCAGCACAAATGTCTGTTTCCGCACAACGGAGCGGGGATGACTTCCAATTTCAACAAGAGGTCCAGTTGCCCGAGGGGCATCTTCGCATCTCCAGTGAAACCGTGTAGTGGTTTATTGCAGGGGGAAACATCCTTCATTGATAGTTTCATTTTGTCGAACGCATGCTTGAATAGGATATTTACTGAGCTTCCAGTGTCTACTAGAATTCGGAAAACTTCGGCTGGACCGAGCCGGGCAGAGATAACCATGGGATCCATGTGAGGGTATTGCCTTCCTTCTAGGTCACGCCTACCGAATGTGATGTCATCACTCTCTTTCCACTTCGGGTGGCGCTCTTCTATCACAGAATTAACATAGTCTTCATTGTTTCTAAGCGACTTTCCATATCTTTCCATCTCTTCCCAGCTTCTGTAGGCGATGTGCGGTCCTCCCAAGATGGTATGGACCACTATCTTCTCTTGACTAGAGCCGCTAGTGTTGCGATTTCCTCTGCCTATCTCTGGTGAGGGTAGCCTTGGGTTCTCGTTGGCAGGAGATGGAGTCCTGTTCTGACCTCTTACATAGCGTTCCAGTCTTTTCCTTCTGATATGTTCTTCAATCAAGTCCCGGAGATGATGGCATTCATTGGTATCATTCCCATGGGATTCGTGGAAGCGGCAGAACTTTCCAGACTTCTGTGCGTTGTCTGATTCCTTCTTGTATGGTGGGCGTTTGTATCTAACTTCGTCTTGGGTGGCAAGGAAGATGTTTTCAATGGTTTCGTTCAAAGGAGTGTAAGTGTCGAATCTTGGTCCTGGCCGATATAGGCGCTTTTCGCCCTTCTTGCCCCCAGCGTTGTCTCTAGAATCATTTCTTCGAACGTCCTTCGCTGCAGCGGGCGTGTTGCCGTGAGCTGCCTTATTTTGTTGCCCTGACTGCCCCTTAGTGGCAGCATCTTCAAGCCTCATATACTTCCCGGCTACATGAAAGAAATCGGGTAGAGTAGCTGGTTTTTCTTTCGTCAACCTTCTAGCAAATTTAGTATCAGGATGCACACCACTACAGAGGGCCATTAGGATAAGCTTCTCATCGGCATTTTGGACCGCGGCCACTGCGGCATTGAATCGGGTTAGGTATTGCTGCAGTTTCTCTCCAGGTTTCTGTTTGATACTGGATAAGGAATAAGCGTCCTTGGGTTGTTCCACATGAATGCGGAACTGAATGATAAACTTTTCTTTCAACATTTCCCACGAGCTGATGGATCCCTAGGGTAAATGACAGAACCAGGAGGTAGCTAGATCTGCTAAGAATAGTGGAAAGCATTTGCACAGTACTCCCTCTGTTGCTCCACTCATGAGCATATGCTGTGTGTATCTCTGTAAGTGTACAACGGGGTCGGAGGTTCCTTTATAAGGTTCCATTGTTGGCATTTTCCATTCTCGGGGGGTGATAGCAATTTTGATATTGCGGGCGAAAGGGCTGGTTACCCTAGCGCCTATCCCTCGATCTCTTTGATCCCGTTGGACGCATTCTCTGAACAAGCGTGCCATCCTTTCATCAGCATTTGGAGCAGATAGAAACGAGTTTGGTTCTGTTCTGTGGGATTGATTCCGTCCAGATGACCTGTAGGGATGGTATCGTCTATCATTCCTGATGTTTTCCAGCGGCTGTCTTTGGTCTTCTGGGAGCATGCTAGGATCAGCTACAGCTGGCCCTTGCCTTGATCTTCCCATGTTGGGTTCTGATCTAAGAACTTCCTCGGGTCCAACTTCGGGCTGGACTCTAGCTCGGCCCCGTTCATTGGCGTTTCCGTGGTTAGGTAGTACAACCGGCTCAACTACAGTTGACCTCCGCCCGGTACCTCCCACGTTGGGTTTGGTTCCAAGCGTTTCCTCAGGCCTAACTTCGGGCTGTGCTCGATCTCGGCTCCCACCATGGCCGTTTCTGTTGTTAGCTCCTTCGAAGAAGGAAGATCTTTGTTGTCTCTGAGATCCTCCAGACTGGGACTCACCCCATGATTCAGTGTTGCGGTTGGACTCTTCAGCATCCCTTAAGCGTGACATGAGATGGTCCACCAAGGCTTCTTGGTGGGACGTGAAGCGGTTAGTCAATTCAGCCACAACCCTATCTAGATCTGCCCTAGTAATTGCTGCCGGCTGTTCTGTGGCAGGGGTGGTTGGATTTGCCTGACCTTCATTTGGTACTGCTACTGGAGGGGGACGATTTACTTGATCTGTGACCACTGGATCTGGAAGACTGCTGGTTGCGATGTTTTTTCCTTTGTTAACATCTTTCTTCTGCTTGGGAGGCATGTTTTCCAAGCAATGAACGATGCTGTTAGGAAGAAGGTTAAGTGGAAGAAGCTGGAGCTTCGAGCTTCGAGTTCTCAGTGAAAGCACCAAAAATGTTTGCACAAAAAATGGACAAACACCTCAAAGTCGTATGATTTAGTTGATTTTATGCTGCTCTTAGTGATTTGAGTGATTTATGCAAATATATGAAAAGCAGGGACTAAACTGTAAAAGACACGCGGATTTATAGTGGTTCGGCCAGAATGTGCCTACGTCCACTTTATATATTATTTCTCTTTTCTTGTTCAGATTACAAGTACAAAGCTTTGATACCAGTATATGAAAGTTGTTTGAAAGTTCTCTCCGTGCTTGAGCTCTCAAACTTGTCCCCCATTGTTGTACCCCTGCCCCTCTATTTATAGAGTGAGGCTGGGGGTAGGGGTCTTGGATGTATAAAGCTGCTGGTGGGCCTGGGCTGATGTAGTCTGGCCTGGCAATGTTGGTTCGGTACTCCCTGGTTCGGTGATAGTTGGAGTGTAGAGTGGAGTTGTGATTGGTCCGGTGGTTCTGGTCCGGTGATGAATTGTGAGGAGTGGTCCGGTGGTTCTGGTCCGGTAGCACCTGGGAGGTAGCTGGTTCGGTAGTGTGGAGCTGGGTTGGTCCGGTAGCTCCTGGGAGGTAGCTGGTTTGGTAGTGTGGAGCTGGGTTGGTCCGGTAGCTCCTGGGAGGTAGCTGGTTTGGTAGTGTGGAGCTGGGTTGGTCCGGTAGCTCCTGGGAGGCAACTGGTCCGGTAGGCTTTGGAAATGAATTGGTTTGATCTTCCATGGCTGTGAATTTGGTTCGGTAGTGGTGGAAACACACCCAACAGTACCCCTAGCAGCTATGGGTAATACATTGCCCGACATTTGGAGAATGTTACATACTCTAGTCTTGAATGGATGTATCGGTATCCTTTCTCGAAGCATCTTGACCATGAATATTTAAAACAAAATGTTATTTTTTATTGTGATTAATTACTCACGATTGACTCTATTTGCAATTACAATCACAAAACATTTTTTAAAGATTTTGTTAACTTGGTTTTTGACCAAGCAAAAGTCTACGGATGATAGAACATCGAGACAAAGACAGAATGACTTGAAACTTGGAAGATAGACTCAAATAAGCTATTGAAATAGATCAGGAAAAGTTAAGGCATTATGGAGCTAGGTCCATAACTCAGCACCGATTTATGGCCGAATGGATCTATCGATATAATTTCTCAAAGCTTCTTGACTAGGAATATTTAAAACAAATTGTTATTTTGTATTATGATTAATTACCCAGATTATAACTATTTGCATCTACAATCACAAAACATTTTGTTTAATGATTTTGTTAACTAGGTTTTGACTAAGAAAAATTCTATGGATGATAGAACATCAAGACGAAAGCAGAATGACTTCAAACTTGGAAGATAGACTCAAATAAACTATTGAAATAGATCAGGTAAAGTTAGGGCACTATGGAGCTAACTCCATAACTCGGCATCGATTTATGGCCATAACTCGATACCGAGTTATGGTGCTCCATAGTTAGGAGCTCCAACTTTCCCCAGTCATTCCCTATCTATTATTAGTAAGCCCAAGCTACTTCTTAAAGTTTCGAATGACATATCTCAAGAAATGAAGAGTTAGCTCCAGTGAACTGTGGAATAAGGCAAGTTATAAAGGAACGATCATCAAAACAAGTCAACAAGCTACGAAAACACAAGGGGAAATACAAAACAAAGTAAGAAACCTAATCCTAAAGAAAGCATAGAGTTTTCGCCTAAGAGGATAACTTGGTATCGAGTTATAGGGATAACTTCGTATCGAGTTATCACCTTGATTTGGTGCTTACCCAAATTTTTTGCACTATCTTGGGCTGATGACTTGACCTCTTTGGTAGCGGGCTTCTGATCCAATATGACTCCTACCCCTATAAATACGAACCTTAGAGCAACCAAGACAGTATCTGGTTTCTGGCATCACTAAGCAGAAGCTCCATCTCTTCTTCAACTCTTTCCTCTACACTATAGTCACCAAGGCAGCTACTTTAGGTAATTCTTGGACTTAGAATCGGTCTAACCCCCGTACGTGTGACTTGTTCTCTCTCCAATCGTCTGTAGGCCAAAGATTGTCAAACCACTATAAAATATCATGTCTCTCTTTCTTATTTCTGTTTATTTTCTTTTATTATCACTACTATCTGCTAGATCTAGGTCTCACAGGTTCCTACAACCTATTCTTGGGTGCTGATCCATTTTTGGCATTAACATTTTGGTGGTTTCAATGAGAAAATCTGAACAGAGGCTTAGATTTAGCTTGCTATTTTAGGTTAAAGGAGATCCGCAGTTAGATCCGGGGAATTTGCTTTGATGATTCGTATGCTTGCCATCGGGGATTAATGGCACCTAGAAAATGGAAAACCACTTCTGGAAGATCCACATAACCAATATCCGATGGTGATGACATAAACCCCCAATAAACTAAAGTAAATAATTCTAACAACCATCGAATAGAGGTTAACACTGGAAATCTTGCACTAGGTGCTTCAGCTTAACAGGATGTTGTGACTAAAGGAGAGCCTAACCAGATGGTTAACGAACTTAACCAGAAAATGGAAGTAATCCTCCTACAAAAGAAACTATAAACAAAGCATAAGGTGGTTGTTGGTGGAGCTGTAGGAATCATTATAGAAGGCAATGGAAGTAATCCTCCTACAAAAAGAAGCCTGCTGCAAATCCAAATCTTGGAGTGACCACTCGTCACCTGAACAACGCAATGCTTGATTCTGACTCCGAAGATGACATGAAAATTGATGATGATATATTGGAACTAAATGCTAATGTAAACAGGAAAAACATCAGAAACAAAGTTCAAACTGCCCCAGTAAGACCAACCATGGGCCAACGGGACCCTGTAGTAGTGGTTCTCCCGAAGAATGGAGAACCTAGACTTCAGCTGCCTAACCGAGACCGTTTACGAAGTCAAACACTCAGCATAGCCCTTGAAAGTTGAGCTGTAAACCATCGTGCTAGCATGTAGTACATCGCCGACATGGTTAAACAGTTATTGGAGGAGAGTAGGGATAGAAAAAATGAAGACTGGGGTTCTACGCCAAGCCGAACTCCATTCATTATAAACGTTCTAAGGGAAGAGTATCCTGAGAAAATCACTATGCCGACTATGCTGTCATATAATTGAACGATGGACCCTAAAAACACTTGTACAAATATGAGTGGCATATGGATGGAGGTAGGGCCATGGAAGTTGTCCATTGTAGATGTTTTCCTACCTTCTTGGAAGGAGTTGCGTCCATTGGTTTAACGGACTTGCAACGAGATCTATTTCCACCTTCGATGAATTAGCAAAAGGTTTCTAAAACAGTTTAAACTCCATACTACATGACCAAAAGACGTGATGTCCTTATCTGGCTTTCTCCTATGACCCAATGAGTCATTGAAATCTGTCATGAACCGATTCAACATCGCAGTTACTGAGGTAAGCAATCCAAAGGAGGATATGATTTTTATGGCTTTGGTCCGAGCCATTCACCCAGATATAGATTTTGGTAGGCGGATTAAAAAACAACCCACTACCATGAAGGAATTCCACCAGAAGGAAAAACAGTTTCTAAGACTGGAAAAGGCAAGCATGGTCAAAGGAAAATATGTCGGTCAGTAATCAAAGGAAATGGTTTAAAGCAATGTCGCGGTTAAGCAGGATGGAAACAGTTTTGGAACTACAACAGGAAAGAATTCGAATCGGAAGAAGAGGAATCAGAACTTTGGCTGGTGCGATGGGAACAGTAAACGTCTAAGGAATCTCAAAGTTGAGGGTCATATGTCATACGATAGGTTGGAGAACATCTACCTTCCCACTCAAGGAACTGAGTGACACAACAAACTACCCAAACGGGAGGGTGTCTGAACAACAAAACAAATAGAGGAAGTTTTGTCACTTTCACGAGATTCATGGGCATAACACAAATGAATATCTGCATCTGAAGGACTTAATTGAGGAACTAATAAAAAAACAATACGCACCAACAATATGTGAAGAAACCACAGAATTCTGACCAACCTACTGAACCCTAAGTTCCGAGTAATCCAGGAAATCAGGCCGGGCCCAATGGAGAAGGAACTCGTCGGACTAATCAGAGACTTGTCATAAATACCATCACCAGAGGACCTCACCCAACGCAGAAGAGTTGGGGTGAGATGGAGCGATACACTAGTTCTATAAAGCATGCTTATAAGGAAACCTATTATGCCATTGAAGATGAAGCCTCGACCAAACAACATAAGTTGATAATTGATGATATCATATTCTGAAATTGGCATACTAAAGGTATAGAGGCCCCAACTCTCGACCCAATGGGGGTAACAATTGGAATTAGGTCGGCAGTTGCGCATAGGGTGTTGGTTGATAGTAGAAGCTTGGTTAGCATCCTTTTCTGAAAAATATTCGATCAAATGATGATCAGCATGAAAGATGTGATCACTTGTAAAGATTTAGGGATTTACCGGTGAGCCGAAATAGCTAGTTAGGATGATTGACTTACCTGTATAACTCGGAGAAGGAGAACGAAGATTAGTTCTTACAATGCTTTCTTGGGCCAACCGGCCCTCGTTGATTATAGAATAGCTTTGGCTCCATGGTGCCTTACAATGAAGTTCCAGATGGAAAATGGGGTTGCAATGATAAGAGGAGACCAAAGCACGGCAAGAGAATGCTAAGTTGTCAAATTGCACGAAGACAAACGACATGAGAAGGGGAAGACTCTCCATATTCATGGTCCGTAAGCATAGCAATTACAGAACGACCCCTTGCTCGGGGACTACAGTCGTTTTGACAAGACTACGAACCCTAGGAAGAAGAGTGCACTGGAAGAATGGGCAGCACAGGGGGAGTTTGTGGTTGATATTCTTATTGACATGGACGACCCAACTCAGGTCTTGAAGATAGGTTCACAGCTTGGAGTCAAGATGCAGAATGAACTGATAAAATTTTTGCATGCCAATCTGGATGTGTTCGCTTGGACGCATTCTGATATGTATGGGATATCGCCAGGGATATCATGTCACACACTTAATATCAACCCCAAATTCATAGCAGTAAGGCAGAAGAGATGCAATATGGGTCCGAAGCGATCCACTACATTGAAGGAAGAAGTGGATAAGATGTTGGCTAATGGATTTATTAATGATGCAACATATATTGAATGGATATTGTTAGCGTCAAAATTGACCACCAACACCCAATTGTGTGAAAACACCAATATCCAATCTCAGATCACATATAGTATATAATGGGGAGAATATAATATGAAGAATAAACAAAATTAAAAAGAAAGCAAGTAAAGAGAGACAAGATTTATAGTGGTTCGGCTAACTCCGGCCTACGTCCACTCCAGAACAATCCTTTCTATTATACTGAAGTTTGATGACAATTACAATCCAAAATTCCAGAATAAAAATGGCAGAGTGTCGCTTAGGTAGAAGATGAAGAGAAACAGAATGAAGGCCGTATTTATGAAGCCATGCCTGCTGTATTTATAGGTGAAACTTCGGCTATAGGGCCTTCTCATCTATACGGGCCCACCATAACGATTGGCTTGTCCAATTCGTCCATAAATAATGATCGGCCTTATCACTACCGATCATTCTTCCTTCATCCAAATCAATGTCGATCGTCTCAGGTGGGTCCTTCGTGTCGATCCCTCCCTTCCATGTTGCTAAGTCGATCCGTCTTCTTCCAATATCCGATACCGATCCATCCTCCAAGAAGATACGCCGACCCTTCCTGATCCACAAAGATATGCCAATCCTTCCTGATGTAGCCTGGAAAGTACACCGATACCTCTAGCTTTATAGGTGCATACTGACCCATCGTGCTTAAAGTGTTATGCCGATCCATAGTGTGTCAATCCATATTATGCCGAACCTTCCCATCCAATCCATACTCGTTCGTACATAGGCTTAGCTTAACATGCTGATCCCTTTAGCACTAGAGACATATGCCGAACCCATCATATCCTAAATGCTATACCGATCCATACTTTACCAATCCATGCTATGCTGATTCTTCCCATGTCGATCCATACTACGCCGATCCATATTACGCCGATCCAAGTTACACTGATCTTTCCTTCTCCAAGCCAATATTTATGTTTCAAGCACCCTGCATCGTTTATCTACCAACTATGTTTAATCCTGGCTTCATGTTGTTATTATAGTTGACTTTCGGACCCTACAATCATCACTCTGCACTCATCTACCTCGACAATTGTGAGGTCTATTGGGTTAATCTGCCTGTATACTGCCTTGCCAAAAAGCGGGTTAACACTTTGTCCCCTAAAACATGCCTTGCGATAGGAAGGCATGTTTTGAATTGCCTTAAATGCAAAATCCGAAGTCTGTAATCCACTGATTGTCATATTTTACAATCCATGATCCAATCCGTTACCAATCCAATTCCTTGATCTCTCCGGATCATTAGCAAAATCCCCGACTGTTCTGAGTCGATATCCCATTATAGATCCATTAACCAAATCCACGATCTCTCCGGATCGTTTTATCCAAATTCGGGACCATTCTAGGTCCATATCCAAATCCTTAGACCTCTTCGGGTCGTTTTATCCGAATCCGGGACCGTTCTGGGTCCATATCCAAGTCCCGAGACCTCTTCGGGTCATTTTATCCAAATCCGAACTGCTCCGGGTCCATATCCAAATCCTTAGACCTCTCCGGGTCATTTTATCCAAATCTGGGACCGCTCCGGGTCCATATCCAAATCCTTAGACTTCTTCGAGTCCTCGCCGAGCACAATCCGTATTTGACGACTCGAGTAGGCCAATCCTATCGCTCTCCGACAAAACGACCTACCTGTTATCCCGCCTTTTGGCAAAGCCGTGACACCAAAAAGTTGATTGTAAAACTAAAGACAGTTCGTCGTAAAAGTTCGTTATGCGCTGCTTAACCACGAATATCGATGAATTTTGTTCGAGTCCGGATTGAGCTGCATTCGATAAGACACGTCAAGAAAAGTCATAAGAGCCAACATTCCAAATATCGAGTCAATCCGAGTTCGTACGCTCAAGATATCATCGATGCAAGTTGGAGGAAATAGCCCTAGGTTCGAATCCATAAGCCCATCCTTGGGTTCGAATCCCTCGAGAATAGCACAGGTTCGAATCGATCAGAAGAAGGCCATGCTCCAAATCCATCAACCACGCATTGCTTCGAATCCATCCTCGAGGCCTTGGTTCGAATCCATCAACCACGCATTGCTTCGAATCCATCCTCGAGGCCTTGGTTCAAATCCATCAACCACGCATTGCTTCGAATCCATCCTCAAGGCCTTGGTTCGAATCCATCAGCACCGAGCTCCAGTTCAAATCCATCAAAGGAAGGATCCTTCGAATCCATGCGGGCAGAGGAGCTCCGACTCCATTCCATAGCACCAACATCATCGATTCGAACAAGCACAGTTTCCATCGATTCGAAGGAAGTAAACCTTCGAATCCAGCATCTCGAGTCCACCAGATAAACGTGGCTAAGAACAAGGATTCGACCCAGTCAACTCGGCAAAGAAATCGAATCGATACGAAGGAGGCGCTCCACATCATCACAGAAGCCTATGCTTGGATCAATTCGAAGCAATCGATTCGAACGTAATCGATTCGAACAGAGCACTGCCACCAGAAATGCAATCTTGGATCGATCATAACTCAAGTTCTACAAGTCCAAATGCCATGAAATTTTCACAGAAGCTTAGGCACATGATGAAGAATGTTCACACCAAATTTCAGCTCGATTGGATCAATTCTTGATCGATTCGAACCAAGGGTCGAATCGATCCTAAAGTGGGCTCGGATCTCCAGGTTTCGGCCATGTGGGCCCCCTCACGTGCCAGAAGTAGTCTCCCCGAATTTTAGGCGAAATATCAGCCTCCTACACCTATAAATAGAGCCCCTGGTCATTCAGAAAAGGGGTCGGACAATTCTAAGTACTAAAGAGCGCCCAGATTCTACCAGATTTACTCCAGAACACCACCGCTGCTTTAGATTGACACTTAGCATTTAAATTCAGTTGTACTACAGTATAAAGAATTGTAATCTTCAAGTATCAAGCAATAAAATCATCAAACTTCATAGTGGACGTAGGCAAAACGCCGAACCACTCTAAATCGTTTGTCTTTGCAATTTACTTTCTGTTATTTGGAGTTTTTGTTAGATAATCCTCAGTTTTAATTTTCACTCTTCACTTTTATCTCTTCAAAAACTTCCGAAGAGTGTTGTGCCTATTTTTGGTACAAACACTTTGGTGCTTTCACTGAGAAAAAACCTGCTTTTTTCTCCTGCTCCTTGGATCTACCATCGATACCGGATTGCATAAATCCAAGAGGAAGATCCAGATCTCTAATTCATAATCCTTCCATTCTATTCAGATTTGCATAAAGTCTAGGAAAAGGATTCATCATTCAAAATGGTTAGCACAAGAACCACTTCTACAGCTGCTGGACAAGAAGGTAGGGATGGACAGAATCCTGCTCAACAGCAGCCATCCAACCAAGATAACGTTGCTCATTCAGATCCGTTTGGACCAGTCACCAGACAGGAGTTCCATGTGTTGCTTCAAGAAATGACTCAAAGTCGGCAACAATTGGCCGAACAGTTGCGTGCTAATATTGAATTAAGAAACCAACTGAACCGCCAAGGCCGCAGAAGGCCCAGACGGGATGATATCTCCCGATCATCTACTGAAAGTTCCGCTTCATCAGACCATTATCACAGATCTACCCGTCCTCGATTAGACGGGAGTCACGCACAAGCGACCGGATATCAACCCGCCTTAACTATTGGACAGTTGAGGGCAGGACTGTCGACCAGCTTTCAGGCCTGGCCCTCAACACAAGGAGGCCCTACTACACAGCATACCACGAATAATCATGCCGCAGCTGCCACAATAGAAGCAATGGTTGATACCCGAAATCTTTCAGAGCCAAATAATCGGCAACGTGGGCGTACTCCTGAACCGTACGTCCTAGAAGACGCTGAGCCAAGGAGGCGAAATTTGGACCGTCGACAGTGCCCGGTCCGAACTCGCGCTGTGGAACCCGACCACACCTTAGCTCAGCAGGCCCAAAATGTAGCAATGCTTGACATTTCGACTATGATACGTCAAATGATCCGTGAAAGCCAAGGTCTTACCAACGACGATTGGGGGATTTCTCGAAGGCATACTCCTTTCACGGACGAGATACTATACACTGAACCTCCTCGGCGATTCAGAATGCCAACTCTCCCTATGTACGAAGGAAATTCTGATCCCAATCAGCACATTTTGAAATATGAATGGTCAATGAGCGCCGCAAGGGCCGACGATGCAGTGAAATGTCGAAGTTTCCCCATCTCACTGGGAGGAATTGCAACAATGTGGTTTACAAGATTACCTCCAAGATCTATCTCTTCATTTGACCAATTGGCTAAGAAATTTGTTGAACAATTTCGCATGCATGTCGCTAGACCCAAAGATGTTAACACCCTGTCCAGTGTTACCCAAGCTCTTGGGGAAACACTAAGGCGTTACTTGGAGAGATTCCATGCGGCATGTGTGGAGATTAGTAATCCCAACGATAACTCAATTCTAATGGCATTGACAAAGGGAATCGATCCCGATTCTGAGTTTGGAAACTGGTTAGCTGGAAAACCACCCGCATCGTTGGACCGTTTCTACTCCAAAGCCGCTCAATTCTTACGGCAAGAGGACGCGAAACAGTCTAGGAAGCAGGACGATGCGAAGCCCGGAAGTGAGGGAATACAAAGCAATATAGCAGTTAAACAGTCCGGTGAAAATTCCGGAAAAGTTCAGTTGAACATACAGAACAAGCAAACTCAGCCAAGAGGTAACAATGGTCAGAATAAGAAAAGAGATCCCAATCCAGGCCCACGGCGTAGGGCTCCGATGTTCGAAAATTATACACCATTAAATACATCGCTGGAAAATGTGTACCTACAAACTTGCAACACTGAACAGTGTAAGAAACCCGCTCCGAAGCGGTCATCAGAGAGGCAGATTCAGACATGAAAGTTTTGTAGATTTCACGAGAGTTATGGCCACACTACAAATGACTGTCGACATTTGCAGGACCTCATAGAAAAGCTGATCAGGGAGAGGAAGTAAGATCAATTCGTGCGGGCACCACAGTCTGGTGGTGCAGGCCCGTCAAATCCAAACCGTACACAGGATCAAGAAAGACAAGAGGAACCCGCTCGTACAGGCGGGAGGCTATTTATCGATACCATAAGTGGTGGTCCTCATCCAGCAGACAGAAGCTGGAGGGAAATGGAGTCGTATGCTAGCTCTATCAGGCATGCGAGCTTCGAATGCTGCAGTAATTATGAGGATGGAACTCCGGCTAAACAACAGAAGACAATGACTGATGACATCATATTTAGAAGCAGAGATGCTGACAAAATTGAAGCTCCAACAATCGACCCACTAGTCATATCTGCCCAGGTTGGTCCTACATGGATGAAGAGGATCCTGGTTGACAGTGGAAGTTCTGTAAACATTCTATTCAAACGAGCTTATGAGTTAATGAAAATGGAAGCAAAGGAATTAAAACCCTGCCAATCTCGAGTTCACGGCTTCAATGGGAGTGCAACAATACCCACTGGGATAGTGGAACTACCAGTGGAACTGGGGATTGGAGAACGCAGGAGAGTCCGACTGCTGCAATTTGTTGTTCTAGACATCGCTTCACCGTATAATGCATTCTTGGGCCGACCAGCCCTTGCTGAATTCAGGGCAGCCATTGCCCCGTGGTGTTTGACTTTAAAATTCCCAACTGATCATGGGGTTGGAATCATTCAAGGAGATCAGGCAGCATGAAGAGCCTGTTATGTTGCTGAACTGCGTGAGGCGCAGAGAAAGGAGAAAGGAAAGGGCGTAGAGGAATCTCTCTGCGTCCGTTTTACTGATAATTGACAACTAGCACCTGGGCCCTGGCCCGGGCACCACTACCAATTCCTTAAAGATCTTGACCCTAGAGATAACGAAGATAAAGATGAAGTTAAAGAGACTCAAGCGTCTCCAGCCGAACTGACTGTGGACGTCCCAGTCAGTGAGGATGACGACTCAAAAGTACTAAAAGTTGGATCTCAACTGGGAAAACAGATACAACAGGAATTGGTTGAATTTCTCCAAGCGAATCTCGATGTTTTCGCCTGGACGCATTCTGATATGTGCCGAATCTCACCAAACATTGCAAGTCACTCCTTGAATATTGATCCGCGACATGTTCCGGTCAAGCAAAAAAGGCGTGGTATGGATCCAGAGATATCTGCCGCCCTTAGAGAAGAGATTGACAAGTTGCAATCAAATGGGTTCATCCGAGATGCTCTATACCCGGAGTGGGTGTCAAATCCAGTGTTGGTTCGAAAACCGAATGGGAAATGGAGGACTTGTGTCGACTACTCCGACTTAAACAAAGCTTGTCCGAAAGATGGTTTTCCACTTCCTCGAATTGACCAACTCGTAGACTCAACGGCAGGCCATGAATTGTTATCTTTTATGGATGCTTATTCCGGTTATAATCAAATACCTATGCATTTACCCGATCAAGAACATACCAGTTTCGTGACCGATCTGGGACTCTACTGTTACAGAGTCATGCCTTTTGGTTTAAAGAATGCCGGAGCAACTTACCAACGCTTGGTTAATCGAATGTTCGCTGACCAGATCGGAAAGACCATGGAAGTTTACGTGGATGATATGTTGGTAAAGTCTCGATTTTCCACAGAACATGTCAGAGATTTAGATTCAATGTTCCGCATCTTACGAGAATACGGGATGAAGCTCAACCCATTGAAGTGCCATTTCGGCGTTGCATCCGGAAAGTTCCTCGGTTTCATCGTCAACGCTCGTGGAATAGAGGCGAATCCCGAAAAGATCAGGGCAATAAGGAATTTGCAAACTTCGAGAACCATAAAACAAGTCCAGAGTCTCAACGGGAAGGTAGCGGCGCTAAGCAGGTTCATTTCAAAATCCACTGATAAATGCATTCCTTTCTTTGATCTAATCCGGAAGGGAAAATGAAACTTTGAATGGACCATGGAATGTGAAGGCGCATTTCGATCGCTGGTTCAGCATCTCTCTACACCACCGATCTTGTCAAAACCGGTTGATCACGAACAATTATACCTTTATCTGGCAGTATCAGAGCATGCGATCAGTGCAGCTCTGGTCCGAGAAGAAGATCGAGTATAGAAACCGGTCTATTATGTTAGTAAACGATTGACCGGAGCTGAAAGAAATTACCCAAGGTTGGAGAAACTAGCTTATTGCCTGGTTATTGCCTCAAGAAAACTTCGTCCTTATTTCCAAGCTCATCCGCTTACTGTGTATACCGATCAGCCGTTACGACAGGTCCTCACGCGGCCTGAGACGTCTGGTAGGTTACTCAAGTGGAATATCGAACTAAGTCAATTTGACATTACTTATGCTCCGCGGAAAGCTATTCAAGGCCAAGTCCTAACTGACTTCATAGCTGAATTTACCGTTCCGGATGACTTACCCGAAACCAGCGAATCTCCTGAATATGTCTGGAAACTCTATACAGATGGTGCATCAAACGATCGGTGTTCGGGTGCTGGTGTTGTACTTGAAACCCCCGAAGGCCGATCCATATGTTATGCTTTGAAGTTTGATTTTCCCGCAACCAACAATGAAGCGGAATATGAAGCCCTATTGACTGGTTTAAAACTTGCCAGAGATTTGAGAATTATCGTTGTGGAAATTTATTGCGATTCACAGTTGGTTGTGTGTCAGGTACGGGGAGAGTATCAAGCAAGAGACCGGAGGTTAGCTACTTACTTGGTTCGAGTTCTAGAAATACTGGATCAATTTGATTATTATGCCATTTACTATATACCCCGAGATCACAATCAAAAGGCCGACTCCTTGGCAAAGTTGGCCAGCACAGGTGAAGCACAGCAAATGGGACTTGTCCCCGTCGAAACTTTGTCTTCTCCAAGCATCGACCAAATAAAAACGAATGATGTGTTAGAAACCTCTCCCAGCAGAGAATCATGGATGACTCCGTATCGAAATTACATTGAGAATGGGGTATTGCCTGAGCACCGAAATGAGAAAAGGCAAATTCTACGAAAAGCTTTGCGGTTCGTTATTCAGGACAGAATCATGTATAGAAAAGGTTATTCTGTTCCACTCCTCCGGTGTATCGCTCACGACGAAGTCAAACGAGTGTTACATGACGTGCATGAAGGAGAATGTGGCGATCACACCGGTGGACAAGCGCTTGCTAAGAAAATACTCCGATATGGATATTACTGGCTGACAGTGAACCGAGATGCAGCCAATTATGCCAGAAAGTGCGACAAGTGCCAGAAACACGCTCGAATTCCAAGAGCCCCACCTACCGAGATAACTCAAATGGTCAGTCCCTGGCCGTTCGCTATGTGGGGTATCGATATCATCGGCGCCTTACCTCTGGCAAAAGGTGGTGCGAAGTATGCCATCGTCGCTGTTGACTACTTCACGAAATGGGCTGAGGCCGAAGCTCTCGCAACAATTACGACGAAGAAAGTAATAAACTTTGTTGTTCATAATATCATCTGTCGATTTGGACTCCCGCATACCATCATCACCGATAATGGGACTCAATTCGAGAGTTCGGAGTTCAAGAATTTCTGTCAACGGTTTCATATTCATAAAAAGTTCTCAGCGGTCGCGCATCCACAAGCAAACGGTCAGGTCGAAGCTGTTAACAAAGTTATAAAATCCATCTTAAAGAAACGACTGGAAAAGGCTGGGGGCAAATGGGTTGATGAACTTCCTATGGCGTTATGGGCTTATCGAACAACTCACAAGACCGCAACCGGACACACCCCATTTTCTTTATCTTATGGCTCGGAAGCCGTTATTCCAGTCGAGACAGAAGTATTTTCCCACCGTGTGACTTACTATGATCTGAAAACAAATGCAAAATTGCTCGCTGAATCTTTGGATCTGTTGGATGAGAAACGAGAAGAAGCTGATTTGAGAGCGACCGCATACCGAAGTCGGGTCGCCCGGTTGTATAATACCAAAGTTCGACCCCGAACCTTTGAACTCAGTGATCTTGTCCTCAAGAGAATCTACCCGGTTCCTTCACACATGAAACCAAATTGGGAAGGACCGTACGTGATTACACAAAGACTTGGAGATGGTACATTCAAACTATCAACCGTGGACGGTCTAGTTTTACCAAGGGCCTGGAACAGCGAGAGTCTCCGTCGCTACTACATATGACAGGCTTTATTTATTTCATTATGTTTTTTATTCAGCAATTTACTTTTGCATTTTGAAATTAGAATTTGTAATTAGGCAACTGACTTTGCCATATTTTCTTATTTCAGCAATAAAATGCCATCTCTTCGAGCCAGAGCTGTGATTCATTAAATGCAATGTACAACATCACGATGCACGAAGAGCTAAATTCCATCACACAGTGGAATTTATTCAAGTAGGGAGTGGCTATGAAGCAATCAACCACTCACTAAATGAAACCCAAGCTCGGGGGCAAGCCATCACATCAGGCCAGAAACGGGTTGATACACGACAACCCTTTACCTAACTCCATACTCCCAAAGTGCGAGGCGGAGTATAAACATTCATTCAACTCCGTACTCCCAAAGCGCGAGACAGAGTATAAACATTCACAAAACCCCAGAGTACTCCGAGAGCGCAAGCTGGGTATAAATATCAACAAACTCCGTACTCCCAGAGTGCGAGGCGGAGTATAAACATTTTACTTAACTCCGTACTCCCAGAGTGCGAGGCGGAGTATAAACTTTTTACTTAACTCCGTACTCCCAGAGTGCGAGGCGGAGTATAAACATTTTACTTAACTCCGTACTCCCAGAGTGCGAGGCGGAGTATAAACATTTTACTTAACTCCGTACTCCCAGAGTGCGAGGCGGAGTATAAACATTTTACTTGACTCCGTATTCCCAGAGTGGGAGGCGGAGTATAAACATTTACTTAACTCCGTACTCCCAAAGTGCGAGACGGAGTATAAACATACGTCCACTCCACGCTTATCCCTGATACTGGGGGCAGAATCATAACACATACCAAGTTGAAGACAAAAGGGAATAAATTTTCATTTCCACTATCAACAAAATGAATCTGATTACAAAGTGTTTCAAGAAATTTCTGCTAGTGGGAGCCGAATCCACATCTATACACGGCTATAAAAAAAAATCAACAAAATACTACCCTGCACAACAGAAAGTTAAAGAAAGAGTTCAATCTTTCTTCTTCCATATTTTCTTCTTCGGGGTAGCTCCACCAGATCCGCTGCCCGATTTTCCCCTAAACCGCTTACTCTTTTCAGGCTTGTCCTCCGGCAGCGACATGATATCAACGTCTTCCTCAGAGCTTGAGGCGACGGAAATTCTTCTGGGAGGTCGAGCTGGAGGCATAGGAATAGTAGCAGGAAGTGGGACAGGAGCAGCTTCGATCACTACAGTACCGCCCGGTGAAATCACCATTAACGGGGCAGGCCCGGGCTGATTCATACCAACATTCCCTGCTGCCATCTCGGCATCAATCTCGGCAATAACTTCGTCCTCACGGGATACTTGGGCCGCATCGGATGTGCCAGTAGCTGGCATAGATGAACTAACGGCCGGAGCAGCCCCACTCATAGCATCGGACGGGTTGACGGAGGGATCAATGGGTTCATTAAGAAGCTCCTCGATCATTTGAGCGCTGAAAGAAAACATGTTTGCATCTCCCTCTTCGCCAACCAAGGTAGAAGTCGTGATGGCTTCAGTAACAATAGCCCCTTGCGTTTGATATGGAACTGATAGTGCGAGAGGCGCAGAAACGACGACTTCAGTCACTGAAATGCGACAAAACGAAGATTGTTAGCCAAGTGCGTTGCTTAAGGTTCTTCACAACTAAAATGCAGGAAGCATTCAAATACCTTCCTTAGCCTGGACGGGAGCATGATCAGGAACTTCAGCAGAAGATAATTGTGGCTGGTCGGGATTATATGCAGGGACGGGATGGGGATCAACCGCACCAGTGGTTTCAGGTAATGTTGGAATTACAGCTTCAACATTTTCCTCGTGATGCGCAGTCCCCGAGCCTTCGCCTGTCTCTAGAAATTGAACACCGAGCTTTTCTTTCGCCACCGAGATCACCGCCTCATAAAGGACTTTCCTCTCCTCCTCGGTAAGTAGACGCATCTCCAGCTCAAAGTCATCGAGTGTTTCGTCTGGATGCGCTGCTCTCTTTTCGTCCACCAGCCGAGTCCAGGCGTTGTATAGAATCATGGAGTCATCTCCTAGCCATGCTAAAAAGCTATTGGTTAAGAAAACAGGTTAAGGCGCTTACGTCTAGACAACCATCGCCTAGCGAATCCCAGAGGGCACCGAACATAGAACCATTCGTTTTTGAAATAACTCAGTCGGGTCCAGGCTCCAACTACAACTTGGCAATTCCTAACTGCCTCCAGAAATGTAAAAGACGGACTATCACCCCTACTCTTGAAGTTAAATATATGTCTAATCTCGGTTGGCCTTGGTGGGCAAAAGAGACAGTCCATAAATATGACAAAGGCACTGTTCAACAACGCGTGCCCGTTGGGGTGAAGTTGCGAAGGAGCAATTCCTAAATATGATAGCATCCCTCTGATATATTGATTGAAAGGAGGGAGAGTTCCGGCCGCGCAAGCATGGTGGTAGAAAGCTGTATATCCATCGGGCGAATTGTGCGGTCTATCATCAGCATTAGGTAATAACACATTGTCTAGAGATATGTTATGCTTCAAGCATATTCGGCCCAACAAAGATTCGGAAATGTTAGATTGGACAGAGTCGACAGGGTCCTCGATAAATATCGCCTCCGGTAACTCGTCCGGAGCCGGGTCGATTACGTCGGCAGGAATATCGGGAATCTCAAGCACTGGAGGAGTCAAGCTCTGTACCTCTTGTTGTTGGGAGCTCGAAGATTCCATAATTAACTAACTCATCAGAAAGCAACGTTAAGTTCATAAACAGCCCGTGCATTCACCAGTGTGAAGTGTATGGACGTGTCGTGCAGTGCAAGTGCTGTGCGTTACTAAAGCAAATTTTACAGATTGAAACAAGATGTCCGTACAACAAAACTTGGGGATTTGAGAATGAAAGTGACCGTCATCGCTGACCGTCACTTCCACACCATCCAAACGATACTGACCACTCCAAGTATAAAACAGTTGTGTTATTGGTTAAGTCATAGTTCCATCAACGAGCTTCAAAAGAAATTCAAGTTTAAATCTTCCAGTCAAGTTCGATTATGCAAGGCCGAAGCTCGTCGGAGTCAAGTATGCTAAAGTTCATTATGTTCGTCAAAGTACAAACTTGAAGTTGGTCGTAGTTCAGATAATGGAGCAAATCAAAAGAGCAATGGTCTCGGAGGACGAAGACGTTCGAATCTATCGACACGAATCGATAAGGGTCGAATCGATGGAGTTCAATTCCAGGTGCCTCGAATCCATATGGTTCGACTCGATGTAACTTTATGATAGAGGAGCGCTTCGAATCCATGGACTCCACATTGCTTCGAATCGATCAGTATTTAATTCCTTCGAATCGATCTAGATGACATCACTTCGAATCGATCAAATCGATACCCTTTCCCTCCAAGTCATCGATTCGAAACCTTGCCCTCGAGATCGATTCGAACCGGTCATTCCTGGATCGATGCGAAGCAACGGGAGACGACACTCTAATCGCTGTAACACGAATGGCATCACTCCTCGACTCCATCGAGTCAACCCATTTCATTCAGATCTCGTCACTTCTCGGAATTTTCTAAGGCGAAGATAGTTCTATTTTCCTCATCTCGAATCGATCCCTTGAGTACCTGATTTGATTACGAGTGGAAGCGTGGACGAGTTCGATCGATTCGTGGTAGGAACGTCAGTTATAGCTCTGGGAAATCGATTCGAAGAAACAGCTGAAGCAATGGTAAAAAGTAAAAAGTGAGAAGTGAATAGGACCCCGGTATATATAGGGGAAATATGACGATTCGCCTCCCGGTATACCAGACCGGCTTCTACAGGTGAGGAAATCGAATCGAATCGATTCGTTGCGGCCAATACGAATCCTTTATAACTCACTGCTTCGAATCCATCACAACACAGAGTCGTTCCACTACTTTGAATCCATCCCTTAGTTCGAATCCATCCGGTTTCGAACCCTTTACAACGTCGAATCCATTCATGCAAGTGTCGATGCAAAGCGTCATCGATTCGAAGGAGTAGCCGAACAGAGGCTGAGATGATAGTCTTATCGACTCGAAGCACGAAGTCCCTAGGGCCATCGTTTCGGTAGCCATCGATTCGAACATACATAGCTTCGAATCCATCACAGACCACTGACGAAAATGGACGAACCGTTTCAATGTGAAAATATTTGCTTATCTGCTCTTTATACCGATTCAGGAGAGGATCGATACAAGAGGATGACTATAGACAACCATAAAAACAATATTTTAGCTTGAATCTCAAATCGATTCAGGAGAGGATTGATACATAATTCGATAACAAACCGAACTGGCAACGACTTGCTGTCACGCAACGTCAATCAAAGACAGACAAACAGCCAATCACGGTCGTTCAGTGGTCAATTGCAGCGGTACAGAATACAACTTTCGGTAAAGCACGTCGTAGCTGTCCAATGAGAGACTGTAGCTTTTCAAAGCACGTCATGTTTACACAAGACGTACTTTGGGGGGCAAATGTTATCCCGCCTTTTGGCAAGGCCGTGACACCAAAAAGTTGATTGTAAAACTAAAGACAGTTCATCGTAAAAGTTCGTTATGCGCTGCTTAACCACGAATATCGATGAATTTTGTCCGAGTCCGGATCGAGCTGCATTCAATAAGACTCGTCAAGAAAAGCCATAAGAGCCAGCATTCCAAATATCAAGTCAATCCGAGTTCGTACGCTCAAGATATCATCGATGCAAGTTGGAGGAAATAGCCCTAAGTTCGAATCCATAAGCCCAGCCTTGGGTTCGAATCCCTCGAGAATAGCACAGGTTCGAATTGATCAGAAGAAGGCCATGCTTCGAATCCATCAACCACGCATTGCTTCGAATCCATCCTCGAGGCCTTGGTTCGAATCCATCAACCACGCATTGCTTCGAATCCATCCTCGAGGCCTTGGTTCAAATCCATCAACCACGCATTGCTTCGAATCCATCCTCGAGGCCTTGGTTCGAATCCATCAGCATCGAGCTCCAGTTCGAATCCATCGAAGGAAGGATCCTTCGAATCCATGCGGGCAGAGGAGCTCCGACTCCATTCCATAGCACCAACATCATCGATTCGAACAAGCACAGTTTCCATCGATTCGAAGGAAGTAAACCTTCGAATCCAGCATCTCGAGTCCACCAGATAAACGTGGCTAAGAACAAGGATTCGACCCAGTCAACTTGGCAAAGAAATCGAATCGATACGAAGGAGGTGCTCCACATCATCACAGAAGCCTATGCTTGGATCGATTCGAAGCAATCGATTCGAACGTAATCGATTCGAACAGAGCACTGCCACCAGAAATGCAATCTTGGATCGATCATAACTCAAGTTCTACAAGTCCAAATGCCATGAAATTTTCACAGAAGCTTAGGCACATGATGAAGAATGTTCACACCAAATTTCAGCTCGATTGGATCAATTCTTGATCAATTCGAACCAAGGGTTGAATCGATCCCAAAGTGGGCCCGGATCTCCAGGTTTCGGCCATGTGGGCCCCCTCACGTGCCAGAAGTAGTCTCCCCGAATTTTAGGCGAAATATCAGCCTCCTACACCTATAAATAGAGCCCCTGGTCACTCAGAAAAGGGGTCGGACAATTCTAAGTACTAAAGAGCGCCCAGATTCTGCCAGATTTACTCCAGAACACCACCGCTGCTTTAGATTGACAGTTAGCATTTAAATTCAGTTGTACTACAGTATAAAGAATTGTAATCTTCAAGTATCGAGCAATAAAATCATCAAACTTCATAGTGGATGTAGGCAAAACGCCGAACCACTCTAAATCGTTTCTCTTTGCAATTTACTTTCTGTTATTTGGAGTTTTTGTTAGATAATCCTCAGTTTTAATTTTCACTCTTCACTTTTATCTCTTCAAAAACTTCTGAAGAGTGTTGTGCCCATTTTTGGTACAAACACTACCCTTGCCAAGCATAGTCCATTCGCGACGATCTGTTGTGATCTATTCTCCGGCCTCGACTCTCCGATTGACGGCTTAATCTCTAGGGTATCCTACTCAGGCCTCGATCCCCGATTGAGGACTTGATGCATGGGGTATCCTACTCCGGCCTCGATCCCCAGTCGAGAACTTGATCCATGTTCGAGTCCATCTTGTTGCTCTCTGGCGAAGGGACTCATAACACACGGTTATCGCCCCATCTCTCTGGCCAGGGAAATAACCGTAACATGTGTTATTTATTACATTAATCCAGAATTAATCGTTCCAAATTCCACTTGGTAAAATATAAAATAAAAGTTCGTACAACCAAAAAACTAAATAGCCATAGTATCAGAAAAACCAAAGTTCGTAGTAAACGGGGAAAAAAACAAGATTTCATAGACCCGAGCATTACGGTTCATCGTCATCTCAGAGCATGCCTAGGGGCCATCCTCGATCCCGTACATGTGGAAGTTACTTAGCCGTATTACTGCGGGTATTTTTACTTATTCCATGCCATAAATCAAATCAATTAATGATAAGTTGACGACGATGCCTCGATCCGGTGCCATCTTCATTCGAGGTGGGCGGCTTCTACTCCTGTTCCACCGCCACAGCCCGAGTCCTTATGTATTGTTGTAGCTGACCATTCCTCATGTGTTCCTCAATGATATCCTTCAAATGCCTACAGTTATTTGTATTGTGCCCATCCAGCTCATGGAATAGGCAATGCTTTCCTGATGCATGCCCACGTTCGGAGGGTTCCCTTCTTGCCGGCCTTCGATATTGAAGGCATCCTCGAGTATCCAAATAAATCCTTTCCAAAGGTTCGGTCAAATCTGTGTAAGGAGAGAATTTCGGTTCTCTCCATTGCCTTTTTGACATATTATTGCCATCGCTCATTTTCCATTTGCCTTTATCATTCTTGTTCACATCTCCTGATGATCCTACACTTTGCACAGCATTCACCTCCGGTTTTTTTGCTTGTACATCTTCCTGTCGTGGGAACCTTTATGGTTCATGGTAAAACTCCCCTAGATCCATAGGTGGATCCCGTGCCAACGAATCCTTGAACTCCATGCCATCAGCAATTCTAGATACAGTGGCCATCAAAACCATGGATGGATCTGGACGATCCACCGATGTCGTCACGGCATTAAACCGTATTGTGAAACTTCTCAGGGACTCTCCAGTCCTCTGTTTCAGTGTTGCCAAACTCATCACATTTTTGGGTCTCGAGATGTGAACCCTAAACTACCTCATAAACCCTTCGATCAATTCTGTCCATGTACTAATTGAGCCACTTTCCAACTGTCTGAACCATAGTGTAGCTATATCCGTCAAATATAAAGGGAAGCACCACGCCATGACTTCCTCTGATGCCCCCAGCACTTTCATGTGTCTCATGTATCTCGTCAGGTGAACAGTGGGATCTGTTTTTCCATCATATGTCTCAAGCGTTGGTAGTTTGAATTCCGATGGATTCCTAGGTTGCTTGATCCTAAGAGCGAAGGGACTCCTATTCACATCTTCCGGATCTCTATTTACCAATCCTCCTCTCACAGTCCATCTAATCACTTCCACTAGCCTATCGTTGTCATCAAGTGGTAGTCTTCGCTCATTGTCTCCGACCTGCCCCCGAGTCCACGAGGGAATCCTGAAATTTGCTCTTCTGGATGAACATCCATATTTCGATCAGCGCCAAACTGCACAGCATCGCTTGGTATCCTGCTTGGAATCGACCAAACATGACCCGGGGCATGCCCCCAAGTGTGGAATGAATGGCACCAGTCGTTCTATAATGATCGGCTATAGTTTTGCCGATCATTCCTGGTCGGTCAGGGGCTGCTCCTAGTGGTTCCACTCCATCCTGCATCTTGTTTGCTTTGTTTCTTTGGTTCAAATTTTGGATTTCCTCAGCTCCTGCTGCTCCAACTCTATGATCCATATTTCCATTATTCCCTACTACTCTATTACCTTCGTTTTGCACTCCAGCTTGTCCAATCTATCGGAGTAGGTTCTGCATTATTTCCTCTTGTCTCTTCAGCATCTTTTCCTGCATAGCTTCCATCATTTTTTTCATCTCGTCTCTGGTAATGAAGATTGAGGTTTGATTAGCTCATGAGAAAGCCTCCTGACTCCCTTCATGATGGCTCCTATCTGCTCTTTGTCTCCTTGTTGATTGCCAAGCCATTGCTTCCTAGATCCAAGTATCCAAGCCTCTAAATCTGAGATCTTAACTTCCAAATCCGCGAGTGAAAACCTTCTCAGCGAAAGCACCAAAATGTTGGTGTTTCCTGGAGATTTGACCAGGCAGCTGAGCACTTGGCATTGGCAGGTACTCGACATCTATAGCACTCGGCATCTGGACTACTCGGCGTCAACTAGTGCTCGGCATCTCATAGTACTCGACGTAGTACTCAGCATTCATAGTACTCGGTGTAGTACTCAGCATCTCATAGTACTCGGCGTAGTACTCAGCGTCTCATAGTACTCGGCGTAGTACTCGGCATCTATAGTACTCGGCATCAGGTCGTACTCGGCAATAGGAGCACTCGGTACTCAGAGGAACTCGGCAACAGTAGTACTCGGCGTAGTGCTCGACATCCAGTAGAACTCAGCGATAGGAGTACTCGGCATCCAGAAGACGTTCGGCGCACACGACTACTCAACATGACTGTATCGTTCGGACAGAATGCTTCATTCGGCTAGAATGCATCGTCCGGCCAGAGAGCACTGTTTGGTTTAGAGCTTCGGATGGAGGCACGTTCGGCTTCAACAGACAAACATTCTACACTTCCCACACATCAAACACACCGTTCGGCATTGAAGGGATGGTTCGACATAGTGGCGTTCGGCATACCTTGCTCGGCATACAGCGACCACTGTACTCGGGCTAGAGTGTTCGGCCATCAGCCCACTTGGGAAGTCCAGCCCATATTTGTCTATAAATAGAGGGGCAGGGTCACAGTGAAAAGGGATCCTTTTTTGGGAGAGAACACTGGGGAGACTCTGCCATTTTTGAGACTCATCTTCTCTACTTAACAACTTCATTCAAGCATTTGATTCACGAATTGTATTTGTAATCATCTATTAAGAAGATCAATAAAGTTTAACCTCAAAGTGAACGTAGGCAATTACGCTGAACCACTATAAATTTGGTGTTCTTACTTTCTGCATTTAAAGTAGCATTCTCTTCTCTGTTTAATTTGTCTTCATCACTTATATCTCTACACAATCTTTCTCTAAGAGGTTAGTGACCAATTTTGGTGCTAACACTTTGGTGCTTTCACTGAGAATTGAATTCTTAGACCTCAAGGATCTGCTTTGAAGCTACTGGATTGAACAAATCCCCCAAAGAAGATCCGACTCACTGATAGGACATCCGTTGATTCTATCAGAGTTCATACCAATAACTCTACAATGGCAGGACCACGTACCAGGTCAGCTTCTCATAATGTGGATGCCCGCGAGACTGCTAGCGTGAAACAAGCAGGACCTAGCAACCAACCAGCAATTCCGGGTGAAGGAATTGCCTCCCAGGACCAAACTCCAGTTGTCGCCAGAATAGAGTTCAACGACTTGATGAGAGAGCTCAGGGAAAGCAGGAGACAACTAAGAAAGCAAATGCAAGCTAACGCCAACCTGATGGCACAGCTCACTCAACAGCAGCAACAGAATGCTGGGGGCAATCCCGCTCCTTATTCCTCATCTGACAGCTCTTCTTCCTCTGATGAACCTCCCAGGCACAGACGCCGCAAGACTGAAGCTGCACGAGCAGAAGCTGCTGTTCAAACAGCTGGAGACCGTGACCAAGCAAGAGCTGGAAACTTCAGGACCGGAGTACAAATGGAGGATGGAGGCCCAGATCATCAAAACGCTAATGATGTCGAACCTCAAGACGCACGATTGGCAGATCGCCAGGAGAGGAGGCATCAGCATGGACAGGCGCGTAGAACAGACTCTAACCTTCCGCCTTCCATACAGACACCAAATCCGATAGCCATGATCAGGCAATTGATGAAAGAAAATCAGGGCTTATCGAACGATGATTGGGGAGTGTGAAGAAGTCACACTCCGTTCACGGATGTTGTGTTACAGGCGGCGTACCCAAGAAAGTTTAGTATGCCAACTATCCCTGCGTACGAGGGAAAGACTGACCCCAGACAGCATGTCATGAGGTACGAATGGATGATGGATTCAGCTAGAGCAAATGATGCCACCAAGTGTAGATGCTTTCCAATTACTCTATCTGGGATCGCTACTATGTGGTTTACCCGACTTCCTCCGCGGTCTGTATCCAATTTCGAGGAGTTGGCAAAGAAGTTTATTGAGCAGTTCAGGATACACACTACTCGTCCGAAGGATGTAATGTCTGTGTCAAGCGTAATACAAAGTCCCGGGGAGTCATTGAAGGAATATTTACAAAGGTTCCATGTCGCGGCAACTGAAGTCAGTAATCCCAATGATCATGCAATTCTAATGGCTGTGATGAGAGGTGTGGATCCGGAGTCTGAATTTGGAGACTGGTTGGTAGGAAAACCTCCGACCACACTAGAGCGTTTCTACTCAAAGGCACACCAATTCATAAGGGGAGAGGAAGCCAGGTGGGTAAGACAAGATAAGGCACCAGGACCTGTCCAAGAGTCTATGAAAAGCAACGTTGCTGTGAAGCAGCCCGGAGACAGCTCGGGAAAGGTCCAAGTCAATGTCCAGAATAAGCCTGGGCAGCCTAAGGAGTCCGGAGAAAGAAATCAAGGGAAGAAGAGAGAAGCGGGGAAGTGGAAGTCGAGAATTCCAAGCTACAGCGAGTATACTCCGCTGAACGCGCCACTTGAGAACATTTACCTATCCACTTGCAATACTTTTCAATATAGAAAGCCACGTCCAAAAGAATCAACCGAGGAACAGAAGCGGACCGGGAAATATTGTCGCTTCCATGAGACTTATGGGCACAATACGGAAGAGTGAAGACACCTGCACGACGCTATCGAGAAATTGATCAGGCAAAAGAAGTTGCAAGAATTTGTGAAGGATCCACAGGAAGGAGGACAGGGAACGTCCAACCCAGGTCGCGCACCAGCCCCGCGTCATCCCGAGGAGCCTGCCCGACCCGTAGGTAGACTAGTCATAAATACAATTATCGGCGGACCTCACCCCGCAAATAAGAATTGGCAAGAGATGGAGTGATATGCAAGTTCCCTGAAGCATGCAGATTTTGAGTGCTGTTCGAACGCGGATGATGGGACCCCTGCTAAGCAGCAGCGCGTAATGACAGACGATATAGTGTTCAGAAACAGAGACGTTGATCAGGTAGAGGCTCCGACCATCGACCCGATGATCATATCTGCGACGATCGGACCAGCATATGTGAAAAGAATTCTGATTGATTGCGGAAGTTCTGTCAACATAATCTTCAAGAAGGCTTACGACCAAATGAAAATGGAAACAAAAGACTTGAAACCATCCAAAGCTCGTATTCACGGCTTTAACGGTGCTGCGACCGATGCAGTGGGGTATGTCGAGTTACCAGTTGAACTGGGACAAGGCGAGCGTCGGAGAGTGCGAATTCTACCCTTTGTAGTTTTGGATGTGGATTCTACATATAATGTTTTCTTGGGCCGGCCGGCCCTGGCTGAGTTTAGGGCAGCGTTAGCCCCGTGATGTTTAACTTTGAAGTTCCCAACTGACGAAGGAGTAGGTATTGTTCATGGCGACCAAGCAGCTGGTCGTTCCTGTTATGTGGCTAAACTCCGAGAGGCCCATCGGAGGGAGAAGGGAAAGGTTGTGGACAATCCCGTCCGCATCCTTAATACGGATAATTGACAAGTAGTGCCCAAGCCCTGGCTTGGGCACAGTTCTCGGATCTTCAGAGACATAGATCCGAGAGACGACGATGAGAAACCCAGGGAAGAGAAGGCATCACCGGCCAAGTTAACGATTGACATCTCAATTAGCCGAGACGACCCTTCGCGAATACTAAAGATCGGGTCACAGCTTGGCCCCGCGATGACTGAAGACCTTAGCGACTTCCTCCAGGCGAATCTTGATGTTTTCGCCTGGACGCATTCTGATATATATGGGATTTCTCCCGCCATCATGAGTCATATGTTGAACATAGACCCGAAATACGTTCCAGTTAAACAAAAAAGGAAAGGAATGGATCCGGAGAGGTCCGCCGCTCTCGGAGAGGAGGTGGACAAACTCAAAGCAAATGGGTTCGTCCGCGACGCCCTCTACCCTGAATGGGTATCCAACCCCGTGCTGGTAAAAAAAGGCGAATGGGAAATGGAGGACCTGCGTAGATTATTCCGACTTGAACAAAGCATGCCCAAAGGACAGTTTCCCGTTGCCTAGGATCGATCAGTTGGTCGACTCCACCGCAGGACACGAGCTATTATCATTCATGGATGCATACTCAGGGTACAACCAAATCCCAATGCATATTCCAGATCAAGAACACACCAGCTTCGTTACAAATGTCGGACTATATTGCTATGTAGTGATGCCCTTTGGATTGAAGAACGCAGTAGCGACTTACCAGCGTTTAGTGAATCGAATGTTCAAGGACCAACGGGGTAGAACGATGGAAGTCTATGTGGATGACATGCTCGTGAAGTCACGAAGGTCAAACGGCCACATTCGAGACTTGGCTGAAATGTTCGACATACTCAGGTTTTATGGGATGAAGATCAACCCTTTGAAATGTTCCTTCGGCGTTGCATCGGGGAAGTTTTTGGGATTCATCGTCAATGCTAGAGGAATCGAAGCTAACCCAGAAAAGATCCAAGCTATTCGAGACGTGCAAGTGCCTAGGACTATAAAGAAGGTACAGAGCTTGAACGGAAAAGTAGCTGCGTTAAGTCGATTCATATCCAGGGCAACTGACAAGTGCATCCCGTTCTTTGATATAATAAAGAAAGGAAAGAGGAATTTCGAATGGACGCCTAGTTGTAAAGAAGCATTCCGGGGTCTGGTGAGGCATCTGGAGAGTCCACCAATGCTGTCAAAACCAGTAAACCACGAGATGTTGTATGTATACTTGGCTGTATCCCCACATGCGATAAGCACGGCTTTAGTTCGTGAGGAGGATCGAGTCCAGAGGCCGGTGTATTATGTTAGCAAGCGTTTAACGGGGGCAGAGAGAAATTACCCTAACATCGAGAAATTGGCTTATTGCTTGATGATTGCGTCACGTAAGCTACGCCCATACTTCCAAGCACACTCAATCAGTGTTTATACCGATCAACCCCTGCGGCAGGTACTCCAACGACCAGAAACTTCTGGAAGGTTGCTAAAATGGAACATCGAGTTAAGCAAATTCGATATCGCCTACTTGCAACGGAGAGCCGTACAAGGGCAAGCGTTAGCAGACTTTATCGCTGAGTTTACCATGCCCATCGAACCGGGTAGTCACGACGTCATTCCCCCCGTTCAATGGAAATTATACACTGATGGGGCATCAAACGACCGTTGCTCCGGCGCGGGCGTAGTTCTTATAACTCCGGAAAACCGATCAATCTGTTATGCTTTGAAGCTCGATTTCCCAGCCACAAATAACGAGGCAGAATATGAAGCACTCATCGCTGGCTTGAAACTCATCGGGGAACTTGGGATCAGAGCAGTTGAAATCTTTTGTGACTCACAGTTGGTGGTTTACCAAGTGCGGGGAGACTACCAAGCAAAGGGACGAAAGCTTGCTCCGTACCTTGTTCAGGTCTAAGGGCTACTATCAAATCTTGAGCGTTATGACATTTCACATGTCCCGCGCGAACAGAACAAAGAAGCCGACTTATTGGCTAAGTTTGCGAGTAGCGGCGATGCACAGCAAATGGGATTGTATCCCGTCGAAGTCTTGCATGCCCCGAGCATAGACGAGATGAAAGTCGATCGCGTGTTGGAAACGGAAATCGAGAAGGAATCGTGCATAACCCCATTCAAACTGTACCTGACGACCGGGGCCTTACCAGACAAAAGAAACGAAAGACGGCAGGTCCTACGAAAGGCCGCGCGATACGTAATGCAGGATGGGTCAATGTATCGAAAAGGATTCTCAGTTCCATTGTTACGATGCATCGCTCATGATGAGACAAAGCGGGTCTTAAGGGAGGTTCACGAAGGGGAATGTGGCGACCATACTGGGGGGCAAACGCTAGCAAAGAAGATCCTCCGCTATGGATATTACTGGCCAACCGTAAACCGGGATGCCACAGACTATGCAAGAAAGTGTGACAAGTGTCAAAGATATGCGAAAATCCCAAGGACTCCATCAACGGAACTCACACAAATGGTTAGTCCCTGGCCATTTGCAATCTGGGGAATCGACATAATTGGCTCTTTGCCTATATCCAGAGGAGGCGCGAAGTACGCGATAGTTGCGGTCGACTATTTTACAAAATGGGCTGAGGCAGAACCTTTGGCCACAATCACCTCTAAGAAGGTCGTTAACTTCGTTGTACAAAACATTATATGCCGCTTTGGCCTTCCTCGCACCATCATTACGGACAACGGGACGCAATTTGAAAGTAGAGAGTTCAAAGAGTTCTGTTTAAAGTACGGCATCGAGAAAAAGTTTCTCGCAGTTGCACACCCGAAAGCTAACGGACAAGTCGAGGCCGTTAACAAAATAATCAAGTCCATACTGAAGAAGCGTCTGGAGAAGGTTGGAGGCAAGTGGGTAGATGAACTCCAGACAGCATTATGGGCATATAGAACTACTCACAAGTCCGCGACCGGCCACACTCCATTCGCCTTGGCATACGGCTCTGAAGCCGTCATACCCGTGGAACTTGAAGTTCCATCGCACCGAGTGACATACTATGATCCCAAGACGAACCAGAATCTCTTGTTGGAATCACTGGACTGCATCGATGAAAAGCGTGAAGAAGCTGAATTAAGGGCGGCAGCGCATAGACACCGAGTCAAGCGTTAATACGACGGCAGAGTCTGCCCAAGGATCTTTGATGTGGGTGATCTCGTTCTGAAACGAGTCTTCCCGGTACCATCACGTATGAATCCCAGTTGGGAAGGTCCGTACGCCATTGAACGGAAGCTTGGAGAGGGAACATTCAAGCTAGCGACCATTGATGGCACGACGCTCCCCCGAGCATGGAACAGTGAACATCTGCGGCACTATTACATTTAGCATGTTTTCTTTCTTGTTTTAGGCACTGTTATTTCCTACGTGTTTTCGTTCAGTTTTAGCTTAGTTTCTTTTTAACTATGTAATCAAGCAGTCTAGTTGTTTTTCATTAATAAAGGCTTGAAGCCGTATTTTCTACGAATCGCTAATGTTTCTATATCTCATGATCAGATGACGAATTACATTATCATATACGATATACGGACTCGTATAAATGATTTCAAATCTCTAAATCCCCAGAGCGTGGATCGGAGTACTCTAAGTCCCCGAAGCGCGGACTAGAGTATAAACGACTTCAAACCTCCGAATCCCCAGAGCGCGGAGCGGAGTACTCTAAGTCCCCGGAACGCGGACTAGAGTATAAACGATTTCAAATCTCCGAACCCCCAGAGCGCGGAGCGGAGTACTCTAAGTCCCCGGAGCGCGGACTAGAGTATAAACGATTTCAAATCTCCGAATCCCTAGAGCGCGGAGCGGAGTACTCTAAGTCCTTGGAGCGCGGACTAGAGTATAAACGATTTCAAATCTCCGAATCCCCAGAGCGTGGAGCGGAGTAATCTAAGTCCCCAGAGCGCGGACTAGAGTATAAACGATTTCAAATCTCCGAATCCCCAGAGCGCGGAGCGGAGTACTCTAAGTCCCCGGAGCGCGGACTAGAGTATAAACGATTTCAAATCTCCGAATCCCCAGAGCGCGGAGCGGAGTACTCTAAGTCCCCGGAGCGTGGACTAGAGTATAAACGATTTCAAACCTCCGAATCCCTGGAGCACAGATTCAGGAAAAAGTCCAAGTACTCGAGAGATGTGGGACGAGAAGTATGCCACGTCTAGAAATGTTTGAACGACACGAGAATGGACTGGGAGATAATGCAACTCATAAGAACTTGAGTTATGACTACAGTTAGTCAGCAAACCAAAGAAAAGCAAGAGAATCATTCAAACGAAAAAGAAACTAAACTTTATTCGATAAGTTCAAAATGGGGTTACATGGTTACTCCTACAAAACTCAGAATTCAGAGTCCATCTATACAAACTACAAGCTACGGAAGATAAAAGCTACTACAAGACTTAAGCAAGAAGCTCGTTGAACGAGTGTATCGATTATTTCTTCGATTTCTTCTTCTTGTCTTCCTTTGTTTTTTCCGATAACTCCTCTCCCTCACGCTTTTTCTTGGATTTCTTGCTTGCTAAAGAAGCGGAGTCAGGAGTAGGAGACGGAACATCCAGTGGTTTGAACTTGCCTGGGAGAATGATTTTCAAAGGTTTGTTCCGTGGGTCGGTCAGTTCCAGTATTCCAGGTTCAACTTTGACCTCAACCTTTTTCTTCTCCTCTTCGGCAAGGCGATCCTTCATGCTCACCTTTGAGGTATTCTCAGAGGTGCCAGTGATTTCGATTTCGTCACTCCCTTCGGCAGGAGATGAAGTGTCAAGCTTATCGTCATCTAGTGCCCCAATCACTTGAGCATCGGGACCAGGAATTACTCCCGCATGAATAGCGTCGCTTGTTTTCTCTGCCTCCTCATTGGCGTCATCGCTCCTCGGAGTTGGCTCGGCGTCAGAACAACCTACATGAAAACATAAAGGATGGGCGTTAGAACGAGTAACCACCGCTGAAAAATGACGGGATCTTTCAACTTCTAGAGAAAGAAGAATTTCCTACCAGGTTCCGGTTGGCTATCGGTGGCGCGTGGGGTTTCACCCTCCAGGATAGGGGATAGCACGTGAGCACCGAGCCCGGGATCTTCGGGGTCATAACCAGCATGCTGCTCGAATGGATCAAGTGTCGGCCGACCGACCGATTGAGCGACGGGAGGAGCAGAAATATGAGGAGCAGTAGTATTGGCCCCAGACGGGCCGGCTTCATCATTTTTCTCTTTTGGAAGGGGAGAGCCTTTTCTATAAAGTGCCAATGCTGCGGATAAATCCGATGGCTCATTCCCCCTAAGGAACTCCTTCACCAAGGCATCCTCATCGACCTCTTCGGAGCCCGACTCGATCTTCCTGATCCTTATCAAAGTTTCCCAGGCCTCAGCTAGGGACTCGAGGTAGCCGTCGCCCAAGAATGTTAAGTCGCGATGCATAAGGACGCGGGCTCCATATTCAGCAATCAACGGGTCAAACATGCTTTTGACCTCTTCCCTACCGGCCTCTGCGGCCGCCTCGAGGCGAGAGTCAATCTCCTCCGCAGCCTTTCTTTTGCCCTCCTCACGGGCCTCATCCTTCATTTTCTCAACCCCAGCAAGTTCGTCATCGAGCTTCATTTTCAGGAGACGAGTAGCAACGATTTCATCACAGTATCGTTGTGATTCTTCTTGAGCAGCTACCTTGTCTTCCTTCTCCTTGGAGAGTAATTCTTTCAGCTCTCTGACTTGCACGACGAGCGCGTCCCTCTCTTTTTGGACAGAGTCTTTTTCTAGGGCGAGGGCACCGCTGCGCTGGACTGCTTCATCAAGCTCCTTCTTGTGAGCCATCTCTAAGCGAGTAACTGCCTCAGCAGTATCTTTTGCGCTTTGTTCAGCGGCTTCCAACTTCGACTTGTACGAAGCGAGCTCTACGTCTTGGTGCTCGATGATGTTTTTGTTGCAGCCAGCCTCCAGTTTCAGGCGATCAATCTCATGTTGACGCTCAACGGACACCTCCGAGATCTTCTCCACCAAGTGCACAAACGCGTCATGTTGAACATAGACGTCGTTATTGCAGGCAATGAAACTCTGCTTCACGTGCCGAGGAATATGGTGAATAGCCGGGAGGAACTTCAAACCGTCAAAGCAAATTTTTGGAAACTTGGCCCTAAGATCGACCATCTTTTCCGCGACAGTTGGATCAACCGCGGGAGTAGGGGAGGAGGCTTTGGAAGTTCTGCCCTTTTTCATTGTTCCCGAACTTGCCTCGTACTCGATGAACCGGAGTGTTGTTCTCGAGGAGCATCAGGTTGGTAACCCTTCTGTGAAGATTTCTCTTGATCCGGCTTAGTTGGAGGAAGAGGATCACGGGACTGCGAAGATTGAGAATATGCCTTCTTGCGGTGAGACGACTCACGGGGACGATTGTCTCTATCTTCATAATCGTCTCTATCCCTCCGTCTGCCTAAACCAGAGTCCCGTCCAGAGTGATGAAATATGGAAGAGCCATGAAGGCGATCGAGTCCGTGAGAATGCCCCATATCACCTGCAAAGAATGGAGATAACAACGAGTTAAGAAAAATCAGTGAGATAAGAAAAAACTTGAAGTGTATGATGGAATGCGTATGTGCGTGTGTGTCCTAGTGTTTCCCCCGACGGACTAGTTCTTTTGTCTTTGCTAATTGGAGTATTGTCTCCTTGGGTCGGGAGTTGAACTCCCGCGTTGCCTTTAGCGAGCGAAGAAAACTTGAGGGCTTCAGGATCGTCAAACCCGTAATTAAGAATGTCATCGGGAATAGACAGGTTCGACTGGCCCCTCAGGGAACTTTCCAGGTGCTGCGAGGAAGCCTCTTTCTCAGGCGGGATAGGCATGACTTTTGAAGTGCCACCAACTTTCTCCTTCTGAACTTTATATTTTAACTTCTTCTTTCCCTTCGAAGGGGAGGATGACGTCTCAATATCTTGAACTTCGACTGCCGGATTCCAAGCGGGACCTACATTCTCGCCTTGAGTCTCAAGAGCTTCGTCTTCTTTGCGCTCACCTTCTTCGTGTGTATCGGGAGTGCGGCGCGACGACAATCCGGCCTGTTTTTTCCCTTTACCGGACGGAGGTTTGGGAATGGTGACACCTTCTGGAAGGCTGATCCGACGACCAGGGGCTAGCAAGCCAAACCCCGACAGTGATTCATTTGAGACGATAGTTCGGATGTCTCGTTCCTCGGTAGGAAGAGCTCTAATGGCTTCAACAGCCTCAGAATATCCTCGGCCTTCCGGACGCGGGTTGATACTTGAAAAGATGAAACAAAGAGTTAGGAAAAACATGACTCCGGTTAAATGCGAATAGTGCCTCAGCAGAGAGACTTACTGCCTTCAACCCATCTCCTCGCAAAACCAGGAGGGCAGCGCACATAGAACCATTCCTATTTGTACAGGGCGAATTTACTGCATGCCCTTGTCAAGATTTGGCATTTGTGGTACGGCTCGAGGAACATAAAGGAAGGACTGTCTTTCCGTCTCTTGATCATATAGATGTATCTGATATCACCAGCGGTTGGAGGTCTGGAGAAGACGGCCATGAAAAGTAAATAGGTCCTATATAGAAATGCATGACCGTTCGGGTGCAGCTGCGATGGAGCAACGTCGATATACTGCAGTACATCCCGGAGGAATAAATTAAACGGAGGCACGCTGCCCATCCAACACATGAACTTGTTACAAGCGGTATACCCGACTGGGGGCAGATGGGGACGATCGTGTCGCGAAGGGACTAACACGTCGGCAAAAGGGATCCCATGAATGGAGCATATCCGTCGGAGAGCAGCTTCGTTGATCTTCGAAGCTTGTGAATCGATCAGATTGTCTAGAAGGATCGTTGCCTCCAGGGTATCGGGTGCTAAGTTATGAGCAGGAGGAGTCGACGGATTAGAAGTATCAGCGGCTTCTCGCTTTGATGACGGCCCAGGCCTGTCAGATATAGTGGCGGAGCTAGACTTTCTTGACATCCTCAATAAATAATGAATCCGGCTAAGTGCCCAAGGAAACTATACTCAAAAGACGTTGAATGTTAGAATTAACAACACGAACTTTCCCCCCCACGTGATGTGTGAACTAGTGTAAGCAATCGTGTACAAGCAATAAGGATCTAGAGATTTCAAACATATAAAAATGAGCTGCAAATCGTCGCCTTCGAAGACCGTCATCGCTGACTGTCTCGAAAATCCCGCCTGGTGGTGATTACAGTTCTAGATTCGGAAAATAAATAATTGATAAAGTGATCGGCAATTGTATTGTTCGGTCTAGGTTTTGTTCGAAGGGGATTGTTCGGCCTAAGTATGGTTCGGCATGTATGATTGTTCGGCATGTCAGTTGTTCAACATATATACTGTTCGGCATTTAAGTAGTGTTCAGCAATTGTATTGTTCGGTCTAGGTTTTGTTCGAAGGGGATTGTTCGGCCTAAGTATAGTTCGGCATGTATGATTGTTCGGCATGTCAATTGTTCGTTCGGCATTTACAGTGTTCGGCCTAAGTATGGTTCGACATTTATCATTGTTTGGCTAAAGCGTTGTTCGGCTGAAGTCATTGTTCGGCTAAAGTCATTGTTCGGCTAAAGTCATTTTTCGTCCTAAATATGGTTCAACATTTGAGTAGTGTTCGGCCTAAGGATTGTTCGGCATTTGAGAATGTTCGGCCCTGGTTTTCGTTCGACTAAGTTATAGTTTGGCATTTTGATGAGTGCTCGGCCTGGGTTTGATCGGCCAAGGTAGTGCTCGGCAGCCTTCCACTCCACCGTCCGGCGCATGACGACGTACGCCGGAGCAATGCTACGCCAAACAACACCCTTACCTCCTCCAACACCTTCATTCTTTTTTCTTCCCTTAAACTTTGGTTCGACACGAAGAAACTAAGCCCATAGGTGGACATACTCCTAATCATTCCTCCTCGCATCATTGTTCGGCAGTAAAGACGCAATAAAGACAACCTACTCGAAAGCTTTCTACGTGGCACACTCGGCCATCTCGTTTGAAATCCACTTGAATTGTACGAGGAAAAATACCTAGTTTGCAGATTGGAGATTAGGATGGAGTAGTTAAATTTTTAAATCCGGACGACTGAATAGAATTGCAAGTCTTCAAAGAATGGCAGAAGTAAAAAAGTAAAAGGGAGAAGAAGGAAAAGACCTGGTTTTATAGAGAAGAGAGGTGGAAGTCGAAGGGGCTATACCCGGTGGAACCGGTCAAAGTCTTAGCGTTCGGCTTCAAAGCGAGTTGTCACTCGGCACATGAGGATTGTTTGGCTTCGAACGTATCGTTCGACGTCCATACCACGCTCGTCACACATATTCTCGAGAAGGCATCTCCGAGGAAAGTTAGTCTAGGTCCAAAGCGCATCACGTTCGGTCACGTAATACACTTTGGGGGGCAAGTGTTTCCTGGAGATTTGACCAGGCAGCTGAGCACTCGGCATTGGCAGGTACTTGGCATCTATAGCACTCGGCATCTGGACTACTCGGCGTCAACTAGTGCTCGGCATCTCATAGTACTCGGCGTAGTACTCAACATTCATAGTACTCGGCGTAGTATTCAGCATCTCATAGTACCCGGCGTAGTACTCAGCGTCTCATAGTACCCGGCGTAGTACTCTGCATCTAGAGTACTCGGCATCAGGTCGTACTCGGCAACAGAAGCACTCGGTACTCAGAGGAACTCGGCAACAGTAGTACTCGGCGTAGTGCTCGACATCCAGTAGAACTCAGCGATAGGAGTACTCGGCATCCAGAAGACGTTCGGCGCACACGACTACTCAACATGACTGTATCGTTCGGACAGAATGCTTCGTTCGGCCAGAATGCGTCGTCCGGCCAAAGAGCACTGTTCGGTTTAGAGCTTCGGATGGAGGCACGTTCGGCTTCAACAGACAACCATTCTACACTTCCCACACATCAAACACACCGTTCGGCATAGAAGGGATAGTTCGGCATAGCGGCGTTCAGCATACCTTGCTCGGCATACAGCGACCACTGTACTCGGGCTAGAGTGTTCGGCCATCAGCCCACTTGGGAAGTCCAGCCCATATTTGTCTATAAATAGAGGGGCAGGGTCATAGTGAAAAGGGATCCTTTTTTGGGAGAGAACACTGGGGAGACTCTACCATTTTTGAGACTCATTTTCTCTACTTAACAACTTCATTCAAGCATTTGATTCACGAATTGTATTTGTAATCATCTATTAAGAAGATCAATAAAGTTTAACCTCAAAGTGGACTCAGGCAATTACGCTGAACCACTATAAATTAGGTGTTCTTACTTTCTGCATTTAAAGTAGCATTCTCTTCTCTGTTTAATTTGTCTTCATCACTTATATCTCTACACAATCTTTCTCTAAGAGGTTAGTGACCAATTTTGGTGCTAACACTTGGCGTCAAAATTGACCACCAACACCCAGTTGTGTGAAAGCACCAATATCCAATCTCAGATCACAGATAGTATACAAAGGGGAGAATATAATATGAAGAATAAACAAAATTAAAAAGAAAGCAAGTAAAGAGAGACAATATTTATAGTGGTTCGGCTAACTCCTACCTACGTCTACTCCAGAACAATCCTTTTCACTATACTGAGTTTGATTAAAGTTACAATATGAAATTCCATGAAATAAATGGCAGAGTGTCGCCTAGGTAGAAGATGAAGAGAAACAGAAAGAAGGCCCCATTTCTGAAGCCATGCTTGCTGTATTTATAGGTGAAACTTTGGCTACAGTGCCTTCTCATCCATACGGGCCAACCATAATGATCGGCGTGTCCAGTTCGTCCATAAATAACGATCGGCCTTATCACTACCGATCGTTCTTCCTTCATCCAAATCAACGTCGATCGTCTTAGGAGGGTCCATCATGCCGATCATTTCCTTTCCATGTTGCTAAGCTGATCCATCTTCTTCCAATATCCTATAACGAACCATCCTCCATGAAGATACACCGACTCTTCCTGATCCAAGAAGATATGCCGATCCTTCCTGATGTAGCCTAAAAAGTACACCGATCCTTCTTGCTTTATAGGTGCATACCGACCCATCTTGCTTAGGGTGTTTGCCGATCCATATTATGCCGAACCTTCCCATCAAACCCATACTCATTCGTACGTAGCCCTTAACTTAAAATGTCGATCCCTTTATCACCAAAGACATATGCCGAACCCCCTATATCCTAAATGCTATACCGATCCAAACTTTTCCAATCCATGCTACGCCGATCTAAGTTACACTGAACCTTCCTTCTCCAAGCCAATATTTATGTTTCAAGCGCCCTGCATCATTTATCTACCAACTACGTTTAATCCTGGCTTCATTTTATTATCTATAGTTGACTTTTGGACCCCATAATCATCACTCTGCACTCATCGGTCTTGATAATTGTAAAGTCTATTGGGTTAAATCCGCCTATATACTACCTTGCCAAAAGGCGGGTTAACTGATATCAAACCCTGTACTAGTCAAGAAATCAAATGGGAAGTGGCAGACTTGTGTCGACTATTAAGACTTGAACAAAGCTTTCCTTAAGGATAACTTTCCACTACCTAGAATGACCAGCTAGTTGACGAAACCGTAGGACATGAGTTGTTCTCATTCATAGACGCCTACTCAGGATAAAATCAGTTTATGATGCATGAGCCCGATCAGGAGAACACCAGCTTCATCACCGAATTATGACTGTAATGTTCTCGCGTGATGTCGTTAGGCTTAAAGAATGCTGGTGTTACTTACCAAAGATTTGTGAATACAATATTCAATAACCATATTGGATGGACGATGGAGGTATATGTGGACAACATGCTTGTGAAATCACGAGTATCTAGAAACCATCTAGATAATCTATCGGCAATGTTTTGAACTTCTTGAAGTGCTCATTCGGTGTTTCGTCAGGAAAATTTCTCGGGTTCGTAGTAAACGCGAGATGCGTTGAGGCCAACCCAGAATAGACCACTGCATTATGGAATGTCTGAGCCCCATCGATAAAAAAAGAGTTGCAGAGTCGGAATGGGAAGATCATAGCATTGAGTCACCTCATATCTAAAGTGACAAATAAGTGTATCGTTCTTCGACGCATTCAAGAAGGGTAAGAAAAACTTCGAATGGAATCATGACTGCCAAGCAGCATTTGAAGAATTAATTTGACTGGTCAACCTTTGAAATAGATTTTTCATCGACCTGAGACTTCGGGACAACTTCTAAAATGGATTATTGAGTTAAGCCAGTACGATGTGACTTATCATCCCCAAAGAGCAATTAAAGGATAGGCGTTACTGAACTTCATCGCTAAGTTCACAATTCAGGATGACGAAGAGGAGGACATGGCTGTTGTAGCATCATAATGGAAATTGTTTATCGATGGTGCATCAAATGAATTCTGCTGAGGAGTGGGAGTCATTCTTGAAACTCCCAAAGGACGATCGATCTATTATGCTCTAAGGTTAGAATTCCCTGCTACCAAAAACGTGGTGGAGTACAAAGCATTAATAACGAGGATGAAGATTATGAAGGAACTCAGAATTACAACTCTCCATATATATAGTCACTCTCAATTAGTCATTTGTCAAGTGAAACGAGAGTATCAGGTTAAGGGTGCAAACCTCACCCCTTACCTGTCAAAGAGATGGGAATTTCTCAATGATATCGAACATTGCACAATAACTCATATTCATATGGAACAAAATGTGAAGGCCGATCACTTGACAAAGTTGGCCAGTTCTGGGGATTCACTGTCGCTAGGATTGGTTCCAGTGGACGTATTATCAGCTCCTAGCATTGAACAGATGGATGTCAATTAGATTCTAGAAACCATAGAAGAGGAAGAGTCATGGATGACGCCGATCAAGGATTACCTACTCAGAGGAATACTCCCAAAGGACCGAAACGAACGAAAGAAGCTCCTTCGAAAGTCACCACGATTCATTATGCAAGATGGAGTGTTGTGTCGGAGAGGGTTCTCCACTCGCTTACTTAGGCATTTGAACAAGAATGAAGCCAAGGAAATCTCATGGAAATTCATGAAGGCAATTGCGGTGACAACATCGGGGGGTAGACATTGGCAAAAAAGGCTCTTCGCTATGGATACTTCTAGCCAACAATAAACCAAGATGCAGCAAACTATTCCAGACGATGCGATCAATGCCAAAGATTTGCGAAGATTCCATGAACCGCACCTATGGAACTAATACAAATGGTCGGTCCATAGCTTTTTGCCATCTGGGGAATCAATCTAATCGATGTGTTACCAATTGAAAAAAGAGGAGCTAAATATGCCATCGTTGCAGTCAATTACTTTACAAAGTGGGCTGAAGCGAAACCGCTTGCCATGATAACTACTAAAAAAAGTAAGTAATTTTGTAACTAAAAACAATATCTGCAGGTATTGAGTACTATAGAAAATCATCACGGGTAATGGAACTTAGTTCGAGAGTGCCGAATTCAAAGATTTCTGCAAGCGTTACTGGATCGAGAAGAGGTTTTCCACGATAGCGCACCCGCAGGCAAACAAGTAAGTGGAGGTAGTGAAATAAATCATCTAATCCACTATAAAGAAATGGCTGACAAAAGCTGAAGGGAACCAGGTTGATGAACTTATGCTTTCATTATGGGATTACTAGATGACACATAAACCTTTGACTAGATACTCCCCTTTCACTTTAGAATATGGTTCAAAAGCTACGATACCAATGGAATTAGAAGTCCCCTCTCATCGTAGAAGGCATTTCAATTAAAGAGAAAACAAGCAACTATTGCTCGAACCACTTGACCAGATCGATGAGAATAGGGAGGAAGCTGAGCTTAGAACCACTGCTCACCAGAAAAGAGTGGCATGACATTTCAACACCAAGGTTCAAAACCATACCTTTAAAGTAGGAGATCTCGTCCTGAAACAGATCTTCCCGAGTATGGGAGTACTTAGCCTAAATTGGGAAAATTGGGAAGGACCCTACTTGATCCGCTAGCAACTTGGAGATGGAACATTAAAGCTAATGACATTCGATGGAATTCTGATTCCCCGTGCTTGGAACATCGACTAGCTATGGCACTACTATATTTAATACTTATCTATGTACTTTCATTTTTCGCATATAAGCCATCCAAGGACACGGAGGCATTATAAATAGGTAGGAATTTCCTTTCTTTTTATTAATAATATATCTCACTTCTTGAACCAAAAAAACCATGTTCTTGTAAGCAAACCGTCGAGTCAACGAGGAAAATCGACTCAAATCACAGGATCGATGGGGAGAATTGATCCTCGCCTTTTGAGAACTAGCATTGCTCCATCAATGCGGGAAGGCCCATCTCCTTGTGTACCACCAATACGCAGTACACCGCTGCTTGAACCGATGAAACTGCGTTCAAGAATGCAATACACCTTGCGCACATCTCATAAATCGCACGTCACCGCTTAAACCAGTGGAACCATGTTCAAGTACACAATATCTCCTTGCATGAATCCCATTAGCCGTGCATTGCTTCTTGGACCATGGAGCTACATCCAAATAAGCACTCCTCTTATGCGGCACACTATAAGCCGCACAAAGTTGCTTGAACCAATGGAACTGCGTTCAAGTATGCAACACCTTCATACTCAATTCAATAGGCTGCGTATCGCTCCTTGAACCATTGGAACCATGTTCTCGATCGATATGCATACATAACAAGAAAAATGCATCTTACTCTTCGGATAAGAAGTATTGACTCCACAGCCGTGAAATCGATGGGAAAATCGATCCTAACTCTCTAAGTACTAGCACTGGACCGGTAACATTGGGAAACCCCTCTATATCCAAGTTATCGACGTCATTCCAGTAAAATCGATAACTTGTAAAAATTTCATAAGTACCAGCGTTGCCCCGACAATGTTGAGAAAATCACCTATTGCAAGGTTTATAGGAATCAATCCCCGCTTCCTATGAGTCCAGCATTGCTCCGGCAATGCCATGGAGATTTAATAGGATCGACGGTGAAATTTAATCTCTGCCTTTTGAGTACCGACACTACCCCAACAATGCTAGAGGATTCCAAATTGGCAAAATGGTTGGGAAATCAGTGTACACCTGCCAAAACTCAACACCGTAGGAAAATCCAAGGGGTAGAGCTTTTCGTAGTTTCCAAAGAAAGAAACTGACGCGCGAACATAACCTCGATACTAAACTTGGAGAGACTCGATCATGATCAGAGTGCAAAAATGCTTGGAATCAAGCATAAACCGCAAGTTCCTTGAGATAGGAATTACAATATAATTTTAACTGGGGGCAGCGGGAGAGTCGCCTAGAGTATCCGGTCTCATATCAAGTGTTTAGATCAAACGTTCAGAGTAACCAACCTTATGGAGTGAGGGACACATACGCACCAACACTTGGTCCAGATAGGTCAAATCACACCGCAGCTTTGTTACGCCGAACGAATAATTTTAGCAATAATAGTAGGGCTAAGTAAAATAGTATGTTATATAATTGAAAATTACACTACTTACACCATTTACATGCATAGAGTTGCGATAAATACACACATCAAATAACACACTATAGTAGTATATACTATGGAAATTGCAAGATAGGCAATCATATCGTCTACACATACAGTGGTATATAAATGGGAACAGTACGTAGAGCATAAGAAACGTACACAAGAGAGGTTACAGTGGAAACGCTAATCTTTCATTACTAACATCTTTTTACACACATAAGAAAACATGAGGGGTCGTACCCACATAATATCGACCTATTTTAGAACACTAAAAAGAAAAATATAGACTCCACTAATGCGACAAGGAAAAAAGACCAAGTACAGACTATGTACTTGTACAGACTCAAACAACACAAAAGACACATATAAAAAAACCACTGGAACTCCACTTCACTAGCGCTCAAGTGCACCATCACTTCTTCTCGCCTTTGCTGCCTATGCCTTGGAGGATCGGAATCTTTTTCCCGCCGTCCTTACCGGTCACTTCCTATAGTGGGCTCAGACCCCTCAGATCCTCCGGTAGCTGCACTTCCCTCCTTTGACATTCTTAGCTTGATAGTGGTTAGAGTCTTGTGCTTCGCATCCTCCTTTTCCTTCTTCAATTAAAGCCCTTTCTTTTCCTCTTCCAGCCTCTCCGCCATCGTTATCCTGTCTGTTGGCCACGACTTACTAGTAACTGCTACCTCTTTGTCCACAGATACAGAGACATCCTCCAGATTTTGCAGCTCTTCTATCTGCTGAGAATCGGGTCTAGGCCGGAGCAAGAGATAGGAATCATGCTAGAAGCAAATGTAGAGACGGTGGTGGAAGTAGCAAAGAGAGCAGTGGATCTTAAGCTCTGAGTATTTGGTGACAATGAAGGAAGAGTTGGGTGACCCACAGTTCGGGAAATACGGTTGTATAGTTTAGTGAAAGATCCTGGAGTGAATCGAAGTGCTTGGAACACTCGAGAGACGAGGGAAATACCTAATCCAAGAGTTTGAGTTTGGTCATGAATTATCACTTCAAAATCTCCTCCGCCAGTCCCCATCTTAGACGGTCCCATGATAGCTGGGGAAAGGTGTGGCTCACTTAAGGCTTCAAAAGATAGATGAACATGAGAAGCTTCTGAAACAGTAGTTGTGGATGCCAGAATGATTACCGTCTACTCTTGGGATGTAGGAACAAGCGTTTTTCACATTGAGCCGATGAGCTTGGGCCAGCAAAAGCCTTGCAGTGGCATCGGCTGCATCCTTCTCTCTCTCTCTCTCTTCTTAAAGAATATGTCTACCGACTTCTAGAAATTCTATTGCTTTAGAGCTGAGGTAGGCAGCCTTTAATTCCTCCTCAAAGCGCATATCCCTGGCCTACTCCGATCTTACCAGCACTTCCTCCTAGACCATAGCGAGGGTCCGAGGATAATCATCACTAAGCCATTTCAGGTTGACGCTGTTCATCACATTGCAAGTGTAGAGGTGAAGTATGCTGACATCCATTTGGCCTATCCCCTTATCATACTCTGCTCGAAGTTTCGAAAACTCCGACCGCATGATCAAATGAGCGATCTCTTCCACTATTTTACCACCTGTAGTTTCTTCTTTCTCCTTGGCCAATCATGCATTCTCCTTGCGAAGTTGGTAACTTCAATGGCTTATTCGGCAATGGTGGTAGCTTGACCAGTAATGGTTTGGTCTTGGGACTTGATAGTGCTTTCAACGGTAGTGATCTGCTCCGTCAGTTTTCTAGATTCCTACGAATTTCTTAGAGATGACCTTGAATCACGATGAGCACTCTGTCGTGAGCCCGGTTCACTTCAGTTAATAACTTCTCACTTGAAGGTTTTCCCTTTAGGGCCACATCTCTCTCAGCCTTCAACTGGGTAATCTTGTCATCATGATCTTTGATTGCTTTATTATGCTCTTCCCTTTCAACCTCGAATGATAGGATCTCCTGATAATTGATACGATTCACGTCCGAAAGGGCCCATACAAGATTCTGTCGCCCAAACCCAACAACCAAGTCCTTGCAAACTTTCTCAAAAATTTAAAGGGAAGCAACTTTTTTAACGAGCTTTATGTTTTTATCAAACTTAACTCCTATTAAGAATAGGTGCAGATAATCAGCTTAAAGCATACGGGGGCCCGGTGGAAGTGCAAACTTCTCCCTTCAACTAAAAGAAGTAGGGGCAGCTGCAGCAGTTATGGCCCAAGATGAAGGAACTCCCTACACCACGGCTGTTTGAGCTTCGGTGCAAGGGGTGCAATGGATAATGAAGCCTTGTGTCATTCATTAGAGTATCTGTGACACATGTGTACATCGTCGAGAGCACTACTCTCACCATCCCTTTTTCTTTTTTCTCCCCTCTCGTGCTCTCTCTCCAAGTGGCAAGCCTCCTCCACTTTTCCCTTCCTTCTCTCCTCATCAGTTTCACAATGAGGGAGATGGGAAGGATTTGAAGTTTGATCCTTATAGGAGCTAGATTTTTTATAATTTGGTGGTATAGTCCATGACCCATGGAACCTGAAACAAAAAAGAAAGTGGGGCTAGCACTTTGAATAGGAAAGTTGACTCGATGTAGAAATGTGTGCATGTGTCCTTAAAGTGAAGTGTGTAGTGCCGATGACCCTCTATGTACTCTACCAATAGTATCGACATGGTTTAGGGGTTAGAGTCTTTCTAAAAGTGCTAGAAGAGATGTCGGTTTGCGAGTCGATCTCGCCTATCATCTTGCTAATTGAGATGCCCTCGAATTCAGTCATATGAATGGAGACATCTCTTAGAAAATTAGAAGTTGACGTATCTCCAATCGGAGTTGCAGTAGCTTGGCCTCTAATAGATTATAGAGTTTCAACAGTAGGTTTCCTTGGAGGAGGCGAGATCGGGAGCTTGGGACTCAATTTCCTCAGTGGTTAGTAGATTTAGGGAAGGTAAGTTGGGGAGATCAGGGCTCATCTCCGAGGACTCGCCAAAAGGCTCATCTCTTTCTTCAGAGATGTGAAAGTTACTATCATCATCATCTAAACGTTCTTTCCCTCCTTCTTCTACCATCACCTATTTCTCATCTTCCTCTGAAACAGCTTATCTCCCTCCTTAAGGATCGGGGAAATCCTATGTGTCTCATCCTTATCTCTCATAATGTCCTCCCTAGAAGGTACGTCTGTGTCAACTTCAAGAACTTCACTGGGCTGAATGTCACCCGATGGGCTGGCCACGTCCTCTTGAGCCTCCTTGTTGAAATTACAAGTATGGGTGAAAGAACGAGTGTGCCTCCTAGAGACACTCGAATTTGAGGGCTCTTCATCCATGGAAAATCTCTTAGGATGACGAAAGTTGAACCGTCGAAGTTTCTCACCTTCATCAAAAGGAACTCTATTGTGTGATCAGAAGCCCTCATAGCTTTCGGAGTTTCAAGAATTGCTTTAAGCTCATCGCTACTTTCTCGCCTTAAGAAGACTATAGAAAAGGATAAAGACAATTAGGAATGTGAAGCATTCTAGTCATATAGGAGCTAAGGAATAGAGACTTACCTCCCGATATCCAAAGACGGTTGAAGCCTTCTGGACACCAAATAAAGAAATATTCATTTTTAAAAGTTGAGCGTTCGTTATGAAGGTCTCCGATCAGCTTCCAACCTCTCCAAGCTTCTATGATTATGAAGTAGGGGTAATCTTGACGCATCTTGAACTATAAGAGGAATATCAGGTCATTTATCCTTGGAGGCCGCCCAAGCTTGATTATGAACAAGATATACAGCGAGCTCAGAAGCGCATAACAGTTAGGATGACTTTGGAACAGTGCAAGTCTTAATTTCTAAAGCACCACTGATAGGAACCGATTAAACGGAGGCATGGCACCGCTCAGGCACATGTATCTATTACATGAGTAGAATCTTCTGAAAGATTGTGTACCAATTCAGCTCGAGGAGGAAATCGAACATCGTTCTCTAGAGACCATCCTACGTACATATATTCCTTAGTATCTTGGCCATTAGGATTGAAGGAAATTGTTTCGGAGGGTCAGTCAGGTATGGGATAATGCTATAGTAAAGTACTTGTGTTTGCTATATTTATAAGTATGTATTCTCCCCTCTCTTTTAGACCGCTCTTCTGTATCTTATCAAGGCTCATATGTAGAGTATGAGAAGGCAAGATATGGAAGTAGGAAACGAAAGAGTGAATCTAGCTGGAGGAAGCACTACAACCAATGGAAATCCTCGACCTAATACCAGAAGGAACCAAGGTTGATAGGTAAATGCTAATGAAAATGAAAATACCAATATAGGTGATGGAACCCCACAAGTAGATATGGGGACTATGTATCAGTTCTTTGTCAACGTGATGCAAGTTGGAGTAGCTACTAGTTTGGCTGGAGGGAATGTTGCTAATGCAGGAGGAGTTAATCTCATGGAGCCAATTGGTAATAACATGTTAAGCTGAACTGAGATTATACTTGTCGTGGTGATAAGCCTTTTCTTAAAACTGAAGATGTTATTGAAGTAGAGAATTGGTTATTGCATTGCGACAGAAATTTTGCTAATTTGGGTCCAAATGACGAGCAAAAAAGTAGGTTGGCTTCAAACCAGTCACAAGGTGTTGTGTTATACTAGTGGAACGGAGTGACCCGTTGGAGTACCATAAGAGGAATTGACTTGGGCTGAATTTCGAAGGAATTCACAGAGGGATTTTTTCTTGAAGTAGCCAAGTCAACCTTGCTTAGAAAATTTACGGAATTGGATCAAGGGGAAATGTCGATGCTAAATAGGCTACGAAGTTTGATGAGCTATCTTGCTATGGATACGCCATTATAGTTATTGTGATTAAGAGGAATGAGAAGTTCATCTGGGGGTTGAGGCCGGAGATTGCTAAAGCGATAATGCCACATCTTGGAGATCCGAGTAATGTAGTGGTGGAGATGGCTATAAGGAATGAGGAGATGCTTGTGACTTTTAGGAAAGAAAAGTCGATGGAAACACAGAGTTCTCAGAATAAGAAGAGGAGGTTCTTCAAGAAGAAGGGAGCTCAGAAGGTGGAGCTGCCAAGAAAGGGAAAGTTGATATTGCTTGTTATAAGTCTAACAAGAATGGGTATTATGCTAATGAGTGTCGATCTGGTGATGGCAAGATGGTTGTGGGAAGGCGGAATGTGAATTGCTTTAACTGCGACCAAGTGGGGTATTACAAGAAAATGTCCAGAAGAGGCCAAGGCTAATAAAGGAAAGGTGTTTCCTTTGGAGTTGTCTACGTCAAGACCAACTACTGCCGAGAAAGGAATGTCTATGATGGAAGGTATGTTTTTGATTCATAGCATACCAATTAGAGTATTGTTTGATACTGGACATCGTATTCATTTATCTCCTAGTGTTTAATAAATAAGTTAAATTTAGAACCATTATACCTTGTTACTTCATTAAGGGTAGCTAATCCAATAGGAGGGTATGCAACTCTGGGGATGAAATGTGACCATCTAGATTTTGAATTGCTAGGTTATATTTTTACCTACCATTTGTTTCTGTTTTATTTTGCGGGTTTTGGGATTATTTTAGATATGGATTGGTTGAGCAGACATGATGCTAGGATATTTTGCCATGACTGGAAAGTAGGATTAAGACACCCTGATAGTGGTGGCCAAATCATATAATCGGTTGAAAATTCGAGTCAAGAAGTTTGTGCTTTACTGGGTGCCATAGAAGTGGAAGATGAGTTAAATAGGGTTTATGTTATAAAAGAATTTTCAGATGTTTTTGAGCTAGTGACATGACTACCAACGAAACGAGCTATCGAGTTTCAAATAGATCTTGTGCCTAGAGTTGAACCAGTGAGTAGACCACCTAGCAGAATGACACATATCGAAATGAAAGAGTTAAAGGTGCAGCTAGCGGACCTAGAAGGAAAGAGTTTAATTAAACCAAGCAATTCGCCTTGGGGAGCGGCCATGGTGTCAGTAAAGAGACCAGATGGGTCGTTAAGATTGTGTATTGACTAGCGTAAGCCGAATAAGAAGAGGATAAAGGATAGATACCCTTTGCCTAGGATCGATGGCTTATTTGATCAATTGAGTGGGGCCAAAGTTGTAACGCCCCGTAATTTTAACAATCGAATATTTAAATGATTAATTTAAATATTTAATGGTTAAGTAATGGAATGCCTCTTATACTCATTTTTACAAACGAGTGAATTAGGACTCAATACACATGTGGTTGAGTTTTCTTTTTCAATGCGAGTAAAATGACTATAAACTTAACTATGTTTGGAGATGGTGAGAATTTGGAGTGAATAGTGATTTTGAGTGGATGAGATTAATTTGGGCTAAGCCCCTTTACTTACCTACATGAGGCTAACCTCCCCATAATCTTTCATTCTCATTTTCATTTCACGTTCCTCTTCTTCATCTTTCTCCTAATCTTTCTCTAATCACTCCATAATCCTTCCTTAATCCCCAAGCCCTAACCCATCAAAATAAAATTTCTAAAATCAAATAAAAATCATCATAATTCCTCTCTTCTAATTCTATACAAAATCATGAAGGGATTTGCGTGAATCAGAGTTTAAATATGGATTACGAAATTTAAAGTAAGCAAGAATTGAGTTTTTGATGATTATAGCATGGCTTGGGTTTAATTAAGTGAGTGGGATGATTCTCCTATTAAATTTGCTTATTTTACTTCCTTAATGCATTCACTAATAATAATGAAGTATTATGGAATGATTTGGAGATTTTTATACTAGGGTTTAGACTTGTATTCATGTAATAAACATGTTTCCCTTAGCTAATTAATTGTTTAAGACCCTAATACTATGTATTGAAAGTAGTTAGTAAGCCCTAGATTTGATTTGGGATAATTGGGTGATTTGTTGTGATGTTATTGTTTTATTTAGGATTAATTAAGTAGTGTAATGATGTGCATGTCACTAGAAAATATTAATTAATCCATTTGAATTGATTTGTAAAATGTTAGTAAGCTAATTTAGATGGTTTGTGAACTCTGCACATATTATTAAAGTGATTAGAGATTAATGAAGGTAAATTGGTTCCTATAAAATGGTTTCAAGATTTTATAAGTGAAGAATATATTTTATAAAATAGATATGAGATTTTGTAAAATAGTAAAATGATAAATACTTGATTTTCAACGAGGAAAAATAAGTATTTTAAAGGGCTAAATCGACTTACAAGCTAGTATTGTATTTTATAAAGTGATTTATGAGCAAGTATGATATTTTGTATGAGATTTTGTAAATGACATAAGGATATGATTCACTTTTATTGAAAATATTTAGTAAATAAAAGTAAGTTTTTGATATAATTAATAATTGAATTACTTATTCAAACATACATGTACGTATATGTACACGAGCGGGCATACGTATACGTGTATTTGGAGCTAAGCGACAATTAAAAAAAAAGATATTATTGTAGTTAGAATTGTTGTGTGACTGTTTTTTTATATGTATATGTAATTGTTTGATTATATAAAAATACAATTAATTATAAGTCCGTTGCTGGCATTTCACGTAACCATAGCGATATCGCGTGCGTTAAGTTGTGTGAGACTATACCGGGCCGGGCAATCATCCCGATGAAGTCCGAAATGTGATTTCTGTTATGTTGTGCGTTATGTGAGCATATGTGCATAAGCATGGATGAATGAGTGTTTCGATATACATATAGGCTACGCACAAGTCGAGAAGGCCGGGTATGTCATTTTGGTGTGTCAGAGGAAGCCGGGTCGCTATAATCGCCCATAGAACTCTTCTCGTGCATAGAGTGGAATTTGGTATCGAAACCTATTTTTGATTAATTATTAAATTGACTTCCAAAATATCAACAAATGAACCCTGGTAGATGTCTGATGGGATGGACGTGGGCTCTAGTAGCAAGGAGACACATCAGGAAAAGCGTCGGAGGAAACAACGTGCGAATCGACATCAGTTCGGGGAACCTACTCCCTACTTAGGCTCATTGTCTAGAGCCTATCAGATTAGTCAATTTACCAGGTCCATTTAGTCAATTGGTTGAGAGGAAAAAAGTCAATCTTGGCCCTGGTTCAGTCGACCGAACGGCCTTTTAGTCGGTTGACCTACTTTGTATTGTGCAAACTTCAAAACGTGATAACTTTCGCATACAAAATTGGATCAAGGTGAGGTTTGGACCATTGTTCACCATTTTTCGAGGACTACAAACTGTGAAATTTGGTAGGCTTTGGAGTAATTTGATTTTGGAACCCATGTGGGACCCACCCTAGCATGTATTCCAAAACCGTAGATTTTGAGGTAGACCGAGAGGGTATACTGGAAGGGTATTACGACATTGAGGTTATGCGCTCTATTTTGTAAGGCGATTTGGGTTAGTATGGGTTTTTAGAGTTGTACGGTAGGTTCTCAGGTTGTGGTGATTGGAGCCGTACGTTGCGATTCCATATGTTATATACGAAGTGAGTCCAGACTCTAAAATTTCAACCTTAGAGTAATATACGATTTGTTTGGCATTGACTTGTTGTGACACGCTAAGAGTATGATCTTATATGACACATCCAGATATGGAATCATGTGACCTACCCAGTATCAACCTTGTTGTGGTGTACCTAGAGTGTAGTTGATGGCCATGGCACACTCTGCATGATCTTTTAAGACCGTAAATGGCTTTATCTTGTTATGATTGCTGTGACATTTTTGGGTCCTGCGTTTGTAATCTTATGAATGTTTGGTCTTAGCAGTAATGACCGTATGCATTGTGACATACCTATTTATTATTAGCAGTAGTGACCATATGCGTTGTGGCATGCATATTTAGTCTTAGAAGCAATGACCATATGCTTTATGGCATATGTATTCGATCTTAGCAGTAGTGACTATATGCGTTGGGTTGTATCTCATCGATCTTAGCAGTAGCGACCGTTGTTTTTAGATCATGGTTTGATCATCGTATATTTTTATGATATTATTAGTACTTTTAGACTGGTGCAGTGCGATGGAAGTTATTGTGCCAACATGTTATTACAGGAGAAGAGCAGGTAATGGTATGGTCCTCTACTTTTGAGATGGATTTACCATACTTGTTTATAGGCTGTTCAAATTACCCTTAAGCCACATTTGTAGAGAGGGCCGGCTGTGATTTAGAAGTTCCTATTTATTTACATATAGTTTTAATATACAACATTTTAAGATAGTTCTCCCCACACCAGACTTATTGTTTGACCCGCATTTTGTCTTTGTTTGCTTATGTCATGACAATTCTCGGGTATTCGATTGAGTAGTTCGGGAGTCAGGTGCTTTTGGTGATATGCTATCAGAGTGCACAACTAGAGCATTTTGGAGGCGTAGCATCGATATTTGGAGATATATGTACTTGTTATTTCATTATACAAGATAGATCTGTTATTTATATACGAGACTGTTGTATCAGATATTTATTAAGAACTCCGTGTTTAGTTTGGAGTTGATGTATTCTGAGTATTCTGTACTGATATTTATTTATCAGTTGCTTCTGCTAGTGCGATCTCTTATATATCATTATTATGTACATGTATATTCAGTATATTATACGTTGTCATTCCACGGTGAGATCCTATCGATGTCTTGGTTTAGTGTTTTATTCTAATTTTACCCTGACAATCTGTCTTTAGTGTTATTCGAAAGTTGTGTGATGATGTCAGATGCATACATTTGGGTATTGTGAAGGGCGGGTTGTTACAATTGGTATCAGAGCTTAGGCTCAACACTCGGACTAAGTAGACCTATTTGAGTTAATCAATCTGGTAGTAGGAGATATGTTGAGACAGCGTACTTGTATTTTTCTACTATATAGTACTGTATACACTACTTGTCTTCAGAACTTAAATTATTTCTACTACTAGTTGCTAACGTATTTTTGTCAGGCTATCCATATCATCAGACGAAATACTGGAGTGACTAGGGATAGGCAGTCCGAGATGCCTGATTAGTTCAAAGACTATTTAGCTACCGAAAAAGATTTTATGCCGCCCTTTAACACTTCTAGCTGATTACGGTTAGCGCCGGAAGTGGTGTGGCCCTTTAGGCATCGGTATTCTTAGCTCCACCAGCTTTAGACTCTTCAAAGTAGTACCAAAAATTCCTCCGTCTTAGAGGGTAGCCATATCTTGGTCCTAAGACTGTTGCTGAGACACGGTCTAGGACACATGCAAAAGAAGGCATCCATCGATATAAGTCTAGGGAATTTTCTCGTAAGTGAGATTATTTCTCGGCATTTGGGGAAGGATACTTTGGTTGGGTAGGATGTAGTGTTTTTATGGCCGATAAGCAGATCGATGATTCAAAATTCATTTGGGCATCCCTATAAGTTCTCAGTTAATTTCTTAGATCGAAAAGAGCATGTAGCTTGAGTATTCGATCTATCTTGAATAGGGCATCTTGTTAGTGAAGAAGTGTTGACTAGTTCAACCTTTTGTTTTTGGGGTTTGAGTTGGTCGGTACTCTATTGTTGCGGGCAAAGAGATTTTTCTTGGGTCTTAAGCATTGGTTGGTTGTTCATTGCTTAGCCTTATCCCTATTAGGGTCCACTTTTGAATATCTCGTTGGGATGGTTCTCGTCTAAGAGAGTACCCATGAGATACTGTTGAGTTAATGAAAGTGGAAAGCAACCGAAACTCCAACTGAGGCATAATGACCATGACACAAGGATGATCGAGCTTGTTCGAAAAAGAAAAGTTGTCCTAGTATGTCAATCTGGTGGCATATAAGAGGCATTTCTCTATGAAATGTCATCCAGCTAGAGTGAAGCGTAAGTGCTTCATTTACGTTCAACTTGATCACCTGAAGAAGGACTGTCCTACATTTTCGAATGGTGTGTAAGAGATGATGACATATGCCTCTCATGCATTACCGGGTCCTAGCAGGCTTATGGCTCAGAAAAATCAAGAGGAGTATATATAGTGAGGTATACTCTATTTTTTGGAACTCAACTTCTGTTCCATCCGACACTTGAGCAGTATATTTTGTTTGTTGCTAGTTACTCGACTGATATGCTAAACTTGACACCTTTCATAGTAGGTAATTCATTGGTAGAGATAAACCTTGTATGTGTCACCTTAGTTGTAAAGCTGAGGTGAAGTGGCCGAATTGTTACCATTCAAACTTAATGCATGAGCTTTCAAGTTGAGTGGGTTCGGTCGATGAAGTGTGAATTGGATTTATTTCTAGGTAGAGTTTGGTGGATGCCTAGTAATAAGCAGAGACGAGAGGATGACTTATAGGCATTTATCTAGAGTCATTCATGTTATAATTGTTTTCCTTTGTGTCAGTAAACCTTGGGTGATGGGTGTTATCCCATATTCCAAACGGGATATTTTCTAAAGATTGGTCCAATCATGTACCAGTTCTTAACCTATAGTTCAAGCTCAGATTTTCTAGGTGATTTGCAATAGTTAGGACAGGGTTTTTCACCTGATTCCGATAGACGAGCACTTGAGTCGAATTCTTGGAATGATTGAAAGATTTCCAAAACATAACCAAAGTTGTGCCAGGAGATTTCGGTAGTCGGATCAAGAAAACATATCAGAGTTTGCAGGGATGATGTCAGATGGCCGACCCTAATTTAACAAAGAAATCTTGCAAGTAAATGAAGAGTTGGAACGGGTATCATGTCATTTGGAATGATCTTTAGAAGTTATAAAATTTTATGTAGTATTATTATTGCATGGGAGAGTTCAGGAAGGACTTCTTGACTAGTTTTGTGGCGATTTTCATAATCTCCTAAGTGACGAGATGATACTGCCTAGGCGAGCATCGTAGTACTTAGTACATTATCCTTATTAACATTATGTGATTGAGGTGAACTTGAACCCGAGCAAACTTAGGCAATTGTAATCTTCATTTTTTTATGATGATTTAATTAGTATAATTTCTCTTCTGGAGAATGAGTATTTTTTGGAAGAAAAGGAAAGTAGAGGCATTGATTGCTGGATTTATTCGAGAGTTTAGAAACTTGATAATCCTACATATCGATTGGTTTTCCTCTTTGTAGCCGAGAGGTGTGATAGTCGTTCATATGTTATATTCATAAAAGGAGTTGCACCATTTAGGCATTTATTCTTCTTGAATGTCGAACGGACTCATTAGAGTTTATGGTTCAACATGACGTTTGACAGTGATGGTTACCGAGCATGCTGGTGTAGACTCTTTTAAATATTTCATTGTCTGTATTCTTATTTTGTTGCTTGCCATTGCTTGTTGTTTGTTATTGCTTGTTGCTTGTTGTTGTTGCTACTGCTTGTATTTGTTTGCTATTATTTTTTGCTTGCTATTCTTTTTTGTTTGCTATTGTTTTGTATGCTTGCTTTGTTTGTTTTTTGATATTGTTTTGTATTCTTGCTTGTTGCTTGCTATTGTTTGGCGCTGTTGTTGCTACTAATTGACCTTGTTTGTTGTCGCTATTGGTTGACTTTGATGTTGGATGATTTTATTGTTGCTGATTGCTTGATTTCTTGTCTAATGATTCAGAATCAATAACGATCGGGAATAGGGTATGTATAGTTAAATAAATCGTATCGGTCTTATATGTGTGACCATATATGGTATTGATCTTATATCAATGATTGTACATTGTATTGGCCTTATATTGGTGGCATTGCAGATCATTGGCCTTATATTAGTGGCTATGCCTATTATTGGATCGAGATAGATGTCTGAGTACGTTAGTGTACTGACCCTATTTATCTACAATTGTTGGATCACGATAAGTGTCCATTGTTGACTCCACCCATCAGTAATGACAGGTATTGATTTGTATTCCTTAGATATCTGGAATAGATCGCATATCATCCATACTTGCTATGGTGCGAGATAGGATCTATATGAGTCCACTACCATTTGATGTGTCTCGAAGATAGTGGTACATTTTTAATCTGACTCACTTGAGCTTACTCCCCAATTGATTTTCATGTATGATAATAGTAGTAGGTTACTACATTAAGGTTATACATATTTGAATTCCATGTTAGTGCAATCCTCTAGGTATAGTACAATTAGGTACTTAAGAGCTGATATATAACTATTTAAATACTTATTTGCTTTGATTGGCATTTAAATATTAAGAAGCTTTCTTAAGAGAGATATGAATTTTTGGGAATGTGGGATGACGTAGGTCATCGCTTATTTCCTAATATGTGATGCATTCTAATTTGGGAGTTCCGTAGTGCTAATAGCAAAAGGGAAGGTACAATTGAAATTTTCCAAAATTGAGATTCGGGAAGTTTGGTCAGTCCTGTTACTTTCTCATACTCATGTGAATTTCTGGAATGAAATTCTTTTAAGGAGGGGAGAATGTAACGTCCTATAATTCTAACGATCAAATATTTAAATGATTGATTTAAATATTTAATCTTTAAGCAATGGAATGCCTCTTACACTCATTTTTTACAATCAAGTGAATTAAGCTTGATACACCGGTGGTTGAGTTTATTTTTCCGACATGAGTAAAATGAGTATAAACTTGACTATGTTTGGAGACTTTGGGAATTTGGAGGGAATAGTGATTTTGAGTGGATGAGATGAATTTGGGCTAAGCTCCTTTACTTAACTTATATGAGGCTAATCATCTCATAATCTTTCATTCTCAATTTCATTTCACGTTCCTCTTCTTCTGCTTTCTCCTAATCTTTCGCTAATCATTCCATACTCCTTCCTTAATCCCCGTGCCCTGACCCATCTAAATAAATTTCCTAAAATTAAATAAAAATCACCATAATTCCTCTTTTCTAATTCTCTAAAAACCCGCAAAGGGATGGCATGAATTGGAGTTTAAATGTGGATTTCAAATTTAAAGTAAGCAAGAATTTGGTTTTTCATGATTAGAGCTTGGCATGGGTTTAAACAAGGTGAGTGGGATGATTCTTCTATTAAACTTGTGTATTTACTTCCTTAATTCATTCATTTATAATTATGAAATGTTTCCTGGAGATTTGACCAGGCAACTAGTACTCGGAGAAGTACTCGGCATCCATAATGCTCGGCATCCGTAGTGCTCGGCATCCAGAAGACTCGGCGTCAAGTAGTGTTCGACGTTCGGCGTAATACTCGGCATCAGTAGTACTCGGCATACAAAACTACTCGGCGTCAACTGGCACTCGGCGTCAACCAATGCTCAGCGTCAGCTAGCGTTCGGCATCAATAGAACTCGGCGATAGGAATACTCGGCGACAGGAGTGTTCGGCATAAAGCAGAACTCAGCAGCAGGAGTACTCGGCAACGGGCATACTCGGCATCCAGGAGACGTTCGGTGTACATTACTATTCAACATGACACTATCGTTCGGCCATCATGCATCATTCGACCAAAAGCTTCAGATAGAGTTGCGATCGGCTTCAGCTGCAACCATCATGCACTTCCCACACAATCGAACGAACCATCCAGCACAGAGAGGACTGTTCAGCATGGAAGGGACCGTTCGGCACGGAAAGGACTGTTCGGCGTCAAAGCGTTCGGCATACCTGGTTCGGCATGCAGCGAACACTACACCTGGGCTAGAGCGTTCGGCTACCAAGCCCACATGGGAAGTCCAGCCCATCTTTGTCTATAAATAGAGGGGCATGGTCACAGTGAAGAGGATCCTTTTTTGGAGAGAACACCGGGGAGACTCTGCCATTTTTGAGACTCATCTTCTCTACTTAACAACTTCATTCAAGCATTTGATTCACGAATTGTATTTGTAATCAACAATAAGGAAGATCAATAAAGTTTAATCTCAAAGTGGACGTAGGCAATTACGCTGAACCACTATAAATTTGGTGTCCTTACTTTCTGCATTTAAATTAGCATTGTCTTCTCTGTTTAATTTATCTTCATCACTTATATCTCTACACAATCTTTCTCTACGAGGTTAGTGACCAATTTTGGTGCTAACACTTTGGTGCTTTCACTGAGAATTGAATTCTCAGACCTCAAGGATCTGCTTTGAAGTTACTGGGTTGAACAAATCCCCCAAAGAAGATCCGACTCACTGATAGGACATCCGTTGATTCTACTCAGAGTTCATACCAATAACTCTACAATGGCAGGACCACGTACCAGGTCAGCTTCTCATAATGCGGATGCCCGCGAGACTGCTAGCGTGAAACAAGCAGGACCTAGCAATCAACCAGCGATTCCGAGTGCAGGAATTGCCGCTCAAGAACAGACTCCAGTTGTCACCAGAGTAGAGTTCAATGACTTGATGAGAGAACTTAGGGAAAGCAGGAGACAACTAGGAGAGCAGATGCCAGCTAACGCCAACCTGATGGCACAACTCACTCAACAGCAGCAACAGAATGCTGGGGGCAATACCGCTCCTTACTCTTCATCTGACAGCTCAACTTCCTCTGATGAACCTCCCAGGCGCAGACGACGTAAGACTGAAGCTGCACGAGCAGAAGCTGATGTTCAAACAGCTGGAGACCGTAACCAAGCAAGAGCTGGAAACTTCAGGACCGGAGTGCAAACGGAGGATGGAGGCCCAGGCCATCAAAACGCTAACGATGTCGAACCCCAAGACGCGCGACTGGCAGATCACCAAGAGAGGAGGCATCAACATGGACAGGCACATAGAACAGACCTTAACCTCCTGCCTTCCATACAGACACCAGATCTGACAGCCATGATCAGGCAATTGATGAAAGAAAATCAGGGCTTATCGAATGATGACTGGGGAGTGTCAAGAAGTCATACCCCATTCACGGATGTTGTGTTGCAGGCGGCGTACCCCAGGAAGTTTAGTATGCCTACTATCCCTGCATATGAAGGGAAGACTGACCCCAGACAGCATGTCATGAGGTACGAATGGATGATGGATTCAGCTAGAGCAAATGATGCCACCAAGTGTAGATGCTTTCCGATTACTCTCTCTGGGATCACTACTATGTGGTTCACCCGACTTCCTCCGAGGTCCGTATCAAATTTCGAAGAGTTGGCAAGGAAGTTTATTGAGCAGTTCAGAATACACACTACACGCCCAAAAGACGTAATGTCTCTGTCAAGTGTAATCCAAAATCCCGGGGAGTCATTGAAGGAATATTTACAGAGATTACACATTGCGGCAACTGAAGTCAGTAACCCCAATGACCATGCAATTCTGATGGCTGTAATGAGAGGTGTGGATCCAGATTCTGAGTTCGGAGACTGGTTGGCAGGAAAACCTCCGACTACGCTAGAGCGTTTCTACTCAAAGGCACACCAATTCATAAGAAGAGAGGAAGCTAGGTGGGTACGACGAGATAAGGCACTAGGACCTGTCCAAGAATCTATGAAGAGCAACATTGCTATGAAGCAGTTCGGAGACAACTCGGGAAAGGTCCAAGTCAATGTCCAGAATAAGCTTGGGCAGTCTAAGGAGTCCGGAGGAAGAAATCAAGGGAAGAAGAGAGAAGCGGGGAAGTGGAAGTCGAGAATTCCAAGCTACAGCGAGTATACTCCGCTGAACGCACCGCTTGAGAACATTTACCTATCCACCTGCAATACTTTTCAATACAGAAAGCCACGTCCAAAAGAATCAACCGAGGAACAGAAGCGGACCGGGAAATATTGTCGCTTCCATGAGACTTATGGGCACAATACGGAAGAGTGCAGACACCTGCACGACGCTATCGAGAAGTTGATCAGGCAAAAGAAGTTGCAAGAATTTGTGAAGGATCCACAGGAAGGAGGACAGGGAACGTCCAACCCAGGTCGTGCACCAGCTCCGCGTCATCCCGAGGAGCCTGTCCGAACCGTAGGTAGACTAGTCATAAATACAATTATCGGCGGACCTCACCCCGCGGATAAGAATTGGCAAGAGATGGAGCGATATGCAAGTTCCCTGAAGCATGCCGATTTTGAGTGTTATTCGAACGTGGAGGATGGGACCCCTGCTAAGCAGCAGCGCGTAATGACAGACGATATTGTGTTCAGAAACAGAGATGCTGATCAAGTAGAGGCTCTGACCATCGACCCGATGGTCATATCTGCAACGATCGGACCAGCATATGTAAAAAGAATTCTGATTGATTGCGGGAGTTCTGTCAACATAATCTTCAAGAAGGCTTACGACCAAATGAAAATGGAAACAAAAGACCTGAAAGCATCCAAAGCTCGTATTCACGGCTTTAACGGCGCTGCGACCGATGCAGTGGGATATGTCGAGTTGCCAGTTGAACTGGGACAAGGCGAGCGTCGGAGAGTGCGAATTCTACCCTTTGTAGTTTTGGATGTGGATTCTCCATATAATGTTTTCTTGGGCCGGCCGGCCCTGGCTGAGTTTAGGGCAGCATTAGCCTCGTGGTGTTTAACTTTGAAGTTCCCAACTGACAAAGGAGTAGGTATCGTCCATGGCGATCAAGCAGCTGGTCGTTCCTGTTATGTGGCTGAGCTCCAAGAGGCCCATCGGAGGGAGAAGGGAAAGGTTGCGGACAATCTCATTCGCATCCTTAATATGGATAATTGACAAGTAGTGCCCGAGCCCTGGCTCGGGCATAGTTCTCGGATCTTCGGAGATATAGATCCGAGAGACGACGATGAGAAACCCAGGGAAGAGAAGGCGGCGCCAGCTGAATTAACAGTTGACATTTCAGTTAGCCGTGACGACCCCTCGCGAATACTGAAGATCGGATCACAGCTTGGCCCAGTGATGACTGAAGACCTTAGCGACTTCCTCCGGGCGAATCTTGATGTTTTTGCCTGGACGCATTCTGATATGTGTGGGATTTCCCCTGCCATCACGAGTCATATGTTGAACATAGACCGGAAATACGTTCCAGTCAAACAAAAAAGGAGAGGAATGGATCCGAAGAGGTCCGCCGCTCTCGGAGAGGAGGTGGACAAACTCAAAGCAAATGGGTTCGTCCGCGACGCCCTCTACCCTGAATGGGTATCCAACCCTGTGCTGGTGAAAAAGGCGAATGGGTAATGGAGGACTTGCGTAGATTATTCCGACTTGAACAAAGCATGCCCTAAGGACAGTTTCCCGTTGCCTAGGATCGATCAGTTGGTCGACTCCACCGCAGGACACGAGCTGTTGTCATTTATGGATGCATACTCAGGGTACAACCAAATCCTGATGCATATTCCGGACCAAGAACACACCAGCTTCGTGACAAATGTCGGACTGTACTGCTATGTAGTGATGCCCTTTGGATTGAAGAACGCATGGGCAACTTACCAGCGTTTAGTGAATCGAATGTTCAAGTACCAACTGGGTAAAACGATCGAAGTCTATGTGGATGACATGCTCGTGAAGTCACGACGGTCAAACGACCACATTCGAGACTTGGCTGAAATGTTCGACATACTCAGGTTTTACGGGATGAAGATCAACCCTCTGAAGTGTTCCTTCGGCGTGGCATCGGGGAAGTTTTTGGGATTCATCGTCAATGCTAGGGGAATTGAAGCCAACCCAGAGAAGACCAAGCTATTCGAGATGTGCAAGCGCCCAGGACTATAAAGCAAGTGCAGAGTTTGAATGGAAAAGTAGCTGCGCTAAGTCGATTTATATCCAGGGCAACTGACAAGTGAATCCCATTCTTTGATATAATAAAGAAGGGGAAGAGAAATTTTGAATGGACGTCTAGTTGTGAGGAAGCATTCCAGAATCTGGTGAGGCATCTGGAGAGTCCACCAATGCTGTCAAAACCAGTTGACCACGAAATGTTATATGTATACTTGGCTGTATCCCCACATGCGATAAGTGCGGCTTTGGTTCGTGAGGAGGATCGAGTCCAGAAGCCGGTATATTATGTTAGCAAGCGTTTAACGGGGGCAGAGAGGAATTACCCTAAGATCGAGAAGTTGGCTTATTGCTTGGTGATTACATCACGTAAGCTGCGCCCATACTTTCAAGCACATTCAATCGGTGTTTATACCGATTAACCCCTTAGGCAAGTACTCCAACGGCCGGAAACTTCTGGAAGGTTGCTAAAATGGAACATCGAGTTGAGCCAATTCGATATCGCCTACTTACCACGGAGAGCCATCCGAGGGCAAGCGTTAGCAGATTTCATCGCTGAGTTTACCATACCCGTCAAACCGAATGATCATGACATCATTCCCCACGTTCGATGGAAATTATACACTGACGGTGCATCAAGCGACCATTGCTCCGGCGCGGGCATAGTTCATATAACTCCGGAAAACCGATCAATCTGTTATGCCCTAAAGCTTGATTTCCCGGCTACAAATAACGAAGCAGAATATGAAGCACTGATCGCTGGCTTGAAGCTCATCAGGGAACTCGGGATCAAATCAGTCGAAATCTTTTGTGACTCACAGTTGGTGGTTTACCAAGTACGGGGAGACTACCAAGCAAAGGGACGAAAGCTCGCTCCGTACCTTGTTCAGGTCCAAGAACTACTCTCGAATCTCGAGCGTTATGACATTTCACATGTCCCGCGTGAACAGAACAAAGAAGCCGACTTGTTGGCTAAGTTTGCGAGTACCGGCGATGCGCAGCAAATGGGATTGTATCCCGTTGAAGCCTTGCATGCCCCGAGCATAGACGAGATAAAAGTCGATCGTGTGTTGGAAATGGAGATCGAGAAGGAATCGTGGATAACCCCATTCAAACTGTACCTAACGATCGGAGCCTTACCAGAAAAAAGAAGCGAAAGACGACAAATCCTTCGAAAGGCCACGCGATACGTAATGCAGGATGGGTCAATCTATCGAAATGGATTCTCAGTCCCATTATTACGATGCATCGCTCATGATGAGACAAAACAGGTCTTAAGAGAAGTTCATGAAGGGGAATGTGGTGACCATACTGGGGGGCAAACGCTAGCAAAGAAGATCCTCCGCTATGGATATTACTGGCCAACCGTAAACCGGGACGCTGCAAACTACGCGAGAAAGTGTGACAAGTGTCAAAGATACGCGAAAATCCCGAGGACTCCATCAACAGAACTCACGCAAATGGTTAGTCCCTGGCCGTTTGCGATCTGGGGGTTCGACATAATCGGCTCTTTGCCTATATCCAAAGGTGGTGCGAAATACGCGATAGTTGGAGTTGACTATTTCACAAAGTGGGCTGAGGCAGAGCCTTTGGCCACAATCACCTCTAAGAAGGTCATTAACTTCGTTGTACGAAACATTATATGCCGTTTTGGCCTTCCTCGCACCATCATTACGGACAACGGGACGCAATTCTAAAGCAGAGAGTTCAAAGAGTTCTGTTTGAAGTACGGTATCGAGAAGAAGTTCGCCGCCGTTGCACACCCGAAAGCTAACGGACAAGTCGAGGCCGTCAACAAAATAATCAAGTCCATACTGAAGAAGCGCCTGGAGAAGGTTGGAGGCAGGTGGGTAGATGAACTCCCGACAGCATTATGGGCATATAGAACTACCCACAAGTCCGCGACCGGCCACACTCCATTCGCCTTGGCATACGGCTCCGAAGCTGTTATACCCGTGGAACTTGAAGTTCCATCACACCGGGTGACATACTATGATCCCAAGATGAACCAGAATCTCTTGTTGGAATCACTGGACTGCATCGACGAAAAGCGTGAAGAAGCTGAATTAAGGGCGGCAGCGCATAGACATCGAGTCAAGCGTTACTACGACGGCAGAGTCCGCCCAAGGATCTTTGATGTGGGTGATCTCGTTCTGAAACGAGTCTTCCTGGTACCATCACGCATGAATCCCAACTGGGAAGGTCCGTACGCCATTGAACGGAAGCTTGGAGAGGGAACATTCAAGCTAGCAACCGTAGATGGCACGACACTCCCCCGAGCATGGAACAGTGAACATCTACGGCACTATTACATTTAGCATGTTTTCTTTCTTGTCTTAGGCACTGTTATTTCCTGCATGCTTCCATTCAGTCATAACTTAGTTTCTTTTTAAAGTTGTAATCGAGCAGTTTAGTTGATTTTCATTAATAAAGGCTTGAAGCCGTATTTCCCTTGAATCACTAACGTTTCTATATCTCATAATTGAATGACGAACTACATTATCTTGTACGACGTACGGACTCGTATAAACAATTTCAAATCTTCGGATCCCCAAAACGCGGAGCGGAGTACTCTAAGTTCCCGGAGCGCGGACTAGAGTATAAACGATTTCAAATCTCTGGATCCCCAGAACGCGGAGCGGAGTACTCTAAGTCCCCGAATCGCGGACTAGAGTATAAACGATTTCAAATCTCCGAATCCCCAGAGCGCGGAGCGGAGTACTCTAAGTCCCCGGAGCGCGGACTAGAGTATAAATGATTTCAAACCTCCGAATCCCCAGAGCGCGGATCGGAGTACACTAAGTCCCCGGAGCGCGGACTAGAGTATAAACGATTTCAAACCTCCGAATCCCCAGAGCGCGGATCGGAGTACTCTAAGTCCCCGGAGCGCGGACTAGAGTATAAACGATTTCAAATCTCCGAATCCCCAGAGCACGGAGCGGAGTACTCTAAGTCCCCAGAGCGCGAACTAGAGTATAAACGATTTCAAATCTCCGAATCCCCAGAGCACGGATTGGAGTACTCTAAGTCCCCGGAGCGCGGACTAGAGTATAAACGATTTCAAATCTCCGAATCCTCAGAGCGTGGAGCGGAGTACTCTAAGTCCCCGGAGCGCGAACTAGAGTATAAACGATTTCAAATCTCCGAATCCCTAGAGCGCGGAGCGGAGTACTCTAAGACCCCGGAGCGCGGACTAGAGTATAAACGATTTCAAACCTCCGAATCCCCAGAGCGCGAATCGGAGTACTCTAAGTCCCCGGAGCGCGGACTAGAGTATAAACGATTTCAAATCTCCGAATCCCCAGAGTGCGGAGCGGAGTACTCTAAGTCCCCGGAGCACGGACTAGAGTATAAACGATTTCAAGTCTCCGGATCCCCAGAACGTGGAGCGGAGTACTCTAAGTCCCCGGAGCGCGGACTAGAGTATAAACGATTTCAAATCTCCGGATCCCCAGAGCGCGGAGCGGAGTACTCTAAGTCCCTGGAGCGCGGACTATATTATAAATGATTTCAAATCTCCGGATCCCCAAAACGCGGAGCGGAGTACCCTAAGTCCTCGGAGCGCGGACTAGAGTATAAACGATTTCAAACCTTCGAATCCCCAGAGCGCGGATCGGAGTACTCTAAGTCCCCGGAGCACGGACTAGAGTATAAACGATTTCAAATCTCCGAATCCCCAGAGCACGGAGCGGAGTACTCTAAGTCCCCAGAGCGCGAACTAGAGTATAAACGATTTCAAATCTCCGAATCCCCAGAGCGCGGAGCGGAGTACTCTAAGTCCCCAGAGCGCGAACTAGAGTATAAACGATTTCAAATCTCCGAATCCCCTGAACGCGGATCAACTTACTCTAAATCCCTAGAGCGCAGATTTAGGGAAAAGTCCAAGTACTCGAGAGATGTAGTACAAGAAATATGCCACGTCTGGAGATGTTCGAACATCACGAAAATGGACCGGGAGATGATGCGACTCATAAGAACATGAGCTGCGACTACAGTTAATCAGCAGACAAAAGAAAAAGCAAGAGAGTCATTCAAACAAAAAGAAACTAAACTTCATTTCAGTAGTTCAAAATGGGGTTACACAGTTACTCCTACAAAACTCAGAGTTGAGAACTTATCTATACAAGCTACAAGCTACAAAGATAAAAACAACTACAAGACTTAAGCAAGATGCTCGTTGAACGAGCGTATCGATTATTTCTTTGGCTTCTTCTTCTTGTCCTCCTTTGTTTTTTCCGACGACTCTTCTCCCTCACGTTTTTTCTTGGATTTCTTGCTTTCTACAGAAGCGGAGTCAGGAGTAGGAGATGGGACTTCCAGTGGTTTGGACCTGCCCGGGAGAATGATTTTCAAAGGTCTGTTCCGAGGATCGGTGAGTTCCAGAATTTCAGGTTCAATTTTGACCTCGACCTTTTTCTTCTCCTCTGCGGCGAGGCGGTCCTTCATGCTCATCTGTGAAGTATGCTCAGAGGCGCCGGTGATTTCAATTTCATCGCTTCCTTCGGCGGGAGATGAAGTGTCAAGCTTATCGTCATCTAGCGCCTCAATCACTTGAGCATCGGGACCAGGAATCACTCCCGCGTGGACATCATCGCTAGTTTTCTCTGCCTCCTCCTTGGCGTCATCGCTCCTTGGATTTGGCTCGGCGTCATAACAACCTACATGAAAACATAAAGGATGGGCGTTAGAACGAGTAACCACCGCTGAAAAATGACGGGATCTTTCAACTTTTAGAGAAAGAAGAATTTCCTACCAGGTTCTGGTTGGCTATCGGTGGCGCATGGGGTTTCACCCTCTAGGATAGGGGATAGCACATGAGCACCGAGCCCGGGATCTTCGAGGTTATAACCAGCATGCTGCTCGAATGGATCAAGTGTCGGCCGACCGACCGATTGAGCAGCGGGAGGAGCAGCAATATGAGGAGCAGAAGTATTGGCCCCGGACGGGCCAGCTTCATCATTTTTCTCTTTTGGAAGGGGAGAGCCTTTGCTATAAAGTACCAATGCTGCGGATAAATCCGATGGCTCATTCCCTCTAAGGAAGTCCTTCACCAAGGCATCCTCATTGACCTCTTCGGAGCCCGACTCGATCTTCCTGATCCTTATCAAAGTTTCCCAGGCCTCAGCTAGGGATTCGAGATAGCCGTTGCCCAAGAACGTTAAGTCGCGATGCATGAGGACGCGGGCTCCATATTCAGCAATCAACGGGTCAAACATGCATTTGACCTCTTCCCTGCCGGCTTATGTGGCCGCCTCGAGGCGAGAATCAATCTCCTCCGCAGCCTCTCTTTTGCCCTCCTCACGGGCCTCATCCTTCATTTTCTCAACCCCGGCAAGTTCGTCATCGAGCTTCGTTTTCAGGAGATGAGTAGCGACGATTTCATCACAGTATCGCTGTGATTCTTCTTGAGCAGCTACTTTGTCCCCCTTCTCCTTGGAGAGTAATTCTTTCAGCTCTCTGACTTGCACAACGAGCGCGTCCCTCTCTTTTTGGACAGAGTCTTTTTCTAGGTCGAGGGCACCGCTGCACTGGACTGCCTCATCAAGCTCCTTCTTGTGAGCCATCTCTAAGCGAGTAACTGCCTCAGCAGTATCTTTTGCGCTTTGTTCAGCGGCTTCCAGCTTTGACTTGTACGAAGCGAGCTCTACGTCTTGGTGCTCGATGATGTTTTTGTCGCAGCCAGCCTCCAGTTTCAGGCGATCAATCTCCTGTTGACGCTCAACGGACACCTCCGAGATCTTCTCCACCAAGTGCACAAACGCATCATGTTGAACATAGACGTCGTTATTGCAGGCAATGGCACTCTGCTTCACGTGCCCAGGAATGCGGTGAATAGCTGGGAGGAACTTCAAACCGTCAAAGCAAATTTTTGGAAACTTGGCCCGAAGATCGACCATCTTTTCCACGACAGTTGGATCAACCGCGGGAGTAGGGTAGGAGGCTTTGGAAGTTCTCCCCTTTTTCGTTGGTCTCGAACTTGCCTCGTACTCGATGAACCAGAGTGTTGTTCTCGAGGAGCATCAGAGTGGTAACCCTTCTGTGAAGTTTTCTCTTTATCCGGCACAGTTGGAGGAAGAGGATCACGGGACTGCGAAGATTGAGAATATGCCTTCTTGCGGTGAGACGACTCACGGGGACGATTGTCTCTATCTTCAAAATCGTCTCTGCCCCTGCGTCTGCCTGAACCAGAGTCCTGTCCAGAGTGATGAAATATGGAAGAGCCATGAAGGCGATCGAGTCCGTGAGAACGCCCCGTATCACTTGCAAAGAATGGAGATAACAACGAGTTAAGAAAAATCCGTGAGATAAGAAAAAACTTGAAGTGTATGATGGAATGCGTATGTGCGTGTGTGTCCCAGTGTCTCCCCCGACGGACCAGTTCTTTTGTCTTTGCTAATTGGAGTATTGTCTCCTTGGGTCGGGAGTTGAACTCCCGCGTTGCCTTTAGCGGGCGAAGAAAACTTGAGGGCTTCAGGATCGTCAAACCCGTAATTAAGAATATCATCGGGAATAGACAGGTTCGACAGGCCCCTCAGGGAACTTTCCAGGTGCTGCGAGGAAGCCTCTTTCTCAGGTGGGATAGGCATGACTTTTGAAGTGCCACCAACGTTCTCCTTCTGAACTTTATATTTTAACTTCTTCTTTCCCTTCGAAGGGGAGGATGACGTTTCAATGTCTTGGACTTCGACTGCCGGATTCCAAGCGGGACCCACATTCTCGCCTTGAGTCTCAAGAGCTTCGTCTTCTTTGCGCTCACCTTCTTCATGTGTATCGGGAGTGCGGCGCGACGACGATCCGGCCTGTTTTCTCCCTTTACCGGACGGAGGTTTGGGAATGGTGACACCTTCTGGAAGGCTGATCCGACAAGCAGGGGCTAGCAAGCCAAACCCCGACAATGATTCATTTGAGACGATAGTTCGGATGTCTCGTTCCTCGGCAGGAAGAGCTCTAATGACTTCAACAGCCTCAGAATATCCTCGGCCTTCCGGACGCGGGCTGATACCTAAAAAGATGAAACAAAGAGTTGGGAAAGGCATGACTCCGCTCAAATGCAAATAGTGACTCAGCAGAGAGACTTACTGCCTTTAACCCATCTCCTCGCAAAACCAGGAGGGCAGCGCACATAGAACCATTCCTGTTTATACAGGGCAAATTTACTGCATGCCCCTGTCAAGATTTGGCATTTGTGGTACGGCTCGAGGAACATGAAGAAAGGATTGTCTTTCCGTCTCTTGATCATATAAATGTATCTGATATCGCCAGCGGTTGGAGGTCTAGAGAAGACAGCCATGAAAAGTAAGTAGGTCCCGTATAGAAACGCATGTCCGTTCGGGTGCAGCTGCGACGAAGCTATATCAATATACTGCAATACATCCCGGAGAAATAAATTGAATGGAGGCACGCTGCCCACCCAACACATGAACTTGTTACAGGCGATATACCCGAATGGGGGCAGATGAGGACGATCGTGTCAAGAAGGGACCAACACATCGGCGAAAGGGATCCCATGAATGGAGCATATCCGTCGGAGAGCGGCTTCGTTGATCTTCGAAGCTTGTGAATCAATCAGATTGTCTAGAAGAATTGCTGCCTCCAGGGCATCAGGTGCTAAGTTGTGAGCAGGAGAAGTCAACGGATTAGAAGTATCAGCAGCTTCTGGCCTTGATGACGGCCCAGGCCTGTCGGATATAGTGGCGGAGCTAGACTTTCTTGTCATCCTCAATAAATAACGAACCTGGCAAAGTGCTTGAGAAAACTATACTTGAAAAACGTTGAACGTTAGAATTGGCAACACGAGTTTCCCCCCCCCCCACGTGGTGTGTGAACTAGTGCAAGCAATCGTGTACAAACAATAAAAATCTAAAGATTTCAAAGATACAAAAATGTGCTTCGAATCGTCGCCTTCGAAGACCGTCATCGCTGACCGTCTCAAAAAGCCCGTTAAGTCTACTAAAAGCTAGGGAGTTAATGATCCGGGTCAGTTCCACATGTTGGTGTACTTAGGACTTTGTCCTTGTATTGATTAGGCAAGGCAATTGTTCGTTCGGCATTTTACAGTGTTCGGCCTAGTATGTTTGTTCGGCAGGTCAGTTATTCAAAACGAATACTGTTCGGCATGTGCGTCTGTTCGGCAATTGTACTGTTCGGGCTAAGTTCTATTCGGCATGTGCGTCTGTTCGGCAATTGTACTGTTCGGGCTAAGTTCTATTCGGCATGTGTGTCTGTTCGGCATGTCAGTTGTCCGGCACAAATACTTTTCGGCATTTGAGTGTTGTTTGGCCTTAGTTCGTTCGGCTAAGTCATAGTGGCATTTTAATAAGCGCTAGGCCTGGGTTCGTTCGGCCAAGGTTGTGCTCGGCAACTTCCCATTCCACCGTCCGGCGCATGACGACATACGCCGGAGCAGCGCTAAGCTGACCAACACCTTTACCTCCTCCAACACCTTCTTTCTTTTTTCTTCCCTTTAACTTTGGTTTGACACGAGGAAGCTAAGCCCATAGGTGAACCTGATCATTCCTCCTCGCATCATCGTTCGGCAGTGAAGACGCGGTAAAGACGACCCACTCAAAGGCCTTCTACGTGACACACTCGGCCATCTCGTTTGAAATCTACTTGAATCGTACGAGAAAAGATACCTAGTTTGCAGATTGGAGATTGGGATGGAGTAGTTAAGTTTTAAATCCGGACGACTGAATAGAATTGAAATTCTTTGAGGAATGGCAGAAGTAAAAAAGTAAAGGGGAGAAGAAGGAAAAGTCCTGGTTTTATAGAGAAGGGAGGTGGAAGTCGAAGGGGCTATACCCGGTAGAACCGGTCAATACCACAGTGTTCGGCATCAGAGCAAAGTGTCGTTCGGCACATGAGGATTGTTCGGCTTCGAACGTATCGTTCGGCGTCCAGGCCACGCTCGTCACACACCTCCGTCATAGGCATTCTCGAGAAGGCATCACCAAGGAAAGTTGAACTAGATTCAAAGCGCATCACGTTCGGCCACGCGATACACTTTGGGGGGCAAGTGTTTCCTGGAGATTTGAGCAGGCAACTAGTACTCGGAGAAGTACTCGGCATCCATAGTGCTCGGCATCCGTATTGCTTGGCATCCAGAAGACTCGGCGTCAAGTAGTGTTCGGCGTTCGGCGTAATACTTGGCATCAGTATTACTCGGCATACAAAACTACTCGGCGTCAACTGGCACTCGGCGTCAACCAATGCTCAGCGTCAGCTAGCGTTCGGCATCAATAGAACTCGGCGATAGGAATACTCGGCGACAGGAGTGTTCAGCATAAAGCAGAACTCAGCAGCAGGAGTACTCGGCAACGGGCATACTCGGCATCCAGGAGACGTTCGGTGTACATTACTATTCAACATGACACTATCGTTCGGCCAGCATGCATCATTCGACCAAAAGCTTCAGATAGAGTTGCGATCGGCTTCAGCTGCAACCATCCTGCACTTCCCACACAATCGAACGAACCATCCAGGACAGAGAGGACTGTTCGGCATGGAAGGGACCGTTCGGCACGGAAAGGACTGTTCGGCATCAAAGCGTTCGGCATACCTGGTTCGGCATGCAGCGAACACTACACCTGGGCTTGAGCGTTCGGCTACCAAGCCCACTTGGGAAGTCCAGCCCATCTTTGTCTATAAATAGAGGGGCAGGGTCATAGTGAAGAGGATCCTTTTTTGGAGAGAACACCGGGGAGACTCTGCCATTTTTGAGACTCATCTTCTCTACTTAACAACTTCATTCAAGCATTTGATTCACTAATTGTATTTGTAATCAACAATAAGGAAGATCAATAAAGTTTAATCTCAAAGTGGACGTAGGCAATTACGCTGAACCACTATAAATTTGGTGTTCTTACTTTCTGCATTTAAATTAGCATTGTCTTCTCTGTTTAATTTATCTTCATCACTTATATCTCTACACAATCTTTCTCTACGAGGTTAGTGACCAATTTTGGTGCTAACAGTCTCCCCGGTGTTCTCTCCAAAAAAGGATCCTCTTCACTGTGACCCTGCCCCTCTATTTATAGACAAAGATGGGCTGGACTTCCCAAGTGGGCTTGGTAGCCGAACGCTTTAGCCCAGGTGTAGTGTTCGCTGCATGCCGAACCAGGTATGCCGAATGCTTTGACGCCGAACAGTCCTTTCCGTGCCGAACGGTCCCTTCCATGCCGAACAGTCCTCTCTGTGCTGGATGGTTCGTTCGATTGTGTGGGAAGTGCAGGATGGTTGCAGCTGAAGCCGATCACAACTCTATCTGAAGCTTTTGGTCGAATGATGCATGCTGGCCGAACGATAGTGTCATGTTGAATAGTAATGTACACCGAACTTCTCCTGGATGCCGAGTATGCCCGTTGCCGAGTACTCCTGCTGCTGAGTTCTGCTTTATGCCGAACACTCCTGTCGCCGAGTATTCCTATCGTCGAGTTCTATTGATGCCGAACGCTAGCTGACACTGAGAATTGGTTGACGCCGAGTGCCAGTTGACGCCGAGTAGTTTTGTATGCCGAGTACTACTGATGCCGAGTATTACGCCGAATGCCGAACACTACTTGACGCCGAGTCTTCTGGATGCCGAGCACTATGGATGCCGAGTACTTCGCCGAGTACTAGTTGCCTGGTCAAATCTCCAGGAAACACTTGCCCCCCAAAGTGTATCGCGTGGCCGAACGTGATGCGCTTTGAATCTAGTTCAACTTTCCTTGGTGATGCCTTTCGAGAATGCCTGTGACGGAGGTGTGTGACGAGCGTGGCCTGGACGCCGAACGATACGTTCGAAGCCGAACAATCCTCATGTGCCGAACGACACTTTGCTCTGATACCGAACACTGTGGTATTGACCGGTTCTACCGGGTATAGCCCCTTCGACTTCCACCTCCCTTCTCTATAAAACCAGGTCTTTTCCTTCTTCTCCCCTTTACTTTTTTACTTCTGCCGTTCCTCGAAGACTTTCAATTCTATTCAGTCGTCCGGATTTAAAACTTAACTACTCCATCCCAATCTCCAATCTGCAAACTAGGTATCTTTTCTCATACGATTCAAGTAGATTTCAAACGAGATGGCCGAGTGTGTCACGTAGAAGGCCTTTGAGTGGGTCGTCTTTACCGCGTCTTCACTGCCGAACGATGATGCGAGGAGGAATGATCAGGTTCACCTATGGGCTTAGCTTCCTCGTGTCAAACCAAAGTTAAAGGGAAGAAAAAAGAAAGAAGGTGTTGGAGGAGGTAAAGGTGTTGGTCAGCTTAGCGCTGCTCCGGCGTATGTCGTCATGCGCCGGACGGTGGAATGGGAAGTTGCCGAGCACTACCTTGGCCGAACGAACCCAGGCCTAGCGCTTATTAAAATGCCACTATGACTTAGCCGAACGAACTAAGGTCAAACAACACTCAAATGCCGAACAGTATTTGTGCCGGAAAACTGACATGCCGAACAGACACACATGCCGAATAGAACTTAGCCCGAACAGTACAATTGCCGAACAGACGCACATGCCGAATAGAACTTAGCCCGAACAGTACAATTGTCGAACAGACGCACATGCCGAATAGAACTTAGCCCGAACAGTACAATTGCCGAACAGACGCACATGCCGAATAGAACTTAGCCCGAATAGTACAATTGCCGAACAGACTCACATGCCGAACAGTATTCGTTTTGAATAACTGACCTGCCGAACAAACATACTAGGCCGAACACTGTAAAATGCCGAACAAACAATTGCCTTGCCTAATCAATACAAGGACAAAGACATAAGCACACCAACATGTGGAACTGACCCGGATCATTAACTCCCTAGCTTTTAGTAGACTTAACGGGCTTTTTGAGACGGTCAGCGATGACGGTCTTCGAAGGCGACGATTCGAAGCACATTTTTGTATCATTGAAATCTTTAGATTTTTATTGTTTGTACACGATTGCTTGTAGTAGTTCACACACCACGTGGGGGGAAAACTCGTGTTTCCAATTCTAACATTCAACGTTTTTCAAGTATAGTTTTCTCAAGCACTTTGCCAAGTTCGTTATTTATTGGGGATGTCAAGAAAGTCTAGCTCCGCCACTATATCCGATAGGCCTGGGCCGTCATCAAGGCCAGAAGCTGCTGATACTTCTAATCCGTCGACTTCTCTTGCTCACAACTTAGCACCTCATGCTCTGGAGGCAGCAATTCTTCTAGACAATCCGATCGATTCACAAGCTTCGAAGATCAACGAAGCCGCTCTCCGACGGATATGCTCCATTCATGGGATCCCTTTCGCCGATGTGTTGGTCCCTTCTCGACATGATCGTCCTTATCTGCCCCCAGTCGGGTATACCGCCTGTAACAAGTTCATGTGTTGGGTGGGCAGCGTGCCTCCGTTCAATTTATTTCTCCGGGATGTATTGCAGTATATTGACATAGCTCCGTCGCATCTGCACCCGAATGGCCATGCGTTTCTATACGGGACCTACTTACTTTTCATGGCCGTCTTCTCTAGACCTCCAACCGCTGGTGATATCAGATACATTTATATGATCAAGAGATGGAAAGACAGTCCTTCCTTCATGTTCCTCGAGCCGTACCACAAATGCCAAATCTTGACAGGGGCATGCAGTAAATTCGCCCTGTATAAACAGGAATGGTTCTATGTGCGCTGCCCTCCTGGTTTTGCGAGGAATCTAAACAGGAATGGTTCTAGGGGCAGGCAGACGTAGGGGCAGAGACGATTATGAAGATAGAGACAATTGTCCCCGTGAGTCGTCTCACCGCAAGAAGGCATATTCTCAATCTTCGCAGTCCCGTGATCCTCTTCCTCCAACTGTGCCGGATAAAGAGAAAACTTCACAGAAGGGTTACCACTCTGATGCTCCTCGAGAACAACACTCTGGTTCATCGAGTACGAGGCAAGTTCGAGACCAACGAAAAAGGGGAGAACTTCCAAAGCCTCCTACCCTACTCCCGCGGTTGATCCAACTGTCGTGGAAAAGATGGTCGATCTTCGGGCCAAGTTTCCAAAAATTTGCTTTGACGGTTTGAAGTTCCTCCCAGCTATTCACCGCATTCCTGGGCACGTGAAGCAGAGTGCCATTGCCTGCAATAATGACGTCTATGTTCAACATGATGCGTTTGTGCACTTGGTGGAGAAGATCTCGGAGGTGTCCGTTGAGCGTCGACAGGAGATTGATCGCCTAAAACTGGAGGCTGGCTGCGACAAAAACATCATCGAGCACCAAGACGTAGAGCTCGCTTCGTACAAGTCGAAACTGGAAGCCGCTGAACAAAGCGCAAAAGATACTGCTGAGGCAGTTACTCGCTTAGAGATGGCTCACAAGAAGGAGCTTGATGAGGCAGTCCAGCGCAGCGGTGCCCTCGCCCTAGAAAAAGACTCTGTCCAAAAAGAGAGGGACGCGCTCGTTGTGCAAGTCAGAGAGCTGAAAGAATTACTCTCCAAGGAGAAGGAGGACAAGGTAGCTGCTCAAGAAGAATCACAGCGATACTGTGATGAAATCGTCGCTACTCGTCTCCTGAAAACGAAGCTCGATGACGAACTTGTCGGGGTTGAGAAAATGAAGGATGAGGCCCGTGAGGAGGGCAAAAGAGAGGCTGCGGAGGAGATTGATTCTCGCCTTGAGGCGGCCGCAGAAGCCGGCAGGGAAGAGGTCAAATGCATGTTTGACCCGTTGATTGCTGAATATGAAGCCCACGTCCTCATGCATCGCGACTTAACGTTCTTGGGCGACGGCTATCTCGAATCCCTAGCTGAGGCCTGGGAAACTTTGATAAGGATCAGGAAGATCGAGTCGGGCTCCGAAGAGGTCGATGAGGATGCCTTGGTGAAGGAGTTCCTTAGGGGGAATGAGCCATCGGATTTATCCACAGCATTGGTACTTTATAGCAAAGGCTCTCCCCTTCCAAAAGAGAAAAATGATGAAGCTGGCCCGTCCGGGGCCAATATTTCTGCTCCTCATATTGCTGCTCCTCCCGCTGCTCAATCGGTCGGTCGGCCGACACTTGATCCATTCGAGCAGCATGCTGGTTATGACCTCGAAGATCCCGGGCTCGGTGCTCATGTGCTATCCCCTATCTTGGAGGGTGAAACCCCACGCGCCACCGATAGCCAACCGGAACCTGGTAGGAAATTCTTCTTTCTCTAAAAGTTGAAAGATCCCGTCATTTTTCAGCAGTGGTTACTCGTTCTAACTCCCATCTTTTATGTTTTCATGTAGGTTGTTCTGACGCCGAGCCAACTCCGAGGAGCGATGACGCCAAGGAGGAGGCAGAGAAAACTAGCGATGTTGTCCACGCGGGAGTGATTCCTGGTCCCGATGCTCAAGTTATTGGGGCGCTAGATGACGATAAGCTTGACACTTCATCTCCCACCGAAGGAAACGACAAAATTGAAATCACTGGCGCCTCTGAGCATACTTCACAGATGAGCTTGAAGGACTGCCTCGCCGCAGAGGAGAAGAAAAAGGTCGAGGTCAAAATTGAACCTGAAATTCTGGAACTCACCGATCCTCGGAACAGACCTTTGAAAATCATTCTCCCGGGCAGGTCCAAACCACTGGAAGTCCCATCTCCTACTCCTGACTCCGCTTCTCTAGCAAGCAAGAAATCCAAGAAAAAAATGTGAGGGAGAAGAGTCGTTGGAAAAAACAAAGGAGGACAAGAAGAAGAAGCCAAAGAAATAATCGATACGCTCGTTCAACGAGCATCTTGCTTAAGTCTTGTAGTTGTTTTTATCTTTGTAGCTTGTAGCTTGTATAGATAAGTTCTCAACTCTGAGTTTTGTAGGAGTAACTGTGTAACCCCATTTTGAACTACTGAAATGAAGTTTAGTTTCTTTTTGTTTGAATGACTCTCTTGCTTTTTCTTTTGTCTGCTGATTAACTGTAGTCGCAGCTCATGTTCTTATGAGTCGCATCATCTCCCGGTCCATTTTCGTGATGTTCGAACATCTCCAAACGTGGCATATTTCTTGTTCTACATCTCTCGAGTACTTGGACTTTTCCCTAAATCTGCGCTCCAGGGATTTAGAGTAATTTGATCCGGGTTCAGGGGATTCGGAGATTTGAAATCGTTTATAATCTATTCCGCGCTTTGGGGACTTAGAGTACTCCGCTCCGCGCTCTGGGGATTCGGAGATTTGAAGTCGTTTATACTCTAGTTCGCGCTCTGGGGACTTAGAGTACTCCGCTCCGCGCTCTGGGGATTCGGAGATTTGAAATCGTTTATACTCTAGTCCGCGCTCCGGGGACTTAGAGTACTCTGATCCGCGCTCTGGGGATTCGGAGATTTGAAATCGTTTATACTCTAGTCCGCGCTCTGGGGACTTAGAGTACTCCGCTCCGCGTTCTGGGGATCCGGAGATTTGAAATCGTTTATACTCTAGTCCGCGCTCTGGGGACTTAGAGTACTCCGCTCCGCGCTCTGGGGATCCAGAGATTTGAAATCGTTTATACTCTAGTCCGCGCTCCGGGGACTTATAGTACTCCGCTCCGCGTTCTGGGGATCCGGAGATTTGAAATCGTTTATACTCTAGTCCGCGCTCCGGGGACTTAGAGTACTCCGCTCCGCGCTTTGGGGATTCGGAGATTTGAAATCGTTTATACTCTAGTCCGTGCTCCGGGGGATTAGAGTACTCCGATGCATGCTCTGGGGATTCGGAGGTTTGAAATCATTTATACTCTAGTCCGCGCTCCGGGGACTTAGAGTACTCTGCTCCGCGCTCTGGGGATTCGGAGATTTGAAATCGTTTATACTCTAGTTCACGCTCTGGGGACTTAGAGTACTCCGCTCCGCGCTCTGGGGATTCGGAGATTTGAAATCGTTTATACTCTAGTCCGCGCTCCGGGGACTTAGAGTACTCCGATCCGCGCTCTGGGGATTCGGAGATTTGAAATCGTTTATACTCTAGTTCGCGCTCTGGGGACTTAGAGTACTCCGCTCCTCGCTCTGGGGATTCGGAGATTTGAAATCGTTTATACTCTAGTCCGCGCTCCGGGGACTTAGAGTACTCCGATCCGCGCTCTGGGGATTCGGAGTTTTGAAATCGTTTATACTCTAGTCCGCGCTCCGGGGACTTAGAGTACTTCGCTCCGCGCTTTGGGGATTCGGAGATTTGAAATCGGTTATACTCTAGTCCGCGCTCCGGGGACTTAGAGTACTCCGCTCCGCGTTCTGGGGATCCGGAGATTTGAAATCGTTTATACTCTAGTCCACGCTCCGGGGACTTAGAGTACTCCGCTCCGCGTTCTGGGGATCCGGAGATTTGAAATTGTTTATACGAGTCCGTACGTCTTACAAGATAATGTAGTTCGTCATTCAATTATGAGATATAGAAACGTTAGTGATTCATGGGAAATACGGCTTCAAGCCTTTATTAATGAAAATCAACTAAACTGCTCGATTACAACTTTAAAAAGAAACTAAGTTATGACTGAATGGAAGCATGCAGGAAATAACAGTGCCTAAGACAAGAAAGAAAACATGCTAAATGTAATAGTGCCGCAGATGTTCACTGTTCCATGCTCGGGGGAGTGTCGTGCCATCTACGGTCGCTAGCTTGAATGTTCCCTCTCCTAGCTTTCGTTCAATGGCGTACGGACCTTCCCAGCTGGTATTCATGCGTGATGGTACCGGGAAGACTCGTTTCAGAACGAGATCACCCACATCAAAGATCCTTGGGCGGACTCTGCCGTCGTAGTAACGCTTGACTCGATGTCTATGCGTTGCCGCCCTTAATTCAGCTTCTTCACGCTTTTCGTCGATGCAGTCCAGTGATTCCAACAAGAGATTCTGGTTCGTCTTGGGATCATAGTATGTCACCCGGTGTGATGGAACTTCAAGTTCCACGGGTATAACAGCTTCGGAGCCGTATGCCAAGGCGAATGGAGTGTGGCCGGTCGCGGACTTGTGGGTAGTTCTATATGCCCATAATGCGTCGGGAGTTCATCTACCCACCTGCCTCCAACCTTCTCCAGGCGCTTCTTCAGTATGGACTTGATTATTTTGTTGACGGCCTCGACTTGTCCATCAGCTTTCAGGTGTGCAATGGCGGCGAACTTTTTCTCGATACCGTACTTCAAACAGAACTCTTTGAACTCTCTGCTTTCGAATTGCGTCCCGTTGTCCGTAATGATGGTGCGAGGAAGGCCGAAACGGCATATAATGTTTCGTACAACGAAGTTAATGACCTTCTTAGAGGTGATTGTGGCCAAAGGCTCTGCCTCATCCCACTTTGTGAAATAGTCGACTGCAACTATCGCGTATTTCGCACCACCTTTGGATATAGGCAAAGAGCCGATTATGTCGATCCCCCAGATCGCAAACGGCCAGGGACTAACCATTTGCATGAGTTCCGTTGATGGAGTCCTCGGGATTTTCGCGTATCTTTGACACTTGTCACACTTTCTCGCGTAGTCTACGGCGTCCCGGTTTACGGTTGGCCAGTAATATCCATAGCGGAGGATCTTCTTTGCTAGCGTTTGCCCCCCAGTATGGTCACCACATTCCCCTTCATGAACTTCTCTTAAGATCCGCTTTGTCTCATCATGAGCGATGCATCGTAATAATGGGACTGAGAATCCTTTTCGATACATTGACCCATCCTGCATTACGTATCGTGTGGCCTTTCGAAGGATTTGCCGTCTTTCGCTTCTTTTTTCTGGTAAGGCTCCGATCGTTAGGTACAGTTTGAATGGGGTTATCCACGATTCCTTCTCGATCTCCGTTTCCAACACACGATCGACTTTTATCTCGTCTATGCTCGGGGCATGCAAGGCTTCAACGGGATACAATCCCATTTGCTGCGCATCGCCGGTACTCGCAAACTTAGCCAACAAGTCGGCTTCTTTGTTCTGTTCGCGCAGGACATGTGAAATGTCATAATGCTCGAGATTCGAGAGTAGTTCTTGGACCTGAACAAGGTACGGAGCGAGCTTTCGTCCCTTTGCTTGGTAGTCTCCCCGTACTTGGTAAACCACCAACTGTGAGTCACAAAAGATTTCGACTGATTTGATCCCGAGTTCCCTGATGAGCTTCAAGCCAGCGATCAGTGCTTCATATTCTGCTTCGTTATTTGTAGCCGAGAAATCAAGCTTCAGGGCATAACAGATTGATCGGTTTTCCGGAGTTATAAGAACTATGCCCGCGCCGGAGCAACGGTCGTTTGATGCACCGTCAGTGTATAATTTCCATCGAACGGGGGGAATGATGTCGTGATCATCCGGTTTGACGGGTATGGTAAACTCAGCGATGAAATCTGCTAACGCTTGCCCTCGGATGGCTCTCCGTGGTAAGTAGGCGATATCGAATTGGCTCAACTCGATGTTCCATTTTAGCAACCTTCCAGAAGTTTCCGGCCGTTGGAGTACTTGCCTCAGGGGTTGATCGGTATAAACATCGATTGAATGTGCTTGAAAGTATGGGCGCAGCTTACGTGATGCAATCACCAAGCAATAAGCCAATTTCTCGATCTTAGGGTAATTCCTCTCTGCCCCCGTTAAACGCTTGCTAACATAATATACCGGCTTCTGGACTCGATCCTCCTCACGAACCAAAGCCGCACTTATCGCATGTGGGGATACAGCCAAGTATACATATAACATTTCGTGATCAACTGGTTTTGACAGCATTGGTGGACTCTCCAGATGCCTCACCAGATTCTGGAATGCTTCCTCACAACTAGACGTCCATTCAAAATTTCTCTTCCCCTTCTTTATTATATCAAAGAATGGGATGCACTTGTCAGTTGCCCTGGATATAAATCGACTTATCGCAGCTACTTTTCCATTCAAACTCTGCACTTGCTTTATAGTCCTGGGCGCTTGCACATCTCGAATATCTTGGATCTTCTCTGGGTTGGCTTCAATTCCCCTAGCATTGACGATGAATCCCAAAAACTTCCCCGATGCCACGCCGAAGGAACACTTCAGAGGGTTGATCTTCATCCCGTAAAACCTGAGTATGTCGAACATTTCAGCCAAGTCTCAAATGTGGTCGTTTGACCGTCGTGACTTCACGAGCATGTTATCCACATAGACTTCCATCGTTTTACCCAGCTGGTCCTTGAACATTCGATTCACTAAACGCTGGTAAGTTGCCCCTACGTTCTTCAATCCAAAGGGCATCACTACATAGCAGTACAGTCCGACATTTGTCACGAAGCTGGTGTGTTCTTGGTCCGGAATATGCATCGAGATTTGGTTGTACCCTGAGTACGCATCCATAAATGACAACAGCTCGTGTCCTGCGGTGGAGTCGACCAACTGATCGATCCTAGGCAACGGGAAACTGTCCTTAGGGCATGCTTTGTTCAAGTCAGAATAATCTACGCAAGTCCTCCATTTCCCATTCGCCTTTTTCACCAGCACGGGGTTGGATACCCATTCAGGGTAGAGGGCGTCGCGGACGAACCCATTTGCTTTGAGTTTGTCCACCTCCTCTCCGAGAGCGGCGGACCTCTCCGGATCCATTCCTCTCCTTTTTTGTTTGACTGGAACGTATTTCCGGTCTATGTTCAACATATGACTCGTGATGGCGGGGTAAATCCCATACATATCGGAATGCGTCCAGGCGAAAACATCAAGATTCGCCTAGAGGAAGTCGCTAAGGTCTTCAGTCATCGCGGGGCCAAGCTGTGATCCGATCTTCAGTATTCGCGAGGGGTCGTCATGGCTAACTGAAATGTCAACTGTTAATTCAGCCGGCGCCGCCTTCTCTTCCCTGGGTTTCTCATCGTCGTCTCTCGGATCTATATCTTCGAAGATCCGAGAACTATGCCCGACCAGGGCTCGGGCACTACTTGTCAATTATCCGTATTAAGGATGCGAATGAGATTGTCCGCAATCTTTCCCTTCTCCCTCCGATGGGTCTCTCGGAGCTCATTCACATAACAGGAACGACCAGCTGCTTGATCGCCATGGACGATACCTACTCCTTTGTCAGTTGGGAACTTCAAAGTTAAACACCACGGGGCTAATGCTGCCCTAAACTCAGCCAGGGCCGGCCGGCCCAAGAAAACATTATATGGAGAATCCACATCCAAAACTACAAAGGGTAGAATTCGCACTCTCCGACGCTCGCCTGGTCCCAGTTCAACTGGCAACTCGACATATCCCACTGCATCGGTCGCAGCGCCGTTAAAGCCGTGAATACGAGCTTTGGATGGTTTCAGGACTTTTTTTTCTTTTTCATTTGGTCGTAAGCCTTCTTGAAGATTATGTTGACAGAATTCCCGCAATCAATCAAAATTCTTTTTACATATGCTGGTCCGATCGTTGCAGATATGACCATCGGGTCGATGGTCGGAGCCTCTACATGATCAGCGTCTCTGTTTTTGAACACAATATCGTCTGTCATTACGCGCTGCTGCTTAGCAGGGGTCCCATCCTCCATATTCGAACAATACTCAAAATCAGCATGCTTCAGGGAACTTGCATATCGCTCCATCTCTTGCCAATTCTTATCCGCGGGGTGAGGTCCGCCGATAATTGTATTTATGACTAGTCTACATACGGTTCGGGCAGGCTCCTCGGGATGACGCGGAGCTGGTGCACGACCTAGGTTGGACGTTCCCTGTCCTCCTTCCTGTGGATCCTTCACAAATTCTTGCAACTTCTTTTGCCTGATCAACTTATCGATAGCGTCGTGCAGGTGTCTGCACTTTTCCGTATTATGCCCATAAGTCTCATGGAAGCGACAATATTTCCCGGTCCGCTTCTGTTTCTCTGTTGATTCTTTTGGACGTGGCTTTCTGTATTGAAAAGTATTGCAGGTGGATAGGTAAATGTTCTCAAGCGGTGCGTTCAGCGGAGTATACTCGCTGTAGCTTGGAATTCTCGACTTCCACTTCCCCGCTTCTCTCTTCTTCCCTTGATTTCTTCCTCCGGACTCCTTAGACTGCCCAGGCTTATTCTGGACATTGACTTGGACCTTTCCCGAGCTATCTCCGGACTGCTTCACAGCAATGTTGCTCTTCATAGATTCTTGGACAGGTCCTGGTGCCTTATCTCGTCGTACCCACCTAGCTTCCTCTCTTCTTATGAATTGGTGTGCCTTTGAGTAGAAACGCTCTAGCGTAGTCGGAGGTTTTCCTGCCAACCAGTCTTCGAACTCAGAATCTGGATCCACACCTCTCATTACAGCCATCAGAATTGCATGGTCATTGGGGTTACTGACTTCAGTTGCCGCAACGTGGAATCTCTGTAAATATTCCTTCAATGACTCCCCGGGATTTTGGATTACACTTGACAGAGACATTACGTCTTTTGGGCGTGTAGTGTGTATTCTGAACTGCTCAATAAACTTCCTTGCCAACTCTTCGAAATTTGATACGGACCACGGAGGAAGTCGGGTGAACCACATAGTAGCGATCCCAGAGAGAGTAATCGGAAAGAATCTACACTTGGTGGCATCATTTGCTCTAGCTGAATCCATCATCCATTCGTACCTCATGACATGCTGTCTGGGGTCAGTCTTCCCTTCATATGCAGGGATAGTAGGCATACTAAACTTCTTGGGGTACGCCGCCTGCAACACAACATCCGTGAATGGAGTATGACTTCTTGACACTCCCCAGTCATCATTCGATAAGCCCTGATTTTATTTCATCAATTGCCTGATCATGGCTGTCAGATCTGGTGTCTGTATGGAAGGCGGGAGATTAAGGTCTGTTCTACGTGCCTGTCCATGCTGATGCCTCCTCTCCTGGTGATCTGCCAGTCGTGCGTCTTGGGGTTCGACATCGTTAGCGTTTTGATGGCCTGGGCCTCCATCCTCCGTTTGCACTCCGGTCCTGAAGTTTATAGCTCTTGCTTGGTTACGGTCTCCAGCTGTTTGAACATCAGCTTCTGCTCGTGCAGCTTCAGTCTTACGTCGTCTGCGCCTGGGAGGTTCATCAGAGGAAGTTGAGCTGTCAGATGAAGAGCAAGGAGCGGGATTGCCCCCAGCATTCTGTTGCTGCTGTTGAGTGAGTTGTGCCATCAGGTTGGCGTTAGCTTGCATTTGCTCTCCTAGTTGTCTCCTGCTTTCCCTAAGTTCTCTCATCAAGTCATTGAACTCTACTCTGGTGACAACTGGAGTCTGTTCTTGAGCGGCAATTCCTGCACTCGGAATCGCTGGTTGATTGCTAGGTCCTGCTTGTTGCACGCTAGCAGTCTCGCGGGCATCCGCATTATGAGAAGCTGACCTGGTACGTGGTCCTGCCATTGTAGAGTTATTGGTATCAACTCTGAGTAGAATCAACGGATGTCCTATCAGTGAGTCGGATCTTCTTTGGGGGATTTGTTCAACCCAGTAACTTCAAAGCAGATCCTTGAGGTCTGAGAATTCAATTCTCAGTGAAAGCACCAAAGTGTTAGCACCAAAATTGGTCACTAACCTCGTAGAGAAAGATTGTGTAGAGATATAAGTGATGAAGATAAATTAAACAGAGAAGACAATGCTAATTTAAATGCAGAAAGTAAGAACACCAAATTTATAGTGGTTCAGCGTAATTGCCTACGTCCACTTTGAGATTAAACTTTATTTATCTTCCTTATTGTTGATTACAAATACAATTCGTGAATCAAATGCTTGAATGAAGTTGTTAAGTAGAGAAGATGAGTCTCAAAAATGGAAGAGTCTTCCCGGTGTTCTCTCCAAAAAAGGATCCTCTTCACTGTGACCCTGCCCCTCTATTTATAGACAAAGATGGGCTGGACTTCCCAAGTGGGCTTGGTAGCCGAACGCTCTAGCCCAGGTGTAGTGTTCGATGCATGTCGAACCAGTTATGCCGAACGCTTTGACGCCGAACAGTCCTTTCCGTGCCGAACGGTCCCTTCCATGCCGAACAGTCCTCTCTGTGCTGGATGGTTCGTTCGATTGTGTGGGAAGTGCAGGATGGTTGCAGCTGAAGCCGATCGCAACTCTATATGAAGCTTTTGGTCGAATGAAGCATGCTGGCCGAACGATAGTGTCATGTTGAATAGTAATGTACACCGAACGTCTCCTGGATGCCGAGTATGCCCGTTGCCGAGTACCCCTGCTGCTGAGTTCTGCTTTATGTCGAACACTCCTGTCGCCGAGTATTCCTATCGCCGAGTTCTATTGATGCCGAACGCTAGCTGACGCTGAGCATTGGTTGACGCCGAGTAGTTTTGTATGCCGAGTACTACTGATGTCGAGTATTACGCCGAACGCCGAACACTACTTGACGCCGAGTCTTCTAGATGCCGAGCACTACGGATGCCGAGCACTATGGATGCCGAGTACTTCTCCGAGTACTAGTTGCCTGGTCAAATCTCCAGGAAACAGAGACTCTGCCATTTTTGAGACTCATCTTCTCTACTTAACAACTTCATTCAAGCATTTGATTCACGAATTGTATTTGTAATCAACAATAAGGATGATCAATAAAGTTTAATCTCAAAGTGGACGTAGGCAATTACGCTGAACCACTATAAATTTGGTGTTCTTACTTTCTTCATTTAAATTAACATTGTCTTCTTTGTTTAATTTATCTTCATCACTTATATCTCTACACAATCTTTCTCTACGAGGTTAGTGACCAATTTTGGTGCTAACATGAAGTATTATGGAATGATTTGGAGATTTCTATGCTAGGGTTTAGAGTTGTATTAATGTTATAAACATATTTCCCTTAGCTAATTAATTGTTTAAGACCCTAATACTATGTTTTGAAAGTAGTTCGTAAGCCCTAGATTTGATTTGGGCTAATTGGGTGATTTATTGTGATGTTATTGTTTGATTTAGGATTAATAAGTAAATTAATGATGTGCATGTCATTAGAAAATATTAATTAATCCATTTGAATTGATTTGTAAAATGTTAGTAAGCTAATTTAGGTAGTTTGTGAACTCTACACATATTATTAAAGTAATTAGAAACTAATGAAGGTTGATTAGCATCTATAAAATAGTTTCATGATTTTATAATGAAGAATATATTTTATAAAATAGACATGAGAATTTATAAATAGTAAAGTGATGAATACTTGATTTTCAATGAGGCGAAATAAATATTTTAAAGGGCTAAATTGATTTACAAGCTTGTATTGTATTTTATAAAGTGATTTATAAGCAAGTATGATATTTTGTAAAGTAGTACGAGATTTTGTAAAATGGTATAAGGAGATGTTTCACTTTTATTGAAAAGATTTAGTAAATAAAAGTAAGTTTTGATTTAAGTAATAATTGAATTACTTATTCGAATATACCTGTACGTATATGTGCACGAGCGGGTATACGTATACATGCACTTAGAGATACACGACAATTAAAAATAAAGATAGTATTGTAGTTAGAATTGTTGTGTGATTGTTTTTTATATGGATATGTAATTGTTTGATTATATTGAAATATTATTGATTATAAGTCCTTTGCAGGCATTTCTCGTTGTCATAGCAACTATCGCGTGCCCAAAGTTGCGTTAGAGTATACAGGGCCGAGCAATCATTCCTGTTAAGTTCAAAATGTGATTTCTGTTTTGTTGTGCATTATGTGAGCATGTGTGCATAAGACGAGGAGGCCGTGTATGTCATTTTGGCATGTCAGAGGTAGCCGGGTCGCTATAATTTCCAGTAGAACTTTACTCGTGCAAGGAGTGGATTTTGCTATCGAAACCTATTTTTGCTTACTTATGAAATTCACTTCCAAAATGTCAACAAATGAACCATGGTAGATGTCCGATGGGATGAAGGTAGGCTCTAATAGCAAGACGACCCATCGAGCGAAACTCCAGAGGAAACAGCACGCGAATCGACATCAGTCCGGGGATTCTACTCCATGCCTAGGCTCACCACTTGGAACCTGTCAGTTCAGTCGACTAACTTGGTCCATTCAATCAACTGATTGCAAGGAAAATGTCTACCTCGGCCCTGGTTTAGTCGACTGAACGGCCCTTCAGTTGGTTGACCTACTATGCATTGTGCAAACTTCGAAACGTGGTAACTTTCGCATACGAAGTCGGATTGAGGTGAAGTTTGGTCCATTGTTCACCAATTTTTGAGGGTTACGACCTGTGAAATTTTGGTATATTTTGAAGTAATTTGATTTTGGAGCCCACATGGGACTTACCTCGGCACGAATTCCAAAATCGTAGATTTTGAGGTAGACTAGGAGGGTATACTGGAAGAGTATTATGACATTGAGGTTATGTATTCCATTTAGAAGGCGATTTATGTTAGTATGGGGTTTTGTTAGAGTTGTCCGATGGGTTTTTAGGTCGTTGCAACTGGAGCCGTGTGAGGCGATTCCATACGTTATATACGGAGTGAGTCCATACTCCAAGATTTCGACCTTGGAGTAGTATATGATTTGTTTGGTGTTGACTTATTATGGCATAACAAGGGTATGGACTTATGTGACCTACCGAAGGTGTGTACTCATGTGACCTACCTAGGTATCGACCTTGTTGTGGTGTACGTAGTGTGTTGTTGATGGCCATGACCCACTCGACATGGTCTTTTTAGGCTGTGAATAGATTTATTTTTTTGCGATCGCTTGGACATTTTTAGTTCCTATGCTATAATCTTACGAATATTTGGTCTTTGTAGTAGTGACCATTCGCATTATGGCGTACCTATTTTGTCTTAGCAGTAGTGACCATACGCATTGTGGCGTACCAATTTGGTTTTAGCAGTGTTAGTCCTTGAGAAGGATGGTTTTGATGACAACAATCTTAGGACTTATTATAAAATATAAATACTAACATTATAGTTTAGATATATATATATATATATGTATATGTATGTATATGCAGGATATAAACATGCAGGTACCAAGAATGAAGACTGTATAGTATAGAGATACAAGACTGATGAATTTAAAGATCAAAGATATCAAGATTGAAGACTCATGAGTATCAAGAAATCAAGTTATCAAGAGTTCAAGATTTTAATAGTACAAGATAAGTATTGAGTCTAGAATTATGTTAAAACTTCTTGAAAGCACTTACATCTTTATTCGAAATTTATTCGTGGAATGGAATCCACTTCGAGCCTGTTAAAGGGATGGAACCCTAGTGGGATGGAACCCACGACAATATCTAGTGGAACATATTGTAGTCCTATTTTGATATCCACTAATTTTATAAAAATGTTTTTCAAAGATATATCTCTTATTTTAAATGTTTTCAAAACCTTCTTTTCAAAAAGACATCTCGCTTGTTTGAAATATTTTAGCCTCAAAACTATCTTTATCATTTTTAATATTTCGATTTCAAAATTGTCATTGATTTTAAACTATCTCTTGTTTTAAATATTTAGCTTTAAAATATTTACTCATATTTAAATCGCTTTATAGATTAAGATTATATATATTAAAAATTACATTCTAAACTCTTTTATATGTTTAAACTATATTCAAATATATTTACAAAGTTTTAGAAATCGTTTTGACAAATTATAGAAACCAATTTTAATAAGAAAATCAAAATCACCAATTTTTCCTAGAGCATGTCGACATCCCTCAACCCCCCATGTCGACATGGTGCCGTTAAATTAAAAATTCAAATTTTCAAAAGAAGTGTCTATTCGTCGTATCCTTTCACGAATAGAAATGGTTGTTGATTTCCTATAAATACCAGTAGTTCTAAACGAATTTATCATCAAATTTCACTTGTTTTCTCTTCTCTTCATCTTCCACATTTATCCTAAAGAAATCCCAAACTATACTCTGCCGAAATACCAAGTGAATCAAACTTGATTATCTCTTGTTTGATTCTCTGCCACTCTCTCCATAAGATCTCAGTGCTATTCAGAGTTATAGGATTATTTGTAAATCAAACTGTTGAGTAAAAGGTACGGTTGAGCCATGAAATCAATTGGGTGTGATTGTTGCCCCGGAAATCGATTAGGTGATCTTGTGGCCTGGTAAATCAAGAGAGTTTGCCTTGGACTAAAATACAGGAGGGTGTACCTCGTGGCCTTGAAATCGAGGGTGTAATCTGGGAGATTATTTTTGATAAGAAATTCGTACGTTTGTGCGGGACTGGATGTAGGGTAACTCCGAACTAGTATAAAATCCTGGTGTGTTCTTCCCTTTACTGCTTTTATTTATTATTTGCATCTGTGTCTGATTCTGTGATTATATCTGTGTCTGTGAATTGCATTTGTTGGTGATTAAATTTACATAAGTTTCAAAAAGATTTGGAAAATCCACAAAACACTATTCACCCCCCCCCCTTTAGTGTTATTCTAGCCTTAAGATCCGTAATCCGCATTTTTCACAAGCAGTAGTTACCATACGCATTGCAGCTTACCTATCAAGTCTTAATAGTAGTGACCATATGCATGTAGTGTATCTTATTGATCTTAGCAGTAGTGATCATTGTTTTCGGATCACGTTTGATCACTGTATATTTGTACTATATTATTAGTAGTTTTAGGCTACTGTAGTGTGATTGATGATATTGTGTAACTTTTTGTTACAGGGGAAGAGCAGGATATGGTATGATCCTCTTTTTTTGAGATGGATTTACTATATTTGTTTGTATGTAATCCAGATTATCCCTGAGCCACGTTTGTGGAGAGGGTCGGCTGCGATTTAGTAATTCCTATTTATTTGTATATAGTTTTAATATACAGTATTTTGCGATAGTTCCCCTCACACCGAACTTATTATCTGGCCTACATTTTGTCTTTATATGCTTATGTCATGACAACTCTCGGGTACTCGATTGAGTAGTTTTGGAGTCGGGTGCTTTTGGGGTTACGCTATCAGAGTGTGCAATTGGAGCATTTTGGAGGCGTCGCATCGATACTTGGAGATATATATACTTGTTATTTCATTTATACATGACAGACCGATTGTTTATATACAAGAATGTTGTATCGGATATTTATTCAGAAATCATTTTTTATTTTGGAGTTGATGTATTCTGACTATTCTGTACCGATATTTATTTCTCAGTTGCTTCTGCGAGTGCAGTCTCTCATGTATTGTTATTCTATTCTATTCACGTATATTCAGTATATTTTATATTTTCATTCCATTATGAGATCTTATTGATGTCTTTGTTTAGTGTTTTATTCTAATTTTACCCTAACGATTTGTATTTTATTGCATTCGAAAGTCATACGATGATGTAAGCCGCATATTTTTAAGTATTACGAAGGGTGGGTTGTTACAAAAGTATTTTCCCAGTTGAATTTGGCGATAGGGATCCATCAATTGAGGGTGGCAGAGGACAGTATTCCTTTGACGGCGTTTCGAATAAGATATAGCTCTTACGAGTGGTTAGTAATGCCATTCGAGTTAACTAATGTGCTTGCTTTCTTTGTACACTTGATGAACCGAATATTCTAAGAGCACATGGATAGGTTCATTTTGATGTTCATTGATGATATTTTGATACATTCTAAGGATGAAAGAGATCATAAGATTCATCTTAGAATAATTGTTGAGACATTGAGGCAGCATCAACCGAAAGTACGTTTTCGAAGTGTCATTTCTTGAAAAGAGAGGTGAAATTTCTTGGTCATGTAGTTTCAAAGAAAGGGTTGTCAGTGGATCCAACTAAGATCGAAGTGGTAAATGGTTGGAAGAGACCCAAGATGGTGACCGATATAAGGAGTTTTCTTGGATTAGCTGGCTATTACTGAAGATTTATTATGAATTTCTCTCGCATAGTAGCACCTTGACTAAACTAGTTAGAGAGGACGTAAAGTTTGTTTGGTCTGATAAATGTGAAGAATCATTCCTTAAGTTAAAGCATTTTTTGACCAATGTGCCCATGTTAGTTGTTCTGGATGGGAATTAGGATTTAGTGGTGTATACATATGCATATGGAACAAGGTTAGGAGTTCTGTTTATGCAAAGGGGTAAAGTAATTGCCTACGCTTCTCAACAGCTCAGACCACATGAAGTTAGATATCTGACTCATGATTTGGAGTTAGTTGTAGTAATTTTTGCATTAAAAGTGTGGAGACACTACCTCTTAGGAGAAAGGTCCGAGTTGTATATGGATCATAAGTCCTTGAGGTATTTATTCTCTCAAAAAGAGTTGAATATGAGACAACAGAGGTGGTTGGAGTTTTGAGCAACGTATGGTTTGGTATTGAGTATACACCAGGGAAAGGAAACAAAGTGGTGGATGCACTTAGTAGAAAACATCAGAATGTGGTGTTAGCTATGTTGGCAGAACGGAAGGATTTAGAGGCGTTAACGACTTGTAGTGTGCAGTTAAGATCATCTACTAATCTAGAAAATACTGCCATGTTGTCTTATTTGGAAGTTCGACCAGTATTGATCAAAAGGATTTCTTTTATGCAAAGAGATGATCCATTGTTAGCTAAATGTATTCAAAAGTTGGAAGGCAAAACTGAGATTGATGATTTGAAAGATTTTATTCTTGACTAGACGGGATGGTTAAGCAAGACGAGACGTGTATGTGTTCCAGATGTTGGTAACCTAAGGAATGAAGTTCTTAGGCAGTGTCAACGATCAAATTTTACTATACATCCTGGAGGAACTAAGATGTATCAGGATATGAAAAGTAGTTGACTTTTACTATAATAATAGTTATCAGACTAGTATAGGTATGGCGCCTTTCAAAGCTTTTTATGAAGGCCAGGCAAATCAGCAGCATGTTGATTGGAGACCGAAAACAGATTGGTCCTTGGTCGGGATATGGTAAAAGAGGCCACAGAGAAGACTGAGTTAATCTGATTTAGGGTGAGGGATGCTCAGTCTAGGAAGAAGTGTTACATAGATAAGTGGCATAAAAATTTAGAGTTCTCAGTTGGAAATCATGTTTTCATTAAAGTATCACCGATGAAGGGTGTGGTACAATTTGGAGAGTCAAGGAAACTGGCACCGAGATATTTTGGACTGTTCCCTATTATAAAGAGCATCGAGAAACTCACGTACCGTGTAGAGTTACCGAGTAGTTTGGCAGGAGTTTATAATATTTTCTATGTTTATCATCTTAGAAATTATATGCCTGATCCACAGACTACTATTGCTCCAACTGTATTGGAAGATTTGGATCTGACATTTATTAGGCAACAAGTTCGCGTTATAGCGAGAGATGAGAAGAAGTTAAGGAACAAGACTATTAGATTGGTGAAAGTCTAATGGACCGACAATGAGAAACACTAAACTTGGGAGATAGATGAAAGGATATGGATACTTATCCTGAGTTGTTATGATGGCATGTTATATATTTGATATACATATAGACGTGATAGCTGGTAGGATATGCTAGCATTGTTTGCGTATTTGATATTCTTGTTATGTACTCCTTACTGAATTTCGAGGACAAAATTCTTTAAGGAGGAGAGCCTTTAACACCTCAAATTTTAGTTTAACATATTCAGAAAATATAATTGGATAGATTAAATAGAATAATGTAGTGGGACAAAGGGATGAGATTTGATAATTAATTGGGTTGGGACATAACTAATTAACTAATAAGATTATTTTAAAACATAAGATGTAAAAGGAAATATGAGGAGGTTAAACTAGGAATAGATCCATCTTTTATCCCTTAAACTCTCACCCTCTCATACATTCTCACTTACACTCATAAATAATCAAAAGAATAACCTAGAGGTCGGCTATTTCTAAGGGGAAGAAGGGTACGGAATCAAAGGGAATTTGGAAGATAAAGCATAAGGGAACTAAACACCATCAAATCTTTACTCCAACATATAAATTACGGTGAATAATATTTGAACCATCTCTATTTTTTATTCTTGAATTCGGCTCTAGATAATATCTGAAATATTTTGATAGTTTTTGCTATGTTATGGATGTATAATCATTGTTTAGATAGAATAATGATTTATGAAATTATTTGGATCTGTTATAAGGGAAAAACCTAAGTTTTTAATCTCCAAATGCTCTGATTTTCGGGTCTGTTGTGTAAAATATTAATTTAGAGATGTATTTTTGATTTCAAAATTTTCCAAGTTAAATTAAATATTTTATGAATTTTCGAAGGAGGAAATAGTGTTTATTTAGTTTTTAATTATTAAAAATAATTATATAATTATTTTGGCCCCAAAATTTTTATAAAGGAAATAAAACATTAATTCTGATTTTTAGAGATTTTTTAGGATTTTTCCCAAGTAATTATGAATTACTATGATTTTATTATGTTAGGTAAGCATTTAAATAAATAATTAATTAAGGATATTAATTAATTAAGTTGTGTATGTTTTGGGAATGAAAAATTGATTACGGTAGGTTTTTGAAAAGAATTGGGAAAGTATAGTATTATCGAATATAAATTTGACAAGAGTTAAAATTTGGTGAAAAGTAATTGCTTTTAGTAGAAATAAATCGATTTTTATTATAATTACAATATTGCAATGTTGCCCATATCAATATCGAACCCTAGCGACATGAATTTGAATGGATACATATGATATCAATAATGTTGGTAAAGAATGGACTATTCTGTTTGGAGTCATAGTATAAAACATGTGACATAGATTTGATGCCGATATGTGGCATAGAATTGATGACAATATGGCAATCTCGTAATGAATCAGGGCTATGCTGCCCGCCTTTATTTCTTTGTTTTAAAATCTTTATCGCATAGTATTAATACTACTAGTTTTCATCGTAGTTTTAAATGATGCTGCATAACACTATTTTAATGCCAACTATATTAAGGTGGCGATGCCGGATGTTTTCTATATCGACGTCATGGCTTAAGGCAGTGATGCTGCAGCACTATTTTTGTTGTTAACTATTTTATAGTGATGATGCTGCTATTACTTGGTATTGATATAAATGAAATTTATATCATGGGTCGTTAATGCCAATACCCTATGTTTTACGACATAGAGCCGAAGTACTATATTTTACGACATTATAGCATTATTGCCGAAAGTGACTGATTTTCGGCGATAATGCCAAGCGACTTTGATGCAGCTACTTTTTATTTCCAATGCCGGCGAAGCTTAGATTATGCTAACTAATACTATGTTTTAAAGAGCCGAGATAGCCTATGTTTATGAAGGTTGATAACCTTATGATTTCGACAGTTAGCCACGTGATTTTAAAAAAAATCAAGTTTTGTTTTCTAACCTTGATAGAGGTTCGACATTGTATAGTGCAGCATGAATGCCGCAAATTTTCTGTATTAACGGCGGTGAGCCATAAGTTTTATTTGACATTTTTCATTAGGATACCAATGTAGATTAACTTCGATTTGTTATATGCTTTAAAATTATGATATTTCTCATTTGAAATACCAATGTATATCATATTGACATCATTGTTTTATGAGTTGACATTAATCATGGGAGATACCAATGCATTTCATTTTGAGATGTTATAAATTTAAGGGGTACACAACCTAATTGGGGACACCAATATACATAGGTTGAACATTTAGGTTAAACGTGAATTAAATTGGTAAGTCATGGGTCTTTATTCATCCTAGGAAAACTACAGGATGTGTGATGGATAGTCCACATCATGTAGGAGATGGATAGTCTCTATACAGTTGTTGAAGGGTTCATAGTCATCCAAGGTAAGCTATGTGAAGTGTGATAAATAGTCCACATCATTTTAACTAAATGAAATATGTGAGATGGATAGCCTACATAACTTTGATAATGAAACCATGTGTGATGGGTAGTCCATATGGTAGGGATGGGTAATCCAAATAATAATTACATGTGAGATGGGTAGTCCACATAAATATAAGACAGTTAGTCATTTGAAATTAATACAAATATTTTGATGAAATAAAGACAGATTGTAAAATAAATTTGGGATGGGTAATCCTGTGTATGTTGCATGGTTGCAAATGTTTATTTATTATGTTTTAACCTTTGTGGATGCAGGAGCATAGTATATGGTTGATATGTTTTGATTAAGATACTAGTGAAGGGAAAACCCGTTCCGCTCAACGACATGGTCTCATTGGAAAACTATTTGGTTCGAGATAGTATGGTATTATTCACACCAGGCTATTGTCTAACCTGAAGTTTTTGTTTTTCCCCTTAAACTCTTGGGTACTCATTTGAGTAGGTTGGGAGTAAGGGTATTCGGGTTTCTAGTAAGACGAATAAGCTTCCGGAGACATGCAAGAGGCAATCTACCTACTTAGGAGTTCTTATCTAATCCATTATGTAGTTTGATTTTTCTGAATGGGTGTAATGGGAAGATGTATAATTGCCCAATATTAGACATTGATCTACCAAAGGGGCATCTTCATATATCGCTCTTGGAGTATTTTGTAATAATTATATTTTCTCTAAACGTGGGATTCCGAATGGGATTATGTAATGAATATGGAATATTATTTGTGAATTGGAATGTGAAAGTTTACCATTAAATTGCGTTTAAAAAATTTCATATTCATGTGCTTCTGATGTTACTGGTATGATTAACATAACTGCATTTTGTCACCGAAAATTAATACTATGGATGTTTGCAGCATCTATACCGCTTAGTTTCGGACCTCAAAATGGGGGATGTTACATCTCTCTTCACCTGTTTTGCTTAAAGAACCTTGACTGCTACTTCTTAAAAGGAAATCTATGCTTTTAACCGATAGCCACCTTGCTCTTGGCTCTACTCCTCACTGCCGCCTTTCTCCTCTTCCTCGAGCGTCAATGCAGCATCTACAAGCTTCTCAAAAGTAATTTCTAGTTGAAGAAGGAGGGGTTTCCTCAAAGATTTCCTCAGGCCATATAAGAACTTCTGATTTTTCTTCATGGGTTTACAGAGGAGCCAGTTCAATACTTAGATAAAGCTTCCAATTCTGGTACATACTTTATTACGGACATGGTATGTTCTTTCAAATCAATGAATTTCCATGCCATAACTGCTTTCTCTACCTTTGGTAAGAACTTTCTCTCAAATCTATTCTTGAATTCCTCCTAATTCATTTCAGATTCATCAGTTTCAGCTACAAGCAACTGATACCAACCGAGAGCTCTATCCTGTAGTTAGATGGAAGCAATTTGGACCTTCTGCTGATCCCTAATGCCTATACGTGTGAAGATACACTCGCATGTTTTTCATCTCGGCTTGAACACCGATCACACCTTCAGTTTCATCAAAGGGTTTCCCTCCAAGTTTAGCATAGTCCCTACACATCCTGCTGAAATCAAATCGGGAAGTGGGAGGGTTTGGAGTAGTGGACGCACTAGACTGTTGGATTCTGCTAACCAGCTCCATAAGTTGCTCTGTGGTCATATAAACTCCAGCAGATCTAGTACTAGAAAAATAATCCGGTTTTGCCCGACCAGAGCGCAGTCCAACCATATCTCACCATTGATACCAAAAATGGATCACATCCAAGATGTAGTTGTAGGGAATCTGTGGGAACTAGATTTAGTAGATAATAATGAAAATAATAGAAATAAGTAAAGGAGACACAAATATTATAGTGGTTCGACAATCTCTGGTCTATGTCCACTTTATAGTTGTATTGATTGTTGATTTTACAGAGTTTTTCTGAGATTATAAGAGAACTAAATAGAGAATAAGTCACTAGTACAGGGGTTAAAAAGATTCTAAGTCCTAGAATTGCCTAGAGTAGCTACCATAATGACTATTGTATGGAAGAAGAAGAGGAAGAGCTTCCGCATAATGATAGTAGAAACCAGATCCTATTTCAGTTGCACCGAGGGTTGTATTTATAGGGGAAGAGAGATGTTGCATCGAAAGTCCACTTGCATTGAGGTCTAGGAGATAGCCCAAAGCCGTACAAGAGATTACAAGGCTCAACGAGCTAAAACCTCAACTCAGCACCGACTCGAGCTTAGTCAACGTGGTACCGAGTTATGGAGTTAAGTGCAACTTTCATTTTGACTTTTGCTCTATGTTTTATCTCTTAGTTGATGTGTTTCAAGTCTTATCCTATTTTTCTTGAGTTGATTCTAACAATCTTGTTGATAGTACTTGAGTTATCATGGCTTTTCTGAAGTTATCTCATCAATCTTGGGATTGGTCGTACAAACTCTAGATAAAACGCTTGATACCGAATTAATGTAGTTGTATAGGGATAGTGTGAAGCTTTTGAGGATATTGGATGGAAGGTATTTAGTAGGTAGTGACCTAACCACGGTCAACTCGGTACCAAGTTGAGGTGTTTGCTCCAAACACCGTGAAACTTTCCCAAGTTGATTCTCTAGCTCATTTCGGTGCACTCCGAAGTTATCAAGTCGTTTCGTCTATGCCTCGACGTTCTAACTCCGTTGACTTCTGCCTGGTCAAAAACCCGGTTAACACTAGCCCCGCAAAGTACACTTTCATTGAAGTTAAAATGTGCACTAGATCGAGACAAGTCCTTGATTAATATTCTGTAAATTCTAGTTTGATCATTTGATTGTCGTCTTGAGATGTTTCTTTTACTTGTTTGATTTTCCTTCAACTACTTAACCGTTTGGTTTCATTGTAATTGAAAATTCATTCCTATGTGTTTTCAATGCAATCTGCACTCTAAAGACTATGCTACACTTTAGGTTGGCATAGAGGCCTTTCACGATGATTTCTGGAAGAACTCGAGAGAAGGAGTCAACTTGTGTCGGTATCGAGTTAAGGTCCTTAACTCGTGATCCCCCTATAACTTCAACACTTAGAGATTTTATAAGTGTTATTCTCCACTTGCCTTCACTCCTTCATACCTGACCTTTCCTCTACCAAGCTTCTACAACCCGATCCAATGTTACCGCCGACCCAACCTCACTGCTGTTGACTAACGCCTACTACTGCCATAACCTACCGCTGCTTGGAAGTACTCATCGTTGTCATTGATCCAAGTCACTGCTCAGATAATCTCCACCCTAGCACCGATCTACTCGAGATTTTAGGTCGGTGATGGCTGGACATGCGAAGATGGCGATGGCGATAGCGATTGGGGTTTGGTCAATTGCAAATTGATAGGAGCTGGTTGGAATTTGAGTTGTATTTGGTCGGTGGTGAAACTTAATTTTGCCACAATAGAATGCACACCATTCTAGAGACAAATCATGTTCTTGTTTCAATTGTTCCTCCTTGAAATTTGACTAAATCTTAATTGTCAATCGAATTTTAATACGATGATTCGTTCAAAAATTAGACGTAGTAGACGATCTTATTGCATTGCTTTTACCATTTTCTTCACTTTCTATGATCCTGAAAAGAAATGTTTTCTGCATCTCTTCGGACAACAGCTCTATTATTGATTACTCATCGATAATGGGTAAGTCCCAAGTAATACGATCTTAAAGTACGACGTGAATTGTTTTTAAAGCAAGAGTGAGCCATCTACACGGGATGCAAGTTATATACACAAGATGGTCCATTCGTGTTGTTCGGGATTTGAAACTCACTTTGCATAGGTAACACATTGCACTTTCCCCGGTCCACGCTCAGAATCGATTGGTCAACACACGTTGACTTCCTTTGGGTTCCAAGCATTGGTCGCACGGGAATAGAATTCAAAGCTAAACATACCTGACTGTGTTGAGCACTTAGTTTTATTATTTAGAATAACTCATCGGTAGTCTCATCTTAAGTTTGGCGAAGGAACGTCTACTCCACCCGAAGCTAGATCTTCTACAGCCCAGGCTTCACCGTCTATCCCTGCTGGGCCAAACCAGCCCATGGCTTTTGAGTTCTTCGGCCTAATAGTCCTAGTTGAACCAGTAATAAACCAACTTCCTTTGGGCTTTGGGATCCTACACGATCCATCGAAGCAAATGTGTAACACCCCTAATTTTAGCTTAACATTATTTAGGATATTTAATTAGATAGATTAAATAGAATAATGTAAATAATTAAGGAGAGTGAGATTTGGCCATTAATAAGGTCGTGCCTTAATAAATTAACTAATGAGATTGTTTTGGAAAACTTAATATATAGGAGGATATATGAGAGGGGTAATTTAGGTATGGTCCTATCTTGTGTCCCTTAAACCTTCTCTCCCTCATATCATTCCCATTTTTCACAAACCAAAAGCAATCAAAAGAAAAACCTAAAGAGGACATCCATAACCTAAGAGGAAGAAGCACGAAATCATAGGGAGATTCAAGCAAAGTTTAGAGAAGCTAAACCAAAATTAAATCTCAACTCCAACAATTAATTTATGGTGAATAATACAAAATCCATCTATTTTGCTTATTTTAGAATTCGGTTATGGATAGTACCCAAATGATTATGGTTTTTGTAACACCCCTAATTTTAAATAACATTATTAAGGATATTTAATTAGATAAATTAAATAGAATAATGTAAAATGTTAAGTGATAAGGGGATTGAAATTTGAATAAATATAAGCTGTCGTGCTTATTAATTTAATTAGGCTAAAGAATGGTTTATAGACAAATTAAAATATGAAAGGGTATAATGGGATTTAGCTACATCTAACCTTACCTTTATATATATATATATATATATGTGTGTGTGTGTGTGTGTGTGTGTGTGTTTATCCTTAAACTCTCGGGTACTCAATTGATTCTGAGTAGCTTGAGATTTGAGGTTTTCAGGTACCTCTTAAGACGAAAAAGCTTCTGGAGTCATGCAGGAGGCATGTAGTTATTTGAGTTCTCTCGTATGATTCTACTGTATTGTTTTGTTAAGGCAAAGTTGTTTATTGTCTATTATATACTCTGATCACCAAGGGGGCATCTTCATATGTCGCTCTTGAAGTATATTGTAATAATTATATTTTTCTGAACGTGGTTAACATTATGGGATTGTGTAAAGAATGTTGAAATGGGTTTTTGGAATGGAATGTGAATGTTATTTTGAAATTTGAAACTTTTTTCATATCCTAAGTTTCTGATATATCAATTTATCTAACATTACCGTATTTGGTCACTGAGGATAAATAAATATGGATGACTGCAGCATCCATTGCCGTTAGTTTTGTTAGTCCATGAGTTGATGGTTTTGATGACAACAACCTTAGAATAATATTATAAAATATAAATACTAACATTATAGTTTAGATATATATGTATATGCAGGATTTAACCATGCAGGTACAAAGAATGAAGACTGTACAGTATAGAGATTCAAGATATCAAGATTGAAGACTCATGAGTATCAAGATTATCAAGAGTTCAAGATTTCAAGATAAGTATTGAGTCTAGAATTATGTTAAAACTTCATAATAGCACTGAAATCTTCATTCCATTTTTCTTTTGGGATGGAACCCATTTCTACCTTTTTAGTGGCTTACAAACCCACGATAAGTAGCTTACAAACCTACGACAAGTGGCTTACAAACCCACGAACATCCTGGTTTTGTACAAGTTCTCGAGTCCTGATGTGATGAGATATTATGCAGGAAGAAGCTTGCAAAACTACTTCAAAATGATTTTCAAAACTACTTCAGAATGATTTTCAAAACTGCTTTTCAAAATGTTTTAGCCTTAAAAATTATCTTTTCAAATGATTTTCAAAAAGATGTTTTAGCCTTAAAATATTCTTTGTTTTTGTTTTCAATACTTGTTTTAAACTTCGTTTGTTTTAAACTATCTTTTAATTATAATATATTTATACTTAGATTTAAATATAAAATTATAGTAAAATTTTATATATATTATTCTCTATATTTATCTGTGTATTTTGTCTATAGTCAAGTATATTTATAAAGTTTAAATAGTTTTTAATATAAGATAAAGGTTATTTTCAAAGAAAATCAAATCTTCAAAAAATGCTTTGGGATGTCGACATGCCCTAGTACCCCATGTCGACATAGTGACAATTAGATTCAAAAATTTGAATTTCAGAAGAAGTGTCTATTCGCTATAACCTTTCACAAATGGACATGGCTGTTGTTCTTCTTTAAATAGGGGTTAGTTTCAACGAATTTGGATATAGATTTTCTGGTTTTTCACTTCTCTTCTTCTTCCATATTTCTTTATACATATTCTTACCATTACTGTACCGAAATCAACATTGAATCTAACTAGATAATCTCTAGTTTGGTTCTCTGTCACTATCTCATCAAGATCCTTAGTGTTATTCAGAGTTATAGGCTTTCTTTGTAATCAATAGAGTAAAAGGTGTGATTGTAGCCTTGGAAATCAATCAAGTGAGAAAAGGTGTGATTGTAGCCTTGAGAAATCAATTGGGTGAACTTGTTGCCCGGAAATCAAGTATCTCTACCCAGAGGATTGTGATTCTGGAGGGTGTACCTCGTGGCTTTGAAATCGAGGGTTGTAATTGTTGAATTGCTTTTGAAAGGAAATCCATACTTAGTTATGCGGGACTGGATGTAGGGTAACTCCGAACCAGTATAAAATCCGGTGTGTTCTTTCCTTTACTGCATTTACTTTATTTTTGCATCTGTGTTTGATTCTGTGATTATATCTGTGTTTGAATATTTATACATTTGTGTACAAATCAACTGTAACTCACAAAGATTTAGTAATTTCTTATAAACACTATTCACCCTCCCCCCTGTAGTGTTCATTCTGGCCTTAAGATCCGCATTCCTCACATTTGGTATCAGAGCATGGTTTTCAAAAGTTTCATAATCTGATTTTTGAAAAAGTTTTTTTATATTTTAAAATGGCTATATTTAAGAAATTTGTTAATGCATGTTTAGAAATATTCAGATCATCATTGTCTCTTGAGTCTGCATATAATCAATATTCAAATACAAGTTGTCTACTAAGATTGTTTGATGTGCAGGAATCATGCTTTATGGGAGTTGAGGAATTAATCCAGAACAAACAAATTGTGCAGATCAAAAAGAACAAATGGATATTTTATAGTGGATGTTCTAGACACATGACTGGGAATCCAGATATGTTGAATGATATAATATACAAAGACGGAGGATTGGTTAACTTTGGAGACAATTCAAAAGGTTATGTGATCGGCATCGGCAAAGTCGGTAACTCTGAAACTCCTATTATTACTAATGTTTTGCTAGTTAAGAATATGAAACACAATCTACTAAGTATAAGTCAACTATGCGATAAAGGATATAAAATTAAATTTGAAAAAGATAAGTGTCACATTGAAGATAATAATTCAACCATAATATTTGAGGAATTAGGAAAAAGAATATTAATATTCTTAGTATGAAAATTTCAAATGATAACTTGTGTCTTTTGGCAAATGCAAGTGACCCTTGGATTTGGCATAAGAGATTTGGGCAATTGAATTTCAAAATCTTATCTAGACTGTCAAAACATGATCTAGTAAGAGGCCTCCCTAAAATGAATTTTAAAGTAGATAGTCTATGTGAAGCATGTCAACTAAGAAAACTTAGAAAAAGCTCTTTTAAATTAAAAGATATGATTTCTACTACGAAACCTCTTGAATTACTTCATATTGATCTATTTGGTCCATCTCAAATTCTATCAATAAATAATAGTAAATATGTTTTTGTAATTGTAGATGATTATTCTAGATTTACATGGACAATATTTTTAAAACATAGAAGTGATACTTTTGAATATTTTAAGAATTTTTCAAAAAGGGTTCAAAATCAACTTTCTCAAAAAATTATAACCATCCGTAGTGATCACGGTGGTGAATTTGAAAATGAAAAGTTTGAAGAATTCTGCAATAAAAAGGGAATAATTCACAATTTTTCATTTCCAAGAACTCCATAACAAAACGGAGTAGTAGAACGTAAAAATAGGGCGATCAAGAGTGTGCGAGAACTATGCTTGCTGATAGTAATTTACCAAAGTACTTTTGGGCAGAAGCAGTTGCTACCGCCTGTTATATTTTAAATAGAATTTTAATTAGACCTTTAACTGATAAGATAATTTATTAACTTATTTACTCAAAGAAACCTAAGGTATCTTATTTTAGAATTTTTGGAAGTAAATGCTTTATTTTAAATACAAAATATAACTTAGATAAATTTGATCCTAAATCCGACAAAGGTATCTTTATCAGATACTCTAATAGAAGTAAAGCATAGAGAGTATTTAATTTTAGAACTAATACCATCGAAGAAACAATGCATGTTTCATTTGATGAAATTTCAAAAATTTTGAAGAAATAAATGATGAAGAGGATTTAATCACTCAAAACCAAGAGTCAACTGAAACTAATAATGAATTAAATCATCCTAATAAAAGGATTAAACTTTTAAAAGATCACCCTATAGAAAATATACTTGGAGATATGCAATCTGTTGTTAAAACTAGAAACCAACTAAGTCAAATGAGTAATGTAGCTTTTATATCAACTATTGAACCCAAAAATCTTGAAGAAGCATCAACTGATGATTCATGGATTTCGGCTATGCAAGAAGAATTAAATCAATTCACTAGAAATGATATTTGGGAACTTGTTCCTAGACCTGAAAATAAAACAATAATTGGAACTAAATGGGTTTATAAAAATAAAATGAATGAACAAGGAGAGGTTGTTAGAAATAAGGCCCGGTTAGTTGCTCAAGGTTATTGTCAAGAAGAAGAAGTAGATTTTGATGAAACTTTTGCCCCCGTAGCAAGATTAGAAGCCATTAGGATTCTACTTGCTTTCGCAAATCATAATAATTTCAAATTATTTCAAATGGATGTTAAAAGTGCATTTTTAAATGGTATTGTAAAAGAAGAAGTATTTGTTGAACAACCACCACTTTTTGAAAATAATAAATTTCCAAATCATGTTTACAAACTTAAGAAAGCTTTATATGGTCTAAAGCAAGCTCCTAGAGCCTGGTATGATAGACTAAGATCTTACTTGTTACAATTAAATTTTGAAATAGGTAAAGTAGATAATACTCTTTTTATTAAAAGAAATAAAAATGATATTCAACTAGTACAAGTCTACGTAGATGATACCATTTTTGGATCAACTAATTTTAAAATGAATAAAGAATTTTCTGAAATAATGACAAAAGAGTTTGAGATGAGTCATATGGGTGAATTAAATTTCTTTTTAGGATTACAAATAAAACAATTAGATAATGGTATCTTTATTAGTCAAGAAAAATATGCTAAAGACCTAGTTAGTAAATTTGGTTTGACTACTGCGAGTGGAAAACCCACTCCCATGGCAACCAATGAGTACCTTAGTAAAGAAGATCTCTCGAAAGATGTAGATCAAAAATTATATAGAGGAATGATTGGATCACTACTCTATATCACTGCGAGTAGACCTGATATCATGCATAGTGTCTATCTCTGTGCAAGGTATCAATCCCAACCTAAAGAAACACACTTAAAAGCTATAAAACGTATTATAGGATATGTTAAACACACCTTTGATTATGCCTTATTTTATCCTAAAAATGATTCATTTGACTTAATATCTTACTGTGATGCTGATTGTGCTGGTTGTAAATCAGACCGAAAAAGTACAAGTGGAACTTGTCACTTTGTAGGGCATTCTCTGATTTCCTGGTTTAGTAAAAAGCAAAACACAGTTTCTCTATCAACAACTGAAGCAGAGTATATTTCTGCTGCTTTGGCTTGTTCTCAAGTAATATATATGCAACAAACTTTAAAAGATTTTGGTTTAAATATCTCAAATTTACCAATTTATTGTGATAATACTAGTGCAATAAATTTATCCAAAAATACTACTCAACATGCTCGAACTAAACATATTGATATCAGACACCATCTTCTCAGAGATAATATAAGTAGAGAAGTAATTACTCTCGACTATATCAATTCTGAAAATCAAATGGCTGATATCTTAACAAAACCCTTAAATGAATCCACATTTACTAAATTAAGAAGAGAATTAGGTATTTGTTCATTAACTGAAATATAAAATATAAATAACAAAGTATAATTAAAAATTAAATCAAAATAAATCAAATAGTAAAAATATTGAGAACCATGTCGACATCCCCCCTATACCCATGTCGACATATAACGTTTTTTTTAAATTTAAAATTTTTCCCACCAAAATTCAAATAATTGGTTATATATTCTTCTTATTTTCGAAATTTTCTTCATTCTCTCTGTTCTCTTTCTGTTCTATCTTTTGAAATCAATTTATCAATGGCTTCCTCTTCCAAATCAAACATAAAATCAACCTTTTCGTTCCCTTCTCCTACCTATGGTCCGTTCCAACGTACTACACTCGCCCGAGTGACAAAAATGGAGGATTCTCTGAAGGATGCAATTCAGTTAATGACTGAAATTCAAATAGTGCAACTCCGAATGGCAAAAGAACAGGAAAGGCAAGGGAAAATCCTTATAAATTTGCAAAAAATTCTAATGGACAATCATGCTAATCCAATCTTGATTGACGAGGACTCTTCAGGAGATCATGAACAAGAGGAAAGTGAAGATGAAGAAGAAGAACCAATGGAAGAAGAGCATGCGGAAGACAACGACAAAGTCATTTGCGTTGGCGAAGTATGTTTTGACAAGGATGGAAACTTGGTTGAACAACGTGGAAATTTCTGTTTCCATTATCCAAATTGTTCGATCCATAGATCTCCAATTGTCAAAGATACTTTCAACGTTATGTGTATATTTGTCACGTTGTACGAAAATGTAAATATAAACATATATATATAAATAAATATTGTGTGTTCTTATATATGATTCCTATATATGTTATATATAAGTATTATATAGGTACTTGGTTAGGAATGTTAGTAGTTTAGGACTAAGTTTTAGGTTTACAAGTAAGTATTGATTATGTATGATAACACTATCATTATAATCATATAGGATATTAGACTAAGAGTTATATAGTTTGGAGTTAGTTTGTTTTTGTTGATGACAAAGGGGGAGAAATATAAAATAGAAGAGTTAGGCATAGATTAAGGGGGAGTTATCAGTTTTAGGGGGAGTTATTAGGATAGAAGTAATATTTTATAATCAAAGGTTGTCATCATCAAAAAAGGGGAGATTGTTTGTCCATGAGTTGATGGTTTTGATGACAACAACCTTCGAATAAGATTATAAAATATAAATACTAACATTATAGTTTAGATATATATGTATATGCAGGATTTAACCATGCAGGTACAAAGAATAAAGACTGTACAGTATAGAGATTCAAGATATCAAGATTGAAGACTCATGAGTATCAAGATTATCAAGTGTTCAAGATTTCAAGATAAGTATTGAGTCTAGAATTATGTTAAAACTTCATAATAGCACTGAAATCTTCACTCCATTTTTCTTTTGGGATGGAACCCATTTCTACCTTTTTAGTCGCTTACAAACCCATGACAAGTAGCTTACAAACCTACGACAAGTGGCTTACAAACCCACGAACATCCTGGTTTTGTACAAGTTCTCGAGTCCTGATGTGATGAGATATTCTGCAGGAAGAAGCTTGCAAAACTACTTCAAAATGATTTTCAAAACTACTTCAGAATGATTTTCAAAACTGCTTATCAAAATGTTTTAGCCTTAAAATTATCTTTTCAAATGATTTTCAAAAAGATGTTTTAGCCTTAAAATATTCTTTGTTTTTGTTTTTAATAAACTCTTGTTTTAAACTTCGTTTGTTTTAAACTATCTTTTAATTATAATATATTTATACTTAGATTTAAATATAAAATTATAGTAAAATTTTATATATATTGTTCTCTATATGTATCTATGTATTTTATCTATTGTCAAGTATATTTATAAAGTTTAAATAGTTTTTAATATAAGATAAAGGTTATTTTCAAAGAAAATCAAATCTTCAAAAAATGCTTTGGGATGTCGACATGCCCTAGTACCCCATGTCGACATAGTGACAGTTAGATTCAAAAATTTGAATTTCAAAAGAAGTGTCTTTTCGCTATAACCTTTCACAAATGGACATGGTTGTTGTTCTTCTATAAATAGGGGTTAGTTTCAACGAATTTGGATATAGATTTTCTGGTTTTTCACTTCTCTTCTTCTTCCACATTTCTTTATACATATTCTTACCATTACTCTGTCGAAATCAACATTGAATCCAACTAGATAATCTCTTGTTTGATTCTCTGTCACTATCTCATCAAGATCCTCACTGTTATTCAGAGTTATAGGCTTTCTTTGTAATCAATAGAGTAAAAGGTGTGATTGTAGCCTTGGAAATAAATCAAGTGAGAAAAGGTGTGATTGTAGCCTTGAGAAATCAATTGGGTGAACTTGTTGCCCGGAAATCAAGTATCTCTACCCAGAGGATTGTGATTCTGGAGGGTGTACCTCATGGCCTTGAAATCGAGGGTTGTAATTGTTGAATTGCTTTTGAAAGGAAATCTGTACTTAGTTGTGCGGGACTGGATGTAGGGTAACTCCGAACCAGTATAAAATCCAGTGTGTTCTTTCCTTTACTGCATTTACTTTATTTCTGCATCTGTGTATGATTCTGTGATTATATCTGTGTTTGAATATTTATATATTTGTGTACAAATCAACTGTAACTCAAAAAGATTTAGTAATTTCTTATAAACACTATTCACCCCCCCTCTAGTGTTCATTCTAGCCTTAAGATCCGTATTCCGCATTCCTCACAAGTTTTGGGCCTCTAAGTGGGGGATGTTGCAAGTTGGTATCAAAGCATATGTCTATGACAACTTAAGCAATTTAAACCTAAAAGGATTTCCAAAACATAATCCAATGAATCCAAATGATAATCGGGATTTGGGTTAACGCGATTGTAACGTACTTGTATTTGATATATATATATATATATGTATGTATATATATATATATATGTATATATATATATATGTATATATATATATCTGTATATATATATATAGGCATATATATAAGTACGTAATTCCCATTTTCTCTTAGACTGTTCTTCTGTATCTTACTAAGGCTCGTATACAGATTTACGAGAAAAAAGATATGGAAGAAGGAAATGGAAGAGGAAATCTAGGTGGAGGAAGCACCACAAGTGATGGAAATGCTCGACCTAATACCCGGAGGAATCACGGTCGACAGGCTAACGCTAATCAAAATGTGAAAGCCAATGTGGGTGCTGGAAATCCACCAGTAGATGCGGGGATGATGTATCAGTTTCTTGCTAATTTGATGCAAGCAAGAGCTGCTGGAGTGGCTGGAAATATTGGAGGAGCAAATCCTGTAGTTCCCGTTGGGAATAATTATGCCAAGCTAAACCGAGACTACACCATTTTGGGTGGAAATCCGTTTATGGGAACGGAAGATGCTATAGAAGTGAAAAATTGGTTGTTACACTGTGAAAAGATTTTCTTTGATTTGGGTTTAGAAGATGAGCAGAAAAGAAGGTTGGCCTCTAGGCAGTTGCAAAGGTCGGCACTTCATTGGTGGAATGGTGTGACTACTGGACTTCCGCGAGCTGACTTGGGCTAATTTTCGAAGGAGATTCGAACAGAGGTTTATTTCTGAAGTTCCAAAGTTAGCATTGATGAAAAGATTTATGGATTTAGTTAAGGGAGACATGTCAGTTATCGAGTATGCAAATAGATTTGATGAGCTATCTCGATATGGATACGCTAATATAGACACTGACATAAGAAGGAATGAAAGGTTCATTTGAGGACTGAGGCCCGAGATTGCTAGGGCGACCCTGACTCATATCCGTGATCCCTGTTGGTATTCATATCCGGTTCGACTCAAATCCGGTTTCTTCGTGGACTTAATGAACCGGGTTTTCCGAGAACACTTAGATAGGTTCATGTTGGTATTTATAAATCTCGGTCCACGAAGAAAACCCGGTTCATTAATTCCACGAAAAAAGCAATTGTGCTAGAGAGAAGCTAGTTGAATCCCAGGGTCCTCAGAGAAAGAAGAGGAAGTTCTTCAAAAAGAAAGGAGATCAGAAGGGAGATTCAGCCAAGAAGTCAAAAGGTGATTCAGTCTGCTACAAATGTGACAAGAATGGTCATTTTGCGAAAGAGTGCCGGTCAGGCAAGGAGCAGAAGAAGGCTGCGGATAAGAAGCATATCAAGTGCTACAACTACGATCAAGTTGGGCATTACAAGAACCAGTGTCCAGAGCCAATTAGGGTAGAAAAAGGAAAGGTTTTTGCAATTGAACCACCGTCTTCTTCTAGACCAACAGCAGCAGATAAGGGAAAGACTGTGATGGAACAGTTTCGATTCAAAGTATTCCAGTTAGGATACTATTTGATACCGGTGCATCGCATTCATTTATAACCCAGAATTTGGTTAATAGGTTATGCTTAGAACCCACTTATCATGTTTCTTCCTTAAGGGTTGTGAATCCAATAGGAGGGTACGAAACTCTAGGGATGAGATGTGACCAGTTAGAACTTGATTTGATAGGTCATATGTTAGCATGCAGTTTGTATGTCTATGATTTCATAGATTTTGGATCAATTTGGGTATGGATTGGTTGGGTGGATATGAGGCTAGAATATTTTGCCAGGATCGGGAAATATCATTAAGACATCCAAGTAGTCATAACCAGATCATCTTCTCAGTAGAGAATTCTGATCGAAGTGTTTGTGCTGTGTTAAATGCCTTGGAAGTAGTAGAGGAGTTAAGTCAGGTTCGAGTTGCAAAAGAATTTGCAAATGTATTTGAGCCGATTAGAGGACTACCACTGAAACAAGCTATTGAGTTTCGAATAGATCTTTTGCCAGGAGCTGAACCTGTCAGTAGACCACCTAGCAGGATGACACCGACTGAGATGAAAGAATTGAAGGTTCAGTTAGTGGATCTAGAAGGAAGGAATTTTATTAGACCAAGCAGTTTGCCTTGGGGAGCGGCCGTGGATTTTGTGAAGAAGCCAGATGGGTCGTTGAGGATGTGCATCGACTATCGCAAGCTGAACGAAATGACGATCAAGGATAGGTATCCTTTGCCGCGGATTGACGATCTGTTTGATCAGGAGTGGAGCCAAACTATTTTCCCAATTGGATTTGGCAACGGGGTTCCGTCAGTTGAGAGTGGCAGAGGACAGTATTCCTTTGACAGCATTTCGGACTAGGTATGGTTCATATGAGTGGTTAGTGATGTCATTAGGATTGACGAAAGCACGTGCTTTCTTCGTGGACTTAATGAACCGGGTTTTCTGAGAACACTTGGATAGGTTCATGTTGGTATTCATAGATGACATTTTGGTGTACTTGAAAGATGAGAGAGAGCTTGAGGATCATCTAAGAGTAGTGCTTGAGATGCTAAGGCAGCATCAACTAAAGGCGAAGTTTTCTAAAAGTCATTTTTGGAAGAAAGAGGTCAAGTTTCTTAGTCATGTAGTTTCGAAGGAAGGTTTGGCAGTAGATCCAATTAAGATCGAAGCTGTCAATAATTGAAAGCGACCGGAGACGGCAACCGAAATCAGAAGTTTTCTCGAACTTGCTGGCTATTACCGGAGATTCATCAAAGATTTTTTGCGTATAGCAGCGCCTTTGACTAAGTTGACCAGGAAGGATGTAAAGTTCATTTTGCCTGACAAATGTGAGGAAGGGTTCCTTAAGTTAAAGCATTTGTTGACCAACACGCCAGTATTAGTTGTTCTAGATGGAAACCAAGGGTTGGTGGTGTACACTGATGCATGTGAAACGGGATTGGGAGGTGTGTTAATGCAGAATGGTAAAGTCATTGCCTACGCTTCTCGATAGCTTAGACCACATAAGGAAAAATATCCTACTCATGATTTGGAGTTGGCTGCAGTGATCTTTGCATTGAAGATTTGAAGACATTATCTCTTAGGTGAGAGATTTGAGATATACACTAATCATAAGTCCTTAAGATATTTATTCTCTCAGAATGAGTTGAATATGCATCAGTAGAGGTGGTTGGAGTTTGTGGCAGCTTATGATTTTTGTATAGAATATACTCCTGGAAAAGAAAATAAGGTAGCAGATGCTCTAAGCAGAAAACATCAGAATATGGTATTAACTATGTTGGCAGAATGGAAGGATTTAGAAACTTTGTCTACGTGTAGTATAAAGTCGAGATCGACCGCTAATTCTAGTCAGAGTATTGTTATTATGTCCTGTTTAGAGGTTCCACCAGTGCTGATCGAAAGGATAGCTTCTAAACAGAAAGAGGATCCAAAATTAGCCGAGAAAATTAAAAGACTCAAGGTGGGATCCAAGATCGATGATCTTAAAGATTTTGGTATCGATCGGAGAGGATGGTTAAGGAAGAAGGGATGCTTATGTGTTCTGAATGTAGAGAACTTGAGAAGAGAAGTTCTAGATGAGTGTCATCGATCCAAGTTTACGATTCATCCTAGGGGAACCAAGATGTATCAAGATATGAAGAGAAGTTTCTATTAGGAAGGCATGAAGAGGGATATTGGCTTGTGGGTTAGGCAGTGTGCCAACTGTCAACAAGTGAAAGCCGAACACTAGAAGCGGAGCTGGTTGCTTCAGCCTTTAGAGATTCTAATTTGGATGTGGGAGTCTATATCCATGGATTTCATAGACGGGTTGCCAAGGTCGAACAGGGGAAATGAAAGCATATGGGTCACAGTAGAGAGACTAACCAAGAGCGCCCATTTCATTCTAGTTAAGTTAACCAGGACGACATCTGTTTTGGCGAAGTTGTTCGTGAAGAACATAGTTAGACTTCATCGAATTCCTAGTGGTATAGTTAGCAACAGAGATGTATTATTCACTAGCGAGTTTTGGAGAAGTCTACAGAAAGTATTAGGTACCAAGCTCAAGATGAGTATAGCATATCACCCACAGACGGATGGGCAGACTGAGAGAGTCAATAAGGTACTCGAAGATTTATTGAGAGCTTGTGTACTAGAATTTAGTGGATCTTGGAAAGATCACCTGTATTTGATTGAGTTTTCCTATAATAATAGTTTTCAAACTAGTATATGAATGGCACCTTTTGAAGCTTTGTATGGAAGGCGATGCAAATTGCCAGCATGTTGGCTAGAGACTGGAGACAGATTAGTCTTAGGTCCAGATATGGTTAGAGAGGCGTTAGAGAAGATTGAGTTGATCAGAGATCAAATGAAGGAAGCTCGGTCCAAACAGAAGAGCTACACAGATAAAAGGCATAAAGACCTAGATTTTTAGTTGGAGACAGGGATTTTATTAAAGTGTCACCGATGAAAGGAGTGATATGATTCGGAAAGTCAGGGAAGCTGGCACCAAAATATGTTGGTCCATTTCAGATTATAGAAAGAATTGGAAAGCTTTCATATAGAGTAGAATTGCCAAGCAATATGGCAGGTGTCCATAATGTATTCCATGTGTCTCATCTTTGCAAGTATGTGCATGATCCAAAGACTACCATTTCTTCAACAGAATTTGGAGACCTAATAGTAGAGCTTAATTTGACAGTTGTTAGAAAACCAGTTCGAATTGTGGCGAGAGATGAGAAAAGATTGAGATCCAAGACAGTCAAGTTGGTAAAAGTGCAGTGAAGTGACAACGAGAAGGACTGTACTTGGGAGACCGAAGATAGGATTCAAGATACTTAGCCTGATCCTTTTTAAGAGTATGTCTATATTAGATTTATATATAGATGATTACTAGTCAGATAGGCTAGTATGGTTGTTAGGAGTTGTTACAGATATTTACTATGATTTGTAGTTAGTCCTTATTGAATTTCGAGGACGAATTCTTTAAGGAGGGGAGCATGTAACACCCCTAATTTTAAATAACATTATTCTGGATATTTAATTTGATAAATTAAATAGAATAATGTAAAAATGTTAAGTGATAAGGGGATTGAGATTTGAATAAATATAAGTGGTCGTGCTTATTAATTTAATTGGGCTAAAGAATAGTTTATGGACAAATTAAAATATGAAAGGGTATAATGGGATTTAGTTACATCTAACCTTACCTTTATATATATATATATCTGTGTGTGTGTGCGCGCGCGCACGTGTGTTTACCCTTAAAACCATTCACACTCATATTCATTTCCTTACAAAAATCAAAACGTAAGTGAAGAAGATAAGGTCGGCCATTAAAAAGAAAAGAAGAAGAGGAAATTCAAAGAAAAATAAAAGAAAAATAAAAAGGGGAGTCAAACTCATCTCAATCCATTTTCCTTATCAAAGATTAAGGTGAATAATAATTGCTTTCTCTATTGTTGAATATATGTTTCAGATTTAAGTTTAAATTCATACATATGATGTTTGATGATGATAAGCTTGAATTATGGTTTGTTTAAATTTAAAAAAGATTATTTAAATTATAGTTTATATGGTTTTAGATCAAAACCATATGATATTGATGTTTGAATGCCATGGAAAAAATTTATGTTATGAAAAACATGATTTTAGAGTTGGGTTTTAAGTTTGATAATTTTCCAAGGTATGGAAATATTATTATGAATTGTTGAATGAAAATATATCACGTTGGGTTAATAATTTATTTCAGAAAAATATATTGTGAATTTGGGTCCAAAATTGTGATTTGTTAGAAAACATTATCAAAGTAAATTTCTGTGACTTTTAGGGATTTTTCTTAAGTGATTTGATATACAAAATAAATTATTTTGAGAAGAGGATCAAAATGATTTACGTATAAATAAAAAGAAAGGTTTTATCTGCAAAAGTTTAAGTTTGATACTTATCCAAAATAAAAGGCGGTTAGTTTTAAAAAGCATGGGAAAAATTAAGGTAACCAATAAGAAATTGGCACGTAGGCAGGTTAGTTTATATAAGTTGCTTAATTTAGTGTTTAACCCAGAAAAACAGGTTTTGACTCTATTCAGAGTACCTTTCGCCGCTTACCTTTCACCTTCGACTATGTCGAAACTCTATTAAGCTAAATTCAATAAACAAGGTATCATCTAGGTGATGCGTAGTGGATTGAAGAAAGGCGAAAGGTATGGTGTGGAAAGTATAGCTTCAGATGGGGTCATTACCTCAATTTGTTTTATAAAGATAAGCGTCTGCCTTTGTTTTACTAAGCTTTCGACTTAGTCGATACGTATGTTTTCGAAAGGAGTTTTATAATGGCTTTCGAAGGGGTTGCCATGTTTTTTTAAAAGAAAAGCAGGTTTCGAAAGAGCTCCTTTAATTATAAATCAATGTTTTTGAAAGAAGGGGTTCCGACCTAGTCGAAGCCCTACCGCTGATTCCTTTGCCGTTCGAATGTATTGAAGTCATCAATGTTGTTGAAAGGTATTGTTTGTTTTAAAGCCATATTAAGCCACTTTCTAAATGCTTTCGAAAGGATTATAGGTTTCGAAGGTAATGGTTTCGAAAAGGGTTTCGAGGCTATCCTTCGATATTTTAAATGTATGCTGTCGACTCTGTCGAAAGGGATGGTTTCGACACCATCATAAATTCCTCAATATTTTTATATGATAAAGAATGGTTTCGAAAGAGATACTTTCGTGTGTGTGTGTGTGTGTATATATATATATTCTTTTGGACCCAAATGATATTTTAAAGGTAAATCCAATGATGTCGAAAGGGGGGCTTTCAATACTTTAGGAAGAGATACTTCCAATGGTTTCGAAGTTGTATTCTAATAATTAATTAGTAACACTTTATTATATTTGAAAGGTTTCGAAAGAAGGATTTTAAAGTGTTTTTAAAGGCAGAAGCTTAATGTTTTGAAAAGAGATATGCTTTCGAAGGAGGCTATCCAATGAGGTCGAAAGCAAGGTTTCGAAGGTTTCAAAAGAATAGTTTTCAAAATAAATAACCCAATCTCATTTAAAAGCAAAACTATGGCATGTTAATAAACAAAGTATTTTGAAATGGAATTTGTGAAGAAGTCTTAATGTGTTAAACGAGTAACCAAGTTATATTGTTTGCTTCTTTATATATTTATATATTCACATTATAATAAACCCATAACGGTACCTTGGGGGATGCCAAAATAACCAGCTAGGTTGACCTGGTAGTGAATATAAATTAAAGATACTGGTAGGGGCCAATAGGTTCACAGTTAGCCCATTAAAACTATGTCTGGATAAGAAATTGCAATATTAATAGTTAGTCGATAGTTTCCTAGTTAGCCCATGAAAACTAGGGAAAAATAAAGATATTGACAGTTAGTCAATAAGTTCCTAGTCAGCCCATGAAAACTAGGATAAAAGAAAAGATATTGATATTGACAGTTAGTCAACAGGTTCCTAGTCAGCCCATGAAAACTAGGATAAAAGCTATGATATTGGAGTTACCAATAGGTTTATAGTGATCGCATGAAAACTATATAAGTGGGCAGGGGGTCCATAAATGTTTAACTGGTTATTTGTCGGCCTATGAAAACTATTAGGTTAATAGTAATCCTATAAACTATAACTATGACAGATAGTCAAAATGAATGGGGATGGGAAATCCAGAATTGATTCAACTATTTTGCATATCATCAAATAATGAAGTTTTGAATTGATTTAACCATTGTGGATGTAGGAGCATAGAAAATTGTTTATAAAAGTTTTTAAGGTACTAGTGAGGGGAAACCCATTAGCGCTAAGCGGCGTGGTCTCACTAGATATCTAATTGATTTGAGATGTAGATTATTATTCATATTAGGCTTTATGTCTGACTCGAAGTTTATGTTTCCCCTTAAACTCTTGGGCACTCAATTGATTTTGAGTAGCTTGAGGTTTGAGGTTTTCAGGTACCACTTAAGACGAATAAGCTCCGGAGTTGTGCAGGAGGCATGTAGATATTTGAGTTCTCTCATATGATTCCGCCATGTTTTTATATTAAGGCAAAGTTGTTTATTGCCTATTATATATTCTGATCACCAAAGGGGCATCTTCATATGTCACTCTTGAAGTATATTGTAATAATTATATTGTTCTGAATGTGGCTAACGTTATGGTATTATGTAAAGAATGTTGAAATGGGTTTTTGGAATGGAATGTAAATGTTGTTTTGAAATTTTAAACTTTTTCCATATCCATGTGTTTCTATATATCAATTTATCTAACATTACCGTATTTGGTCACCGAGGATTAATAACTATGGATGACTAGGAACCTATTGACTATCTGTTAATATTGCATTTTCTTATCCTGAAAAAGTTTTCATGGGCTAACTATGAACCTATTAGCCTCTGCTAATATCTTCTTCACCTACATTTTGATTCTTGTGAGGAAATGAATATGAGTGTGAATGGTTTTAAGGGTAAACATATATATATATATATATATATGTATGTATGTATGTATGTATGTATATGTATATGTATATGTATATGTATATGTATATGTATATGTATATGTATATGTATATGTATATGTATATGTATATGTATACATATAAAGGTAGGTTAGATGTAGCTAAATCCATTATACCCTTTCATATTTTGATTTGTCTATAAACCATTCTTTAGCCCAATTAAATTAATAAGCATGGCCACTTATATTTATTTAAATCTCAATCCCCTTATCACTTAACATTTTTACATTATTCTATTTAATTTATCCAATTAAATATCCTGAATAATGTTATTTAAAATTAGGAGTGTTACAGTATTTTATGCCAAGATATGGTAGTATAATCATTGTTTGATAGAATAATGGTTTAGGGAATTTTTATGAAATTATTTAAGTAGGTTTTAAGGGTAAAACCTAAGTTTTTAATCTCCAAACGACTTGATTTTTGAAAATGTGATGTAAAATAATATTCTGGAGATGGGTTTTAATTTAAAATTTTCCAAGTTGAAATAAATATTTTATGAATTTATTAATGAGAAAATTGGAGTATTTCGGGTCTAAATATTTAAAATAATTAAATATGGTTTTTGACTTCAAAACTTTTGTATTATACAAAGAATTATATTCTAAAATTTCCTAAGAATTTTGGGATTTTTCCTAAGTGAATAAGATTTATTATGAATTTAATATGCTATATAAGCATTATATTAATAATTAATTAAGGTTATTAATTAATTAAAGTTGATAAATGTTTTGGAACTTGAAAATGATATGGAGTAGTATTTGTGTAAAGAAAAGTTTAAAAGTTGTTTTTATCCAATAGAAATTCAACAAAAGTTTTGGTTTGGTAAAAAGTATATGCTTTTATTAGTAATAAATCAGTTTTCTCAATAATTACGATAATGTCATGTCGCAGTGTCCTCTTCGAGCCTATAGAAGTGCCACATCCTTAAGTATCAAAGTCGAGGTGAAATGAAGCATAGGATAATTGCTTCGGTAGCAATGAAATGCTTCTGAGTAAGTCAAAGTCGACCTCGTTGACAATTTAGTATAATCGGCACCTCGTGATTTATCTATGTTGGAGCCCCACCTCTCCACCTATGTTTTTAAATAATGCTTCATACTATTGTTTTAAGTGCTTTCGAAGTCATCTATATAAAAGGGAAATGACATCGCATGTCTTATCTTTGGCTTTATATACGAAGTGGCATAATAGCCGAAGTAAGTTAAGTATGTTTTTAACGATGCCACTTGTATTGACGCCGTCATTCATCAGTGTCGACGACGTTATACTTGTTTTTACAAACACTAAGCTTTGTGTTGAAAATGGTAGGTAACCTATATTTTTCAATGTCGTCGACGTCATCCTCGATAAAGAGTTTTAATACTTAAAAGAATTTAAGTGATGTCTTCGACCTTGGATAGAGGTCAACGATGTTGTTACTTTGTGGGTTTGACATATTACTTTATCAAAGATGGAGAGCCTTAAGTTGCTTTGTCTACACCATTGGTGACTTCGACATTGATCTATATTAACTAAATTAAGGGCGTCGAGCCTATTGTTTCATGACTTTGATTTTAAACATTAGGGATACCAGTGATATTTTGATTATAGATGTCGATATTATCATTGATAACACTAAATAGATTAGCTTCGACAAACTAAATGTTTTTTAAATGTGATTTTATCATTAGGGATACCAATGTATTTTCCTAAATGAGTTCGACACCAATCATTGGGGGTACCAATGTACTTTACTTTGAAATATTAAACTTTAAGGGGAGATAAATGTAACATCCTCTATCTAGAGGCCCAAAGCTAAGTGCTACAGATGCTGCGGTCATCCATAGTATTAACTTTTGACGACTAGATATGGATATGTTAATGGTACCCATAATATCAGAAGCATTTGAATATGAAACAAATCACAGATTTCAAAAACATCTTTTCACATTACATTTTCAAAACACATGTTTCACATTCAAATTACATAATCCCATAATTGTTTCCTAGGTTCAGATAAAATACAATTATTACATAAATACGCCAAGAGCGACATATGATGATGCCCCCTTGGTTGACCAGAGTACTATACAGACATAACTGTCTTAAATACAACACAGTGGAATAAAACTAAACAAAACAACAACTCCTAAATAGTTATCCGTCAGCCACCTGCTTGTCTCCGGAAGCTTTATTCATCAACCTACTAAAACCTGTAAAACCTCAACCCTCAGCCTACTCAAATCAATTTTGAGCACTCAAGAGTTTAAGAGGAAAAACATAAACTTCGAGTCAGACATAAAGTCTGGTGTGAATAATATTGTGCACCTTAGTTATTTGATATTAAGTGAGACCATGCTGCTTAGCGGAACGGGTTTCCCTCCACTAATATCTTTTTAAAACATATCTTTTGCAAATCATAATCATGTAACCAAAACAGGTTAAAACGGTAAAGCATTTTATGTAAACTTACATATCAGGCAACAAATGGACTATCTGTCCGAACACTATAGTTTTTTTTGGCTTACTACTAACCTTTAGCTGACTCAGGCCTACTAGACAATGTAACAAAATAATCTAACATCTGTTAGACACACCTCTTCTGAACAGTCTGTCCTTAACTATCTGTTAAATACTTCTCTTCTGGATGGCCTTTCCCTAACTTAACATCTCCCAAGGTCACCTGATCCTAATGGTTTTGCAGGCTCACCAATAACCTATCTGTATACAAACATATATTCCCTTCTGTGTGTAATAATAATTTTAGTCTTACCTGTGACAAATACCTACACACTGGAATTTGGGACTAAATTAGCCGGGGCCAATAGCTAATGTATATGGCGCGACCCTTTACCAGTCTCATCTGGTATTCTAATATCTGAGTCATTTTACTGAGGGATACCTTTCTAAAATTTTCCTTAAAAACCTTTTCATCTGAAATTGATTTAAAACCTTTTAAACCAAACTTAAACAAGGAAAACACTTATACTCTATGCTTTACTCAAAATCTCCTTGCCATGTTATATATATACTTTACCTAAATCTTAGTTGATGAAAATTATAAACCTTTGAAAGTACCCCTTTCGAAACCAAGTAAAACCCTTTATTCAAACTAGGCCGAAAGGCCAAAATCCTCATTTCAAAACCATTCATAGAAACCATTCGAAACCATTGAAAAACCTTCCTTTTGAAAGCTTTAAAACCTTAGTCGTCATTCTTTTTAAAACACTTTAAACTACCTTTCGAAAACAATGGAAAAACCTTTCCTTTTAGACCTTTCGAAACAATAGGAAAACCTTCTTTCAAAACCTTTCGAAATCATTGGGGAATCACCCCTTCGAAACCTTCATTTAAAACCATTCAAAAGCATCAAACCTCTGTAAACAACAAACTTTTTGAAAGCATTTGGGTTAAATTTAAAACATGTGGAAAACACCTTTCGAAACCAATTAAACCCATCACCTTCGAAACCATTTCCTTTGAAACCATTTGAGTTATACTTCAATTTGAGCAAAAGGGTCATTAAAACCATTTAAGTCAAAAACTGATCTTTCGAAAGCATTCCTAAGCAAAGAAGTGATGGTGTCGAGACCACTCTTCCGAAAGCATTGGAGAAGTGGCCAAATTTAAAAATCAAGTATACCTCCCGAAACCATTGGCTTCGAAAGGTAAGAAAAGTGGCAGCTAAAGGCTTCGACTTGGCCGAAAGCAGCCATTTAAAAACAAAGGCGCAACCTCTTAAAACCTCTCCTTTAAACCATTTGACTTGGTCGGAAGCCAACCAAGTCAAAAGCAATATAGTCGAAAGCAAAGCAGGCGCATTTTCAATTTAAAACAAAGCAGCACTTCGACCCCTTCGGAACCCCTGGATTTCGACCTCATACTTCCGCCTTCTTTCCAATTGTTGCGCAGCAAGTCTTTGATGCCATGTGCATTTGTTTCGCTAGTGATGGAGTTGAAGGGACTAAGTCGAAAGCCATCCATGTCGGAAGCAAGGTGCCGAAAGTGGCAAAACAAGCTATTTACTGGTAAAACTGATCTTTAACCTTTTTAAGCAAACTTTTTAGCTAAACTACCTTGTTTGTCAAAATCTTATTGGTTGCAAATTATCTTTTCTAAAAACACTGCCAAAATTTCAGAAATAAACACTTTAATTTATTTATAAAATACCCCTTCTCCTTTTATAAATATATAAAACATTAAGTCCCATAGCTTAAATAATTTTATATATTCATAAAAACAATTAGGAAAATTCTACAAAAATTCTAGAAAATCCTTTTTAATATGTTTTCTAACATATATAAATTTCAACCCCAAATTATTTATAATTTAACCATAAATTATTTATAACCCAATAAATCATTTTCTTCACTAGAAAATTAATATAAAATCCACATCACTTCATAAAATTATGAAAATTGAAACCCATCTTTAAAATATCATCTATGATCTAAATTTAAAATTGCAAGGCATTTAGATGTCATCTAATAGGGTTTTCTTATCAAAACATATCATAAAATCTATATGAACTAGCATAAATCATCAACAAGCATATATACACATTTAATCATTCAAAAACATGACATAAACTTGCAAAACACTTTGGATTTAACTTAACACCGAAAACATTTAAGAAAATGAGATGTAGTCATTATTCACCTTAGCTTGAGATTAAGAATTTAAGATTTGATCTTGATTAAGTTGATTTGATTCTTCTCTTGAATCCTAGCTTTTATCTTCTCTTGAGATTGCTAATGGTGGCCGACCTTAAAATGTTTTTGCTTGAGAAAATATGAAATGAACGTGTGTTTTGGTTTCCTAAGGGTTTAGGGTATATGTTTATTGTATTTCCCATTTTGCCCTCCCTTATTTCCTAATACTTATTTCCATTTTAGTTCTTTAGTTCATTGTACATATAGGCACGACTGCCCCTTATTAATCATAAATCTCAATCCCCTAATCATCACATTATTTTATTTAATTTAACTAATTAAATATCCTAAATAATGTTACTAAAAATATGGGATGTTACAATAACCTAATTGGGGACACCAATAAATGTAGGTGAAACATGTGTGTAACATGAATTAAATTGTTTAATGATCGGTTCATAGTCATCCTAAAAAACTATGAGATGTCAGATGAATAGTCCACATTATATCGAAGATGGATAATCTCTATGAGGTTAATGAAGTATTCATAGTCATTCTAGGAAAACTATGGGATGTGTGATGGATAGTCCACATCATTGTAAATTTAATGGAATATTTATGAGGGATAGTCCACATAATTTAACCAATGGAACCATATGTGATGGGTAGTCAATATGGTAGGGGTTGGATAATTTAAGTAATAATTGTATGTGAGAGGGATAGTCCACATAACTATGAATATGTTTAAATGTGAGATGGGTAGTCCACATAGTTATTAAATGGGTAGTCAGATTAAAATAAAACGGATAGTCAATTTAAATTATGACGGGTAGTCGTATGAAATTAAGATAGGTAGTCTAATAAAATGGGATGGGTAATCCGGTATATGTTGCATAAACATAAATGCTATTTTTTTTCTAGACATTATAGTTTTAGGAGCATAGTATATAGTTAACTAGTTCTAGTTAACATACCAGTAAAGGGAAAACCAGTTCCACTCGGAAGCATGGTCACGCTAAATATCTATTTGGTTCGAGATGGTAGGTTATTATTCACACAAGAATGCTATCTTATTTGAAGTTTATGTTTTTCCCTTTAAACTCTCAGGCACTCATTTGAGTAGGTTGGGTGTAAGGGCTTTCAGGTCTCCAGTTAGACGAATAAGATTTCAGAGATGCGTAGGAGGCAATTTGGCTATTAGGAGTTTATCTATTTCCGTTGTGTAATTTGGTTTTGTCTATTTGGATGTAATGGAAAAGTTGCATAATTGCCAAGCATTTGACTTTGATCAGTCAAGGGGGCATCTTCATATGTCGCCCTTGGAGTATTTTGTGTAGTTATATTTTATTTGAGCGTGAAATCATAAATGAGATTATGTAATGAATATGAAATCATATTTTGGAATGGAATGTAAAAGTTATTTTTGAATTGTGTTTGAAATTTTTTTCATATTCATGTGCTTCTGATTATCGATATGATTAACATAACCGCATTTTTTTCATGAGGAATTAATAACTATAGGTTACTGCAGCATCTGTAGCGACTAGTTGTGGGTCGTAGAATGGGGGATGTTACAAGTTGGTATCAAAGCACAGGTTTATGTAAAACTTAAATGATTAAAAGACTTTTGAAGACATAATCCTAATAAATCAGAGAATAAGATTGGGGCTTGGGATAATGTTATAGTAACATAGTTGTATTTGTTATATATAAGTATGTATTCTATCTCCATTCTCCCCTCGTTCTTAAATAGTTCTTATGTATCTTATTAAGGCTCATATGCAGATTTACGACAAAGAAAGATATGGAAGCTGGAAACGGAGAGTGAATCTCGGTGGCGGAAGCAACACAACCAATGGAAATAGTCGGCCCAACACTAGGAGGTGTAATGACCCGTATTTTACATATCAAAGGATCGTAAAATAATTTCATTTAATACATTTATGGTCGTCCAATTCTAATATTTTAGGATATGGTTTTTAAGGATGTTTTACACATCTATGATTTTTACCAAATTTCCATGTGATCATTTTGCCCCTAGAGATCTTATTTCGGCTATAACTTTTGATAGAAGTCGAATTAGATGCTCTAACCTATTTAATTGTTTCGGGATGGTGGTTTCCTATTCTGTAGACTAATCATATAGGAAAATCAAATAAGTGGTTAGGAAGTTATGGCAGTTTTAATTTTTAAAATCTACTGACCAAAATTTGAAGGGGATTAGTGGGCCGAATTAGCTAGCCCATTAGTCTAATCAGGTTTGGCTATAAATATGAGGTGGGAGAGACCATTTAAAAGTGTATCCCTTATTTCAAATCAGCCCCAAACCTGAACTCCTCTCTAATTCTCCATTCATCTCATTGGATTTCATTTCAAATCGTCTCTAATTGCAAATTAAAGGCTAGATCTTCAACTAAGATCTTGATCTCATCACTTTAGCTGCATCTTTATCCGATTTCTCACTATTCGGATCGGATCTACATCATATTTCGTATATTTGGTAGATATGGTGAGTGGTTATGATCTCTCACTAGTCTATGATAGATTATATGTCGTAGTTAGGTGATTATAGGTTAGAATTATCAAATTAAATCGATTAGACTTAAGTGATTTCAGATTTAGAACCCTAGATTGACCTAATTAAATATGTAATTAGGATTCGATCACTGGCTAGTGTCATTTGTGTATATTTAGCTATGAAATTTTATGTGTTAGATTAGATCTATGCTAGAATTGTGATGGTAGATTGAATTAGATGATTTTATGTTCATATTGGATGTAATTGGATGATTTGCTATGTTTGATTCGCTATTATGTTTAAATTGCTTGCTGTGCGTGATTCGTTTGCTAGTGTTGTGCATGTTTTTGGACTTAGATTGGAGATTGGAGCATATCAGGAGCAAAGTTCATCGGAATCACACGAAACTTGAAGGATAGGCTTTGGAACACAGTAGGAAGACATCTGAAAATTTCATGACAGTTGGAGCTAAGTATTTGGGTCGGCATCGATCCAATTAAATTGGATCGGTACCAATCCAAAATTAGCGTCCCAATTGAATTGAGATCCATAAGGGAAGATGAGCATGGATTTTAGAGTTGCTCCTTGAATTTGGATCGTAGGATAGGCTAAGTGTTGAAGTTGGATGGATAATCTTCATTGGATTGGCTATTGTGCATAAAGGAGACGATAGAAGGCTAAGAGGGATGGCTAAGGGTCTATAGCGTCTAGAGGGAGTGCACTAGAGGCTGGAAGAGAAATGGTGTAAAAAATGGTTAAGTATTTGGATCGGCACTGATCCAATTGGATCGAGTCGGTACCGATCCAAATTATTGGCTCTATTGGATGTGAGATCCGAGGTGGAGACTCTGGGGTTGTAGTGGATCATGCTGGAAGTTGTGGCTCGCTGATTGCTTCTACGGTTTGGAAGTTATAGCTTGGTGAAGTTTCGGCTCTTCCATCGGGGGCTCGAATAAGGAGTGGGATCGAAGGAGTTGATAGAAAGCTCGGGATGGAACAAGGCTATGGTATAATGAACTAGGTTAAGTGGTAGGACTCGTGCCCGAAAATGGGTTGGAGTTGTGAAAACTCTGAAGATTTGGGAGTGCCAAGGAATCATTGATAACTCGGAGTGTTCTGGTTGTGCTCTAGCAGGGGTATTATATGCGAGGGCACCCGAGGGCTAGTAGTGCCAGTCGTGTATCCTTGACTGCTCCAAGAGGATCTAGTGTTAGACGGTATGGAGGTACTATAGGAGACAACCGTGTCGGGTCGGACTTGAAAGTATGGGGGAACACAGTCGAGAACCGAGATTTCTATTCATCTTTGGCAAGCAAGGACGGGGCCATATGAATTATCATATAATCAAGGCTTTAGAGGATGATAGCTAGATTTTGGTTGATTGATGCTATGGTTGTTATGTTCGCTATTTCTCTTGGGTAGGTTGTCATCTATAGAAATACTGGAGAAGGGATTGGGAATAGGGTCAATGGAGGAGGATGCTTAGATTCTTCTATCATGTTCAGTATCTTATTGTCATTTATTTGAGTAGCATATTATATCTTATTATTATGTGCTAACTCTTTGGTTGCAGGGATAGGTCGGGTATGGATTTTTGTACCTATCTAGTACCATATTTTCCAATATAGCTTTTGATAGTCATTTACCACTCACATCAGACTGTTATCTGACCCAAGGTTTTATGTTTCATCTTTCATCTTGGATACTCTTAAATGAGTGAACTAGATGACAGGTTGTGAGTCGTAGCTACTCTACGAAGACGAGCTTAGAGAAGTTATGGCGTATTACTTTATATTTGTAGTTTTCGCTGTTTGATTCTATGTACTCTGAGGGACGTAGTGAGGAAATGTTGTGATGAGATATTATGACATTTGTACCATAACCCAAGGTTTAGTGGAGATGATATTTTAATTTGTTATAGCTCGCTATATTCTATTGTATATTTTCTATATTATATTTTATCTATGCGTTGTGATATATGAAACTGGTTTTCTACTTAAAATTTCAACCTTAATGATCGTTCCATATCAGCCTGACACGGTTACAGCACTCTTTTAGGTCATTGATGTGCGGGCGGTATGGGGCGGTCGGCACATCTGGACCGAATCGGAACTGATCCAAATTATTGGCTCTATTGGATGTGAGATCCAAGATGGAGACTCTGGGGTTGTAGTGGATCATGCTTAAAGTTGTGAGTCGCTGATTGCTTTTATGGTTTGGAAGTCATAGAATGATGAAGTTCTGGCTTATTGGTTGAGTGCTCGGATAAGGAGGAGGATTGAAGGAGTTGATAGACGGCTCAGGTTGGAACGAGGCTATGGTATAATGGACTTGGTTGATTGGCAGGACTCATACCTGAAAATGGATTGGAGTTGTGAAAGCTCTGTTGATTTGGGAGTGCCAAGGAATCGTTGATAACTCGGTGTATTCTAGTTGTGCTCAAGCAGGGGTACTATATGCGAGGGAACCCGAGGGCTTGAAGCGCCGGTCGTGTCTCTTAGACCGCTCTGAAAGGGTCTAGTGTTATACGGTATGGAGGTACTGTAGGAGACAATCGTGTGGGGTTTTGGACCTGAAAGTGCAGGGGAACACAATTGAGAAACGAGATTTCCATTAGTCTCTAGCAAGTGAGGACGGGCTATACGACTTATCATATATTAAAGGCTTTAGAGGATGATATCTAGATTTTGGTTGATGGATGTTATGGTTGCTATGGTTGTTATGTTCCCTATTTCTCTTGGGCATGCTATCATCTATAGGAGTATAGGAGAAGGGATTGGGAATAGGGTTAATCGAGGAGGCTGCTTAGATTCTTCTATCTTGCTCTGTTATAATATCCTACTGTCATTTATTTGAGTAGCATATTAAATCTTATTATTATGTGCTAACTCTTTGGTTGTAGAAACAGGTTAGGTATGGTTTTTGAACCTGTCTAGTACCATATTTTCCAGTATAGCTTTTGATAGTCATTTACCTCTCACACCAGACTGATGTCTGACCCAAGGTTTTATATTTACTCTTATCATCTTGGGTACTCTTAAATGAGTAGACTAGATGACAGGTTTGGTTGCATATGATGTACGTAGACAAGCTTAAAGAAGCTATGGCGTATTACTCTATATTTGTAGTTTCCGCTGTCGTTTCTATGTACTCTAGGGGATGTAGTGAGGAAATGTTGTTCTGAGATATTATGACATTTGCACCATAACTCATGATTTAGTGGAGATGTTATTTTAAATTGTTATGGCTGACTATATTCTGTTGTATATTTTCTATATTATATTTTATCCATGCACTGTGAGATATGCAATAGGTTTTTAGCTTTAAATTTCAATCTTGATGATCGTTCCATATCAGCCTGGCACGGTTACAATGCTCTTTTAGGTCATTGATGTGCGGGTGGTATGAGGTGGTCATCACATTTGGTATAAGAGCTTTGGTTACAAGTTAACCGAAGAAGGTCGAGAGTATACACTAAAGGAGGGAGCGTATTTGTTAGTGAAGGTATTATGATATATAGTAATATTATATAGTATAGTATGCACTTGAGTACCATTACATCTTTTCTTAGAATGAGGCTAATCATTCTTATTACAGATAAGAATGAATTGGAGCACAAGGAATGTTGCTAGGAATAACTCCACTTCAACAGTGGAAGAGGGAGCGGGATCAGGAGCTGCTACACCTGATTTTCAAGCCATGTTCGATGCAATGGTGGCCTCGCTTGTGAGGAGAGCCCAAACAACTCCTTGTGTCGCTTTAGGTGGTGGTTCTCCTTTGCAAGTGCCTAGGATTGACTTCAACAAGCTTTGCATGGATTATTCTACTCTTGGAGGGAAGCCATTCTTGGGAACAGAATCAGCTATTGAAGTGCAAGATTGGATAGATACTTGTGAATGCATTTTCAAGGATATGGATATGGAAGATGCCATGAAGAGGAAGCTTTCTTCAAGACAGCTATAGGGCCGAGCAATGAATTGGTAGAATGCTATTACCATTGCTATTCTAGAGGATCGGATTTCTTAGGATCAATTTAAGTCTAGATTTGAGGAGAAGTTCACTCCTACGGCTCAGACGTTTGTGCTATTCAAGAAATTTGCTGAGTTGAAGCAAGGGGAGATGTCTGTTTCTAAGTACGTTGCAGAATTTGATGTTTTGTCAAAGTATGGGATTTCTTCTATTGATACACCTTTGAAGAAGAATGAGAAGTTTAATGTTGGATTGAACGACCACTTTGGAGAGAAGTTGTTAGACAACATTGAAGTGTCTTTAGAGAAACTTGTGGAGAAAGCCCATAGTCATGAGTGTCTGCACCCAAAGAATAAGACTGCTATTGTTTCTATTGTTGAGAAAGAGGAACCAAAAACATAGCAGGGCGGTGGAGGTAAGAAGAAGTGAAATAGAAAGGGGAAGCAACAACAGCAAGGAAAAATGGGGCCAGAAAAAGAGCAAGAGTGAGATTGTTTGTCATAATTGTAAGGAGAATGGCCACTATGTCAAGGAATGTAAGGCTTTTAGAAAGTGCTTCAACTTTGATAATCCAACGCATATTAACAAGAATTGTTCGGAACCGTCAAAAGATAAGCAGATTGTGAAGGCATATGCTTTGGATGCAGTCTCGACTTCATCTTATGCTCCTATTGCTAAGGATGAGGGGAAATGAGTCATGGTGCAATGTATGTGTTATCCCGCCTTTTGGCAAAGCCGAGATATCAAGAAATTAACTGAAAATCAATTATTGTTCATCCTAAATATCGATAATACATCGTAGGTTTACTATGGATATCAATGAATTTTGTCCGAGTCTGGATCGAGCTACAATTAACAAGACAAGACAAGCAAAGCCGTGAAAGCCAATGTTTCAAATTTCAAATCGATCGGAGTTCGTAAGTTCGAGATATGATCGATACAAATTGAGAAAGGCACACCGTTCGTATCGATCGTGAAGTCTTGTTCGTATCGATTCGTTCGAATTCATATAGATTGCATCGGTCCTGTTCGCAACGGTTCTGTTCGAACTCCTCCAGAATTGCACTGTTCGTATCGATTAAGTGAGGGCTTTTTTCGCATCCATATCAAACCATGAATTCGTATCGATCATACAATCGATCGATACGAACAGAGTCACGATTGATCGTTACGAACAGTACACCCCGCCTTTACAATGACCGATGCGAACAGCGCCGTAGCAATCGATGCGAACGAAGTCATTTCCTTCAATACGAACAGAATCATTTCAATTGATACAAACTAAACCATCTCCATCGATTCGAACTATGCAACGACCTTCGATGCGAATGAGGCAAAGGCCTTGGAACGATTCGATCAACTCGGCATAAAAAGTGGATCGATCCAAAGAGTGTGCACCACGTCAACCCACTAGCATGTGCCTGGATCGATTCGAAGAGATCGATACGGATGTATCGATTCGAACCAAACAGCCAATCGAAAACCTGAATTTGCATCGATCATAACTCACAATCCACAAGTCCAAATGCTATGAAATTTTGACAGGAGCTTACGTACAAGATGAAGAGGGTTCATGCCAAATTTCGACTCCATTGGAGAAAATCTTGATCGATACGAATTACGTTCGTATCGATCACGGATCGAGTCGAAATCGCCTAGGATCGATCGCGTGGGCCCGCTCACGTGCCAGAAGAGGTCTCCCGAAGTTTGAGTGAGATATTTTCATGGAGCGCCTATAAATATCATCCTAGAGCGTATAGAAAGGGGACTTTTTTGGATCCTACGACGTCCAGACTCTGCCAAAATTACGATTGCACTCAAACTTCATTGTTGTACTCGAGAATTATTACTATAATTCATTGTAACCAGCAAGCACATCAATAAAATATTATCCTTCGAAGTGGACGTAGGCCAGAGATAGCCGAACCACTATAAATCTTGTGTTTCTGTTTGTTACTTTCTAATTGTTGTTCTCTACTTTGTCTGGATCTGAGATTTGTGTTAGAATATTGCTGATCTGTATTCATACACTGGTGCTTTCGCGATATCCGGGGTTTGTGACCAATTTCGGCGCAAACACTTTGGTGCTTTCACTGATAACCACTAGCACCCGCTATACCAGATTTGGAGTTCAGATTTGAAAGCTTGAAGAGTTCAGACTCGAAAGGCCATGACGCGACAATCAACAAGAAGGCAGAGAGGAGAAAGGAGCCAACAAGGGGGGAGTCAAGAGGCCTCCTCTGGAGTAGGAGAAGGACACGCTTCGATATACATCACCAGGGACGAGATGGAGGCTATGGTGGATTAAATACATGAAAGATTATTGAAGAGCCAACAAGAAACGATGCAAAGCTTCTTTGAGTAGATGAGAGCAGTCGAGCATAGAACCTTGGACCGACAACAGCGGGTGCAAATACGGGACAAGGAGCTAGTGTCATAGTGACCAATGGAGGTCAGATTCAAGATCAGAACGAAGAACGTGAAGGCACTCAACAAGGACCTGGAGGCAGACCCTCAGGATCTGACAATGGAAGACCCATAGATGGAGCTCAGCAGGCTAGAGCCAACGCCAACATGAATGAGCCACATGAAGAATATTACCCAGAATACCCTACGAGACATGGGGGCAGAATAGAAACATGATAAGGGGACAACCGCTGGATGGAGACGAAAGAATGGCTGGACTAGTACGACGGATTATGAGGGTAGGATTGCCAAGTGAAGGCTTAGAGGAAGTTAGTCGGAGTCCGTTCACTCCGAATATTAGAAATGCGAGAAATCCTCCAAAATTCAAGCGACCCATGCTGGAACCTTATGATGGAAAGTCAGACCCGACCATGCATATTACCAGATATATCAGGCATATGGAAGTGCTGGGGGCATCCAAGGAAGTGATGGCACGATGTTTCCCTCTATATTTAGCAGATTTGGCTGCGCTTTGGTTTAGACAACCAGAGAATGGATCAATTAGAACATGGGGCGAGCTAGTGGAATGCTTCATGAGGCAGTTTAGGGTCCACGTGACGCGACCCAAAAGTGTAATGACCTTAGCATCGATAAAGCAGAGGGCCGGAGAGTCCATAAAAGATTTTCTATTGCGATTCAATTCAACTGTGGCTTCAGTAGATCGCCCGGATCCATCGATGATTTTGATGGCGGCGATAGCAGGGGTTGCAGAAGGCACAGAGTTCAAGGATTCGCTGGCACGAGACCCGCCACAAGACCTTGGAGAATTTTACCATGAAGCTGAAAGATTCATTCGGCTAGAAGATTCACTCACCGAGAGGCGAGAAACAAACGCTGTGCAAGGCGAAGGAACCTCCAAAGAACAATCTAGAGCAGACAAAGGGAAGTGAAAGCAGGATGACAGATACGATGGTCCTGACAAACGGAAGAAATTCCGAGAACCCGGGTTCAGAAAATACACGGACTAGACGGCAAACCTGAAACGGATTTACAAGGAGACTCGGGGGCAGCTCCCCTATCGAAAACCACCCAGGAGAGATCCCACAGAATGGGAGTGTAGAAGTGGAAAGTACTGCATATTCCATGAGCTAGAAGGGCATACTACCGATGAATGTCTCCATCTGAAGGATGAGGTGGAAGAGCATGTCAGAAGTGGTAGATTGCCACAATACACCGGAGATCGGACAGCGGCCGTAGGACCTGAGCAACTACCGCCTCCACCTAACAGAATTAATCCTGGATCGGGATCACGACTCGTCATCAATTGATCATGATGGCAAGGGCCAAGTTCAGGATTTGAACTTTGGTCGATTAAACTCCTTAGATTTGATTTCAAAATAAAACGGTTATTCCGCTTACACATGTACGGAAACCGGAGAGATCCCCAGGCGTGCTCTGAGATGGTAATAGACCGCTCTGCCCGGAGAGGCGGCATCTAGGTTTCTCCTTTGTTTGTGATTGGACATTTGGAATTTGAATTTAATAAATGAACTTGAATTTCATGAAATAAACCTTTGACTGGAGAGTTAAAGGATGAATATTGGAAGTCAATTTGAAATTAATCACTTTGTGACCCTACCCGGAGAGACGAGGTCCGGAGTGAAGAAGTGAATTGCTTTGCCGGAGAGCGACAGGATCAACTCACTTAACGTCGTTCCCCATTCCCCGGAGAGTGATTGGATCGGGGTTCGATAAGAGCCCGGAGTGGCTGTAATCGACCTAGGATTTAGGCCATGACATCGCTTAATGTTCAGTGACGCTGAACCGGAGTGTAGGGGGTGTTGCCGCTTCGCCGGAGAGCGACAGGATCGGCTCACTCGACGTTGTTTCCCCTTCACCGGAGAATGACAGGATGGGATCCAGCACGAGCCCGGAGAGGCTGTAGAATTTAATTCTCGACTTCCACAGGAGGAAATGGACACTGATTCGGCATCGAACAGCCATAAACTTGATTGACGGTACTATAACTGTGGATAAAACATGAACTCACGGCATTTGATTTGAAGCTATGCAAAACACGCCTTTTACCAAAAGGCATGTTTTGGGGGGCAGAATGTTATCCCGCCTTTTGGCAAAGCCGAGATATCAAGAAATTAACTGAAAATCAATGATTGTTCATCCTAAATGTCGATAATACATCGTAGGTTTACTATGGATATCAAAGAATTTTGTCCGAGTCCGGATCGAGCTACAATTAACAAGACAAGACAAGCAAAGCCGTGAAAGCCAACGTTTCAAATTCAAGTCGATCGGAGTTCGTAAGTTTGAGATATGATCGATACAAGTTGAAAAAGGCACACCGTTCGTATCGATCGTGAAGTCTTGTTCGTATCGATTCGTTCGAATCCATACAGATCGCATCAGTCCTATTCGCATCAGTCCTATTCGCATCAGTCCTGTTTGCAACGGTTCTGTTCGAACTCCTCCAGAATTGCACTGTTCGTATCGATTAAGTGAGGGCTTTATTCGCATCCATATCAAACCAGTAATTCGTATCGATCATACAATTGATCGATACGAACAGAGTCACGATTGATCATTACGAACAGTACACCCCGCCTTTACAATAACTGATGCGAACAGCGCCGTAGCAATCGATGCAAACGAAGTCATTTCCTTTAATACGAACAGAACCATTTCAATTGATACGAACTAAACCATCTCCATCGATTCGAACTATGCAACGATCTTCGATACGAATGAGGCAAAGGCCTTGGAACGACTCGATCAACTCGGCATAAAAAGTGGATCGATCCGAAGAGTACATGCCACGTCAACCCACTAGCACGTGCCTGGATCAATTCGAAGAGATCAATACGGATGTATCGATTCGAACCAAACAGCCAATCGAAAACCTGAATTTGCATTGATCATAACTCACAATACATAAGTCCAAATGCTATGAAATTTTGACAGGAGCTTACGTAGAAGATGAAGAGGGTTCATGCCAAATTTCAACTCCATTGGAGAAAATTTTAATCGATACAAATTACGTTCGTATCGATCACGGATCGAGTCGAAATCGCCTGGGATCGATCGCGTGGGCCCGCTCACATGCCGGAAGAGGTCTCCCGAAGTTTGAGCGAGATATTTGTATGGAGCGCCTATAAATAGCATCCTAATGCGTACAGAAAGTGGACTTTTTTGGATCCTGCGACATCCAGACTCTGCCAAAATTACGATTGCACTCAAACTTCATTGTTGTACTCGAGAATTATTGTTATAATTCATTGTAACCAGCAAGCACATCAATAAAAGATTATCCTTCGAAGTGGACGTAGGCCAGAGATAGCCGAACCACTATAAATCTTGTGTTTCTGTTTGTTATTTTCTAATTGTTGTTCTCTACTTCGTCTGGATCTGAGATTTGTGTTAGAATATTGCTGATCTGTATTCATACACTGGTGCTTTCGCGATATCCGGGGTTTGTGACTAATTTTGGCACAAACAGTATGCTTTCCATCGGAGATGTTTTTGTTGGAGTTCTTTTTGATAATGGGGCTTCTCATTCTTTCATCTGTGGTGATTTAGTATGCACACTAGATTTGGAACCCAAGATAGTCAACCGACCTTTGATTGTGATGAAGCCTTTTGGGGGAACTATTAGTCTTTGTATGATTTGTCGTGGCTTAGTGTTATCGAGTCATGAATGTTTTTTTTCTTTTGATCGCTTTGTTCTTAATTTTTCTAGGTTAGGAATTATTTTTGGAATGGAATGGCTTAAGAGGTATGCGGCTGTTATTGATTGCGAAAAGCTAGAGGTGGCAATTGGGAATGTGGAAGGGTGAACTGTAGAGATACGCTGGTTACCAGAGGATGGGATATTGGTCAGCTTTCTATATTCGCTTGATATTCCACATGAAGGATTAACATCTGTACATATCGCTAGAGAGTACCCTGATGTCTTAGAAGAAGTGACAGGATTATCGGTGCATAAAGAGATCGAGTTTCGGATCGACTTAGTGGATGGAGTCTGACCCATAGTGATTCCTTTGAGGCGTATGGCACCCAGAGAGCAGAAAGAGTTAGTGGTGCAAGTGGATGATCTGCTGAAGAAAGGATTCATTCGGAGAAGCATATCTGAATGGGGCGCACCTATTGTATTCGCGACTAAGGTGAATGGTTCTTTGAGGTTATGTGTGGATTATCGTGAGCTGAATAAGGTTACGAAGAAGAATAAGTATCCACTTCCATGGATTGATGACTTGTTTAATCAGTTGCAAGGTGCAAAGGTGTTTTCTCAGATGGATTTGGCAACGGGATTTCACTAATTGAGAGTGGCTAAAGAAAGTGTGCTTATTACTGTATTTTGGACACCGTCGGGTTTCTACGAGTGGTTGGTGATGCCTTTTGGGTTGACCAACGCTCCAGCATACTTTATAGATCTTATGAATAGTGTCTTCAGAGATCAGTTGAACAAGTTCCTGCTTGTGTTCGTAGGTGACTTTCTGATTTACTATGGAATTGAGGAAGAGTATAAGACACACTTGAGGATGGTGCTTGAGATTTTGAGAAAGCACAAGTTGAGCGCTAAGTTCTCTAAGTGTCAAATCTGGAAGAAAGAAATGATATTCTTAGGTCATGTCGTGTCAGGACAAGGAATAGTAGTGGATCCTGCAAAGGTGGCAGCGATCCAAGATTGAAACTAGCCCAAGAATGCTACGAATGTGAGAAGTTTCCTAGGATTGGCAGGATATTACCGGCGTTTCATAAAGGACTTCTCAAAGATTGCAACACCGTTAACCAACTTGACCAAGAAGAATCAAATGTCTACTTGGGATGCTAGATGTGAGCATACATTTGTAGTTCTGAAGGAGAGATTAGCGAGTGCACCTGTATTGGTTATTCCAGGTGGGAATGAAGAGATGACAGTATACATGGATGCTTGTGATACTGGTCTTGGAGCTGTGTTAATGCAGAAAGGGAGAGTTGTCACTTATGCTAGTCGACGGTTGAAACCGCATGAAAGGAATTATCCAACCCATGACTTGGAGTTAGCGGCGATTGTGTTTGCTTTAAAGATGTGGAGGCACTATTTGTTAGGAGAAAGAATTGAGCTATTCATGGACCATAAATCCTTGAAGTATCTTTTCTCTCGGAAGGATCTTAATCTTCGACAACAACGGTGGTTAGAGTTTTTGGCCACTTATGACTTTGATATTTCCTACACTCCAGCAAAAGGTAATGCTTTGGAAGATGCACTAAGACATACTAGATTAGGGGCTATGTTTTTTGAATGGAAGCATATGGAGTATATAACTGGATTTGATTTTAGGCCACATTGTGAGCTTGAGATATTGGCAAGTCTATCGATCAGACCTACTCTCATAAAAAGGATTGGTACTAGTCAAAAGCAAGATGCTAAGCTAGTAGAGATCATGATAAAGATTGAGATGGGAGTGGAATCTGAAGATTTAAGGCAGTACGAGATTGACCGAGATGGTTGGATTCGTAAGGATAAGAGATTGGTTGTTCCAGATGTTGATGGATTACCAGATGAAGTACTAAGGGAATGCTATCATTCCAGATTGACCATTTATCCTGGTGGTAACAAGGTGCATAGAGAAGAGGACTTGCTACTGGAAAGGTATGAAGACGGATGTTGGAAAATTCATCTCGAAGTGTATGAATTGCCAGTTAGTGAAGGCTGAGCAGAAGAAGTCTAGTGGATTGGTACAACCACTAGATATTCCCGAATAGAAATGGGAATAGATATCTATGGATTTTATAGATGGATTGCAACGGACTAGAGTAGGATATGATAGTATTTGGGTAGTGCTAGATCGACTGACCAAGAGTGCAAGATTCATACCTGTCAAGTTTACCAGAACGACATTCAAGTTGGCAGAATCGTATGTTTAGTGGATTGTTCGATTCCATGGTGTGTTGAAGAGAATTGTAAGTGATAGATACCTGTTGTTTACCAGTGGATTCTGGAAGTGCTTACAAGAGATTTTAGGAAATCAGCTTCATTTGAGCACAGCTTATCACCCGCAGACGAATGGCCGGACCGAGAGAGTGAATCAGATTTTGGAAGATCTTCTTCGAGCTTGAATTATAGATTTTGTTGGATCTTGGAAGATCATTTGCATTTGGTAGAGTTTGCATATAACAATAGTTATCAGTCAAGTATTGGCATGACACTATATGAAGCATTGTGTGGATGACCTTGTAATTCGCCTTCATGTTAGTAGGAAGCAGGCGAGAAACCGATACTTGGGCCCGAAATGATTTAAGAGACGTCGGAGAAGATAGAGGTCATTCGGCAAAGCATGGAGACTGCTCAAGACCATCAGAAGAGTTATGCAGATAAGAGAAGAAGAGATTTGGAATTCTCAGTTAAAGACATGGTATTTGTTAAGATTTCTCCTTAAAAGAATGTTGTTCGGTTTGGTAGGAAGGGAAAGTTTGCACCCAGATTTGTTGGACCATTTCCAATTATTGAGAGAATTGGGAAGTTGGCTTATAGAGTGGACCTACCTTCGAAGATGGCAGGTGTGCATGATGTTTTTCATATCTCCTATCTACGGAAATTTGGGCATGACTCGGGTATCGTGGTAGCACGGGATCGGTTGGAAGAAATAGAAGTTGAGCCAGAAGTTTCAAGACCTCATAAGCCTCTTCGAAATATTGGGAATGAGACGAAACAGCTTAGGAGAAAGGTAGTTAAGCTAGTTAAGGTGCAATGGAGTGAGGATGATAGCGATTGTACATAGAAGACTAAAGAGAGTACGATGATGGCCTATCTAGAACTCTTTGAGTAGTAAGGCCCATATGTTGTATCTACTTTCACCATTGTATCTTATACTATTAGAATTTCGCATGCTAGGATAGGTTTTGATTGCTATTGTTGATTTAACTGTTTATTTGGATTGTTAAGTGTTTGCTAGTGACTGGTGGGCATGCGAGATAACCTTGGTTGTTTATGTTTGTTTAGGTATTTCTGGAGCGAAATTCCTTGGGGGGAGGGGAGAATGTAACAACTCGTATTTAACGTATCGGATGACCATAAAATAATTTTATTTAATTCATCTGTAATCGTATGATTATAATATTTTAGGATATGGTTTTTAGGGATGTTTTACGTATCTATAATTTTTCCCGAATTTCCATGTGACTATTTTGCCCCTAAAGATCTTATTTCGGTTATAACTTTTGATAGAAGCCGAATTAGATGCTCTAACCTATTTCATTGCTTTGAGATGGTGGTTTCCCATTATGTAGAGTGGTTATATAGGAAAATCGGATAAGTGTTTAGGAAGTTATAGCATTTTTTAGGTTTTAAAATCTGCTGGCCAGGATTAGAATGGGATTAATGGGCGAATTAGCAAGCCCTTTAGTCTATCAGGTTTGGCTATAAATATGAGGTGAGGGTGACCATTTGAAAGTTTATCTATCATTTCAAATCAGCCCCAAACCCTAACTCCTCTCTAATTCTCCACTCATCTTAGTGGATTTCATTTCAAATCGTCTCTAATTGCAAATTAGAGGCTAGATCTTCAACTAGGAGCTTGATCTCATCACTTTGGTTGCATCTTCATCCGATTTCTCACTGTCCGAATCAGATCTTCATCATATTTCATAGGTTTGGTAGATTGGCTGAGTGGCTATGTTCTCTCACTAGTCTATGATGGATTATATGTTATAGTTAGGTGATTATAGGTTAGAACTATCAAATTAAATTGATTAGACTTAGGTAATTTCAGATTTAGAAAACCTAGATTAACCTAATTAAACATGTAATTGGGATTAGATCATTGGATAGTGTCATTTGTGTATATTTGGCTATGAAATTCTATGTGTTAGATTGGATCTATGCTAGCATTGTGATGGTAGGTTGAATTGGATGATTTGTATGTTAATATTGGATGTAATTGGATGATTTGTTATGTTTGATTCATTGTTATGTTTGAATTTCTTGCTATGCTTGATTCGTTTGCTAGTGTTGTGCATGTTTTAGGACTTAGATTGGTGATCGGAGCATAACGGGAGCAAAGTTCGTCAGAATTGCACGAAACTTGGAGGATGGGCTTTGGAACACGATAGGAAGAGACATTAAAATTTCACAACAATTGGAGCTAAGTATTTGGATCGGCACCGATTTGATTGAAATATACCAATCCAAAATTAGTGTGCCAATTGAAGTGAGATCCACATGGGAAAATGAGCATGGATTTTAGAGTTGCTCTATGAAGTTGGATTATAGGGTAGGCCAAGTGTTAAAGATTGGATAGATAATCTTCGTTGGATCGGCTATGGTGCAAAGAAGAGAAGACCTAAAGGCTAAGAGGGATGGCTATGGGTCTATGATATCTAGAGGGAGTGGACTAGAGGTTAGAAGAGAAATGGAGTCCAAAATGTTCAAGTATTCGGATCACCACCGATCCATTTGAATCGGATCGATACAAATCCAAATTATGGGCTCTAGAGTTCTAGTGGATCATGGTGGAAGTTGTGGCTTTCTAATTGCTTCTACGATTTGGATGTTATGGCATGATGAGGTTTCGGCTCTTCGGTCGGTAGCTCGGATAAGGGGTAGGATCGAAGGAGTTGATAAATAGCTCAGGATGGAACGAGGCTGCGATATAACGAACTGGGTTGAGTGGAAGGATTTGTTCTCAGAAATGGATTGGAGTGGTGAAAACTCTGAAGATTTGGGAGTGCCAAGGAATCGTTGATAACTTGGAGTGTTCTGGCTGTGTTCAAGCTGGGGTACTATATGCAGGCCGAGGGCAGGTAGTGCTAGTCATGTATCTTGGACTGCCCCGAGAGGGTCTAGTGTCAGACGGTATAGAGGTACTATAAGAGACAATCATGCAGGGTTTCGAACCTGAAAGTACGGGGGAACACAATCTAGAACAGGGTTTTCCGTTAGTTTCTGGCAAGCGAGGACGAGGTCGTATGAGTTATTATATATTCAAGGCTTTAGAAGATGATAGCTAGATTTTGGTCGATGGATGCTATGGTTGATATGTTCGCTATTTTTCTTGGGTAGGCTATCGTATATAGGAATACTGGAGAAGGGATTAGGAATAGAGTCAATGGAGGAGGCTGCTTAGATTCTTTTATCCTCTTCTGTTACAGTATCCTATTGTTGTTTATTTAAATAGCATATTATATCTTATTATGTGCTAACTCTTTGGTTGTAGGGACAGGTTAGGTATGGGTTTTTGTACATGTCTAGTACTATATTTTCTAGTATAGCTTTTGATAGTCATTTACCGCTCACACCAGACTGTTGTCTGACCCAAGGTTTTATGTTTCCTCTTATCATCTTGGGTACTCTTAAATGAGTAGACTAGATGATAGGTTTGGAGTCGCAAATGTTGTATGAAGACGAGCTTAAAGAAGCTATGGCGTATTACTCTATATTTGTGGTTTTCACTGTCTGTTTCCATGTACTCTGGAGATGTAGTGAGGAAATGTTGTACTGAGAAATTATGACATTTGTACCATAACTCATTATTTAGTGGAGATGTGATTTTCATTTTTTATGGCTCACTATATTTTGTTGTATATTTTCTTTATTTTATTTTATCCATGTGCTATGAGGTATGCTACAGGTTTTCTGCTTTAAATTTCAACTATGATGATTGTTCCATATCATCCTGGCACAGTTACAGCACTCAATTAGGTCATTGATGTGCGGGTGGTATGGGGCTGTCGTCATAGGAGGAACCAAGGTTGACAGGAAAATTCAAATCAAAATGCAAATGCCAATGTAGGTGATGCGACCCCACCTGTGGATATGGGGATTATGTATCTATTGTTCATCTGATGCAAGCTGGAGCAGCTGTAGAAGTTGCTGGTGGAAATGCTGCTAATGCGAGAGGAGTAAATCCCATAGCAGAAGTTGTTAATAATTATGCTAAGTTGATCCGAGATTACACTAGTCTAGTTGGGAAGTCTTTTCTAAGGGCTGGGGATGCGTTTGAAGTAGAGAACTAGCTATTGCATTGTGAAAGGTTTTGCCATTTGGGGTCTAAATGACAAGCAGAAAAGGAGATTAGCTTCACGACAGTTGCAAGGAGTCGCTTTGTTCTGGTGGAATGGTGTAACCATGGGAGTACCAAAAGAGGAGTTGACTTGGGCAGAATTTCGAAGGGGATTCAAGGAATGGTTTTTGTTTGAGGTAGCTAAATCAGCCCTGCTTAGGAAGTTCATGGAATTGGAGCAAGGGAAAATGTCAGTGTTGGAATACTCTGCTAAATTTGATGAGCTGTCCAGATACGGTATACCACTATTGACACGTTATTAAGAGGAATGAGAGATTTATCCGAGGGTTGAGACTGGAGATTGCTAGGGCAACTATGCCACATTTCAGAAATTCATCGAATCTAGTAGCGGAGATGGCTATCGGGAATGAAGCAATGCTTCTGACCTTTGGGAAAGAGAAGTTAGTGGGGAGCCAGAGTTCTCAGAATAGGAAGAGGAAATTCATTAAGAATAAGGGAGCTCAAAAGGAGGAGCTTCCAAAAAGGGGAAGATGATATAGTTTGTTACAAGTGTGACAAGAAGGGACACTATGCTAATGACTTTTGACTGGTGGTGGAAAGATGGTTGTGGGCAAGCAGAATGTGAAGTGATTGCGACTGGGTGGGGCATTATAAGAACAAATGTCCAAAAGGAGCCAAGGCAAGAAAAGGAAAGGTCTTTGCTTTGGAACCATCATCATCTAAGCCAACAGCGGAGGAGAAGGAGAAACTGTGATAGGAGGTGTGCTTTTGATTCATAGCATACCAGTTAAAGTATTGTTTGATACTAGTGCATCACATTCTTTTATCGCTCATTGTTTGGTAGATAAGTTAGATTAAAGTCCATCGTACCTTGTTACTTCCCTAAGGGTAGCTAATCCGATAGGAGGGCATGCAACTCTAGGGATGAGAAGTCACCATCTAGAATTTGAGTTGCTAAGTTATGTTTTTGCCTGTAGTTTGTTTGTGTTTGATTTTGCGGGTTTTGGGATTATTTTGGGTATGGATTGGTTGAACAGATATGATGCTAAGATATCTTGCATGGATAGGAAAATATCATTGAGACACCCTAATAGTAGCGATCGAATAGTATACTCAGCTGAGAATTTGAGCATGGAAATTTGTGCTTTATTGGGTGCCACAAATGTAGATGACGAATTGGATCGGTTTTTAATTGTAAGAGAATTTGCAGATGTATTTGAGCCGGTTTTAGGACTACCACTGAAACAAGCTATTGAGTTTAGGATAGATCTTGTACTTGGAGCTGAACCCGTAAGTAGACCACCTAGTGGGATGACACCTAGCGAGATGAAGAAGCTAAAGGTGCAGCTAGTGGACTTAGAAGGAAAGAGTTTTATTAGACCAAGCAGTTCGCCATGGGAAGCAACCATAATATTCGTAAAGCAACCGGATGGGTCATTAAGATTGTGCATCAATTATCGTAAGTTGAATGAGAAGACAATAAAAAATCGATATCCTTTGCCGAGAATTGATGATTTATTTGATCAGTTGCGTCGAGCCAAAGTATTTTCCTAGTTGGATTTGGTGATAGGGTTTCATCAATTGAGAGTGGCGGAGGACAGTATTCCTTTGATGGTGTTTCGAACGGCATATGGTTTGTACGAGTGGTCAGTAATGCCATCCAATTTAACTAATGCGCTAGCTTTTTTGTGGATTTTAGGAACTGGATTTTCCAAGAGCATTTGGATATATTTGTATTGGTATTCATTAATGATATTCTGACATATTCTAAGGATGAAAGAGGTCATGAGATTCATCTTAGAATAGTGCTTGAGACGTTAAGGTAGCATCATCTTAAAGGAAATTTTCGAAGTGTCATTTCTAGAAGAAGGACGTGAAGTTTCTTGGACATGTAGTTTCTTGGATTGGCTGGCTATTACATAAGATTTATCAAGGATCTTGCGGATAGCAGCACACTTGACTAAACAAACAAGGAAGGACATGAAGTTTACTTGGCCTGTTAAATGCGAGGAAGCATTCCTTGAGTTAAAGCATTTGTTGACCAATGCACCCATGTTAGTTGTAACATCCCCTATCTTGAGGCCTAAAGCTAAGCGCTACAGATGCTGCAGTCATCTATAGTATTAACTTACGGTGACAAAATACAGTAATGTTAATGGTATTCAGAATATCAAAAGCACATGAATATGAAATAAAATTGAGACGGATTTCAAAATTGCTTTTCTGATTACATTTCAAATCAATATTTCATATTCAAATACATAATCCCAAAATGAATCCCAGGTTTTGATCAAATATAATTAATTCAAATTACGCCAAGAGTGACATATGAAGATGTCATAAATACATCACAGTGGAAATAAAACTAAATAGCTCCTATATAGCTAACTTTGCCTCTTGCACATCTTCGAAAGCTTATTTTTCCAACCTACTAAATCTTAAAATCATAACTCTCAATCTACTTAAATTAAATTTTGAGCAATCGAGAGTTTAAGGGGAAACATAAACTTCGAGACAGACATAAAGCCTGTTGTGAATAATATTATTACATCTCGGTTTACTGATATTAAGTGAGACCACGCCTCTTAGCGAAATGGGTTTCCCCTCCCTAATATCTCTTTAAAAAGCATATTTTTTGCAAATTAAAATCCTGCAATCAAACTGATTATAATAATAATAGCAAGTGCATATATGCATAAAACCAGGAAACCAATGGACTATATGTCCACATTATAGTTTCACTTCGCTAACTATTAACCATTGGCTGACTCGGGTCTACCAGACATACTCAATAATCTAACTTCTGTTAGATATAATACTGAGCTGACTGCCCTTAACCTTCTTTTCTAGAGTCAACGAAACCTACTGGTTTTACGGGCTCACCAACAACCTATCTTTACTCTGTATATTCCCTTCTTGTGTAACCACAATTTTGTCCCACCCGTGACAAGCCCTACACACTGGAATTCTGGACTTATATTTACTAGAGGCTAATAGCTAAAGTATAGGACGCGACCCTACACCAATCCCATCTGGTCTTCTAATATCTGAGTCATAAACTTAGGGTTAACTACCCTATTCATGTTTCATTTCCTGCCTTAGGGTTAACTACCCTGTTAAAACTTCATTTCCTTGTAAATTGTCTTTACAAATGATTTACCCCTAAAATCATACTTTTATAAAACAAGGAAATTATATACTTTGCTTTAATCAAAACACTTATGCCATGATATATATACTTTACATAAAATAGTGTTAATGAAACCATTAGTGGGATTATCTATCCCTTCCAAGTAAGTTAAAAACCATTTTTAACTTAAAAAATTTTAGGTTATAAATTCAAGCAATACCTTTGAAACCTCTATTTAAACCTTAAACGATGCCTTTTGAAATCATTGAGAACAACCCATTCGAAAGCTTTACTAAAAGCTTGGACATCCTCTTATAAAACCATTTAAACTTGCCTCTCGAAAGCGTTGGAAACCCTCCATTCAAATTCTTAGAATAAATCTTTCGAAAACATTGAAATCCTTCACTTAAAATGTACCTTTTGAAAGTATTGGGTTCAAGTAAAAGTTTGTGGAAGCATAGCTTCGAAACCATTTAAAATCATTCCTTTCGAAACCTTTGGGTTTAACTTTTAACGTAACTATGGGTCATAGAGAACTGGAGCAAAAGCATTACTTTTGAAAGCATCCATCCTAAGTAAAAGAAAGAGGATGGTTTCGAAACCAACCCTTTCGAATACATTGTTTAAAGGCTATAAAAGCGGCCATAGCTTGTTTGAAAGGTAGAATGCGGCAGCTAGGTTTTGAATATGTTCAAAGCTATCCTTTCAAAAGCTTCTTTTAAAATAAAAAGCGGCAACCCTTTTGAAGGCTCTTTTTCTAAAACAAAGGCAAATTGATTAAGTCGAAAGCTAGTATAACCCCTTCGAAAGCATCCTTTATAAAAAGAAATAGTTCAAAGTCAATGACAATAGCTTCTACCCTTCGAAAGCTGGGTTTCGACACTATACCTTCTGCCTTTCTCCAATGCACTACGTTTCAATTGCTTGCTACCATGTGCATTGGTTTCAAATGGGTTCATGGGTGAAGGTATGACGTCTAAAGCTACTGATGGATGTGGTGAAGTAGTAAATTTAAACAAAACTATTTTATAGCCTTTTAAAGTAATTGCTTTTCAACTAACATGCCTTATTTTTCAAAATACAGTCGGTTGCCCATTTCTTTTCTAAATTTTCTTTTCTAAAAGTGCTGCTGAATTCAGAAATTAGCAATTAAAACATTTAACAAAGTAGCCGTTCTCCTTGATAAAACATAAGAAACACTTAAGTCATATACCTTAAATAATTTTATATCTATAGTAAAATACTTAGGAAAATTACCCAAAAATTGCCATAATTTACTTCTAATATGTTTTCTAACATATTTAAATTTCAGACCCCAAATCAATATATAATTGTCGTAATTGATTTAAACCCAATTTAACTATTTTCTTTCATAGAAAATTCATAATAAATTCACAATAACTTAGAAAATTATGAAATTTGAAACCCACTTCGTAATTAATATTTTCGACCATATATCACGCAAGGCATTCGGAAGTCATTTAATAAGTATTTCAAATCTAAACTTATCATAAAATCTATATGAAGCAACATAAATCATCAACAAGCATATATATCCATTTAAACAACCATATCATGGCATATTATTTGCAAAAACAATTCGGATCTTAACTAGAAACCAAAATCAATAAAAATGAGATGTAAGATTATTATTCACCTTAGCTCATAGTTAAGACGGTTGAGATTTGTCTTTTGATTGATTTGCGTAAACTTCCTACTTGAATCTTAGCTTTTCTTCTTGAATCTCTTAATGGTGGTCGGCTAAGCTTCTAAGTATTTTAGTTTTGTTTATTAACGTTGTAAATGAATGAGAATTGGAGGATAGAAGGGTTTAGGGTATAAGAACATAGTATATTCCTATTTTGCCCTTTATCATATTCCTCCTACTTACTCCATTTTAATTCTCCTTTGCTTATATTAATTAAGGCACGATTACCTTATGATTATACAAATCTCAATCCCTTACCATCTACATTATTCCATTTAATTTATTTAATTAAATGTCCTAAATAATGTCAGTAAAAATTAGGGTCATTACAGACTCCCCTCCTTAAAGTATTTCATCCGCAAAATTACGATAAGGTATTCATAAAGATCAAACATAAAGGTAAACATACCATGAATAAAGTCAGGATAAGTATCTATAATCCTTCTCTCACCCAAGTACAGTCTCTCTCGTCGTCACTCCACTGGACTTTAACTAATCTAATTGCCTTGTTCCTTAGTCTCCTCTCATCCCCTGTGACTATACAAACTAGTTTTCTAACTATAGTCATATCTTGTTCCACTACTAAATCATCTAACATGGTCGGTGCAATAGTAGTTTCTGGATCTCGAATACACTTCCTTAGATAAGAAACATGAAAGACATTGTGGACTCCTTCTAAACTATTCAGTAACTCTACCGTATATGCAAGTTTCCCGATCCTTTCTACAATAGGAAATGGTCCAACAAATTTTGATGCCAATTTTCCTAATTTTTCAAATCTGATTACGCCTTTTATCGGTGACACCTTGACGAAAACATGATCTCCAACTGAGAACTCTAAGTCTTTCCGTCTTTTATCAGCATAACTCTTCTGTCCGGACTGAGCTTCCTTCATTCTAACTCGAATCAACTAAATATTTTCTACATCTTCTATAACCAAATCCGGACCAAGAACTAACCTAACCTGGTCTCTACCCAACAAATGGGATATTTGCATAGCCTTCCATATAAAGCTTCAAACAGTGCTATCCCTATACTAGTCTGATAATTGTTGTTATACGAAAACTCGACTAAGTGTAGGTGATCTTCCCATGATCCTCTAAAGTCTAGTACATAAGCTCTTAACAAATCCTCTGAGATTTTGTTAACTCTTTTCGTTTGTCCATCCGTCTGCGGATGGTAAGCGGTACTCATCTTGAACTTGGTACCCAAAGTCTTCTATAGACTTTCCAGAACTCACTAATGAATAAGGAATCTCTATCACTTACTATACTACTAGGAATTCCATCCAGTTTAACTACATCCTTCAGGAATAATTTAGCCAAAATAGGTGTCGTCCTGGTTGACTTAACTGGAATAAAATGGGCACTCTTGGTCAACCTATCCACTATGACCCATATCTTTCATTTCCTCTATTTCACCTTGGCAACTCGTCAACAAAATCCATTGAGATTGAATCCCACTTCCAAACTGGAACATCTAAAGGCTGAAGTAACCCACTTGGTTTCTGATGTTCCGCTCTTACCTGTTGATAATTCAAACACTGCTTTACCCATAAGCCAACATCTCTCTTCATACCTTCCCAGAAGAAACTTCTTTTCATGTCCTGATACATCTTAGTTTCTCCCGGATGAATGATGTAACACCCCACGCCCCTTAGTATTCCCAAAAGAGCACACTAAAAGGCATGTTGTGTTGTAGGTATAACTAAAACTAGCAAAGACTAAGATTCACAAGAAAAAAATATATAAATAGCAGAAACAATTATAATAACAATAATTTATTTAGAACAAAACCTCAGAATTACTTTATAAATCAAATAAGTCGCCAAATGCCAAATACATCAAATGTCAAAATAACCTTACGTGTCTTTCGAAATAAAATCAGTATCAATAATATCAAAGTATAATACATCCCTCACAAAATGTCAGCTCAACAAAAAGAACTAAAAACTGAAACTGAAGAAAAGAAATACATGATAGAATCTCCTCCGAAGAAATCTCCAAATGCCTGCAGTCTACCGTCCTTGCCCCTGATTGCCTATGGGGGAAAGGGGAAAATGGAGGAGTAGGTCAGACTAGAAGTCTGGTGAATAATAGTAATTACTATAATCTTTAACCAAAGTAAAAGTAATAGACTTTACAACAGTTCTAGTATATAAAAGGAAACAAAGGAAATAGAGAGAAGGAATAAGCTGGAAATACATACGAATTAACTAGATCAACATAATTGATTAACTTTGATTGTCTGCACTTGTTTTTGATAGCTGCTTAGATTAGGCTGAATTCCTAATACTACTCTTTGATCGGCCTGCTACTCCATAGAATCTACTGTGGACCGGACGCTAAATCTCCCTACACAGTAGACATTGGTTCCTACGAAAGGCACACACTAAGCGCTTAGAACTCATAACGATTACTGAGCACCCGAATGGAAGCATGCGTAACAGCCACCATGCTCATGTTACCTTTTGTTCCACCTATTGGGTCTTCTTATTACCTCAAGCTCCAGAATAAATGTGCCCCTCGTCTCACTACAGGGTTATGTGAGACACCTCGTCTCACTTCATGGTTATGTGAGACACCTCGTTTCACTTCAGGGTTATGTGAAACACCTCGTCTCACTTCAGGGTTATGTGAGACACCTCGTTTCACTTCAGGGTTATGTGAAACACCGTGTCTATAGAAACAATAGGGGAAATGCTGTTGGTATTGGCCCATCATTCAAACAATATCTAGTTGCGCCCCTTGCCCAAATCCCCATGATTTGGACTTCTACCTATTGACCATTTACTACCATTTTTAACATAAGTGTACCCCTCGTCTCACTTCAGGATTATGTGAAACACCGTGTCCATAGAAATAGGGGAATATTATTTGGTACAGGTCCTACTTTAATTCTTTGCTTGTTAACTTAGATAAATTATTTAAATAAGCCTTTACTTTTGTTCTTACTATCCGTGCTTATTAATTTATCCTAAGTCTTAAAATAAGCCTCACTCTATTCTATTTCTTATTATAACCTATGTTATAATCATGCTTATTACTTAACCCAAGGTCTAAATGTAAAAATAAGTTCCTTTCATCTTATACTCTTTTTAGGTATAATTCTAAGTTATAACTAGGCCAATTATCTTTAATTAGTCCAATTCTAACATCAATATCATAATTAGACAATTTCAGTCTTAATTCCATTTTTATTACAGTCTTTACAATTTACATCTTATCTTCCGTTATTTCGGTACTCTTATAATTTTAATCCATATTCACATTTAATCTATTCTAATCCATACGCGAAGAAGAAGGAGAAATAAAAGAAAACTGAAAATAGAAGAAAATCCAAAGTGTATGAAAAAGATGTAAATAACGCATAAATAACAGTAAATAAATTTAAAATATTGTAAATAACTGTAATTAAACGGAAAAGCTATAATTAATAGAAATTAGCTACAAATAACTGAAAAGAATAGCTAAAAAGAAATAGACTGAAAATAAATCTAAAACTGAAAATAACTAATAAAAAAGGTATTTCCAAAATCGTAGAAAAACTACAGCTATTGGAAACCCTATTATTTTAGATTGCTTAAAAATCTAAATAACTAATCACTCACCTGTGGTCCTAAGCTCTTCCCTTTTGGTCTTCCCGGATCCACTTGAGGGTATTAAAATATTTTTATTAAAAAGATTCTCTCCTTGGAAAATTATTCCTTTTAGGGTCCTTCCTGAAAAGGGGAACCCAAGCGGAGAAAATCTAGAATGAGAAAAAGTGTTAGGCCTAGGGTCTTATTTATAGGGGTAGAGTGGATCTTAGACCATTGGATTTGGAGATTGAATAGGATGCAACCACGTCATAGGCTAAATAGGAGCCATCGGATGCAAGAACGGAAGGACAGGATTGGTTAAAAGAATGCAAATGATGTGACAACCCACTCCGAGACCCATATTAGCAAAGAGTATTACTAGGTAATACCGTCCGCTAATACGGAGAATAGAGCTGGATAGGAGCGACCATCTATAGCCTTGTCTTAACTATCTACCGAATACTTCGATAAATGTAGCATATTTTTTTTCATGTGGATCGACATATCCAATAGATACTTAATACAAAACTATAATGGCTATAAGATCTATCCGAACAAAATATAACAACATAAATGTAGAACATCACAAAATAGCAGAATGACATACATATGTCTAAATACAAATACATCTCCAGTACAAATCCAAAATGATACAACTAAGTGGTATGACGATCGCTACTCATACATGAGTCCAAAAGAATAATACATAGATCAGAGTGTCAATAGATAAGGATAACAAAAGGCTAAATAAGATAGGCTAGCTGATATGCAGAAAGCAAAGTCCATGTGGAAGCAAAAGAATATAGGCTAAGTCCGAAGCACCTAACCTGAAACACCTCGGTCTGACCCGAGTATAAAAATACACGGGTCAGGCTAACTAAACAAATCAGTTAGATAACCTATATGATAATGAACGTGCAAGGTCATAAAGTACCACAATAATCTCTAAAAGAGATAACATGATCATCTAACAAAAGATGAATCATAACAAGCCTCATATCATCGGCAGCTCAAATAAAAAAAGGATATGAATATCCCAAATCAAGCCAAAAAGGCAAATAACAACTACCAATGAAGGTAACACAAGTTTCCACAAGGTAATCGCTATGTATCGAGTGGTTCAAAGGACTTACTCCGAAAGGCGATACTCTAGGGAAATACAAGTATCAATGAAACAAAAGATGCACGTGCTCAGTACTGTATAAACAAGGATCCAGAATTCCGAAGGCGACAAACCCAAGTATCTCTCGAGCGGTGACGAAGGACCAACTCCAAAAGCGATACTATATGGCAACAAACCCGAAGGCACAAACCCGAAGTCACAAACCCAAGTATCTCTCGAGCGGTGATGATGGACCAACTCCAAAAGTGATACTATAGGGCAACAAACCGTAGTGGCGAAGGTCCGGAGGCCCAGTACTGGACACCACTAACTGGCAATATGTGTCACAAACCCCTCGGATAGGAACCCGCAAAGTGTTAACGTGTGTCTCATACCACACGTTCGCACTAAATGGTTTACTAACCATTAATCAATTCCACACTCAAAGTAGTACAAAGTTTACCTCATCTCATCGGTAAACCAGACCCGAAGGTCAAAACGATCAAACGAATAGATTAGGAATTAACTGAAAAGATAAACACACGTGTTCATAGCACGCATTTTATCCAATCATTTAATTCTCCTCCCTCTTCGCTCAAAGTGCAAAATTGTGTGTTTTATATAGAAATTAAGTTGAAGAAAACGAGTTTTAGGAACGCTTTGAAATCGCTTTAGAAATTGCCTTTGAAATTCTCTTATTATAGAGTATATAATTTTTATACTTAAAAAAATAATATACAATAATAATTTCAAAAGCCCATTTATTTGAAAAACATTTTTAAAACATATTATAATACCCCTATATGAAATCCAGAAAGAAATATTAAGAAAACATCGAAATAACGGAAATTACACCAAGTATTGTCCGTTTAAAACAAGCTGCGACTCAATATTCGACAGCAGGTTTGAACAAGTTAACAGTGTCAAAATGACTTGAAATACTGTAGGAATGTAGTTCAACATTCCTACTTCAATTTGCAAAAAAAATATTCAAATCCGATTTGAAACAAAGAATCTGCGCCGTTTCAAAGTTGGACCAAAAACAAGGTTAAATCGTTGAATTCCAGCATGCTGCGGGTTCAAGTTCGACCGCAATTTCAAAATAGCAAAAGAACCCAGATTATCATGAAAATTTGCAGGAGTGTAATTCAACACTCCTACTTCAATCTACAAAAATAATCACTCAAATCCAATTTGAAACGAATAATATGTGTCGTTTCAAAGTTGGACTAAAACAAGGTTTTAAACGCTGAATCTCAACATGTTGCGCGTTCAAGTTCGACAGCTGTTTCGAAATAGCAAACGAATTCAGATGGAAATGAAAATTTGGAGAAATGAAGTTCAACATTTCTACTTTCAAATGCAATTGGAATTTCCAGAATCCGACAATAGGCGAGAAAGATACACTACCACAAAGTCAGACCTAGACAAGAAAACACACTGGAGAACAAAACCAAGGCTCAATGCCTTGACAAATGCACCATTCTGGGCGCGATTTTGTGCCCAGGTTGCAAAAACGTCCGTGTCCGTTTTCGGACACGACTTTGGCACATCAAATAACATTTTCTGGGTCGGAAAATTTGCAAACAAGCTAACCCAATCATGAACTACAATCCGGGTAAAATTCGGCATGAATCCGCTACTTGGATTGAAAGATATTAAGCCTTAAAGGCGGACAGTAACACAAATAGCACACAGATGGATATTCAACCAATATACGTATAGTAAACGATTTTTAGCAATTTCAACTTACTGACTTCATTGTTTTAGCAAGCATTTGTGATTTCTCACCTTTTTAGCAATTAGCAGTAGATTAGCAAGCAAAGATGACGACATTAGGCAAGATTGAAGCTCAAGAACCTATAGATAAGAAGCAACAGACATGCAAACGAAAATACTGAATTTACAGTAAACTTTCTTCTCAAAATCAAAGAAAAGTGGAAATAGATTGTAGGATATGGATTGTGATTACCTGTAGTTGTATTTAGACTAATTTCTCTTGAGTTTATGATAATAAAAGAGGAGTTTTTGCCTAGGGTGATGGACCAGCCATTTGTTTTCTATTTTGAAGCTTCTGTTTGTTTTGTAAAAAGAGAAGATGGCGGAAGTGAATTACGTATAGGCAACTTTCTGAAGTGGCTATTGGATGTTGGGTTCCAATTACTATACTAACCAAATCCATTAGGACTTAGCCAATTTTAGCTATAAGTTATGTTTTATTCTTCTAAGTGTTACTCATGAAATAAAATGCAACATTTATTTAGATTGTACAAAACCTTATAAAATTGAACAAGGCAAGTTATAAAAATTATTTACACTTTTTATTAAATTATATAACACACCAAATTTACATTTTTATATTTTTAACACTTAAAAATACACAAAACACCGTTTTGCCTAAAAATGCACAAAATTTGCATTTTCACAAATTAAATTATAAATTCACTCTTAAAGCCAATATTGCAAGATTTTAAACTAATAAAATTTTACAATGTCTCCAATTTCAAAAATTCACATTTATTTTTCTAATTATCACCAATTTTACAATTAAGCCTAAAATTCCATATTTATCCAAAATAGCCAATTTTGAATAAATTAACCTATCCAAAAATTTATTAATAACTCCAATTAAATTAAAATCACCATTTTAATTTATTTTTAGGTAATCACAAACCACGGGTTGTTACAAATGACGCGTACAACGTTCGAACGAACAAAAGTTCGTTCGTTCGTTTACAAGGGGAGGCGGGTCGACCGCCCTGGTGCCTAGGTCGACCGGCCGATCGACCTAGCCCGTATTATATATATATATATATATATATATATATATTTCCAATTCTTCTTTATTTTTGTTTAATTCATAACTTGCTCATATTAGCTCGGATTCTGATGTTCAATATATGAAAATTGACCAGAAAATTACCACGGACACAATGGTGCAACTCCCGTGGCTCAATTCTGATAATTTCACAAAGTTATTTTATTATTTCATTAATTAACTAATTAATTATTATGTGTTAAATTTCGGGTTGTTACATTCTCCCCTCCTTAAGGGATTTCATCCCCGAAATCTCTAATGATAAAAGAATGAACTAATGTTTTCATCCAAGTTATACAACCAACTACTCATTCATCAACCATTCATCCATTGTTCTTAAGTTTTCTAATGCGATTCATGTTACTTATGCAATTAGTGTAGTGTTAATGTCCCTAACTAATGCAAAAGATTAGGCGGCCCACTGATTCAGTTGACCTCCTTTTATGCAATCATGTCCGTGCTATGTATCCAAATGAATGCAAAAATTCCTAATGATAACTGATAGTTCTATATGCGTGCTACAGTCATCATCCAAATGCAACAACCATGTGATAAACATCCATTTATAGCAACCATGGATAAAATAAAAATGCACACACATCCATATGCATATGCTCTAGTGTCCTAGTTAGGTCGATCCCTAAGAGATAATAGTGCCTAGTGTATGTATATGCGTCCATTAGCATCCACTGGTAAACACTTGCAACCACTTGCATCCATCATTCATAACACGTTCTAGTAACATGTTTACATCAAATCCTACCATGCATAGGTTAAATCCTAATTTCTACCCTCCCAAAGGATAATAAAGGAAAGAACCTATTCAAAACTAAAGATGGAAATAGGAAATTCGAAAACTTATTATCAAAGAAATGTGGATATGAGATACAAATTTTCTCCTAATCAAACCAATCTTCTTTGAAGTCTCCTTAACTATGTCGGAACCACAGCAATCCCTCTGTAGACTATATCCAACACGAAGGCGACTTGCGCAGTCTTCAATAAAGAGCTTCGAAAGGGCTATTCCAATGCTAACTTGAAGACTGTTACTATACGTAAATTCCACTAAAGGAAAATGCTCTTTCCAATTTCTCAAAATCAAGAATACACATCCTCAACCACGTGTGTCTTACTATCTTACTAATACAACTTTATTTTTTCTTCTACAGTCTACGCACATGAAGCGACAACCCTTGGTTCTCACTAATGTCATATATACTCCACATAAACTTCTATCATTACTTTTAAAAGTAATTACTGCTATTTCCTATATAGCCTTACACTTTTTCCGTCACTCCTTAGGAAATGATTCATATCTACTCCACATTAAGAGTTTGGTTTGGTATTTGTCATCTTATTTCAAAAACTAAAGCTTCTAAAATTTTAAAACCTCAAATCCCAAAAAAAATTGTCTTTAAAAGTGTTATCTTCAAGTTTCTATTAAATTCAAAAATACTTGGTTATTCAATATTTATTTTTCTGGACTTGCATCCTTATAGATTTTTGAATTTACATTATTTCCCAAACCTAAAGAGGAAAACTTCCAAATTCTATGTCTAAAACTAATTCCTCTTTTTCTTTTAAAGACCTTTACAGTTTTCTATAAAGAATTGGATTTTCAAATTTTACTTTTATTAAGTTTTTCATTTCCAAAAACTTATTTACTTTTTCACCAAACCCTTTTCTTTTAATATCTTTAAAATGCCCTTATGTGTTTTCAAAACATTTCTTATTACACCTAACGGTCTCATACCTTAATGTATTGGAACTACTCTCTCTTATGAGAAATTACTAATGCTAAAATCTTCTATGAACCTTTTAAAAGAGGACTTCATGTTTATGTAAAATTACAAGGAACTTATTTTATATTTTTCGAAACAGGCTATACAAAATATGGTGTTTCCCATACCTTGTACATCTCTTTCACGTATTCCTTATAACTTACACAAAACATTTTTGTTGGTTTCATAGAAAATTATACCATTATTCTTTTCATTCTAATAAATTAAAGTATTTTAATTTATATTCTCTTACGATAGAAATTTTCTATATCTAACTTACTCTTTTTTTTTTCACAAAAACTCATCTTCAAAATAGTTTTAATATATCCATAACTAGAAAACATTTTCTTATACTTACTTAAATAATAAGTGTATTCACAAATCATATTTATTTCTATTCTTAGAAATTATCTTTTAAAAATACATTTTTATTTGGGTTCAAAACAGATGTTGCGTAAAACACCGTTACTACAACCCAAAGATACTAGTGTATTGATTTAATTAAAAATAAATACTAATAACCCTTACCTACTATGTAAAACATTTCCCTTGGGGGCCACTTACTATAATGGTAGTGTTACCCGGTGGCTTGACCAAGAAACAAGAGGCTCGGCTTAAAAGGGTCGCTCAGCATAGAGTACCGTTTGGCATTAAGAGGCCGCTCGGCATCTAGCCTCGCTTGGCATATGGCCTCGTTCGGCATCAAAGCCCCGTTCGGCATCTATCCTCGCTCGGCATATGGCCTCGTTCGGCATCCAAGCCTCGCTCGACATCCAAACCTCGTTCGGCACAGAAGGGTCGTTCGGCATAGCAAGGTCGTTCGGCATTTCACCCTGTTCGGCATAGCAAGGTCGTTCGGCATGAGCCTCGTTCGGCATCTCCCCTCGACCGGCATCAAGTCTCGGTCGGCACAGGCCTAGTTCGGCATACACTCTTCACTTAGCACACTGTCTCGATCGGCATGGGAATACCGTTCGGCATATCTTCCTCGATCGGCATACGAATGTCATTTGGCCTGGATATGTGGTTCGGCAACTGCCGTTCGATAATTGTGGCTCGGCGTACAGAAGTCACTTACTACGGGCCGAGGCATCTTACTCCTAGGCCCATGAAGGAAGTCCAACCCATCTTCGTCTATAAATAGAGGGTCAAGGGCACAGTGAAATGGACCTTTTTTGGGAGAACACTAGGGAGACTCTGTCGCTTTCAAGACTCATTCTTTTCAGTTCAAACTTGTATTCAAGTCATTAGTGTACGGATTGTATCTGTATTCAACTACTTGTGAAAGCAATAAAGATCAAAACTTAAAGTGGACGTAGGCAATTACGCTGAACCACTATAAATCTGGTGTTCTTGTTTTGCACTTAATTTAGCATACAATTCTCTGTTTTAATTTACTTTCTTCATTACTTTCTCCACACAATCTTTCTCAAGGGTGTTAGTGACCAATTTTGTTGCTAACATTTTGGCGCTTTCACTGAGAATCGAATTCTCAGGACGCTAGGATCTGCTTTGTAGCTACTGGATTGAATAAATCCCCCGAAGGAGATCCAAGTAATTCACAGGACGTCCGTTGATTTTATTCAGAGTTCTTATCAAAAGCTCTACTATGGGAAGACCACGTACACGATCAGCCTCTCATAACGCGGACGTCAACGAGACTACTAGCGTACAACAAATAGGACCTAGCAATCAACAAGCAAATCTGGGTGCAGGAACCACCACCAAAAACCAAATGGAAGTTGTCACCAGAACAAAGTTCAACGACTTGATGAGAGAACTCATGGAAAGAAGAAGACAACTTAATGAGCAGATTCAAGCAAACGCTAACCTCATGACTCAACTTACTCAGCAACAGCATCAGAATGCTGGAGGAAGCCCTGCTCCTTACTCCTCATCTGAAAGCTCTTCTTTGTCAGGATGAACCTCCCAGACGTAAACGTCGTAAAACAGAAACAACGCAAGCAGGTGTTGCTGATCGATCAACCCGGGATGGTCCGGGTTCTCTACCTGGAGCAATGGCTCCTCACTTACACCAAGAAAATCACACTCAAGCTGGAACGGGAAACTTAGGATCTGGAATGCGAGTGGAAGCCGGACAGCTAGCACACCAAGGTCTTAATGTTGCAGGTCTCCAGGATACACACTTGGTAGATCGCCAACAGAGAAGACACCGACCAAAACGGTCTCACAGGACAGACACCAACTTGCCATCTTCCATACAAACCCCAGACCTGTCAGCTATGGCCAGAGAGTTGATGAAAGAGAATCAAGGCTTATCAAATGATGATTGGGGGTATCCAGGAGTCATACTCCGTTTATAGATGTTATCTTACAGGCCAAATACCCCAGAAAGTTTAACATGCCGACTATTTCGGCCTATGTAGGAAAGAATGATCCCCGACAGCATGTGATGAGGTATGAATGGATGATGGACTCGGCTAGAGCGAACGATGCGACCAAGTGCAGATGTTTTCCAATAACTTTATCCGGAGTCGCTACCATGTGGTTCACCCGACTTCCCCCGCGAACTATCTCCAACTTCGATGAGTTAGCGACGAAATTTGTGGAACAATTCAGGATTCATGCCACTCGTCCTAAGGATGTGATGTCCTTGTCCAATGTGATTCAGACTCCAAGCGAGTCATTGAAAGAGTACTTACAGAAATTTCATGTTGCAGCCACTGAAGTTAGAAACCCTAATGACCACGCAATTCTGATGGTCGTAATGAGAGGAGTGGATCCAGATTCAGAGTTTGGAGACTGGTTTGCAGGAAAGCCTCCGACTACGCTAGAGCAATTTTATTCAAAGGATCATTAGTTCATATGAAGAGAGGAAGCTAGGTGGACAAGGCGAGATAAGGCACCAGCGCCTGTTCAGGAGACCGTAAAAAGCAACATCGCTGTAAAACAATCCGGAGACAACTCGGGGAAAGTCCAGGTCAATGTTCGGAACAAACCCGGGCAATCTAAGTGGTCCGGAGGAGGAAATCCCGGAAAGAAAAGAGAAGCAGGGAAATGGAAGCCGAGGATTCCAACCTACAACGAATACACCCCGCTGAATGCATCTCTTGAGAATATTTATCTATCAACTTGTAATACTTTTCAATACAGAAAGCCGCGCCCAAAGGAGTCAACCGAGGAACAGAAGCGAACTGGGAAGTACTGTCGCTTCCATGAGACTTACGGGCACAATACTGAAGAGTGTAGGCACCTACATGATGCTATAGAAAAGTTGATTAGACAGAAAAAGTTGCAGGAGTTTGTAAAGAATCCTCAAGAGGGTGGACAGGGAACGTCCAATCCTGGTCACGCACCAGCTCCACGTCACCCTGATGAGCCTGCTTGGACTGTGGGCAGACTGGTCATAAACACAATAATAGGCGGACCTCACCCTGCAGATAAGAACTGGCAAGAAATGGAGTGGTATGCTAATTCCTTGAGGCATGCAGATTTTGAGTATTGTTCCAGTCTAGAGGATGGGACCCACGCTAAACAACAACGCATGATGACAGACGATATAGTATTCAGGAGTAGAGATGCGGACAAGGTGAAGGCTCCTACCGTTGACCCGATGGTCATATCTGCGACAATCGTACCGGCATTTGTGAAAAGAATTTTGATTGATTATGGAAGTTCTATTAATATCATCTTCAAAAAGGCATATGATCAGATGAAGATGGAGACGAAGGATTTAAAGCCATCTAAAGCTCGTATCCTGGCTTTAATGGCGCAGCGACTGATGTTGTGGGGTATGTTGAGTTGCCAGTTGAACTGGGACAAGGTGAGCGTAGGAGGGTGCAAATCCTACCTTTCATAGTTTTGGATGTAGATTCTCCATACAATGTGTTTCTGGGTCGACCAGCCCTGGATGAGTTTAGGGCAGCATTGGCCCCATGGTGTTTGACTTTGAAATTTCCAACAGACAAAGGAGTAGGTGTTGTGCATGGCGACCAGGCGACCGGTCGTGCATGTTATATGGCTGAGCTGAGAGAGGCCCAGCGGAGAGAGAAAGGAAAGGTTGTGGACAGCTCCGTCCGCAACCGAGTTGTTGAAAATTGACAAGTAATGCTCCAGCCATGGCTCGGGCAACATGATCGGATCTGTAAAGACATAGATCCGAGAGATGATGATGAGGAACCCAGGGAAGAAAAGGCAGCACCGGCCGAACTGACGATTGGCATTTCAGTCAGTCGGGATGATCCATCGTGGGTACTTAAGATTGGATCACAACTCGACCCCTCGATGACCGAGGATCTTACTGACTTCCTCCGAGCGAATTTGGATGTTTTCGCTTGGAAACATTCTGATATGTGCAGGATTTCACCCGCTATTGCGAGTCATATGTTGAACATAGACCCGAAGTACATTCCTATGAAACAGAAAAGGATGGGCATGGACCTAGAGAGGTCTGCGACCCTCAAAGAGGAGGTGGACAAACTCAAAGCAAATGGGTTCATCCGCGACGCCCTCTACCCAGAATGGGTGTCTAAACCTGTGCTTGTGAGGAAAGCAAATGGGAAGTGGAGAACTTGCATAGATTACTCTGATTTAAACAAAGCATGCCCGAAGGATAGTTTCCCTTTACCTAGAATCGACCAGCTGGTCAACTCAACTGCAGGATATGAGTTACTGTCATTTATGGATGCGTACTCGGGATACAATCAGATCCCGATGCATATTCCAGACCAGGAACACACCAGTTTTGTCACAGACGTTGGGCTGTATTGCTATGTAGTGATGCCCTTCAGATTGAAAAACGCGGGAGCAACTTATCAGCGTCTGGTGAATCGAATGTTTAAAGACCAAATTGGTAGGACAATGGAAGTCTATGTGGATGACATGCTCGTGAAGTCACGACAGTCAAACGACCACATTCGAGACTTAGCGGAGATGTTTGATATACTCAGACATTATGGAATGAAAATCAATCCTTTGAAGTGTTCCTTTGGTGTTGCGTTAGGGAAGTTCTTAGGTTTCATTGTAAATGCACGGGGCATCGAAGCTAACCCGGAGAAGATTCAAGCTATTCGAGACATACAAGTGCCAAGAACTATAAAGCAGGTACAAAGCTTGAATGGAAAGGTGGCTGCGCTGAGTCGATTCATATCCAGAGCCACAGATAAGTGTATTTCCTTCTTCGATGTTATAAAGAAAGGAAAGAAAAATTTTGAATGGACATCCGACTGTGAGGAAGCGTTCCGAGCTCTGGTAAGGCATTTAGAAAGTCCCCCGGTGTTATTGAAACCGGTAGATCATGAGATGGTGTATGTGTACTTGGCTGTATCCCAGCATGCTATCAGTACGGCTCTGGTTCGGGAGGAAGACAGAGTTCAAAAGCCAGTATACTATGTCAGTAAACGTTTGATGGGGGCAGAAAGGAATTATCCTAAGATTGAGAAACTAGCATATTGCTTGGTGATTGCATCACGCAAGCTTCGTCCATACTTTCAGGCACACTCAATCAGTGTTTACACTGATCAACCCTTGCGACAGGTACTCCAACGACCAGAAACTTATGGAAGGATATTAAAATGGAATATCGAGTTGAGCTAGTTCGATATTACCTACCTGCCATGAAGGGCCAAACAAGGGCAAGCACGAGCAGACTTTATCGCTGAATTCACCATGTCGGACGAATCGAGTAGTACCGATGTCATACCTCCTGTTCGATGGAAGCTATACACCGACGGGGCATCTAACGACCGTTGCTCGGGAGCCGGTATAGTTCTTGTGACTCCTGAGAACCGATCAATTTGTTATGCTTTGAAGCTCGAATTCCCAGCGACAAATAACGAAGCCGAGTATGAAGCATTGATTGCTGGCTTGAGACTTATCAGAGAATAGGGGGTAAAATCGGTTGAAATCTTCTGTGACTCGCAACTGGTGGTATACCAAGTGCGGGGAGACTATCAAGCGAAGGGACAGAGACTTGCCCCATACCTCGCTCGGGTTCAAGATCTGCTAGCAAATTTGGAATACTATGATAATTTGCATGTCCCGCGTGAACAAAACAGAGAAGCTGATTCATTGTTGAAATTTGCGAGTACTGGTGATGCACAGCAAATGGGATTGGTTCCCGTCGAAATCTTACATACTCCGAGTATAAATATGATGGAGATAGACTTCGTGTTAGAAACTGAAATCGAGAAAGAATCATGGATGACCCCATTCAAACAATACATATTACGCGGAACCTTGCTCGAAAGAAGGAACGAGAGACGACAAGTCATTCATAAAGCTTTAAGGTATATAATGCAAGATGGAATAATGTATCAGAGAGGGTTCTCGGTTCCCTTACTCCGATGCATCGCCCATGATGACATAAAACGAGTTTTGATGGAAGTGCACGAAGGAGAATGTAGTGACCATGCCAGTGGGCAAACACTCGCAAAAAAGATCCCCTGATATGGGTATTATTGGCCAACTATGAATCGGGATGATGCAGACTATGCAAGAAAGTGCGACAAATGTCAAAAGTTTGCAAAAATCCTAAGAGCTCCTCCAACGGAAATCACGCAAATGGTTAGTCCTTGGCCATTTGCGATTTGGGGGATCGATATAATCGGTTCCTTACCTATTTCTAAAGGTGGTGCGAAATATGCAATTGTCGCAGTTGATTATTTTACCAAATGGGCAGAAGCAGAGCACTTAGCCACAATCACCACCAAAAAGGTCATTAATTTCGTTGTACGAAACACTATATGCCGCTTTGGCCTCCCACGGACTATCATAACAGACAACGGAACTCAATTCGAAAGTAGAGAGTTCAAAAAATTTTGTCAAAAGTATGGCATTGAAAAGAGGTTTGCAGTAGTTGCATTCCAAAAGCCAATGGGCAGGTGGAAGCCGTGAACAAAATAATCAAGTCCATATTGAAAAAGCGTCTGGAAAAGGCTAGAGGCAAGTGGGTGGATGAACTTCCAACGGCACTTTGGGCTTATAGAACCACCCACAAGTTCGCGACTGGTCACACTCCATTCGCATTGGCATATGGCATGGAAGCCGTTATACATGTAGAACTTGAAGTTCCGTCACACCGGGTAACTCATTACGACCCTAAGACGAATCAGGATCTTTTATTGGAACCACTGGACTTCATTGATGAAAAACGTGAAGAAGCTAATTTGAGAGCGGCTGTGTACAGACACCGAGTCGCTCGATATTATAATGAAAAGGTCCAGCCGAGAATCTTTGATGTGGGTGACCTCGTTTTGAAACGAGTTTTTCCAGTCCCGTCACATATGAATCCCACATGGGAAGGTCCATACTTCATTGAACGGAAGCTTGGAGAGGGAACTTTCAAGCTAACGACCGTTGATGGTGCGATACTACCCCGAGCATGGAATAGCGAGCATCTGCGACATTATTACACTTAGTCTATTTCTTTCATATTTTAGTAACAATTATTTCCAGCACATTTTTATTTCGTTGATTCTTAGTTTTCGGCATGTAATAAGACAAATTAGCTTGTTTTCCTTAAAAGCTTGAAGCCATCTTTTCCATGAATTACTGATGTTTCAATGCATGATAATCCGATGGCAAACTACTAGAGTTACATTATTATGTCTGACGTACGAACGTGTATAAACGACTTAAATCTCCGAGTCCCCTGAGTGCGGACTGGAGTACTCTAAGTCCCCAAAGTGCGGACTAGTGTATAAACGACATAAATCTCCGAGTCCCCTGAGTGCGGACTGGAGTACTCTGAGTCCCCAGAGTGCGGACTAGAGTATAAACGACTTAAATCTCTGAGTCCCCTGAGTGCGGACTAGAGTATAAACGACTTAAATCTCCGAGTCCCCTGAGTGCGGACTGGAGTACTCTGAGTCCCCAGAGTGCGGACTAGAGTATAAACGACTTAAATCTCCGAGTCCCCTGAGTGTGGACTGGAGTACTCTAAGTCCCCAGAGTGCGGACTAGAGTATAAACGACTTAAATCTCCGAGTCCCCTGAGTGTGGACTGGAGTACTCTGAGTCCCCAGAATGCGGACTGGAGTATAAATGACTAAAAAATCTCTAAGTCCCCAGAGTGTGGACTAGAGTACTCTGAGTCCCCAGAATGCGGACTAGAGTATAAATGACTGAAAAATCTCTAAGTCCCCAGAGTGCGGATTAGAGTACTCTGAGTCCCCAGAATGTGGAGTAGAGTATAAATGACGGAAGAATCTCTAAGTCCCCAGAGCGAGGACTGGAGTACTCTGAGTCCCTAGAGTGCGGAATAGAGTATAAACAACTTCGAAATCCCCAAAGTCCCCTGAGCGTGGACTGGAATGTTCTGAGTTCCCAGAATACGGATCAGAGTATAAGCGATTCAAAAAATCTCTGAGTCATATGGAAGTGAACTAGGGCTTATGTAGCTCACAAGGTTTCAGATTTCAACTACGAGTTATACAGTGAGTCGAACTACAAAAGTCATTTGAAAGACAAAGAACGAAGTTTTATTCATTAATTCAAAATGAAGTCCTACTACAACTTCTCCCAAACTCGGGGCAAAAATTCTATCTACAACGGCTATGAAAATAAATAAAAATAATTACACAATCCAGACTGATTCTCGTTGAACGAGCAGGATAACTATTTCTTCGTCTTCTTCTCCTTATTTGGCTTCTCAGACAATTCTTCCCCCACACGTTTTCTCTTGGACGTTTTGCTCGCTAATGAAGGGGTGTCCAAAGAAGGAGGAGGAACTTCCTGTGGCCTAATCCCACTGGGAAGGATGACCTTTAAAGGCCTGTTCAGTGGGTCATCAAGGTCAACCACTTGGGACTCGACCTTGATCTCAACTTTTTCCTTTTTCTCTTCCCCAAGTTGCTCCTTCATGCTCACTTTCGAAGTGTGTCCTGAGGCGCCCGTAATCTCAATTTCATAACTTTCTTCGACGGGGGACAAAGTTTCGGACTTATCCTTGTCGGGCGCCTCAATCACCTGAGCTTCGGGACCGGGGGTCACTCCCGCGTAAGTAGCCTCGCTCTCTTTCCCCTTTTTCTCCTTGGCATCATCGCTCCTTGGAGACGGATCAGGATCAGAATGGTCTGCGCAAAATCACAAGAGATGAACGTTAGAATATAATAACCTCTCACCGAAAACGACGGTTCTTTGAACTTTAAGAAGAAGAGTTACATACCGGCTTCTTGCTGGCTCTCAACCGTCCGAGGAGTCTTGCCCTCTGGAATGGGAGATAGAACATGAATGCCGAGGCCAGGGTCTTCCGGGTCATAACCAGCGTGTTGCTTGAATGGATCAAGTACTGGCCGATCAGCCGATTGAGTAGGAGGAGGAGCTGGAGATTCGGCTCCGGATGGGCCGGCAATGTCACTTTTTTCCTTTGATGTGGGCGGGTCTTTGCTAAAAAGAACCCTCGCTGCAAATAAGTCTGAAGGCTCGTTCCCCCGAAGGAATTCCTTTACCAAGGCCCCTTCATCAATTTCTTCTGTTCCCGATTCAATTTTCTTTATCTTTATAAGAGTGTCCCATACCTCGGCTAGATATTTGAGGTAGCCCTCGCCAAGAAAAGTCAAATCCCGATGCATGAGGACGCGAGCGTTGTATTCTGCTATAAGAGGGTCGAACAAGCACTAGATCTCCTCCCTACCGGCCTCGGCAGCTGCCTCGAGGCGCGAATCGATATCAGAAAGCGCCATCTCTTTACCTTCCTCGCGGGCTATCTCCTTCAGTGCTTCGGCTCTGGAAAACTCCTCATCTATGTGTGTTTTGAGGAGGCGAGTGGCAACAATCTTATTGCAATATCGTTGGGACTCCTCCTGAGCAGCTATTTTCTCTTCCTTCTCCTAAGATAGTAGTTCTTCCAACTCATTGACCCGTAGGGCGAATGCATCCCTTTCTTTTTGAACAGAGTCCTTTTCTAAAGCCAAGGCCCCGCAGCGTTGGACCGCTTCGTCAATTTCTTTCTTATGAGTTGTCTCCAGACGATTGACGGCCTCCGCAGTATCTTTAGCATTTTGTTGGGAAGCTTCGAGTTGGGACTTGTACGAAGGGAGCTCTTCATCCTGAGCTTTGATAATGTCTTTATCGTGAATGGCTTCAAGCTTCAGGCGGTCAATTTCATGTTGACGCTCAATAGAGACTTCCGAGACTTTTTCAGCTAGATGGACAAATGTGTCATGTTGAACATAAACGTCGTTGTTGCAAACAATGGAACTCTGTTTGACATTTCCTGGAATGTGATGGATCGCTGGGAGGAACTTCACACCATCGAAGCAGATTTTGGGGAACTTAACCTTAAGCTCAGCTAGCCTCTCCGATATCGTCGGATCTGTTGCGGGAACAGAGGGAGATGGATTTGAAAGTTCAGTCTTCTTATGATGTTCCTGAGACTGCCATGTGCTGGATGAACCAGAGTGTTGATCACGGGGGACATCGGATTGGGATCCCTTCTGTGCAGACTACTCCCTGCCTTGCTCTGATTGAGAAGGATGATCGCGAGAATATGAGGACTGGCTGTATGTTTTCCTTCGATAAGTTGATTCTCGGGGGCGATAGTCTCGGTCTCCAAAGTCGTCTCTGTCTCGGCGCTTGCCGGGGCCTGAATCCCGGCCAGAATGATGAAAAATAGATGACCCGCGAAGACGATCGAGTCCATGAGTGCGTCCCATGTCACCTGCACAGAATTTAAACAACGACAAGTTAGCAAAGGGTAGAGCGATGATGGAAATTTAAGTGCAAGGTGAAGTGCACGTGTCTGTGTGTGTCCTAGTGTCTCCCCCCGACGGACCAGCTTTTTTGGCTTTACTTATCGAAGTTTTCTCTCTCTGATTTTGGACTTGAGCACCTTCATCGCCTTTCGCGGGCAAGCAAAACTTCAGGGCTTTCAGACCATCGAAGCCATAATTAAGCAAATCGTCGGGAATAGTGAGGTCCGACAAGCCTCTCAATGAACTCTCTAAGTGTTAGGGGAAGGCTCTCTCTCCACTGGAGTAAGGGTGACCTTAGGGGTTCCACCCACCGTCTTCTTTCTCAATTTGTAGGTCAATTTCTTCTTTCCCTTCAAAGGGGAAGGCTTCTTCTCGATATCATTGACCTCGACTATAAAGTCCCAGGCAGGGCTAACATTTTCGCCCTGTACTTCGAGCATTTGGCTTCTCTAATCTCCCCCTCCTCTGGTGTGTCAGGGGTGTTACGTGCTGAAGACCCAGCCTGCTTTTTTCTTTGCCCGAAGCAGGCCTGGGTATAGTAACGCCTTGAGGGAGTCTTATTTGGCAACCTTCCGCCAGTAGCCCAAAGTTCGTGAGCGATTCATTTGAAATGAGAGATCTGATGTCCCGGTCTTCTGCGGGAATAGCTCGGATAGCTTTGACAGCTTCAGAATACCCGGACCCTTCGGGACGTGGGTTGATACCTGTAAAAGTATAGAAAGAGTTAGAAAAAGTGTAGTTTCTGCCAAACACGAGTATTGATCTAGAAAAAAGAGTTACTCCCTTCCACCCATCTCCTCGCGAAGCCAAGAGGACAGCGCACATAGAACCACTCCTGTTTATACTAGGCGAACTTGCTCCATGCCCCAGTCTGGATTTGACAATTGCTATGCGGCTCAAGGAATACAAAAGATGGACTATCTGACCGTCTCTTGAAGCGATAGATATAACGGATATCGCAAGGAGTCGGGAGCCTGAAAAGGACACTCATAAAGAGAATGCAAGTGTTGTATATGAACGCATGGTTTTTTGGATGTAATTGCGATGGGGCGATCTCGATATACTGTAACAGCTCCCGAAGAAAGGAGTTGAATGGCGGCACGCTACCGAACCAGCACATGAATCTGTTGCAGGTTGTATATCCTACTGGGGGTAAGTGAGGACGATCCTGTCCCGATGGAACCTACACGTCGTCGAAAGGAATCCCATGTACTGAGCATATACGGCGAAGTGTGCTTTCGTTAATCTTCGAGGCTTGAGAATCGATCGGATCGTCTAAAAAGATCGCTGGATCCAAGGCATCGGGAGCCAAGTCGGAAGATGCGTTCGCGGGGTTCGGCATGTCTTGTACAGGAATATACAATGGATTTGAAGTTCTAACTTCTTCTTGTTGAGAAGATGGCCCGGGTCTGTCTGAGATTGTGGCAGAGCTGGACTTCCTCGACATCCCTGATGAATGTTAGATCAGATGAAACACCTGTTTGAACTATACTTGAAAAGCGATCGACATTAGACATAACAACAAAAATACTTCCCCCGTGTGGTGTGTGAACTAGTGCAGCCATTCGAGTATAAGTGCCAAAGAATTACAAGTCACAGAGTTGATGAAATAAAGTTAGGCTTTGAACTATCGTCTACGAAGACCGTCATCGCTGACTGTCTACGAGAACTTGTCGTATGATGGTTTCTATTTTAAACTCGGCTTCGACACTGTATGTGAAAGGTTATTATCTGTTTTAAACAAGTTAAGTTCAGATTTATAGTTGTCAAAACAAGGGAATTATCAGTCTGGACTGTCCGATATGCTTAATTGTTTAAGTCCTCGTACTTGTTCACTGTCATATGATCGGGCATAAAAAATAGGTTTAGTCAACTGTGCATTTTGTTCGACTAGTGTTGCTGTTGTACACCACTCTCCTACCATCCATCAATACCGTTCGGCATGCGGCAAGACATGCCAAACCGCAATCATGCCGGACCGTAGACATGTCGAGCCGCATCGCTCGGTACTTTGCCCTCAACGCCAACTTCCTTCCTACACATCCTCTCTACCGCTCGGCATAGACGAATCATCCAGCAAGTCATGCTGAGCCGCCTCGTTCGGCACTCTACCAATCTCCCACTTTTCTCCTGCGCTCCCTCTAACACCGTTTGGCATGAGGGAGTCATGCCGAACCACAATCATGCCGAGACCCATCGCTCGGCACTTTGCCCTTAACTCCAACTTCACTCCAGTACTTCCTCTTCACCGTTCGGCATGATGGAGTCATGCCAAGACATGATCATACCAAGCCACATCGCTCGGCATCTAGACTCAACCCTCATTTCTTCTCCTTTCTCCCTCTTTCCTCGTTCGGCATGCAGAAATTATGCCAAGCGGTGATAGTACCGAGCCACACCGCTCGGCCCTGAAAGCCCAATACTCGTTCCTCTCCATCGTCCTCTCTCCACCGTTCGGCATGACTCATTGCTCTCGTCCAATCTCTCTTCGTCGTTCGGCACGCAAGCGTAATGCCGAGCCACAGCCAGTTCTTTTCCGAATCGCACACCATGCTTAATTTACGCCCCCTAACTTCACTACTCCCTACTCCCTCATATCCTAAACACCTCTGACACCTCCTTCCTTCCATCACTTCGCCTAGCCCTAAAACATGTTCTAACCTCGAATTCATTGTCCTCATCCACGCATTTCCTACTGTCCTCGGTTTTACGAAGATTCACGAGTTCGAATCTCTTGCTAAGTTTTCTAGTCAGGATGAAGTGTTTAAAGGAAAGGCCATTACCTAAGAAATTACTCGAAGCTTGGGGAGATTTTGGAGTAGAAAACGATTCTGATCGGATTCGTTGATTGGGGAAGGAGGTGAGGCAATGTATTGAGTTTGGGAAGAGAAGGGAATGGTAAATAATTCGCTGAAGTCTGTTGGGAGGCGAGTTCGTAAGTTCTGTAGAGCGAAGGTAAAAAGGTAAAAGAAGAGGAGTGTTGAGTTACATAGGGACGACGGAAGACGAATGGATAGTGACCGGTAGAACTGGTCAAGGCAACACCCTCATTCGGCATCAATGTCGTTCGGCATTTGTATGTCGTTCGGCATCCATATGTCGTTCGGCATTCATATGTGTATCATGGTTCAAAGTGTATCATGTTCGTCCACAAGATACACTTTGGGGGGCAAGTGTAACACGGTGGCTTGACCCTCATTCAGGAGATCGTTCGGCATTCAGGAGATCGTTCGGCATTAAGAGGCCGCTCGGCATCTAGACTCACTCGGCATGTGGCCTCGTTCGGCATCCAAGCCCCGTTCGGCATCTAGCCTCGCTCGGCATATGGCCTCGTTCGGCATCCAAGCCTCGTTCGGCATAGCAAGGTCGTTCGGCATTTCACCCCGTTCGGCATAGCAAGGTCGTTCGGCATGAGCCTCGTTTGGCATTTCACCTCGCTCGGCATAACAAGGTCATTCGGCATGAGCCTCGTTCGGCGTCTCCCCTCGACCGGCATCAAGTCTTAGTCGGCACGGGCCTCGTTCGGCATACACTCTTCACTTAGCACACTGTCTCGATCGGCATGGGAATACCGTTCGGCATATCTTCCTCGATCGGCATACGAATGTCGTTTGGCCTGGATATGTGGTTCGACAACTGCCGTTCGGTAATTGTGGCTCGGCGTACAGAAGTCACTTACTAAGGGCCGAGGCATCTTACTCCTAGGCCCATGAGGGAAGTCCAAACCATCTTCGTCTATAAATAGAGGGGCAAGGGCACAGTGAAATGGACCTTTTTTTGGGGAGAACACTGGGGAGACTCTATCGCTTTCAAGACTCATTCTTTTCATTTCTAACTTGTATTCAAGTCATTAGTGTACGGATTGTATCTGTATTCAACTACTTGTAAAAGCAATAAAGATCAAAACTTAAAGTGGACGTAGGCAATTACGCTGAACCACTATAAATCCGGTGTTCTTGTTTTTGCACTTAATTTAGTATACAGTTCTCTATTTTAATTTACTTTCTTCATTACTTTCTCTACACAATCTTTCTCAAGGGTGTTAGTGACCAATTTTGGTGCTAACAGGTAGTGTTATAGTTTATGCTCCCTTCCTTTTTCACGAAAACATCTATTACAACAATAAATGTTGTAATCTACGTTTTCGATACTTAATACGCTCTAGGTTTTCATATTTTAAATCTTTGTTTACTTTCAAGAAACTAGTGAGCTATATACGCTCTATAACTCTTCAAAAATAATTTCACTTTTTCAACAAAATTTTCATCATATAAAAACCAATTTAAATTTCTTACTATTTTCCCAAAAACCTAATATTTACTTTAAAAATATTGACAATTATATAATTTTTTTTCAATTCTAATAATTTCAGCTTATTAGGTTAGACATAAAGTGGATTTTTCTACTTACTACCCTAGGAGTATCCTTCCTAAACCTTGGAAGTATCCTTCCTAAACCTTGGAAATCTCATTTCCTTACTTAAAGTCTTTTGTTCCTATACTCGTATTCTAAGGTACTACCTTTAAATCCACTTATATGAAACAATTATAATTTCTACAATTATCTACACGTGGCTACCTCCTTTTCTATTGTATATCCCAAATCTTTGCCTACCACTCTTTGGATTTTCACAATCCGAGCCTAAATGTCAAAACCGTTTATCAAACTCTTTCCATGTGTAGACCTTATCTATGCCCCAAGAAATACACTTCCTTATGCCAAAAGTGATACTTCAAGAACTTTGATTTCAACTAAAGAATGCGAAGTGTACGAAGAACCACCTCTAGATGAATAGCATGCTCCTCCTTACTCTTGAAAAACACCAAAATGTCGTCCACGAATACAACCACAAACTTATTTAGGACTTCTCTAAAGACGCGGCTCATCAAATCTACGAAGTAAGCTGGGGCATTGGTTAGCCCAAAAGGAATAACCAACCACTCATAAAATCCGTCTAGAATCCTAAATGCGGTCTTATCAATGCTGTCATTAGCGACCTTAAGTTGATGGAATCCTGTGGCTAAATCAAGCTGAGAGAATACCGAAGAGCTAACTAGCCGATCAAAAAGATCATCTATCCTAGGGAGTGGATATCAGTTCTTCTTTGTAAGCTATTTAATTCTCTATAATCAATGGAACCATCTTCCTTAGTAGCGAAGATGACTGGAAAATCTCCAACGACAGGAACCGAATCTAACTCTGATGATGATGAATCGAGGAATAAAGGAAGCTCAACATAATTGACCCTTGCGGCTTGTAAGAAACCTCGAGAGTCCTACCGCTGCATGTCTCTAGCCTAACGACTCTCCTCTCGCAATCTAATATAGCTCCATATATGGAAAGCCAATCCATTCCCTAAATCATCCCATACCCCGAAAATCCCAAAACATAGGCATCGTAGTCAAATTCTACGCCTAGGATAAGAAACTTTCAAACCCCTATAAACCATAGACAAGTGTGTCGATCCTCCTATGGGGTTTGAAAAAATAATGGGGTCTGCTACTAAAGAAATGTCTAAGTGCAAACAATCCACAAGAGAACTAGAGATAAAAGAGTGTGATGCTCCAGAATCGAATAGAGTTCGAATGGGAAAATCAGAAATAGAAATCAAACCTTCAACGGTGACTTTCCTACCTCTATCCAGAATGCTGCCTTAAGGTGCTGCATCTAAGGCCCGAATCTGCGCGATTGGTGCACCTGCCCCCTGCCCTGCTCTCTGGGGACAATTCCTACTCAGGTGACCGGGTTGTCCGCAAGTATAACACTTCTTCACCTTCTCTCTCTTTTAGTCTTTTGCGTAATGACCAACCATTCTACGGCGTTTACATTTCCCACTTTTCTTGATTCGCTTTTGAGAGCCTCCTCCTTTCCTTTTATCCTTATCCTCCTTCCACCATGGCTCCTTAGAGCTTTCTAACCTAGGAACTTCTTTAAGCTCTCCCTTCAGTTGCCAAGATGTAGGCTGAACTCTCTGTCGGTCCTTAAAATCTAATAGCCTAAACCTTCGCTCCATATCCTCCAACCTAGCTCGTGTCTCCTTGGAATCCTCTGTGCCAGAAAACGTTCTGCCTCCTATACTAGTGAAGTCCTTGCATAGCTTAGAAAAATCGGTTGGTGTAGGTGGATTAAGGGATTTCCACCTACCGGTGTTGTATTGGGCGCTTGCCCATGCACCTCTGGTACCGTAGCTCTATGGAACCAGTCAGCCATACTATGCAAAGAAAAGGAAACTTAGGCTTGAAAGAATTGAAAGAAGGTTGAACTGAACTTTGAGGGATTCTCTATATAAAAAATCTTTTATACTTGAAAACTATTTCTAAGAGTTTCTCTTTGAAAAATACTTTTAAAACAAGTTATTTTGGAAATATACCTTACTTTTAAAACAATTTTTTAGGAATCCTGTAACCTCAGGCTCTGAGACCAAGTGTAACACCCCACACCCCTTAGTATACCCAAAAGAGCACATTAAAAGGCATGTTGCATTGTAGGTATAACTAAAACTAGCAGAGACTAAGATTCACAAGACAAAAATATATAAACAGCAAAAACAATTATAATAATAATAATTTATTTAGAACAAAACCTCAGAATTACTTTATAAATCAAATAAGTCGCCAAATGGCAAATACATCAAATGTCAAAATAACCTTACGTGTCTTGCGAAATAAAATCCATAGTATCAATAATATCATAGTACAATACAACCCTCACAAAATGCCAACTCAACAAAAAGAACTAAAAACTAAAACTGAAGAAAAGAAATACATGATAGAATATCCTCCGAAGAAATCTCCAAATGCATGTAGTCTACCGCCCTTGCCCCTAATTGCCTATGGGGGGAAAGGGGAAATTGGAGGAGTGGGTCAGACTAAAAGTATGGTGAATGATAGTAATTGCTAGAATCTTTAAGCAAAGTAAAAGTAATAGACTTTACAACAATTCTAGTATATAAAAGGAAACAAAGGAAATAGAGAGAAGGAATAAGCTGGAAATAAATACGAATTAACTAGATTAACATAATTGATTAACTTTGATTGTTTGCACTTGTTTTTGATAGCTGCTTAGATTAGGATGAATTCCTAATACTACTCTTTGATCGGCCTGATACTCTATAGAATCTACTATGGACCGAATGCTAAAGCTCCCTACACAGTAGACATTGGTGCCTACGAAAGGCACACACTAAGCGCTTAGAACTCATAACGATTACTGAGCACCCGAATGGAAGTCGCACGCATAACCGCCACCATGCTCATGTTACCTGTTGTTCCACCTATTGGGTCTACTTATTACCTCAAGCTCCAGCATAAGCGTGCCCCTCGTCTCACTTCAGGATTATCTGAGACACCTCGTTTCACTTCAGGGTTATGTGAAACACCTCGTCTCACTTCAGGGTTATGTGAGACACCTCGTTTCACTTCAGGGTTATGTGAAGCACCGTGTCCATAGAAATAATAAGGGAAATACGGTTGGTACTGGCCCATCATCCAAACAATATCTAGTTGCGTCCCTTGCCCAAATCCCCATGATTTGGACTTCTACCTATTGACCATTTACTACCGTTATTAAGATAAGCGTGCCCCTCGTCTCACTTCAGGATTATGTGAAACACCGTGTCCATAGAAATAGGGGAATGTTATTTGGTATAGGTCCTACTTTAATTATTTGCTTATTAACTTAGATAAATTAATTAAATAAGCCTTTACTTTTGTTCTTACTATCTGTGCTTATTAATTTATCCTAAGTCTTAAAATAAGCCTCACTCTGTTCTATTTCTTATTATAACCTACGTTATAATCATGCTTATTACTTAAGCCAAGGTCTAAGTGTAAAAATAAGCTCCTTTCATCTTATACTCTTTTTAGTTATAATTCTAAGTTATAACTAAGCCAATTATCTTTAATTAGTCTAATTCTAACATCAATATCATAATTAGGCTCAATTTCAGTCTTAATTCCATTTTTATTACAGTCTTTACAATTTACATCTTATCTTTCGTTATTTCAGTATTCTTATAATTTTAATCCATATTCACATTTAATCTATTCTAATCCATATGCGAAGAAGATGGAGAAGTAAAAGAAAACTGAAAATAGAAGAAAATCCAAAGCGTATGAAAAAGATGTAAATAACTCATAAATAACAGTAAATAAATTTAAAATACTGTAAATAACTGTAATTAAACGGAAAAGCTATAATTAACAGAAATTAGCTACAAATAACTGAAAAGAATAGCTAAAAAGAAATAGACTGGAAATAAATCTGAAACTGAAAATAACTAATAAAAAAGATATTTCCAAAATCGTAGAAAAACTACAACTATTGAAAACCCCATTATTTTAGATTGCTTAAAAATTTAAATAATTACAATCACTTACTTGTGCTCCTAAGCTCTTCCCTTTTGGTCTTCCTTACCTCCTTAACCACCCATTTTGGTCAAGATTGAAATATTTCAAATCATCGTTCTCCATTTCATTCCTTAGTTTTATGATCGTTCAGCTAATAATGGATCGTCCCCTTGCTTAGAAGCAATCCTTTCGATCATCACTGATCGAACTCCTAAACATGACAACATAGCGGTTTCCTTACTAGAACAAGCTTCAGATTTCCATTGTATTCTGCATGTAGTGAATGCTCTTAATCTTTCCACTTAGCTATCATTGCCAATAGCATATTCTGATGTTTCCTGCTAAGTGCATCCGCAACCTTATTACCTTTCCCCGGTGTGTACTCAATTCCAATATTAGAAGCGGCTAAAACCTCTAACTACCTCTGCTTTCTCATATTTAACTCCTTCTGAGAGAATAAATACCTTGGTGACTTATGATCTGTATACAACTCGAATCTTTCTTCACCTTCAATGTGAAAATTACTGCAGCTAATTCCAAATCATGAACTGGATATCTAAATTCATGTGGTCTAAGATGTCGTGAAGCGTAGGCAGTCACTTTACCTTTTTGCATTAGCACAGCTCCTACCCCTGTTCTACATGCATCAGTGTACACCACTAAGTCTAGATTCCCCTCTGGAACAACTAACACAGGTAGATTCATCAATAAGTGTTTCAATTTCTGCAATGCTTCCTCACACTTATCAATCCAGACTAACTTCACATCTTTCTACGTTAACTTAGTCATTGGTGCTACTATCCATGAAAAATCCTTAATGAAGCTCCGATTATAACCAGCTAATCCAAGAAAACTCTTATCTCAGTCACTGTCTCGGGTCTTTTCTAATTATTCACCGCCTTGGTCTTAGCCTGATCTACGTACGCTCCTTTGTTTGATACTACATGACCAAGAAACTTCACTTCCTTCTTCCAAAAATGACATTTCGAAAATTTCGCTTTTAGTTGATGCGGCCTCAACGTCTCAAGCACCACTCTAAGATGAACTTTATACTCTCTTTCATCTTCAGAGCATATCAAAATGTCATCTATGAACACTAACACAAATCAGTCCAAATGCTCCCAGAAGATCCTATTCATCAAGTCCATGAAATATGCCGGTGCATTAGTTAGTCCGAATGGCATCACTAACCATTCATACGATCTGTATCTTGTTCTAAACGCCGTTAAAGGAATACTATCTTCAGCCACTCTAAGCTGATGGAACCCTATTGCCAAATCCAATTGGGAAAATACTTTAGCTCCATTCAACTGAGAGAACAAGCCATCAATTCTAGGTAACGTATATCGATTCATTATCGTCTTCTCATTCAACTTACGATAATCGATACACAACCTTAATGATCTGTCCGGTTTATTTACAAACACTTCGGCTACACCCGAAGGCGAACTACTTGGTCTGATAAAGATCTTACTTTCCAAATCCACCAACTGCACCTTTAACTCCTTCATCTCGGTAGGTGTCATTCTGCTTGGCAGTCTACTAACCGGTTCTGCTCCTAGTACTAAATCTATCTGAAACTTAAAGGCTCGTTTCGAAGGTAGTCCTACGGGCTCAAAGGCGTTTGCAAATTCTCTAACAACGAAAACTCGGTTCAACTCATCTTCTTCCTCCATAACACCCAATAAAGAATTTACCCCAAAACTAGGGTTTTCCGTGGAGTATATAATCTGATCACAACAATTATGGTGTCTAAGAGATATTTTCCTATCATGGAAAAAAATCCTAGCATCATATTTACTTAACCAATCCATACCCAAAATAATTCCAGACCCTACGAAATCAAATACATGCAAATTGCAAGCAATGTATGACCTAAAAATTCAAACTCTAAGTGGTCACTTCTCATCCCGAGAGTCACATATCCTCCTATCGGATTCGCAATGACTAAGGAAGTAACTAGGTATGAGGGTTCTAGGTTAAGCTTATCAACCAAACAGTCAGATATAAAAGAATGCGATGCACTGGTATCAAATAGAATTCTAACTGATACACCATGAATCAAAATCGTACCTCCCAATACAGCTTTTCCTTTTCCCTCGGCTGTTGGTCTAGAGTTAGCTGGTTCCAATGTAAACATCTTGCCTTTTCAATCCTTGGCTGGATCCTTGCACTGGTTCTTATAATGTCTAATCTGATCACAGTTAAAGCATCATACCTCTTTTTTATCAACAGCCTTCTTCCCTTTACCTGTCTAACACTCTTGAGCATAATGTCCCTTCTTGTCGCATTTAAAGCAAACTAGATTAGCCTTCGACTTCTTGGTAGCTTCTCCCTTTGGGTTCCTTTCTTTTGGGAAAACTTTCTCTTCTGGTTCCTCCAATGTTGAGCTTCCCCTACTTTGCTACCACCATGAAAAGCAAGCATCTCTTCCTGCGTCAATGCCATCTCAACAACTACATCACATGGATACCTAATATGTGGCAGAGTCGCCTTAGCTAGTTCAAGTTTCAGTTCGTGGATTCTCATTCCTTTTGATAACCGTATCATCTATAGCATATCTGTATCTCGATAACTCCTCAAATCTGGTTGCATACTCAAGCACTATCATGTCCTCCACTCCAACTCCATAAAATTATTGAGTAGAGTTGACTTAGCAATCTCTGACATGAATCTTTCCTCAAACCTCCTTCTAAATTCTGTAGGATCGATTTCACCCTAGAAGGGGGGTGAATAGGGTGATACTAATAATTATAAAAAAAATTAATGTGGAAATATATAAAATACTAGTAGCACAAAAAATAGAAGAATAATAAAAGCAGAAATAGAACAACACAGATTTACCCAGCTTCGGCAAAACCTTGCCTACGTGTTGCCCCCAAAGTTTCTACTAGAAACTAAGTAGCCAGACGCTTACACACGTAAACTTGCGACACCCGCTATCGACTAACCTAACTCTATGCTCAAAACCCTGCCACAACTCAGCCACTGAGTTGCGAATTCTCGAACTACACCACCGTAGTTCGTCCTCTAGTCACACGACTAGAATTTTACAGAAGTTTAAAAGAAAAATACAAATTAAAACACAAATACAAAACCCTATATTAAAATAAAGGAACCGGCCCAATATAAAATAAAAGAAGTCCCCTTTTTCTTTTTATGTCTTCGGCCCGTATTCTTTGCTTTGTGAAAAATGGTTGAGCTCATTCCTCTTTCAACAATTTAGGGCTTCTGAAATTTTGAGGCGGTCGTTTGTTTTTGAGCGATTGAAGTGATTTGCTTCGCTTTGCTCTGTCGATCGTCTCCTATCTTCTATTTGCTTTCGGCTGCTTCAATAAGTTGAGTTGGATGTTGTGATTTGGTACGTGATTTTCTTGTTTGATTTGAGTTTTCTCGACTTTGATTCGAGTTATATGTTTGTTCGTGACATAGCTAGCTCTTGTAATTTTTTAACTCGAATGCTCTTCATGTCGATGATGATTTGTGTTTTAAATAGGGATAAATCCCTAAATGTTCGATTTGTATATTTTCGATTAGAATTCTTCACATGATATGCTTGGCCACTGATTTTTCATTTAATGCTGGTGATTAATCTTGACTAGTTCAATTCGTATATTTCTCTGATGTCCTTTGCTTGATTACCACGGCTTGTTTGGTTTTCTAATTTTTCTTTCATACGTGTTGCTCCATACACTTCTGATGAATTCAAATTTTCTTAATCCTGATTGAATTGTTCCGTTTGTTTTTCCTTTGACTTCGGTCACTTTGATTTTGTGATAATATTGACTTGTTCGATTCTTCCTTGGTCACAGTCACTTGCTTGTTTTAGAAAACTGTCTGGATGATGATGTGTTGCTTCATTAATTCGCTATATTGAGCTTTGGTTCATTGATGATGCTTTGAGTCATGTCCATATGCATATGTATACATATATGATTTGCTTTGAGTTGAATTCTTGATGACACTACATCTGTATATATATGTATACATGAGTGTAGCTGCTTCACTGCATCCCATATTGTTACTACATATATATACATGTATACATGTGTGTTTGCGCATGTATATATGTATGCTTGTGCTCATTCATGTGTCTTTACTATAATTCTCAAATCATTTGTTTATACACACACATGTGTATATATGCAGGCTCTTGTATTGTGTTCACCACTGTTTGGACTATTGCATAGCCATTGTCGAATTCCATATTTATTTCCTTGAATTTCATTCACCATTTGTTGGGTTACCCTATATTGCTTTCATACCTGAACTGATGAATGCTTTAGTGTATATCTGTACTATATGTTTAAAACTTAACTTGCATACGAGTTTGGTTATTTTTGCTGGGTTGCTTGGACATTAAATTATGGTATGTATTGTATATATGTGGGTAATCATATGTTGTATTCACACTAGACCATTTGACCTTGTGAGCATGTTTTTGTTTGGTCTGGACTTCATAAATATGTTGTCTTGTGCATGCCTTTAATGTCTGGTGTTGTTTTGAACATGGCCATTGTATTTGAACCTGCTTGCCTCTGAACTCTAATAATTGAAGTTGTACATTAGAATCTAGTTGAAGTTGTTGTTGGTCTGGTCTGGAGCTTGTTTGTTGGACTGGGTTCACTTGTGAAGTCTTTACTTGTGATGTGCATGCTCATGTCTGTTGTGTGATATTGGTTTGGGTTCACTTTGTTATTCTGATTTCTTGAATCTGAACACTTGAACTGTTTGGTGCTTTGTTGTACACACTGGTCTGTACAAGTCTGGGTTGGTTGCTTCATGACTTCACTGTCGAGTCTATTCTCATGTGTACACATTTGTGCACTTGTTAGCATGGTTTGGTTTTGGATTCTTGTTGCATGAGAACTTGTACTCGACAATTTTGTGATGCTTTTGTATTGCACCTGAGTTGAATCCAGCCTCAGCTCGGGTTTGACCTTGTGCTCACCTGTCCCTGCAGTTTTATCAAGTGTATATCGGTGTGCACGGCCTTGTGGCATGTACAGTGGTACACTGTGCATGTCACAGGTTGTTCGTGTTTGATGAATTCAAAAATGAAAATGATGATGAACAACCCAAATAACCGAGGCAAATAATATTTACAAAATACACATTTTATTTTACACTGCAAAAATATTTCTTTTTCAATTGTACTGTGTTAGTGTTTATTTTGTAGATAATTCAGATGCTGGATTCAAATTGGAATATAGTTGAAGAACAAATATGAGCGAACGAGTGATATGTAGTGAGGTGCAAATGTAAATGATAGTTGTATAGTGAAAAATTGTGTAGTGATTTGAAATTGTATCGTAATTGAAATTTTGTATATATAGTAAGAGCAAAAAAATTGTACTATTCAAAAATTGTAATAAAATATTTGTTTGAATTTAAATTCCGTGTTATTTATTTTATTCAGCAAATATTTATTTAATTATGTGAATATAAAATAGTACAATAACAAATACATTTAAATGAATATATATATATATATATATGTTTATTATCATCAAACAAAAATCATATACTTGCATATTCAACAATCTCCCCCTTTTGATGATAACAAACATATATTTAAGATTTTGAATTTATTAAATGTATTTGATCATTCTATTTGCTTCCAAAATTTGAATGCTCCCCCTACACCAAAGCTCCCCCTTCGTATATGCATGAAAATAAATAAAAATATGCAAATAAACTTAGATGAGAATATGCAAATAAAAAACATGACTTGAATTTTTTGCCAACCAAAATCTAACTTCTCTCTCCCCCTTTTGTTATCAGCAAAAGAGTAATAGTGTTAGAAAATAGAGATAAAGTGATAGACATTAATAAAATATTAATACCCAATCAAGTATAAATATTAAATTTCAATAAAAAATCAAACAAAAATCATAAATACTCTGTTAGGCGCATATTCCACTTTAGAATGATAGGGGTGATGTCGGTATATAAAACCATATAGTTGAGTCTATTTGTGGTATACTTATATTAGGAATTTGAATACTTACTAACCATGCATAACCGTTAGGACTTTTAAATGAGATTAGTAGTATTCCCAATTTTTTTTAGAAAAAAAAAACAAAAAACAAATTTCAAGTATCTTCTAACCACGCATAACCATGAGGACTTTTAAATGGGATTAGAATCAACTTGTCTATTTAATAACCAATTTTGATATGTGTTCCATACATGCATAACCGTGAGGACTTTTAAATGAGCATGAAAGCACATAAACAAATATTCCAAGTAATTCACCCATGCATAACCGTGAGGACTTTTAAATGAGAGTGAATACTTTGTATGTTAAAAAAATAAAAACGAATAATTTTCTGTTTAAAATACCACATTTTGACATACTATATTGGATTTTGATGAGTGATGGACGTTACAAATATGATAGAAATAGAGATGGTCATGGAATTTTACCTATCAAAAATTATTATAAATCTTGTTTAAATTTTTAAAGAAATTTACTAAATATACTGTCTCAAGTCATAATATATGATTAATATAACCACTCATCACTTTTTCAATCACTATTTATCTTTTCGATAATCAGCAAGGAGTCAAATTAGTTAATGTTGTCATTTAAGATCTATTTGTACCAAAATTGGGCACAACACTCTTCGAAAGTCTTTGAAGAGATAAAGTGAAGAAAATAAATGTAAAAAGAGGATTTATCTAACAAAAACTCCAAATCTTAGATATGAACTAAGAAAAATGCAAGGAGACACAAGAATTTAGAGTGGTTCGGCGTATTGCCTACGTCCACTATGAAGTAGTTTGCTTTATTGATCTTTCTTTGATGTTTACAATTGCTTTCAGCAAATTACAGCGAATAACAATGATTTTCAGCAGTGAAATTCGTTGGTAGCAGCAGCAATGGAGCTCAGATCTGGATCTAGTGGAGTCTGGGCGTTGGAGATCTCAAAGAGGAAGAAGAAGAACCCCTTTTATGTTGGCTTTGAGGGTCTATTTATAGGTGTAGGAGGCTGATATTTCGCTCAGATCTCGGGAAACCCTCTCTGGCACGTGACCAGGCCCGTGAAGTTTTGGTCCGATCCGTGATCGATACGAACAAATTTCGTATCGATCAAGATTTTATCCAGTGGAGTCGAAATTTGGCGTGGACATTCTTTAGCATGCATGTAGTCTCCTGTGAAAATTTCATAGCATTTGGACTTGTAGATTAGGAAATATGATCGATACGAAATGAGATTCTCGGTGGGCTGTTTCGTTCGACTCGCTCTGTTCGACTCGCTTCCGTTCGACTCGGTAACGTGGCGCTTGAATCTCACTCTGCCCTTGACGCTGTTTTGATCGAGTCGAACTGTGCATTGATTGAGCGAGTCGAAGTGGATCGTTTTGAGGGATTTGAACAGTGGCTTCGCCAAAGGAGTCGAACTCAATGGAGTCGAACAGTGGTTCGAGCTGAGCTAGTCGAAGTAGTCGCTTCTGATGGTTGCGAAGCGAGTCGAAGTTGTCGCTTCTGATGGTTGCGAAGCGAGTCGAAGGGAGCGAGTCGAAGTTGGCTTCCCTGATGGTTGCGAACGGAGTGAGTCGAAGTATGGCTCGAAGAGAAGCGGGTCGAAATGTGCACTTCCAATGGATTCGAACTGGAGCGAGTCGAAGAAGGCTGTTCTTAACCAATTTTGTATCGTTCACAACTTGAGCATACGAACTCGAATTGACTTGAGATTTTGAACGTTGACTCTCATAGCTTAGATTGTCATGTCATATCATTTTAGCTCGATCCGGACTCGGACAAAAATTCGTCGATATCCATAGTGAGCCTGTGTATAACTGATCTCTAGGACGGGCCGTCATTAGTTACCAGTCAATTCCTTGGTGTCACGGCCTTGCCAAAAGGTGGGATAACATTTGCCCCCCAAAGTATGTCTTGTGAAAACATGATGTGCTTTGAAGTGCTACAATCTTTATTCTGAATAATTATCGTCTTTTTGATGAAAGCTGTAATCTTCGACTATTTTTCTCGATAATGTAAACTTATGACCGTCGACTGCTGTACCCTGTATTGTTGCAACCGATTGATGTATGCTAGCGATTAGCTGTTTGCTATTGTAATCGTTATTAGATGAGCTTTTGATTCCTGTAAATCGAATATTGGTCTGACATACATGCATATATGCTAACCTGACTCTCGTTGACGTTCGTACGTTCACGAGTCGTTGTCAGTTTATTTTATATTGAATTCCATATCGATCCTCTCCTGAACCGACGTGAAATTCGTGGTAACAACGCTCGATGGTTGTTTTTGAATGTTCCTTCGTAACGATCCTCTCCTGAATCGATGTGAGGGGTTGAAACATTGATGACGATTTTTATAGAATTTATGGATACGGAGTAAGTATTTCGAATCGATGTAGATGGAGTCACTGGATACAAACAGGCAATTCGTATCTATGGAGTTGGCCTCTGGAAGTAGTGATTTGATGGAGTCGATCTGCACACGAGACGGAGTCGAGATGATTGCTTATTTTTCTGCACTGGAGACGGAGTCGAAGACAAGCGATACGAAGGGGAGCTTCGCATCGACGCACTGGAGAGGGAGTCGAAACGCGTGTTCGAATCCACTGGGATACAAAACATTTATTCCCTTTGCTTTCGAGTCCATATAAATACTTTGTACTTAGCCGTTTTTTTTCACTTTTTACCTTTCGCTATCCTTCCTTACCTTCGTATCGCTCATAAACTCGAGAAGAAAGAAGAAAACAATCTTGCCTTTGAACTGATTCATCCCTTCAATTGCTTCGAACTAACTGGCAGATTTAGGTAATCCCTTAAGCGGACCAAACGTGTAAATGATGAGACTCGGTTTTTAACACCAAATCAACCAGAGTTGTGATCGATCGAAAACTCTATGGACTCAGCTTCGTGTCGATCTGAGTAGGGGTTTCGAGATGATGAGGCGGAGGCCTACGTATCGATCGATGGTGGAGCTTCGCATCGAATCGAATACGTAGATTAATACGAAGGGGTTGCGTCTGATGGATTCGAAATGATGGCCTTCGACCGAGTCAAAGTGGACGGCATTGGATCGAGTCGAAGCGGCAGCCTTGGTTCTGAGTCACAGCGTGTGGCTTTGGATCGAGTTGAGGCGGAGGCCCTGAAGCGAGTCGAATTGTGCAGCCCTGGGACCGATACGAACGCGTCCCTGAGTGATCGATTCGAACTCGAACCTTAGCGAGCGATTCGACCTTGCACTTTTGATGATTGACAATGAACTTAATTTTGACGATACCAAAAACTCCAGTGCATTTGAATACCTAACTCCGACGAGCTTCAGACTTGCATAACTGGACTTAATCGTTTCGCCGCATATCTGATTGCCTATCGAAGCTCGTCGATGGAACCGGAACTTACTAAAATGATAACACAATTTAACTCGGACTGATAGCTAATAACTAGATGGCATGGTTGTGACGGTCAGCGATGACGGTCCTTCCGACTGAATTCCAAAGTCTCGTCTTTTTCATGTTTTCTTTAATCCCGTAGATCTCTTCAAGTGATACACAATATTGCACTGCACATCACATTCACACACTTTACACTGGGGGATGCACGAGCGTTATTGTCTGTTTAACAATGATTTTTCATAAGCTAGCTATTCATGGAACCCTCAAGTTCACAGCAGCAGGAACTCCCGAGTTCTATTCCTCCAACCATAGAGATACCGGTTATTGAAGCCGAAGTTATAGACCCAGCTCCGGACGATCGTCTGGGTGCCCGGTTTATTTGTAATCCGCAAGATTCAGTGCCATCGGGTATCTCCGAAGATATGCTAGGACGGATTTGATTAAGGCATGGTTTGTCGCTCGACGACGTGCTTCTTCCTGGGCCAAATGACAGGCCGCACGATCCCCCGGAGGGGTTTACTGCTTTCAACCGTCACGCTTGCATAGCGAGGACACTCCCTCCCTTAAACAAATATACAAGGGAGATGTTATCATTTCTTGGCATAGCTCCATCTCAGCTACATCCCAACGGGTATGCCTTGTTGAACAACACCTTTGTCCTGTTTATGGAGATCCTCTTTCGACCGCGGAAGCCGATCGAAATCAGATATTTATTCAACATCAAGAGCCGCGGAGACAGCCCTTCTTTCACCTTCTTGGAAGCGGTCAGAAACTGCCACATTGTACCGGGCTCCTAGGGAAGGCTAAGTTATTATAAAACTAAATGGTTCAACGTTCGGTGCCCCCTTGGATTTGCTAGGCAGTGGTTCGATAGACGTAAGTGTCGCCATTTCTCTTTTGAATCATCGAGATATTTGTAACTGACTCCAAAACTGACATACTTTTCCTTTTTTATAGCTGCAATCTCTCGTCCTGACGGTGCATACTTCAGAGAGCTTGTTCAGATTCTTCAAGCATTCTCGGGCGAAGAGAGGCATATCGACTTGGTCCTGTCTGACAGAAATTTGAGGACGTCGGGCTGATAGAATGGAGGCAGAGCATACAACTAGAAGGGACAAATAGAGTGGTCCCGAAGAAACGGGTGAAGCGCAAAGCGCCCGCAGTCGTGATCGCCGAAGAAGTTGATCCAGAAAGAACGCCTACCGATACCGAGCTCCCGACTGGGCCTTCGGCCGATGTCCAAGATTTGGGAGGAAGAAGAAAAGGCAAGGCTGCTGCTCACAAACGCTCTAAATCTGAGAGATTTAAATCCGTGGTTGTGTCCTTGCCCGTTCCGGGGATTAGAATTTCGGAGGCTCCTCCCCCGCAAGTAGAGAATCCCTTTGCAGGGCTTGCCGATATCCCGATTCTGGATTTTGTGTCGTCTCCACACGACGCCGGGATGGAGGAGCTTGATAGTGCTCTTGGACTGAGCGGGTCGCTTGCTATGAGCGCGGCCGACATTTCCGGTTGGTCGGGGGGTTGCACATGCATACACTTCACTACACAACATGATTCACAACTGTACACCGTCCGACTTAGGAAATTACTAACTCTTTCTTCGTCTCTCATTTTCAGGTACTATATCTGGAAGGGGATCGATGCTCGGGAATCTCCGCTCGGCCCGAAAGGCTTCTTCTTATTATGAGTCCCGTAGGAGAGACTCGGATAGAGATCGCGATCGCGAGTACTCTAACCAAGATAGGTACGGGCGTGATAGGGACAGAGAATACAGACATCGGTCTAGATCGCGCTCTCCTCCTCCTAGACTTCCATCTCCACCCCCTATTATTGTTCCACACCCACCGGAGCCTCCTCGTCATAGGCCATCTTCTCATACTTCTAGATCTGAGACTCATCTTCAGAGAGTTGAGACCACGGCCTCCATGATTACGGAGCAGGTCCCAGCTGAACCCACAGGAGAAGGGGCTCTTAAGTTGGCTCAGATGAGGAAGGATTTGCCGAATATTTGCTTCGATGGCTATGTCTTCCCCCCACACTTAAAAAGAATTCCATCAGGGGTGGAAGGCACGATGCACGATTATGTCCATGACATTTACACCCAGTACAGAGAGTGGGTAAAGGCCTTAGAGAAAGCTTCTAAGGTGGCCTTTGAGCGAGCCAAAGCGCTTGAGAAAATGGAGTCCGAACTTGCTCAAAGGGACCGGATCATTCAAGTGCTCACTGCTGAGTCCGAGTCCTCTCGAAAATCTGAAATCACGGCCACCAAAAAAGCTGATGAAGCGAATGTGGCCATGGAGAGGCTGAGGCAGACACATGTCGCCTTGGTGGAGAAAATGGGTCATCGGAACACTACTGTTACCGCCGAGCGGGACGCGACGGTCAAAGAACTCAATGAACTCAAGGCCAAATTTGGTGATATGGCCAAGGAAAAAGATAATGCGAACAACGCAGCCCAGGAGGCGTGCAAACAAGCCGTCCTGCTCAGGGATGAACGGGATGCGGCCGTGGCTAAAGTCCACAAGGTGGAGGTTGAGGTGGAGGAAAAAGTGAAGTTGGCCGAGTCCAGGCTAGAGGCTGACATCGAAGACCTTCTCGTTGTTTACAACGCTAACGTGCTGAGGCACAGGGGTCTAGCCTGACTCGATGACTTTTCGACGCATCTCTATAATGCTTGGAGCCGACTGGTTGAGGAAGAGAAGGAGGCGCATCAGGGTGAGTCAGTGGATGAATTTGAACTCGAGAATCGAATTCTGACTGAAGATGAAAAGAAGATTCTCCACGAGTCAATGATTCTGTGTGAGAAGGAAAGACTTGGCGCCCAGCACTTTGAAGTGGGAGAGGGTTCTGGAGTTGACCACCATGAAGCAAGTCTTGAAGTTCCCGCGTCAACCCAGCCCGAATCCTCGTCTGCGGTCGATCCCCAGGCCGTTCCCGCTTATAATCCAGATCAGCCGCAGATGTCTTCGGCTGCAGCGCAAGTCACTGATGCCGCTTTGCCGCCTACGAGTCAAACTGAGGAAGGTATTCTGAAAATTCCATATATCTTTCCTAAGTCGAAATCTTCGATCGAGTTAAGTTCTAACGGTTCTCTTATTCATTGTCCAGTGATCGACGCTGCACCGGCCATGCCTCCTGCTACTCAAGAACCATATCAAACGCAGGAGGCTATCGCGACCGAAGCAATCACTGTGAGTACAGCTGCCCCGCTTGATGATATGCAGGGGAGTACGATTATGTTTGATGAGCAGCTGATGGATGAACTCTTTCGTCGTCACGGCGATCCTCTTGCCGACTTGTCATCTGTTATGAGTGGAAGCGATCTTGCTACAAGCTCATCAATGCTGACTGTTGATGCCTCCAGCGGGGCTCAGGCAGTTACTGAAGAGGAGATGTTTGCTCAAATTGATGCTGAAATGGCAGCAGCGGCTCACGGTGGTAGTTTTGGAGGTGGGATGGCAGCACCGGAACCTGCTCCGCTTAGCATGATATCTCCCAGTGGTGTTGTCTTCATTACCAGCGTGCCCATTCCTCCTTCTATACTTAATCCTGTTCCTCCGACTCCACCCTCAGGGAGCATTCCTATCCACTCGAGTTCGGAGGAGGATGTTGATATAATGCCTTCGCCTGAAGACCAAACGCCGAAAAGCAAAGGCTCGAAGAGGAAGATTAGCGGTGGCTCTAGTGGGTCTACACCGAGAAGGAAGCCAAGGAAGAAGAAAGATTAAACATGCTTCCCCGGTTTATTTTGACTTGCATTTTGCTAGCCGTGTATAGATGCGGGTTCGGCCCCTGCTAGTAGGAATTTTTGGAAACTTGTATACGAACTTCTTTTATAAACAATAGAAATGAAACTTCTCTTTTTTGGTTTCTTTTCTATCATCGTGTATTTTTCCAAGTGTTTCAATATCTGAAGTGTACTTGTGAAGTTTTAGCTTTCGAATCAAGTTTGTTTCTGTTCACCAAGTTCGGAAACTGTGGACATGGTTTGCGACCGGGAAGCGAGTTGAATTTTGACGTCGCATCGCTTCAGTCGATGGTTGATGCTTAAGTCTTGCCCCCCAGTCTTGGTGGTGTGTTGTAAAACATCAGTCAGCGATCACTCTTTTCTTATAGCAGGTCGAGCCTAGTGCCACTGAATGGGTGTTTGAGACAAACGAAGATTGACCGGTTTATTCATGCTTGTTCGATCATCGACGATTATATCCGCGCTCCGGGGATTCTCATTCGTTTACTGGCGGTTGGTCACGCCGGCTTAAGTTTTAACCATTTGTACTCCGACTCGCGCTCTGGGAGTTTGGAGTTGATATTTATACTCCGACTCACACTCTGGGAGTTCGAAGTTGGTGTTTATACTCCGGTTCGCACTCTGGGAATTCAGAGTTGATGTTTATACTCCGACTTGCGCTCTGGGAGTTCGGAGTTGATGTTTATACTCCGCTTCGCACTCCGAGAATACGGAGTTGATGTTTATACTCCGACTCGCGCTTTGAGAGTTCGGAGTTGATGTTTATACTCCGCTTCGCACTCTGGGAATACAGAGTTGATGTTTATACTCCGGTTCACGCTCTGGGAACTCGGAGTTGATGTTTATACTCCGGTTCGCACTCTAGGAATACGGAGTTGATGTTTATACTTCGACTCGCGCTCTGGGAGTTCGGAGTTGATGTTTAACTCCGACTCGCGCTCTGGGAGTTCGGAGTTGATGTTTATACTCCGCTTCGCACTCTGGGAATACGGAGTTGATGATTATACTTCGCTTCGCACTCTGGGAGTACAGAGTTGGTGTTTATACTCCGCTTCGCACTCTGGGAGTTCGGAGTTGATGAAGGATTGTCGTGTATCAATCCTTTTTTGACTTTGGTGTGATGGCTTGTCCCCGAGCTTGGGTTTCACTTAGCGAGTGATTGGTTGCATCGCAGTCACTCTCTATTTGAATAAATTCCACCGTATGGTGAAACTTAGCTCTCCGTGCATAGTGATGGTCATATGAAGCATTTCAAGTAAATCACAGCTCTGGCTCGAAGAGATTGCATTTTATTGCTGAAATAAGAAAATATGGCAAAGTCAGTTGCCTTATTACAAATTCTAATTTCGAAATGCAAAAACAAATTGCGAAATGGAAAATAAACAAAATGGATAAACATAGCCTGTTATGTGTATTAGCCGCGAAGGCTCTCGCTATTCCAAGCTCTTGGCAGAGTAAGACCGTCGACGGTCGATAACTTGAATATGCCATCTCCGAGCCTTCGTTCAATAACATACGGTCCTTCCCATGTCGGCTTCATATGTGAAGGAACCGGATAGATTCTTTTTAAGACGAGATCACCTAGTTCAAAGGTTCGCGGACGGACCTTGGCGTTGTACAATCAGGCGACTCGACTTTGATGTGCAGCTGCCCTTAAATCAGCTTCTTCACGCTTCTCATCTAGTAGATCGAGAGATTCAGCAAGTAATATAGCATTTGTCTTTGGATCATAGTACATCACACGATGAGAAGGTACTTCTAGTTCAACTGGAATAACGGCTTCTGAACCATAAGAGAGAGAGAATGGAGTGTGGCCGGTCGTGGTCTTGTGGGTTGTTCGGTAAGCCCATAGAGCCATAGGAAGTTCATCGACTCGCTTGCCCCCGACCTTTTCCAGTCGTTTTTTCAGGATGGATTTTATAACTTTATTAACTGCTTCGAGCTGTCCGTTTGCCTGAGGGTGTGCAACTGCAGAGAATTTCTTTTGGATGTGAAATCGTTTGCAAAAATCTTTAAATTCAGCACTGTCGAATTGGGTTCCGTTGTCCGTAATAATGGTGTGCGGGAGACCGAATCGACATATGATGTTACGAACCACAAAGTTGATTACTTTCTTCGTTGTAATCGTAGCGAGAGCTTCGGCTTCATCCCACTTTGTAAAGTAATCAACTACGACGATGGCGTACTTCGCACCACCTTTTGCCAAGGGTAGAGCACCGATGATGTCGATGCCCCACATTGCGAACGGCCATGGGCTGACCATTTGCGTTATCTCGGTGGAGGAGCCCTAGGAATTCAGGCATATTTCTGGCACCTATCACATTTCTTCCCATAGTCCGACGCATCACGATTCACGGTCGGCCAGTAGTATCCGTAGCGAAGTATTTTCTTGGCAAGTGCTTGCCCCCCGGTGTGATCGCCACATTCTCCCTCGTGCACATCGTGCAATACTTGTTTAATTTCATCGTGAGCGATACACCGGAGTAGAGGGACTGAGTACCCCCTTTTGTACATGAGTCCATTCTGGATGGTAAATCGTGTGGCCTTCCAAAGGACTTGTCTCTTTTCACTCCTGCGCTCCGACAAGGTTCCATGCTCAATGTAATTTCTGAGTGGGGTCATCCATGAATCCTTTTCGGGAGCGGTTTCGCATACCCAGTTTATTTCTGTCCGGTCAATGCTTGGGGAGGATAGTGTTTCTACGGGAACGAGTCCCATTTGCTGAGCTTCACCTGTGCTGGCCAGCTTTGCCAAGGAATCCGCCTTTTGGTTGTGTTCTCGAGGTATACAATAAATGGCATAGTAATCAAACTGATTTAGCACTTCCTGAACTCGAGCTAAGTAAGCAGCCAGCCTTCGGTCTCTCGCTTGATATTCTCCTCGAACCTGACACACGAATAGTTGTGAATCGCAATAAATTTCCACAGCGATAATTCTCAGATCTCTGGCAAGTTTCAAGCCAGCTAAGAGGGCTTCATATTCAGCTTCATTATTGGTTGCATGAAAGTCAAACTTCAAAGCGTAGCATATAGATCGGCCTTCGGGGGTTTCGAGTATAACACCAACGCCCGAACACCGGTCGTTTGATGCACCATTAGTATACAGCTTCCAGATGTATTCAGGGGATTTACTAGTTTCGGGCAAGTCCTCTGGAATGGTAAATTCAACTATGAAATCAGCGAGGACTTGTCCTTGGATTGCTCGTCTTGGAGTGTAAGTAATATCAAACTGACTCAGTTCGATGTTCCACTTGAGTAACCTACCAGACGTCTCAGGCCGCGAAAGGACCTATCATAACGGCTGGTCGGTTTAAACAACAATGGGATGTGCCTGGAAATACGGTCGGAGTTTTCTTGATGCAATTACAAGGCAGTAGGCCAACTTTTCTAGCTTTGGATAGTTCCTTTCAGCCTCAGTCAATCGTTTGCTGATGTAGTATACTGGCTTTTGTATCCCGTCTTCTTCTCGAACCAAGGCAGCGCTGATAGCGTTTTCTGATATCGCCAAGTATGTATACAACTTCTCATGTTCAATAGGCTTTGACAGGATCGGTGGTGTGGACAAATGTTGAACTAGTGCTTGGAAAGCGCCCTCGCACTCCGTGGTCCATTCAAAGTTTCGTTTCCCTTTTCGGATCAGATCAAAGAAGGGAATGCATTTATCAGTGGCCTTTGAAATGAACCTGCTCAATGCTGCTACCTTTCCATTGAGACTCTGGACTTGCTTTATAGTCTTTGGAGTTTCAAGATTTCTGATTGCCCAAATCTTTTCAGGAGTAGCTTCGATTCCACGAGCGTTAAAGATGAACCCAAGGAACTTTCCGGATGAAACTCCAAAGTGACATTTCAATGGGTTGAGCTTCATTTTGTATTCCCGAAGTATGTTGAACATAATTTCCAGGTCTTTAACATGGTCGGTGGAGAGTCGTGACTTCACAAGCATGTCGTCTACATATACTTCCATTGTTTTCCCGATTTGATTGGCGAACATTCGATTGACCAATCGTTGATAAGTAGCCCCGGCATTCTTGAGTCTGAATGGCATAACTTTGTAGCAGTAAAGTCCCAGGTTGGTTACGAAGCTGGTATGTTCTTGATCGGGTAAATGCATCGGTATCTGATTGTAGCCAAAATACGCGTCCAAGAAGGATAAGAGTTCATGCCCAGCTGTCGAATCTACTAGCCGATCAATTCTGGGAAGTGGGAAACTGTCTTTGGGGCATGCTTTATTCAGATTGGAATAATCGACACACGTTCTCCACTTTCCGTTCGGCTTTCGGACGAGCATGGGATTCGACACCCATTCAGGATATAGGGCATCTCGAATGAACCCGTTCGCTTTAAGCTTTTCTACTTCTTCTTTAAGGGCGGCAGATCTCTCTGGATCCATACCACGCCTTTTCTATTTGACCGGGACATGCCGCGGGTCAATGTTCAGGGTGTGGCTCGCGATGTCCGACGAGATCCCACACATATCGGAATGTGTCCAGGCAAATACGTCAAGATTTGCCCGCAGAAATTCAACCAATTCCTCTTGAGTTTGCTGGCTTAGCTGAGATCCAATTTTTATCGTTTTCGAATCATCGTTACTGTCGACTGGGACATCAATCGTCGGTTCGGCCGGGGACGCTTGACTTTCTTTAGATTCTCCTTCGTCTTCAGTTTCTCTCGGGTCAAGATTCTTAAGGAATTGGCTGGGGTGCCCGGGCCTGGGCCCGGGTGTTAATTGTCAATTATCAACAAAACGGATGCAGAGAGATTCCTCCATGCCCTTTCCTTTCTCCTTTCGCTGCGCCTCCCGTAGCTCAGCAACATAGCAGGCTCTGGCAGCAGCCTGATCTCTCTGAATGATTCCTATTCCATGATCAGTGGGAAATTTCAAAGTCAAACACCACGGGGCGATGGCTGCCCTGAATTCAGCGAGGGCCGGTCAGCCCAAGAAAGCATTGTAAGGGGAGTCTATGTCCAATACAATGAACTGTAGCATCCGTACTCTCCGTCGTTCTCCAACTCCCAACTCTACTGGCAGTTCCACCATTCCAGTGGGTATAGTAGCACTTCCGTTGAAACCATGGACTCGGGATTGACAAGGCTTCAAGTCCGTGGCTTCCATTTTCATTTGATCACAAGCTCGCTTGAACAAAATATTCACAGAGCTTCCACTGTCCACTAAGATCCTCTTCATCCAAGCGGGACCTACTTGTGCTGAGATGACCAGTGGATCGATAGTGGGGGCTTCGACTTTATCAGCGTCTCTGTTCCTGAACACGATGTCATCTGTCATCGTTTTCTGTTGCTTGGCCGGAGCCCCTTCATCAAAACTACTACAGCACTCGAAGTCCGCATGCCTGATAGAACTGGCATACGACTCCATTTCCTTCCAGCTTCGATCTGTTGGTTGAGGACCACCACTTATCGAATTGATAACCAACCTCCCGCCTGTACGAGCGGGTTCCTCCTGTCTTTCCTGATTCGGCGCACGATTCTGATTTGATGGGCCCGCACCACCAGACTGCGGCGCCCGCACATACCGATCCAGCTTCCGCTCACGTATCAGTTTTTCAATAAGGTCTTGTAAGTGACGACACTCATTGGTGTTGGGGCCATAACTCTCATGGAATCTACAGAATTTTCCCGTTTGGATTTGTCTCTCAGTTGGTGGTTTTGGGGCAGGTTTCTTGTATTGCATGGTATTGCAGGTCTGCAAATACACATTTTTCAACGACGTGTTCAATGGAGTGTAATTATCGTACATGGAGGCTCTACGCCGTGGACCGCGATTCTGATCGCGTTTTTTGTTTTGATTTCCATTGTCCCTTTGCTGATTCTGTTTATTTTGTATGTTAAACTGAACTTTTCCAGAACTATCTCTGGATTGTTTAACAGCAATGTTAATTTGGACTCCTTCGATGTTGGGCCCTGCGTCATCCTGCTTCCTAGACTGTTTCGCATCCTCCCTTCTTAAGAATTGGGCTGCCTTGGAATAGAAACGGTCCAACGACGCAGGTGGTTTTCTAGCTAACCAATTTCCAAACTTGGAATCAGCATCAATCCCCTTAGTCAATGCCATCAGGATAGAGTTATCATTGGGATTGCTTATTTCTGCGCACGTAGCATGGAATCGCTCCAAGTAACGTCTAAGTGTTTCTCCGAGAGCTTGTGTAACACTAGACAGAGTGTTAACGTCCTTAGGCCTCGCCACGTGCATACGGAATTGCTCGACAAACTTGGTGGCCATCTGGTCAAAGTTAGAGATGGATCGTGGTGGCAAACGAGTAAACCACATGGTAGCGATGCCCCCTAGGGAAATGGGGAAACTACGACACTTTACTGCATCATCAGCTCTCGCAGCCTTCATCAGCCATTCGTACTTCAGGACGTGTTGATTGGGATCAGAACTTCCTTCATAAACTGGCAAAGCTGGCATCCTGAAGTGCCGAGGTGGTTTAGTATATAATACGTCATTAGTGAAAGGGGTATGACTCCGGGAGATTCCCCAGTCATCATTACTGAGACCCTGACTTTCACGGATCATTTGACGGATCATCGTTGGTATATCCGACACTCGGACACTTGAAGCATGTTATGCCAAGGTGTGGTCGGGTTCCACAGCGTGAGTCTGGACCGGATGCGCTCGACGGTCCGTGCCTCGCCTCCTTGGTTCAACATCCTTAGGAACATAAGGCTCAGGAGTCTGCTCTCGTTGGTTACGCTGAGGATCAGCTTGGTTTCTAGCATCACCTCCTCGTCCGGCAGTGGTGGTAGTAGCAATGTTGCCCGTGACATGGTAAGGAGCAGCTCCTCCTCGAGTTGAAGGTTCTGTACGGAGACTAGCGGATGGTCCAGTTCTAGGTTGCCCAAGATTTGAAGCAGGTTGGTGTCCCATGGCTTGGGTGTAGCTTACACCTAGCCGTGGGCGTGTGGATCTAGTTTGGCCATCAGAGGCTGAACTCTCCGTGGAAGAATAAGAACCTTGGTCTCTTCTGGATCTTCTTCGCCTTTGGCGATTTAGCTGGTTAGTCAACTCTGTGTTGGCGCGTAGTTGTTCAGTTAGCTGCTGTCGACTCTGGGTCAATTCTTGGAATAGCGTCTGGAACTCTTGTCTGGTAACAGGACCTGTTGGATCTGAAGGTCCGGCAGCATCTTGGTTGGATGGAGGTGATTGCACGGGATTTTGTCGGTCCCGTGCTCCTTGATCAACAGTTGTAGAAGTGGTACGTGTGCTCACCATAATGAATTGATGAAGTCCTTTCCTAGATCTGATTGCAAATCTGAATAGAATGGAAGGGCTTCAAAGTTCTAGATCTGGATCTTCTTCTTAGATTTATGCAATCCAATATAGATAGGAGATCCAAAGAGCAGGAGAAAAATTGGGTTTTCCTCAGTGAAAGCACCAAAGTGTTTGTACAAAAATTGGGCACAACACTCTTCGGAAGTCTTTGTAGAGATAAAGTGAAGAAAATAAATGTAAAAAGAGGATTTATCTAACAAAAACTCCAAATCTCAGATATGAAACTAAGAAAAATGCAAGGAGACACAAGAATTTAGAGTGGTTCGGCGTATTGCCTACGTCCACTATGAAGTAGTTTGCTTTATTGATCTTTCTTTGATGTTTACAATTGCTTTCAGCAAATTACAGCGAATAACAATGATTTTCAGCAGTGAAATTCGTTGGTAGCAGCAGCAATGGAGTTCAGATCTGGATATGGCGGAGTCTGGGCGTTGGAGATCTCAAAGAGGAAGAAGAAGAACCCCTTTTCTGTTGGCTTTGAGGGTCTATTTATAGGTGTAGGAGGCTGATATTTCGCTCAGATCTCTTGAGACCCTCTCTGGCACGTGACCAGGCCCGCGCACCCAGGCCCGTGAAGTTTTGGTCCGATCCGTGATTGATACGAACGGATTTCGTATCGATCAAAATTTCATCCAGTGGAGTCGAAATTTGGCATGGACATTCTTTAGCATGCATGTAGTCTCCTGTGAAAATTTCATAGCATTTGGACTTGTAGATTAGGAGATATGATCGATACGAAATGAGATTCTCGGTGGGCTATTTCGTTCGACTCGCTCTGTTCGACTCGCTTCCGTTCGACTCGGTGACGTGGCGCTTGAATCTCACTCTGCCCTTGACGTTGTTTTGATCGAGTCGAACTGTGCATTGATTGAGCGAGTTGAAGTGGAGCATTCTAAGGGATTCGAACAGTGGCTTCGCCAATGGAGTCGAACAGTGGTTCGAGCTGAGCGAGTCGAAGTAGTCGCTTCTGATGGTTGCGAAGCGAGTCGAAGTTGTCACTTCTGACATTGCAAAGCGAGTCGAAGGGAGCGAGTCGAAGTTAGCTTCCCTGATGGTTGCGAATGGAGTGAGTCGAAGTATGGCTCGAAGCGAAGCGAGTCGAAATGTGCACTTCCAATGGATTCGAACTGGAGCGAGTCGAAGAAAGCTATTCTTAACCAATTTTGTATCGTTCACAACTTGAGCATACGAACTCGGATTGACTTGAGATTTTGAACGTTAACTCTCATAGCTTAGGTTGTCATGTCATATCAATTTTAGCTCGATCCGGACTCGGAAATTTTTTTATCGATATCCATAGTGAGCCTGTGTATAACTGATCTCTAGGACGGGCCGTCATTGGTTACCAGTCAATTCCTTGGTGTCACGGCCTTGCCAAAAGGCAGGATAACAAGATCAAATCCAAAAATAATTATAAAATCAAAATTTCTAAACTGACTAATCTGAAACAAGGTCAACGAAGACTATTTTCTGGAAGGGGTTTTATAAGAAAAATGTCTGCTAATTTAAAATCATTTGAAATGAAAAATATGCAGATTTTTAATGTTATGCAACTAATGAATGTCTCTACATAAAATACGTTGCACTAGTAATTTTTCTATCAACTAGATTACCAGTGTAATCTGCATCCAAATTTCCCTTTGACTCAAGATTATCATTAGTTGGATGTCATAGACCAGACCGTGAAGTTGCAACAAATACCTTAAAATCTTTTTAAAGCTTTTAAATGAAATTCTTTTGAATTTGAATTAAAACCATGCAAATAAACAAACAGTGAACATAGTGTTAGATCCAGAAGCAGTAAGATAAACAAATATATCCACGTGTATCCAGAATAATCATCAACCAATAAAGCAACATCATTAGTCCAAACTAGTTCAAAGACTCTAGAGATACTTACAGCGCTCTTGACATAAAAAGATAATTGGCCAACAATTTTGCATAATTCAGAATCAAAATCAACATTCATTTCCTTATCACATAACTGGCTGATTTAAATCAGATTATGGTACAGATTTTCACATTTCATATATCGTTCAAGATAAATGTATCGTTACCTATTTTACCTTTACCGATAATTTTTCGTTGTTACTTATTGTGACTCTACCACCTTTGTACTAGGCTAAGGAACTTTGATTTGTCGCCCGTCGTGTGCCTGGAACAGCCAGAATCCAGGTAACACTGTTGTTGTTCCTTAGCCTGCCACCATACCTACACGAGAAAATATTTTTGTGACCTGTTTGTTTTTATAGGTCCATGATTGTTAGTGGCAAAAGATTTTGAAAAATAAGTTTGTGTAGACCCAAGACTATTTATATTTGTTCCTTTTGGCACCCAGATTTGTCTGACTTTAAGGGATTTTATATTCGTGCCTTTTGGAACCCAAATTGGTATGGTTTTCACGTGTTTGGGGCTATACCAACAATTATTGTGATTGTGTCCAGTTTTTCCACAAATTGTGCACTTGGAATTGACTTGATTAATTTCACCTCTAATACGTTCAGATTGATTATACCCAAGTCCTTATCTAACAGGATTAACAGTTCGTTTCCCTAATTGCATATTTGGCGATCTTTCTCCGTTGGCAAATTTTCCTAAAGTTGTAGACAATTGTTTGATTTGTGTTTTGAGAGATTCATTTTCATTCAATAATTGTGTGCACTTTTTAATAGAATTTTCTCTCCTCGTGTTTTCACTTTCTTTCAAAATCATAATTTCATTTTCAAGTGATTTAATTTTAATTTCTAATTTTTTAATTTCTTCTTCGAATGATGGACACTTGTCACACTTAAGGCTTTTATTTTGATAGTTTTTGACTAATTGGTCAAGTTGTTTATTTAACTCTATCAAAGTATCTCTTTGTGATTCAATTTTAGCGTATTTTTCCGTAAGTCTTTCAAAACAGCCATTTACTTCGTGAAAATATATAAGTAATTCTAAATGAGTAAGTTTTGATACCTCGCTTGGCTCGTCATCATCACTGTCAGTTATATCACCTCGAAGACACAAATATGCTTTTTCACTCTCACTACCAGTGCTTTTATCATCTTCATTAGTTTCATCCCAAGTGGCTGCAAAACTTCTCCTTTTCGGTTTCTTTCCTTGGTCGAGTCGATTCAGAGGACAATTGGGCTTGATATGACCGGGTTTATTGCACTTGTGACAAATGATCTCCTGCTATTCTGAGTTGTCTAGTACTTTGACTATTCTGCTTTTCAATTGTTGATTTAGAGCTCGATTTCCATACTTGTGGTTCCACTTTTTGAATCTCCTTATTCGTAGCGCCAGCTCAGCTGCTCCATCATCATTATCATCACTTTTCGTTGTTCCTTTTAAAGCTATTGATTTCTTTCGAGTATCACCTCCTTCTCTTTCTTCCTTAAATTTCATTTCTAGCTCATAAGTGGTGAGATTTCCGATGAGTTCTTCCACTTTGATTTATTTCAAATCCTTTGATTCTTGAATGGCAGTAACTTTTGCTTCAAAATTTCGTGGTAGGACTTTGAGGATTTTTCGGACTATTTCCAATTCTGTGTATGGTTTTCCAAGAGCTTTTGATTTGTATACGAGATTATAAAGTCGTATGTACATCTCTTTGACATTTTCATCCTTGGCCATTATGAAGTTCTCGTATCCGCTACTAAGCATGGCAAGGCGAGATTCTTTGACTTGAGATGTTCCTTCGTGAATCACTTCAAGTGTGTGCCAAATTTCCTATGCAGTTAGACAATGTGAGACATGATTAAATTCAATTTGATCCAATGAACAGATAATAGAATTCATAGCTTTAGCATTAGCATTTTGTAGTTTATTTTCAAGATCTGTCCATTGATCCATCCGGTTTTCAATGAAAAATTTCCCGATTATCTAGCACTATAGTTGGTGTCCTATAACCTGTCTCAACAATATTCCAAGCATCAATGGTTTTTAGAAAAATTTCATTCTATTATTCCAGTAAGCATATTCACCATTGAAAATTGGTGGTCTAACTATGGACTGTCCCTCAGCAAAAGCATTATTAAACGAAGCCATTTAAAAATTAAAATTTTAAAACAAGGATTTTTTTTGAAAAATAAAAAAAAATTAAAACAAAAATTGGTTTTTGTTCCTAGTTCCGATACTACTTATAGGATCGATTTCACCCTAGAGGGGGGGTGAATAGGGTGATACTAATAATTATAAAAAAAATTAATGCGGAAATATATAAATAATAATAGCACAAATAATAGCAAAATAATAAAAGAAGAAATAGAACAACACAGATTTACCCAGCTTCGGCAAAACCCTGCCTAAGTGCTGCCCCCAAGGTTTCTACTAGAAATTAAGTAGTCAAACGCTTACACATGTAAACTTGCGACATCCGCTATCGACTAACCTAACTCTACGCTCAAAACCCTACCACAACTCAGCCACTGAGTTGCGAATTCTCGAACTATACCACCGTAGTTCGTCCCCTAGTCACACAACTAGAATTTTACAGAAGTTTAAAAGAAAAATACAAATTAAAACACAAATACAAAACCCTGTATTAAAATAAAGGAACCGGCCCAATATAAAATAAAAGAAGTTCCCGTTTTCTTTTTATGTCTTCGGCCCGTATTCTTTGCTTTGTGGAAAATGGTTGTGCTCGTTCCTCTTTCAACAATTCAGGGCTTCTAAAATTTTGAGGCGGCCGTTTGTTTTTGAGCGAATGAAGTGATTTGCTTCGCTTTGCTCTGTCAATCATCTCCTATCTTCGATTTGCTTTTGGTTGGTTCAATAAGTCGAGTTGGATGTTGTGATTTGGTACGTGATTTTCTTGTTCGATTTGAATTTTCTCGACTTTGATTCGAGTTATATGTTTGTTCGTGACTTAGCTAGCTCTGGTATTTTTTTAACTCGAATGCTCTTTATGTCGATGATGATTTGGGTTTTAAATAGGGATAAATCCCTAAATGTTTGATTCGTATATTTTCGATTTGAATTCTTCACATGATATGCTTGGCCACTGATTTTCGATTTAATGCTGGTGATTAATCCCGACTAGTTCAATTCGTATATTTCTCTGATGTCCTTTGCTTGATTAACATGGCTTGTTTGGTTTTCTAATTTTTCATTCATACGTATTGCTCCATACACTTCTGATGAATTTAAATTTTCTTAATCCTGGTTGAATTGTTCCGTTCTTTTTTCCTTTGACTTCGGTCACTTTGATTTTGTGATAATATTGACGTGTTCGATTCTTCCTTGGTCACAATCACTTGCTTGTTTTAGAAAACTGTCTGGATGTTGATGTGTTGCTTCATTAATTCACTATATTAAGCTTTGGTTCATTGATGATGCTTTGAGTCATGTCCATATGCATATGTATACATATCTGATTTGCTTTGAGTTGAATTCTTGTTGACACTCCATCTGTATATATATATATATGTATACATGAGTGTAGCTACTTCACTGCATCCCATGTTGTTACTGCATATATATACATGTATACATGTGTGTTTACGCATGTATATATGTATGCTTGTGCTCATTCATGTGTCTTTACTATAATTCTCGAATCACTTGTTTATATACACACATGTGTATATATGCAGGCTCTTGTATTGTGTTCACCATTGTCTGGACTATTGCATAGCCGTTGTCGAATTCCATATTTATTTCCTTGAATTTCATTCATCGTTTGCTGGTATATTGCTTTCATACCTAAACTGATGAATGCTTCAGTGTATATCTGTACTATATGTTTAAAACTTAACTTGCATACGAGTTTGGTTATTTTTGTTGGGTTGCTTAGACATTAAATTATGGTCTGTATTGTATATATGTGGGTGACCCTATGTTGTATTCACACTACACCATTTGACCTTGTGAGCATGTTTTTGTTTGGTCTGGACTTCATAAATCTATTGTCTTGTGCATGCCTTTGATGTGGTGTTGTTTTGAACATGGCCATTGTATTTGAACCTGCTTGCCTCTAAACTCTTATAATTGAAGTTGTACATTAGAGTCTAGTTGAAGTTGTTGTTGGTCTGGTCTGGAGCTTTTTTGTTGGACTAGGTTCACTTGTGAAGTCTTTACTTGTGATGTTCATGCTCATGTCTGTTGTGTGATATTGGTCTGGGTTCACTTTTTTATTCTGATTTCTTGAATCTGAACACTTGAACTGTTTGGTGCTTTGTTGTACATACTGGTCTGTACAAGTCTGGGTTGGTTGCTTCATGACTCCACCGTCCAGTCTGTTCTCATGTGTACGCATTTGTGCACTTGTTAGCATGGTCTGGTTTTGGATTCTTGTTGCATGAGAACTTGTACTCGACAATTTTGTAATGCTTTTGTATTGCACATGAGTTGAATCCAGCCTCGGCTCGGGTTTAACCTTGTGCTCACCTGTCCCTGCAGTTTTATCAAGTGTATATCGGTGTGCATGGCCTTGTGACATGTACAGTGATACACTGTGCATGTCATAGGTTGTTCGTGTTTGATGAATTCAAAAATGAAAATGACGACGAACAACCCAAATAACCGAGGCAAATAATATTTACAAAATACACATTTTATTTTACATTGCAAAAATATTTCTTTTTCAATTTTACCGCGTTAGTGTTTATTTTGCGGATAATTCGGATGTTGGATTTAGATTGGAATATATTTGAAGAACAAATATGAGTGAACGAATGATATGTAGTGAGGTGCAAATGTAAATGACAGTTGTATAGTCAAAAATTCTGTAGTGATTTGAAATTGTATCATAATTGAAATTTTGTATATATAAAGAGAGCACAAATTTTGTACTATTCAAAAATTGTAATAAAATATTTGTTTGAATAAAATATTCGTTTGAATTTAAATTCCGTGTTATTTATTTTATTCAGCAAATATTTATTAAATTATGTTAAAATAAAATAGTACAATAACAAATACATTTAAATGAATATATATATATATATATATATTATCATCAAACAAAAATCATATACTTGCATATTCAATAAATTCAGCCTAAGTCATGGTCTCCTTATTAACTCCCACAGTAACACTGTTCCACCAATATAGTGCTGCTCCTTGCAACTGTCTAGAAGCAAGCCTCCTGTTTTTCTCATCATTAAGCCTTAAATTAGCAAAGTTCCTCTCGCAATGAAGTAACTAATTCTCCACTTTAATTGCGTCTTCAGTCCTGATAAACGGCTTTTCTCCAAGCCTAGCATAGTCTCTGCTCAAGATTGCATAGTTATTGACCACCGGAACACCTTGGTTTCCTTCTTCAACATTTGCTTCGACTATTCCTGTAGCAACTCCAGCCTGCATCATATTAACGAAGAACTGATACATAGCTCCTACATCAGCTTGCGGTACTCCAACACCTACATTAGCATTTGCATTTGGATTAGCATTTGCCGGTCGACCCGGGCTTCTCCTGTTGGGTCGAGCATTTCCGTTGGTTGTGCTGCTTCCTCCACCCATGTTAACTCTTCCACTTCTAGCGTCCATATCTTACATTCTTAAAATCTGCATTCGAGTTTTTGTAAGATACAGAAGAATAGCCTAAGAAAGATGAAGAATAGAGATAAAGTGATGCAGCAGCGGACAACAAAAATGATGAAACAGTGAAAGTAGCAATCGGTGGACTGAAAAATACCAAAGGCCCAAATCCATTGATCCAAAGATACCAGATTCTAGCTATCTCAAACACGTTGATCGCGCACGATACCGTGTTTAAAGATCTACGATTCTTCGTACGTTGATCTAGCGCACTAGATTCCGTGAATCGGCTTTAGCAGTCGTTGATTCGAGCGCACTCGAATACCAAAGGTGGAGATAGGAGATCACACTCAACTACCAATTTGAGAAGTGGCACAATGCACACAAACAAAGTTTTATTCAAAATCAATCAACCACTACAAATGACACCACCATCCCTATTTATAGGGTTACAACAACACACATACACGACTCAACAAATTACAACACTTAGGTCGTGAACGACCTAACACCTACGACCTAAAACATTACAACACAACATACATCACAAAGCCTTCACCGACCTAACATAGGTCGTTAACGACCTAAACAATACATCACGCGACCTTACAACAAAACGACTCAACGTATATACAACACGAATTAACAAATACATCATACAACGACATAAGGAATTACAACATTACGACTTACGACCTACAACAGCAACGACTTAAGAACACGGCAGCAGCGACCTAAGAACAAGGCTTCTGGAAGTCTTCACGCGACCTAATACTTGAGCGACCTAAAATACAAAGTAGCGACATAAGGTCGAGCGACCTATCTTCCCAGCGACATAAGATCGAGCGACCTATCTTCCCGCGACCTATCTTCCCATCGACATAAGATCGAGCGACCTATCTTCCCGCGACCTAACTTAGGTCGTAACTCGAAACAGTCCACATTCGAAAGGTCGGAGTGACCTAAGGGAATGAGTAACTCGTTAGGTCGTTTGAGCGCCTTATCCTTTGACTCGTTAGCTCGTTCCAGCGACTTATCCCACTGATTAAGCTTGTTATCTTCCTTGTTAGGTCGCACGCGACTTAACAGCACGTTAGGTCGCTCGCGACCTAAGACTTCATCAGTCTGGGCTGTATCATCCTCTCCTGGTTGGGAAAAATTCGTCCTCGAATTTGCACCCTCCTCTTCCACAACAAGCTCATCCCCATGATATGGAATCAAGTATTTGACGTTAAAAACGTCTGCAGTGTGAATATCATCCGGCAATTTCAACTGATACGCATTATCATTGATCTTCTTCAAAATTTCCATTGGGCCAATTTTTCGAGCTTTCAATTTGTTGTAAGTTCCAACAGGAAAACGATCTTTTGTCAGCACAGCATAAACCCAAATCACCTTCTCTGAAATTCACACTCCTTCGCTTTTTATCTGCCAGTTGTTTATACTTCTCATTTGATGCAAGCAATCGTTCATGTACAATTTTGTGGCACTCCTGCAACTTAGTCACAAAATCACAAGCACGCTTAACAACTCCCTTCTGATATGGCACTGTCGTCAGATCAAATGGACCCTTCGGACTTGCTGAGTATACAACTTGAAACGGACTGAAACCCGTACTACGGTTAACAACATGATTATGTGCAAACTCTGCCTGACATAATTTCATATCCCAGCTCTTCAAATTATCTTTCACAAGGCATCTTAACAAATTTCCCAATGATCTATTCACCACTTCCGTTTGCCCATCTGTTTGCGGATGATAGGCGCTACTAAAATTCAACTTCGTTCCGACCATCTTCCACAAACTCAACCAAAAATGGCTTAGAAATCTAGTATCCCGATCAGAAACAATAGATTCAAGTAGCCCATGTAATCGATACACCTCTTTAAAGAACAATTGAGCAACACGGACGGCATCAGCTGTCTTCTTACAAGCTATGAAATGTGCCATCTTGGAAAATCTATCTACCACCACATATATAGAATCATTCCCACGCTGAGTTCTCGGTAGCCCCAAAACAAAATCCATGCTGATATCAACCCATGGTCTAGTAGGCACGAGTAATGGCATATACAATCCCGCATTCGTCGCTGTCCCTTTGGAAACTTTACATATATGACATCTTTCCACGAATCTTTCAACCTCTTTCTTCATTGAAGGCCAAAAATATGATTGCGAAATCAACTACAATGTACGATCTCTCCCCACATGTCCTTCTTCATGCAACTCCTTCACAATCTTCATTCGTAAGCTGCACTTTGGTATACACAATTGATTCCCTTTAAAAAGAAAACCATCCACCAATACAAACTCATCCGTCTTTCTCTCCTTGACTTCATCTACAAACTTCGCAAAATAAGGATCATCAACAAATAGTTCTGGCAACACATCAAACCCGTCACTTCAACCTTCATTGTAGTCAACAAATGATTCCTTCGACTCAATGCATCTGCCACACGGTTTGTAATTCCCGACTTATGCTTCACCACAAATGTAAATTGTTGCAAATATGCAATCCACAAAGCATGTCTAGCTGCAATTTTGTCCTGTCCCTGCAAATGTTTCAGTTCTTCATGATCAGTATATAGAACAAATTCTTTATGGAACAAATAGTGTCTCCAATGTTTTATAGCTTGAACAATAGCATAGAATTCCACATCATATGTATTATATCTCATCTTTGCTCCCGATAACTTCTCACTGAAATATGCAATTGGACGTCCTTTCTGACTTAACACTCCTCCAATCCCAACTTTAGATGCATCAATATGTAACTCAAACAACAACTGAAAATCTGGTAATACTAGAATTGGTGCTGTCGTCAAAAGTTCCTTGATTCGCTCAAAAGCAACTCCTGCTTCCTCCGACCATGAAAATTGTTTCCCCTTCATACAATCAGTAACTGGTGCCATCACGCTACTGAAGTGTGGAATAAACCTTCGGTAGAATGATTCTAAACCATGAAAACTTCTAACTTCTGTTATCGTCCTGGGTTGTGGCCAATTTCGGAATGCTTCAACTTTATTCCGATCCACCTGTATACCTCCTTCTGATATAACATATCCCAAGAATAAAACACTATGCATCATGAACACGCATTTCTTCATTGCAGCATAAAATTGTTCCTGTCGCAGTATCATCAACACTTCTCTCAGATGATGCAAGTGTTCTTCTGTGCTTCTACTATATATCAGTATATCATCAAAATACACCACCACGAATTTCCCAGTGAATGGTCTAAAAATCTGATTCATCACTCGCATAAATGTACTAGGTGCATTCAAAAGACCAAACGGCATGACCAACCATTCATATAATCATTCTCGTGTCTTGAATGCTGTCTTCCATTCATCCCCTGGTCTTATACGAATTTGATGATAACCACTCTTCAAATCGCTCTTCGAAAAGATAGCAGCTCCACTAAGTTGATCCAACAAGTCATCCAATCTAGGCATAGGAAATCTATATCTCACTGTAATCTTGTTTAGTGCCTGACTATCAGTACACATCCTCCACGTTCCATCCTTCTTCGGCACTAACAATGCTGGTACAGCGCAAGGACTTCAACTTTCCTACACACGCCCTTGTTCAAGCAACTCTTCCACTTGCCTTCTCAACTCCTCGTGTTCCTTTGGACTCATTCTGTAATGTGGTCTATATGGTAACACAGCTCCTGGAACAAGATCTATTTGGTGTTGTATGTCCCTCAATGGCGGTAACTCCGTTGGTAGCTCTTCAGGAAATACATCTTCAAATTCTTCCAGCACTGGCTTTACTTCTTCACGAATTTCAACCACTTCATTACTCTCACGTCCAATCAACAAAAACACTTCAGGCTCCTCTTCTACTTCCTTAACAAACTCCTTCAAAGATAGCAAAGTTTTAAGTTCCTCAATCTCCTCCAACTTGCTTTCTTCTTGTTGTCGCTTCTTAGGAATTAAAGTGATTTTAGTACCTTCAAACATGAAACTATAACTGTTAGTACGACCATCATGTTGCACCGCTCTATCATACTGCCATGGTCTCCCCAACAACAGATGGCATACATCCATATCCACAACATCACACCAAATTTCATCCTTGTATTTCTTCCCAATCGAAAAATTAACACAAGCTCTTCGACTAACTTTCACCTCCCCACCTTTCCTCAACCAAGCTAACTTGTAAGGTTTCGGATGCTTCTCAGTCTTTAATGCCAACTTCTTTACAGCTTCTGTAGAGATAATATTATCACAACTTCCTGCATCAATAACAAACTTGCAAACCCTTCCCAGAATAGTGCATGTTGACTGAAAAATGTTGCTCCTCAACCAGCTAGAATCATCCTCTTGCTTTGGTGTTAAACAATTTCTCCTCATCATTAATGAATACCCTTCATCTCCCGACACATTTTCTTCCTCCTCATCATGTAGTGAATTAGAACGTTCAGCTTCTGCGTCCTCATCCTCTGCCTCAGCTACCATCACTCGCTTCTTTGGCTTTGGACATTCATTGCTTTTGTGACCAATCTCTTGACTATTGAAGCATTTGATACCACTATTGATCCTGGTCTTAGCAACTTCACTAACAACCGGTTTTGCAACAGCCTTCGAAACATTCGCATTGCTACTAGCCCCTTTCATTGGATTGTTGGAATTTGTAAACACACCACCACCTCTCCTTCCTTGCTTCTCCCAAGCTAGAGCTTTTTGATGTGCTTCAGCAACAGATCTGGGATCAAACATATTCACCATATCCTGAATCTGCATTCTCAACCCTCCAACAAATCTAGCTGTCAACTGCTCCTCTGTCTCCATGATATCATTCCTCGCAATCAATTGATAAAATTCATCCGCATAATCATTCATTGACTTTGTTCCCTGTTTCAGATTCTGCAATCGTTGATACATAAGAGATTGATAATTATACGGCAAGAATGTAGCTTTCATTAATTTCTTCATCATCTCCCATGATTCAATCTTTGACTTTCCCATTCTCTCCCGTGTAAGTTTAGTTTGCTGCCACCATGCCATAGCTCTCCCTTTCAAACGAGTAGCAACCAACTTCACTCTACGATGCTCGGGAACTTCTTTGAAGTCAAAAATCTCTTCAACATTAGACAACCAATCCAAAAATTCCTCCGCTACCATTCCACCCTTGAATTCTGGAATTTCAGTTTTCATCCCCGATTCCCATCGACGATCATCTTCAACATCCCTATATGCATTCCGTACTTGGTCTCGGTCTCGAGAATGAACACTACATCTTCCACCATCTTCATCAAAAGCAAATGTACTTCGGTAACGATCTCGACCATCCATATCTCTATGATCTCGCATATCCCTTCTACTTTGTCTTTCATTATCATGATATGGCTCATGTTCAAACTCACGTGGAGTTCTTTTCTCTTCATTTCTATACTCATGATGTTCTCTTCTCAAAGAAACTGAAAATTCTCTTCTTTCTCGGTAAGATTGCGGCGACACCCTCCTCGCTTCCGTAACCGATGGCGAAACTCTGTTTCCTCCATGGTTCGAGATTGGCGACCTTCTCCTTTGACCTTGATTCATGTCATTCATCAGTTTCTCTAACTTCCCAATGCCTTCATCAAACTTTTGATTGATGCGTTGTTCCATTTGCTCGGCTTCTTCTCTTCTATACAACGCTTCAACATTTTGATGGCGATTGGCTCTTCTCGGAGGCATGATCGAATCAAACAATCTTCAACAACTTTAACTCTCGGCTTGAACTTCGAATTGAACTTCACACTTCACCTCGGCCTGCACTTAGCTCGCACGGCTCCAATACTTTAAGCAATTCAACTAGCTCGGCCTAACTCAATTGGCTCGGCTTGATCTCTTCAATAAGAATTGGCTCCAAGACTCGGCTTAGCTATGATTGGCTAAGTCTAGCTCTGATACCAAATGATGCAGCAGCGGATAACAAAAATGATGAAACGGTGAAAGTAGCAATCAGTGGATTGAAAAATACCAAAGGCCCAAATCCGTTGATCCAAAGATACCGGATTCTAGCTATCTCAAATACGTTGATCGCGCACGATACCATGTTTAAAGATCTACGATTCTTCGTACGTTGATCTAGCGCACTAGATTCCGTGAATCGGCTTCAGCAGTCGTTGATTCGAGCGCACTCGAATACCGAAGTTGGAGATAGGAGATCACACTCAACTACCAATTTGAGAAGTGGAACAAAGCACACAAACAAAGTTTTATTCAAAATCAATCAACCATTACAAATGTAACCACCATCCCTATTTATAGGGTTACAACAAAACACATACACGACTCAACAAATTACAACACTTAGGTCGTGAACGACCTAACACCTGCGACCTAAAACATTACAACACAACATACATCACAAAGCCTTCACCGACCTAACATAGGTCGTTAACGACCTAAACAATACATCACGCGACCTTACAACAAAACGACTCAACGTATATACAACACGAATTAACAAATACATCATACAACGACATAAGGAATTACAACATTACGACTTACGACCTACAGCAGCAGCGACCTAAGAACACGGCAGCAGCGACCAAAGAACAAGGCTTTTGGAAGTCTTCACGCGACCAAATACTTGAGCGACCTAAAATACAAAGTAGCGACATAAGGTCGAGCGACCTATCTTCCCAGCGACATAAGATCGAGCGACCTATCTTCCCGCGACCTATCTTCCCAGCGACATAAGATCGAGCGACCTATCTTCCCGCGACCTAACTTAGGTCGTAACTCGAAACAGTCCACATTCGAAAGGTCGGAGCGACCTAAAGGAATGAGTAGCTCGTTAGGTCGTTTGAGCGCCTTATCCTTTGACTCGTTAGCTCGTTTCAGCGACTTATCCCACTGATTAAGCTTGTTATCTTCCTTGTTAGGTCGCATGCGACTTAACAGCACGTTAGGTCGCTCGCGACCTAAGACTTCATCAGTCTGGGCTGCATCATAAAGCGTATACTTATTATAGCAAATACAAGTACGTCACTATAACGTTATCCCATACCCCAGTTGTTTCCCTAATTTCTTAGGATTGTTTTTAAAATCATTCACTACAATAAAATGTACTATTCATAGCACTAATCCATAGCGTTTCCCTATTAAAGGCATTTGAAATAAACAAACATACGATTTTCAACGCTACTTGTTAAAAGGCGGGAACAAATTATTTAGGCGGAGATATCGCGGGCTAACTTTCCAACACCGTGCGCCATCTCCCTCTTTTCACCTTGTCTCCTGAAACAAAGAAAAAAATGCTCAATTCACTGTGTCCCCCTCCTCTTCAAAAAAACCCTAAATCAAATCACGTCGTCGTTCAAGAATCAAATAATCAAATCAAATCGCAACCGCCTCACTTCGTCTCGCCGCTCCAATCGAAAGAACCACCGTCAGAGGAACCGCTCAAGTCATATCACCCAACGCCCTCCAATCTGAAGAACTGCCCTAACTTCGTCTCGTCGCTCTAATCCAAAGAACCGCCAACAATGGAACCGCTTCAAAAGTACCTATTTAGTTACAAAGTTTGATTATTATCTAATAGCTTTGTGTGCCGTCAGAGCCCCATGTTGTTATCATAATTATTTTTTGAGTTAATGTAAACGCATAATATCTGAAATTTTATTTGACTTCAGAATGGTTATGTCTTAGTTCTACACTTGTTGAATTAATGAGTGTGTAAAGAACTAGTACTTTTTTCCTATAGTTATTAAATGTGGAATATTGAATGTGCAGTGCACTAGTCGTCTGCTATTTGTGACAGTATCTAACCCACCTATTATGTGCTGAAGCTTCAGTTTTGGTTATTTGCACGATTTGAATTCTACATACATTTTTGTTAATATGACTACATAATGTTTGGTTTAATGTCATGCAATGTACAGTGTGTTTGGTAGTGAAAAGGAAAAAAAAGGAAAATTAAGGAAAAAAGGAAGCATGAGTTTTCCTTTTAATTTATGATTTTAAACTACTGGGCTGACTAGCATGGTGGAAGTAATTGCTGCTCCACTATTTTTATCTGTTTGATCTTTTAGAGGGTATAGTGAATTTTGTAGGGTCAATAGTACATAAGGTTTTATTTTTTTTGCATTTGGTAAGTTTTTTTAAATCAGTTTGCTTGAATTTTATCCAGGATAAAAAAAAGTTAAGCAACAAGCCTAAATTTTGATTATGATATAAATTCTAATTAAAAAAGCATTTTATAATGTCCATGCATAAAAGGCACAAATAGAAAGATATTAAAAGAAATGATAAAAAGTAGGAGACGAACATATGTCAAGAGGCTCACATGGAGGGGGTCCTAAATTTGATTAAAATCAGTACAAGTTTTGGCAAAATTTATTTTTTATATTTATTTGCTATATAATTGAACCTATTTATAATATCACTATCATAGTGCGTGTGCCATACTCATGTATGTTTATATATCGAGTACTATATATGTATTGCAACTTTTATTTGTGATAATATTAATAGTTAGAATGATACCTGTATAGAACTGTATGAATATTTAAACCAACAAATACCCAAGTTACTCAACACACACATTCATAAACTTACACACATAAGTACACACTCACTAGAACAGCCATGCACACACGCCTGACCACACATATATATCCACGTAACCCTGTACACTACACACATACGCAGGCACCTCTGTACAAACACAGCCCACACACTATTATAATACTCTTTTTTTCTCACCTAACAACACACACCCAATAGAATTGAATTAGCAAGTTACTCTCAACTAACAGAGCTATAACAAAGAATATATAAACTTACTCACAGGTAAACCAACATATGTACAGGCAGTTCAAAGGCTTTTTCTAGGGAGGTATATGTGCTCCATATACTTTGCCTTCTGCTGTGAGTCTCCGGAGGAAGGCTTTCTCCTCCTTTTTGTTATTTATATATTCTTTTTTAAAATAAAATAAAAACATATGTACAGGCAGTTCAAAGACAAATATACAAGTAGAGTAATATACTGAGTGAACAAATAATATGCTATTGAAAATAGAAGTGCAACTTAAATCAGTTTAATACGCTATGTTAGATCAATAAATGTACAAACTTTGCAACACATATACCATGATCGCATGCAAGGAAGAAAAACTGAAAGTGAATAAAAATGCACGCAGGAAGTGAGGTATCAGCAAAGCTAAAATGATATATTCAAGAATCAACACACTACGCCATAGATTGCATACTGCAACTCACAAGAAGTGATGCAGAAAGTGCCAAATAATGTTGCTGGAGGCCAAAAACGAGCTAAGGCAACACTTTCTCGGTGTTGCATTTTGCCGCGTTGCCGCAGAGTCAAATGCAACATCTTTGTGACCCTAAGGCAACATCGGTTCTGTTGTTGCCACAGGTACTAAATTTACTAAAAAGTGGGTCCCACAATCTGGGCCCCAACATGTGGGGCCCACTAATTCTGTTAACCAACTTAACGGAACCGTTTTGTGGGGCCCACATTCATTAATCTATGGTAACACTTTTACCAATAAAATGGCAACACTTTTCCAGTTTATTACCACATTTAACATCACATACTGCAACATTATATCATATCTACGGCAACACTTTTTGCCATTTAAATTGGAAATGTACTGCAACATCATACTACTGCAACATTACACTGCATTTCATAGTAGCCAAAGAGCTATTCATTTCATAACAGCCAAACAACAAGTCGTTTCATAACAGCCAGCAACACAAGTTTTAGTCAAGTACAAAATAACAAACATAGCCAGTGCATTCATATTAACAGCCAGTACATACTAATTAAATTCTACATACTACACGTGAATTCATCTTTGCGAGCCTCCAAATTTCATGCTTCCGAGCCACCAGTACCATCAGTGCCTCTAGTGGCTCCAGTGCCAGTTTCATCACTGCAGACGGTCGCACAAAGACCCGCAACATCAATTTGCATGTCAGGGTTAGCTTCGCCTAATTTCTTAAGCACCCATGACAAGTTCTCCTGAACTTTTCGGTTCACCGTTGCATCAAATTCATCTTTGACCCTCTTGTTCACCTTTGCTTCGACTTCTTCAACTATATTTTCATTTATCTTCGCTGCCAGCTCCTGTATGTATGTGCTTGTTGTTGGGGCATCTTTTGAAACTTCTGCAGACTTTGTGTGCCGTCCTATAAGCCAAGTTGGACCGTGCCGCTTTCCATCAGAAATCAGTTCTTGAACAACTTCATCACTTCCTCCTTCACCTATTGCTTTTTGAATCTTATCCTGCAAAATAAAGCAGTTTCAAAATGTGACATTAAATAAAATTAACAAATATAACATCTGAAGCAGTTTCAAAATGTTGATGCGCAAAATGAAGCATTTTTTTGACATCTGAATGAAGAGAAATTAAAATTCTTACAACTCTATACTTCATTACTGAAGTATCGGTCTTGTACACCTTTCCTTCTTTCCGCTTGCGAGTTCTAACAAAAATCTCTCCATCTGATTCGTTGGACTGATACAAATTAAATGAAAAAAGTTAGACAGCAAAAGAATATCAAACCAATTTTTCCAGAACATATATCACTATTCAATTCAGATGTTATATTTGTTAATTTTATTTAATGTCACATTTTGAAACAGCAACTCACAGATGAAACTGTTCACAGATGCACCAATGAAAGCTGCTGTTGTTAATTTTATTTAAAAGGTTAGACAGCAACTCACAGATGCAAAAATGGAGCAACAGCAGCTTACAAGTGCAAAAATAAAGAAACGGCAAGTATAAAATCACAACATATGTAGCAACAATATCACTAACATTTTCTCGACTGTCCCAAACAAGGATACTTTTGCTGTCCCAAACATTTTCTCGACTGTCCCAAACCAACCCATCACTAAGTTTCAGAAATTATACAAACAAGGATACTGCATTCGAGTTTGCAGTACCCTAAGATGGGTGCAATACCTTAACCATCACTAAATTTGCCAAATACCTTAAACACTGTATTAATAATTTCCACAGAGACGGATTGGACTCATATTTAATGTTTAATATGCATCTAACTTGCTGACATATATTGACCAAATGTGTACAAATGCATGAGCATGACGGACACTGGTTTGGAAAAGAACTGAGTTTTCTATCCCAAACAAGGGCAAAGAAAGGCTCATTTATATTTTTATAGATTTTATGTATTTTTTTAGCAAATGGTAATAATAGCTATTGAGTCGTAAATTAATGTGAAAATGCATACCCAGCCAACCATAAAAATAAGCAAAATACATACCATCTTATGCCGAATTTGAGAAAAAAGTTTTGGACCAGCAGTGTGTGTGTTTGTATACAATTTCCGACTTGCACAATTTGTAAGGGCCTTGTTCTATAAAAACATAAAATAAAGATGTTTATCTGCCTGATTTGAATGAATAGAAAGGGAAATAAATTCTGTGATAAAATTTAAAATTATACCGGAATTTTTTCATCTCCCCAATACATCAAGAGTACTTGGAAATCCGCAAGTGGAATTTCGTCCGGCCTATTTTCAAGCCTCTCTTCATCAGTTTCATAGGCCATATAATGTGCCTTTTTAATACGACTCTTGTACCCCCTCCAAGAGTCACGAATTGACTTCAAAACCCAATATTCACATTCATCCGGAATAATATACCGTTGCTTAAATACAAATCAAACATTAAAAAGAACAGTCACGCTACTTTTGTGACAAGTTACATATATTTAATTAAAATTCAGCTAAGTTTGCAAATTACCTTAACATAGTTCCACAGCGTGCCTTTCAAACTTGCAGGAACATCAAACCAAGACTGTAAGTAAGTGGAACACTCCTCTTCAGTGTTCCTAAAAAATAACTCAGTTCAGACAATACTTTGTCATCGTCTGAAACAGGTTGGCCCCGATGATTCATTTGGATTAGAACTCTTTTGTCATATGACCTTGAATGAACTTTATCCATCTTTGTTTTTCCTCTGAGCCTTCTGGGAGCTCCCACTAATGTTACAAAGTACATACAATAGTAATGAGAAGGCTAGACATAACTTAAATGAGAACTTAAACCATTAAAATCAGAACTCAATTAGATAATACCTTTAGCTTCTTCATCTTCATCTTCTTCGTTTTCAATATTTGTCGACACATTTCCGACGACAGCCTTCTTCCTTCCACTTCCACTACTGTTATTCTTCTGGCGTTCTCGCATAGCCAAATAAGCAGACATTGTTCCTATTCCTTCATTGTGTGGTAACTCAATGCTACATGGTGGATCAACAGTTTGTGTAGGAACTGGATTTTCCCCTGCATTCGGAGTTGCATTCTTATCGGTTGCAGATTGAACATTGGCTCGTGAACGAGTTGTTGGTCCAGACTGAGGCTTTGTAATCGTAATCGTTTTGGTTCTCTAAAATACGCACACAAAAACAATAAAATAAAAAAATAAGGAAGCTAATCTATAATTACCAACATAAAATTAAATCTTCACCTATAACGAACCTTTACTGAATTTTTTGAAGTATCATTTTCACTAGGTTCCTCTTCTTCTGGAGCATAATCTTCGCTTCCAGCTAGCATTTTTGATTTTCCTTTATTTTTTTCAAATTCATTTATCAGTCCAGTAACTAATTTAGGCATCCCAAGAGCTTCAAAAACACTATTCTTCTGCGACACATGTTTAGCTCTCTCCTTTTCGTATTTTGTAAGCGATGGAGGTGGTGGAGGTGGTAGATCATCATCCTGAAAGTAATTTAACAAGACATTATTGTAAATATTATCAAAATATGTAGAACATCATATTAGAAGATCAGATTGTAGTCTTCTTACTTGAATCTCATTTTCATCCGTATTTTCCTCTTCAACGGGAGGATTATAGAAATCCAATTTACTCTTGACACTTGCTGAGTTGATATTCAAAGTTGCATCGCTGACTTCAGTTGGATTTTTCTTCTCTAGTGTCTTTGTAGAATTACTGATCACCTTTTTCTTCTCTGGTGACTTCTTGTTGATCACCTTTTTCCTGTTCATGCGTGGACTCACAACAGCTTCGCTCACTTGTTGATTGTTTAGCCGTGTCGACTTTCTAGGAGTAAGGACTTGATCAGTCTGCGTCTCGTTGGTTTTTGCTGGCTGTTGATTGTTTAGCCGGTCTGACTTTCTAGGAGTAAAGACTTCAGTCTACTTCTTGTTTTTTGCTACCTGTTGCAGACGGTGAGTGGTGACAAATTGTCGTTTCTGTGGTTTCACAGCTGCAAACATACAACGACATAAAAGTCAAGTTTATCATGTCATAAACATAATTATTTAAACTTAATTAAAGAAATTATGACTTGACCGTGTATATTAATATTCCAGTTCCTTTATTATTTATGAATTTTCGAGTCGGATGCTCAAAATTGGATCTTGGTTTAAATTCATTTGAAAGTAATCATAAATAGGTTGTTTCATCGTTAGTTTTCTTATGACCAAATTCATCAAAATAGTACAAATGAGAAGATATTTTTATACCTGGACACAACAGATTCTTCCTTGGGCGTACAATGACATGTGGCTGCATTTGTTTCATTGGCTCAATTTTATCATCGACCACGGTGTTGACATAGAAATCAATGTGATCACCATTATTTTTATTTGCATGAACTCCCACAGATCTGCATCATTGCTCACCAATTTCCACCCACTCATTGTACCTTTCCATGAATATACTCCTCCAATTTCAGTGTACTTTAGCTCTTCCTTGACATACTCCATCAGTACTGTGTAAGAAAACATATCCAGATCAACGCCCTTGACAAAACTCTCTTCTCCACCAACATATCCATTCTTCTCAAATTTTCCCTTGTGATGGAATATAAGATTTGCCTCCATCCTACACAAAATGAAGGAATTAACATTAGAATGACATAATTACAAATTAAAATAAACCAACTGCATTATAAAATAAAACAGTCACTTCACTAAAATGTAATAAAGGCAGAAACGCTAAAAAAGAGACCAAAAAAGCCACAAATATGACACATCAGTTACAACATTTAATCAAGGCAGAAACAACATTTTCTAACTTAAATTTGGTTACTTAATTAAATATGATGGTGATACATAGAAATTAAGAAGCATTTTCTTTCACTTTGCTAGGTGTAAGGCGGATTTGTTTTATTGGGACATCATCTCTACACCAGCGAACATCAAAATCTTGATTTCGCATTTCATAAGCAGGCTGGATATCATTCAAATCTTCATTTGCATCTTCGCTTTCGATTTCACACCAGTCTCTCGGCAATTTCTTGATAACATTGTGGCACATCTTATCAATTGGATCTTCTATATAAAACACCTGTTGTACTTGTGAAGCCATAACATAAGGATCAGATTTCTGGCACAATCGATTAAAATTGACACGAGTCAGCCCATATAAATCTTTCTCTTCTTGGTACCAACAACACTTAAATAAAACCACACTAAATTCTCCCCAATAATCTAGTTCTAATATTTCCTCAATTGATCCATAGTAATTAACTTCACCAACCAATGGATTTTGATCTTTCGAACTTGCAAAGCTAGTAGTCAAGGCTGTCAAAAATACACCATTGTTTTGTGTTGTACATTTGGCATCTCTGAACTTTGTATAAAATCTGTATCCATTGATAACATATCCAGTAAATCTCTTAGCTGTTGTAAGAGGGCCCATTGCAAGCAGTTGTACTTCTTTTGAAATGTCCTCCTTTTTCCCAACCTCTTCCTTTAACCACTTCCAAAATTCTTGACTGTGTTCTCTCTCTCTTTTATATTTTTTTGATAATGCATGACCATCAACTAAAGCTCGATGTTTCCTAGAATAAAGACCTGGTTAATAAAAGATGGACACAAAATTTTTAATTCTTCAATAATTACTAAAATAAAAATAAAACTTAAAAACTTACTCAAGTAAACTCTCTATTTCCTTGTTACCACAATTGAATAGAACGTAACGGTGACATGCCGTCCATTGAGAATCTTTTAGATGAATACCTTTTCCATCTTTGTTTCTTCTTGTGCCAATAGGATATTCCAGATTCTGTGGACAGGTTTCAAATTTCATTTTTCCTGCTCCATCGCCACCTAAGAACCTTGAACAGAATATCAAACATTCTTCTGCAATATAACCTTCAGCAATGGACGCCTCAGGTTTATTTTTGTTGCGAACATATGATTTCAGTTTACAAAGATAACGCTCAATAGGAAACATACAACGAAGATGTGCAGGTCCACCATATTCAATTTCCTTGCATAAATGAACTAGCAAGTGCACCATTATATCGAAGAAAGCATTTGGGAATATCATCTCAAATTGACAAAGAATTTCCACAATTTCCTTTTGTAGCCTCTTGAGATCAGCCAAATTGATAATTTTACTCCAAAGACTTCTTAGAAATGCACCTAATCTTATCATAGGTAGTGCAACTTCAGGTTTTACAGATTTCTTCACAGCAAATTGCAGCAAGTAGTGGAGAAGAAAATGAGCATCGTGGCTCTTATACCCTGCAATTTTCCTCTCTTTCTTGTTTACATACCGGCTGATATTAGCTGCACAACCATAAGGCAGTTTAGCATTCTCCAACACCGAGCAAAATATTTCTTTCTCCTTGTTTGTCATTTCAAATATGGTAGCCCTGATCTGAATGTAATTCCCATCAGCTGATAGAACTGGATGAAGGACATCCCTAATGCCTATCTCATGTAAATCATACCGAGCACTTAAATGGTCTTTCGACTTCCCATCAATATTTAGTAAAGTACCAAGTATGTTATCACAAATGTTTTTCTCTATGTGCATAACATCAAGGTTATGTCGACATACATTGTGACTCCAATATGGTAAATTAAAAAATATTGACTTCTTTTTAAAAGGGGATTCATTTTTATGCTTGTTGACCTCTTTCTGCCCAAAAATATTTTCATAACCAGCCAACAATTCTTCAATGTCTGTCCCGGATAAAATTTCCGGAGATGTCCCCATTTCAATTTCACCATTGAACCTTTTCTTATCAAACCTCCACTTATGTTCCGGATCTAAAAATTTCCTATGATTCATGTAGCACATTTTTCTACTATGTTTCAAGTAAGTTGAAGAAGTCTCGAAATGGCATACGGGACAAGCTAAATAACCCTTTGTGCTCCAGCCGGATAAAATTGCATAGCCCGGAAAGTCGCTGATCGTCCATAACACGCTTGCACGTAACGTGAAATTAGCACCAGTTAAGGCATCATAAGTTTGTATGCCAAGACCCCATAATTCTTTCAATTCTGCGATAAGAGGCTGCATGTAGACATCAATGCTATTCTTAGGAGACTCTGGACCAGGGATAAGGGTTGAAAGTATCAAATTTTCTGGCTTCATGCATAACCAAGGTGGAAGGTTATAATTTACCAATATGATTGGCCATGTGCTGTGAGCAGTAGTCATTGTACGAAAAGGACTGAATCCATCAGCGGCTACTCCTAACCTGATATTTCTGTTTTCAGATGAAAAATGAGGATATTTGGCATCCATCGCCTTCCAAACCTCGCCATCAGCTGGATGTCGAAGTCTGCCATCATTTTTTCGTCCCACTGCATGCCATATCATAAGTTCTGCATACTCCTTGGACATGAACATCCTTTGCAGCCTTGGTTTTAGTGGAAAATAACGCATCACTTTTGCTGGTACTTTGTGAATCCGCTTCTCCGGATCATTGTCAACAGCCGCTTTCTTTTCCTTTATAACCCACCTTGAAACACCACAAGTTTTGCAGTTATTTTCCTTTTCATTTTCTGCCCAATATAGCATGCAGTCATTTGGACATGCATGTATTCTTTGGTAATCGAGGCCTAAATCTTTAATGATATTTTTGGTAGCATTGAAAGAAAAAGGGATGTGGGCTTGTGGAAAAGCTTCTTTTAGCAACTCTAATAAATCGGTAAATGCAGACTCGGTGATTCCATGTAGGCATTTTAAAGAATAAAGCCTGATGATGAAACTTAATCGCGAAAATTTAGTACACCCGGGATATAATGGCTGCTTTCCCTCTTCAACATGATTATGAAATTTTCTAGCATTGGCATCTACTCCATTTGCTCCATCAGAAGATCCACTTTCATTGTTCTGCATATTTCCATAAGTATGATGCAACATCTCATCGAGATTATCTCCAAAATTTATTCCCGCTTCACCATCCATATACTTATCGCTCCTTTCAGGATCTACACAGGAAACCTCACAAATCCATTTCACGTACAATTCAGATGGACCATTCCAAATCAGATGGTCGTAGACTACCTCTTGACGATACCACTTGCGATTATGACACTTTTTGCAAGGGCATGCAATTTCATCACCTACCGCGAATCTAGAAAAAGTATTTTGAATAAAACGCTTCACTCCACTGATATATCCTTCACTAAACTTAGGAAGTTCTGCCCATATTTTTTCCTCGTCATTCATCACTAATTTAGACACAAATAACATACAAGTTAACTCACAAGTAAAATCAGGAATATGATTACACCTTAACTCACAAGTAAATCAGTAAATTAGGCAACACAACAATCAAATCAGGAAAAACTTGAAATATATATAGAGTGATACCTTAAGCAGAAGATTAAATCGAAGCCCTAACTGAAATTCGAATCCCAAACGAACCCTAATTGAAGACCTAATTGAAACACCAAAGCCCTAATTGAACTTGAACTCGAACTTGCCCTAATCGAACCCCGATTAAGCTTGCAAACTTGAACTTTTAGCCCTAATTGAAACAGCGATTGAGAGTTTTTGAGCGTTTGTGAGGCTGAGTGTTTGAGAGGTTGAGCGGCGGAGTGTTATTTTGTTAAGTGTTAAGTTTTGCCGCTTTCTCCTGCTTCCCGCGTTCTTTTTTCAGCCCGCTCATTTTTTATAATATTTTTATAAGTCTATAGCTACTGCAACATATGTTGATATCTATACTAACATCCTGAAGCTAATGTTGCAATAGACCTTTGGATCGGTGATCCATTTTAACAATTGGATTAAATGTAGACCGTTGGATCGTATTCACGTGGATTGCTAATTTTATTAATTTTTTAATTTGAATACAACTATAGCTACTGCAACATCTTGTTGATACCTATGCTAACACCTTGAAGCGTGTGTTGTAATAGACAATAATCAGCATACATATCGTTACATTGTAGTTAGCAACACCTTGTATTTTTGTTGCGATAGGTCATCTATGGCGTAGTGACATCAATGCATACAGGGACGGAGCCAGGATTTCAAATCACCAAGGGCTATGTAATATTATTGTTCGACCAAATATGTAGGATAATAGGAAATTTGGCTAAATATGAATATATTAGAAAAAGTGATAGGCTGAAAGCATAAATGGAATAATAGCCGGAAATTAAATATGTATCTTTTACTTCAATCTTCAGTCAGACTTCTTTATTGTGAAAAAACTTGACTGACAATATAGTTTATTACAAAGAACATTTAGCCTGTTTTGAAAGAGTTAAAGTAATGGGTTTTACATCAATTGAACGAGCTATATGTACAAGTGATATAAAATAAAATTTCAAAGATTCACCCGGGCTGTAGCCCAGGTTGCATTGGCCATGGATCTGTCCCTGAATGCATATGAAATTCAGGGATAGTAATGAACAGACATATAAACATACATGTGTAGTCCTTTTCAACTTTGACAAAATTTATTTTTTACATTTATTATTTGCTTTATTTTTTTACTTTTATAGAAGTGTACAAGTTTTGATGTGAAAACTTATCAAAAATCTATGAAGTACACAAATTTGCATTACACATTTTAGGGATGTTAGTTATGTCGTTTTATCATGTAAATCAAAGCGTTCATTTTATTCTTTTGTGATAAGTGTTATATTATATCTTTAGATTTACCTAAGCGGTATCCACTCTAATAAAAAAATAGTTATTTATAATTTTGATTGGATACATAAGTCTATTTAGTAATTATCTAATTAAATTTCCATTGAAAGACCAAGTAATTCATAAATAAAATATTATCAGTATGCAAACTATCTAGATTTTGAAAGATAGTTGTTCTGTACTATTTTATGTATGTACATCAATCAACAAATACTTATTTACTATAGTCGTTGTAAATGAGACAATGCATTGCGACAGTTCTTTATCCATGGGTAATGTTCAAAAGTTCTTTATCCATTGGCTTTAGTTTTGGTTGAACAACGACAACGACAACTAAGCCATTATTTCCAAACAAGCCATTATTCCCAAATATTTGATGTTAAATTGTTTAGTTTTGATAGGTAGATCCTAATCGACTACTCAAAGTAGTATCAAAATTATTTTAAGTACAAAAAACATTTACTTATTGATTTGTCCAGGTTGTGAAAATTGTTGATGAGAAGCATTTTGGATTATTATTGAACACTATAACTATTTTTAATATTTATGGTTGTATAGCTACAAGCTTCTTCCACAATTTCATTTTGTTGCCTTTTATTTTGTGCTTTACTTACGAGATCGTTATGATATGCATGTTTATGATGATTGTGTTATATTATAAACCGACTAAATACTTTGGTGATGAGCATTTTAAATTTGCGTATATTTTATAATGTAGTTATGTATGATGTATTCTTAAACTCATATATTCATGAAAAGTGTACATAGAGCTATAATTCAAAATTTCAATGAATCTCTTATGCCTTTTTTTTAATATAATAGCAGATAACAACGTTCTTTGCATGAAAAAACAATGAAGTACAACAACATGAAACAAGTAACTATATATATATAATGTGCAATTCCTCAGTTCTCTCACATAACAAAATTACAATAAACACATAAAATGAAACAAGTAATTTTATTATGTAATTTCCGCGTTCAAATTGAAATGAAGTAACCATTGTATATAATTTGCTCAGTTATTCCTAAAGATCTCTATCATTGTAGTATTACTAATACTTCTTCATATAATAAGTTTTCTTTATTTTTGCAATCATGCCCACAACAATTGCATAAGTACTTAACAATTTAATTTAATTTGATGGACAACTGAGTACGCTATTGTTTCTATTTAGAGCCTTCTTAGAGGAATGCACTGTTGAAGTAAGATGATATTTTTAGAATTTTACAAAGTTTTTCCTTATCTATACTGCTGAAGATGAAGCACGGTTATCAATGAAATTATGTTTGAAACTTATATATTTAGTTAAATGCTAATACAAAATAATTAATTTACTGTGTTGCATTCTTTGGTTCTGTTACTGTCATGTTATATGCTTGAATACATGTCTAATTATTAATTCAAGCTATAGATGTCTGATGGAATGAATTTCATGAATTAGTAAATTAGAAAACATGTTTGCAATGGCGCTAATTTTGTATTTGATTGAGATTAAATTGGAATACTTTACACGACTTTTTATTCTTGGTTCTTCTGTGCCTTCCACACAGTGTCAAAATTACGTTCTGATTCATTGTTTCAAAAATTCAGATGTATTACTGTTTATTTTGTGCAGGCAGATTGATATAGACAGTAAATTTCTAGAAACACAGCGTATAATGGATTACAGCCTTTTGTTAGGTGTACATTATCGAGCGCCCCAACATTTGCGTAATGGTGTATCTTTTAGCCATAGTTTTACGGCCGATGGACGCGTGATGCTTTCAGAAGGTAATGATATACTTCAAATAGATAGTGTGAATCTTTGATAATGCCTTTTAAGTTACATAGATAGTTTCCAGTACACACTTCATTATTCAAGGATTTGTGACAGTGAAGAGGCCACATGTTACTTGTAACTCCATAAATTTGGCTATATGGTATTTTATCATGTTATATTAGTTACACTTCATTATAACATATTTAAATCAGATTTTACTCTGAAAGCTGACCCCTCAAAGGTATATCGGCTTTGAAATTTTGAAAGATAACGTATTTTTTTGAAGTGTATTCCGAGAGACTGTGTATAAGGATAGAATGCATGAATGATGCAACAACATAGGCATGCTCTAGTTCAACACCAAGCAACAAACAGTAAATAAAATCTTGTATGAATTGATTGCAGAAGCTCAAGAAGATGGGATATTTATTATCCACATGGCCTTGTTCTTGTTCCTCGGGGAAGCAACAAAAATGGTTTTGTGGTTGGTCCTCATATTCGAGGAAGTCGTCTTAGGGCATCGGCTGCAGGAGATGAAGAAGTTGATCTCTTGCTTCCTGGTACAGCAAGGTCCGTTGTTTCCTCTTTAGTATTTCCTGGTACAGCCAGTGCATAAGTACTTAATAATATTATGAATTATTTTCCTTTAATGAAACGAACTTACATTTGTTTAATGCTTATTTCTTTCCTATTTTCTCTCCCCTTACAATTTAAATAGTAATGCAACACAAAATATTAGGGGATTTAATACTTTTAACCTATGTATGAAATAATTCGTTTTGTCCCTATTTGAAAAGATTCAATTGTATTAAGATCACCACCAAAAGAACCTGAAATAACCCAAATTTGTGATAAACTAAACTCAGATGGAGTAGCCACTATCGGTGACCAAATATTTAAACTAGCCTTAGCCCCGTAATACCGATCTCCAGTTACAAGTCCAACTGCGTGCTACAAAAAACATGCACATAAATGCCACACAATGAAGTATAATATTAAAAAAAATGTCTAGTTCAAATATTGATATAATAAATCAAAAGATTCTAACTACTCTTCATTGATTACTGGAGCTACAGCATAATTAGCTAACAAACCGTTAAAAAAAAATTTGTTAACTCTTTAAAATAACATAATTTTTAGTATGTTATATGTAGGGCCGGCCCACAACATTTTGTTGCCCCAGACAACTTCCAACTGATGCTCTTGTTAGTATCGTACATCCATAGTATGAATATTATAAATAAATAACTGTTAACAAAGCTACAAGCTATAATATTACAGTACAGTGCATCTACAGCTGTTTCACACTTCCAAGATATATATACTATGGATCTAGAGCCTTGAACCTAGAAATTATATTACAGTTGCAGTACATATATTTATGGTATGCTAGATTAAAGATCCATTTTAAAACACATAGAAACCGGATTTTCATTATTATGCATGTTTTTTAGTTGCCCCACTTGGTGTGTTGCCCTAGACATTAGTCTTACCAGTCTTGCCTTAGGCCGGCTCTGGTTATATGATTTGCTTCTCTTTTTAAATTAGTTGGAAATTAACATAGTCGAGAACTACTTCCCTGAAATAGTTGTTGAAATTATTTCACAAGTAGGAACTTCCAGTTTACAGAGGATCATATTTGATTATTTTCCCTTTTAAGTTTGACCGAGAAAACACTTGATATAAAAAAATATCAAAATAAGAAAGAATTGTTTCCCATAGTTTGAAGCAAAATGCATTATTATTTTGATCAAAAAAGCAATCTTTTTAATACAATAACATAAAAGGTTTTGAAATGTAGAGTTCAATAATTTTTTAGACATCATTCAGCTAGTATTCCAAATACAAGAAGAAAAAAAGGAAGTTGTAAACTCATTTACCTCATGGCCATTGCCAGAGGAGTCTCTCCTAGCAATCTCGATCAGTTTTCTTCCGAATCTGCGAAAAGAATCGGCTCTCAATATATCATTCTCAGTAGTTCTTCGAATAGGTACGGTTCTTTCAGGGCAAAATTCTCCATTGTCTCTCCACCATTGTATCTCATTAATGTTTTCTTCATCTGTGTTATTGTGTCCATTAGGCCGATCTGGTTCATCCTAAAAACACAATTTCCAAAATTACATACATATATGCATAAATACAGAAAGGAAAATTGAAGAATGCACACCAATGGCTTTTGACCCTTTAGTTTAGGATGATCAAACGCTGGTTGCAAATGAGCTGCGACACAGTCTATAGTATCACCATCAGGACTCTGCTTCATACAAACGTATTTACATATAAAAAGTAAATACACAACGAAAAAACATTAAGCTTAAAATAAAACGGATCAAAGATATCAATGCCTGGATTGTCTTAAGAGAAGGTCTATTGATCTTTTTAAGATGTGCTCTGATTCTTAAATACTTGTGCAACTCTTTCGAAGATGCAAAGGTAAAGTTTTGAGTGTTGGAAGCAACTGAGGAAGGAAAACAAGAACAAAAGAGAAGGAAAGAAACAATATGTACCTTTACTTTATGATATTAAATTGTTCGAATGATGCCTCAATACATATCAAAGTACATGTTTTTCTAATCTGCTCATATAAATCAAGGCCCACTTCACTAACTCACGTTTGACCCGATTTGATGGTAGGTCAGCCCTACTTACAGAGTACACAAAAGAGGCTGATCTTTCATGTCTTATTGCGCAGTTATATTCAAGTACAAAAATATATATAATCATTAACCACTACCTAGGTTCAACGATAGTTATGGTCATGTTATCACACGACATAATACTAATTTGTTTGTACTGAATACAGGAAATGTTTGGTCTTGTTGGGCTTTCACAATCTAAAAAAAGGGTAAATAAGATACTCAAAGGTGTTAGTGGAATCTTGAAGCCGTCAAGGTACTTGACCTGCCCACAAAATGATACTGTAATGTCTTTCTATGGTTATCTTCTTTATATTTATGTTAAATCTTTATTGTTTCGATAATGTAATACATGATTCCGTTTCCTAATTCTACAAACACACTTACAGTAAACTTTGGGGGTTCTGACAGCATACATACTACATATTCTCTTTTCATTTTTTCCACAATCCTTCGTTAGTGCAGTTGAAAATGTTTTCTGTGATTTGAGTAAAGAACTATGACGGTGGTTGGTTTCATTACTTGTAAAGAGCTTAAGAAAACCTTTCATTGGCATAATGATAGATTTTCTCTAAAGAAATAAGAAAAACGTGTAAAAAAGGCGGGAATAAGTGGTTGGGAACAGAATGTTGCTGAGAGTTTGGAGTTGTAGGGGGTATATATAGAGAGGTAAAGTGGAAGGAAATGAGAAGGGAGACAAAGACAACGTCTGTAAAAATAATTAGAGCATAATTTGTTGATTAATTTATTCATGAGCATAATATGTTGAGCAAGTGGCAGTGAGTAGCAGAACTGGCATTGGATTAGTTGCACATGAACGAGTGAGGCTGCGATGTTGAGTATGTGGTGGAATTCTGTACAGAAGTATGTTGAGCAAGTGATGGAATCCTTGCAATTTAAGCTCTCTATGGCATTTAAGCTTAACTTGAGCTACTTTTTATGGTCAGCGTCAACTAAACTTTTTTATTATTTTATTATGATGCCTAAATTTCAGCTTTTAAATACATTTACGAGGTGTATTGCTTTAATTCTTCATCCAACATTTGATGTTTATTACTGTAGGTTGTGGTATGAATACTTGGTGTAAAACTTTCCTTTATAAACCTATAATTGTCCAGGTGATTCATACATTATTATTCATTTAACGATGTACTGGTTTATTATTTTTGCTATTTATTATTCATTTTATAAAGTAGTGGAGTCTAATTTTGTGCTCTTTCAGTGATTATAACATTTATACCGAGTAAACACATTTTGGTTTATCCAAAAAAACAAAGGAATCCTGTCAGGTGTAAGAAGATAATTGAACTAAAATTAATAGTTTACATCAGCTTGGCGGAAGTGGAGACTGATAAAAAAGAAGTTATGGCTGAGGAGTAGGGAGTTATTGATGATTTGTTAATCATCACAGAAATGAGAAATGCTAATAGTTGAACTCAAAATCAGGTGTCAGCTCCAAAATAAATTCTTTTGCGTAATTGTCATATTCACATATTTTTCTTTAGGAAAATCCACATCTTTTTTTCTGTATCTAATTTGAAATATCTTCCTCAATTTAGTAAGGTTCATGAGAGCAAATAATTATTGAGATTTTTATCGTTGTTTGAACATGTTTAGGTATATAATGTCCATGACATAAACTAATTTTCGGTCGTTATGTTTGCATTTTTTTAATGGATAACAGCTCTAATAAAAGAAAAGGGTTCAAAATTAATACAAATCAAGATATTCTTTTGCATTCTGTTTGTGCTTAACAACAATTGTGCATGTGTTCTCCCATTTTTTGGGTCATGAAACTGTCGTGGGATAGCATAAAGACCCTTAAGCATATAATATCTTAGCACGTTATAATTATGCTTTTCTATTATCATAATCTGAAGAGTTGGGATGTAATACTTCACTCATAAATTGTATATGTAGCACCTAACTTTATTTGACTAAGTATTTAGCACACAGTCCATAATAGTCCCAAATATCAACTTTCTTATAGGCTGCGATGTTGAGAATGCGATGGAAGTCTGTACATAAGCATATTAAGGAGTGACGTTGCGATGTACGGAATTCTGACTAGAGTAGTTGTGCAATACCAGTGTACAAGTGATGCACAAGCGAAGCCACCATATGCGGTGCGATACCACCATACAATGAGACAAGATGCAGACGGGTTAAATGCTGATGCATCGCCAATGACCAGTGTACAGGTATTCAATAAAGTTTAGCTCTTCTAGAATTTAGGTCATATCTTCCTTTAATCAATATAGGATCGGGAATAAGGTTATAGTTATTAGCTATTGTTTTACTCAAATTATTTGAATTCTTTACCATGAGATAAACTTGTGGGGGACGTTAGCAAACTTGTTTTGGTAGAAACCAGCATACAAGCTCTGGACATAGAGTTTGAGAGCATGGTTCATATTTTCAACCGACTATAACTAAATAAACAAATAAAAATAGGGAACCCAAAATTAGGAAAAGAATTTTCTCTCGATTGTCTAGTGTATACAAACAAGTAGCAGCTACATAAATACCTTCCAGTATATTGTTTAATTTTAATGTTCCATATATTTATCTCTACTACCAATAAAGAAAATTCAATAAACTAATTTACTCGGTGTCTTTTTGAAATTCCAAAAATGTCCTTGCTTTTTCTTTACAATAATACAAACAGCCCGTATGCGAAGCACATGCCCATACTAGTTATTAATAAAGGGAATTCAATGAATAGATTTACATGGTGTCCTTTTGAAATTTTGAAAATGCCCTCTGCGCATATATGGTTCTCAATTGAAGTAAAAGGAGACAGGCCCATACTAGTCAGTTGAAGTAAAAGGAGGTAAAGCAAGCAGGTTGAAATTACTTTAAAAGGTTTATCGAACATGTCTCCATTTGCACATGCTATCCACGAAAGTGACATGCTAACTTTCTCAACATCATCTATTGTTGATTCACCTCTTAGGTTATATACACCAACAATAGTTATAGATTGGACGATGTGGGACTAATATTGGTTACTGGCAGTAATAAGTTGTAAATAAACCTAGGTTATATGACGTTAAAAAAACCATACAAGTAAATCCATCATCTTAATATCAGCTAAGTGGCACTTTATCATTGTTGTTTTGATTGCTTAAAAGAAACGTGAGCACACTTGGCATATGTATACAGAATATATATAAACATCAAGCTTTTAAAAAATAAATAAACTATTGTTGGTGTATAATGAATGCAAGGTTTAAAGGTAACCAATTACTAACATAAGGATACAAAATTCAAAAAGTTTATCATGTAAATATACAATCATGATGTACAACCAATAAGCAGACGTATATCCCAAAAATGTCAAGAGAAGCCACAATAGACATCTAAAAACCATATGTGCTTGTATTCACATGCTACTTTGACTACTACAAAACTGTTGCGAGGTTCCATCAACCCGACTATTTATTGTAATCTGGATGGCCATTCCCATCAACACTATTGTTTCATCTCACAGGTATGAAAAGTAAGATGGATGCGTAATAGAAAGAAGCAAATATCTAACCAATTTATTAGATTTAATTATTTTCTTACTGGATCTTAATTTGTTTAGTAGATAAATTTGGAATGAAAAAATATTTGAATAAGGATTAGTTTTTAAAGGCAAAGTTTGGTAAATAATTGACTAAACGTTCTGTGATTCCAAATGCTTGCGTCTTTGAACGCTTTGAACTCCAAAATTGAGAGAGGTAAGGTCGTATTATTTACTTAATTAAGTGGTTTTTATTTGTATAATTAAGTTAAAAAATTGCAACTAATTTGATAATTATTTCAATAACAAACAGGAAATAATTTAATTCGATGATACAATAATATAATATTTAACTATTAGTCTTTATCACTTAAGTGCTCCTCGTATAATCTTATGTGGATTATGATGTATGCACAAGAAGCAACGGTCTTGGTCTGAATCTATAAGTTTGAAGTTGGATTAGAATATTTAAAGAAGAAAAAGATTATTTCTGGTAATTTGTGTTGTGCATTGCATGTTGAAAACGAATATATGATGAAAACGTAAAATATATTATACAATATTGGAAAAAATCTTAGAAAAAATAACAAAGTAAAAAAATGTACAGCTACAAACAGTAAACAACTACTTCAAAATTTCAACACACTTCACAACTCAATTGCCCATGTGCGTAGCACGGGCCACATGCTAGTATATATAAACACAATAATCATAGCCAATAAGAACTCATGCTACTTTTGTTTATTTGACACAAGTTAATTTATGTATGGCTCCTTTAATATAAGCATAAGCATAACATCTCATCATAATTTGTAGAGTATTATTAAACTAATATGAATTATACCGGCTCAATTATTCACTAATGAATTTGTTGCATGTTTTGCTGCTGTGCCTGTGCATGTTTTGCTAAATACGATTAGGAGCTGCGGTTTTGATGTTCTGGATTCGAGGTTGAGGAGAATTTATTGGTGTTTCAACCTTTGTGGTTTCACTTGAAGCTGTAGTGGCATGCCTAGCGAAATAGGCACTTGTTGATGTTGTGTTATTTTGTGTTTTACAGTGTATTATATTGACTGTTGTTGCTAATTCTTTATGATGGACTAAAGAAGTATGAATTTTAATTTTTGAATTAATACAATCATGATTGAAGCTTTGATATACGTATGTGTGTAGAATTGAGATTAAGAACGAATATTTTTTAGATTAATAATAAATCATTCACTCTTGTAATCAGTAAGGATTTAGGCATTACTGTCAACTAATATATATTCTTTGATACTATGAAAATTTCATCGGTTATTTCTTATTTGAACTTCTGGAAGCCTTTTGACATTTCACGTTTCTATCTTTATCTTGATGCAGGAAAAGATTTTAGCGAATCTATATTGCATGGTTTATCTTTTCTACTATCGCGGTGTTGATTTAGACAATTTATACTTTGATCTGTATGTACTCTTAAATTATTGTGTTAAATATTATTATGTAAGCATAAATGTTGTTTTCAGTACACAATTGATAAATATTGTATTTTTTGTTTGTGGTTCAAAAATTTATTCAATTGTCGTTTGAACTCAAATCATATATATAGCATGCGTGAATTAGTGTGTGAAATGCAATGAAGAAATGACCTATAGAAATTTAATAAAATCTATTAAATGGAATTTATACTGTTTGTAATTGCTATATTGAAATAATGATAGTAGTTAGCAACCACTTTTCATAGCGGTTATAAAACCCTATAAAAGGCACAAACTTTGCATAGCGTTTATACAACCCTATAAAAGGCATGAACTTCACAGAGCGTTTGTTTACCAACATGCTATAAACGTTATCAAAAATGGTAACTTTTTACCATTTATATAGTGTTTGCCTTCATAGCACCATGAGCGTTTGTTTTTCCACTATAAAATATTCCAGACCTATTATAGCATGTCATTACATAGCTTTCTCTAAAACGCTGTAGAAGCTTATTATAGCGTTTTTTCAACGCTATTAATGTATATTATGTTGTGTTTTTAAGTTTGAAATTTCCTTTCAAGGTTTCATAAACCTATGCTCTAATAACAAGTTGTAACATCCCTATCTTGAGGCCCGAAGCTAAGTGCTACAGACGCTGCAGTCATCTATAGTATTAACTTCCGGTGACAAAATTAATGTTAATGGTATTTATAATATTAGAAGCACTTGAATATGAAATAAAATTGACACAGATTTCAAAACAGCTTTTTTGATTACATTTCAAATCAATATTTCATATTCAGATACATAATCCCAAAACGAATCTCAGGTTTTGATCAAATATAATTATTACAAATTACGCCAAGAGCGACATATGAAGATACCCCCTTAGATGATCAGAGTACTAGATAAACATGTCAGTCATAAACATATCACAGTGGAAATAAAACTAAATAGTTCCTACATTGCTAACTTTGTCTCCTGCACGTCTTTGGAAGCTTATTCGTTCAACCTACTAAACCTGAAAAACCTTAACTCTCAACCAAATCAAATTAATTTTTGAGCACCCGAGAGTTTAAGGGAAAACATAAACTTCGAGTCAGACATAAAGTCCGTTGTGAATAATATTATTACATCTTAGTTTACTGATATTAAGTGAGATCACGCCGCTTAGTGGAAAGGGTTCCCCCTCACTAATATCCCTTGAAAAGCATACCGTTTGCAAATCAGAATCCTGCAATCAACTGGTTATAATAATAAAAGCAAGTACATATATGCATAAACCATAAAACCAATAGACTATCTGTCCACATTGTATTTTTACTTGGCTAACTATTAACCATTGGCTGACTCGGGTTTACCAGACATACTCAATAATCTAACTTCTTTTAGATATAATACTGCGCCGACTGCCCTTGACCTTCTTTTCTAGGGTCAACCGAACCTACTGGTGTTACGGGCTCACCAACAACCTATCTTTACTATGTATATTCCCTTCTGTGTGTAACCTCAATTTAGTCCCATCTGTGACAAGCCCTACACACTGGAATTTTGGACTTATATTAACTAAGGGCTAATAGCTAAAGTATAGGATGCGACCCTACACCAGTCCCATCTGTTCTTCTAATGTCTGAGTCATAAACTTAGGGTTAACTACCCTATTCATGTTTCATTTCCTGCCTTAAGGTTAACTACCCTGTTAAAACTTAATTTTCTTGTAGATAGTCTTTACAAATGATTTACCCCTAAAATCATACCTTTATAAAATAAGGAAATCATATACTTTGCTTTACTCGAAACACTTATGCCATGATATATATACTTTACATAAAATAGTGTTGATGAAACCGTTAGTGGGATTATCTATCCCTTCCAAGTAAGTTAAAACCCCATTTTAACTCAAAAGATTTTAGGTCATAAAGCCAAACAATACCTTCGAACCCTATGTTTAAACCTTAAACAATGCATTTTGAAATCATTAAGAACAACCCTTTGAAAAGCTTTACCAAAACCTTGGACATCCTCTTTTAAAACTATTTAAACTTGCCATTCGAAAGCATTGGAACCACTCCATTTAAATTCTCAAAATAAACCTTCTGAAAGCATTAAATTCCTTCACTTAAAACGTACCTTTCGAAAGTATTGGGTTCAAGTAAATGTTTGTGGAAGCATGGCTTCAAAACCATATAAAATCATTCCTTTCGAAACCTTTGGGTTTAACTTTTAATATAACTAAGGGTCACAGAGAATTAGGGCGAAAGCATTACCCTCGAAAGCATCGGTCCTAAGTATAAGAAATATGATGGTTTTGAAACCAACCCTTTCGAAAACATTGAGAATCGGTTTCAAAGTACAAAGTTGAAAGCTCCCTTTCAAATACATTGTTTAAAGGCTATAAAAGTGGACATAGCTTGTTCGAAAGGTAGAATGCAGCAGCTAGGTTTCGAATATATTTAAAGCCATCCTTTCGAAAAATTCTTTTAAAATAAAAGGCGGCAATCCTTTCAAAGGCTCTTTTTCTAAAACATAGGTAGATTGATTAAGTCGAAAGCTAGTATAACCCCTTTGAAAGCATCCTTTATAAAAAGAAATCGTTCAAAGTCAATGATAGTTGCTTCTACCCCTTCGAAAGCTGGGTTTCGACGCTATACCTTCCACTTTTCTCTAATGCACTACATTTTAATTGCTTGCTATCATGAGCATTGGTTTCGAATGGGTTCTTAGGCGAAGGTATGATGTCGAAAGCTACTGAGGGATGTGGCTAAGTAGTAAATTTAAACAAAACTGTTTTATAGCCTTTTAAAGTAATTGCTTTTCAACTAACATGCCTTATGTTTCAAAATACAATTGGTTGCCAATTTCTTTTCAAAATTTTCTTTTCTAAAAGTGCTGCCGAATTCAGAAATTAGCAATTAAAACATTTAACAAGGAAGCCCTTCTCCTTGGTAAAACATATGAAACATTTATGTCACATACCTTAAATAATTTTATATCTATAGTAAAATACTTAGGAAAATTCCCCAAAAAGTACCATAATTTACTTCTAATATGTTTTCTAACATATTTAAATTTCAGACCCAAAATCAATATATAATTGCCGTAATTAATTTAAACTCATTTTAACTATTTTCTTTCATAGAAAATTCATAATAAATCCACAATCACTTAGAAAATTAACAAACTTGAAACCCACTTCATAATTAATATTTTCGACCATATATAAAAAATGCAAGTCATTTGGATGTCTTTTAATAGGTTTTTCAAATCTAAACTTATCATAAAATCTATATGAAGCAACATAAATCATCAACAAGCATATATATCCATTTAAACAATCATATCATGACATATTATTTGCAAAAACAATTCAGATCTTAATTAGAAATCGAAATCAATAAAAATGAGACGTAAGATCATTATTCACCTTAACTTGTGGTTAAGAAGGTTGAGGTTTGTCTTTTGACTGATTTGCTTAAGCTTCCTACTTGAATCTTAGCTTTTCTTCTTCTTGAATCTCTTAATGGTGGCCAGCCAAGCTTCCTAGTATTTTAGTTTTGTTTGTTAACGTTGTAAATGAATGAGAATTGGAGGATAGAAGGGTTTAGGGTATAAAAACATAGTCTATTCCTATTTTGCCCTTTATTATATTTCTCCTACTAACTCCATTTTCATTCTCCTTTGCTTTTATTAATTAAGGCACGGCTACCTTATGATTATACAAATCTCAATCCCTTAACCATCTACATTACTTCATTTAATTTATCTAATTAAATGTCCTAAATAATGTCAGTAAAAATTAGGGTCATTACATTAGTTGTTCCAGATGGGAATCAGGATTTGGCGGTGTATACAGATGCGTGTGGAATAGGATTATGAGCTGTATTGATGTAGAGGGGTAAAGTGATTGCCTATGCTTCTCGGAAGCTTAGACCAAATGAAATTATATATCCGACTCATGGTTTGGACTTGGCAGCGGTGATTTTCGCATTGAAAGTGTGGAGACACTGCCTCTTAGGAGAAAGATTCGAGTTGTATACGGATCATAAGTCTTTAAGGTATTTATTCTCTCAGAAAGAGTTGAATATGAGATAGCAAAGGTTGCTGGAGTTTTTAGCAGCTTATGACTTTGGTATAAATTATACACTAGGGAAAGAAAATAAAGTTGCAGATGCACTTAGCAGGAAATATCAGAATGTGGTGTTAGCTATGTTGGCTAAATGGAAGGATTCATAGGCGTTGACTACTTTTAATGTGCAGTTAAGATTGACAGCTAGTTTTGGTCAAAATACAACCGTGTTATCTTGCTTGGAAGGTCGACCAATGTTGATCGAAAGGATTGCTTCTAAGCAGAGAGATGATCCATTGCTAGCCGAAAAGATTAGAAGATTGGAGGTGGAATTGAGATTGATGATCTAAAGGATTTTAGTATTGACAAGAGAGGTCGGTTAAGGAAGAAGGGATAGTTATGTGTTCCGGATATTGGAAATCTAAGGAGGGAAGTTCTTAGGGAGTGTCATCGATCAAAGTTTATGGTTCATCCTGAGGGAACCAAGATGTATCAGGGTATGAAGAGAAATCTCTGCTGGGAAGTTATGACGAGGGAGATAGGCTTATGGATGAAGCAATGCGCAGTTGCTAGCAAGTGAAAGCCGAACATCAAAAGCCAAGTGGATATCTTCAGCCTTTAGATATACCAGTTTGGAAATGGGATTCGATATCAATGGATTTTATTGACGAGTTGCCAAGGTCAAATTGGTGAAATGACTGTTTTTGGGTCATAGTGTATAGACTGAACAAGAGTGCACTTTTCATTCCCATTAATTCAATCAGGACAACATCTGTATTGGCTAAGTTGTTTATAAAGAATATTGTTAGACTGCATGGCATTCCTAGTAGTAAATCAATGCGGAGATGCTTTGTTCACTGGTGAATTTAAAAGAGTCTACAGAAAGTATTAGGTACCAAGCTTAAGATGAGTAACGCTTATCATCCACAGATAGATGATAGATAGAGAAAGTCAATAAGGTAATTGAAGATTTGTTGAGTGCTTATGAACTATATTTTAGCGGGTCATAGACCATTTGCACTTAGTTGAGTTTTCCTATAATAATAGTTATCAGACTAGTATAGGAATGACACCTTTCGAAGCTTTGTATGGAAGGCCGTGCAAATCGCCAGCATGTTGGTTAGAAACCAAAGACAACTTGGTCCTTGGTTCAGATATGGTAAGAGAAGCCAAAAGGAAGATTGAGTTAATCCGGGATAGGAAGAGGGAAGCTCAGTCTATGCAGAAATGTTACGTAGATAGAAGGCGTAAAGATTTAGAGTTCTCAGTTGGAGATCGTGTTTTCATTAAGGTATCATCGATGCAGGGAGTTGTACGATTTGGAAATTCAAGGAAACTGGCCAAATGTATTATCATCAACGAATAAAACACCATCATTAATCCAAACTAATCTATATAAAATAGTTCAAAGACTCTAGAGATTTTTATAGTGTTCTTGGCATAAGAATATAATTGGCCAACAATTTTGAATAAGTCAGAATCAAAATCAGCATTCATTTCTATATCAATAACTGGCTGAATTATGGTGCAGATTATCACATTTAATAAATTGTTTAAGATAAATGTACCGTTACCTATTTTACCTTTGTCAATAATTTTTCGTTGTTGCCCATTGTGATTCTGCCACCTTTATACTAGGCTACGGAACTTTGATTTGTCGCCCTTGTGTGCCTGGAACAGCCAGAATCCAGGTAACACTATTGTTGTTCATTAGCCTGCCACCACACCTACACGAGAAAATATTTTTGTGACCTATTTGTTTTTATAGGTCCATGATTGTTAGTGGCAACAGATTTTGAAAAATAATTTTATGGAGACCCAAAACTATTTATATATGTTCCTTTTGGCACTCAGATTTGTTTAACTTTAAAGGATTTTATATTTGTGCCTTTTGGAACCCAAATTGGAACGGTTTTCATGTTTTTGGGTCTATACCAACAGATATTTTGATTGTGTCCAATATTTCTACAAATTGTGCACTCGGATTTGACTTGATTAATTTTTCTTTTAACAGGTTCAGATTGATTATACCCAAGTCCTTGTCTATCTGTATTAGCAGTTTATTTTCCTATTAGCATATTTAGTGATCTTTCACTTTTGAAAAATTTTCCTAAAGTGGTGGACAGTTGTTGGACTTGTGCTTTGAGTGATTCGTTTTCATTTATTAATTGAGTGCACTTTTTAATTGAATTTTCTCTTCTAGTGTTTTCACTCTCTTTCAAAATCAGAATTTCATTTTCAGGTGATTTTATTTTAATTTATGATTTTTTAATCTCTTCTTCGAATGTTGGACACTTATCACACTTAGGGCTCTTAGTTTGATAGTTTTTAACCAATTGATTAAGCTGTTTATTTGATTCTATCAAACTATCTCTTTGTGATTCAATTTTGGCATATTTTTTCCTAAGTCTTTCAAAACAGCCATTTACTTCGTGGAAATATACAAGTAGTTCTGAGTGAGAAAGTTCTGACACCTCGCTTGGCTCGTCAACATCGCTATCAGTTATTTCAGTTATATCACCTCGAAGGCACGGATCTATTTTTTCACTCTCACTGCTAGCGCTTTTATAATCATCATCACTTTTATTCCACATAGCTGCAAAACTTCTTCTTTTTGATTTCTTTTCTTGGTCGTGTCGATTCTGAAGACAATTGGGCTTGATGTGACCGGGTTTGTTGCACTTGTGATAGATGATCTCCCGCTCTTTTGGGTTGTCTAGTGCTTTGACTATTCTGCTTTTCAATTTTTGATTTAGAGCTGGATTTCTATATTTGTGGTTCCACTTTTTGAATCTCTTTCTTAGTAGCGCCATCTCAGCTACTCCATCATCATCATCATCACTACTGCCTTTTGTCAATCCTATTAAGCATGTTTCTAATTCGATTATGAGGGATCTCTCACGATTGTTGACTTTTGCACCATATATTGCATCAAAGGTATTCCAGATTTCCTGTGCATTTTCACAATGAGAGATAAAGTTAAAATTATCTTGATTAATATGAGAATATAGTATATGAATAGCAAGAGAATTAATCGAAGTAATTTTCTCGTCTATTATATCACACCCATTTTCAATAATATCCCAACATTTAACACTAACAGATTTTAAATAAAATTCCATTTTTAATTTCCAATTCAAAAAATCTGTTCCATCAAAAACAGGAGGAATAATATTGGACCGACCCTCATTAAAAGCATTATTAAAAGAAGCCATTTTAAAAATTCAAATTTGTAAAACATATATTGGTTTTTGAAAAATCAAATTTTTTAAAACAAAAATGGCTTTTGTTCCTAGCTCTGATACCACTTGTAGGATCGATTTCACCCTAGAGGGTGGGGGGTTGAATAGGGTGATACTATCAATTATAAAAATTTATTGCAGAAGTATATAAAATAATTGCAGCATAGATATCAGTTGAATAATAGCAGCACAGATAATAACAGAATAAAAAGAAGAAAATAGAACACACAGATTTACCCAGCTTCGGCAAAACCCTGCCTACGTGTTGCCTCCAAGGTTTCTACTAGAAATTAAGTAGTCAGACGCTTACACACATAAACTCGCGACACCCGCTATCGACTAACCTAACTCTATGCTCAAAACCCTGCCACAACTCAGCCACTGAGTTGCGAATTCTCGAACTACACCACCGTAGTTCATCCCCTAGTCACACGACCAGAAATTACAAAAGTTTAAAAGAAAAATTACAAAATTTAAAAACAATTTAAAACAAAAACCCTAATTAACTAAGGCCTTATACAATTAATAACCAAACAAATAAACAAGACCGGCCCAAATAAGTGATGAAAAAACACTGTTCTCCCTTTTGTTACTTCGGGCTTGTATTTGTGTAGAAATATGGCTGCTTTGTCTTCGTTCGTTCCTTTTCAAGATTTAGGGTTTTACTTTGTTGAAGTTGCCGACTTTAGTTGATTGATCGAATATGTGATTTCACTTTCCTTGCTCTGTCGATCGACCGTCTCTTCGTAGCTTGGCTTCGACTGCTTCGATCAAGTTCGATTTTACTGGTATGTTATTCCCTTTTCTTTTTTGGTTGATATGCTTGAACTCGATGGTTGTTAGGCCAATGATGATTGGGTTTAAATAGGATTCTAAATCCTACAATTTCATTCGTATTTTTCATTTTTGAATTCGTATATTTCTATGCTTGGCCGCTGATCTTCGTATGGATGCTTGTGATGATTTCTGATCTTTTCAATTTGTATATTTTCATTGCTTGTTTAACACGGCTCGATTCTGACTTGTTTGATTTCTTGGTCATCACGGCGTTTAATTCTTTGACGATGTTGATTTCGTTCTTTGTTCCCTTTGACTCGGCCACTTTGATTTGTAACTATTGTTCCACGATTTGTTCGAACTTTCTATATATCATTATTTTGAAACTGCTACCTGATGTTTGTGTATATGCTTACTGCATTCCTGTACTTCATGATATCCGGTCTTGTTTCAGTTCACTGTTCACAGTATTGCAGTTTGGTTTCAATGTTTACTTTGAGTTTTGTTTTTGTACATTTGCCTCTTGTACTCGTGTCTTAGTGATGCATTGAGTTGTTGTGTTTGAAACTCAAACTCTATTGGTCTGGTTCACTTTGACCTTCTGATCTGGTGCATTTAATTCATGTGCATTGAGCATGTTGTAGTCTATATGTTTTTACTGGTCTGGTTACTCCTTTGTTTCAGTGCTTATATATGTTCATTGATATATATGTCTTCATGTTCACTTGTTTCACTGTTGGTCTGTCTCGACTGTTTGGTTGCATCTTATTAGAGCTCATGTGCACTTATTATTTGATTGCATTGAGCTCTGAATTGCATTCACTTGTGTACATGTTGCATATTCACTTGGTTGTGAAATCTGGGAGTATATGACTTGCTCCATTGTTGCTTTGCATATTTGTGATGAGTTGCACTATGGTTTCTCTGACCAGTCTGGGTTGTACATTTTGATTTTCTAGCCTTTGTTTCTTGTATCTGGTCTGGTGGCATTCATTTTAGTATATGCAGTCTTTGTTTTGGTTGGCATGGTCTCTCTCGACTGCTCATTGCTGTAGCATGTTGTGTTGCTTTCCTTTGATCATATATGTTGACTTCTTTGTGTTACATGATTGTTGAGCAAGTCTTCATGTAGCTTGTCTTTGCCGTTGAGGCTGCTGCACCATGTAGTCTTGGCTTGCATATATGTGTTCGTGTTGCATTTTCTTGTAGTATTTTTGAAATGTTGGGTATGTTCTTTGTTTCACTGGTGCATGTGCTTATGCCTTCATTTTCCATTGAATTTTGAACTTATATTTGGATTGCACCTGCGTTGAATCCAGCTAATAGCTCGGGTTTGACCTTGTGATAATATCGTGACTTTATATTTATTTCACTTGAGTTGAACCCGGCTTTTGATTTGGGTTTGACCTTATGCTCACCTGTCCCTGTAATTTTATCAAGTGTATATCGGTGTGCACGGCCTTATGGCATGTACAGTGATACACTGTGCATGTCACAAATGTTCGTATAAGATGAATTCAAAATTAAATGATGACGAACAACCCAATAACCGAGGCAAACAAAATTTTCAAAAATCATTTTATTTTAAACTGCAAAAATATTTCCTTTTCAATTTTACTGCGTCAGTGTATATTTTGCAGATTGCTCAGATGCTGGATTCACTTTGGAATAGAGTTGAAGAATAATACGCGTGAATGAGTGATATGTAGTGAGGTGTAGATGTAAATTAAAAATTGTGATGTAACTGAATTTTTATTGTAACTGAAATTGTGTATATATAGTGAGAGCTCAGATTTGTACTATTTAAAATTGTAATAAATATTTGTTTGAATAAAATATCTGTTTGAATTTAAATTCTGTGTTATTTATTTTATTCAGCAAATATTTATTAAATATGTGAAAAATAAAATAGTACTTTAACAAATACATTTAATTGAATATATATATATATATATATTTATTTATTTATTATCATCAAACAAAAATCATATACTCGCATATTCAACAACTGTTAGATGTGTAGATCTCATCGAGATCTACGTTTTCCCTTTTGGAAGTTTTTGATTTTGATGAATGGATTGAAAGAAAAAGAGGAGAGAAGTTTGGATAATTTTCGGCTATTAATTGTTTTTGAACGAGCGGTTTAAGCTAAGGTTGATGAAAATGGAAATGAATGGCTTATTATATAAGTTTCCAACCGAATTGACCCGCGAAATTTCCGAACTCAAAACAAAGCGTGCCGCCCGGCGTTCTATATGTTTTACCCCTATTCCGACCACATTGGAACTAATATCGAGGCCTAATTCGATCGTATGCAGAAGATAGCTTTTCAATTAATTTATTTTAATTGAATTTCTTTAATTAATTTCTACGTGTTTCAAGCCCGCACGGCTGAACGATAAGTCTAATAGTTACGAAACTTGAAATCCTATAATAATTCACCATTACAGATTCGATGAAACTAGTTTCATCAAAATCCGAGACAATAGCCAAAATAGCTATTTTTACTCGTTAATTAAAACGAGCTATTTCACAAATTAAATTTAATCACTTATATTCAATTTTAAAAGTTTACTATCATCATTCTAGTTTAAATAAAATTTAAATCATCTTTAAAAATCATATTCGTTCACATTAAATCCAGGATTCAATTATTTAAACAATTTCTAATATTAAATTCAAACAATTTAATTTTTCAATAAATTACATTAATAAATAATTCAACATTTATTAACAATTATTTTATTATCATCTAAATAATTCAACATTTATTATTCAATTCAAGTTATTGATTATAAACTCTCTCAATATGTAAAATTTCATTTCAATACTTGTTATTGCCAAAATTTTCAAAATTGGTTATTTCAAAATTATTCAAATTCATATCAAATAACCAAATTAATAAATCATTAAATTTTTATTTCTAATTATTTTTATCCAATAATCATATTAAATTTAATAATTTAAAATATTTAAAAATAAGGGCCGTTGTAATATATTTAATAATTTACTAAATATAATAAAAATTATTTATTCATCTTTTTATCGAATGTATGTGTTATTTAAATGAAAACTACATTTACTTTTCAAGAAAAAGTCTAAACCAACATAGTAATTTTAATTTTACAATTTTTGATAAGTTTTAGAATTTTTTTTATACCGGTTAATGATGTAAACTATTTGTCAATACTGGTTAATAAATCATGGTGTTGGTTAACCGAGTCAACGGTCGATGAATGTTGTTTACGTTGGTTTCATTGGTTAAATTAGTTAAATGTTCGCCATTTGTTTTAAAATTTAATTTTTGGTTTCTTGGAATTCTACGAACTGTTTACTTTTTTCATTGGTTAAAAAAACCGAAATCAATGAAATTTAGAAAGTTTCCATAATTTGAAAAGATTATTTTAAATTTAAGAAGCTCATTTTTCCACTTCGTTATACTTCATCAATTTTTTGCACCTTGATTAACACAAAAAATAAAATATTCGAGTGAGAACCTTCCTGTCTACTCAAAATTTTCATTCGTTCTTAACAACATTTCATTGAAAGTGGTTACACAATCATTTACAACCTATGAGTACGATAACTATTAATCAAAGTTAGTTATCAATAACTGTTTTACAATGGTCAAGAAAAAAGTTGTTAAGAAGTTTATCACAACTGCCAAACAAAAATCGCTGTTAAAGTCGGTTTTATTACAACTTTAAAAACAATTAGAAAAAACATTCATTACAACTTTCATTATGCGAAGTTGTAAATGAAAACTTATAATATGGCTATTTTGTTCTCTATGCACGCGCGTACACATATGTGTATGTTCTCTCTCACACACACGCACCCACGTATATGGACACACACGCACACACCCACACTAGGCCTGTCAACGGATACTTTCGGATGCGGATAGTGTCATATCCGTATCCGCATCCGAAATCATTTTCGGATATCGGATATCCGCATCCGTGAATACAGGTGGATATCAGATGGTTATCATATCCGCTAATAACCGATAAATCAAGAAATATAAATGAAATTTTTTAATTTAACATAAACTTTTTTCAATTCCATTGATTATTATATGGGGTTTTGGACCAAAGGTCCCTATTTTCAAAGCTCATGCACAAAAAGTCCCTACTCATAAACCCACGTAAATTAGGTCCCTATTTTGTTATTTTTTACCAAACTGTCCTCTTCCAGATAATCGAGTTAGCATCCTTTTCAGGGGCAAAAGCAGTATAAATTAGCTAAAATCTAAAAATAGAGACCTAATTTTCATAACTTATTCGGAAGGAACTTTTCTTACATCATCTTTCAATTACAGAGAGTTGACAGCCATTCCTTATTATTAAAATGTTAAAAATAAATAAATATAATGAAAATAAATAGTTTTGGCCAGTTAATATGTATTTAATGTGTATAATATAAACTTCCAACTTATAAAACCATAAATAAATATCTTTTATTTTGCTAAAATACACATAATTTAAACTATAATATTGGAAAATACCAAACGAATAATTTTCAGATGCGGAGGATGTTTTCATATCCGCATCCGTTTTTCCGGATATCGAATATTTATCTGCTTTTCGAATGCGGAGGCGGACGGATTTCGAATTTTTCGGGTATCCATTGACAGCTCTAACCTACACACATACATACACACACATATGTATATTTACATATGTATACATATTTATACGTATGTACACATGTATATACATACATATGTGTGTTTGCGTATGTATATGTGTGCGTGCGCGCGCATATTTGTGTGTGTGTATGTTCCTCTTCTTCTTATCAGTGCGGTAAGACAATTCTAAACATTGAGAAAAACACGATATATTTATGGAAAATCGGATCCGCTTCTTATTATCAAATTTAATACCCAAAACCTTCTCAAGAGCAAGTTTCGCGAAACAGTTTTACCATTATTTTAAGTGAAAATGTAGTGTACACAACAATTTGTGAAATAAATATTTTCAATGTATACCTATTTGTGGAGCGTACATCAAATATTTGTAAAATAAATATTTAGAGTATAGACTGTACATTTTTTTTGAAAATAATGATAATGGTTTTTCATAAAATATGTTTTCAAGAAGTGGAGAAAGTGGATTTTGAAACTTACGAAGGGTGTTTTAGAAAATTTTCCTATACTTATATTATTAGTTTTGATAGTGACAATGGTATTTTACTTGGTTTATTTATAAAATTTGTTCTTTCTTAGAAGATATCTATATTTTACGTTTTCATTGTTAACAAGGAATCCAAAATGGATTTTAGCTAACATGGAGCGCAAACTTACCATTTTAGGGATTAAAAAATTCAACTCATGTGAACGTGGAAGCATAAATCTGTTTTCACACCAAACAAATAGTCAAATATCATAAACATTTGAAAGAGATTAAAATCTTCACTTTGAATTATAATAAGATGACTAACCAACTTTCTTTTTATTTATCTTTCATGCTGCAGAATTCAGTACAAGATGCCTATGTTTGAATCTTGAACACCACTTGTTTCGTTAATTCAAAGCAGTGGTAATAAATTTACGGATACTAGGTTTATCTTGCTAACCAACCTGATATTGTGTATGTCGGCATTGGTGTAACTGTGATCTTCAATCACTTTTTTATTCGTTGTGTATCTTGGGAACTAAATAAGTCATACACTTAATCTATTTGAATGTATTAACTATTATAAACTTCAAAATTAAGCGATGACTCAATTCGTATTATACATGCATATCACATGGGTATAGCAATTATTGTACATAGCACATGACATACCAATCGAGATACACAATTTGGCATCCCAAGTTTGATCTCCTGTCAAACCGTAATTTAATTAAGTACTGATCATGTATTAAGTGCTGAAATAAGTTTGAATATGATGCTGCTTTACAGGTTGGATGAGAAGTTCAGGCATTAACTAAATTTTCGTATACCTGTAGATAATATCTTGTTTTGTACGAAAAGTTGAGGATGAAAACTTTACCAGTTGGATGAATAGAGTTATATCTTGTTTTGTACTAGAAGAATATACATGTTTCGATAAAAATTATGCTTTACAAAGCAAACATCATGTACCTGTAGATAATCAACATTGAAGAAGAAGGCAATTAATTATATGTGCATTATTAACAGACAAATTAGGCTATTATTAGTCTACATTATTAACCATCTTAATATAGGAGATGAAACTTTCTGATTGGGTTGGTCCTACGCTCCAAACGTATCTGCCATATAACTTACCACTGGAGCGGAGTGAGTAGAATTACTGAACTGTAATCTTGTTATTATATACTGACCCTGTCCCATTCCCCTAGGCAATTAATTCAAACCCATTTCCCAGTTCAGTCCGACGATTTAGGAGATGAAACCCGATATCTGATTCAAGATATAATTACCAAAACATTCTTTTTAATATTTATTTCTAAAATGCTTTATAAATCTAGTTTACAATCTGGATAATGATGCATGTATCTAGGGCAATATTTAAATCGGGAATGCGGTTGAAATCACGAGAAATAGACATGTATCAAAAATGAGGTTTTAGCTTATCATTTCGCACTCGCGTGTGTAGATATATACATATCATTATGTTGTATGTCTATATGTGTGTGTATATAGACACACATGCACGTATGTATGTGTGTATTGGTAACTGTTGTTTGTAGTTTGTGTGGAGAAAAATAAAATAAAAAGTAGTTGGCCTTCAATATATTATCTTTTCTATTTCTAATCTTAATTCATAATTTCATTCTTTATTTTTTACAAACTGGTATGTTCCGCAACTTCTAATATCAACCTTATTCCTCTTGTGCCCAAATTCGATGGTGATAAGTATGATTAATGGAGTTGCTTAATGAAATTATGTCTTGAGTATCAAGACCGATAGGATGTTCTACATAATGGAGTGGAATAACCAATAAATGATAAACCATCGAAAGCACAAACGAAATGAAAACAAAAGGATAAGACGACCATCTTCCAAAATTTTCAAGCCATAAAAATTCATGTTTATGAAAGAATAAACAAGGCAAAAAGCTCCGTGGAAGCTTGGAAAATATTTGAGTCCACATGTTATGGTCAAGATAAAGCGAAAGAAGGTTCGTTTTAAAGCTTTAAAGGGAGTTGAAAAATTAGGGATGAAAGAGAATGAAAGGATTTCAGGATATTTTACGAGAGTGAATTCTCTTACAAACCAGATGGTGTCTAATGGTGAAATGCTGGAAACTCAAAAAATTATAGAAAACATCCTTTATAGCTTGCCAAGAAAATTCGATCGTATTGTGGATGCAATTGAAGAATAAAAGGATACATCATCTCTGTTTATAGAAAGTTTCTATGGATGATTAAAGGCTCGTGAATTTCAAATTAATTGGAGAAGTTCTCACTGTTATCCCAATAATTTTTGAAGGATATGAGCCAAGGAATTAATGCCGAGACTAGGGGTCCATGTCGAGGTTCGAAACTCCAGATGCAAAGATAAGTCAATGTCAAAGACCATAAGATCATGCCGCTTCTCAACCACGTGAACATTCTTCTATGCCTTGTTGAGTTTAGTCAATTCCTTGTCGAGCTCACCCAATGTCGCGCCTGGGACAATACCGAGCCTCATGAGATGTTGGGCTTAATCTGTCCATGCGACGTCGATGATGAATGTTGTCGATGTTCGTAAAGCAATGCAATTTAAGATGACAACGATGATATTGATATTGCGCATATACAACGACCGTTCTCCATTAGTAACAACGACACCATCTTTTAATGTCGAGCTTCAAAAGATCATTACTACCAAGGTGGCACTAAAGTTCTACTATTAACATCGGCAAGCAAACCAAGCATATTATAACATCAAAGTCATCGAAGATATTGCTGAAGCCATTAAACGATGTCGAGTTTCATAGATAGAGCATGATCATCGAAGTAGCACAACATCCATGTGAAAGGCTACATAAGTAAATGGGATGATCTCCATCGAAGCCATAGTGCAACAACATTGTAATTTTCCAACGTCGACGTTGCACTTTGTCAACATGATAAGAATGACACATGCTGAATCTATCAACCGAAGCCATATTTCATGATTATCTACTTTACACAACTACCACGATGGAGATGACGAAGATCATGCAAAGGAGAGAAGGGGAAAATCGTTCAAAAAGGCCAATTCAAGAGAGTTTGGTGCATTTTCCTTCATAAAGCTACAAAGTCTTCGCATTTCACTACATGCTACATGCCACTTAAAGTCCCATATTGCCAACTTGGGTAATCCAACCTCCTTCTAACCACTATATATATGGATTTATACCCTCATGAAAAGGGGCCTTTAACTTCTTTCCCTATCTTATTACTCCTCTTATAATAAATTCATATGTGAATAAAGAGGATGATTCAAGCATTTTTGTCTATTTTATTATTAAAATGAGTGCCTGAACCTACAAATGTCCAAAATACCCTTAAGGAGATGTAACAGCGAAGATCTGGAAAGGGTGCACACTCGACATCAAATTATTAAACTCGACAGCATTGTTTCTAGTCGACGACAATGATATTCAACAAACTCGACATCACTGCAAAGGCGATAAATATAATCCCCTCTTTTCTTCACTACTTGACATCAATTTTACTCCCCCTCATAAAAATTCAATAAGAATAATATCTCAGATCTATCATCAAAAATCAGATCTGAAAATGGGATTCAAATTCAAGTTTAGTCACGTCAAAAGTATCATCTTCGATGATGATTAATCGAGTCAGAAGTATTGTTATCGACATAATTGAAGGAGTTGTTATTAACGAAGGATCAAGGCAAGGTCATCGAGGCTTCTGGAATAACAACGAGGTCATTGAATTTTGTTGATTTGGCATCAAATTTGACAAGGTATGGCATCGAGGTTGATGAAGTTTGGCTTCAAACTCGACTAGGTTTGGCATCGAGGTTGATGAAGCTTGGCTTCAGATTCGACAAGGTTTGGCATCGAACTCGGTAAGGTTTAACAACGAAAACGACAAGATTAGCATCACTGAAATTGAAGAGGCTCGATGAGATATAAGTTGCCAAAGTTAAATTGAAATTCAGGATCGTCAATAAAGTTCATAAATCAACAAAATTGTCGAAGCTCATCAATTAACATCGAATTTGATTAACATTGAAGTCAACAATGCTTATAGATTAGCATTGAAATCAACGAGACCCATCGATTGGCAGCAAAATTGTTTAGATTCACCTCCCACCTTGTTTATAGACCGTCATGCAAGCCCCTAAAACAGGCAACTCTGTAGGATCGATTTCACCCTAGAGGGGGAGTGAATAGGGTGATACTAATAATTATAAAAATTAATGCGGAATTATATATAATAATTGCAGCACAGATAATAGCAGAATAATAAAAGCAGAGATAGAACAACACAGATTTACCCAGCTTCGGCAAAACCCTGCCTACGTGTTGCCCCAAGGTTTCTACTAGAAATTAAGTAGTCAGACGCTTACGAACGTAAACTTGCGACACCCGCTATCGACTAACCTAACTCTATGCTCAAAACCCTGCCACAACTCAGCCACTGAGTTGCGAATTCTCGAACTACACCACCGTAGTTCATCCCCTAGTCACACGACAAGAATTTTTATAGAAGTTTAAAAGTAAAAATACAAAATAAAAACTAACTCAAAACCCTATATAAAATTAAAGCCCAAAATATTAATAAAGGAACCGGCCCAATATAAAATAAAAGAGAAGTTCTTTTTCTTTGTACATTCGTGTAATCTTCGGTCATTCCCTTTTCTTATTTTATGGCTGCCTTGTTTCTTCTTCGATCTGGATTAAGGTTTTGGAAATTGAAGTAGCCGCCATGAAGTTGATCGAATTGAATGTTGCACGCTTGTAGGAAATGAGGCTCGAAACTTCTGTTGCTTTCGTTCCTTAGCGGCTGCTTCTCGATCGAGTTCGAATTTAATAATATTGGTATGCAATTTCCTTTGTTTACTCTCGTTGATATGCTTGGACTCGATGCCTATATGCCGATGATGATGATGGGTTAAATAGGGATCGATTCCCTTAATTTCCGTTTGAATATTTGATTTGAATTCGTCAGTTAATTTTTCTCTGCCGTTCGATTTTGCTTGAATACATGTGATATGTTTGGACTGGTTCAATTCGAATATTTTATTGATGTGCTTTGCTTGGTCACCATGGCTTGCGTTTGCTTTGGATTTTGTTCCGTTCTTTTCTGGTTTGACTTCAGCCACTTTGAATTTGTGATAATATTTTGAGATGAGAACTTGACTTCGACTTGTTCAATTTTACTTTGGTCACCATGGCTTTGACTTTGTTAAAACTGTAACCAATAGTTACGAATATTCGTGAATTGCTTTGTTGCTTGATTACTAGTACATGTTCACTTGTTCTGTATTTCGACCATTGATTTGTTGTTGCCTCTAGTTGTTATGGCCATATTGATCTGGTACACTTTGTTATTGAGTGGTGTGGCATTTCATTCTTGTGTGACACTTCACTTGTATGCTATCACTGCTCTTTTGTGTTATTTGGGTTACCCTGTTGCCTTCATACCTGAACTGTTGCATGCTCCACTGTATATTTGTACTATATGTTTAAAACTAAACTTGCATACGAGCTTGGTTATTTTTGGAACTGATTTAGTATGTGGTCTGCACTTGATATTGATTTCCATGACCGTAGAGTGGTCTGGTTAGATGCACTTGTATATGTCTTCATCATTGTTGTTGTGTTGCTTCATTAATTCACTGTATTGAGGTTTGGTTCATTGATGATGCTTTGAGTCATGTCCATATGCATGTGTATACATATGCCATTTTGTTTACTGCTTCATTGCATCCTTTCATTGCATATAAATACATGTATACATGTGTGTTTGCGCATGTATATATGTATGTTTGTGATGCCTTCACTTGTTCCTCTTGGAGTCTTCACTTGGTTGTTGTATACCTGCACCTGTTTGCTTGAGTTACATTGATGTTGTGTTCATTTGTTTGGAGTCTAGTGGTCTTTGATTTGTGAGCCTGGCCATGTGTGCATGTTACTACTGTTGTCGTGTTCTCTGACTAGTCTGGGTTCACTGGCTTGTTGAATGTGATTCCATTGCACTCCTATACATATGAACTTGTGTTTTTGGGATCTGGTTCGAAATCTAGTCTGGTTCCTTGCAATATATATATATATATATATATATATCTATGTGTGTATGTGTGTGTGTTCATGCATGTATATATTCATGTTATATGTTGCAGACTTGAGTCTTGTGTACAGTCAGGTTGCATATGTATATGTGTTTGCCTCTGTTTTCATGTGATGTCTCTATACATATATAATGTGTGTGATTGTCCCTTGGTATTGTAGTCTTGTTCATTACTGAATATATGTATACATGTTGTTTTCTCTTGGAAATTGCTGCATATTTCGAATTTCCTCATGTTGCATATGTATGGTTTAGATGCCTATCAACTTGGTTTCACGTGAGCTTGTTGCTGTGTTGTTTTGTGTTGATGTTGCACTTGGTTTCACTTGAGTCTTGTTGCAGCTGAAACTTTGAACTGTTACATATATGTGTGTGTACTTGTCCATTGTTTCATATGAATGTGGTCTTGAAGTCTTGATGTAGTGTTGTCAGTGGTCATTGCATTCATGTTGCCAGGTCTGGTTACGTTCGGTTTTAATGTCTGACTGCATGTATATATGTATACATGTGTGCAAACATATGTATATATGTATGTGGTCATGTTGATGTATATGCATGCTCCAGTTTTGTTGCTTCGGGTTTGCTTGCCCGAGTTATTTGCTGCACTTATCTAGTTTTGTCCTCTTGAATTTCGGTCTTTTTATGGTTGCTCATCCACTTCGGTGCTTGCATATTCCAGTGTGTATTGTTTTTGTTCCACTGACTTGTCTTTTTGAACTGGTTCATTGAGCTAGCTGCTCCCTTGCTCGAAACTGTTTTACTGGGTCTGTTGCTTCGAGCCAGTTCATGTTGTAACTGGACCTGCATATAGTATCATGTTGAACTGCTTGTCGAGTTATAGTGACATGCTTCAAGTTAGAATGGTATGGTTCATGTTGTTATTTCATGTATGATGTCATGTTAACCATTGACTGTTGAGGCTGTGTTGCTTGATTGCTTTGATCGAGCATTTTCACTTGAGTTGAATTCACCATTTGGTTGGGTTTGACCTTGTGCTCACCTGTTCCTGCAATTTTATCAAGTGTATATCGGTGTGCACGGCCTTATGGCATGTACAGTGATGCACTGTGCATGTCACAAGTTGTTCGTGTATGAATGGATTCAAACGAAAATGATGACGAACAACCCAAATAACCGAGGTAAATAATATTTTAAAAAACACACATTTTATTTTACACTGCAAAAATATTTCTTTTTAAATTTACCGCATTGGTGTTTATTTTGCAGATAATTCAGGTGCTCGATTCAATCTGGAATAGAGTTGAAGATAAATACGAGTGAATGAGTGATATGTAGTGAGGTGAAAATGTATGTAAACATTGTATAGTGAAAAATTGTGTTGTAATTTGAAATTGTATTGTAATTGAAATTGTGTATATATAGTGAGAGCTCAAATATATTCTATTCAAAATTGTAATAAAATATTTATTTGAATAAAATATTTGTTTAAATTTAAATTCTGTGTTATTTATTTTATTCAACAAATATTTATTTAATTATGTGAAAAATAAAATAGTACAATAAAAAATACATTTAAATGAATATACATATATATGTTTATTATCATCAAACAAAAATTGTATACCAGCATATTCAACAATCACCGCCTTTTGATGATAACAAACATATATTTAAGATTTTGAATTTATTAAATGTATTTTGTCATTGATGAATTCCATTTGCTCCCCCTATTTGAATGCTCCCCCTACATCAAAGCTCCCCCTTCATATATGCATGAAAATAAATAAAAATATGCAAATAAACCTAGATGAGAATATGCAAATAAAAAATATGACTTGATTATTTGCCAACCAAAATCTTAACTTCTCTCTCCCCCTTTTGTTATCAGCAAAAGAGTAATAGTGTTAGAAAAATAGAGATAAAATGATAGACATTAATACAACATTAATACCCAATTGAGTATAAATAATAAATTTCAATAAAAAATCAAACAAAAATCATAAATACTCTGTTAGGCGCATATTCCACTTTAGAATGATAGAGGTGATGTCGGCATATAAAACCATATAGTTGTATTTATTTATGGTATATTTATATCAGGAATTTGAATATCTACTAACCATGCATAACCTTTAAGACTTTTAAACGAGATTAGTAGTATTCCCAATTTTTATAAAAAATTGAATTTCAAGTATCTTCTAACCACGCATAACCGTGAGGACTTTTAAATGGGATTAGAATCAACTCGTCTATTTAATAATCAATTTTGATATGTGTTCCATACATGCATAACCGTGAGGACTTTTAAATGAGCATGAAAGCACATAAACAAATATTCCAAGTAATTCACCCATGCATAACCGTGAGGACTTTTAAATGAGAGTGAATACTTTGGATGTTAAAATAAAATAAAATAAAATAAAATAAAAAACGAATAATTTCATGTTTCAAATACCACATTTTGACATACTATATTGGATTTTGATGAGTGATGGACGTTAGAAATATGATAGAAATAGAGATGGTCTTGGAATTTTTACCAATCAAAAGTTATTATAAATCTTGTTTAAATTTTTAAAGAAATTTACTAAATATACTGTCTCAAGTCATAATATATGATTAATATCAACACTCATCACTTTTTCAATCACTATTTATCTTTTTGATAATTAGTAGGGAGTCAGATTAGTTAATGTAGTCATTTAAGATCAAATCCAAAAATGATTATAAAATCAAATTTTCTAAAATGACTAATTTGAAACAAAGTCAACAAAAACTATTTTCTGAAAGGGGTTTTATAAAAAATAATGTCTGCCAATTGAAAATAAATTAAAATGAAAAATATGCAGATATTTTATTTGGAAATGTGATGCAACTACTAGATGTCTCAACATAAAACACTTTCCATTAGTATTTTTTCTATCAATTAGATTACCAGTGTAATCTGCATCTGAATTTCTCTTAGACTCAAGATTATCATTAGTTGGATATCATAGACCAGATCGTGAAGTTGCAACAAATTCCTTAAAATCCTATTTACAACTTTTAAATGAAATTCTTTTGGATTTTGAATTGAAACCATGCACATAAACAAACAGTGAACATAGTGTCAGATCTAGAAGCAACAAGATAAACAAATATATCCACGTGTATCATGAGTAATCATCAATCAATAAAACACCATCATTAGTCCAAACAAATCTATATGAACTAGTTCAAAGACTCTAGAGGTACTTATAGTGTTCTCGGCATAAAAATATAATTGGCCAACAATTTTGCATAAGTCAGAATCATAATCAACATTCATCTCCTTATCACATAACTGGCTGATTTAATTCAGATTATGGTGCAGATTATCACATTTAATATATCGCTCAAGATTGATGTACCGTTACCTATTTTACCTTTACGATAATTTGCCCATTGTGATTCTGCCACCTTTATACTAGGCTAAGGAACTTTGATTTGTTGCCCGTCGTGTGCCTGGAACAGCCAGAATCCAGGTAACACTACTGTTGTTCCTTAGCCTGTCACCACACCTACACGAGAAAAGATTTTTGTGACCTATTTGTTTGTATAGGTCCATGGTTATTAGTGACAAAAGATTTTGAAAAATATGTTTGTGGAGACCCAAGACAATTTATATTTGTTCCTTTTGGCATCCAGATTTGTTTGACTTTAAGGGATTTTATATTCGTGCCTTTAGGAACCCAGATTGGTATGGTTTTCATGTATTTGGGCCTATACCAACAATTATTTTGATTGTGTTCAATTTTTCTACAAATTTTGCACTCAGATTCGACATGATTAATTTTACTTCTAACTCTTTTAGATTGGGCGTACCCAAGTCCTTGTCTAACAGTATTAACAGTTTGTTTCTCTAATAACATATTTAGCGATCTTTCTCCTTTTGAGAATTTTCCTAAAGTTGTAGACAATTTTTGGACTTGTGTTTTGAGAGATTCATTTTCATTCAATAATAGAGTGCACATTTTAATAGAATTTTCTCTCCTAGTATTTTCACTTTCTTTCAAAATCAGAATTTCATTTTCAAGTGATTTAATTTTGATTTTTGATTTTTTAATTTCTTCTTCGAATGATGGACACTTGTCATACTTAGGGCTTTTCTTTTGATCGTTTTTAACTAATTGGTCAAGCTGCTTATTTAGTTCTATCAAACTATCTCTTTGTGATTCGATTTTAGCGTACTTCTCCCTAAGTCTTTCAAAACAGCCATTTACCTCATGAAAATATATAAGTAATTCTGAGTGAGTAAGTTTTGATACCTCGGTTGGCTCGTCATCATCACTGTCAGTTGTTTCTCCTTGAAGGCACAGATTTCCTTTTTCACTCTCACTGCCAGTGCTTTTATCATCTTCATCAGTTTCATCCCAAGTGGCTGCAAAACTTCTCCCTTTCTGTTTCTTTCCTTGGTTGAGCCGATTCTGAGGACAATTGGGCTTGATATGACCGGGTTTATTGCACTTGTGACAAATGATCTCCTGCCCTTTTGGGTTCTCTAGAACTTTGACTATTCTTCTTTTCAGTTGTTGATTTAGAACTGGATTTCCATACTTGTGATTCCACCTTTTGAATTTCTTTATTATCAGTGCCAGTTCTGCTGCACCATCATCATCATCATCTTCACTTTCGGTTGTTCCTTTGAGAGATATTGTTTTCTTTCGAGTATCACCTCCTTCACGTTCTTCCTTGAATTTCATTTCTAGCTCATAAGTGGTGAGATTTCCGTTGAGTTCTTCAACTTTGATTTGTTCAAATCCTTCGATTCTTGAATAACGGTAACTTTTGCTTCAAAATTTCATGGAAGGACTCTGAGGATTTTTTGGACTATTTCCAACTCTGTGTATGGTTTTCCAAGAGCTTTTGATTTGTATACGAGATTAGAAAGTCGTCCGTACATCTCTTTGACATTTTCATCCTTGGCCATTGTGAAATTCTCGTATTCGCTACTAAGCATGGCAAGGCGAGATTCTATGACTTGGGATGTTCCTTCGTGAGTCACTTCAAGTGTGTGCCATATTTCCTGCGCAGTTAGACAATGTGAGACACGATTAAATTCAATTTGATCTAATGAACAGATAATAGAATTCATAGCTTTAGCATTAGCATTATGTAGTTTATTTTCAAGATCTGTCCATTGATCCATCGGTTTTTCGATTTCTTGATTATCTACCATTATAGTTGGTGTCCTATAACCTGTCTCAACAATATTCCAAGCATCAACGATTTTCACAAAAAAATTCATTCTATTTTTCCAGTAAGCATATTCACCATTGAACATAAGTGGTCTAACTATGGACTGACCCTCAGCAAAAGCATTATTAAAAGAAGCTATTTAAAAAATTAAACTTTTAAAACAAAAATTGAAAAGATCAAATTTTTAAAACAAAAATGGTTTTTGTTCCTAGCTCTGATACCACTTGTAGGATCGATTTCACCCTAGAGGGGGGGTGAATAGGGTGATACTAAAAATTAATGCGGAATTATATATAATAATTGCAGCACAGATAATAGCAAAATAATAAAAGCAGAGATAGAACAACACAGATTTACCCAGCTTCGGCAAAACCCTGCCTACGTGCTGCCCCCAAGGTTTCTACTAGAAATTAAGTTGTCAGACGCTTACACATGTAAACTTGCAACACCCGCTATTGACTAACCTAACTCTACGCTCAAAATCCTACCACAACTCAGCCACTAAATTGCGAATTCTCAAACTACACCACCGTAGTTCATCCCCTAGTCACACGACTAGAATTTTTATAAAAGTTTAAAAGTAAAATACAAAATAAAAACTAACTCAAAACCCTATATAAAATTAATGCCCAAAATATTAATAAAGGAACCGCCCTAATATAAAATAAAAGAGAAGTCCTTTTTCTTTGTATATTCGTGTAATCTTCGGTCGTTCCCTTTTCTTATTTTATGGCCGCTTTGTTTCTTCTTTGATCTGGATTAGGGTTTTGGAAATTGAAGTAGCCACCTTGAAGTTGATCGAATTGAATGCTGCACGCTTGTAGGAAATGAGGCTCGAATCTTCTATTGCTTTCGTTCCTTCGCGGCTGCTTCTCGATCGAGTTCGAATTGAATAATACTGGTATGCAATTTCCTTTGTTTACTCTTGTTGATATGCTTGAACTCGATGCATGTATGCCGATGATGATAATAGGTTAAATTGGGATCGTTTCCATTAATTTCTGTTCGAATATTTCATTTGAATTTGTCAGTTAATTTTGCTCTGCTGTTCGATTTTGCTTGAATACATGTGATATGTCTGGACTGGTTCAATTTGAATATTTTATTGATGTGCTTGCTTGGTCACTACGGCTTGCGTTTGCTTTGGATTTTGTTTCGTTCTTTTCTGGTTTTACTTCGGCCACTTTGAATTTGTGATAATATTTTGAGATGAGAACTTGACTTCGACTTGTTCAATTTTACTTTGGTCACCACGGCTTTGACTTTGTTAAAACTGTAACCAATAGTTACGAATATTCATGAATTGCTTTGTTGCTTGATTACTAGTACATGTTCACTTGTTCTGTAGTTCTACCATTGATTTGCTGTTGCCTCTGGTTGTTATGGCCATGTTGATATGGTACACTTTGTTATTGAGTGGTGTAGCATTTCATTCTTGTGTGACACTTCACTCGTATGCTATCACTGCTCTTTTGTGTTATCTGGGTTACCCTGTTGCCTTCATACCCGAACTGTTGCATGCTCCACTGTATATTTGTACTATATGTTTAAAACTTAACTTGCATACGAGCTTGGTTATTTTTGGAATTGATTTAGTATGTGGTCTGCACTTAATATTGATCTCCATGATCGTAGAGTGGTCTAGTTAGATGCACCTGTATATTTCTTCATCATTGTTGTTGTGTTGCTTCATTAATTCACTGTATTGAGGTTTGGTTCATTGATGATGCTTTGAGTCATGTCCATATACATATGTATACATATGCCATTTTGTTTACTGCTTCACTGCATCCTGTCACTGCATATAAATACATGTATACATGTGTGTTTGCACATGTATATATGTATGTTTGTGATGCCTTCACTTGTTCCTCTTGGAGTCTTCACTTGGTTGTTGTATACCTGCACCTGTTTTCTTGAGTTACATTGATGTTTTGTTCATTTGTTTGGAGTCTAGTGGTCTTTGATTTGTGAGCCTGGCCATGTGTGCATGTTACTGCTGTTGTTGTGTGCTCTGACCAGTCTGGGTTCACTAGCTTGTTGAATCTTGTTCGAAATCTAGTATGGCTCCTTGCAATATATATATATATATATATATATATATATTGCAAGGAGCCAGAATATATATATATGTGTGTGTGTGTGTTCACGCATGTATATATTCATGTTATGTGTTGCAGACTTGAGTCTTGTGTACAATTAGGTTGCATATATATACGTGTTTGCCTCGGTTTTCATGTGATTGTCTCTATACATATATAATGTGTGTGATTGTCCTTTGATATTGCAGTCTTGTTCATTAATGCATATATGTATACATGTTGTTTTCTCTTGGAAACTGCTGCATATTTCGAATGTCCTCATGTTGGATATGTATGGTTTAGATGCCTATACACTTGGTTTCACGTGAGCTTGTTGCTGTGTTGTTTTGTATTGATGTTGCACTTGGTTTCACTTGAGTCTTGTTGCAGCTGAAACTTTGAACTGTTACATATATGTGTGTGTACTTATCCATGGTTTCATATGAATGTGGTCTTGAAGTCTTGATGTAGTGTTGTCAGTGGTCATTGCATTCATGTTGCCAGGTCTGGTTACGTTCGGTTTTGATGTCTGACTGCATGTATATATGTATACATGTGTGCAAACATATGTATATATGTATGTGGTCATGTTGATGTATATGCATGCTCCAGTTTTGTTGCTTCAGGTTTGCTTGCCTGAGTTATTTGCTGCACTTATCTGGTTTTTTCCTCTTGAATTCTGGTCTTTTTATGGTTGCTCTTCCACTTCGGTGCTTGCATATTCCAGTGTGTATTGTTTTTGTTCCACCAACTTGTCTTTTTGAACTGGTTCATTGAGCTAGCTGCTCCCTTGCTCGAAACTGTTTTACTGGGTCTGTTGCTTCGAGCCAGTTCATGTTGTAACTGGACCTGCATATAGTATCATGTTGAACTGCTTGTTGAGTTATAGTGACCTGCCTCGAGTTAGAATGGTCTGGTTCATGTTGTTATTTCATGTATGCTGTCATGTGAACCATTGACTGTTGAGGTTGTGTTGCTTGATTGCTTTGATCGAGCATTTTCACTTGAGTTGAATTCACCATTTGGTTGGGTTTGACCTTGTGCTCACCTGTTCCTACAATTTTATCAAGTGTATATCGGTGTGCACGGCCTTATGGCATGTACAGTGATGCACTGTGCATGTCACAAGTTGTTCTTGTATGAATGGATTCAAACGAAAATGATGACGAACAACCCAAATAACCGAGGCAAATAATATTTTAAAAAACACACATTTTATTTTACACTGCAAAAATATTTCTTTTTAAATTTATCGCATTGGTTTTTATTTTGCAAATAATTCAGATGCTCGATTCAATCTGGAATAGAGTTGAAGATAAATACGAGTGAATGAGTGATATGTAGTGAGGTGAAAATGTATGCAAACATTGTATAGTGAAAAATTGTGTTGTAATTTGAAATTGTATTGTTATTGAAATTGTGTATATATAGTGAGAGCTCAAATATGTACAATTCAAAATTGTAATAAAATATTTGTTTGAATAAAATATTTGTTTAAATTTAAATTATGTGTTATTTATTTTATTCAACAAATATTTATTTAATTATGTGAAAAATAAAATAGTACAATAACAAATACATTTAAATGAATATATATGTTTATTATCGTCCGCGGGTGCGGCGCAGTGGAAAGGAGGCTTGGGTTCTGGTAAAAAGACCCAGGTTCGATTCCTACCATGCGCTTCCCTATCCTATATAAATTTACCCGGGGGTATGGGGGCTTGGATCAGCAGAGGGCTTTACTATACCCTCCTCAGGAGTTTACCGGTCCGCCGGGTTATCTTGGGTTTTCAAAAAAAAATGTTTATTATCATCAAACAAAAATCATATACTACCATATTCAACAAACTCTCAGTATGGGATCTTTTGATTAGCAGTTCAACTCCAAAGATCATATTCATGCCAGAGTCTATGTCACAAAACATCAGGCGATTTCGGCCACTTTAGATCTCAGATCTACACTGGTTAAGTTTAGGTAAAATAGCATTTCAACATCCTTTCAAGTATGTGCTTAAACTAAATCAAGCATGAGCAAGATTTTTGGTTTGCATTTACGAATAAGAATGTTATGCATCTTTTAGTAATCTCTAAATATCAATATCAGATATATCTTTAGATATATTTATTTTATAACTTTGAAATATATATGTAAGGGTGATTTTGAAATTACATGATTCTAAAGATATAAAAAATTTCATGCATCTATGGTTTTGAAAAAACCAATATTAGATATAAGAAGTGATTTTTGTGAATATAGATATCAAATACCTAAAAATGTGGGTCAATGGAAGTACACAGCCATATAAATGAATCTAATTATTTAAAACCAATTTCAATTTTGGATAAATACATAGTCTTGTACATATGAAATTCTAATAGACATATAGCTTCAAATATATACGATTTGAGTATATTGAACTTTGAAAAAGCAGTTTCAAACACATATGTAATTTCAGATGTACAAAGTTTCATGTACATATGGTTTTGAGAATATAACCCTTTGTAAGCTTGGATTTTGAGTATTCCTATGAAGTGTGTGTAATATCCAGCTCATAACAGAGGATTTAAGATATATTTAACAAGAAAAGAGTCATAGGTTTCTGTTTTTGATGTTGTCATAGGAAAAGTCCCTGCAGAAATAAATATGTAAATTTGGTCCCCATTTTTGAAAAATAAAAAATGCAAGATAAATTGCACTTATCTGATAGAAAATGCAAGGTAATTTTCATTTTTCTGTTTCTGAAATCTTTTCGAAATTTTAAAAATTTTGAAAATTTTGAAAAGCGCAAGTTATCTTGCACTTTCTATCACGAAAGCGCATGCTAGTTTGCGCTTTCTGATTTTGAATTTTTTTATTTTGAAAATTTTTAAAATTTTTAAAATTTTCATTTTTTTGAAAAGCGCAAGGTAACTTGCGCTTTCTATCAGGAAAGTGCAAGCTGGTTTGCGCTTTATGATTTTGAAATTTTTCTAAAATTTTTAAAAAGCGCAAGCTAATTTGCACTTTCTGATTTAGAAAAAACAGTGACTTAATTTACATACTTATTTCTACGGGGGTTTTTCTTGTAACAACATCAAAAATAGGGACCTTTCGTGCAAAGCCCCTATATTTAATTACAACTCAATTACATTTTTGATGAATATCAGTTTTAATATGGATATATATGGGTTTCAACAGTATACAGATCAAAATATGTATGAACGATGAGATACATATTCGATTTATGTGCATATCATCTTTAAATATACATGGCAGGTTTTTATATTGGATTTCAAACACATACAAATGCTAGATGCATATAAATTGTTTGACATATGTCATATTTTATGGATACAGTCTCAATTATACATGCAACTTGTACATAAGGTTTCATATGTATAATTTCTTATATTTTTCAGGTTTTTGAACATAAAATGAAAATAAACTTTAACATATAAATCTTGTGTGAACAGCTTCTTACGTATGCATTTTTATACATATCAGATGTATGACCGGTTTTAGAGTATATAAAGTTATTGTTTTAAATATATAAATGTATAAGTCCTGTATAAAGCTTTAATATGTATCAGAGAATTTCAAAAATATGCGTTATCAGATTTTGAAGATGTATGATTTCATACATATGATGTTTTGTATGATTTTAATAGTATCAAGTTTTCAAAAAATATAATGAGTTTTGTAAACATAAATTTTTGGTTACATGTCAGTTTTGAAAACACCTATTTTTTTGAAACAAGATAAATAAAATAAGGGCCCAGCCCAATATTACAAAACCGGGTACGAAGAAGCATACCCGAACCAACACAAATCAAAACAAAACACAACCCTAACCCTAACAAACCCCGCCTCCATTCTCAACCTCGCTCTCACCACAAACAGAAATGGCGAATAATTTCTCAAAAACAGAACAAAAGGAGAAAAGAGAAGACACAAATCATGGGGGTTTAAGATCTCTTTTGTCTATACGACGCTTTCCCATAAGCTTGAGTTCCTTCCCTCTGTAACTCAACGGAGCTGAATCCTTCCTTCTGTAGCTCAACGGAGCTGGATAATTGACAGCTTCTTCAAGAATGGCTCCATCGTTCTTCAGATTGATAATGGCATCCTCATGAAAGCTGCTAATTGTTGAATTAGCTTTCGCCCTAGCTTTCGCCCCTTTACTCGCACCATTACTATTCTCCAGATCCTCTGGAGAATAGTAATTGGCAACAGATTTGCCCCCTGAATGAGAGCTGATATCAGCTGATTTGCTGCTCTCTCCAGATTTGCTGCTCTCTCCTTTGCTCCAGGAAGATAAGTGATAAACTTTATTATTCAGTAAACTCTTGTAGAAGTAGCCATCTTTTTTGCCAATATTAACTTTCGAATGATTGTAATCTTCGATAGAAACCATCACCAAATCCTTGGAAACACTGCTGGAAGAGCGGTAGTTCTTCAGCGCTGCACAAGGTAAATAACATCTATTACTGTAAGTAATATTAGCTTTTTTAATGTTATGATAATCATTTTCCTGTCTACTTCCCTTGCAGGTGATATCCTTGTCATCTGAAGTATGGCTGCCTCCAGGAAGATGGTCCAGATGGATGGTGGCTTGCCCATTCGAAATATTACCCATGCCAGTATCGTGAAGATGGTTATGGCAGGCTTGGTGGCTTCTACAAGGAATGTGCGAAGCATATTTACCTCTGAGTAAAAAGTCTTCAACTCTATTCCCATAGTCTTTATCAATATTAATAGAAAGTAAATCTTTATCTCTGTGATCATTCTGAATTTTGGCTTTTTTACTAAGAATCTGAAAGTCATAAGAGATATTGTTCCATATTTGAATGCTGCCTGACTCCTGTTTGAGATGCAGTCTTTGATTTCTTTCTTTCCAAATATGATATATTGCAGTAGTTAGCATGATTGAAACTCTTTTGAATTCAGTAGACTTGGGTTTGAAGCATTGTAGTATGTAATTAATGCATTCACTTATGCTTTGAATAGATTGCTGGTTATTAAACCCCAGGGCATTTTTAGCAATAAACCATATATGTTTAGAAAATGCACAGTCAAAGAATAGATGGTCTGCATTTTCCACATTATTTTTGCATAACAGACAATTTTTTCCTGTATTCTTGTTCCACTTAGCACATCTTTCAAGAGTTGGTAGTCTATTGAGAATTGCAAAATATGAACAATGAGCCATTTTTGGACAGTTTGCTTTGCACCAAATCACTTTATTCCAATAAACTTCGGTCTCTTCCCCTTTCACAAAATTCCAAACTTTTTTAAATGAGAAAGAAGTATTTTTAGAACTCAACTTCCAAATCCAAGTGTCTCTTTTAATATTACTGTCAATAGCCATTTTTCCAATGGCAGTTCTGAATATAGTAGTAGCTTGATGAGTGTTAGCATTCCAGTTCTGATTATTAATAATTCTTTGAACTTTATCATTAGCACCCCCAATAATAAGCAAGTTATTCCAGCCAAGTAATTCAATAAGTGATTTTCCATAAATCCAAGGATCAAACCATAAGCTAGTAGAGCATCCATCTTTAAATTTCCTTTCAATAAGCATTTTGCCATTCTCCCTGCAATTTAAAATATTTTTCCAAGTATAAGAATGGTGGTTTTTAGCTTTAGTGGTCCAGAAGTTATTGTTTTTGAGGTATTTATCTCTCATCCATTTAGCCCAGAGAGATTTACCATCCAAAAACTTCCAAAATAATTTATATTTAGCTGCATCCCTTAAATCTCTAATATTTCTAATTCCTAATCCCCCAGCTTTTTTAGTCATGCAAACTTTATCCCAAGCAATTTTGTGATGTTTACCTTGCCAAATAAAGTTTGCACACATTTTTTCAATTTTGCAAATAGTCTGAACTGGAATATTGTGAGCTTGGATCCAGTTTAAATGTATACGGTATGAGTATTCTAAAATTTTTATACATGCTTTAATATACATTGAGAGTTTTCTAAAAATGAATACGGTATGAGTATTTATTCCTGTCTTAAAATGCGTAGTTTCGGGTCCGAGAATTTTAACCAGATGTTTGGTTTTGTGTATGTGTACAAGCTCAGAGATGTAAACTTTCGAATATATTTTCAGTTTATAATCTACCTATTTCTAATGTACCTATGATAGGAGAATGTATACAAAATCTCAAGCCAACTGGAATAGAGCATGTGAAGATGTCAGATGCACACATATAAATTTTCAAATATTTACATCGCCATAGTAATAAATTTTGAATGTATATTGATTTTATATATGTATAATTTGAGCCTCTTATAAATAGGTTGTTCATATATATAGCTACAGATATATAATGCATATGCATGGATTGGAGTATATTAATCTCTTTAAGATATAAATTCTAATATGCATGGTCTCACGAAGCATGTGATTTCAAGTAAATAGCTTTCAATATGCATGAGGATTTCAAATATGTCGAGTTTCGAATGGAACAAAATGTTTCTGAATATGTACCATCAAAATTCAAGTCTATATAACTTTGTGTCACGTTCCAATGCATTAAGTCTAAATGCGCATGAATCCAAATATGTACAAGTCTATGCACACATCAGGGCATTAAAGTTTATATAAGCTTTCGGAAAATGTAAATTTTTTGAGTATGCAATGATATACAAGTTTCAAGTGTGTACTAGTTATAAGTATATATATCACCGTTATTAAAATGCATATATGATTCTAAGTGCATGTATATTTTCAAAAGTATATGTCAGATTCAGATTTATGTATGATTTCCCCAGTATATAATATGCGTGATTCAAGTTTATATGGCTTTTCAGTGCATTCGACTCCTAATATATATGTCATCAGATTCCAAATATATCAAAGCATCAAGTACCTTTAGTTTAAAATATCCATATATATATGCAAACATATGTAAGTTTCGAATATGTATGGTATTAAGCACATATGTGACTTATAAATAAAAATTTCAAATACCTATGCTTTAGGCTTCGAGGGAGTATGGTTTTAAGATTATTAAGTTTTTAAAATAACTTGATGTTGATGTTGATGTTGAATAATATTGTTTTATTGTGTGCTAATTTTAAGTGTGAACATATTAACTCCAAATTGGTTTTTGAACTTACCAATTTTCAAGTATCATGCTGGTTTCGAATGAAACTTTTGATATTTTTGAAATGCACTGAACTGCATGTAAGTAAACTTTGAAATATATGATTCAAAATGTATGTATATAGCTTTGTGCATATATGGTTTCAAGCATGAATATCAATTACAAAATATATCCCAGCAAATTTCAAGCAAAATTAATTTGGTGCATATATTCAATTTTAAATGAATACATATTTTCAAGCATGTATATTTTAATTTCTAATATGAAATTTAATACGAGCATGACTTCGAATTGTAAAACTCTATGGATCCAGTTTTTATGAATTTTCGAAAGGAAGATAAAATTCTGACTCTCCACTTCAAAATTTATATATATATATATATATAATGATGTAACTCTTTAATATAAACATATTTCCCAAAGAATGGCTATTCCTAAGAGGGGATTCATACAGAAAAGCATGTTCTTATCTATAAAGTCTATTCATGAATCATGACCATTCATGTAACGTACTCACCGTGATACCCATATAATTAAAGAACATTATAAATAATGTCGTCTAACAATACGGAGAATACGGCTTGTTAAGACCGATCAAATGTTAATATATCTTTAATCTAACACTGACACGTCACACTTACTCTTTTTCCTAAATATGTGGAATGAAATTTTGATGTGCACTTTCTCATTTTAAAGAAATAAACACATCGGTTTCTCAAAATCAGAAATATATATATATATATATATGTGTGTGTGTGTGTGTGTGTATGTATGTATGTATGTATGTATGTATGTATGTATGTATATCATACAACAACAGTCACATATCACAGTAGATAATTTACATCATATACAATATATACTGTGAGTCTACAAAATAAAATACTAGACTCGCATAATATACATCCAAAATAAGCTAAATGTGAATATATCTTTAATCTAACACTGACACGTCACACTTACTCTTTTTCCTAAATATGTGGAATGAAATTTTGATGTGTACTGTCTCATTTTAAAGAAATAAACACATCGATTTCTCAAAATCGGAACAATATATATATATATATATGTATATATATATATATGTATATATATATATGTATATATATATATGTATATATATATATGTATATCATACAACAACAGTCACATATCACAACAGATAATTTACATCATATACAATATATACTGTGAGTCTACAAAATAAAATACTAGACTCACATAATATACATCCAAAATAAGCTACCATCTCAAATAGTACATCCAATAATACAACATATGAATATACTACCGAAGATAAACTTGGAGCAAAGCAAGAAAACATGAACCCAAACAGACGATCGGGGGATCAACCTGGAGCTAAACAGCTCCAGGAAAACACCCCATCGGTCCACTGGTTAGGACGAAACCTGGAGGGTTCTAGCTCCAGGTTGCCCTCTGACGACCCATTTCCGATGATTTTCGAACTACCACATGCTATGGTCTCAAGGGTGATGAATTCGGGTCATTAAAGCATTCATGCATCATAGAATTAGCGAAATCAAGAGATTACTAGTTAAAGTTTTAGCTACTAAAGATCAAAGTAATAACTATATCAATATCTCAATCAATTTGAAACTAATACAACATCCAATTACTCAACACAGCAGGAACGTACATCTAATCTTTAGAGGTAGATAGTGTGAGTTAAAATAACTCACCTTTATAGGTTGAATTAGATGCAATAAACTTGAATTCTCCTAGGCTAAGAGCTCTCAGTAAATACTGAGATTAAATTTCATAAATTCTAAAACAAAATTACAAAAAAGAGATGAGATTGAAATTAATAATCCCTAATTGATGAACTAGAAGGTGTAGGAAGTTACCTTCTTTCAATTACTACTAGAAATTGCCAAAAGCCCTGTGATTCAAGGCTAGAAATTAAAGATTTAAGAACTAGGGTTTATGCTAAAGGTGTTTTGAGTTTCACATTTTTTGGAAAGAAAGAAATTGAGAATGAAAGTTACATACATACTTTACTTCTCAATCTCATATTCTTATCTTCTTCGGCCAAGAGGGTATGATTGTAAACCCAATAAGCAAGTGTTACTAATTCTCTTTTTAGTAGTAGTGTTGCTAATTTTTAATTTTTGCTTTATCACTTATAACATACTCATCTACACTAAACAATACTTTATAAATTATAAATTTGATTTCATAAAACTTGACAATTACTAACATGTTAGAAATTAACATTTTAAATCAATATTGAAGAGTGTATATTAATTAATCTAACTTTAACAAATATAAATTATTATTACCCTTTTGTAAAGATTGATTAATATTCCAAAAATCTCATTTTTAACAATAATTTCAATATTAAAAATTTTCAAAAATGCCAAATTTAAATAACCAGTTTAATCATATTTCAAATTTAAATTGAAATTCTCATTAAGAAATGAAACTCATTTCTTAATTAAATTAAATCAATTATTCTCAAAATGTAGATTTAATTTCAAGATTTAATTTCATAAATCCTAAATAAAAAAACAATAAATATCCATACTTAACTTAATTAATTATGATGACAGGCAAAGGCAACCCAGATTTTTATTGCCTCAAGTCTAGCAATGCAAGTGGAGGTCTCTTCATAGTCGATTCCATCCTCTTGATTATATCCTTGGGCTACTGGTATTGCTTTATTCTTTATTATATTGCCATTTTCATCAACTTTGTTTTTGAAAACCCATTTTTGTACCAATTACAGCTTGATCGTATGTTATTGGGACTAATTCTCATACATCATTTCGTTCAAATTGATTTAGCTCTTCTTGCATAGCTAATATCCAAAAATCATCTTTAGATGCTTCTTTAAAAAAATTTGGTTCTATATTAGATATAAATGCAACATGTCTCATTTGATTTAATCGATTTTTTTCTTACTCTAGCGTTAACTTCTCCTATTTCATTAAAAAGTGGATGATCTTTTAGAATATGAGGTGATGTTTTTAAAATATTTTCATCAATATTATTTTGAAGGGGATTTTCAAAACAAGTTGATTGATTTATTAAGGAATTTTCATCTTCATCATTAATAATTTTATAATTTTCATCAAAAGATACATGTAGAGTTTCTTCAATAGTACTCGTTTTCATATTAAATATTCTATAAGCTTTACTTCTTTCTGAATAACCGACAAAAACACTTTCATCGGCTTTTGGATCAAATTTTCCTAAATTATCTTTTGTGTTTAAAATTAAATATTTTGAATCAAAAATTCTATAATATGATATGTTTGGTTTTCAACCATTAAACAATTCATATGGGGTATGTTTAGTTAAAAGTTTTACAAAAACTCAATTTAGAACATAGCAGGCCGTAGTAATAGCTTTAACCCAAAAAAATTTGGTAGTTGGCTACTACTAAATAAAGTTCTCACACACCTTTGTAAAGTTATATTTTTTCGTTCTACAATACCTTTTTTTAGGTGTTTTAGGAAAGGAAAAATTATGGCATATTCCTTTCTTAGTACAAAAATTATTAAATGTATCATTTTCAAACTCACAACCATAATCACTTCTTATATTCTTAATTTTTAAATTCTTTATATCCTGGATTCTTTTTGCGAAAATTTTAAAAGCTTCAAAAGTATCACTTTTATGTTTTATAAATAAAGTCCATGTATATCATGATAAGTCATCTACAATAACAAATACATATTTGTTATGGTTAAGAGATCTTACTTGAGTGTGTCAAAAAAGAAACTAGATGAAGAAGGTCTAAATGTTGTAGAGTAGAAATGACTATCTTAGATTTGAAGGATTATTTTGTTAATTTTCCCAGTTAACATGCATCACAAAGATTATTAACTTAGCAACTCAGTTTTAGGTAATCCTTTAACTATTTTATTTTTTGTAAGTTTGTTGATATATTTGAAATTAATGTGGCAAAATCTTTTATGCCATAGCCATGGTTCATGATCATTGGCTAAGTGACATAAGTTATTATCATTATTTATTTTCATATTTAAAATATAAATATTCCCTTTTCTAATTCCTTCAAAATTAAAAATTTTATTTTGATAAAAAATATTGGATTTTTCTTTGTCAAAATAAATTATAAAACACTTATCGCAAAGTTGACTAATACTAAGAAGATTAGGTTTTAAATTTTCAACTAGTAGGACATTAGTAATTAAAGGAGATTTAGAAATACCCTCCTGGCAGACGTCCTGGTGCCAATGACATATCCTTTAGAGTTATCTTCAAATGTTACAGTGCCTCCATCTTTGCATTTGATACCGATAAGCATGTTTATGACAACCCGCATTTTCGACCCACAAAAGTCGATACTAATACATTTACGGTATTCGCGTGCTGAGTATTGAGTGTCGAAAAGACAAATTGTTGGAGTGAAGGAAAAGTAAAGAAAGAACAGAATCTCACATCATGACGAGTAATATATAATATACAACAGATCCTTACAAAAGAAAAGTTTTATATACATACGACAACCAGAGTATCTAACCTATTGTCAACCTGGATAGTTATAACACCTATCCTTACAAATGCCGATAAATAAAAAACATAGAAATACAATGGAAATAAAATACATGGATAGGTCTTGGAGGCATCCACCTCTTCTCTCGAAGCTCCAAAGTGTCCAACTAAATCTGGAAATGTACTAGGGTTTGACCCAAGTATTATAAGAAACTAAATCCAGATCAGTCTAGTAAACCAACATAAGAAACTCAAATCATATAGATTTTTTTATTATAAAATCCTTCAAAATAAAAGTATCTCGTATGACCACGCTGCACACATAAACAGAGACGGGTTTTTACCTTATGATAACCAAACCATTTTTACAAAAAATATGATGATATAATAATAATTTCTAGGGTTGAAAATAAATATAAAACATAGCTGGAATGGTTACCCATAATTACATTCAACAGTACTATGTTCTACAACTAAAACCGTAAGACGCGTATTGGAAATTGGATTCCATACAATGATAAGGCGTTAGGGTACCGCCTACAGTAGTACATCTCTAGAAAATTATACCGAGGTTGCAAAACATTTGCAACCACTGCTTGTTACTTGAAATACTTGTTTCTTCCTTCTAAATTGCTTGTCACTTTTTTTTGTAACTTTGCTTTTCATTTTGAAGATTTTAACAATCTCTCTTGAGATGACCAATTTTCTTTCATAGCACTTTAAGGAAGATGAGTTGTTGACATTTTTCCCAACATGTTTATTCTTGCCATATTTTAGAAATTTCTTAAAAATTTTGGCAAGAAAAACAAAATCTTCCTCCCTAATATTAGAGTCATCCTCATCTTGAAAGGCTATAGCTTTTCTTTTCTTGAGCTTATATCATTTTTGCCTACGAATTTACTTTGTAGGACATTACATATCCTATCAAATTTTCTAGTTTGGGTGTTGAAAGATCACTGGCTTCTTCAACCACCAATAGTTTCTTTCCGACTCATCCGTGAATGAGATGAGGTTTTTTGATACAATATCAAAATATGAAAAATGTTGTCCAAGAGCCATCAAAGCATGAGTAATATCCTAAAATCTTGAATATATATATAAGTTATTGTTTAGTTTGGTTTCATTTGGAAATTTTGAAAAGCATGGATATCTTGCTTAGTTTTACTTTACTTGTGTCTTAATAAGTGACTTGCAAGATGTGCCATGTATCATGTGCTATTTTTCATACATTTATTCTATTAAACTCATTTTTATCTAGTGAACAAAATAAGATATCCATAGCTTTTGCATTGTTTGTAGCATCGATTTTCTATGTATTTGACTAGGTATTATATTCGATGGTCGGTATTACATATTCTACTTATGTTGCATTTCATGTTTCATATCCATTTGCTTGCATATAAATTTGCATTCTAGTTGGCCAATATGCATAGTTTGAAATAGTAAACAATACTGGTCATTCGGTGGATTGTCCTTCAGTAAGTGTTGCAATAGTATTATCCGTATTAAAAAAATCACAAACTTTGTTATGGTTTAGTGATGACCTTGCTCTGATACCAAATGAAATTGAGTGAGATCTATACTAATATGGATTTTGGTACTTGTATATATAAGTATTGGTAGATAATTAAGTAAATAATCAAGGAACAAAAGGACTAAATTATACCAGAATTTTATAATGGTTCAGACCTACCATCCTTCGTCCATTCTCTAAGCTCCACTTAGGAATTTCACTATCAACAACCCTCACTTCACCCGCAGGAACAGGTTTACAAACACCACCTTAGCACACGACCACGACTTCCACCAATTTCAAAGAAAAAAGTTTAATCACGACTTTGGTGTGTTCTCAATAACACAAATAAGCCACATTTCAGTACACTCTTTCTATAATATTCTTTGCGGATTAGGAATTGCATATGCAACATTATAGGAAGCAAACATGAAGAATTTGATTGCTTTCAAAATTAGAGAGCAAAAGAGAGAACAGAGATTTTAGAATAAGAATTAGATAGTTTTAGAAATCAAGGAGTAAGAATATAATTTTAGAACAAGAATTAGATTGCTGTAATGAATGAATTTGGTCTAAATTTATAGAGGTTAAGAGGTCTGTCAAAAGGTGATGATCTTTCTAGAGATCATAACGTTATACAAATAGACATTGCCTTTTAGAAATAAGTGTCTATTCAAAATATAGTTGTTTTCCATTTCTCAAATGTTTGATTAGTTATATAGAAAATTATTTTGAAATGAGTCAAACGTTTGAATTTTCTAGGTCAGATGTTTGAATGTATTCCAGAAAGAAATACGTTCAATTTGAACGGATTCAGACATTTGGACTAAGAAGTTAAGAAGTCTGGGTTATATTTTAAAAAAAGAATTATAAAGGGTCGATCGTCTGTTAGGTTTAACTAGATGTCTGATACCCTCATCAAACGTTTGGCTAAGCATGTCAAAGGTCTGACTTAGATTAAAAAATAAAAATTATAAGACCTCAGACATCTGAATAATTGATTCAGATGGCTGAATCTATACAGAGTATCATCCGGAGATATTTCAGGCTAAATTTGAACTTTTCTGTAACACCCCATATTTTTAGTAACATTATTTAGGATATTTAATTAGTTAAATAAAATAAAATAGTGTAAGATGATTAATGGATTGAGATTAGTGATTAAGTAAGGGGTAGCCATGCCATGTTAAACAAGTAAACTAAAGAATAAAAAGAGAATAAAAGGTTAGGAAATATGCAAGGGCAAAATAGGAACAAGACATATCCTTATACCCTAAACACCCTTAGGAATTCATTCTACACGTTCATTCTATTTTCACAAACAAAAATAGAGCTAAGGACGGCCACCATTAGGAAGAGCAAAGAATAAGAATTCAAGAGGAAGAATCAAATCACTTAATAAAGAACAAATCTCACATCCTTAATCAAAAAGCTAAGGTGAATAATGACTACATCTCAAGTTTTTAATGGTTTTCGGTTTTTAGTATGAAATCCGAATTACTTTCAAATGTTTTTCCATGTTTTGGATGATAAAATGTATATCTATATGTTTTTGACGATTTATGCAAATTCACATAGATTTTGTGATATGTTTTGATATGAAAACCTTATTATATGACATCCAATTGCCTTGCAAATTTATATTTAGATTAGAAACAATAATTTAAAAATGGGTTTCAATTTTCATAATTTTTTGAATTAATGTGGAATTTATATGAATTTTCTAGTGAAGAAAATGCTATTTTGTGTTAAAAATTAATTACGGCCAAATTATATCGGCTTAGGGTCGGAAATTTATATATGTTAGAAAACATATAATATATGATATTCTGGAATTTTTAGAGAATTTTCCTAAGTGTTTTAACGGGTATAAAATTATTTAAGGTATATGACTTAAATGTTTTATATATTTATAAAAAAGGAGAAGGGGTGTTTTGTAAATAATCCAAATTCTTATTTCTGAAAATCGATAGTACTTTTAGAAAAGAAAAAAATGCGTAACTAATCATAATTTGACAAACAAGGCAGGTTAAGTAGAAAGAAATAGTTTAAAAAGTCAAATCTACATGCTTTTTCCTATTTCAATGCTTTTAGCACCAAGCTTCCGACTCCTTACCTCTGCCTCCGACTCCATTGAAACCAACACACATGGTATCAGATACCTAGTACGTAGTGAATTAGATATAGGCGGAAGGTATTGGGTCGAAACCACGGGTTCCTAAGGGTCGAAGCACTACTTTGCTTTTAAATGAAAATGCATCTGCTTTGCTTTCGACTGAATAGCTTTCGAATTGGTCTGCTTTCTAATGGGTCAATGACTTTAAAAGAATGGTTTTAAGAGGTTGCGCCTTTGTTTTTAAGTAACTGCTTTCGACTAGGTCGAAGCCCCTGATTGCTGCTTTTTACCTTTCGACCCAAATTGGTTTCGAAAGGGTTACTTTGTTTTTAAAACCAAGCAGCTTTTCCAATGCTTTCGAAGGGATGGTTTGACACCATCATTTCTTTACTTAGGAACGCTTTCGAAAGAGATGCTTTCGACTTAAATGTTTTAATGACCCCTTTTCTCTATAAAAGGTATAACCCAAATGGTTTCGAAAGAGATGGTTTTAATGGATTCAAAAGGTGTTTCCACATGTTATAAATTAAACCCAAAATGCTTTCAAAAAGCTTGATGTTTTGATACTTTCGAAAGGTTTAAAGAAAGGTTTTAAAGGGGTGGTTCCCCAATGGTTTCGAAAGGTCTAAAAGGAAAGGTTTTCCAATGATTTTGAAAGGCAATGTTTAAGTGTTTTAAAGATAGGATGTCTAAGGTTTTAAAGCTTTCGAAGGAGATGTTTTCCAATGCTTTCGTAAGGATAAATATGAATGGTTTTGAAGAGTATGATTTCGAAAGGTATGTTTTGGACTTTCGGCCTAAGGTTATAAAGTAAAGTAGTTTACTTATATCGAAAGGGGTACTTTCAATGGTTCTGAAAGGGTTGTTTAAAGGTTTTAAACAAAGGTTTCAAATGAGTTGTTTTTGGCAATATAGCCTAAGTGTTTTTAAGTTAAAAAGGGTCTTAACTTATTTTGGAGGGATGGGAAATCCTTAATAATTTCATCAATATTATTTAGGGTAAAGTATACATAACATGGCAAATAGCTTAGAGTAAAGCAAAGAGTATATTTTCCTTGTATATGTATGATTCAAATATTTAAATCATTTTTGAAAAGGTTTTTAAGGAAATATTTATAGGGTAGTTAACCCTAAGAAAATGACTTAGATTAGAAGACAAGACGGGACTGGTGTAGGGTCATGCCGTATACCCATTAGCTATTAGCCGCTAGCTAATTTAGTCCAAAATTCCAGTGTGTAGAGCTTTGTCACAAGTAAGACTAAAATTATGTTACACACAGAAAGTAATCTAAAAAGGAAAGACAGGTTATTGGTAATCTCGCAAAACCATTAGAATCAGTAGACCTAGAGAAGTAAGTAAGGACGGACCTTCCAGAAGAGGAGTATTTAACAAATGTTACATTTTTATGTTTTCTGGTAGGCCCAAGTCAGCCAAGGGTTAGTAGTTAGCCAAACAAAACTACAATGTATGGACATATAGTCCATATGATAACTGATATGTACATATACATGATATTGCTTTACAAATTTAACCAGTTTTGGTTGCAGGATTATAATTTGCAAAAGATATATTTTAAAAAAGGATATTAGTGAGTGGAAACTCGTTCCACTAAGCGGCACGGTCACAGTTAATAACAGATAATTGAGATGTATAGTATTATTCACACCAAGCTTTATGTCTGATTTGAAGTTTATTTTCCTTAAACTCTCGGGGGATCAAAATTTATTTGAGTAGGCTGAGGGTTGGGGTTTACAGGTTTTTAGTAGGTTGGCGAATAAAACCGGTGACGAGCAGGTGGCTGACGGATAGCTAATTAAGAGTTGCTGTTATATTTTGGATTGATTTCGCTATATTGTATATATATAGTACTCTGGTCAACCAAGGGGGCATCATCATATGTCGCTCTTGGCGTATTTATGTAATAACTATATTTTATCTGAACCTGGAAAACAATTATGGGATTATGTAATTTGAATATGGAACATGTTTTGGAAATGTAATCAAAAATATTGTTTTTGAAATCCATGGTTTTGTTTCATATTCATGTGCTTCTAATATTTTGGATACCATTAACATTACTTTATTCGGTCACCGGAAGTTAATACTATAGATGACTGCAGCATCTGTAGCGCTTAGCTTCGGGCCTCCAGATAGGTCAAGTTACAACTTGGTATCAGAGCATAGGTTTATGAAAAACTTTAACTAAAAAATGATTTCTAAAGGCATAATCCTAAGGAATTAGAGAAAAGATCAGGGTATGGGATAACGCTATAGTAACATACTTGTATTTGCCATATATAAGTATGCGCTTTAACTCTAGTCTCCTATCTCTATTAGGTTATTTTTCTGTGTCCCATGAAGGTTTGAATGTAGATATGGATTATACTATAGATGGAAATGCCAGACCTAATACTAGAAGGAACCCAGGTCACGCACGAGCTGGAAATATTGGTGCTGAAGTCCCGCAAGTTGACATGGGAGTCGTGTATCAGTTTTTCGTAAATATGATGCAAGCAGGGGTTATTGCTGGAGTAGTTAGAGGGAGGAGCCTAGGAAGCTCCAGTAATCAATAATTATGCTGCTTTGAGTAGGGACTATGCTAGGTTGGGAGGAAAACATTTGTTGGGACTAAAGACGCCATAGAAGTGGGGAACTGGTTGTTGCGTTGTGAGAGGATTTTCATAGATTTTGGGCTTAGTGACGAGTAGAAAAGAAGGCTCGCTTCAAGACAGCTTCAAGGGGCAGCTTTATACTGGTTGAATAGTGTGACGGTTGGAGTGGACGAAGGAACAATGACATGGGCTGAGTTTAAGAGGTGGTTCGAGGAGAAATTCATGTTTGTGATGGCAAAGTCTACCTTGGTCAGAAAGTTTGCCGAGTTAGTGCAGGGAGAGATGACTATGTTAGAGTATGCTACAAGGTTTGAGGAGTTAGCAAGCTATGGTCATGCCACTGTGGATACCATGATTAAGAGAAACGAGAAGTTCATTATGGGGTTGAAACCTGAATTGGCCAGGGCTACATTACCTCATATCAGGGATCCTTGTGACGTTGTTGTAGAGATGGCTCTAAGACACGAGGAAATTATTGCTTCTGTGGTGAAGGAGGTCCAGGTAGGGCAGAGGTAGAAAAGGAAGTCCTTTCCTAAGAAGAGAGCCCAAAAGGGTGGAACCATGAAGAAAGGAAAGTCATAAGTTCTCTGTTTTAAGTGCGACAAGAAAGGGTACTTTGCGAATGAATGTCTTTCTGGAGAGGCAAAGAAGGTGAATGGGAAGAATAATATCAAATGCAAAAACTACGATCAGATGGGTCATTACAAGAGCCAATGCAAGGAGCCTACTAAGGATGGAAAGGGAAAAGTATATGCAATGGAGCCAGCTACCTCGAGACCTACGTAGGGGAAAAAGGGAAAGCACAGTTGGGAGGTACGCCTATGATTCTTGGTATGGCAGTTAGTGTTCTGTTTGATACTAGTGCATCACATTCTTTTATATCCCGTCATTTGGGAGATAAGCTTAACCTAGAAACCTCATACCTAGTTACTTCCTTAAGGGTTGCAAATCCGATAGGAGGGTATGAAACACTTGGGATTTGATGTGACCACCTAAAGTTTGACTTGTTAGGTCATACTTTTGTTTGCAATTTGCATGTGTTTGATTTCTTAGGATTCAAAATTACTTTGGGTATGGATTGGTTAAGTAAGTACGATGCTAGGATATTTTTCCATGATGGGAAAATATCGCTTAGACACCCAGACTGTAGAGAGCGGATTGTATATACCGTAGAAAACCCTAGCTGTGAGGTGAATACTTTATTGATTGTTGTGGAGATAGAAGATGAGCTGAATCGAGTTTTTGTGGTTAGAGAATTTCTGTATATTTTTGAACCCGTAGTATGATTACCACCGAAACGAGCCATTGAGTTTTGGATAGATTTGGTGCCTGGAGCGAAACCAGTTAGTAGATGCCAAGCAGGATGACACCTACCGAAATGAGGGAGCTCAAAGTGTAGTCGGTGGATTTGGAAGGCAAGAATTTTATCAGACCTAGTAGTTCACCTTGGGGAGTAGCCGCCGTGTTTGCTAAGAAGCCAGACGGATCGTTAAGGTTATGTATCGATTATCGTAAGTTGAATGAGAAAACGATAAAGAATCGATATCCATTGCCTAGGATTGATGATTTGTTCGATCAGTTGAGTGGAGCCAAAATATTTTTGTCGTTGGATTTAGCGACTGATTTCCATCAGCTTAGAGTGGCGGGGGATAGTATTCCTTTGACGACATTTAGAACCAGATATGGGTCGTATGAATGGTTAGTGATGCCATTCGGACTGACTAGTGCCGCAACTTTCTTTGTAGATTTTATGAACCGGATTTTCTGAGAGCACTTGGATAGGTTCGTATTGGTTTTCATAGATGATATTTTGATGTACTCTAAGGATGAAAGAGAGCATGAAGTTCATATTAGAGTAGTGCTTAAAACACTGAGGCAGCATCAGCTAAAGGCGAAGTTCTCAAAATGTCATTTTTGGAAGAAGGAAGTGAATTTTCTTGGCCATGTAGTTTCAGAGAATGGGTTATCAGTGGATCTAGCTAAGATCGAGACCATGAACAGTTGGAAGGGACTAGAAACGGTGACTGAGATAAGAAGTTTTCTGGGGTTGGCTGGTTACTATCGAAGGTTTATTAAGGATTTTTCGCGGATAGCGGCACCAATGACTAAGCTAACTCGAAAAAATGTGAAGTTCGTTTGGACCAATAAGTGTGAGGAGGCATTCCAGAAGTTGAAACACTTATTGACTAATGCATCTGTATTGGTTGTTCCAGAGGGGAATCAGGATTTGGTGGTGTACACGGATGCATATGGGACTAGGTTAGGAGCTGTGTTAATGCAGAGGGGTAGAGTAACTGCCTATACTTCTCGACAGCTTAGACCGCATGAAATCGGATACCCAACCCATGACTTGGAGTTAGCTGCGGTAATTTTTGCGCTGAAGGTGTAGAGACATTATCATTTCGGAGAAAGATTTGAGTTGTGTACGGATCATAAGTCGTTGAAGTATTTGTTCTCTCAAAAGGAGCTGAACTTGAGAGAGCAGAGGTGGTTAGAGTCCATAGCTGCTTATGATTTCGGTATTGAGTACACACCGGGGAAAGGCAACAAGGTTGTAGATGCGCTTAGCAGAAAACATCAGAATGTGGTGTTAGAAATGATAGCTGAGTGGAAAGATTTGGAAGCGTTAGCGACTTGCAGGGTACAGTGGAGAACTAAGAGTAGTTCAAGTACAAAAACTGCTTTGTTATCATGTTTGGAAGTTCGACCAGTTATGATCGAAAAGGTTGCTTCTAAACAACTAGAGGATCCAGTGTTGGCTGAACGGATCAGAAAGCTAAGAGATGGAATAGAGAGCGATGACTTGAAGGATTTTAGTCTTGACCTAAATGGGTGGTTGAGAAAGAAAGGAAGATTGTATGTTCCAAATGTGGGAGACATTAGGAAGGAAGTTTTGGAGGAATGTCACCATTCGAAGTTCACTATTCATTAGGAGGAACTAAGATGTATCAGGACATGAAGAGAAGTTTCTTCTGGGAAGGTATGAAGAGGGATGTAGGCTTATGGGTGAAGCAGTGTTTGAACTGCCAACGGGTAAAAGCCGAACATCAGAAGCTAAGTGGGTTGCTTCAGCCTTTGGACATTCCATTGTGGAAGTGGGATTCTATTTCTATGGATTTCATTGACGGGTTACCAAGGTGTAATAGAGGAAATGAAAGCATATGGGCCATTGTGGATAGGTTGACCAAGAGTGCCCATTTCATTCCATTTAAATCAACTAGAACGACACATGTGTTAGCGAAGTTATATATGAAGAATGTAGTTAGACTGCACGGAATTCCTAGTTTTCTAGTGAGTGATAGAGATTTTTTATTCACTAGCGAGTTCTGAAAGAGTCTACAGGATACCTTAGGTACCAAGCTCAAGATGAGTACCGCTTACCATACATAGACTGATGGGCAAACGGAGAGAGTTAACAAAGTCTTAGAGGATTTGTTATGAGCTTGTGTGCTAGATTTTGGGGAATCATGGAAAGACCATCTACATCTAGTTGATTTTTTGTATAACAACAGGTATCAGACTAGTATAGGGATGGCACCATTTGAAGCTTTGTATGGAAGGCCATGCAAATCTCCAGTTTGTTGGTTAGAGACCGGGGATAGGTTGGTTCTTGGTTCAGATTTGGTTAGAGAAGATGCAGAAAAGGTTGAGTTAATTCGAGCTAGAATGAAGGAAGCACAATCTCGGCAGGAGAGGTATGCGGATAAAAGACGGAAAGACTTAGAGTTTTCTGTTTGAGAGCATGTTTTCATTAAGGTGTCGCCGGTGAAGGGTGTGATTCGGTTTGGAAAATCAGGGAAGTTGACACCGAGGTTTGTTGGACCATTTCCTATTATTGAGAGGATCGGGAAACTCGCATATAAAGTAGGGATACCGAGTAGTTTGGCAGGAGTCCACGATGTTTTCCATGTTTCTCATTTAAGGAAGTGTATTCGAGATCCGGATACTACTATATCACCGACTGTGTTAGATGACTTAGTCGTAGAGCTGAATTTGACTATAATTAGAAAGCCAGTTCGCGTAGTCGCAAGAGATGAGAAGAGGGTCAGGAACATGACAGTCAGATTAGTTAAAGTCCAGTGGAGTGAGGATGATAAAGACTGTACTTGGGAGACTGAGAACCGGATGAGAGATGCTTATCCTGGTTTGTTTGATGGTATGTTTTACCTTTGATTGTTTTGAGGTGTACCTTACCGTAATTTCGAGGACGAAATTCTTTAAGGAGGGGAATCTGGAACACCCCATATTTTTAGTAACATTATTTAGGATATTTAATAAGTTAAATAAAATAAAATAATGTAAGATGATTAATGGATTGAGATTTGAGATTAAATAAGGGGTAGCCGTGCCATGTTAAACAAGTAAACTAAAGAATAAAAAGAGAATAAAAGGTTAGGAAATATGCAAGGGCAAAATAGGAACAAGGCATATCCTTATACCCTAAACCCCTTTAGGAATTCATTCTACACATTCATTCTATTTTCACAAACAAAAATAGAGCTAAGGCCGGCCACTATTAGGAAGAGCAAAGAAGAAGAATTCAAGAGGAAGAATCAAATCACTTAATCAAGAGCAAATCTCACATCCTTAATCAAAATGCTAAGGTGAATAATGACTACATCTCAAGTGTTTAATGGGTTTCGGTTTTTAGTATGAAATCCGAATTATTTGCAAACGTTTTTCCATGTTTTGGATGATAAAATGTATATCTATATGTTTTTGACGATTTATGCAAATTCACATAGATTTTGTGATATGTTTTGATATGAAAACCTTATTATATGACATCCAATTTCCTTGGTAATTTAAATTTAGATTAGAAATAATAATTTAAAAATGGGTTTCTATTTTCATAATTTTCTGAATTAATGTGGATTTTATATGAATTTTCTAGTGAAGAAAATGCTATTTTGGGTTAAAAATTAATTACGGCCAAATTATCTTGGCTTAGGATCTGAAATTTATATATGCTAGAAAACATATAATAAATAATTTTTTGGAACTTTACTAAGTGTTTTAACAGATATATAAAATTATTTAAGGTATGAGACTTAAATGTTTTATATATTTATAAAAAAGGAGAAGGGGTATTTTTTAAATAATCCAAATTCTTATTTTTGAAAATCGACGGTACTTTTAGAAAAGAAAAAAATGTGCAACTAATCATAATTTGACAAACAAGGCAGGTTAGGTAGAAAGAAATAGTTTAAAAAGTCAAATCTACATGCTTTTTCCTATTTCAATGCTTTGGCACCAGGCTTCCGACTCCTTACCTCTGCCTCCGACTCCATCGAAACCAATGCACATGGTATCAGATACCTAGTACGTAGTGGATTGGATATAGGGGGAAGGTATTGGGTCGAAACTAGGGGTTCCAAAGGGGTCGAAGCACTACTTTGCTTTTAAATGAAAATGCGCCTACTTTGCTTTTGATTGAATAGCTTTCGAATTGGTATGCTTTCGATTGGGTAAATGACTTTAAAAGAATGGTTTTAAGAGGTTGCGCCTTTGTTTTTAAGTGACTACTTTCGACTAGGTCGAAGCCCCTGACTGCTGCTTTTTACTTTTCGACTCAGATTGGTTTCGAAATGGTTACTTTGTTTTTAAAACCAAGCCGCTTCTCCAATGCTTTTGAAGGGATGGTTTTGACACCATCATTTCTTTACTTAGGAATGCTTTGAAAAGAGATGCTTTCGACTTAAATGTTTTAATGTCCCTTTTTCTCTGTATAGGTAGAACCCAAATGGTTTCGAAAGAGATGGTTTAATGGTTTCGAAAGGTGTTTCCACATGTTATAAATTGAACCTAAAACGCTTTCGAAAGGCTTGATGTTTTGATACTTTCGAAAGGTTTAAAGAAAGGTTTCTAAGGGGTGGTTCCCAATGGTTTCTAAAGGTCTAAAAAGAAAGGTTTTCTAATGATTTCGAAAAGCAATGTTTAAGTGTTTTAAAGATAGGAAGTCTAATGTTTTAAAGCTTTCGAAGGAGATGTTTTCCAATGCTTTCGAAAGGATAAATATGAATGGTTTCGAAGAGTATGATTTCGAAAGGTATGTTTTGGCCTTTCGGCCCAAGGTTATAAAGTAAAGTAGTTTACTTATATTGAAAGAGGTACTTCCAATGGTTTCGAAAGGGTTGTTTGAAGGTTTTAAACAAAGGTTTCGAATGAGTTGTTTTTGGCAATATAGCCTAAGTGTTTTTAAGTTAAAAAGGGTCTTAACTTATTTTGGAGGGATGGGAAATTCTTAATAATTTCATCAACATTATTTTGGGTAAAGTATATATAACATGGCAAATAGCTTAGAGTAAAGCAAAGAGTATATTTTCCTTGTATGTGTATGATTTAAAGGTTTAAATGATTTTGAAAAGGTTTTCAAGGAAAATTTTAAAGGGTAGTTAACCCTGAGATAATGACTCAGATTAGAAGACCACATGGGACTGGTGCCTATACCTATTAACTATTATCCCCTAGCTAATTTAATCCAAAATTCCAGCGTGTAAGGCATTGTCACAAGTAAGACTAAAATTCTGTTACACATAGAAAGGAATCTAAAAAGGAAAGACATGTTATTGGTAATCCTGCAAAACCATTAGGATCAGTAGACCTGGAGAAGTATGTAAGGACAGACCATTCAAAAGAGGAGTATCTAACAGATGTTACATTTTTATGTTTTCTAGTAGGCCTGAGTCAGCCAAGGGTTAGAGTTAGCCAAACAAAACCACAATGTGGACAGATAGTCCATATGATAACTGATATGTACATATACATGATATTGCTTTACAGATTTAACCAGTTTTGGTCGCAGGATTATAATTTGCAAATGACATGTTTTAAAAATGATATTAGTTAGGGGAAACCCGTTCCGCTAAGTGGCTTGGTCTCACTTAATATAAGATAACCAAGATGTATAGTATTATTCACGCTAGGCTTTATGTCTGACTCGAAGTTTATTTTCCTTAAACTCTCGGGTGCTCAAAATTGATTTGAGTAGGTTGATGGTTGAGGTTTACAGGTTTTTAGTAGGTTGGCGAATAAAGCTTCCGCTGACGAGTAGGAGGCTGGCGGATAGCTAATTAGGAGTTGCCATTATATTTGGGATTAATTTGGCTGTATTGTATATATATTACTTTGGTCAACCAAGGGGGCATCGTCATATGTCGCTCTTGGAGTATTTATGTAATAACTATATTTTATCTGAACCTGGAAAACGATTATGGGATTATGTAATTTGATTATGGAACATGTATTGGAAATGTAATTAAAAATATTGTTTTTGAAATCTGTGGTTTTGTTTCATATTCATGTGCTTCTAATATTTTGGATACCATTAACATTACCGTTGGTCACCGGAAGTTAATACTATGGATGGCTGCAGCATCTGTAGCGCTTAGCTTCAGGCCTCCAGATAGGGGAAGTCACATTTTCAAACGTCTAGATTTTAAGACTAGACGTCTACATTAGTAAAATATTTAATCTACATTCCTACTCAGACGTCTAGTATATTTCGTCAAACGTCTAAGTTCTGGTATTTTCTAGAAAATAGAATCTTATTTTTTTGTGAAGATGATCAAACGAATATATTTTTCTATCGTGCTCGAGTGTGAGTAATCATCAAAAGATACTGTATATATGTTCAAGTCTTATAATGACAATGTTATTTTTTCGATATTATCTTTAATCCTTAATTTTGTTAGTAAGTTTTCTTGTCAGAAATATCCTATAGAAAATAAATAACATTGTGCAATATATATATGTATATATAGTTGTATCATCAAAACCATAAAATGGCAGGAGTTAACATGAGTTTATATGAATTGATGGGATATAACCACTAAATATTTTCCTCACTTCCCAAAAGAATTTTAACCTCCATTAATTGTCACCTTAGCAAGATTTAGAACCTTACTTTTCATAGCCAAAACAAGTAATTAAAGAGAGATTAACAAGCGGATTAGAAAAGGTGTAACACTCCCACCTTTATACACATATTATCCAAGAGTATTATTAAGTGATAGTATCAGATAATATGGAGAATAAGGCAATATGGGGCACACACCTGAATACTCCCTTGGACCAACATCGGTACATGTCTCATATATCAATAATACTTACCATAAATGCACATGGTCTCGGTATAAAAGTAATAAATACGTGTGCCTCCAGGACGAACAATGCATAATCACATATGATATAAATATCAGGGAACACAGGTTCAAAACGCAGTAGATAAAATATAATATATAACATACATACAATACATAGTTCAGTAGGCTATAGAATGATAGTCACTAGCCCAATACATCATACATCACCAAATACAACATAATAGATACATCATCAAGGCTACAAAATGAATAGGGAATGTATCATCTTATTTCTCCTACCAGCCTCCACAAAAGCCCATATCCAATTCTATCTTCATTGGGTACATGCACCTGAAATCTCTCGGACTGACCCGAGTATTATAATTTATAACATAAGGGTTGGACGGTGTCTATGATAATGATTTGGAATATGGCATATGAATACAGACCAAATATAGATCGTGGATATGTATAGGTCAATAACTCAAGTAAACCATATAATCATATGTAATATAAATCAAATCCATCATATCATATATGCATATCCATATAAAATAACTCAAAACTAGTTGTGACGGTAATCGATTATACCCTAGACACATGATCTCAAGTAAAGTCATCACTCATTAATTTGGTTTACATAAAGTCATCACTCATTAATTTGGTTTACATCACCCATTTGATAATTAGTGAGGGTATGGATAAAACATACTCATCTACCAATCAGAGGAGATCCTGACGGGAGATTGCCAGTTACCCCACTACTCCAGGAGCTTTGGGTTACACCACATGGATCCGCTCCTACATTCTTCAGTTACCAACTTGGTATCGTGAATATATCCACTGCATGTTATAAACATGGTACAAGACTACAGTATGCATTGATCACGAACCGGATCACTTCCCCTATGGTAATAGGCTGCAAGTCTTTGTGACTAAATGAGCTAAGGCTACGCCACCCTCTATCAATCATATAAATAAATGTGTCACCGATATAGGGCACGACCTCACGATTAGGCCGACAGGGTGGATAATGGCCAATCTAGTTCCTGCTATCTCTTAATCATATCGCTGGAGTACTTCATGATAGATAAGTAGATAGTATCTATAAAATATATTTATAAATATATGGGTACACCACATAACTCAACATCCATAATTGTGCTCTACTCCGAGCATATAAAGTTGCTCTACCCCAAGCATGCAAACTTGCTATATCTCGAGCATATACACTTGCCCTACCCTGAGCATATGCGCTTGCTCTACCCGAGCATCTCCTTACATAAGTATAAATCATATCCATATTCCCGTTTATTAAGTGACATCTACTTACACTAAATAACTGAATAAGTATCACATCGGCATCCCATATAACCACATCATGCTAGTCTGTTTATTCAATGCCCATAAACTACACTCAATCCACTCAATATCTCTATGCAACAAGTCCGATACCAGATGGTATCACTAATCCGTTTATTCAAATTGGTCGTTACATAGAAATAAAAATATACACACTACTAAATATAATTATATTTGAATATACAAATAAATGTATATATGTGTGTGTAATATATATATATATATATATATATCTATATATTGAAAATTATAATGATTTTATTAAAGAAGTGACATCCATATATATATATTTATTTAAGTTTTAAACATCATAATAGTTCTTAGAAAGACTATAAGATAATATAGAATAAATATCAATAATCATTAATTAAATATAAATAAATAATATAAAATTAACAAAATAAATATTTCTGAAAAACTAAAATATGTAGGTTCAGTCGATTGGAACATCACCTCAGTCGACTGATCCAAGACGACTAATCCCATAAAGAAGTACATTAAAATGGAGCGTTGCTTTTGGGTTGAGATTTTATACTCACTTAGTCGACTAAGATTCATGTTTAGTCGACTGAATAAGAGCTTAGTCGATTCGTCACCTACCTCAATCGACTGAGTTATTGAAAGTCATAAATGACATTTATACCTTCCACTCTTAGATTCTTCTAGGCAACACATTCTTTTTGGCGTTACTCTCTCCTATTATCTCATGCTTCTACAATACAATAATCATACATAGTTATACCAATAAAGAACAATTCCCATATATGAAGCTGTGATCACTATAGTTCTAATGCGTAATTTGATCGTTGACTTATTATCACTAAATCAATTCAAACATAGTTGTGAGTAGGAGAACTCACCTTGAATTGAAGATAACTCTAGGTTTATACTCCTTCCTTAATCCTTTCTTCTTGCCCTCTCTACAAGAATTCTTCAATCATCTTGTTTGATCGTTTTGTTCTTTCTTGATTAGTTTGGTGTAGAATATTGTTAGGAAGCTTAGATTTGAATGTATGATTTTTTTGGGATTTAATGTGAATTTATTTCAGTTTTTAAAGTGATGGAATTTTGGTGGGAATTTCAAATTTTCATCTCTATAATATGAGAAGGTTGGATTATATTCATAGAGATGGGTGAAATCACTAGAGTTGGAAAACTTTAGAACCCATTCTCATGAAACAGTTTTATTTATTTTTGGTTTTGGGTTCAACTAATTGGGCTTGTATAATTTATTTACATCTATTTTCTTATGTGGTTTACATGAAAATAATATCAACTCATCCCAAGCCTTCATCATTTACATGAAACAATATTGGGTTTGGGCTTGTGTAGTAATGGGCTTTGTTTTACTAAATGAACAAGTTTCTTTCTTTTTCATTTAAAATCATTTCTAAATAAATTTCAAACTCTTCTAACATTATAAAATCCTTTTTATCTTCTATATTAATTTCAATACATTTATTTCAGACATCATCTTCTATAAGATTGTGTTTATCAATTTATTTCAAATGATTAATTCATCACTTCACATTTTAAAATAGTGAAATAATTTATTAATCAATATTCTTTGCAAATTAAATTCTTATCGTTTTAACAAAATATTTTCCATTAAATTTTACAGTCATTTCTTTAATTTCATATAAATTTTATTCAAAACCTACTTACCTAATTAATTATTATTATTTTATTATTAATTTATAGCTTCTCGACAACGAGTTGTTATAGATTCCTCCTTAAGAAAATTAAGTCCTCACAATTCCTACTTAAGGAGAATCTATAGCTAGCTAGAAAGACTCAAGCTCTTTACCCCATTAATTGATAGATAACCAATAAGAAAAGAATTACATACCAGACTCATGTGGATCTATATATAACTTTGGATAAGTCTGTATCTTCTGCTCCTCAGTCTCCTAGGTACTATCTGATGAGTTATCAGACTATTGTATCTTCGCTAATAGGACTTTCTTGCTCCTAAGCTGACAAACTTCTGAGCTTACTATATGAATTGGATGTTGCACAAAAGTCAAGTATGGAGATATTTCAATCTATAGAATGTCTCTAGGTTCAATAATTGTCTCTGTTTCCTTTTAACACTTCCTTGGCTGTGACATGTGAGAAATGTTGTGAATCCCAAGGAAGTTATTAGGCAATTCTACCCAGTATGCCATTTTTCCAATTCGTTTGATTATCGGGTATAGACCCACATAACGAGGTGCCAATTTTCCCGATTTGTTGAACCTCGTCGTCCCTTTTAGTGGAGATATATTCACGTAGACCAAATCTCTAAATGCAAACTCTAATTGCTTCCTTTTAGAATTAGCATAAGATTTCTGTCGATCCTGAGTTTCCTTCATTCTTTACTTGATCTGCTCAATCTTTTCCATTGCTTCTCTAACATAATTGGACCCAAAACAATCTTCTCTCCAGACTCTAACCGGCATGATGGTGATCTACACGGCCTTCCCTACAATCCCTCGAATGGTTCCATGCCAATACTGGATTAGAAGTTGTTATTGTAAGCAAACTCGACAAGATGGAGATGATATTCCTAACTTCCGCCAAAATCACGTACACAGGAATGAAGCAAATCTTCAAGTATGTGATTCATTTGCTCCGTTTTCCCACTTGTTTGCGAATGGTATGCTATACAAAAGTTCAACTTTGGCCCTAGTGCCTCTTGGAAGCTTCTCCAAAAGCAACTAGTAAACAAAGGATCATAGTCGCATACAATAGAGCTAGGAACTCCATGTAGCCTCGCTACCTTTTTCACGTACAGCTTGGCCAAATATGGCATGGTTCGGTTCGACTTTACTAGAACTAAAGGTACCGATTTAGTCAACTAATCCACCATCGCCCATACGATGTCATGTCCACTTCTAGACCATGGCCGTTAAAAAAATCCATCGACGCCTAATCCTATTTCCATTGGGGAATTTCCCATGGTTGCAAAAGACCACTGGGTCTTTGATGTTCCGCCTTTACTAGAAGACATGTCACACATTCCTTCACGAATTTACCAATATCACATTTCATACCTTCCCAGTAGTAGAGTCTTTTCATGTTCATATATATTTTGCTACCACCTAGGTGTATGGTATATCGTAACCTATAATAGTCTTCCAAGACTTCTCTACAAAGATTATTGACATCTGGAACTACTATCCTGTTCCATCTCCATAGGCATTTCTAAGGATAAAGAGAGCAACTAACCAAATCTTTGGCTTCATCTCCTAACTCCAATATATGAATAATGGTTTGCATAGTATTTTTATTCTTCAGTGCTTTTGTGATCCTATCTACCAGAGGTGGTCTCGAAACTAGGCTAGGAATTACTACATCAAAATTAGCAATAGAGTGTCCATCAATCACAAAACTCACATATAGATAGTGTCTCGAGATCCTTCCACTTAGAAATCATCATCGAGACCACAGCTTTGCGTTTATGACTCAATGCATTGGTAGCATGATTTCCTTTTCCAATGTATATTGGATCTCGAAATCTTATGCTGCTAGGAATTCCGGCCATTGCTGTTGTCTTATATTTAGATCTTTCTACATAAACAAATACTTTAATGGTTTGTGATCTGTGTATAGCACAAATCGTTCTCTAAGTAAGTAGTGTTGCCAAATCTTTAATGCGAACACTATAGCTGCAAACTTTAAGTCTTGTGTAGAATATCTAACTTCATTGGTCTTAACCACCTTGATACATATACACGACTCTTCCCCTCTATATCAATGTTGCACCCAAACCTGAGCCACAAGCTAGCATCAGTATAAAATTCCAAATCCAGGTTGCCTTAAGGTACTATCAGCATAGGTGCATTCGTAAGCAGCTCCTTCAACTTCCTATAAGCTTCCTCACACTTGTTCGTCCATATACACTTTACTCCTTTTTTAGTTAGGTTGGTCAATGGTTGTACTATTCTAGAGAAGTCATTGATGAATCGTCGATAATAACTAGCTGATCCCAAGAAACTTCTGATCACTGAAATTGTCTCTCCCCTTTTCAAGTTTTGTATCAATTCAATCTTAGCTGGGTCTACTAAGATAACCTCTTCAGAAACAACATTGCCTAGAAATTTCACTTACCTCTGCTAGAATTAGCATTTGGAAAACATGGCTTCCAATTTATTCTTCCTTTGGGTCTCCAATATTATCTTGACGTGTTTCCAAGCTTCACCTCGGACATAGAGTATACTAAAATATCATCAATGAATATTAGGATGAAATTATCCAAATATTCTCTGAAGAATCTATTCATTAGATCCATGATATAAGCTAGAGCATTCATCAGACCAAATGGCATCACCGACCGTTCGTATGAGCCATATCTAGTTTTGAATGCTGACAGCGGAAGGTTGCCTTCAACGATCCTGAGTTGATGGAATCCAGTAGTTAAATCCAATTGTGAAAAGATCTTCCACTCAACTCAACATATCATCGACCCTAGTGAGTGGATATTTATGGCTGATCGTTAGTTCGTTAAGCTTTCTATAATCAATACACAACCCGAGAGAACCATCTTCCTTCTTTACAAACACTATTGCACCTCCCTTGGGTGAACTTCTCGAACTAATGAAATGATTATGTTCTAGTTTGGTCAGCTGCTTCTTAAGTTCCTCATTCTCCTTTGCTGACATTCTAGCCAGAGGTCGACTTGTAGGTTGAGCTCCAAATACTAGGTCTATTTATAACTCTATAGCTCATTTAGGGCGTAAATCTCTAATCTGCGCATAAATATTAGGGTATTCCTTGACCACTTTAATCCGAGCGATATCATCTTCATCTCGAGCTTTAAATAGCAAACAGGGATCCTACTGAATCTTTACTAAGACTTCCAAGAGTTATACTAATTCTTTTTTCCGAATCTGGATGGCTTAGAGTCACAATACTCTTGGGAAATAAAAGACGTGCCTCATGGCGATCCAACCAACACATACTAAGTATAATTCCAAATCCCATGTATTTAAATGTGTGTAAGCCACAATAGAAAGAATAACCACCCGAAAGCAATTCAACGTCCTTACACGACATATTGAGGGTCTCATATCCTCCCACAAGATTTGCAATCCTCATAGATGTAATGATAAACCATATCAAAATTGAATCTATCCACTAGTTCTTTCGATAAGAATGAGTGTGACGCACCTGTATCAAACAGAACCCTAATAGGTATATCTTCAAAACAAAATCATACCTTTAAGGACTGCATGTACCATTCCTTTGCCCTTGGGGATATTCCAACTGTCTACATAACATTGAGATTCCTTTTCTTCTTCTTGGTTGTGGGACAAGTGTGGCTAAGATGCCCCACTGCTCTACAAATCCTACACATGGGTTAGAATGATGCTTTCTTTGGTTTAGAATTTTTTTTTTGCAGATTGTCCTTTTTCTTTGCAATTGTAGCACACAATCACATCTCTGGGTTGAGATTTATTTCCTGCTTCACTCCTTTTTGACTGCTTCTTTAAGAACCTTAGCTTTTTTTCTTGAATAGAAACTTCCTTTTCTTCCTATAGCTAACCTTGTTCTTAGACTCTTCCTCACTAGTTTCTTTGTCCTCTTATTCGAGCCATAATGTAGTATCAACAAACTTTTCAAAGGTGACTTCCAACTGAGGTAGTAAAGCCTTCCTTATAGATTTTAAGCCCATAGACAAATTTCTGATTTTCCTTTAGTTAGGCATTGATAAGTTCAATTCCATACTTAGATAGGGTTTCAAATGTAGAAACATACTCGGTAAGGGACATGTTACGCTGCTTTAGATCTATAAACTTATGAGTTATAGCCGCCTTCTCAGCTTCTAAAAGAAGATTCCTCCCCAATCGACTCTTGAAATCTTCCCAAGTCAGCTCTGACTCATCGGTCTTTGGTACCAAAAGCTAGTACCAGCCCAGAGCTCTATCCTGAAGCTGGCTGGAGGAAACTTGGACATTCTGTTGGTCGGTAATTCACATATGTGTGAAGGCATTCACACATCTTCAGCCAAACTTGCACTCCTATCACTCCCTTTGTGTCATTGAAATTCATTCCTCCAAGTTTATCTTAATCACTGCACAGCCTCACAAAATCAAATCGAGGAGTGGAAGGGTTTGGAGTAGCTGAAGCACTTGACCGTTGGATGCTCCTTACCGGCTCTATGAGTTGTTCAGTAGTTTGTAAACTCCACCAGATCCAGTACCAAAAGACAGACTTGGTTCACCTCGATCTGGGTGCGGTCCAACCATATCTCACGACTGTATAGATGTGAGATACAGGTTAAGAATATTCAAAGATATTAATGTGTAATATATATAACAATCATAAATAACAAATACACACCCAGATGACTACATTTAGTAATCATCGTGTATACCTGGTTAATATATAATTTATCTACCCGATACCCCAAGGGACAAGTCTCCTAAGTCCATCTAGGCCATTGACTCTTGTCTACTTATGGTCTGTATTGTTCTAACCTGCTCTGATACCATTTTGTAACAACCCCACCCTTATACCCATGTTATCCAACAGTATTAACAAGTAATACTATCAGATAATATGGAGGATGAGGCAGTATGGGGTACACACGTGACTACTCTCTTGGACCAATACAGTATATGTCTCACATATTAATAATACTTACCATAGATGTACACGGTCTCGGTACAAAGCAATAAACATATATGCCTCCAGGATGAACTATACATAATCATAGATGATATAAATATCAGAGAACACATAGTCAAAACGTAGAAGATAAAATAAAATATATAAAATACATACAACACATAGTTCAGTGAGCCATAAAATGATAGTCACTAGCCTAATACATCATACATCACTAAATACAATATAATAGATACATCATACTAGCCGCTACAGAAGTCCATATCCAAATCTATCTTCACTAGGTACATGTACCCGAAATCTCTGAGACTGACCCGAGTATTATAAATAACACATGGGTCAAACTATGTTTATGATGATGGCTATCCATAAAATTTCAATGTCAAAAATAAGGCTATGAGTGAAAACATCATAAAAAAGTTGGTGCCACTAGGTTCAATGTTGAAGATCAACAGTGCCGCACTTTCATCACTACGGTGTCATATCCCTTCGAAGACGTATCTCTTCGGTGACGTATCTCACTGCACTTCATATAAAATCGGTCATGTATCTATTCGATGTTGCTCCTCAATCACACTGCACTTCATCACTTCATGATTCATCAGCGTCGCATTACTTCAAGAAGGAAAAAAGGATGACATCTCAGTTGAATAAAGCCAGATGAATCCCACTTTGCTAATCATCAAAGTCGGCGCCCTCTTATAAAGATAAAGTCAACATTCTACGGCGTCATCACTCAAGCGTCACTGCATATCAATAAGGCAAAGGATGATGGCGCTCCTAACCAATATCGCCTCTTATTGACTATAATGGCAGCCTCTTATCGACTTAGAAGGTAGCCTCTCATCAATTTCTAAGATTAGCACCAAAAGAATAGGGTGCCGCACTTCGTCAATAACAAAATGCATACATCGACGTCGTAAGCCATCAATGAGTGTCAATGTGCCTCATATCGCGTCTCATTGATGTTGGACTCAAGTAACATCACTATTCACCCCTGGGCTTCACAGGAAGACCATCACCAATCATCATAAAGACTATCAACATTACATAAAAGAAGCGCCGAATTTCACAGGACCTCATGGATACCATTCTATGCTTGCACCAAGGATCATTAATGTCGAAGGCATTGAAAGCAAGACAATGCCACCTCTTCAGCGAAGAAGCTAATGCTAGGTTGGCACTGTTGTAGCTAAGCTTGCTGAAACTAAGTGTACCAAAGTCATGAAAGGTGGAGTGGAGTTGGGCCACATCTATAAATATAGACCTAGGTGTGCCATTTTGGAGTGTATTTTTCATTCTCTCTCTCTCTTTTCTTAAATCAAAGCCTTGTAACCCTAAATCGAATTGGGGCATATACGAATTATATGAACAAGGACTTGGACATATTCATTGACTTTGACTATGCCCTATTTTGAACATTATTGATATGGACTTGCATATATATGAACTTATCTAGATCAACCTTGACGTGGACTGTTTAGAAACGCCTTGAACTATGACAAGCGTTTATGTGCATAATCATATGAACATGGGATTTCGAACATAAGAATAAATTACATGGCCTATTATCGAGCCTAATTGACTACTATAAAAATTTGTTACTTGTTTTCTATATCTATATTGAAAGTATGACATGGCATAGGCCTTTTTGGAACATCTTCCTTTAAGGCCCATATTGAATTTGACAATTTTAAATGGCCTCTAAGGACCACTAGCATAGTGGTCCAAGAAAATAAATGAATTTTCATATCTTTTTCCTCAAGGGCCTATGGCCATCACAAATATATCCTTTAATGATCCCATCATGTATTAAGTCTCAAGTGATGAATTGGACCATGATAACACCATTATGTTGACATTAATCGAGTTATGCTTAGTCATGTCATCGAATATGTTTGAATCAAAGTTTAATTCATCATAATTGGCTTCATGGATGTTATACCAATTTTTTGCCTAGCATTTTTGGCGCTAGAAGGGGGCCCGAACCTCCAATCCTATTTAATTATTTCCATGAGCTAATGAAGCAAATTGTTGTTTCAAGAAAATGTGATCAAGGCGACTTAATGCTCTAAATGAAGAAGTTACTAAAATAGCAACATTAGAAGAGAATGTAATTCCCAACTTCAACCTGAGAAATGCAGAGTCTGGACAGCTATTAGATCCGGCATGAGCTACTAGCATCAAAGCTAAGTTTAAAAGCCTATAACAACTGCTAGAGATAAAAAGGAATTTTAGAAGGAATACTTGCTCAAAAATCGTCAAAAACTACCAGACCTATAGGAGGAGATGAAGCAAAATCTCCAAGGAGAGACTTGAAAGCTTCTTTGCTTAGAAGTAAAAGCTAAACTTACCTTAACTCCCCAAAAGAGAGGAGGTGACCAACAAAGTAAGGAAAAATATAAAGGAAGATTAGAAGAAAAACCCAAGGAACAATGTGGAAGCTCAACTTCTTAAGTGTACAAAACTGAAAGAAGCAACTAACATAATTACGAATCTTACCTAAAAGACAAGACAAAAAAAATGGCAAAAGATATGTTAATCTCAAGGGAAAAAAAACTATAGATGATAGACTCAATGATAATCATCGAGAAGCTCCCTTCATGGATGAGATGATGACATTAAAAAATTCTCATATTAAGATCCCATCTTTCAGGTATAATGGAACGACCGATTCAGACGGTCACTAATTAGCTTTTGAAAGTCAGATGGACCTATACAATGCATCCAGAGTTGTGCATTGTAGGCTTTTCCCAACTACTTTTTAGGGAGCGACAACTAAACGGTACTGACAATACCGGGATAGGACCATCGATTCTTGGAAATAGTTTTCTTATGAATTCTTAGCAAAGTTCTTTATCTGCAAAGATCCCGCCATCAACTTCACCGTTCTATCAAACAGAGACTAGGAAAGTTGTTAAGTGACTATCTTAAGAGATTCAATACTAAAGCCTTAAAGGCAAAAAATATGATGGAGAGAGATAAGCTGGTGGTTGTACATTCTGGGCTAATTAAGCAAACTCCATTTTGGCAAGAACTCTATATACATGGATGTAAAGATTTGCAAGATTTCCATTTTCAAGAAAATAAAATTATTTGAATGGATGAAATGTATCATGCCCGAAAGAAGGCCCAAGGAATACAGGAAATAGGAAAATTAACAACAACCACAACCATAAGACCCAAGCACCAACCATGTTCCTTTAAACAAGCTCATACCTTACATGTATGCTGCAATAAAGGAAAGAGATGACTTTCTCATTTCTTCCAAAGCTAAAACTAATCTTGAACCAAGAAAGGAGGGAGATTACTGCATTTATCATAAATCGAACGGGCATAAAATAGATGATTGTTGAGTACTGGCAGGCATAATCCAGTGAATGATCTGATCCGAACAACTGAAGGATTTTCTGAGGATAGTCAAAAAGCTGTCAAATCTGAAAAAGGCAACCACAGGCAATCCAGCAACACTGCAAATCTGATAAAGGATGATGTTCGACCAGAGTTCATTCCACCTTTCAACAGAATTGACGTAATCTATGGAGTCCCACACCTAGCTGGAAATAGCAAAGGACCTAGGAGTCATTATGTTAGGGAAGCAAAGGAGGGGTTTTCTCTGTTCAAGAGGAACCACCACTCAAGAATCCAAGATTCCAAATTTGGATGCATAATCTGACCATCACACCACAAGAGCTAAGAGGTGTCCATCACCTGCAGCATTACCCGCTCATGATTACTGTGCAATTTGGACTTTCTGTGTTTACCAAAATTTTGGTGGATACCGAAAGTGCTGTCAATGTAATTTTCAAGCATGCATTTGATCAAATGTGGATTCCAAAAGAAAATTTTGAACCAAGATTTAAGCCCATTTTCGGGTTCAGTAATAAAGGGTCAACTCCTGTTGAACAAATAAAGCTTCTCATGCAAATGGGAGTTCCAATGCACTCTCGGACCTCTGAAACTCTCTTTATCATCATGGATTAACCATCATATTAAAATGTCTTTTTTGAAAGACCAGCTTTGGACAAAGTTGATGGCTTTTTCACCCTGAAGATATCTAATGGTGAAATTCTTGACTAAAAGCGGGTGGGGAACAATAAGAGAGGAACAATTCAGTGCTCACGAGATGTACTTTGCAACTATTGAACAATATGAATGGGATTACCATTCTTGTTATGATTCAAAGAAAAATAAATTAATCTGAAATGATACAAAAAGCCTTTGGATGGTAATTCTTCAAAATCGTCGACCAGATCGAAAATAGAGCCTATTAAGAAGCCAAAAAATGTATTAAGAAAATTTAACTTCTCAAGAGGAAAAAGAAAAGGAAGGATGCAAATTTGGGGGAGGAGGAAATAGAAGATGAGGAAATTGTCACTGAACTAGACTATAACAACCCGTACCTTAATGGGCCAAAATTTCAAAAAAAAATCGAAACTCAAGTCCAATCAAAGCACAGATGGTTGGATTTGGTACCTGCAAATAAGTATGAGCATCATCAGAGATTGATAGAAATCTAAACTCACAGCGAAAAAAATAGTAGGATAAGAATACCGAATATGTCACTACCTTGGAATTAATGGTATTCCTTGGATAGCAGATTGTCACATCAACATCGAGAATGAGAGAAAAGAAGACTTCTCCAATAGCTAAACACATCCAGCTTCATTGACATGTTCCTCTAAATCTATCCTGTGGGTTGTAATGAGGAAGGGGTCAGAACAACGTTCTAGTGCCTGAAAAATCTATAAACTGTCCATAACAAAAATTTATATCGATTGGTCTCCATTTAATTATTATGTCAATTAAGGTTAGAAATTCTAATCTAATCTTGCATTGCACACATGGTTACTTACCTACCCTTTCTCAAGGTACAAAATACCGACGAAGTCTTATCAACCACCCAATACTTCCATACCCATTTGCCACTTAATACTTCTAAATATGAAGCGGGCTTCTACTATCACCACGTAATAATTTAAAAAAGAGAGAAATAGGCAGACTCTCCCATTTAAGAGCTCAATTGATGTAGATTCCATCATTTAAGACCTATTCCCAAGGTGGACTTCTAGTGTCATCATTATTGGTCTAATGGTCCTAGCTACAAAGACCTTTGACCACTAAATATGGTCTTATAATTTATAATAGTTATATTACTAGTGCAACTATCGTTATTAAAGCCTTACGAGAGACTGTACCAAAGCCATTTAATACCTCATTAACAAGGATTAGGTAGGCCTCAGACCATTTAACACCAATTTATAGGTATGCCTTTGTCATTTTATACCTAACCCCAAGACAGACTCCTCAATGGTACTATCTAGCTGATATTACTTGTAAATCTTATAGGGATACTTAATACTTATTTCATAGGAAAGAAGAAACTACTACAGGAAATACCTTAAACCTGAGGAAAACCCTTTCCCGAGATATCCATCATTACTCTTAATTATAAATATGGAATCTCATTAGGTTACTCCTTTCGATAGGCAGGCGTGCTATACAATAACCACTTAATACCTCAACAATGAAGTAAACCATTTTCCAGAGATATCCTTATTTATTTGGAACCTCACTAGGTTACTTAATACTTTTTTTAAGAGACAGGCGGACCCTACAGTCGTTTAATACCTCAAACCTAAAGCAAACCCCTATGGAGATATCTGTCACCGCTCCTAATTTACAATTTGGACCATTTAATACTATTCAGTTAAGAAAGCTGGTCCAAACTCTCATGCCGTCATGGGTCTTAGGATTAGTGATATCTCACATCAATAATAAGTGCACCCAACTACTGATAGCCTCAAAGTGAAGAGTAGTCTTTTTGTTGAGTGACTCTACCGACCTCGGATAACTAAACTACTAAGTCCAATTAACCATTCTAAGTCTTTACTTATATTATCTTAGGTAGACATTAGACTAAGCTTACTAATTCCCATTTTATTTAAGGTAATAAAATTTCGCTTAAATACTTATCAACCCATAAATCCCCTTTTAATTCTCATAAACGTCAATTTATCCATAAAATATTAATAGAAACTTCCTAAGACATTTATATATGATTACTGATTTCAAATTAGTAACCATTTTATATCTATTCCATTTTTATCGGTCCCATTAATCCACTTGTCCCTATTGATTGTAGCTACTAAATTCATTTCCATTAATTGCTCATTAATTGGAGTTACATTCTTTAATTCACATACTAACCATTTGTAATCCCTAATCTAATCCTATCATTATTTCTCATTAGTAGCCCACTAATTTGGGGTTACAATCTTTTATTTCCAATTAATTATTGGCAATTCCTAATTCTACATATTCACTTCTCTAAATATAATAATAACTGATGAACATTTCCCATAAATAACTCAAGAATAAATATTGTTCTTATTTATTAATGCAATAAATAAGTATAAACTACATAGTAAGACCATCTATTCTTATCTAAATATATTCTAATCATAAATATTTAACTAGAATTGCATTCCATATTAATTTGCTAGAATTAGATTCCTTTGGAAGATTTTCTGCTATGATTTCCATAAATTAAAAAGATTGACTTCGTTTGAAATTACAAGGAATGGATTTTTTTGGAATAAACAGTGTAAACTACGGAGAATAAATCTATACTTTACACATCTCTTTCCTTTTTTGTTTATGGGTGTTCCTTGTTAAAACGTCGCCCTTTTGAATCAAAAGTGGAAAAAGGTAAACAAATTTATAAAAATAAAATGGATGCTCTTCCCACAAATTAAACAATGGAAAACCTACAACTTAGCAAAATTAAGCAATAATCCAAAAATCCTATTTTACACCCAAGTACAGATCTGGAATAAAAATATACAACATTCAAATTCTAAAATCTTTGGGACTGATTTCCAGTTCTAGATGTGAAAATATTTCAAATTAGATCTAAAACAAGAATATATAGGCAATAGTTTTCTACACTAATTTAAGCCTACAATGCATAAATAAAATTGATTTAGGCATAAAAATCAAACGTATGCCAACATAATAGATTTAAAATCATAAACAATATATAAAATTTCTTACTCGCCTTTTAAAAGTGATCAAAATCTCCAGATCTGAAGTAGAACCTTAAATTCATCTCTAAATCCTTTTTAATCAAAGAAATATGTATAAAAGAGTATATACATACATTAGAATTACAGATCTAAGAAGAGATTTGGGATTGAAGTGAAATATAAATATATAATTACAAATATATATATATATATATATAGACTCATTATCGCGTAGTGTTGATTCACACTACTTCTTCTCTTATTTGACTTCTATTCTTCTCCAGTTTGTATATATACAAATATAAATATTTATTTTATAACTTAGAAAATTATGGAGAAGAGAAAATGTCAGAGCTTCCCTGCTGCTTTAAGAAAAAATACGCGAAGAGAAAGATGGTTAGGCTTGAATTTATAAATGCTAGAATTAACCACAACCGTTCAATTTAAAATATTAAACCCGGGCTATTGCAGCCTAGGATTATTACTGTTGGCCTCAAAATTGGCCACCAACACACAATTGTATGAAAGCACCAATATCAAATCCAATCATAGAAATATGAAGAGAAATAAATGAAGAACAAAATTAAAACAATTAGAAAGCAAGTAAATAAAGACAAAATTTATAGTGGTTCGGCTAACTCCGGCCTATATAGTTTTCTACTCCCAAATAATACTTTTTACGATACTGAAGATTGTTTATAGTTACAATCCGAAATCCCATAATAAAATTGACATAGTGTAGCCTAGGTTGAAGATAAAGAGAAGCAGAAAAAAATCCCTTTTCTGACGTAATGCCTGTTGTATTTATAGAGGAAGACGTACATAGATCAGGCTGAAATTTTGACAGAAGGTTTGAGAAACCAAGACGAGGGCACCCAAAAATTTCCTAGCCCATTGGGTTCCACAATAAGGATGGATATCGATCCCTATTTTTGTGTCCAGATGGGGTGCGATCCCTCTGGGGGTTCCTCATGATGTTAGCTACCGCCCTCTGGTGAGATATTGCATTTTTCGTGAAGTAGTGTTGTTTAAATCCTAATTTCTACCGATCCCTATGGAGGGATAGGTACCGATCCCTTCCATCTCTTCCAAATGCCATGCAATCCCTAGGGGAGCTTCTCTATATAGTGTTATGCATAGCCTCCAAGTTTCATGCCAATTGGATTAGTAGAACTCGAGTTGTCGCTTGATCTTTGAGTCAATCACAACTTAGTGATCCCTCTCGAGGGGTGTATACTGATTCCTCCAAATTTGTCCACTTCATATGCGATCCCTAGGGTAGGTTCCATAGGGTCCATATACCTTGCTCTCCAAATTTGATATGCTTTGGACTTATATATCTAGAGATATTGATTGTTTACTGCAAGAATGCTCTTGTATTTCAATGTATGCCAATCCCTCCTTCATGAATATGCCGATCCCTCCTTCATGATATATGCCGATCCCTCTCAATGAGCCAATCCATGCCAATCCCTTCCATCCATTGAGCCATATTCCATACTTCGAGCATCCTACATTGTACATCTATCAAGTCCTTTCAATCCTGACTTTATATGATCATTTGTACTTGACTTCTGGGTCCCACAAACATCACTCTGGACTCATCGGCCTCGTTAATCGTGAAGTTTGTTGGGTTAAATCTGCCTGTATACTGCCTTGGAAAAAGGTGGGTTAACACTTTGTCCCCCAAAACATGCCTTGCGATAGGAAGGTGTGTTTTGTATTACCGTAAATTCAAAATCCAAAATCTGAAATCCATCATCCATTGATAGCCGTATTTTCCAATCCATAATCTAATCCGTTGCCAATCCAAATCCATGTTCTCTCCGGATTGTTAGTGGAATCCATGACTATTCCGAGTCGATATCCAACTCCGAATACATTCCAAATCCTTAGCCGAATCCATATCTATCCAAAGCCAATAGCCAAATCCATGATCTTACCGGATCATTTGCCAAATCCAAAGCCTCGATCTCACCGGATCCTTGCCGAAAACAATCCACATTCGACAACTTGAGTTGGTCGATCCATCGCGTTCGAGAAAAACGACCTAACGCTTGTCAGGCATAGTCCATACCTGATGACCTTGATCTCTCTGGATCCTTGTTGTGCACAGTCCAGACTCTATGACTTGAGTAGGCCGATCCATCGCGTTCAAGCAAAGTGACCTACCCATTGCCAGGTATAGTCCATACCTGACGACCTTGATCTTTCCTAATCCTTGCCGAGCACAATCCATACTCGATGACCTGAGTATGCCGATCCATCACGTTCGGGCGAAGCAACCTACCCCATGCCAGGCATAGTCCATACCCGACGACTTGATCTCTCCGGATCCTTGCCGAGCATAATCTATACTCGACGACCTGAGTAGGCTTATCCATCGCGTTCGAGTGAAGCAACCTACCCCCGCCAAGCACAGTCCATACCTGATGACCTGTGTTATCTATTACATTGATCCAAATTTAAACATTCCTAAGTCCATTTGCCAAAATATAAAATAAGAGTCCATACAACCAATAAACCAGAGTTCGAAGCAAACAAGAAGAAGAAAAAAAATTCATAAACCCGAGCACAATGGTTTATCATCATCTCAGAGCATGCCTAGGGACCGTCTTCGATCATGTACATGTGTAAGTGACTTAGCCGTCCTAATGCAGAGTTTATTACTTATTCCATGCCATCCCGATCAATTGATTACAAATTGATGACGATGCCTTGATCCAGTGCCATTTTCATTCGAGGTGGACAGTGGTTGCCCCTATTCCATGGCCGCAGCCTGAGTCCTTACGTATTGTTGTAACTGACCATTAGTCACGTGTTCCTCAATGATATCCTTTAAATGCCTGCAGTCATTTGTATTATGCCCATCCAACTCATGGAATAGGCAACACAACGCTTTCCTAATGTTCGTTCGCACTCGGAGGGTTCCCTCCTTGCTGACCTTCGATATGGAAGGCGTCCTCCAGTATCCAGATATATCCATTCTAGGGTTTTATTCAATTCCAAGTGAGAAGAGAAATTGGGTTCTCCCCTCTGCCACTGCGATCCATCGAAGCTATTATCCATGCTCGTTTTCCCTTGTCCTTTCCTAAGCTCTCACCGGGCAGTTCTCCACCCTGTATCATATTAACTTCCATTGCCTCTCTATCAGTTTTTGCATCTTCTTATCATAGAAACCTTTCTGCTTCATAGTAGAATTTTCTGAGATCCATTGGTGGATCCCGTATCAGTGATATCTTAAAATTTGAATTATTCACAACTCTTGACACCGCCGCCATCAAAACCATCGATGGATTTGGTCGATCCACCGAAACAACTGCCGCATTGAACCTGGTTAAGAAATTCTTGAGTGATTCTCCTGCCCACTGCTTTATTGATGTCAATGTCATTATATTCTTAGGTCTCGTAATGTGAACCCGAAACTGCTTCATAAACCTTTCGACCAATTCCATCCATGTGCTAATAGAACTGCTCTCCAACTGTCTGAACCATAATGCAGCTACATCTGTTAAGTACAGGGGAAAGCATCGTGCCAGAACTTCTTTCGAAGCCTCCTGTACTTCTATGTGCCGTGTATACCTCATCATATGCATGGTCTCCTCATTGTCTCCTGCATAGCGTCCATCATTGTCTCCATTTCATCTTTGGTGATGTAGATAGATGTTTGATTAGCTCCAGCTCCTAAGGAAGCCTCGTGACTCCCTTCATGATGGCTCATATCTGCTACTTTTTTCCTTGTTGATTGTCTCACCATTGCTCCAAATCCAAGCTCTCTAGTTGATTACAAATCTGAACTCTGAATCCGTGGGGGCTAGCCTTCTCAGTGAAAGCGCCAAAATGTTGGCGTCAAAATTGGCAACCAACACCCAGTTGAATGAAAGTACCAACAACCAATCCAATCACGGAAATTTGAAGAGAAATAAATAAAGAACAAAATTAAAACAATCAGAAAGCAAGTAAATAGAGACAAGATTTATAGTGGTTCGGCTAACTTTGGCCTACGTCCACTCCCAAATAATCCTTTTTATTATATTGAAGATCATAATCCTTTTTATTATATTAAAGATCATTTATAGTTATAATCTAAAATCCCAGAATAAAATGGATAGAGTGTAGCCTAGGTTGAAGATAAAGAGATGCAGAAAAAAGATCTCTTTTCTGACACTATGCTTGTTGTATTAATAGAGGAAGACGTACACAGATCGGGTTGAAATTTTGACAGAAGGGTCAGGAGACCAAGCCGAGGCCACCCAAAAATATCCAGGACCATTGGGGCCACAATAGGGGTCGGTACTGATCCCTATTTTGGTGTCCAAATAAGGTTCGATCTCTCGGGGGTTCCCCATGATGTTAGCTACTTACCCTCTAAATTTCGTGCCATTTCGACTTACGGTTTGTGAGATATCAAGATTTTCATGAAGTGTTGTTGTTTAAATCCTGATTTCTTTCGATCCCTATGAAGGGATAGGTACCGATCCCTCCAATCTCTTCCAAATGCCATGAGAACCCTAGGGGAGCTTCTCCATGTTGTATTATGCTTAGCCTCTAAGTTTCATGCTAATTGTATTAGTAGAACTCGAGTTGTCGCTTGATCTTTAAGTAAATCATGACTTGGATGATAACTTCTGCCGATCCCTCCAACTTTGTCCACTTGATATGCGATCCCTAGGGTAGGTTCCATAGGGTCCATATACCTTTCTCTCCAAATTTGATATGATTTAGACTTATGGATCTCGAGATATTGATTGTTTTCTACAAGAATGCTCTTGTATTTCAATGTATGTCGATCCCTCCTTCATGAAGTATGCCGATCCTCCTTCATGAAGCATGCCGATCCCTCCTTCATGAAGTATGCCGACCCCTCCTTCATGAATTTTCCGATTCCTCCTTCATAAAGTACGTCGATCCCTCTCAATGAGCCAATCCATGCCGATCCATTCCATCCATTGAGCCATATTCCATACTTTGAGCATCCTATATTGTACATACTTTAAGTCCATTCAATCCTGACTTTATATGATCATTTGTACTTGACTTCTGGGTCCCATAAACATTACTCTAGACTCATCGGCCTCGATAATCGCGAAGTATATTGGGTTAAATCCGCCTGTATACTACCTTGGCAAAAGGTGGGTTAACAATTGCAGCTGCCAGGTTGCCACCGGTCGATCGCTTACGGGTCATCGGTCGAGCGATGGGAGTCGACCGGCCCCAATAATGAGTCGGCCTATAAGCTTGGATAATTAATTTAAAAACTGTTAATTTTCCTACTCTAATTATTTCCTTACCAAATTCATTTTTCATCCGTAACTTCTTCATTTGGACTCCGATCGCAAAACCCCAAATATGAAAGTTGCTCGGAATTTTACCACAAGCGCAATGGTTCAAGTTTCATAGTCAAATTCCATCGTTTGCACAAATTCCTTTTTTGGAGCCTAAGTAATTAACTAACTAAATAATTAAATAACTAACGCCAAATTACGGGGTGTTACATTGTTCCCCCCTGAAAAGAATTTCATCCCCAAAATTTCACCAATGACTAAGTCATGGTTTGGATTCTTATTATACTAAACTGCACAACCAAACATGCAAAAGTGCATAGTGTATCACCGTATCACCACATAGAAAATATGTATGTAGAATAATTCTAAATTGGATCCTCCTATATGAATGCATTTCCTTGAAACCACTTTTGAAAAATATGACGCAGACAACCTATATATATATATATATACACACACGACAGTTCTTTATGTATGCAGCTTTTGAAAAATAATTCAACCAAAGCCTCGTACTCCTATATTAAAAGTATGAAGCAACCAATTTCGCATCAACCTCCTACCATCCAATAATCTAACGCATCAAAAAATTGCTTCCTCGACTTTACTCCTATGCCAGAAAAAGGAATCAAGTTGAAGGATTTATCATTCTTACCACCATAAAAATTTCCCATTCCCATAGTACAGTGGAATTTTCCCCGCCGCCTCGTTCTTCTAAATTTTCTATGTACAAAATGCATAAGAAGGCTTATTTCAAGCTCACATAAATGAGTTTAAAAATAGACTCACGCGCATCGTCGATAATTTATGGAAATAGAAATTCCAAGGCCAAAACAGCTTTTCCATTGTTATCGCTTGCATTTATCGCATCGTTGATCCTAATGCACCACTAAATCCGTAGATTCCAACTTTATTTGCCTTCCCTATGCTTAACATATGGTGTTCAAAATCAAATATTTCACAAAAAAACTTTCTCACATTTTAAATTTGTACGTCCTTTGGAAAATAAAATCCCAAAATATTTAGACTTGCATTTACTCTTGAAATCAAATTTTTGGATGAAAATTTATAAAAATAATTTAAGAGCCAAAAATAACTAAAACACAAAACTTATTTTTTCTTTTTTTCAAATGAGGAACTTCTCAAATCAAGGGGAAACTTTTCAAAATATTTTCCATGATAAATCAAGCCATAATTTAGCATAATCGAAAGTTGGTTATGTGCTAAACACATAAACAAAATTCTAAAATTCTATAACTAACCTTTATCCATAATGCTTGACATTTTATCTAAAATGTCACCATGCCCAATTACCCAAAAAAATTAGCTTTTAAGGAACATGAGAAATGACCCGTGATACCAAAACAACTTTATCATGTCCTTCCCTAAAATTTCCAACTATTCTAAACTTCCAGTCTGATATTGCAATATTGTTGGTTAAGTGTCTTTTATGATATTTCCATATTTACACTTCTTCTTCACTATGCATATATACGGGCGGTTTGCGTGTCCAAAACTAATAATGCAGTAAATAAATAGGAATTCATAATACCGTGCTTGTCTTTTACAAGAGACAAATAACTGTTACAATCCAAACAACCTAAATGAAAAGAACAAATGCTGGAAGGGAAAAGACAACAACATCATTAATCCTAAAATACTGCTGACAAAATACGAGATGTCTTGCTATATGGCTGGAGTTCGATCCATTGCTGTGACCCCTGAATGATCATAGCATGGCAACTATACACCTAATCTCGTATCGTTGGCCCTACTAGTGTTGCTGATGGCTTTGGAATTGCCATCTTCCTAAGGACGAATCTAATGATGGCAGAAGAAATCTTCTATTAAGCTACCTTTCCGTGGAGGTTTACCCATATTACCTAAAGACGAGAGTGGATAGGTGAAAATACGAAAAGTGACTCTATGGAGTTCTAATCCTTGATCAACAAATTGCATCATAAGGGTGCGGGTCCAATTAACGGTGATGCCACCAATACTAGCATATATGGTCTTCTGCGCCATGGGATAAATACAAACATAACTTCCTGTCTTAGGGATGATGTTATGCTGAATGATGCGCACATCTTGTCGAGCAATCAAAATTAAATTATCCATTTTTCAAACACCGACATCCTGGAAAAAGATCTGCTGTAAAATCTTTGAGTCGATCACTTCAAAATCATCCAAGTCCTTGTCCTTCATGGAGTGCTTTAAAATCTAAGCGAGATCATCATTAATCAGCTCAATCAAGACATCCTTCAACTCCGAATGAATCAAACTATTGCCCATATCGAAATTCTACACCAACAGGACATCAAAAGGGCAGATGCAACATGGGTAACATTCACATTCAAAGGTCCCAAAGCATAGGATCAATGCAAATCCTACCGCGACAAATAGCCCTTCCAGCCCAAAAGCAGCGAAACCTTATGCTCAATCCGGTCCAACCAAGTGGCCTCTTGAGAGTTGAGACCATAATGGTGTGAGGAAAAACTAGCAATGCAGGAAGGTGTCTTGGGCTAAGAAGTTGTCAGAGGGAGGAAATAGGGTTTAGATCTAGAGTGGTGGTGGGGCGAGATCTAACGTGCAAAACCAGCACAAGGGGGAGGCAAGACTGCTGCTCCTAGAGAAAATCAGCGTTGCCTAAGGGAGAAACGGAAGAGAGAGGCTGATAATTGGAGGAGGAGGAGGATGGAAATTGGTTTCAGCTTGTTGTGGAATGAGGAATGAATGAAGGCAACTTGGGAAATTCGGACATGACTTTTATAGTCCTATTTTAGGTTCAAGTTGTGCCAAAACTTGTTATTAGGTAGACCACTTCAGGTTTATCGCTAGGTGGTCAACCGCTAGACGGGCTTTGGGCATTAATTGAACCTAGACCCAATTATGGTCGGATTAAATAATAATAATCATTATGCACTGTCTCCTTCGATTCGACACGATCTGAAAAATTCATGTCCTCATCACGGCGGTGTCAAAGCCTACCACCTAGTCCTGAACCATGCTCCAGCAATTCATAGTAGTTCCAACAAAACTACTGCGACTAATGTGATAACCCTGATTTTTGTGAGTAATTTCATGATTTAATTTAGTTTGTATTTGTTTGAAATTGCACTGAAAAGGTAAAGATAGGAAACTGATTTGCAGATATATGGTCTAAAACATGTACATGTGCACAAGATAGTGCACAAACATGCACACATTTTTCTGTGTAATAAAAATTAAGCAGAAATCAATAAATAAATTAAAATAACTAATTTAGAAATACATATGCATGAAGATAGGATTTTATCTTTAAATAAAATCTGGCACAAAGAAAATGTGTATATAGGCAGAAATAGTAAGAAAGAAAAAAAAGACTTAGGCAAAAAAATAAGCATACAAATGTTATACATGTACGCAGTCAAATATGGCAGATAGGAAACAAAGCTTGCATGGAAATGGAATGAACCATTAAATATACACTTTATCCATTTCCGGAAATTCTTTTGCTTAGGGAAATAAGAAGTCATGCATATAACATGACCCGGGGAAAGATTAAAAGAATGAGGCTTATTTCTGAAAATGAAGACAAGGACCACATACCCTCTTATTTTCTTGAATCAAATAAGAGGCAGGCTATGTTTTGTATGGGGTAGAACTGACATTGGGTAAATTCCATAAACCCTAGTAACAACCAGGATTTATATAAAGAGGCTTGGGGAAGTGAGATCATACCCATTTGCTCCTCACCACTTAAAGAAAAAATAATATAAGACATAAACCAGAGAAAAATAGAAGAAGGCAGAAGACTAAAAGGGGTTCATAAAGCTTAGGAAGAAGAAGGATTAAGGTGAGTAACCTCACTGAAAACTTTGGCATTAAGTCCTGAATATTGAGGCAGCCTATTTGAACTAATAATTCATTTTGCAAGTTATGTCCATTTTATGAATTGATGACTTTGGTTTGTTAATGATCTGTTTAAGTATAAAACCCCCCACTATGATTTACCCAAAAAATAAGAGTCATGGATTCATGTTTTAAGTGTTTATCTGTGATATGGGTTAACTTTGAGATGGAGTGATTTCTTTTTATAAGTTTTCTTCATAAAGTTATTTATAAAATCCCAGGATTCATGTGGTAGATATATGGTCTAGAAATGAAAAAGAAATATGAGGCTGCAACATTGTGTTGTTGCTTATGTCTCATGTTAACTGAAATAAAGGAAAATGTAGAAGTGCAATGTTATACATGTGCTGAGCTTCTATGTTTTATGAACTCCCCAAGTCAAAATATACTTATGGTTTAGCCAGATTTGCAAATTAATAAGGATCTGATTGAACCAGAGGTAAGAGGAGATAACTAGTAAACTATTTATGGCCATATGTTTATAACTTGATCCACTAAAACCCATAGGCAAAATAAGGTGCTAAGAAATCACATCTGTTTTTCATGATTAAATGTTGCTTCTGAGAATATAACTTAGAAAACTCTAGATGAATACCTGTTGGTTGAATTGTTTATTTTTCTCTGATTGAAAAGTGAGATGCAGAATGGATTAGCACAGTTATGAAAAAGGAAATAACACTTAGTAATTTAACTAAGGACTTAGGATATTAGGGCTACAAAATATAGCTTGGCAAGGGGAACATTGCAAGCTCACATATGGTATGTTTATACCTAGGGGCCTGAGTGTGCTAGGTTAACAGAGAGATGTCCCAGGCAGTGTGTGTTTAAAAAAGAGAAAGTAGCTAAAGACCCTATTATATTTGATAGTGAACTTTAGAAATAGGTTCAGGAGAGGCTTGGGCAAAATCCCTGATGGCCAGTAAAATTTGTAAAAAGGGGCTTAATGACTGAATTGATGATTGCATTGGTTGGTTCATGATGTTTTATTGTTGAATCTTATGGTTGTTTTCTATGAACTAAATCACTGTGATATATATAATTTGTTTAGTACTGACATGAATGCACATGCCACACAGTAAACATGCACAATGATGATACTGAGTTCCTTAATTCATTCAAAGTATTTGAGTATAAATAAAAAGTCATATAAAACCATGTTTTCAGGTAGATTACTCATACCAGACATTAGTCTGACCCTTTTGTGTTTATGCACCATTGGGTGTCTCATGTTTATGTGAGGCAGTTCATGGTGATTGCGCAGGTAAATAGGAATTTTGTTGATCAGGCTTTGGATGAGTTAACTGCTTAAGGAATTGGATGCTATTTTTAAAGACTTTGCTGAAGTTAAATTGGATATTTTGTTTAAGTTGCTTAGAAAAACCAATGTATTGTTATTTACTATTTTGTAAGTGTTGAACTTATATGTACCAGCCGAAACTTGTAAGTTTTATTTTGGAAATGTTTCACTAAGTAATGAAGTCTCCTAAGCTTTCTTATTAATTAATTTAGGATGATAGGAAACCTGAGATTGTAGGGATTTATAAACTAAATGAATGACTAGGTACTGGGCATGAGAAATCCATGTTTAAGTTAAAAAAATATAGCAGAAAGGTTTTTGATCATGCCTTGAAAAGATAGAACAAAATAACATGTATTTTTGTTGAGAAACAGTTCAAATTAAATATGGCTAACATAACCATTTTATTGAGTCTGGGTTAAGCTAGCACTAAAGAGTTTTGAGTCAAGTTTTTAGCTCTGTTTTATAACTCAAGTATAGGGTAGACTCAGACATTTTGTTAACAAGAAGGAAAATATAAAGCACCTGAATTTCCCACAGACACACATGCACAGAAACATGCACACACACATGCACAAGCAAAGGCACAGTTTATATAGTAATAAAATTATGGAAATTTATGTAAAATGATAAGTCTTGAGACATAAAATCAATAGTCATGCATTAACCCAAGTGTACTTTGAAAATCTAGTTTTAGAAACACTATTGCTATGTAGAGGGTATTTCCTTTAAGAAATACTCAAACAGATTTCTACTTTCAAATCTCTGTACTCTGATTCAAGTAGAAAATGACTTATATATCCTCATATATATAAGTTTAAGATAATTTAAGCAAACCAATATTCTTATTGTCAAAAAGATCCTGGATAGAAGAAAATTGGAATTAAATATTTTCTTGATTAAATGGCCACTGTTTAAAAAAAAAATTAAGTGGGTCATTTCATTTGGTATCAGAGCTATGTTGTTAAATAACATAGCAAAACTTTGTATGAACTTGTTTGCATTGGATGTATGAAAGTGTTGACTGCTTTGGATGCTTTGTTTGTTAATGTTTACACTATTAACATCTATTATGGCAGAATAGTGATAGATTAAAATAAATTAATCTATAGAGTATTAGGCAAAACAGACTAACCTAAGTGTTATATCCGTAGAGTTATGGTAGGACCCAGACATCAAAATGTAGGAACAAGTGAACCACCCATGGTGAATGTACAAGAATTAATGAGAGCCATAAGGGATGGAGTAGGCAACAGGCAGGAAAATCCACATGAGGAGCTTTCCAAACTACTCAAGACTTTTACCAATCTTGGAGGCAAAACATTTGATGGCACAGAAGGAGTTATGGGAGTTCAAAATTGGCTCAGAATTTTGGAAAGAATCTTTGCAGACAAGCAAGTTGAAGACCAAAGGAAAAGGCAGATTGCATCCAGGCAATTGAGAGGAGCAGCTTTGGATTGGTGGGAGGTTATCATAGCTGGAAGACCTGAAGGAGAAGTGACATGGGATCAATTTAAAACAATGTTGGAAGGCAGATTTGTCCCTGCATCAGCCAAGGAATCTTTGCTAGAGGAATTTATCAAATTAAGGCAAAGAACTATGAGTGTCACTGAGTACACTCAGAAGTTTGAATCATTGGCAAAGTATGGTGCAGTACTCATCACCATTGAGGAGGCTAAGAATGGCAGGTATATTCAAGGGCTGAACCCTAGCCTTAGTAGAGCCATGCTACCATACAAGGACAAGACTTTTGATCAAGTTTTGGATTTGACTTTGAGCATTGAACAACATGATAAAACTAGAGAGAATTTCAGGGCATTCAGGAATAATCAAAACAAGAAGGGAAAGGGTAAATTTCACCCTTATGATAAGAAGAAAACAGACATAGCTTCCACCAAGAAACCAGAAGAAGTCAGGGCTACTGAAGTTAAGAAGAAGATCACTTGTTATAACTATGGCCAAGAGGGGCATATGAAGAATAGATGCACAAATGTTAGGCCTGCATCCTTCAATTGTCACCATTGTGGGAAGGAAGGTCACATAAAGAGGAATTGTCCAGATTTTAACAATTAAAATTAAGGGCTTTGGAAGGAAAAGGCAAGGCAATTGAGGGATCAAGTATTGGAAAGCATGATCAAGTTGAAGGTACTTTGCTTATTCACTCAATACCTTTTGCAGTAGTGTATGACACTGGGGCTACACACTCATTGATCTCCCATGATATTGTACAACAATTAAAATTGAATTGTATGATTGCTGATAAACCACTGTTAATTAGAAGCCCTATAGGTAGTTCATGTGTTCTGGGTATGATATGTTTGCAACTAGGATTAAATATAGGAGGACATGTATTTGAGTCAGACCTATATGTGTTGCAATATCCGGGCATAGGGATTACTTTAGGAGTTGATTGGTTGAGTAGATATAAGGCTATCATAAATATGGAGACATCAACCATATCATTGAAAGTTTCTGATGGACAAAGAATAGTTGTTCTTTATGAGGCAAACAAGAATAGAAGTATAGCCAACCTTTCTACATTGTCAAATGAAAAACCCATGCCTGCATTAGAAGAAATCCCCATAGTAAATCAATATGTTGATTTGTTTGGTGAAGTTAGGGGAATTCCAAACCACAGACCAGTTGAGTTTTCAATCAAAATAATTCCAGGAGCTAGACCAGTAGTTAAAAGACCAACTAGAATGGGGCCTAAGGAGTTGATGGAGCTGAAAAAGCAATTGGTTGAGCTAGAAGAAAAAGGTTTTATTAGACCCAGTAGCTCATCATGGGGAGCACCAGTAGTCTTTGTTAAGAAACAAGATGGATCCCTTAGGTTATGTATTGACTATAGGGAATTAAATAAAGTCACGGTAAAAAATAAATACCCCTTACCAAGGATTGATGATCTCTTTGATCAATTGAGTGGTGCAAAAATATTTTCTAGGCTTGATTTAGCTTCAGGCTTTCATCAGATGAAAGTAGAAGAGGAAAGTATTAAGTATACAGCCTTTAACACCAGATATGGACTTTATGAATTTTTAGTAATGCCATTTGGCTTGACAAATGCTCCTTCCTATTTTGTTGATTTGATGAATAGGATTTTTAGAGAATACTTGGATAAGTTTGTATTGATATTTATTGACGATATAATAATTTATTATATGTCAGTTAGAGAGCATGAAAACCATTTGCATATGGTATTTGAGAAATTGAGACAGGAAGACTTAAAAGCCAAATTTTCAAAATGCACTTTTTGGCAAAATGAAGTGTACTTTCTAGGCCATATTATATCAGAAAAGGAATAGCTGTGGATTCCAATAAAGTCATTGCAGTGCAAGCTTGGAAAAGGCCTACAAATGTCACTGAAGTCAGATCATTCATGGGAATGGCTGGTTACTATAGAAGATTCATAAAAGATTTTGCAAAAATCTCAATTCCATTAACCAGATTGACTAGGAAAAATCAAGTGTTTACTTGGACTGAAGAGTGTGAGAAAGCCTTTGGAAAATTAAAGGAAGCACTAGTACAAGCTCCAATTATTAAAGTGCCTGAAGGAAATGAAAACTTGGTGGTGTATACTGATGCAAGTGGACAAGGCCTTGGGGCAGTATTGATGCAACAACATCAAGTAATAGCTTATGCTTCTAGGCAGTTGAAATCAAGTGAGGTAAGGTATGCTACTCATGACCTTGAATTGGCTGCTATAGTATATGCTCTTAAGTTATGGAGACACTACTTGTTAGGAGCAAAATTTGAAGTCTATACAGACCATAAATCACTTAAATATTTGTTTTCACAAAAAGAATTAAATATGAGGCAGCAAAGATGGATTGAACTCTTAGCCTCATATGATTTTGAAATATTGTACACACCTGGTAAGGCTAATAAAGTAGCAGATGCCCTAAGTAGACAACATGCTAAAGTGGCTAGTTTAATGATAGAAGAGTTTAACACTTTATCATTATTAATTGATTCAGAAGTAGAAAGTGACAACATAGAAATTATGAGCTTATATAGTGGGAATGTAGAAATGGGAAAATTAAGTTTTATTACTCTGGGATCAGAGTTGAAGAATAAAGTTGTAGAGCTATAAGACCAAGATCCATTTTTATTTGAAAAGAAAACTCAGATATTAAATGGTAAGGCAGTGGAAGGTTTTCAGTTGAATGATCAAGGCCATTTGAAGAAAGGAAGAGGAATATGTGTTCCAGCAGTTGATGAGTTGAAGAAAGAAATCTTGGATGCTTACCACAAAAGAAAATATACTATACACCCAGGAAGCACAAGAATGTATCACAACCTCAAGAGAGATTATTAGTGGAGTGGTATGAAGAGTGCAGTGGCAACCTATGTATCCAAATGTATGGTTTGCCAACAGGTGAAGGCTGAGTATCAAAAACCCTCAGGAATGCGTCAACCTTTGCAAATACCACAGTGGAAATGGGAAGACATATCAATGGATTTCATTGATGGTTTGCCTAGAACTTGGAGGGGAAATGATAGTATTTGGGTAGTGGTTGATAGGTTAACCAAGTCAGCCCACTTTATACCAGTGAAATCAGAAAGAAATGCAAATACACTAGCCAGTTGTTTATTAAAGAAGTAGTCAGGGTGCATGGTATACCAAAGACTATAGTAAGTGATAGAGATACCATCTTCACTTCAAAGTTTTGGCAGAGTTTTCACAAGGCAATGGGGACTGATTTATGCTTAAGCACAGCATACCATCCTCAATCTGATGGCCAAACAGAAATTGTGAACAAATTGCTTGAAGACATGTTAAGAGCTTGTGTACTGGATTGGGGAGGAAGTTGGGAGGATCATATCTTTTTAGATGAATTTTCATACAACAATAGCCATCATAGTAGTATAGGCATGGCACCATTTGAAGCTCTCTATAGGAGACCATGTTCATCACCCTCAAGTTGGCTTGAATCTGGGGAAAAAGTGGTCTTAGGACCAGAAAATGTGAAAGTTACCTCTAAAAAGATAGCTTTGATCAGAAAAAGAATTGCTTCTGCCCAAGATAGGCAAAAGAAATATGCAGATCAGAGAAGGAAGGCAGTACAATATGATGTTGGAGATTATGTATTTATCAAAATATCACCCATGAAAAAGGTTCTAAGGTTTGGGAAACAAGGAAAGTTGATTCCTAGATATATAGGGCCATATAAAATTTCAGAAAGAATAGGAACTGTAGCCTATAAGCTGGAGTTTCCAGAAGAAATGAGACCAATGCATGATGTTTTTCATGTGTCTCAACTAAGAAGATGGTTTCATGATAAGGAGGCAATCCTAAAATCCTCTAAGGATGTGCAGATTGACCCTAGAATGATCTATGAAAAGGAGCCAATGGGCATAGTTTCTAAAGAAACCAAGAAATTGAGAAACAAAGAAATTAAATTAGTGAAAGTGCAATGGAGTCTTCATCCAAATGATTGCATATGGGAAGTGGAGGATAAAATCAGAAATGATTATCCACAACTGTTTGATTGAAGGAAAGGTAAATTTACATATAGACTGATGAATGTTTTGATTGAATTGCATTGTGATTTTTGTTTTGTGATGCCTAGAGTTTAATCAAATGATTGGTTTGAGATCAGAAATTGATTTTCTGAAGTAATGATACTTAAGCTAAGTATGAAAGAATTGTGGGACACAATTTCTAAAAGGAGGGGTATATGTGATAACCCTGATTTTTGTGAGTAATTTCATGATTTAATTTAGTTTGTATTTGTTTGAAATTGCACTGAAAAGGTAGAGATAGGAAACTGATTTGCAGATATATGGTCTAAAACATGTACATGTGCACAAGATAGTGCATAAACATGCACACATTTTTCTGTGTAATAAAAATTAAGCAGAAATCAATAAATAAATTAAAATAACTAATTTAGAAATACATATGCATGAAGATAGGATTTTATCTTTAAATAAAATCTGGCACAAAGAAAATGTGTATATAGGCAGAAATAGTAAGAAAGAAAAAAAAGACTTAGGCAAAAAAATAAGCATACAAATGTTATACATGTACGCAGTCAAATATGGCAGATAGGAAACAAAGCTTGCATGGAAATGGAATGAACCATTAAATATACACTTTATCCATTTCCGGCAATTCTTTTGCTTAGGGAAATAAGAAGTCATGCATATAACATGACCCGGGGAAAGATTAAAAGAATGAGGCTTATTTCTGAAAATGAAGACAAGGACCACATACCCTCTTATTTTCTTGAATCAAATAAGAGGCAGGCTATGTTTTGTATGGGGTAGAACTGACATTGGGTAAATTCCATAAATCCTAGTAACAGCCAGGATTTATATAAAGAGGCTTGGGGAAGTGAGATCATACCCATTTGCTCCTCACCACTTAAAGAAAAAATAATATAAGACATAAACCAGAGAAAAATAGAAGAAGGCAGAAGACTAAAAGGGGTTCATAAAGCTTAGGAAGAAGAAGGATTAAGGTGAGTAACCTCACTGAAAACTTTGGCATTAAGTCCTGAATATTGAGGCAGCCTATTTGAACTAATAATTCATTTTGCAAGTTATGTCCATTTTATGAATTGATGACTTTGGTTTGTTAATGATCTGTTTAAGTATAAAACCCCCCACTATGATTTACCCAAAAAATAAGAGTCATGGATTCATGTTTTAAGTGTTTATCTGTGATATGGGTTAACTTTGAGATGGAGTGATTTCTTTTTATAAGTTTTCTTCATAAAGTTATTTATAAAATCCCAAGATTCATGTGGTAGATATATGGTCTAGAAATGAAAAAGAAATATGAGGCTGCAACATTGTGTTGTTGCTTATGTCTCATGTTAACTGAAATAAAGGAAAATGTAGAAGTGCAATGTTATACATGTGCTGAGCTTCTATGTTTTATGAACTCCCCAAGTCAAAATATACTTATGGTTTAGCCAGATTTGCAAATTAATAAGGATCTGATTGAACCAGAGGTAAGAGGAGATAACTAGTAAACTATTTATGGCCATATGTTTATAACTTGATCCACTAAAACCCATAGGCAAAATAAGGTGCTAAGAAATCACATCTGTTTTTCATGATTAAATGTTGCTTCTGAGAATATAACTTAGAAAACAATAGATGAATACCTGTTGGTTGAATTGTTTATTTTTCTCTGATTGAAAAGTGAGATGCAGAAGGGATTAGCACAGTTATGAAAATGGAAATAACACTTAGTAATTTAACTAAGGACTTAGGATATTAGGGCTACAAAATATAGCTTGGCAAGGGGAACATTGCAAGCTCACATATGGTATGTTTATACCTAGGGGCATGAGTGTGCTAGGTTAACAGAGAGATGTCCCAGGCAGTGTGTGTTTAAAAAAGAGAAAGTAGCTAAAGACCCTATTATATTTGATAGTGAACTTTAGAAATAGGTTCAGGAGAGGCTTGGGCAAAATCCCTGATGGCCAGTAAAATTTGTAAAAAGGGGCTTAATGACTGAATTGATGATTGCATTGGTTGGTTCATGATGTTTTATTGTTGAATCTTATGGTTGTTTTCTATGAACTAAATCACTGTGATATATATAATTTGTTTAGTACTGACATGAATGCACATGCCACACAGTAAACATGCACAATGATGATACTGAGTTCCTTAATTCATTCAAAGTATTTGAGTATAAATAAAAAGTCATATAAAACCATGTTTTCAGGTAGATTACTCATACCAGACATTAGTCTGACCCTTTTGTGTTTATGCACCATTGGGTGTCTCATGTTTATGTGAGGCAGTTCATGGTGATTGTGCAGGTAAATAGGAATTTTGTTGATCAGGCTTTGGATGAGTTAACTGCTTAAGGAATTGGATGCTATTTTTAAAGACTTTGCTGAAGTTAAATTTGATATTTTGTTTAAGTTGCTTAGAAAAACCAATGTATTGTTATTTACTATTTTGTAAGTGTTGAACTTATATGTACCAGCCAAAACTTGTAAGTTTTATTTTGGAAATGTTTCACTAAGTAATGAAGTCTCCTAAGCTTTCTGATTAATTAATTTAGGATGATAGGAAACCTGAGATTGTAGGGATTTATAAACTAAATGAATGACTAGGTACTGGGCATGAGAAATCCATGTTTAAGTTAAAAAAAATATAGCAGAAAGGTTTTTGATCATGCCTTGAAAAGATAGAACAAAATAACATGTATTTTTGTTGAGAAACAGTTCAAATTGAATATGGCTAACATAACCATTTTATTGAGTCTGGGTTAAGCTAGCACTAAAGAGTTTTGAGTCAAGTTTTTAGCTCTGTTTTATAACTCAAGTATAGGGTAGACTCAGACATTTTGTTAACAAGAAGGAAAATATAAAGCACCTGAATTTCCCACAGACACACATGCACAGAAACATGCACACACACATGCACAAGCAAAGGCACAGTTTATATAGTAATAAAATTATGGAAATTTATGTAAAATGATAAGTCTTGAGACATAAAATCAATAGTCATGCATTAACCCAAGTGTACTTTGAAAATCTAGTTTTAGAAACACTATTGCTATGTAGAGAGTATTTCCTTTAAGAAATACTCAAACAGATTTCTACTTTCAAATCTCTGTACTCTGATTCAAGTAGAAAATGACTTATATATCCTCATATATATAAGTTTAAGATAATTTAAGCAAACCAATATTCTTATTGTCAAAAAGATCCTGGATAGAAGAAAATTGGAATTAAATATTTTCTTGATTAAATGGCCACTGTTTAAAAAAAAATTTAAGTGGGTCATTTCATTTGGTATCAGAGCTATGTTGTTAAATAACATAGCAAAACTTTGTATGAACTTGTTTGCATTGGATGTATGAAAGTGTTGACTGCTTTGGATGCTTTGTTTGTTAATGTTTACACTATTAACATCTATTATGACAGAATAGTGATAGATTAAAATAAATTAATCTATAGAGTATTAGGCAAAACAGACTAACCTAAGTGTTATATCCGTAGAGTTATGGTAGGACCCAGACATCAAAATGTAGGAACAAGTGAACCACCCATGGTGAATGTACAAGAATTAATGAGAGCCATAAGGGATGGAGAGGGCAACAGGCAGGAAAATCCACATGAGGAGCTTTCCAAACTACTCAACACTTTTACCAATCTTGGAGGCAAAACATTTGATGGCACAGAAGGAGTTATGGGAGTTCAAAATTGGCTCAGAATTTTGGAAAGAATCTTTGCAGACATTCAAGTTGAAGACCAAAGGAAAAGACAGATTGCATCCAGGCAATTGAGAGGAGCAGCTTTGGATTGGTGGGAGGTTATCATAGCTGGAAGACCTGAAGGAGAAGTGACATGGGATCAATTTAAAACAATGTTGGAAGGCAGATTTGTCCCTGCATCAGCCAAGGAATCTTTGCTAGAGGAATTTATCAATTTAAGGCAAAGAACTATGAGTGTCATTGAGTACACTCAGAAGTTTGAATCATTGGCAAAGTATGGTGCAGTACTCATCACCACTGAGGAGGCTAAGAATGGCAGGTATATTCAAGGGCTGAACCCTAGCCTTAGTAGAGCCATGCTACCATACAAGGACAAGACTTTTGATCAATTTTTGGATTTGACTTTGAGCATTGAACAACATGATAAAACTAGAGATAATTTCAGGGCATTCAGGAATAATCAAAACAAGAAGGGAAAGGGTAAATTTCACCCTTATGATAAGAAGAAAACAGACATAGCTTCCACCAAGAAACCAGAAGAAGTCAGGGCTACTGAAGTTAAGAAGAAGATCACTTGTTATAACTATGGCCAAGAGGGGCATATGAAGAATAGATGCACAAATGTTAGGCCTGCATCCTTCAATTGTCACCATTGTGGGAAGGAAGGTCACATAAAGAGGAATTTTCCAGATTTTAAGCAAGGAAAATTAAGGGCTTTGGAAGGAAAAGGCAAGGCAGTTGAGGGATCAAGTATTGGAAAGCATGATCAAGTTGAAGGTACTTTGCTTATTCACTCAATACCTTTTGCAGTAGTGTATGACACTGGGGCTACACACTCATTGATCTCCCATGATATTGCACAACAATTAAAATTGAATTGTATGATTGCTGATAAACCACTGTTAATTAGAAGCCCTATAGGTAGTTCATGTGTTCTGGGTATGATATGTTTGCAACTAGGATTAAATATAGGAGGACATGTATTTGAGTCAGACCTATATGTGTTGCAATATCCGGGCATAGGGATTACTTTAGGAGTTGATTGTTTGAGTAGATATAAGGCTATCATAAATATGGAGACATCAACCATATCATTGAAAGTTTCTGACGGACAAAGAATAGTTGTTCTTTATGAGGCAAACAAGAATAGAAGTATAGCCAACCTTTCTACATTGTCAAATGAAAAACCCATGCCTGCATTAGAAGAAATCCCCATAGTAAATCAATATGTTGATGTGTTTGGTGAAGTTAGGGGAATTCCAAACCACAGACCAGTTGAGTTTTCAATCAAAATAATTCCATGAGCTAGACCAGTAGTTAAAAGACCAACTAGAATGGGGCCTAAGGAGTTGATGGAGCTGAAAAAGCAATTGGTTGAGCTAGAAGAAAAAGGTTTTATTAGACCCAGTAGCTCATCATGGGGAGCACCAGTAGTCTTTGTTAAGAAACAAGATGGATCCCTTAGGTTATGTATTGACTATAGGGAATTAAATAAAGTCACGGTAAAAAATAAATACCCCTTACCAAGGATTGATGATCTCTTTGATCAATTGAGTGGTGCAAAAATATTTTCTAGGCTTGATTTAGCTTCAGGCTTTCATCAGATGAAAGTAGAAGAGGAAAGTATTAAGTATACAGCCTTTAACACCAGATATGGACTTTATGAATTTTTAGTAATGCCATTTGGCTTGACAAATGCTCCTTCCTATTTTGTTGATTTGATGAATAGGATTTTTAGAGAATACTTGGATAAGTTTGTATTGATATTTATTGACGATATAATAATTTATTATATGTCAGTTAGAGAGCATGAAAACCATTTGCATATGGTATTTGAGAAATTGAGACAGGAAGACTTAAAAGCCAAATTTTCAAAATGCACTTTTTGGCAAAATGAAGTGAACTTTCTAGGCCATATTATATCAGAAAAAGGAATAGCTGTGGATTCCAATAAAGTCATTGCAGTGCAAGCTTGGAAAAGGCCTACTAATGTCACTGAAGTCAGATCATTCATGGGAATGGCTGGTTACTATAGAAGATTCATAAAAGATTTTGCAAAAATCTCAATTCCATTAACCAGATTGACTAGGAAAAATCAAGTGTTTACTTGGACTGAAGAGTGTGAGAAAGCCTTTGGAAAATTAAAGGAAGCACTAGTACAAGCTCCAATTCTTAAAGTGCCTGAAGGAAATGAAAACTTGGGGGTGTATACTGATGCAAGTGGACAAGGCCTTGGGGCAGTATTGATGCAACAACATCAAGTAATAGCTTATGCTTCTAGGCAGTTGAAATCAAGTGAGGTAAGGTATGCTACTTATGACCTTGAATTGGCTGCTATAGTATATGCTCTTAAGTTATGGAGACACTACTTGTTAGGAGAAAAATTTGAAGACTAAAAGGGGTTCATAAAGCTTAGGAAGAAGAAGGATTAAGGTGAATAACCTCACTGAAAACTTTGGCATTAAGTCCTGAATATTGAGGCAGCCTATTTGAACTAACAATTCATTTTGCAAGTTATGTCCATTTTATGAATTGATGACTTTGGTTTGTTAATGATCTGTTTAAGTATAAAACCCCCAACTGTGATTTACCCAAAAAATAAGAGTCATGGATTCATGTTTTAAGTGTTTATCTGTGATATGGGTTAACTTTGAGATGGAGTGATTTCTTTTTATAAGTTTTCTTCATAAAGTTATTTATAAAATCCCAGGATTCATGTGGTAGATATATGGTCTAGAAATGAAAAAGAAATATGAGGCTGCAACATTGTGTTGTTGCTTATGTCTCATGTTAACTGAAATAAAGGAAAATGTAGAAGTGCAATGTTATACATGTGCTGAGCTTCTATGTTTTATGAACTCCCCAAGTCAAAATATACTTATGGTTTAGTCAGATCTGCAAAATTAATAAGGATCTGATTGAACCAGAGGTAAGAGGAGATAACTAGTAAACTATTTATGGCCATATGTTTATAACTTGATCCACTAAAACCCATAGGCAAAATAAGGTGCTAAGAAATCACATATGTTTTTCATGATTAAATGTTGCTTCTGAGAATATAACTTAGCAAACTCTGGATGAATACCTGTTGGTTGAATTGTTTATTTTTCTCTGATTGAAAAGTGAGATGCAGAAGGGATTAGCACAGTTATGAAAATGGAAATAACACTTAGTAATTTAACTAAGGACTAGGGATCTTAGGGCTACAAAATATAGCTTGGCAAGGGAACATTGCAAGCTCACACATGGTATGTTTATACCCAGGGACCTAAGTGTGCTGGGTTAACAGAGAGATGTCCCAGGCAGTGTGTGTTTAAAAAAGAGAAAGTAGCTAAAGACCCTATTATATTTGATAGTGAACTTTAGAAATAGGTTCAGGAGAGGCTTGGGCAAAATCCCTGATGGCCAGTAAAATTTGTAAAAGGGGGCTTAATGACTGAATTGATGATTGCATTGGTTGGTTCATGATGTTTTATTGTTGAATCTTATGGTTGTTTTCTCTGAACTAAATCACTGTGATATATATAATTTGTTTAGTACTGACATGAATGCACATGCCACACAGTAAACATGCACAATGATGATACTGAGTTCCTTAATTCATTCAAAGTATTTGAGTATAAATAAAAAGTCATATAAAACCATGTTTTCAGGTAGATTACTCATACCAGACATTAGTCTGACCCTTTTGTGTTTAAGCACCATTGGGTGTCTCATGTTTATGTGAGGCAGTTCATGGTGATTGTGCAGGTAAATAGGAATTTTGTTGATCAGGCTTTGGATGAGTTAACTGCTTAAGGAATTGGATGCTATTTTTAAAGACTTTGCTGAAGTTAAATTGGATATTTTGTTTAAGTTGCTTAGAAAAACCAATGTATTGTTATTTACTATTTTGTAAGTGTTGAACTATATGTACCACCTGAAACTTGTAAGTTTTATTTTGGAAATGTTTCACTAAGTAATGAAGTCTCCTAAGCTTTCTGATTAATTAATTTAGGATGATAGGAAACCTGAGATTGTAGGGATTTATAAACTAAATGAATGACTAGGTACTGGGCATGAGAAATCCATGTTTAAGTTAAAAAAAATCTGGCAGAAAGGTTTTTGAGCATGCCTTGAAAAGATAGAACAAAATAACATGTATTTTTGTTGAGAAACAGTTCAAATTGAATATGGCTAACATAACCATTTTATTGAGTCTGGGTTAAGCCAGCACTAAAGAGTTTTGAGTCAAGTTTTTAGCTCTGTTTTATAACTCAAGTATAGGGTAGACTCAGACATTTTGTTAACAAGAAGGAAAATATAAAGCACCTGAATTTCCTACAGACACACATGCACAGAAACATGCACACACACATGTACAAGCAAAGGCACAGTTTATACAGTAATAAAATTATGGAAATTTATGTAAAATGATAAGTCTTGAGACATAAAATCAATAGTCATGCATTAACCCAAGTGTACTTTGAAAATCTAGTTTTAGAAACACTATTGCTATGTAGAGAGTATTTCCTTTAAGAAATACTCAAACAGATTTTTACTTTCAAATCTCTGTACTCTGATTCAAGTAGAAAATGACTTATATATCCTCATATATAAAGTTTAAGATAATTTAAGCAAACCAATATTCTTATTGGCAAAAAGATCCTGGATAGAAGAAAATTGGAATTAAATATTTTCTTGATTAAATGGCCACTGTTTAAAAAAAAAATTTAAGTGGGTCATTTCATTTGGGTCATTTCAACTAACAACACTATCAGAAACTCGAAAAATTTCCAACTGCTATTTGCTACCAACTTCGCATAGAAATATTTTTTCAGCAGTAGTGTAAGCAATAACACTTCAAACTACATACCTCAATAAAATTGAATGCCATTCCTATTTTGTATGTACCTTAAAGAGAGAAGATTTTAAAAACCTCGGTTTTATAAACCAAAAAATCACTAAGCAAACTATATGCTCCTTTATACCTTTTAATAAATAGAAACCATTTCATACCAATACATCCCTTAATAATCAAACTTATATATAAATATTTCAAGGTTTCCAAAAACCTTTTTAACACAAATTTCCCAAATTGGAAAACTATTTCCTTGCCAAAAATCAAAATCAAAGCTTTACTGATATATACATACGAATATTTGAGGATTTCAAAAATTGATCTTTTATAAACTAAAAATTGCTTAACATAACCAACTTAGTGGTATACGTGTTTCTTTGAAATTTAATATGTCAAAACTTTCCTAAAACAAAATTTCCAAAAGAAATCCTTGGGAAAAGAAATCCTTCGAAAAACCTTTTTCTAAAATCTTAGGCATTTACAAAATATGCTTTATAAAAACTCTCTCACAGGTTTAAAACTAAGGAATTGACATTAATTCTCCAAATAAAAATCCGGTATGCCATCAAAGAGGTGATCGGAGAATGCATCCTAGCAAAAACTTGCCTCTGGATAATTGCAATATACAAACTCTAATTTCCTGCCCATCTGGAATAAATATGTGTCTCCGACTAGAACTCATCATCAAAATCCAAAATCATAAGGTAGCTAGATCTCAACCATCAAGTCGAAGTCTTCGGGATTTCGCCATATGTCGTACTCATGCTCTTCATCCTTAGCGCCTTACGCATCGCCAGCACTTTGTGGGATACTTCGGAGTCGTCGTGAAAATCTTGACTCTAACATATTTCCAACCCATAGTTTCTTTGCCCATTCCTTCGGAGTGGAACTACAACTATTTCTATTGTCGGAATTCTTAGAATCTAACGTAAAAATATAATAATAGTAGATAGGAAAGTATAAATACGTTCTCTCAATTTATCTTAATTCCTCTAATCTACTAACCTAGTCTCTAATACCAAATGTAACAACCTATACATTAATGGGCCTAAATTTTCAACAAAAATCAAAACCCAATTCTATCAAAGCATAGATCGTTGGATTTTGTACCTGCAAATAAGCATGAGCATTATCAGAGATTGATAGAAATATAAACTCACAACGGAAACAATAATTGGATAAGAATACTGATTATGGCTACTACCTTAGAATTAATGGTATTCCTTGAATAGCAGATTGTCACATGAGCATGAGAGAAAAGTAGACTTCTCCAATAGCTAAACACATCCAGCTCCAATGACCTGGTCCTTTAAATCTATTCTATGGGATATAATGAGGAGGGGGTCGGAACAACATTCGGGCGATTGGAAAATCTATAAATTGTCCATAACATAAATTTATACCGATTGGTCTCCATTCAATTGTTATGTCAATTAAGGTTAGCAATTCGAACCTAACCTTACATTGCACACACGATTACTTACCTACACTTTGCCAAGGTACAAAATACCGACGAAGCCTTATCAACCGTATAATACTACCATACCCATTTGCCACTTAATACTTCTAAATATGAAGCAGGCATCTACTACCACCATATAATACTTTTAAAAGAGAAATAGGTAGACTTTGCCATTTATGACCTCAATCGAGGTAGACTCCATCATTTTAGACCTATTCCCAAGGTGGACTTCTAGTGTTGTCATTATTGGTCTATTGGTCCTAGCTACAAAGACCTTTGGCCACTATATATGGCCTTACAATTTATAATAGCCATACTACTAGAACGTCTATCGTTATTAAAGTCTTAGCAATGTGAGAGACTGTACCCAATCCACTTAATACCTCATTAACTAGGACTGGGCAGACCTCTGACAATTTAACACCTATTTTATAGGTAGGCCTTTGCCATTTAATACCTAACCCTAAGGCGGACTCATCAATGGTACTATCTTGCTGACATTGCTTGAAAATCTCATTAGACTACTTAATACTTCTTTTATAAGAAAAAAGCAGACATTACAACCACTTAATACCTCAAACCTGAGGCAAACCCTTTCCCGAGATATCCATCGTCACTTTTAATTATAAATGGAATCTCATTAGGTTACTCATTTCAGTTGGGAGGTGGGCCATACAATAGCCACTTAATACCACAATGCTAAAGTATACCTTTTTAATAGATATCCTTATTTATTTGGAACCTCACTAGGTTACTTAATACTTCTTTTTAGGAGAGACGCAGACCCTACAACCACTTAATACCTCAAACCTAAAGCGAACCCCTATGGTGATATCTCTCACCGCTCTTAATTCCAAATTTGGACCATTAATACTTTTTAGACAAGAAAGTAGGTCAAAACTCTCACGCCGTCATGGATCCTAGGATTAGTGATCACATATCGGTAATAAGTGGACCCAACTATTGGTAGCCTCAAAGTGAAGGGCAGTCTTCCTTCGAGTGACTCTACTGACTTCGCATCACTAACCTACTAAGTCCAATTAGCCATCCAAAGTCTTTACTTCCATTACCTTAGGTAGACATTGGACTTAGCTTACTAATTCCTTTTTGATTTAAGGCAATAAGATTTACCTTAAATACTTATCTACCCATAAATCCCCTTTTAATGCTCATAAATGTCAGTTTGTCCATAAAATCCTAACTGACATTTCCTAAGACATTTTGTATGATTACTAATTTCAAATTAGTAACCTTTTTATATCTATTCCATTTTTATCAGTCTTATTAATCATCTTGTCCCTATTGATTGCAACTCCTAAAATCATTTCCACTAATTACCCATTAATTGGAGTTACAGTCTTTAATTCCCATAATTGGTCCAATTATAACCCCTAATCTAATCCTATCATTAGTTCCCATTAATTGCCCATTATTTAGGGTTACAATCTTTTGTTTCATTTTAATTATTTGCAATTCCTAATTCTACCTAATCGCTTCCCTAAATATAATAATAACTAATGAACGTTATGCATAAATAAACCATGAATAAACGTTATTCATATTTATGAACACAATAAATAAGTATAAACCACATAATAAAACTAAATATTCTAATCCAAATATAGTCTAGTCAAAAATATTCAACTAGAGTATGCTTTCCATATTTAATTTGCCGGAATTAGATTCCTCTGGAAGATTTTCCGCTATGATTTCCATAATTTAGAAAGATTGACTCCGTTTGAAATTACAAGAAATGGATAATTTCTTTTTTTATTTAGAATAAACAGTGTAAACTATGGAGAATAAATCTGTACTTTACACATCTTTTCCCTTTTTTGTTGTGGTTATTTCTTGTTAAATCAAACGTCGCCCTTTTGAATCAAAAGTGGAAAAAGGTAAACAAATTTATAAAAATCAAATGGATGCTCTTCCCACAAATTAAACAATGGAAAATCTACAACTTAGCACAAATTAGGCAATAATCCAAAAAATCCTATTTTACACCCAAGTACAGATATGGAATAAAATATACGATATTCAAATTCTAAAATCTTCGGGACTGATTTCCTGATCTAGGTGTAAACATATTTCAAATTAGTTCTAAAACAAGATTATGTAGGCAATAATTTTCTATACTAATTTAAGCCTACAGTTTACAAATAAAATTGATTTAGGCATAAAAATCAAATGTATGCCAATGGAATAAATTTAAGATCATAAATAATATATAAATTTTTTCTCTCGCCTTCTAAAAGCGATCCAAATCTCCAAATCCAAAGTAGAACTATAAATTCACCTCCAAATCCTTTTTAATCCAAGAAATATGTACAAAAATAGTATATACATGCATTAGAATTACAGATCTGAGAAGAGATTTGGGATTGAAGGGAAATATAAATATATAACTACACACACACACACACACACACACACATATATATATATATATATATATATTATAACTCATTATCATGTAGTGTTGATCTTCTCTTCTTCTTCTCTTATTTGATTTTTGTTCTTCTCCAATTTCTATATATACAAATATAAATATTTATTTTATAATTTAGAAAATAGCGAAGAAGAAAAAATGGCAGAGCTTCGCTGCTGCTTTCAAAAAAAAGACGAGAAGAGCGTGTTAGGCCTAAATTTATGGATGCAAGAATCCGCCACAGTCGTTCGATTAAAATATTAAATCTGGGCCAATGCGGCTTAGGTTTATTGTAGACGCTAGGTCACCACTGATCGACTGCCTATGGGTCACCGGTCGACCACTAGGGGTGGACTGGCCCTTATAACGGATCGGCTTGTGGGCCTAGACAATTAATATAAAAACATTAATTTTCCTACTCGAATTTTTTCGATATCGAATTCGTTTTCGTCTGTAACTACTTCATTTGGATTCCGATCGCAAAAACCTCAAATATGAAAGTTGCTCAGAATTTCGCCACGAACGCAATGGTGCAATTTCATGGTCAAATTCCATCGTTTGCGCAATTTCCATTTTGGAGCCTAATTAATTAACTAACTAACTAAATAACTAACGCCAAATTACGGGGTGTTACATAGACAGTTGAAATGAATAAGAAAGAATAAAGCCTGTAGAAGATCCTGAGGAAATATGCATAGATTCTGTCGATACAACGAAGATAATCAAAATTGGAAGAGAATTAGATAACAAACTCAAGGGAAAGCTAGTTCAGTTCCTTTAGTTTAGCAAAGATGTATTTGCCTGGACCTACCAGTCATGAGCCATGCTCTGAATATAGACTAAAATATCACAGTAGTCCGGTAGAAGAAAAGACAGTTTGATAAGGTTCGATCTAGTGCTTTGAAAGAAGAGGTCAACAGATTGCTCGAGAATAGATTTATTAGAGAGCTACTTTATTCGAAATGGTTGGCTAATATAGTGCTAGTCAAGAAATCCAATGGGAAGCGGAGAACATGTAACGATCCGTATTTTTGATAATTAAAAATATTAAATTTAATAAGATTTTGGAATTTAATATTGTGAGAAATTAAAATTTATGATTTATAAGTGGAAAAATATTACTAGAATATAATTTAATAATGTTGGTTGAATGTAATTGACAACTGTTTTAATGTAATTTCAATCAATTGAAATAATTGTAAGTTTAATAAGGAATAAAATAAATGATGAATTAATAGTGCAATTATATGTTATTTAATTGAAAATGGTTTTAATATAGCATATGAAATCAGTTATGTGGTAAATAATTTATAATCTTTGTTTGTAAACAATAAATTGACAAATGTGTTTGAATTACCAATGCATAACAAATTGTTTTATTTATCACCTTATTATTTAATCCACTGAAGTTAATTGGGAAATCAATGTGAAATCAATGTAATTAAATATTGCAGTTAATGTAAGAAAAAACGTTAACCGTAGGAAATGAGTATAATAAAGTGGATACTTATGTTAATAAAATTAATAAGGTATTTGATGATTAAATTAAAAGAATGTAAATCAAAATAACAAAAATTTGTTGGAATTTAAATTATAATAAACTAGGATTTTATTACGGTTGTAATTAAATGTTAAAATTAATTCAATATTTAAATATTGGATTTAACATGGAAAATTTAATTTTAAAAATATTATTAATTTCTGTATAATTAGGAATGATGAAAATTGTTAAATTTGAATTTAAAAGTGATTAAATTGATTTTTAATAATAATTCATTTTATTAACGTGAAAATTAGTCCGTTTGGGCACTGTCTTGGATTTCGACGAAACCAGTTTCATCGGATCCATAATAGTGAAATATTATAAGATTTCAAGTTTCGTAGCGATCGAACTTATCGTTTGACCGTGCGAGCTCGAAACGCGTAGAAATCAATTAAAGGAATTTAAATGAATATAATCTGATTTTAAAAGCTAACTTCTATATATGATAGAATTAGGGTTTGAAATTAGTTCCACTGAGTTTAAAAATATTGAAAACCTATATTTTGACCTATGGGATGACCTATTTTCATTTCGAGGACAAAACGGGCTTTTTGGACCATTATTATCGCTTCGACCCATTCGATCCGTTCCATCCATTCTTATCCATCTCTGTCTATATTTAGGCTGTTATAAACCTTAGCAGTCTTTTATTTCATTTTATGTACGTACAATTTCTATCTCATCTGTTCCTTCTCAATGGCAGACACCTCAAAACCCTAATTACTGATTCCAAATCAAACTCCAAAATTCAACTCCTCAAACCCTATCGTATAATATATCATCGTGAAGCTCTCGATGAACATAATCTACGTATGCAATTAGTTTTTTCAATTGGAGTCTCCATTTGTCCAGAAATCAATGAAGAAGTCTCGGCCGTTCATGTTAGGGTTCCACAATCAACGGTGGATCGTCGACCAATCGATAATCGGAGGTTACTGCGAGGTAGAGGATGATTAGCAGAGTTGATCCATGGGGTTAGTTTGTGTCATCAGTGCCTTGATTTGCTATGATCAGCGATTATATGTAGTGGTAGCGCTGGCTGTAGGAGGTGGCGGAGGGGGGCCTCGCGTGGCCTGGTGAGGCGCTTGGGTGAGGTGGAGGCATCGACGAGGTTCGATCTGGGCGAAGTGACGAGGGTCGGCGGCGGTAGGCGATTGTTGGCGGTTGCTGTTGGGTACGTGTGTGAGCATGTTCGATCAGGCTAGGGTTAGAGAGGTATTCGATTTTACAATTTTACCCCTCTTTTATTTTTAATTTAATTTTAAAATTTATAACTTCTAATCTTCATAACTTTTGCATACGAACTCGGATTGAAGCGCGGTTTCTTCTGTTGGATTCGTATCGTAATTTCGAACAGTATAGAACTTATTTGGTTGAATTTGGAGACTGTTCAAATTTTGGGCTTTTATTTGATTTTAAATCGGCTATAAATCAAGGTAAGTGATTTAACCCACTCACGCAATACTAAACCTTCTTATGTTATTTGAATTAAATTTATGAAGTGATAAAAAATTTATTGATTGCTGTTTGGTGATTAAAATTTTCATTTAAATTTAATTTGAATTTATATTGAATTAAATTAATATTTAAGTTAATATTGAATTTAATTACCTTACATTGATAACTAGTTGATTGTTGTGATTTATTGGCTGATTTGGATGTTGACTGCGATGGATGTCAATTTGTTGACATTTTGAATGATTGGATGTTTATTTATTTTTATATATATCCCTGTTATCACCCTGTATATTAATTGAAAGCATATAAACCGTTATTTGAATTATTTCAAATAAATTAAGAAATAGGTTGAAATGATATATACCTATGACACTTTGATTTGGATTGAAATGATATATATCCATCTCTATAATTAAAATTGAAATAACTGATCACTTGGCCATAGGGTAGAAATTTATATACGGATACCGGATTGGTTAAATTAAATGATTTTAAAATCGTGAATTTGAAGTTTTATTAAATGATATTGTTTTAAAGGAAAAAAATTATGGATTTATATGAATTGAATTATTTTCTAATTCAAGCTCTAAAATGTTGAAATTGGAATTGGTTAAAAGAAATTGTTTAAACGAATTGAATTGGAAATGTAAAGTTATAATTGATATATGACTTTAATTTTGGAAATTGAATTATCTTAAGATTTGGACCTTAAAATTGAACAAATGAGGTTTAATTGGATTTAAGCATTTTAAATCAGTAAATTGAAATTGGACATGAAATGGATATAAATTGAAATGGTTTAAAATAAGGATTGATTTGGAATTTTAAATCATTGAATTGAATTGTTGAATCGAATTTGAAGTAAAAAAATGAATGTCGAAAATTGAAGTTTATTCGAATTGAAATTGAAATCAAGTTGAGTTGAAACGATATTGAAATTAAGTCAACTGAATTGAAAGATTGGGAGTTTGTTGATTTGAAATTGGACATGGGTCCAGATTTGTTGAAATGGAAAGAAACAGTTTGATTTGATATTTTTTTCAAAATAAATTATTTTAATATAAACTGTTAAAATCTATCTTTTTAATATTCAAATTATTTAGATTTTTCCCAAACTATTTTACCATATAGACTATTTTCAATACTCAAACCATTTTATAAGTTGTTTTAAACCTTTAAACCTTTAAACTATTTTAAAATATTTAAGCTATTTAAACTATTTAAAATTATTCAAACTATTTTCTAAAGTTTCAAACTATGCAAAGTTGGAATGTTTATATTTAAATCGTTGATTTAAATGCAAATGTGGTTAAATGAGCTTACAACCTAAATTGGAATTTGAAATGATACTTTCAAGTGAAAATGACATATTTTGAGTAAATATGGTATTTTGAAATGAAGTGATATTTTCATGTGAATATGATATTTTGATATCAAATGTGAACCATTTTCAAAATGTAAAAGAACCAACCGGTGTGAAAATGACGTTTGGTTGTTAAAGAGACCGGAGCCTCTTATTGGTATACTCTCTGTCAATATTGCAACCACTTTAACAACTATGTACGTGGTGGATGATCCAGAATGGGTTTGGACTTGGTGAACTTTTGCTGGATTTGAAGAAAGAGAACGATGATGGATGACCCCGTCACTTGTGCCAATTTGAAATGACTAAAACATGACGGCTTGTCAGGGACAAGTGGGCTAGCTACCCCTAGCGGACACACCTCTTCGTATTACTATATTGATGTTGGCTTGATCGGTGCACCTTGATTTGATTTGATTTTGGGAGTGTTGGACGCGATGGGCGGTCATAGATACGATACGTTACCACCATCCCTGCGACCCGAACTGGTAGTTTCCTACCTTGGACATTGTCTCATGTGCCTTGTCATATTCTTTATCCTTATTCGCGCCCATTACGATTTTTTTAGTATGGTAACTATAGGGGACTCACTGGCTACCGACGTTACTGGTTGTGTTACAGGACCTGCATAGACTACCTGCTTAAAAATCTATTAAGGGGGATCAATTTAAAGCATTAGCGATATTTTAATACTTTGCATTACTGATAGACACTACATATATAGTGTATTTTACTACATATAGATATTTTAACGGATCCTTAGGAGATGGAAAATCCCGTAACATCTCTTAAGTTATTGCACGCACGTTATACACTGGATAGGAGATGTAAAATCCAGTAAACATCTCTAAAGGTTTTACACTCATATTTACTTGTTGTTAATTTAAATTACATAAGAACTTTTAGTTCTGACTCGCGTGTTTTGTCTTTTCATTATGCTCGGGTCAGCCTGACCTTTTTAGTGTTTGAAGACTTTATTTCTGGGAGACGAAGACGGAGTTTGGTATATTATATTATTAGTAATTTTCCGCTGCATCATTATTTGGTATGTTTGTGATTGTACTTTGATTATGTTGTAAAAATTATGTAATCAAATGTATATTGTAAAACAGCTTCATGAATTGTTTATTTGATTATTTTATTTTGTCATTCCGCTGCGAGATTCTGTGTTTTGTTTTCCTTCTTTTCTCTTATTTTTCTTATTAAACCCCATTGATAATCTACCCTTTTGAATGTTTTGAGTTAGACATGTGTGGTTTATTGTCGATTTAAACCGTCCAAAAAGGTGGGTCGTCACAGTTGGTATCAGAGCTTAGGTTTAGAGATACCTTAGCCTGTTCGGGGGTTAACTCATTAGAGATAGGGTTACTAATACCCTAGAATGAGTCTGAGTGTATATATACGAGAGAGCGTATTTGTTAGTGCTATAAAAATGTTTTGTATTATGTTAATTTGTTCTATTAAGTATTTATAAATTTTGGTTGGTACATAGGACGCTATGAGATCGATAGGTGTTTCTAAACACTTGAACATGGTAGACGGACACAATATTGTTTTTGAAATAGGTAAATGAAATAATTTTACCTAGTAATTTTCTTTTGTATATATAAAAATGTGTGTATATATATAATTTTTCATAAATTGATTTTGTTATTTTGTTGTGTTGGATGTTAGTAAATGATAATATTTAATTACCGTCATTTATTATTTGGTTAGTCAAAGTTCTTAAAAACTATTACCTATTGTATGTTATAAGAAGTGTAATTTTATAAATATGGTTTGTAATATATGATTTATAAGTAAACTGAATATAAATTGAAAATTTGAGGACTTAAATGCTGGTGTTTTGAAATTGGTTTTCAAAGATTTTGAAAAAATAATATTAGTATTATTTGGAAGTATTTTAGAAAGAAATGGTTTAAAAGAATTAAAAAAAACGAAGTAAGCTCTGTACTCCCCACTTCGGTCGTTGGAAAATAATTTCGGTGATGACCGTGACATCATCGACGTTCATTTTCGAGCTTCAAAATGGGAAGACCACTGTTGTAGTTTTACTACACAGTTGTTTTGATAAACAAATTTTGATTAAAATTTCCTAAGTATGAATTGATATACAAAAGAGATAAGTATATATTACTTCAATGTGATTTGAAATGATACACGGTATTTAATTCTTAATTTTTCTAATAAATAGTGATTTTCAATTAATGTAATAGAATGGAATCTTGATTAATTTAAAAAGTTGGAAACTTCCAAACTGAAATTTAAATTAAAAGCTAGATGTTTAACGAAAATATAAAAATTGAAGTTTGTAGCTTGTAAATAAAAAGATAATGAAAATTAAGAAGATGTAAACTATTGAACATTTCGTTAACAAAAATGAATAAGATAAATTTGTATAACACACAATTACATTCTAAAAACTTATATAAAACTTACCAAAAATATAAAAAAAAAAGTTGAAATGTTAAATATGAATATGTAATAGAATATTATACAAGTAAAAGCTTAAGTAACAAAAATGCTTCAAAAAATGAACATATGTTTTTAAATAAAAGAATTAAGATGTTACTAGAATATTATAAACTTAAGTTCATGTTTTGAAGTGATTTATAATTAAATTGAATAGTAAAAAAAGTGAATACTATTTAAGTAAATGATTATAAACTTAATGAAAATGTTGAAATGATTCATAAATAGTTCTAATATTAAATGATACTATATATGAAGAAATAAATGGGAATCAAGTTATATAAGTAAATAAATGTGAATTAAACTGCAAGAAACATATGTAATACTTTAAGAATTTATTCATTGCTGATTTCAAATATTGAATGGAAAATAATTTATGTAAGTAAATGAATGTAAGTTAATAAGAGATAACCTTATATGACTAAAATAAGAGAAAAGTGAATGATGTGTTAAAGAAACCAATAGAATAAGATATGTAAGTTGTGCATAGAATCATTTTATTCGCATAACGGTTTTGATCCTGATTCGAATATATGATTTTTGGAAATTCACACTAGTCCGAACAAGGATTTTTCGCTCAATTCTTGACGGCGAACATTGATATGAATTTTTGATATAATTTTGAAGTTTTCTATCATAATTTATGGCTTTGCAAGGAAAACAGAGATTTCTAATTATCAAGGAATTGGATCAAAGTCCGCACTAGAGTGATCAGGTTAACAATACTAGTTCAAAAGTTAAATGTGTGTATTCAAGCAAGCGATTAGAATTGATATTGTGTATAAAAGATTTATGTACATCGTGCAAATTTAAATAATATTTGACTTCTATGTTGTTGGCTTATGGGAAGTTTGGGAAACAATACATCAAATTGCTTAAGGTTGTATAATAATCTATTAAGTAATTATCTAAGGCTATTGAGCGTAAGGTACACTTGGTAGTTTATTTATCACACTTGTACGATGAAAAGTTTCTAAAACTGAACAATCCATTAGTTTTGATTGCTATGGATGTATGATGGATTCTTTTGTTGCATGTAATGGTTGTACTTCTTTTTGTTTGCATACGATTATTATATATTGTGTGTTTCTTGTGCTATTAATTGAAACAACTAATATATTTCTCTTTTACATAATTTTAACTCTTTTGGATTATGTAAGTGAAATACAGGTTTATGGAAGCAATAATAGTTGCTTTTGATTTCATAAATAAAGTTTATTGCCCGACAAATAAGTACGTTTTCAGATTACGTTTTGTAGTGGTATTTTATTGTTTTTCCCATGGTTTGGAATATTTTATTATTGAAATATGATATATATTTTACTTATTGATATTACTATTTTCCGGACCAAACAGCACAAAGGAGACTCTGCCGAAATTTTTCGTAAATTTGGGACTTAGAAATTTTTTGTAGAAGTTGAGTTATTTTAAAAAAATTTGTTAAACTTAAATATGTAAGATTAATTGTTTATAAACTGATTATTTTGAATAAAATATATCAAAACTCTTGATTCTTTCTTGTTCCTTATCGAGGACGAAATTTTTTGAGTGGGGGAGATTGTAATGACCTGTATTTTTGATAATTAAAAATATTAAATTTAATAAGATTTTGGAATTTAATATTGTGAGAAATTAACATTTATGATTTATAAATGGAAAAAAATTACTAGAATATAATTTAATAATGTTGATTGAATGTAATTGACAACTATTTTAATGTAATTTCAATCAATTGAAACAATTGTAAGTTTAATAAGGAATAAAATAAATGATGAATTAATAGTGCAATTATATGTTATTTAATTGAAAATGGTTTTAATATAGAATATGAAATCAGTTATGTGGTAAATAATTTATAATCTTTGTTTGTAGAAAATAAATTGATAAATCATTTTTTTTGTTCCTTTCATGGCAATCACCCCTCCATCCCTTCCCTTGTACCTTCGCATACCATCATCCCTCCCATCAGTCCCTCCCTTCGCATCGTACCAGTTACCTCGTCTATCCCCTCACCTCAACCGTCTCCTCCTCCTACACCACCTGATCCTCCATCTCACAAGCCGCTCCCTTCTGTTGCTCTCACTTCGGTCTCCCCCTCCACTCATGTCAACCAGCATGGACTTCTTTGTTTAAGCATAAACCAAGGAATGCTGGGAAGTACATCCCGGTTGACATTAATCCAATGCTCGTTGATGGTGCCTTGAAGCTCACTGATGACATCATCCTGGCAGGCTCTAATGTTTGGGGAGAATATTTAGTGGGTTTTTTTCTTGATAAACCACTTTCCTTCATGACAGTGGTCCAAAGACTGAAAACGATATGGAGGCTGAAAGGATCTATTAAGCTAAAATCAGATGGTGTAATTTTCCTTTTTCTTCTCACTTGTCAAGAGGATAAAGATAGAATATTGCTAGGTGATCCAATTATCATAAAGAACAAGTTGTTTATCATCAAACCATACGATTCTAAAGTCAGCAATGTCTGTGGAAGTGTTACTTCAGTTCTAGTCTGGGTTCACTTACATAATATTCCTTTGTTTGCCTGGTCACACCTTGGTATTAATTGGTTATCCAATAGGATAGGAAAGCTGCTATGTATGGACGAAATGATAGAGAGACTTGACAGACTTGAATATGCAAAATGCCTCATTGAGGTGAATCCTGAAAGTGAACTAGTTGTTAAATTCATGATTAATTTGGTTGATGGAGGTCAATAGAAAATCATTGTCAAATATTTATGGAAGCCTGACATTTGTAGAAACTGTAAAACTTTTGGTCATTCAATAGTTGACTGTTTTCTTTCCATAGAAAACGAAGAAAAGAAATAAGAAATGAAGGAGAATGTCATGGTAGCTGAAATGAAGCATGCAAAAGTTATTTAAAATGCTAAGGAAGATAATGGTAGAAACACTCAAAAATGGTAGAGGGTTGGTAGATTCAAAAGGAAATTTCAGATGAAAACAATAATACTATGACAAAAATGGAGTAACAGGGTTTAACCACTCTGTAATAACCCGCATATTTTACGATTATATATTTAAATGTTTTATTTAAATATAACATCGTTAATCGGATTAAAGTCCGAAATGTTACTTTTTGTAAACAGTCAAATTGGGACTCGAGACCACTTCCATTGAGTCCAAAATGGCGTTTACAACTTTTTTGAGTATAAACATAGATATGTTTGGAGTTGAGTAGAATTTGCTATTTTTCTACTTGGGCTTTGGGTTTGGGTTTCAGCCCACTAAACCATCTAAATACCCTAACACTCCACTCAACTCCTCTTCATTCACTCATTCCTTTTCCTAACACTCTAGCTTAAGAGAAATGGGGGAAAAAGATTGGAAATAGAAATTCCAAACCCTAGTTTGATTTGGAAACACAAGTTCTTGCTCCAAAATCAAAGAGAAGCTTAGTAAGCATCCTCTTCGTCTTCTCCATCTCTATCTCTCTTTAATTTCAGAAATTCCTAAATTCTAACTTAGGAAATATTTTCTTATTAGTTTAGATTGGAGCTTCTTGAGTTGAGATTGAAGAGGAATTGGCATTTCCTTTGTTTTAAAGCTTCTCATTCGTGTTTTTGAGTTTAAAGGTGAGTTCTTTAACTCACATCTACGTCTATAGCTATCATTGTTGTTAGGTAAGAATTCCTAACATTTGTGCATATTCATTTGCTTTTGATTTGAAATTATTTGGTGAATTCTCCACATTTTGGTGTTTTAGTCCAATTTTATGAAAATCCTACTATGGATGTTTGGACATTGATATTTGGGGTGCATCGAAGAGCCTTTAAGGCTGGGTTGTCGCTTGGCGTAAATCCTTAGTCGTCGTTGCTCGCCCGATCGCTCCCGATACGTTTTGGCCACTTTGGCATAGGCAAATTGTTGCCCAGACTAGGTGACCAGACGTCTAGTGACCAAGTCCATACGTCTGGTTTGGACCTGGAGCAAAAATATATGCACGCAGAATTTAAAAAAAAAAGACAGAGACTAATTCCAAACGTCTGATTTTTTGGTTTAGACGTCTTGATGGTTTAGACGTCTGGATTGCCGAACCAGACGTCTGGGAGATTTTTCTGGAATTTCCAGGACCTAAATCCAGACGTCTGGATTCCAAACCAGATAGTTGTTGATCCGGATAGTTGTCATCACTTATTATCGACTTTGATGACTTCTTCCTTTGGATTTTTGGGAATATCCATTTGATGGATTTGATATCGATTTCTATGGTTTTGATTCACGTCTTCGAATGTGAATCTTTGGTGATTGATTGTTTCTACAATCATTTTTGTGATTTGTCACTTCTAAATACAAAGGTTTCTATACTAGTAGTAAATACTCAAACTCTTTCATCAAAACGATTTCGACACTATTTTAAATATAAATCTCTCTTTTAAAACCGTTTTCCAATCTATTAGTATATACAAACCTTTACCTCATTCGTATGAGAAATCTAACTAAACGGCTTAGTAAAACAAGTGGTATGAAATGCTTGCGTTTACTTCGTCGGTTAATTCTTGGACTTGTTCGATTGAACTCTTGTGACAATTTTCGAGTGGAAATCTACAATCTATTCGTAAATATTTAAGTTAAGCCAGTGATTATGGGACATGAAGCTAAACTCATCTATTTACTAGCTTAGTGTAATTGACACTTCTTATTGATCAGTGATGATCATTTTGTGATTTAGACTAGCGATGTGCGATGTCTCTTTGTCCGCGTGAGGGACTATACCCCATTCTGTTGAGCTTCGTCTCATTTTTATGGGCTAGCGACCCATGGTCTTTGGTCCATTCATGGAGCATTCGGCTCAATAAGTCGGTGCATGGGGTGTATCTTTTTAGGTGCATCGATGTTCGACTAGGCATGGGGTGATTATTTTAGGTGCATCGATGTCCGACTGTACATGGGGCGTATCTTTTTAGGTGCGTCGATGTTAGTTTATACATGAGGCGTATCTTTTCAGGTGCGTTGATGTTAGTTTATACATGGGGCGTATCTTTTCAGGTGCGTCGATGTTCGACTTTGCATGGGGCATATCTTTTTAGGTACGTCGATGTTCGATTCATGGGATAGCGACCCATTTGTGATACACGTGTTGGTGAGTTTTCATGCTCCCGTTTGTGATAGGCCCCCCTTTTGTGATTTCTGGATTTCTGGTCGTGATTTCTAGAATTTGTGTTTCACCAATTTTCATGGATTGGCATTGATATGTTGTGTTAATATTTGTGTTTTGGTGAATTATTTAAAGAATATGACATTCTTTTGGTGTTTGAGTAGATTTGAGATATTGTATGATTTTTATTGTTGTTACCTTATGTATACTTGTCACAGTATGGCATTATTGTTATCATACGTTTTTGTCATATCTCTTATCCTATCTCATTTTATCTGATATTTATAGCTAGACTAATCCGTTTATTATTTTCTTCTTAAATAATACTCGGGTCAGACCGAGGTATTTTAGGTGCTCCTGCTTGACTTCTTATCAGGGTCCTTCACCTGACTTTTGGCTAACTACTTTAGCATTGTAGTTTTTGTTAGTATACATTTGAGATAGAGACTCCTTGATGTATACTTATTCTTTTGTCTAGCACTTGTACCTATTCTTTTGTGATGTAGTGGATCTTGTATGACCACTACTTTGATGTACACTTCTATGTGATATATTCATATTTGTTTCCGCCTTTGTGATATGAATATCTGTGACTGATTTGTGTTATGTTTATTTCTATATTTGTTTTCGAAGTCCACATAGCCACTGTGTGGTATCTTTGAGTTTGTATTTGATATGTCGGATTTCCTCTTGAAATTAAATATAAGTTATATTATCTGACATATCGGTACTCGCACAAAGCAATTACATAGATGGTCACTCCTCAACAGCTTATTCTTCGTGCTAGTCGACGACATTACACCGTAGTGTCCTTGGCTAGTGTGAGTATAGAGGTGGGGCGTCACAGCTTGGTATCAGGGCCAAACTTCGGAACAATGTAGATTAACTAGCAAGGATTATTGTCCTAAGTCTTTCTTAGGAATCGTGCCATAGGATTCAATTCGAATCTTCGTACCGTTCTATCCTATTTCTTTTTATGATGCCTTGTTTTATCAATCAAGTTTGTTTGATATTCATTTTGTGAATAACCTTTTTCCTCTTCTTTCTTTCTTAAAGAAGAGAAATGGTTAGACCAGGACGTCCCAACGCCGGTCAATCTAGTGCTACTCCTCAAGATGGAGTATTTATGTCTGCTCAACAACTTTTAGATCTTGTGAACAATGCCCAAGCCGCCGGACCCGTACCAGCGCCTACTCACCCTAAATCCGGGTTTTCACGCTTGTGCAGAGATTATACCGCTTTGGATGGAAGGCCATTCAAGGGATCCGAAAGTGTTATAGAAATCCAAGCTTGGCTTAGATCATGCGATCGCATCTTTTCTTGCATGAATCTTATTGATCTTTATCGAGTCCAAGTGGCTTCAGGCATGCTCCAAGAAAGAGCATTAGATTGGTATGAGCTTTTGATTTCTGAAACTATTGAAGCGGATCTTACTTAGGAGCAATTCCGGAAAAGATTCGAATTGAAGTTTGCGCCGGAGGCTGAAAAAGTATCTTTAGCTCGGCGCTTTATTGACCTTGTTCGAGGTGAATCTTCTGTGACCGATTACGTTGCATCTTTTGAATCTCTCTCTAAATATGGGGTCGAATATATTAATACCCCATTGAAGAAAATCAGAGATTTGTCTATGGGTTGAATAAGAACCTCAAAAAGCCTTTACTTCTGAAACTAGAAGTTTCTTTCGATCAGCTTATAGATATCGCTCTTCGACTTGAAGAGGCCGATAAAGAAAGTGATGTTGAAGTTGTGCGTGCCAAACAGAACTTCAACAATAACATGAAGAGGCCTATTAAGTTCAAATGCCCCAATCCCAATCCCAACAAGAAAGGGAAGCAAGAAATTTCGGTAGCAAAGACTCCTACTTCTAGTCATGGTCAATGCTACAATTGTGGTTCTATGGACCACTATGAAAATGGGTGTCCGAAACCCCTTTATTGTCGCTATTGCAAAAGTTTGAGTCATTATATATCTGCGTGTCCCATACTTCAAAGCAAGAAGGAGGGAAAGCTAAATGTTGTGCAAGCCCCTAGTAACACTTCTCTTGGTCAAGGTATTTCTCATTCTATCCTTGACGATATTTGTTTTGTGGTTATCTTATTCGAGTTCTTTTTGATACGGGCGCATCCCACTCTTTTATATCAAAAGAACTTGTTGATTCTTTTTCTTTAAATATTATGGGCTTGATGACTTCACTGAGAATTGCGAATCCAGTTGGTGGATCCACAACACTCAGTTTACTTTGTGAAAATGTCGAGATTATTTTATGTGATTATTCTTTTCGAGCCGATTTGCATGTTATGCGTTACTTAGGCTTCGAAATTGATTTTTTGGGAAAGGATTGGCTTGGTCATTATGAAGCCCACATCCTATGTCCTGAGCGAACTATATATCTTCGACATCCTCAATCTGTTAAGCAGATTTCTATGGTTCTTAATGATTTCGATTTCCAATTCGGTGACATCATTTTATTCTTTAAACCTACATGATGAGGAGAATATTATTTCTCTCATTCAAGTAGTTTGTGAATTTTCCGAAATATATTTGAGCTTGTCTTAGGATTATCACCTAAGCAATCTATTGAGTGGTGCTAAGGTCTTTTCAGCTCGACCTTGCACCGGTTTTCATCAGCTACGAGTTGCGGAGGGTAGCATTCCACTTACCGCATTCCGCACTCGTTATGGTTCTTGTGAGTGGTTCGTTATGTCATTCGGTTTGACGAACCTTCTACCTTATTTCATCCATTTTGTGAATCGAGTATTCTGCGAATATCTCGATGAGCCCACCCTTGTATTTATTGATTATGGATGAAAACAAAAATTTAAAATTTGCAAATCTTTTTAATAAGATATTTATAAGTATGATTGGATTTTGTTCTTAAAACGAGCAAAGAATGTTTGTAAATTTTATAAGAGACATGTTTATCATATAGAAGATGATTTTGTGTTGTTTTGCCCATTGAGTGCTTTAAGAATTCTGGTCGATGCGCTTGATCAACGTTATCGATAGGAATCTCCTAAACACTATGATGAGACAGTCAGACACAATAAATTGACTTGTAAAAACTAAATTTTTCTAGAAAGACGATTACATAAAGTTCATTATAATTTTGAAAGTCTTAGCTTTTCGGGAAAGAGGATCATTTCAAAGAACTCTTTTCCGATGCTTTTGTTCTTGCGATTCCCGAAGGGAACCAAGACTTTATTGTTTGTACCGATGCTAGTCGTATTGGTTTGGGTGCCATTCTCTTGCAAAGGGAATGTGTTATCACATATGCTTCTTGACAATTAAAGCTTGTCGAGACTAGATATGCCATTCATGATCTGGAGCTCGCGGCTACTGTTTTCTCCCTTAGAATTTGGCGTCATTATCTTTTGGGAGAGAAATTTGTTCTCTACAACGATCATAAATCTTTGAAGTATTTATTTTCTCAAAAGGAACTTAATTTGCGTCAACAACGTTGGCTCGAGTTCCTTGCATCTTATGATCTTGTTATTCTTTATACTCCTGGAAGGGGAAATCGTGTTGCCGATGTCCTTAGTCGTAAGCAACAAGCGGTTATTTCCATGATGATATCCGAATGGAGTGATCTCGAGACTTTGTCCACTTGTGAGATTCGAGATCGTGAATCTGATTCATGTTCATCTCTTGATTTGTGTAGCCTTGAGGCTCATCCTTCTTTTTTTGGACCGTACCTCTTTTGGCTAAACTCTATGTCAAAGAAATTGTTAAATTGCATGGAGTTCATACTTCTATTGTTAGCGATCGTGATCCATTATTTACTAGTGGATTTTGGAAAGGTCTTCAAAAAGCTTTGGGAACAAAGCTTAATTTTAGCACCGCTTATCATCCTCAGTCTGATGGACAAACCGAGCGTGTGAATCAAACTCTTGAAGATCTTCTTCATGCATGTGTTCTTTATTTTGGTGGAAGTTGGGAAGATCATATTTCTCTTGTTGAGTTTTCCTATAATAATAGCTTCCAATCTAGTGTTGGTATGGCACCTTTCGAGGCACTCTACGGAAGGCTATGCCGATTTCCTTCGTGTTGGCTTGAAGACGGTGAGAAGCTGGTTATAGGTCCTGACTTTATTGGTGTTCATTTGTGTTTCACCTATGATAGGTGTTGTGCGTTTCAGTTGATCGGGAAAATTAGCACCTCAATATATGGGTTCATTTCCCATCACCGAACATATTGGTTCTGTGGCTTATCGCCTTTCATTACCGGCTCAATTTTCTGCTATTCATGACGTTTTCCATGTCTCTCAACTACAGAAATACCTTAGGGATTCCGATTCTACTCTTGAGCCCGGTGTGATTGAAGAAATTGAAGTTTCACTAAATTTGACTTATGAACAACATTCTATTCGTATCATTACTTCGGAGGTTAAATGCCTTCGAAATAAAGATGTTCTTCTTGAGAAGGTTCAATGGTCCACAAATCCTAAGGATTGCTCTTGGGAATCTTGAGAATTCATCGAGAAAACACATCCGGATTTACTCTTTCATGCTCTTTTATGGTGAACTTCTTATTTTAAAATTTTCTTTTGTGTTGATATGCTTTTATGGTTGTTACTCTTTATTTTCCTCTTAATTATTGCGAGGATGCAATTTCTTTAAGGAGGGGAGTCTGTAACAACCCGCATATTTTACGATTATATATTTAAATGTTTTATTTAAATATAGCATCGTTAATCGGATTAAAGTCCGAAATGTTACATTTTGTAAACAGTCGAATTGGGACTCGAGACCACTTCCATTGAGTCCAAAATGGCGTTTTCAACTTTTTTGAGTATAAACATCGATATGTTTGGAGTTGAGTAAAATTTTCTATTTTTTTACTTGGGCTTTGGGTTTGGGTTTCAGCCCACTAAACCATCTAAATACCCTAACACTCCACTCAACTCTTCTTCATTCACTCATTCCTTTTCCTAACAGTCTAGCTCAAGAAAAATGGGGGAAAAAGATTGGAAATAGAAATTCCAAACCCTAGTTTGATTTGGAAACACAAGTTCTTGCTCCAAAATCAAAGAGAAGCTTAGGTAAGCATCCTCTTCATCTTCTCCATCTCTATTTCTCTTCAATTTCAGAAATTCCTAAATTCTAACTTAGGAAATATTTGCTTATTAGCTTAGATTGGAGCTTCTTGAGTTGAGATTGAAGAGGAATGGGCCTTTCCTTTGTTTTAAAGCTTCTCATTCGTGTTTTTGAGTTTAAAGGTGAGTTCTTTAACTCACATCTACGTCTATAGCTATCATTGTTGTTAGGTATGAATCCTAACATTTGTGCATATTCATTTGCTTATGATTTGATTTGGTGAATTCTCCACATTTTGGTGTTTTGGTCCAATTTTATGAAAATCCTACTATGGATGTATGGACATTGATATTTGGGGTGCATCGAAGAGCCTTTATGGCTGGGTTATGGCTTGGCGTAAATCCTTAGTCGTCGTTGCTCGTCTGATCGCTCCCGATACATTTTGGCCACTTTGGCCTAGGCAAATTGTTGCCCTGACCAGGAGACCAGACGTCTGGTTTGGACCTGGAGCAAAAATATATGCACGCAGAATTTTAAAAAAAAAGACAAAGACTAATTCCAGACGTTTGATTTTTTGGTTCAGACATCTGGATGGTTTCAGACGTCTGGATTGCCAAACCAGACGTCTGGGAGGTTTTTCTGGAATTTCCAGGACCTAAATCCAGACGTCTGGATTCCAAACCAGACGTCTGGAAACATTCATTTTTGCCTATTTAGGCTGTTTTGAGTGGATTTCCTATTTTTAATCGATTGTTGTTAATCCGGATAGTTGTCATCACTTATTATCGACTTTGATGACTTCTTCCTTTGGATTTTTGGGAATATCCATTTGATGGATTTGATATCGATTTCTATGGTTTTGATTCACGTCTTCGAATGTGAATCTTTGGTGATTGATTGTTTCTACAATCATTTTTGTGATTTGTCACTTCTAAATATAAAGGTTTGTATACTAGTAGTAAATACTCAAACTCTTTCATCAAAACGATTTCGACACTATTTTAAATATAAAGCCCTCTTTTAAAACCATTTTCCAATCTATTAGTATATACAAACCTTTACCTCATTCGTATGAGAAATCTAATTAAACGGCTTAGTAAAACAAGTGGTATGAAACGCTTGCGTTTACTTCGTCGGTTAATTCTTGGACTTGTTCGATTGAACTCTTGTGACAATTTTTGAGTGGAAATCTACAATCTGTTCGTAAATATTTATGTTAAGCCAGTGGTTATAGGACATGAAGCTAAACTCATCTATTTACTAGCTTAGTGTAATTGACACTTCTTATTGATCATTTTGTGATTTAGACTAGCGATGTGCGATGTCACTTTGTCCGCGTGGGGGACTATACCCCGTTCTGTTGAGCTTCATCTCATTTTTATGGGTTAGCAACCCATGGTCTTTGGACCGTTCGTGGAGCATTCGGCTCAATAAGTCGGTGCATGGGGTGTATCTTTTTAGGTGCATCGATGTTCGACTAGGCATGGGGTGTATCTTTTTAGGTGCATCGATGTCCGACTATACATGGGGCGTATCTTTTTAGGTGCGTCGATGTTAGTTTATACATGGGGCGTATCTTTTCAGGTGCGTTGATGTTAGTTTATACATGGGGCGTATCTTTTCAGGTGTGTCGATGTTCGACTGTGCATGGGGCGTATCTTTTTAGGTACGTCGATGTTCGGTTCATGGGATAGCGACCCATTTGTGATACACGTGTTGGTGAGTTTTCATGCTCCCGTTTGTGATAGGCCCCCCTTTTGTGATTTCTGGATTTCTGGTCGTGATTTCTAGAATTTGTGTTTCACCAATTTTCGTGGATTGGCATTGATATGTTGTGTTAATATTTGTGTTTTGGTGAATTATTTAAAGAATATGACATTCTTTTGGTGTTTGAGTAGATTTGAGATATTGTATGATTTTTATTGTTGTTACCTTATGTATACTTGTCACAGTATGGCATTATTGTTATCATACGTTTTTGTCATATCTCTTATCCTATCTCATTTTATCTGATATTTATAGCTAGACTGATCCGTTTATTATTTTCTTCTTAAATAATACTCGGGTTAGACCGAGGTATTTCAGGTTCTTCTGCTTGACTTCTTATCAGGGTCCTTCACCTGACTTTTGGCTAACTACTTTAGCATAGTAGTTTTTGTTAGTATACATTTGAGATAGAGACTCCTTGATGTATACTTATTCTTTTGTCTAGCACTTGTACCTATTCTTTTGTGATATAGTGGATCGTGTATAACCACTACTTTGATGTACACTTCTATGTGATATATTCATATCTGTTTCCGCCTTTGTGATATGAATATCTGTGACTGATTTGTGTTATGTTTATTTCTATATTTGTTTCCGAAGTCCACATAGCCACTGTGTGGTAGCTTTGAGTTTATATTTGATATGTCGGATTTCCTCTTGAAATGAAATGTAAGTTATATTATCTGACATATTGGTACTCGCACAAAGCAATTACACAGATGGTCGCTCCTCAACAGCCTTATTCTTCATGCTAGTCGACGGCATTACCCCGTAGTGTCCTTGGCTAGTGTGAGTATAGAGGTGGGGCATCACACACTCACTGACTAAAGATGATTTAGAGGTTGATAAAGAAAATAGCGTTGAAGAAGGAGAAATATGTATTGTTTAGGAAAAAGATAATTTAGATGATAATATTAACGAAATGGAGAAGGAAAAAGATAATTTAGATGATGTTCAGGAAAATGAGAAGATTAGAATTGTGAATGTTGAACAATGTTTGAACAGTTGAGTTGTTCAATTGCCCAAAGATAATGATGATTTATAGAATAATGTTAACTTACTTGAAACAGAGGAAGAACAAGAAAATATATTAGTTTCACCTGGAAATAATGGTGATGGAGAAGGAGTTATAATTGACAAGAGTAGCCAAGCAAATCATACCATTATCAGTAATAGATTTGAAGTGTTAATGGTTGAAGATGAAAGTTTGATGAGCAAAGAAAAGGAAATGGAGAATGAATTGGAATTTACTGAAGCAAAAGGCAAAAATCCAGGCATGGTGATACCAGAGGATAAATTGAATTATATGAACAATTCTAAAAGCATGCACATAAGCAACTGTCCTCTGAGCTAAGAAAAATCCCACCAAGTCCATGGTAATATTGTTCACGATAAAAAACAGAAGTAGATTTTCAAGGCAAACAAGCAAGCCATGCAACAAATAGAGCTTATGCAAGAGCAGCAAAATAAAGATCAAAATAAAATTAACAACTATGTTGTGCACATGCACAACAGTAATGATACATGCACAAGCACTCCTTCACCCCCTCTCTTCCTCTAATCAGCATGTTGCTCCTTCACATCCCATTCCTCCCTCCTCTCCCTTCAATCATAAAGCTTCCAATCCCCTTTTGTCTTTAGATTCACTTTTTATTGCCTCCTCCACACATGTCATCAAAGATAACCAAAACAACTTCGATGTGTTAACATCCTACTCCTACATCCACATCAAATCACATCCTTCTTTCATCCAACCTTGTCAATCCCTTGTTAACTCCAAACAAGTCCAGTAAGTTATCAATACTGCTCATGGTGCAGTAACCCCGAATAAAGGATGCAAAAGCCTCTCTAAAGGAATGGAAAAGATCATCACAGAGTCTCCACTATCTGAAACATTTCCTAACTGCTTTAATTCAAATAGAGCAGTGACTAGGAAAATGAAATTAGACTCACTCAATTCCACTGAGTTTAATCAATGATGCAACACATAGGAGCTTGGAATATCAGGGGGTGCCCACCTTGATATAAAACTCGACCAATGTAAAACTCTAATCAAAACACATAATCTCAGCATTCTTGCAATTCTAGAAACCAAATTCAGCCTTGTTCTGACCCAGAGGGCTGCAAGATACATTAATCCTTCTTGGAATCTAATTCACAATCATGATGTTGCAGCATATGGTAGGATCATGATTGTCTATGACCCTAAACTTCACCTCTTAACCCCTATCACCTCCTCTAGCAAATGATCCACTGTCACAATCTCCATATCCCATCCTCTACCTCCTATTATCTATCCTTCATTTATGCTGAAAATTCTTCCAATGCCAGAGAAACTCTCTTTCATACAATCCCATTTCTTTTACAACACTCTCATCCTTGGATAGTTTGTAGGGACTTTAACTGCTCCTTGAGGATTACAGACCACATTGGTGGTAATCCTCTCTCCTTGAACGAAATCAAGCCTTTGAATACAGCCATACATGATTCTGACCTCTCTGAAATCAAAACAACTGGTGTTGCTTTCTCGTGGAATAATAAAAGGAGACAAGCCGGCAGAACCTTCTCAAAAATCGACTATGCCTTCTGTAATCAAGCCACCTTAACAAATGGCCATCCATTCATAACCACCTTCCTCCCCCTTGCTTTCAGACCACTCACCTCAAATCCTCCAATTGGAGGGGCCTGTCATGAAAGGGAAAACAAGTTTTAATTTTTTTAACCCTTGGGTGAAAGAGCCTGACTTACATAATATTGTTAATGAAGTGTGGAATAGACCTAACTATGGCAACCCACGTTTTGTTTTGTAGAAAAAACTCAAAGCAACAAAAGATGTTCTTAGACAATGGGCTAGGAATAAATATGGTAATGGTAGCAAGTTAACGGATTATTTGAAGAATCAACTTGAAGATATTCAAAGGAAAATGCTTACTGAGGTTGACAATCAATATTTTGCCAACATGGAAACTATACTTACTGCTCAATACAGTGAGGCTCTCTTCACTGAAAGTAATATGATCAAACAAAAAGAAAGACTGCTCTGGAAAGAGGATGGAGACAGGAACACTTCTTTCTTTCATGCCTCTCTAAAAGCAAAGTACACTAAAGATGCTAAGGAAGATGTTCCCCTCACCCTACAATTTCATTTCAGCTTCCCCGGTTTAGTTGGTTTGGAGGATGAATTGATTGGATACCCGAGAACCATAATCTTTCAAAGAAACAGCGCGCCCTAAACGTCATTCACGCAAAGACTAGTTGCTCGGACTTCGCCAGTTGACTTGACGGATGTCTTTCTCTTTCGACTCGCAAGAAAGCAGGATAGATATGAAGGTCTCAACCGCGCCACGTTCAACCCAATTAATATACTGGGTCTCAAGGTGCTTGCGAACTGTGATAGACCGACAAGGACAAAAACAAGACAATCATGCTAACATTGTTCATTTTTTCATCCAATATTATTCTAGATTGTTTGGTAATGATTCTAACTTTATTCCTGCCATTGATGATATAGACCCTACTTTCTTGCCACAACTCAGTAATACTGAACATAATTCCTTAAGCTTGGATATTAATGATGATGAAATCCAGCAAGCCATGTTTAAATGTAACAAAAATTCATATGGGGGACCAGATGGCTTTAATGCCTTTTTTACACTTCCTGGTGGTCTATTGTTGGTGACACCATTTGCAAGGTTGTTAAATGCTTCTTCAAACGTGCCAAAATAATGCAAACATTCAACACTACTAATATAGCTCTGATTCCCAAGGTCAAAAATGCTAATGATGTTCGTGACTTTAGACCAATTGCATGTTGCAACACTATATACAAATGTATATCTAAGATTCTTGCCACCAGAATGAAGACCGTTCTTCCATCCATCATCTCCACCAATCAACCTGCCTTCCTCGCTGGTAGGGATATCCTTGACAATGTGATGCTATCACATGAGCTTCTACGTGGATATAAAAGCAAAAATGCATCTCCAAGAGCTATGTTGAAACTGGATATTATGAAGGCCTTTGATTCAATTCAGTGGAATGCCATTGTCAGAATTATGGTGTACACGAACTTCCCTTTCCCTTTTCATTTCATTTCTTGGGTTTTTGAATATATCTCTACTGTTAACTTCTCCATCATCATCAATGGATCCATTACTGGTTATTTTGGCAGCAAGCAAGGAATACGGCAGGGTGATCCAATGTCTGCATATATTTTTATCATGGTGATGGAACTATTAACACAAATGCTAAGGAAAAAAGTAATTCTAAAGAGTTTTAAGCCTCACCCCAAATGCAAGGACCCTAAGTTACATCACTACTTTTTGCTGATGATCTTGTCATTTTCTACACTCCTGATAGCTCCACCATTAGATCTATCACTAATACTCTTTCCATGTTCCACAGCATGACAGTCCTCAAAATCAATATGCAAAAATCAAAAATTTTGTTGGTTGGAGTATGTGATGCTCAAACTAATGACATTTATGCAGCAATCGGTTTAAAGCCTAATCATGGAGCTATTACTTATCTTGGGCTACCACTCACTACTGCCAAAATCACCACACTGCAGTGCTTACCTTTATATGATAGAATCACTGCCAGGCTTGAGTGCTGGTCGAACAGGAATTTGAGTCAAGCTGGAAGAGTCACTCTTATAAAATCTGTTATTTTCTCCATGCAAGTGTACTGGTCTAGAACTTTCATCCTCCCTCTTGACCTCCTTCAAATGATAAGATCTGCCTTCATGAAATACTTATGGTCTGGGTCAACTCATGGTATATACCTTTCTCCCATCTCTTTGAAACATATTGAGAATCCCATAAATAAGAGTGGGCTTGGCATTCATAGCATTCTTAAGCTGGAATAAAGCTGCTTTTGCAAAACATATTGATAAATTTGTAAACAAGAGAGATAGCTTATGGGATAAATGGTCCCTTACTCATGTGTTGCATGATAGAGACTTTTAGTCTATGCCTATTCCACAGAACTCGAGCTGGACATGGCGTAGTATATTTAAACTTCGTGAAACTGTGCTTCCCCATATCAAGTACGATATTACTTTGACTAATAAGGTGAGATTTTGGGATGATCCATGGTTAGAACATGGTCTTATTCTTAAAAGATGGCTCAATCATCATGAACTGTGCAGTCTGGAGTTAGCATGACAGCCTATGTATCTATTATGATACAAGGTAGGAGAATTGTCCTCCCTTATTCCTCTAATATGAGAATACGAGAGATATGGAGCAAAATTTACAACGTTCCATTTTATGATACTGTTGATGATCACATCAGTTGGTTTGATAATGGCAAGAAGTTTAGGATTGGTTCATTGTACAGAATTATAACTAAAGTTAATGAAATTCCAAATTGCAAGTGGTACAAAAGAATATGGAAGTCTGATAGTAGTGCTGTGGAAAATTTCACTCTCTGGAAGATCATCAACAATGTTATGCTTACTAAAGTTAGGCTATTCAGTCGAGGAATGAACGTGAATATATACTGTATTTTATGTAATACAATGCCAGAAACCCTTGATCACTTGTTCTTTGACTGCCCTCAAATATATACGTTGTGGTCTACAACCTTGACGTGTTTGAATGTTACCACCGTGGCTCATGGAAATGATCAAGAATGGAAGCAAATTCATAGGCTCTCTGGACGTACAATTTCTATCTCATCTGTTCCTTCTCAATGGCAGACACCTCAAAACCCTAATTACTGATTCCAAATCAAACTCCAAAATTCAATCGTATAATATATCATCGCAAAGCTCTCGATGAACGTAATTTGTGTATGTAATTGGTTTTTCGATTGGAGTCTCCGTTTGTCCAGAAATCAGTGAAGAAGTCTCGGTCGTTCATGTTAGGGTTCCACGATCAACGGTGGATCTTGGACCAATCGACGATCGGAGGTTGCTGCGAGGTAGAGGATGATTAGCAGAGTCGATTCGTAGGGTTACTTCATATCATCAGTGCCTTGATTCGCCATGATCGGCGATTATATGTAGCGACGACATTGGCTGTAGGAGGTGGCAGAGGGGGGCCGCGCGTGGCCTGTTGAGGCGCCTTGGAGAGGCGGAGGCATCGGCGAGGTTCAATTTGGGCGAAGTGATGAGGATCGGCGGTGGGAGGCGATTGTTGGTGGCGGCTGTTGGGTACGTGCGCGAGCATGTTTGATCAGGCTAGGGTTAGAGAGGGATTCGATTTTACAATTTTACCCCTCTTTTATTTTTAATTTGATTTCAAAATTTATAAATTCTAATCTTCATAACTTTTGCATAGGAACTCGGATTGACGCGTGGTTTCTTCCGTTGGGTTCGTATCGAAATTCCGAACAATATAGGTTTGGTTGAATTTGGAAACTGTTCAAATTTTGGAATTTTATTTGATTTTAGATCGGCTATAAATCAAAGGTGGTTTATTTAACCCACTCACGTAATACTAAACCTTCTTATGTTAGTTGAATTAAATTTATGAAGTGATAATTTTTTTATTGATTGCTGTTTGGTGATTTAAATTGCCATTTAAATTTAATTTGAATTTATATTGAATTAAATTGATATTTAAATTAATATTGAATTTAATTACCTGATATTGATAACTAGTTGATTGTTGTGATTTATTGGCTGATTTGGATGTTGGCTGCGATGGATATCTATTTGTTTACATTTTAAACGATTGAATGTTTATTTATTTTTATATATATGCCTCTTATCACCCTATATACTAATTGAAAGCATATAAACCGTTATTTGAATTGTTTCAAATAAATTAAGAAATAGGTTGAAATGATATATACCTATGACACTTTGATTTGGATTAAAATGATATATATCCATCCCTATAATTAAAATTGAAATAACTGATTACTTGGCCATAGGGTAGAAAATTATATATGGACACCGGATTGGTTAAATTAAATGGTTTAAATACCATGAATTTGGATTTTTATTAAATGATATTGTTTTAAAGGAAAAAAAATTGTGGATTTATAGGAATTGAATTATTTTCTAATTCAAGCTTTGAAATGTTGAAATTGGAATTGGTTAAAAGAAATTGTTTAAATGAATTAAATTGGAAATGCAAAGTTATATTTGATATATGACTTTAATTTTGGAAATTGAATTATTTTAAGATTTGGACCTTACAATTGAACAAAGGAGGTTAATTGGATTTAAGCATTTTAAATCAGTAAATTGAAATTGGACATGAAAATGATATAAATTGAAATGGATTAAAATAAGGATTGAATTGAAATTTTAAATCATTGAATTGAATTGTTGAATCAAATTTGAAGTAAAAAAAATGAATGTTTCAAAAATTGAAGTTAATTCGAATTGAAATTGAAATCAAGTTGAGTTGAAACGATATTGAAATTGAGTCAATTGAATTGAAAGATTGGGAATTGAGTTTGTTGATTTGAAATTGGATATGGGTCCAGATTTGTTGAAATGGAAAGAAATAGTTTGATTTGATATTATTTTCAAAATAAATTATTTTAATATAAACTGTAAAATCTAATCTTTTTAGTATTCAAATTATTTAGATATTTCCCAAACTATTTTACTATATAAACTATTTTCAATACTCAAACCATTTTATAAGCTGTTTTAAACCTTTAAACTATTTTAAACTATTTAAGCTATTTAAACTATTTCAAATTATTCAAACTATTTTCTAAAGTTTTAAACCGTGCAAAGTTGGAATGTTTATATTTAAATCGTTGATATAAATGCAAATGTGGTTAAATGAGCTTAAAACCTAAGTTGGAATTTGAAACGATACTTTCGAGTGAAAATGACATATTTTGAGTAAATATGGTATTTTGAAATGAATTGATATTTTGATGTGAATATGATATTTTGATATCAAATGTGAACCATTTTCAAAATGTAAAAGAACCAACTGGTGTGAAAAAGGATGTTTGGTTGTTAAAGAGACCGGGGTCTCTTATTAATATACTCTCTATCAATATTGGAACCACTTTAACAACTGTGTACGTGGTGGATGATCCAAAATGAAGTGGTTGGACTTGGTGAACTTTTTCTGGAGTTGAATAAAGATAACGATGATGGATGACCCCGGAACTTGTGCCAATTTGAAATAACTAAAACAGGACGGCTTGTCAGGGCCAAGTGGGCTAGCTACCCCTAGCGGACACACCTCTTCATATTACTATATTGATGTTCGCTTGATCGGCGCACCTTTATTTGATTTGATTTTGGGGGTGTTGGACGTGGTGGGCGATCGTAGCTACGATGCGTTACCACCAGCCCTGCTACCCGAACTAGTAGTATCCTACCTTGGGCATTGCTTCACGTGCCTTGTTATACTCTTTATCTTTATTCGAGCCCACTATGATTTTGTTTTAGTATGGTACCTATAGGGGACTCACTGGTTACCGACGTTACTGGTTGTGTTACAGGACCTGCATAGACTACCTGCTTAAAAAGGTGTTAAGGGGGATCAATGTAAAGCCTTAATGCTATTTTAATACTTTACATTGCTGATAGACACTACATATATAGCGTATTTTACTACATATAGATAGTTTAACGGATCCTTAGGAGATGTAAAATCCCGTAACATCTCTTAAGTTATTGCACGCATGTTATACACTAGATAGGAGATGTAAAATCCTATAAACATCTCTGAAGCTATTACACTCATATTTACTTGTTGTTTATTTAACTTACATAAGAATTTTTAGTTCTGACTTGAGTGTTTTGTCTTTTCATTACGCTCGGGTCAGCCCGAGCTTTTCAGTGTTTGAAGACTTTATTTCTAGAGGACGAAGACGGAGTTTGGTATATTATATTATTAGTAATTTTCCGCTGCATCATTATTTGGTATGTTTGTGATTGTACTCTGATTGTGTTGTAAAAATTGTGTAATCAAATGTATATTGTAAAACAACTTCATGAACTGTTTATTTGATTATTATATTTTGTCATCCGTTGCGAGGTTCTATGTTTTATTTTCCTTCTTTTCTCTTATTTTTCTTATTAAACCCCATTGATAATCAACCCTTTTGAATGGTTTGAGTTAGACATGTGTGGTTTATTGTTGATTTAAACCGTCCAAAAAGGTGGATCGTCACAGAACATGTGTTGGTTACGCTGATTTTAACAAAGCATGCCCAACAGATTGTTATTCGCTCCCAAGGATAGACTAGTTAGTCGATGCAACAAGTAGACAATAGCTCTTGTCTTTCATGGACGCATGTTCTAAATACAATAAAATTCCAATGTTCAAACCAGATGGGGAGGACACCAGTTTTATAACCAATCGGGGAAGGTATTGCTATAGAGTGATGCTCTTTGGATTGAAGAATGCAGGAGCAACATAGCAGAGATTAGAGAATAGAATGTTAAGAGAACAAATTGGACATAACATGGAAGTATATGTAGATAACGTGTTGGTCAAGTCTCAAGAGAGAGGAAGTCATCAAACAGACCTTGAAGAAATGTTTGGTGTATCGTGAAAATACCAGATGATTCTTAACCCACAAAAGTGTTCTTTTGGAATTCAGTCTGGCAAATTCTTGGGATATATCATCAGCGCAAGAGGAATCAAAGCAAACCCTGACCAGATTCAAGCCATTGGAAACATGGCAGAACCTATGACAAGCAAAGACGTAATGAGTCTGAACAGAAGAGGGCAGCACTGAATAGATTCATTTCAAAGGCCATCGATAAATGCATCCCATTCTTCAACATGATCAAGAAGAAGAAAAACTTCGAATAGAGTGAGGATTGTCAGAAATCTTTTAAAGAGCTGAAAGATCATTTGGAAAAACCGCCAATTCTCTCTAGTCATATGGACGGTGAAAATCTTGATCTTTATATGGCAGTTTTTGAACATGCAGTTAGCTCAGTGATAATAAGAGAAGAGAAGGGAATTCAGCTCCCAGACTATTATGCCAACAAGAGGGCCAAGGATGCTGAAACTAGATATCCAGTATAGAAAAGTTGGCATACTGTTTAATGCTCACCACACGGAAGTTAAAACTTATTTTGAAGCGCATCCAATCAAAGTTTTAACTAATTTCTCACTCAAGCAGGTTTTTAGTAAACTGGAAAATTTAGGATGGTTGGTTATATAGGGAATTGAGATGAACCAATATGATATTGAATTCCTGGCCCGAATATCAATTAAGGGACAAGCTTTAGCCAATTTTGTCAACAAATGTGCCGAATTCATAAAGGAACAGTCGGAAAAAGAAACGGATCTAAAACCTAAGTGGCAACTATTTGTAGACGAGGCTTCAATCGAACAAGGAATCAGAGTCGGATATGTAATTATAACTCCTGATGGACATCGTTTGCACTATGCAATGATCTTAGGGTCCATCCACCAACAATGTAGTAGATCATGAGTCCATGATAACGGGATTTACTCTAGCCCTTCAATTGAAAATCCCTAGAATTGAAATTTTCAGTGATTCGCAATTAATAGTAAATCAACTAAACTAGAAATATCAGATGAAGGATTCCAAACTGACTCTATAAGTCAAAAATTTATTGAAAATGCTAACCCAATTTAAAGATATCTCAATACATCCAGTACCAAGAGGCAAGAACTCCCAAGTTGATTCTTTAGCAAATATAGCAAGCTCGGGGGGGTACTAGAAGCCCGAGTCATTTTGGAGGGTTCCCAAGAGAATCCTAGTAAAATGGAGAAAATCCCCAATCAAGAAAATGAGTCTTTAGTATTGACCAGGTATCAAGCCTTAGCACATAAGGAGAAAGAAGATGAAATTGAGATCCTTCAATAAAACATTCCTTATATGAAAACTAGTAATTAATATGAGAATAATTGGATGACTCCTATTGTCAAATATATAACAAAAGAAAGGCTGCCGGCAAATAAAAAAGTGGCAAGGAGAATAAATCGCCAGACTCCGACTTTTGCCATAGCATATGGCATACTTTATAAAAAGGGGTATTCACTCCCTTATCTAAAATGTGTTTATTCGAAAACAAAAGCAAAATTACTAAGGGAAGCCCACGAAGGATTCTGTGGAAACCATTCCAATGGAATGAAACTAGCTAAGAAAGTTATGAGGCAATGCTTTTATTGGCCTCAAATGACTAGTCAAGCTATTGATTTCGTAAAAAGATGCGGAAAATGTCAAAGGTTCTCTAAGATCGCGCACCTTGCATCAGGCGAATTGACTTTTATCTCAAGCCCATGGCCTTTCGATGTATGGAGAATTGACCTAATCGGGCCATTGCCGATATCTAAAGGAGGAGCTAAGTATGCAGTAGTCGCCATTGATTACTTCATGAAGTGGGTAAAAGTTGAATCGCTTTCGAATATCACATCAAGAAAAGTTCTTAAGTTCGTAATTAAGAATATCGTTACTAGATTCAGGATCTCACACCAGATAATATCTGACAATGGAACTCAATTTGAAAGTGAAGAATTTGCCTGGTTTTGTAACCAGAATGGAATCATCAATAGCTTTTCATCTATAGCTCATCCCAAAGAAAATGGAGCTATCGAAGCAGCTAATAAAACTGTAAAGGCCGTTCTAAAGGAGCAGTTGGACAAGGCAAATGGGAATTGGGTATAGGAATCACCTCTCATTCTATGGGCATATAGAACTTTTACTAAAACTGCGACAGGGTATACTCTATATTCCTTAACATATGGTTGTGAAGCCATGCTTAAAATTAAGTTTGAAGTACCTTCTCATCAAAGGATTGCATACACATTCGATCCAAATCAAGATTTAAAGAGAGAATCCCTGGACTTAATCAACGAGTTAAGAGATAAAGCAGCCATACGAATGATTGAGTATGAACGAAGAATATCCAAGTACTATAACTCTAGAGTAAGGAAAATAATTTCAATGACTTCTTCTATTATTGCCAAATATGAATTTCCGGTCTTTTATTGTTTCCAAATATTGATTTATGGACTTCTATTATTATTTCCGGATATTGATTTCTGGACTTCTATTATTATTGCCAAATATGGATTTCTGGACTTCTATTATTTCCATATATGGATTTCTAGACTTTTTCTATTATTGTCAGATATGGATTTCTAGACTTCTTCTATTATTGCCAGATATAGATTTCTAGTCTTCTATTTTTTTTAGATATTGATTTCTGGACTTCTATTATTATTTCTAGATATGAATTTTTTGGACTTTTATTATTTTCAGATATTGATTTCCGGACTTTAGTTATTCCGAAATGGATTTCTGGACTTCTTATATTTATGCCAGATATGGATTTCTGGTCTTCTATTATTTCCAAATATTGATTTCTAGACTTCTATTATTGCTAGATACGGATTTCTGGTCTTCTTCTATTATTTCTGACATGGATTTCTGATCTTCTCTTATTATCAGATGGACATTTTATTATCGAATGGGTTTTGTGTTTTCTATTATAACTATCGAACGAACCTATTAATATTCTATTATCATTACTAGAGGGGTTTCTAGTCTTTCCCCTTTATAATTTTGTAACCCTGATTTTTTAGTGTTGTTTAAATAGATTAAATAAAGATTTAAATTGGAGAAATTAAAATTTAAAATGTTTATTGGACTGATAATTTAAATTAGAAGTTTGGAATAATGTTTTTTTATCTTTATAATATTGGAAAAAATATATGTAATTTTATTGATGTAAGATTCTTGTTTTAAAACTTGTTAAATAATGAGTTAGATTTTTCAAAATATTGTGTAATTTAAAAAGTTGTATTAAGGAATAACTAATACTGTTAATTGTAATAATTATTAGTAAGATAATAAGAATATTTAATCGATTTTGAATCTTTTATTTCCTTAAATAAGTGAAAATGGGTGATTAGTAGACTTGCTTTAAAATAATGTTAAAGTCAACTAATAATGAAATGAAAAATTAGAATTGATTAATTGGTAAATAAAAGATTGAGAGTGTAACTAGAAAACTTAAAAGAGAGATTAGGCAAGCTAAATAAGATAATATCTTAGTTATTGGGTTATGTTTTGTTATCCCGCCTTTTGGCAAGGCCGTGACACCAAGGATTTGACTAGATACCGGTGACAGATCGTCTCGGAAGTCGGTTACACGTAAGGATCGCTACGGATATCGATGAAATTTTGTTCGAGTCCGGATCGGGCTACAACTGATAAGGCACGTCAAGCAAAGCCGTGGGAACCAACGATCCAAGTTTCAAGTCAATCCGAGTTCGTATGCTCAAGATATCGTCGACAAAAGATGGAGTAGGCCACCCTTAGTTCGAATCCATAGGCGAAACCTATGTTCGAATCCATTGGCCAGGAACCAGTTCGAATCCATCGAAATTCCATTGCCTCGACTCCATCAGCCCTCCCTTGCTTCGACTCCATCAGCATAGAAGCTCTCGTTCGAATCCAACAGGACCAAGCATTGGTTCGAAACCATCGAGATAGCATTGGTTTGAATCGATCTTAGTTCGAATCGATTCGGTCGACTCGATGCTTGCTGCGACGTGGCGCGCATACCAAGGAATTGATCAGAAACCTAGAGTCGCTCGTTATGGACATCTAGTGCACATAGGTCTACCCTGGATATCGATGAATTTTGTCTGAGACTAGATTGAGCTATAATTGATAAGACATGACTAGAAAAGCTATGAGAGCCAACGTTCCAAGTTTCAAGTCAATCCGAGTTCATATGCTCAAGTTATGATGGATGCAAGTTGAAGGGAAAGGCCATGTTTTCGTTTCCATCGGTGAGCCCAATTTCGTATCCATCAATGTGGCCACACTCCGTATCCATCAAGTTTCCCTTGCTTCGAGTCCATAGGTGTCACTGTGCTTCGAATCCATCCAGTGACCTTGCTTCGAATCCATAGGTGTCACTGTGCTTCGAATCCATCCAGTGACCTTGCTTCGAATCCATCAAGATGCCTTCCTTCGAATCCATCAAGATGGAGTGCTTCGAAACCATCAGGATGCCTTCCTTCGAATCCATCAAGATGGAGTGCTTCGAATCCATCAGGATGCCTTCCTTCGAATCCATCAAGATGCCTTCCTTTGAATCCATCAAGATGGAGTGCTACGAATCCATCAGGATGCCTTCCTTTGAATCCATCAAGATGGAGTGCTTCGAATCCATCAGGATGCCTTCCTTCGAATCCATCAAGATGCCTTCCTTCGAATCCATCAAGATGGAGTGCTTCGAATCCATGAAGTTGCTCTACTTCGAATCCATCAAGATGGGGTGCTTCGAATCCATGAAGTTGCTCTACTTCGAATCCATCAAGATGGAGTGCTTCGAATCCATGAAGTTGCTCTACTTCGAATCCATTCCTGGAGCGCGAAAAGCATCGATTCGAAGGGAGCATGTCAACCGAAAATGAAATCTTGAATCGATCATATCTCGAGATCTACAAGTCCAAATGCTATGAAATTTGGACAGGAGCTAACTGTCAACCTAAGGAATGTTCACACCAAATTTCAGCTCAATCGGAGCAAATCTTGATCGATTCGAACCAAGGGTCGAATCGATCCCAAAGTGGGCCCGGATCTCCAGATTTCGGCCATGTGGGCCCCCTGACGTACCAGAACTGGTCTCCCATCATTTTAGGCGAAATATTAGCCTCCTACACCTATAAATAGAGCCCCTGGTCATTCAGAAAAGGGGTTGGAGATTCTAAGTACTGAAGAGCGCCCAGATTCTGCCAGATCTACTCCAGAACACCGCCGCTGCTTTAGATTGAGACTTAACTTAGAAATTCAGTTGTATTACATTATAAACTACTGTAACCTTCAAGTATCGAGCAATAAAATCATCGAACTTCATAGTGGACGTAGGCAAAACGCCGAACCACTCTAAATCGCTTGTCTTTGCAATTTACTTTCTGTTATTTGGAGTTTTTGTTAGATAATCCACAGTTTTAATTTTCATTCTTCACTTTTATCTCTTCAAAAACTTCCGAAGAGTGTTGTGCCCATTTTTGGTACAAACATGTTTGCCTAACCTAAAACCCATTAGGATATTAAGAAGAAAAGATCTCTCTCCTTCTTCTCATTTTCTTATGTTTAGAATCTTTTACAGTAAAAAGAAAGTCTTCTTCCTCTCAACCCTAGAAGAAAAGGATCAAGTTTTAAAATCGAAAGAAAATTCTGAAAATTAAGATAAAATCAAGGTATGTTAACTGAACCCTTATTTATCCTCTAGTTCATCAATTTCATTTTTTTTATAGATTGTAATACTTATTGTTCTTCTGTTCTTTTGAGGCAATTGTTATTTTTTAATGAAATCTAAGTGCAAATTTGTTATGAATGGGCTGTAGCAAGCTAATTAAAGAACTAAGGTGAGATAAACCCTCACAATTATCTCTATTTCGAATTTAATTACTAAATTGGTTGAGTTGTATGAATTTAATGTTGAATTAGTTCCACTCTTATGTGCTGTTTGCAACTTTGGCTAAGCTATTTTCAGTTTGCCAAAACCTTGTCATATGATCATTTAAATCATCAACTGTAGTTTTTTATGGGCTTGCATGTTAGCGAAATCAGTGCTCTGGAGGTTGCAAGGAACAACGCCGGATAAATAAGTGCTAACCGACCACCAAGGGACTATCGGCATCACCTGTGGTTCATCCCAGGTGTTGCCACCGATCCGCCGGTCCCACTAGACCTGTACACCAATCGTGATCTAGGCTGAGCCTAAGGCCATGCCGTTCGATTCTCCAGTCAAGCTCGTTCACCCGTTCGTTGGCCCGTTTGATTTCTTTATGTTTGTTGCTTGTTGCTCTGATGTTTTGCTAAAGATTGAGCATAGCAAGGAAATTCTTGGTTTTACCCTAAAGTGTAGAAAGCGTCTTTCATACTTGGGGGGAAGGAGAAGGGCAGGCTAAATGTTATCCATATAATTTCAATGTCAAAAATAAGGCTATGAGTGATAACATCACAAAGGAGATGGTGCCCTTAGCTTCTATGTCGAAGATTAACAATGCCGCACTTCATCACTATGGTGTCATATCTCTTCGAAGATGTATCTCTTTGGCGATGTATCTCATCGCACTTCATAGAAAATGGTGACGTATCTCTTCGGTGTTGCACCTCAATCACACCGTACTTCATCACTTCGTGATTCATCAGCGTCGCATTACTTCAATAAGGAAAAAGGACGACGTTGCATTTGAATAAAGCCAGATGAATCCCACATCTCTAATCATTAAAGTTGGTGCCCTCTTATAAAGATAAAGTTAACATTCTACGATATCATCACTCTGAAAGTGACTACTTTGTGTCTAGTTATCACTTAGGATCGTGTAATATGGAATATATTATAATCTAAATGCGGAAACAGATAATAATAATAAAGCAAATAAGAATAAGCACACCAGGAGTTTTTATACTGGTTCGAACTTCCTGTTCTACGTCCAGTCCCAGACTTCCTTCTGGAATTTAAACTCAATAACCCCTCACTTAACCCAGAGGAATAGGTATACAACACCTGAGCAGCCGAACAGGATTTTTCCGCCTCTAACAGCCGAAAGAGGACTTTTACCACCTGAACAACCGAACAGGACTTTTACTGGTATAAGAAAATAGTTGACAATTGTGTTCTGAATAACACCAATATGTCTTTAAGTATACAACCTTCCTATAATCAAATCCTCAAGTATATATTGTGCGTGTGAAGATATGAAAGGAAGATATTGCTTAGAATCAAAGAATATATTGATTAGTTCAGAGATTCAAGCAATATAAAGATTGTGATTGCTTTTAGAATGTAGGGATAGATAGTAGAGAGTATAGTCAGAAAACAAGACAAGCAACTACAACTATTCACGAAGAGTTTTGATCAAAAGATGCAGCCATATCTCTTCAGTTTGGATCGTAACTCTTCGCAAATGGAAGTGTCTCTTCAGAAAAAATAGTTGTTAGAATCGTTCAGTCGACTGAGCAAAATCGACCAGTCAACTGAATATTCAAAGACTGTGTAAAACTGAGTATACCTGTGCAACTGAACAGGTTCAGTCGACCGGTCATTTTTGGTCAGTCGACTGACCTGGTTGTCAGTGCACATTTAATACTTTTTTTAAAGAATTTGAATCTTAAAACAACTTTGATTTTGTGTAAACTATTTGAGGATAGATTTTAACAATTTCAACCTATATCTAATGACTAAAACTTCAATAAATAAACATACTATACTTAGATTTGAAGTCTTGTCTCCTTTGTAGTTTAATAGCATATCTCATTCCCTTTTTGTCGCTTGATCGTATAGTCTCACCACTTGATTGTTTAAGCTTTTTTTCACGAATCAAAACTCATGATTCAACATTCTCCCCCTTTTTGATTGATGATAACATGTTTTAGATGATACTATATTTTAAGAATTATATAACGGAAGTTATATATATCTCCCCCTGAGTATTTGGCGACATATCTAATCCTGCAAAGAATTGGTTAGTCATACAAATTTCTCCCCCTTTGTCATCGACAAAAAGGAAACCAATAATTATATCATTGTGAACTAACATCATAACAATCACAGAAGAAAAAAATTTAAATTTTACTGAGCTATTTATACAAGCTCATAAAAAATAGTAGAATGTTTTGAATTTAAAAGAAAATAACTTACTACCACGAAGCAAGAATTACCAACATCACTCATCAGAACCTGAACCTGTTTCTTCTTCCACTTGCGCTGGTCCTTTGCCTCGTGAAGAAGTTTTCGCAAATTGTCTGCCACCCCCATTTCCACTAGTGTCAGAACTTGTATGTTCTTCGAATGTAGACCAAGTAAAACGAGGTGCTGGACGTTTACCCAGATCCCGATGTGAAGTGTCCGCAGTTGTGGAGGAGGAATAAGAGATTGCATCCCATAAAATCCTAAAAAAGCTTTTGATCTTGTCAAACTTTTTGTCGATCTTCTTGTCGAGATTTTTGATGCGAGAATCCAAAATGACTTGATTACGTGCAAGTAGATCAATGGACTCTCGGGTGCTTTTGGATGGGGTTGGGGTATGAATGTCATCTCTTTGTTGCTGTGGAGTAGTAGCTTGCTAACGCGGTCTTGATTGCCAATCTTGGAAAGACATGATAGTGAGAGGTCTAGGAGGCAATTTCATCAGACTAATTGTGTAGCAATTTAGAGAGCTAGGGTTTTGAAATTATCACCTTTGCCGATGATATAACCTTTTGAATTGTCTCCAAAAGTGACTGATCCTCCATTTGAGTAGACAATGTTAGTTAACATGTCCTTATTACCAGTCATGTGTTTCGAGCAACCGCTGTCTAAAATCCATTTTCCTCTCTTTTTAAGTGGTACATCATCACTTGTAGCCATGAAGCATACGTTTGCTTGCTCTGTGTCACTGTCACTGTCACTCTCTGATGATGAAGAAGAATCTGAATCATCCTATGTTACTGAAAATGCTTTTTTCTTGAATTTGTCCTTCTTGAATTTATTTTTCTTTTTCTCTGGACAATCTTTCTTCATATGACCCTTTTTATGACATTCATAACATTCTATGACAGAGGATGATGGTTTATTGCTATTATTGTTGTTAGAGTTATTTTTGTAACTCCTGAACTTGTTATTCTTTTTGAATTTCAAAAACTTTTTGAAATTTTTAGCAATAAGTGCCATATCCTCTTCATCTGAATCAGAATCATCTGTTTCTACTTGAAATGCTAGATTCTTCTTATCCTGTGCTTGAACTTTCTTTGCCTGCAAATTCACTTCATATGACATTAGATTTCCTATTAACTCTTCTGGTTTCATAGTGGAAAGATCGTTTGCTTCTTCAATAGCTAAGACTTTTCTTTCCCATTCATTCGTTAAAGAGTTAAGGATTTTTGATACTATATCAAAGTCAGAAAATTTTTCTCCTAGTGCCAATAGTGAGTGATATATATCTTGAAATCTAGAGTACATGTCATTTATAGTTTTGTTTGGTTTCATTTTAAAATTTTGGAACTGATTTTTCAACATAGAGATTTTGCTTTGTTTGACTTTGTTAGTTCCTTCATGAGTTATTTTTAGAGTTCTCCATATCTCATAAGCAGTTGTACACATATTGGCCCTATTAAACTCATTTTTATCTAATGCACAGAATAACATGTCCATAGCTTTAGCATTTGAAGTAGCATCAGTTTTTTGTGCAGTAGTCCAAGTTGAAAAATCTTCTGTTGGCATGGTATGCTCCTTTTGAATAATATTCCATGTTTCAAGACCATTAGCTTGCATATATATTCTCATTCTAGTTGACCAGTAATTATAGCTAAGACCATTAAATAGTGGTGGTCGAGCAGTTGACCGACCTTTAGTGAAACTAGAGTTAATGTTAATGCTAGAATTGGTGTTATTATCCATATTACAAAAAATTATCAAATAGCCGTGTTACGGTTATAGGATGTCCTTGCTCTAATACCAAATGAAAGTGACTACTATGTGGCTAGTTATCACTTAGGATCGTGTAATATGGAATATATTATAATCTAAATGCGAAAACAGATAAAATAATAATAATAAAGCAAATAAGAATAAGCACACCAGGAGATTTTATACTGGTTCGAACTTCCCGTTCTACGTCCAGTCCTAGACTTCCTTCTGGAATTTAAACTCAATAACCCCTCAGTTAACCCGGAGGAATATGTATACAACACCTGAGCAGCCAAACAGGATTTTTCCGCCTCTAATAGTCGAAAGAGGACTTTTACCGCCTGAACAACCGAACCGGACTTTTACTGGTATAAGAAAATAGTTGACAATTGTGTTCTGAATAACACTGATATGTCTTTAAGTATACAACCTTCCTATAATCAAATCCTCAAGTATATATTGTGTGTGTGAAGATATGAAAGGAAGATATTGCTTAGAATAAAAGAGTATATTGATTAGTTCAGAGATTCAAGCAATATAAAGATTGTGATTTCTATTAGAATGCAGGGATAGATAGTAGAGAGTATAGTCAGAAAACAAAATGAAATTCGGTGGTTTGAGAAGTGAATCTAATGTGTTTATATAGTAGACAAACAGCTACAACTATTCACGAAGAGTTTTGATCAAAAGATGCAGCAATATCTCTTCAATTTGGATCGTAACTCTTCGCAAATGGAAGTGTCTCTTCAGAAAAAATAGCTGTTAGAATCGTTCAGTCGACTGAGCAAAATCGACCAGTCAACTGAATATTCAAAGACTGTGTAAAACAGAGTATATATGTGCAACTGAACAGGTTCAGTCGACTGGTCATTTTTGGTCAGTCGACTGATCTGGTAAGCCATCAATGAATGCCGATGTGCCTCGTATCGCGTCTCATTGACGCTGGACTCAAGTAGCGCCATTATTCACCCCTAGTCTTCACAACAAGCTCGTCACCAATCATCAGGAAGACTATCGACATTACATAAAAGCAGCGCCGCATTTTACAACACCTTAAGGATACCATTCTATGCTAGCGCCATGGATCATCAATGTCGAAGCCATTGAAAGCAAGATGATGCCACCTCTTCAGCGATGAAGCTAATGTTAGGTTGACACTGTCGAAACCAAGCTTGCCGAAGTCATGAAAGGCGGAGTGGAGCTGCACAACCTTTATAAATATGGACCTAGGAGTGCCATTTTTTAATGGATTTTTAATTCCCTTCCCCTCTTCTTAAATCAAAGCCTTGTAACCCTAAATCGAATTGGGGACAAATCTTACTTGATTGTTATTATAAACGAATTATATGAACAATTACTTGGACATATTTATTGACTTCGACTATGCCCTATTTTGAACATTATTGATATGGACTTGCATATATATGAACTTATCTAGATCAAAATCGACGTGGACTATTTAGAAATGCCTTGAGCTATGACAAGCATATACATGCATAATCATATGAACATTGGACTTCGAACATAAGAATGAATTACATAGTCCATTATCGAGCCTAATGGACTATTGCACAAATTAGTTACTTGTTTTTTATATCTCTATTGAACATAACATATGCCTTTTTGGAGCATCTTCCTTTAAGGCCCATATGGACTTTTGAATGTGACAATTTTAAATGGCCTCAAAAGACCACTAGCGTAGTAAGAAAATAAATGAATTCTCGTATTATTTTTTCCTCAAGGGCCTATTGCCATCATAAATCCATCCTTTAATGATCCCATCATGTATCAAGTCTCAAGTAACGAATTGGACATTGATTACACCATTATGTTGACATAGATCGAGTTATGTTAGTCATGTCATCGAATATGTTTAAATCAAGATTTATTCATCATAAATGGTTTCATGGATGTTATACCAATTTTGGGTCTAACAATAATGGTTAAGACTATGGCATATGAATGTAGACCAAATATAGCTCATGGATATGTATAGATCAATAACTCAAGTAAACCATATAATCAAATGTAAAATAAATCAAATCCATCATATCTCATATGCATATCCATATAAAATAACTCAAATCTAGTGGTGACGGAAATCGACTATACCATACACACATGGTCTCAAGTAAAGTCATCACTCATCAATTTAGGTTACACCACCCTATAGATACTTAATGAGGGTATATATAAAACATACTCATCTACCAATCAGAGGAGAACCAGACAGGAAACTCATAGGTAACCCGCCTACTCCAAGAGCCTTGGCCTACTCCACATGGATCTGCTCCTTATCTTTAGTTACTAACCTGGTATCGTGACCATATTCATCGCATATCATAAACACGCTGCAAGACTACACTATGCATTGGTCACGAACTAAAATCACCGCCCCTATGGTAATAGACTGATGTCCATCATAACTAAAGGGGATAGGGCTATGCCACGCACTATCAATCATCTAAATAAAATTATTATAGAATTGGGGCAAGACCCCATGATTAGACCGCTAAGGTGGATACTAGCCAAGCTGGTTTCCGTTAACTCCTAATTATATACCTGGGGTACTTCATGATAGATAAGTGGATAATATCTATAAAAATATATTTATACGTATATGGGTGCACACTATAACTCAACATCCATAACTGTGCTCTACCCCGAGCATATAAAGTTGCTCTACCCCAAGCATACAAACATGCTCTACCTGGAGTATATGCACTTGCTCTACCCCAAGCATAAATGCTTCCTCTACCCCAAGCATCACCTCAAATAAGTATAAATCATATCCATATTCCCATCTGTTGAGTGCATCTCCTTACACTGAATAACCGATTAAGTATTACATCGATGTCCCATACCACCATGTCATAATAGTCTATTTATTCAATGCCCATAAACAACATTCAATCCATTCAATATCTCTATACAACAAGTCCATTAAATAACTGAAAAAGTATTACCGAAAATCTCATACAAGACAATATCACTAATACATTTATTCAAATTTCTCTTTATAGAGAAATAAAAATATACACACTACTAAATATAATTATATTAGAATATATAAATGTGTGTATATATGTAATATATATATAAATATCGAAAACTATAATGATTTTATTAATGAAGTGATATATACATATTTATAATTATATAAGTTTTAAACATCATGATAGTTCTTAGAAAGACTATAAGATAATATAAAATAAATATCAATAATAACTAGTTAAATATAAATAAATAATATGAAATATACAGAATAAATATTTCTAAAATATACAGGTTCGGCCGAGTGGAACATCACCTCAGTCGATTGATCCAAGTCGACTAAACCCATAAAGAAGTAGACTGAAATGGATTGTTGCTTTTGGGTTGAGATTTTATACTAATTTAGTCGACTAAGACCCATGTTTAGTCGACTAAATAAGAACTCAGTCGACTGATCACCTACCTCAGTCGAATGAGTTACTAAAGTCAGAAAGGACTTTCATGCCTTCCACACTTCGATTCTTCAAGGCTTCACACTCTTGATGGAGTTATTCTCTCGTATTATGTCATACTTCTCCTATACTACAATCGTACATAATATACCAATGAAACATAATTATCATATATGAAGGTGTGATCATTATGCTTCCAATGATCATTGACTTAGGATCACTAAATCAATTCTAATATAGTTGTGAGTAGGAGAACTCACCTTGAATTGAATATAACTCTAGCTTCTACTCCTTCCTTGATCCTCTCTTTTTTCCCTCTCTACAAGAATACTTTAATTCAACTTAGTTGATCATATTATGCTTCACTTGATTGGTTGGTGTAGAAGATTATCAAGAAGCTTAGAATTGAATGTATGATTTATAGGGATTTAATGTGAATTTATTTCACTTTTTAAAGTGACGGAATTTAGATAAGTAGCTCAAATTTTCATCTCTGTAAAATGAGAGGGTTGGGTTATATCATAGAGATGGGAGAAATGTCTAGAGTTGGAAAACTCTAGAACCCATTCTTATGAGATAAATTTTTTTATTTTTGGTTTTGGGTCTTAACTAATTAAGCTTGTTTAATTTATTTACATTTCATTTCTTATCCGATTTACATGAAAACAATATTAGCTCATCCTAAGAATTCGTCATTTACATGAAATAATATTGGGTTTGGGCTTGTGTAGTTATGGGCATTGTTTTACCAAATGAACAAATTTCTTTCTTTTTCATTTAAAACCATTTCTAAATAAATTTCAAACTCTTCTAACATTATAAAATCCTTTTTATCTTCTAAATTAATTTCAACACATTTATTTAAAACATCATCTACTATAAGATTATGTTTTATTAATTTATTTGAAATGATTAGTTCATAACTTCACATTTTAAAATAACTAAATAAATGATTAAGCCAATATTCTTTCCAAATTAAATTCTTATCATTTAAAAAAAATATTTTCCATTAAATTCCCAAATCATTTCTTTAACTTCATGTTAATTTTATTCAATTCCCACTTACCTCATTAATTATTATTATTTTATTATTAATTAATAGTTTCTCAATAATGGGTTGTTGCAAAAGGGATCACTAATTACAGTTGGGATGCCCAGGAATTCATGCCATTCATCGTTCATCCCTAATTCTCCATGGTTTTTGTGCATTTGGACTCTTAGGAGAGTGATTTATGTCTCTCGCTGAACTATAATTGCTAATATAATATTAAAATGTGTTTCTGAAATGACTTTAAAGTTAAAAAAACATGATTTTGATCTAGTCTGACTTATCCACATTTTGAAAATGAATTGAAATGTTTAAAATGGATTTTTATCTATATGTTTCCATTTCTGTTCTTATAGATACTCGACTTCGTGTTTTTGTTAGATTTATGGTGTAATTATTATATTTTATGTATGATGATTTAATACTTGTTTAGAAGTCTTAGTGTGTTTGTTTGCTTAGGACAGAGCATAGTGTATTGGTAGGAATTTTTGAAGACTCGGTCGATTTTAGACTGTTTGGAGCCGAATTGTCCTAAAGAATTACGTGGGGAGTTAAAGCATTTGAATAGAGAAGAAACTAACTCAAAAATGTTGAAATGGAGACAAGTTTTTTGGGATGATCGATCATGACCGATCAATCTTGATGATCTATCAAAAGTTCTTGGGTTCACATGCGATCGAAATCGGAGGTTGGGGTGATGTGGAGGAGCCAAGGAATCAGTTGCATGCATTTTGGGCTACAGTTAGTGGAGTTATGGGCATAAGTGCCATGGGTCGGCCATGGGGAGTCTTCATTTAAAATCTCTGGGCTTTGAGTGAATAATTTCGAGCTTTGAGTAGAGAGGCTTTGGGATAAGCCTTAGAAGACACAACATGGGGTTTGGAAATGAGTAGACATAGCCAAAGCGGCTAAGTCCCCAAAACAAAAGGATTCAATGTCGAACTGTAATGGTTCGACACCGACCGATCCTAACTATGGAATTTTTTATAATGGATTTTTCTGTTTTCTTTAAGGGAGAAAGGGACTTTCTTTGGGCTACTTGAGCTTGGACGGGGGCATGAAGAAAAAGAACTTTAGACCAAAAACTATGACCAAATGGTCATCAAAGTTAGGCCAAGAGTAGTCCAATGGACTTGCGATCGATTTGTATGGTTATGGCACCATATTGGACCTTAGGTATTGATTGTATGGGTGATTATGTTTGGAAGTCGAGTTATCGAGTTTTGGATGATCGATGGGTGACGTAGCATACGACGTAGAGACTACCTTAGACCAACTTTGGGACTATCATGAGGAAGTTGGTAGTTAACTTCGGGTCGTACGCGTGGGCAATCCGAGGGACTAGTGTGATGTTCCAAACTTTTACGAGTGGATAACGCGAGACGTTTGGTTGAGTTCTTAATGAGGGAAGTGAGTATGGCATGAGAGGAGTTACCAAATGAGTGATCGCTGAGTGATCACTTGTACCAAAGTACATAAGATATGATTCTTATATCGGTACGTATGCCAAAGATAAGTGCTCATTAGGGCAGGGAAGTTTGAGTGTGCTATATGGTAGTCTAACGTACCCATGAGTTTGATCCATTAGTTGGACATTTGAGTGGTCCAAATCCTTAGTCATTTGAGTGGATATGAGCTTGATTATTGAGTACCTACGCCATTGAATAGTTGCGGACCATTTAAGTGGGTCATATGAGTTATAAAGGAGCATCAAAGAGTGTGGAGATTGCTTCTTATTATCTAGGGTACTCATAATGAGTACACTAGATAGTAGGTCTGAGATTAGCGCATAGTGCTATTTAGAGGATGGACAAGAGGCCGGCGCTTATATATACTTATATTATAAAGCTCATCGCTAATCAATTGTGCAACACTGTGGAGCTTTTGTTAATGCTATACTTTTATCTAGAGACAGTTTATTTGAGTTTATTATTGATGTATAAACTATATTCTGTGTTTTATAACTGTGATGAACCTACCATATCCTTGTTTTATAGTTTATCTCGATTATATACCGTCTTGCCTTTTTTATTTTTGTGTTGACCGTTATATTTTATCCTTACACTGTGAGATAGAATACATGTTTACACTTGGAGTTTGCTGCTTTTACCCTTGACTATCATCAAATGTCGACCTCGTACCGTTACATCGTACTCTACAAGTCAAATTGGATACCAGAGGTGTAGGGCAGTCATTACAGATCATATTTAGTGCAATCATATAATTTAAACATTTGGTATTAACATGTCATAATCTACTATTTCATAAAGAGAAGGATTCAACAATCTAAGCAGAAGAAACAGCTTTATTAATATTCAATTTGAACATTCTATCACATATGTACCATTTTTCCACAAACATACCGCCTTGGTCATTATATATTTATCTGACTCAAAGACTCATTTGAAACCAAACTTATTCAAAAAACTACAAGCTTTGGGTCATAACATACATTATTCAGTGCAATGTCTCTCGGGACATGAACTCCAAGTCTACTATCCCCTTACCCTTAGCCTCTACTTTGACACAGTATCTCATATGGAGATAGCTTTAAGTTTCTTGAATTGACTCTTGTCGATGCAGATATGCTTAGTAGCATCACAGTAGATCCACCAAGAACCTTTTTCAATCATATTGATTTTAGATATTACGACCATAAAATTTACTTTTGGCAGTTGTTTTTTTTTCTTTTTAAGGAAACGACAATCTCTTTTGAAGTGACTTGATTTTCCACAGCTGTAACAACCATTCACTTTCTAGGCCATCTTGTTTTTGATGATTTTGTTATTCCGAAACTTGCTCTTGTGATTAAAAGAGCACTCAAGTGCATTATTTACCTCATTTTCCTCCACCGCGTTGATCTTTGATGAATACACAATTGGACCATTATTTTCCTTCTACCTCGATTGTTCTTCAACCTACATGTGATATGCTAGGTTGTTCAGACTCATTTCTTCTTCCGTGTTTTTATAATTCTCTTTGATCTTTCTAGGAAGGAGCAAGTTTGTCTATTAAGAATTAGACATTACCTCTTTATCCATATACATATTATACTGCTTGAGTTAGTTCGGGATGTCTTTAGTGTCATTGAATTGTTGTATTCCTAGCCTAGCATATATCATTTTGTCAAAAAGAATTTTATGGCCAACGATTTCTTACTATTTGTGTCATCCATTAGATATTTAGCATCTGGTGCATCGCCAAATTCTTGTGTCCGCAGCAGTTTCAAATAAAAATATATTTTGGACTCGACCTGACCAACTAGTGACGTGGATGTGTTAGCGTGCATAATCTCATCTTCAACGCAAGAAAATATTTGGATGTCCAAAATGCTGACCTTTTTAAGTGTCATTTTTAGTAATATACTTTGGACTCGACCTGACCAACTAGTGGCGTGGATGTGTTAGCGTGCTCATCTTTAACGCAAGAGAAAATATTTGGATGTCCAAAATGCTGACCTTTTTAAGTGTCATTTTTAGTAATATATGGAACTATTGTCTTTCACCTTTCTTTATCTTCTCTTTCTTTTGTTTTCTTGGAATCAAAACTACTCACCAACAAAATTTAAAAATTTATTAAGGCTTCAGATTAACGGGTCCCCATTGGATGCTGTTATAATCAAGAACAATAAATAAATAACACCAGATTGTGTATATATAAGTGCAAAGGGAGGAAAGGCAAAGAAACAAATATACAGAAAAGGGTAGAGTACTTGGTCAGTCTGCTTCATCTACATGGATATGTGCGATCTTGAATCGTTCTTAAACAACTCGGTAAGTTAAACAATTATTCTTCATTGTTAGTGCTAACTTGAAAACCAAACATCTTTTATCTATAGCCACAAACGATCGATAATTGCAGGAGATGGACTGCACAAATGAGAGGGAACTAAACAGTTTTGATCTTGATTTGGTCGGAGATACTGATTGGGATCAGTACATTCAAGAGCCTCCTTCTTCGGAAAATTCTGGCCTAGAATCGCCCAAAAGTCCTACCAATAACGTGGAAGAGTCCGAAAAAACAACGGGAATGAACTGGAGTTCTTCAAATACAAACTTTCCAAGCATTCTTTCATTTGGTGATCCTACCTCTCCAGTTGAACTGGAAGCTATTCAGATTCCTGTTATAAAAAAGAGAGCATCGAACAAATCAAAAACAGCTCGAAGCAGGCCTGATTACGCAAATCGTGAACACGTTCTTGCAGAGAGGAAAAGAAGAGAGAAAATCACTGAAAATTTGTATGCATTGTCTGGTCTTGTTCCGGGTCTGAAGAAGGTATCTATTGTACAACTTCTTTGTTTGTTAATTACTTCACATTCTTGGCTTAACAGAACATTTTGATAATGCAGAGAGACAAGGCGTCGGTGCTCACAAAAACAATTGAATACATGAAACAAATGCAAGAAAGAGTGAAGACACTAGAAGAGCAAGTGGTCAAGGGCAAGAATGGTGAAGATCAGCCTACAGTTGAACAGTCTAAGCTTGTTTCAGTTTCAAGCACTGATGAGCAAAGTCCTAAAATCGAGATAAAAACTTCCGGAAATACATATTTAACGAAGATACATTGCTTTCAGGCTAGCAAAGGAGTACTTGTAACAGCCCTTAATCTTATTGAAAGTCTTCATCTGAGAGTGGTCTCTGCTAATTTTGTGCAATTTTCTGAACAGATTCTTGATTTAACAATTACTTCTCAGGTAACTTTATTTTTTTTTACTGATCATAACTGGTAGAGTCAGGTAATGCATGATAGCCACATGTCAAAAAAATATTATATTCATGTCCGGCTGGCATAAAGTTTTGTTACTTATTATTTGTATTCCACAATTTTTTAAGGCTGAAGAAGGATTCGAGGTGTCAATGAATGATCTCTTCAAGAAGCTAAAATCGGCATTAAATAACCTTGCTTGAATAATGCCAGAATGTTTACCTGGAAGCTAGTCTTGTACCATGCAAAATAAACAATAGCTTTCAGTGTACGGTGCTTCATTTGATTTCTCTCTCTTCCTTTTTGGTCATGAAAGTTCTTCAGAACGCTGAAATGTGCGTATCATGTTGGCCGGTATGATTTTGTAAAGCATTTAGGTGTCCTCGAAGATTAAAACTATTGCTATCTTAATGAACTGTACTGAGCTGATGTTATGAATATAATCGAGTGTTGGGTAAAATGAACTGTCTGGGCCAGATTGTTTTTCCTGCTTCTTATTACAATAAAGTTTTATCGGTTAGCTAATGACCAATGAATTGTCCTAGCTGGAACTACATACATAAAATAATTTATACGTTAGGGGGAACATCATACATGATATAACATATATTGAGAGTATGCGCAAACATAGCAGGTTTGGTAGAGCTACATGAATGCTATTCTTTTCTACTTTATCCTTTCACACGTGCTAACTACAAACTATCAGAATAATTAACAACATGTTATCATATTTCTCGTAATCTTTCAAGTTTAATGCAACAAACAAATTCAAAAATAATCACTCAAGTTCAATTCTTTGTTGTCCACGTGAACCAATTTAATCTTTCCCATACATCTTTCTTTTCTTTTTTAAATTAATTAATATATTATAAACGAATATCTGAGATTGGGTCAGCACACCAAAATAAATTATGCATAGCTTAGTCACTTTTACCCAGTAGGCCAGGATATCTATTTCAACTATAAGGTGCGACAAAAGCCAATTACGGTGATAAACAGTACAAGCGAATTAATACATGCTGCCCAGATTCAGTGTGTACAGACAGAACAATATTACAAGAGAAGAGGGATGCATACCAAACCGCAAAAGGGAGCAAATCACCCTGCACACCACCAAACCCCAAGAGGAAGCAAATTACCTTGACCAAACGTTGATGTCCCGATTTGCCCAGCCACTCAATGCTAGACACGTAAGCGTTTATTTTGCGACTAAGATCTCAACAAAATGTAAGTTGGACTTTTTTGTAAAATTTCAAGTATTCTGATTGGACGGGCACACCAGTACATCAAATTTTAGACTCGGATAATGTTCACCGGTTATTTTGTACGAAATTTTATGTCACGCGCAACACACATGCATATAAAAGATTCTAATGGAATTATAAATTTTAAAATTCTGCGTAGTTTTGATAAAAATAAATTGAAAAATACAAATCAAAATTATAATTTTTTCGTTGAAATAGAGTTTCGAACTTGTGACGCAGCGGATTAAACAAAACAAGATAGATCGATGAACGTAGTAATCGGTGGATTGATGAATACTGAAATGCCCAAATTCGTTGATCCGAAGATACCGAATTTTAGCTATCTACGTCACGTTGATCGATCACGATACCGTGAAAGTAGATCTTCAATTCTTCGAGCGTTGATCAAGCGCACTTGATACCGCGAATTGGCTTCACGATCGTTGAATCGAGCGCACTCGATTGACCGAAGGTGGAGATAGGAGATCACACTCGACTACCAATTGGATGAAAGCACAAAGCTAACAAATGAAATTTTATTTCAAAATCAACAACCGTTTACAAATGACATAACTCCCTATTTATAGGGTTACAACAAAACACACCCTTAAGAAAATTACAACACAACACAATCACATAGGTCGTACGCGACCTAAGAAATTACAAAACATCACAACACTTACAGCATACGACTTAAGATAGGTCGTTAACGACCTAAAATAAACTTCAGCGACTTAAGAAAAGTTCGCGACCTAACTTTTGCTCGCGACTTATCATCAGCGACTTAAGCAAAGTTCGCGACTTAAAACTTGCGACCTAAAAATTGGCAGCGATCTACCATAGCTCGTCCGCGACTTAAGGAATCTTCAGCGATCTACCATAGCTCGTCCGCGACTTAAGGAGGCAGTTGAATCTTGCTCGCGACCTACTGCAAGAAGCGGCAACACTTCGCGACCTAACGAAGCTCGCGACCTAGTAATCAGCGACCTAAGGAAATTTGCGACATAGGGACTCTGAAGTGAGACTTCGCGACCTACTGGATCTGCCTCGTCGACATAGGCTTCTGGAGCGGCATAAGTCGTTCGCGATTTTCTGGCTTTGCCTTGTGACCTAGCTGCTGGAGCTTCTCGCGCGCGACCTTCTGGAGCAGCTTCTTTGCGAACTAGGGTTTCGCGACTTCGCCATGTCAATCGCGAGTTTGAGGTACGCGCTGCATCATCCTCCCCTGATTGAAAAGAATTCGACCTCGAATTCACGCTCTCTTCTTTTTCGACATGCTTATCCTCATGATATGGAATCAAGTGTTTGACGTTGAAAACGTCAGCAGTATGGATATGATCCGGCAATCTCAACTGATAAGCATTCTCATTGATCTTCTTCAAAATTCCTACTGGACCAATCTTTCGAGCTTTCAACTTGTTGTAAGCTCCAGCTGGAAAACGATCTTTCGTTAATACCGCGTAAACAAAATCACCTTCCTTGAAGTCTACACTTCTTCGTTTCTTATCTGCAGCTTGTTTATACTTCTCATTCGTCTTCTCCAAACGTTCCTGAACGATTCTATGACATTCTTTCAACTCATCAACGAAATCAGCAGCTCGCTTAACTGTCCCCTTCGGTTGTGGTACTACCGTTAAATCCAACGGCCCCTTTGGCAAGCTTGAATATACAATCTGAAATGGATTGAATCCAGTACTTCGATTGACAGCATGATTATGTGCAAATTCCGCCTGACACAACTTTATATCCCAACTCTTCAAATTATCCTACACAAGACATCGCAACAAGTTTCCCAATGATCTATTCACCACTTCCGTTTGCCCATATGTTTGTGGATGATAAGCACTACTGAATTTCAGCTTCGTTCCCACCATCTTCCACAAACTTAGCCAAAAATGACTCAGAAAACGAGTATCCCTGTCTGAAACAATTGATTCAGGTAGCCCATGCAATCGATACACCTCCTTAAAGAATAACTGAGCGACTCGGACGGCATCTGCTGTCTTCTTACATGCGATGAAATGTGCCATTTTCGAAAATCGGTCAACCACCACATAAATGGAATCGTTTCCCCTTTGAGTTCGAGGCAAACCCAAAACAAAATCCATACTCACATCAACCCAAGGCTTAGTTGGTACAGGTAACGACATATATAATCCAGCATTGGTCGCAGTTCCTTTCGAAATTTGACAGATATGACATCGCTCCACAAACCTTTCCACTTCTTTCCTCATTGATGGCCAAAAATAAGATTGAGAAATCAGCTGTAATGTACGGTCTCTACCCACATGACCTTCCTCATGCAATTCCTTCACAATCTTCATTCTCAAACTACAATCCGGTATACATAATCGATTTCCCTTGAACAGAAAACCATCTACCATCACAAATTCATCCGTCTCTCCCTCCTTGACTTTGTCAACAAACTTTGCAAAGTAAGGATCATCACCAAATAACTCTGGTAACACATCAAACCTGGTCACTTCAACTTTCATCGTAGTTAACAAATGATTCCTTCGGCTCAAAGCATCAGCCACACGATTCGTCACTCCTAATTTGTGTTTCACAACAAACGTAAACTGTTGCAGATATGCAATCCATGATGCATGTCTCGATGAAATCTTGTCTTGCCCTTGTAAATGTTTCAACGCCTCATGATCAGTGTAAAGAACAAACTCTTTCTGAAATAGATAGTGTCTCCAGTGTTTAATAGCTTGCACAACGGCATAAAATTCCACATCATATGTATTATATCTCATCTTTGCTCCCGACAGCTTCTCACTGAAATATGCAATAGGACGCCCCCTCTGACTCAACACTCCCCCAATTCCAACCTTTGACGCATCAGTATGTAGCTCAAACAACAACTGAAAGTCTGGTTTTACTAGAATTGGTGCAGACGTCAGTAACTCCTTGATCTTCCCAAAAGCATCCCCTGCTTCCTCTGACCATGAAAACTGTTTACCCTTCATACAATCTGTAACAGGCGCCATCACACTACTAAAGTGTGGAATAAATCTTCGATAGAATGAAGCCAACCCGTGGAAACTGCGAACTTCTATTATCGTCTTGGGTTGTGGCCAATCTCTAATCGCTTCGACTTTACTTTGGTCAACCTGTATTCCTTCTCCTGACACAACATATCCCAGAAATAAAACACTATGTGTCATGAACACGCATTTCTTCGTTGCAGCATAAAATTGTTCTTGTCGTAGTACCATTAGCACTTCTCTCAGATGATTCAAATGTTCCTCTGGACTTCCACTATATATCAGAATATCATCGAAATTCACCACCACAAATTTTCCAATAAAAGGTCTAAAAATCTGATTCATCACCCTCATGAACGTACTTGGCGCGTTTGAAAGTCCAAATGGCATTACCAACCATTCATACAACCCCTCTCGCGTCTTGAACGCTGTTTTCCATTCATCCCCTGGTCTGATTCGAATTTGATGATAACCGCTCTTCAAATCAATCTTCGAAAATATAGTAGCTCCGCTCAGCTGATCTAACAAATCATCCAATCCGGGCATTGGAAATCTATATCTCACAGTAATCTTATTCAATGCTCGACTGTCAGTGCACATTCTCCATGTTCCATCCTTCTTTGGCACTAACAATGCTGGTACAGCACACGGGCTTAAACTCTCTTGCACACGCCCTTGTTCAAGCAATTCTTCCACTTGCCTTCGCAACTCCTCATGCTCTTTTGGACTCATTCTGTAGTGTGGTCTGTGAGGTAACACAACTCCTGGAACAAGATCAATTTGATGTTGAATGTCCCTCAACGGTGGTAACTCCATTGGCAACTCCTCTGGAAATACATCGTCAAACTCTTCCAGTACTGGTTTTACTTCTTCTGGTATTTCCACCACTTCCTGACTCTTCCGTCCGATCAATAGAAATACTTCAGGCTCCTCCTCTACTTCCTTCACAAACTCCTTCAAAGATAACAAAGTTTTAAGCTCTTCAATCTCCTCCAACTTGTTTTCCTCCTGTTGTCGCTTCTTTGGAACTAGAGTAATCTTTGTGCCTTCAAACATGAAACTGTAACTGTTGGTACACCCATCATGTTGCACCGCCCTATCATACTGCCACGGTCTCCCCAACAACAAATGGCATACGTCCATGTCCACAACATCACATCAAATTTCGTCCTTGTATTTCTTCCCAATTGAAAAATTAACACAAGTCCTTCGACTAACTTTCACCTCCCCACCTTTCCTCAACCAAGCTAACTTATACGGTTTCGGGTGCTTCTCTGTCTTCAATGATAACTTCTTTACAGCTTCTGTAGAGATAATGTTATCACAGCTTCCAGCATCAATAACAAATTTGCAAACCCTGCCCAAGATAGTGCACGTCGATTGAAAGATGTTACTCCTCAACCAGCTAGTCTCTTCCTCCTGCTTCGGTGTTAAGCAATTCCTCCTCATCATTAATGTATAACCATCATCTCCAGACAACAATTCTTCCTCCTCGACTGGCAATTGATTAGAATCTTCAGCCTCCTCATCCTCAACTTCAACAATCATTGCTCTCTTCTTTTGCTTTGGACACTCATTGCTTTTATGACCCAACTCCTGACAATTGTAACATTTGAAACCGTTGTTAACCTTTGCCTTCTCAGCCTCCTTCACCACTGTTTATTGATAGGTTTAGAAACATTAGAACTTCCACTAACACCCTTCACTTGATTGTTGGAATTAGTAAACACACCACCTCCTCGTCGTCCCTGCTTCTCCCAAGCCAACGCTTTCTGATGTGCTTCCGCCACAGATCTTGGATCGAACATATTCACCATATCCTGGATCTGCATTCTCAATCCCCCAATGAATCTAGATGTCAGTTGTTCTTCCGTTTCCATAATATCATTCCTTGCAATAAGCTGATAAAACTCATCTGCGTAATCATTAACAGTCTTTGTGCCCTGCCTCAAGTTCTGCAAACGTTGATACATCAGAGATTGATAATTGTAAGGTAAGAACGTTGCTTTCATCAATTTCTTCATCTTCTCCCAAGATTCAACTTTTGACTTCCCCATTCGTTCACGTGTAAGTTTGGTTTGCTGCCACCATGCCAAAGTTCTACCCCTCAACCTTGTAGCAACCAACTTCACTCTACGATGTTCTGGAACTTCTTTGAAATCAAAAATTTCTTCAACATTAGCCACCCAATCCAAAAACTCTTCAGCTTGCATACCACCCTTGAATTCAGGAATTTCAGTTTTCATTCCCGATTCCCACTTGTGATCATACTCTGACTGATTTCTTCCTTGACCACGTCCTCGTCCATGAACACTACCACCATCATACTCTTCTTCACAATCCGAGGTATATCGATGTCGATCCTGACCACCAACATCTCTACCACCACCATTTCTACGATCGATATTCCTCCGATCTCGATCAGTCACATTTCTATCACGACTTCGATCATCAACATTTCTATCACAATCTCGATCCACGCTTCTATGATCACTATCAACACTTCTCTCTCGATTTGATTGTGGTGAAACTCTACTTCTCTCATGGCTCGATTCCGGTGAAACTCTTCTCTGATTTTGACTCATCTCCAACCTCATTCTCTCTAATCGTCCAATCCCTTCATTAAGCTTCTCATTAAAATTTTCGTTAATTCTTTGCTCCATCTCATCAGCCTCTTCTCTCCCATACAAAGCATCAATGTTGCGATAACGGTTAGCTCTTCTCGGAGGCATGATCAATCTTCAACAAATTCCAACAAAAACTTCACTTCGATCTAAAAATATTCAAATCAAAACTACCCACTTGTTGAAATCTTCAAAAATCTCCAAACGAACAAATCTCTTCAAAATCTCGATAACCCACTTCTCCAAATGATGTAAATCTCGCACAACTCCAAAAATCTACGCAAACTCCTTGCGCTCTAGCTCTGATACCAAACTGACGCAGCGGATTAAACAAAACAAGATAGATCGATGAACATAGTAATCGGTGGATTGATGAATACTGAAATGCCCAAATTCGCTGATCCAAAGATACCGAATTTTAGCTATCTACGTCACGTTGATCGATCACGATACCGTGAAAGTAGATCTTCGATTCTTCGAGCGTTGATCAAGCGCACTTGATACCACGAATTGGCTTCACGATCGTTGAATCGAGCGCACTCGATTGACCGAAGGTGGAGATAGGAGATCACACTCGACTACCAATTGGATGAAAGCACAAAGCTAACAAATGAAATTTAAATCAACAACCGTTTACAAATGACATAACTCCCTATTTATAGGGTTACAACAAAACACACCCTTAAGAAAATTACAACACAACACAATCACATAGGTCGTACGCGACCTAAGAAATTACAAAACATCACAACACTTACAACACTTACAGCATACGACTTAAGATAGGTCGTTAACGACCTAAAATAAACTTCAGCGACTTAAGAAAAGTTCGCGACCTAACTTTTGCTCGTGACTTATCATCAGCGACTTAAGCAAAGTTCGCGACTTAAAACTTGCGACCTAAAAATTGGCAGCGATCTACCATAGCTCGTCCGCGACTTAAGGAATCTTCAGCGATCTACCATAGCTCGTCCGCGACTTAAGGAGGCAGTTGAATCTTGCTCGCGACCTACTGCAAGAAGCGGCAACACTTCGCGACCTAACGAAGCTCGCGACCTAGTAATCAGCGACCTAAGGAAATTTGCGACATAGGGACTCTGAAGTGAGACTTCGCGACCTACTGGATCTGCCTCGTCGACATAGGCTTCTGGATCGGCATAAGTCGTTCGCGATTTTCTGGCTTTGCCTTGTGACCTAGCTGCTGGAGCTTCTCGCGCGCGACCTTCTGGAGCAGCTTCTTTGCGAACTAGGGTTTCGCGACTTCGCCATGTCAATCGTGAGTTTGAGGTACGCGCTGCATCAACTTGTAAACTTAGTTAAATTTCAAAATTTCTATTTAAAAATAGATGTTAATATTTGTTTTTTGTATGATTCGAACTCCTAACCACTTGTTTGCATATAAAGGTATTTGTGGAACTTCACGGTCGGATCAAAATATACTGTTTTTATTCCAACTATTAATAAATATCTATGAGCCACAGAAAACGATTGATAATGCAGGAAGAGGAGGTTCGACGCTATATATAACTACTCTAATAAGTGGTCAAAACAAAGGTATCTTAACTCACTTACACCAAAATTTATGGAAAATGCAATTATTAGTTTTCATAATATTCAAGAAACCAATCGTGCTTTCATACTGCGGAATAATCCTTTGAAATTTATCAAAATTCAAGATGCCCTCATATTTTTTTGCACTGTTTATATTGCAACAATCAAAACTTCATGATTGATAAAGTTTCAAACATCTAATGTGTTTGTATCATAAAACTGAATTAAAATATGCCATTTTTATATAAATATAATCAAAGTTAGTTAAAAACAACATACAATTGAAATAGTGCATTAAGTTTTAAGTTGTAGTGTAAACAGTTCAATGATATTAAACGGTTGATGTATGTTGCAACGTAAATAATGCAACATATAATAAAATCAATGAAATTGCATAAAAAATACATTATTATGAACATTCCTACTAGATCACATTTATTTTTATTAAATATATGTCATTTTAATTGCATAATGCAATAGATTTTTACGAAATACAAACTTTAAAAGTTTCAGATAAATTGCACTATATAAAGTATGTTTAAAAAATAGTATTTTATTTTCAATTTTGATAAGTTTCAGTGCTTTAATCCAAAATATGAAAAGGCTGGAAGACTTTTTCTTTATTATTGAAACGTAATAAGGGTGACAACATAATTTCCACTTTCAAATAATAGGACGGAAGAATGAAATTTGAAGTTTAAACACGCTATATTTCAGTAACATATATATATGGTTGGAGAAACTCATAATTACTAATATTTCACATATCATACAACCCACCATATAACGGCCGAATATGATTATTTATAGTGGAAATTATGTCAAAAACCACAGAAATTATTCTCAATAAAATTCAATTATTTGCAGTTTTAAACCGCAAATATTAACAGTTTTTACTATAAAAATGCTCATATTTGCAATTAAAAAAGTATTGATTTTGCTCAAACTTCCGAGTAGGCACAGATTTAATTTAAAAAAAAAACAAAAAAGATTATCGAAATTGAGTATAGTAGAATAATATGAAATCTATTTTTAAGAAGAAACGGCCGTGTATTAAACTTGAAAATAGGGATGACTCCCTAATATGAAAATTACATATTTTGAAAATCTTAAATTATATTTGATAAATTTATCATTATATCTTAAATGAAAGTATTAACTGGAAATGAAGATGAAGGACAACAAGAACGTCGATCGTTACTTTAAATTTTAGACAATAAATTGGTAAAGTAATATTCATGTTTTTTAACTTAACTTTTAGATTCTTCTTGCAAAATTCATCTATTGTGTGAATAGTTAATTATCAATTGTATGATTATATTCATCTAGTTCTATGTTTAGCAAAAGCAAACAATACAAAAATCATATGTTAAACTCATCTTTATTTCTTAAATTAAACATATAAGCAAGCAATATGATAACAAGCAAGAGCGAAAAGCAATTAGAATATGATTCTGGCAAACGCATAACATACTAAAAGAAAGAATTAAGACAGCGTTTGATTTGAAAATAATTTTTGTGATTTGCTTTTTCAACATGTATTTTGAATTCCATGGGAGGTAAGAAAGTGGAAAACAATTGATTTAGAGAAGGTTTTAACATAAACTGGTTTTTTTACATCCTTTGGAGAATATAAAACCATCTTTCTCTTTCCCCTTCTCTCATTTTTTAGACTGATATTTTCCAATCATTCATTCTCTCCAACACCATTTGACATGCATATTTAAATGCAAAATACAAAACTTATTTTCAAGCCGAGCACTACTTAATTTTGTTGTTTTTCGAGTTTTGAAATTGAATTTTTTTTAACCAAACTATAATGGCAGATTGTTAATGAGATCATATATTTGGTTATAAGATGTTTATTTAGGAGATGCTACAAATTAAATTGATGAATTCATGTTGGGTTTGTACTATTGTATTATTATAAAGTCAAATATGCAAAACATAAACTAGTTAGGCACATTGCAACTGAAAAAATTAAAAAATTTGTATTTTGATCAAATTTTTTGTATCCTCTTGTAAAAAAAAATTAAAACCTTCTCTTAACAAAATATGGAGTACCTTTAACGATGGAGGAAATAATAGTGAAATGTATGAGAACAACAATGAAAAATCCATTTCAATTCTTGATAAAATTTTAATTTTTTTTTGGCAAGGCCAGCCGGTTTTGTAGTGGACCGTCCACTTTTTATTACGAAAGTAATAAGAGTTGAAGAACAGGAGAAAGGTAAAAGCACCTTAACTACTAAGAAAAAGAAAGAAAACAGCACAGGAGTGTGACAGACATATCACAACTACAAAATGAATATAAAAAACAACTAATCCTCTGAAGAGGAAGAATCACCATCATCCACAATATCCTGGGAAGACACCAATGGAACATTTCCCAACAGACCAGTAAAGGGGCGGAAATGGGAAGCAAGACAAGGATCGTAATCCACAGAATCAGAAGAGTACACAAAGGAACGATCCCAGGAGGTATCGGCAAGCAACATAGAATTCGATCTCGTGAAATAACCATCCAAAACAAGAGCTAAAGAGTCACCAGCCGGACGATAAAAAAGGCATCTAAGGTCAAGTTGATCATCAGAAACAAATCTAAAGAAAGAATCATCCAAGGGGTTAAATCTCATATCAGAAATGTGATCAACCCAACACCTCTCAGCATCATCCCAAACAATGGAGGGACAAGGCAAACCAGGAACAGGGGCAGCAACATGAATAGTAGAATCATCTTCATCGACTAATGGCAAAAGAGGCAGAACAGGAACCTGAACAGGTCCCCAGAAACAAGACAAGGCTCCACAGAAGATGGAGGGGAAGCAAGATGAGCAATACAGGGAGCCGGATCCGGGACAGATAAAGGAGCCGCAAGAGGAGGAGCAACCTGTGTAGAAACCTTAGGCACCCATTTCCTGAGCGGAGGCTGAGGAAGAGGGATCTTAGGCGCAGCCGCGGAAACAACGGAATGCGAACAAGCAGTAGCAAGGTGACCAAAGGAGTGACAGAAGGTACAAATTTCTAGAACCCAACCATAGCGAACACGGACTTCCACCACGTGCCCAACAGCTAGCTGAACAGGAATAGAGGAAGGGAGGGGCCTAGAAGGGGAAATCTCAATCAAAGCCTTAGGAAACATCAATTTTTCTCTTGCAACCGTATTAGAGTCAAAACATTTAAATTTTCCTACAACACAAGCAATCCAATTCAAACCAAGTAAAGGTTGAAGAGCAGAGGGGATATGGGAGAAGTATACCCAAATAGGAATGGAGAGGACTTGCTCACGAGCACAAGAAATAGTCGGAGTCCAAGGAGTAATAATAAAAGGTTGTCCACCAAAAAATGAAGGTTCGGCCTCAAGAATACGACAACGATCTTCCGGGGAGGAGAACAAAAGGAAAAACATGGAATCAACCAGCTTGACACAAAGATCACCACGAAGCTTCCAGGCCCTACGACAAACCGCAGCCGCATCAGGTAGGCGGTGATTAGGGTCTAGAAAGAAACCAACCAAGTATTCAGACCAATAGTCCACACCGGCTTGAATTACAATAGGAGGAGGAATCATCACTCCATTATCCTCAACAATATCAAAATCAATCGGATTATCAACACCCGCATTACGGGGCAGCGATGTAAAGAGCGATGACCATGATTTCGAACAAGCCTTAGACGGAGCAGCAAGACAAGGAAGCTCCACATCAACGGGATTAACAATAGGGGTTGCTTGGAGGGAGACAATCGAACTTTTATCATTAAGACTGGGAAGACATTCTACACAGGAAAAACAACGAGCACCTGAGGAGCAATGTACATGAGTCGAACAAATAGCAGCATCATCAGGCGAAACACGGCCCAACAAACCATTCGCTGCACTAACAACAACAGAGAGACCAAACTCTGAGACAATAGACTGCTCACCAACAAATACAGGTATGCAGTCATCACCAGCCGAAGGTTTTAAAACCATAGAAATCTTGCTTGCGCAGGCAGCCTGGGAAGGAGGCAAGGCGAGCAGGGGAGGAAATTCTGAGTCAGATAGTAATGAAGGCATAGATCGAGAAGGCAAATCTAGCACAGACTTCCCAGATCTGGAAGAAGAAGGCGATTGGGAAGGAGCATGGAGAATGGGATGAGAATCAGGCATGACGGCGACAGCTGGGAATGAAATGCGAAAAAGCTAAATAGGGAAGAAAAAGGGGCAGGACGAGGACGCCATTGAGTTTTTTTATAGTTGAATATGTTGTTTCTTTTGCTTTAAAATTTTAATTATTCAAGAAAGGTAAGTAGAAATAGTAGCCCCCACAAGGCATGGGGGTTACATCCTTCACTATCACCAACAATCGTATAATGTATGATTTTAAGATCATCATTAAAATAAGAAATTCATTTGTAATAACAATTATGTTTCAGAATATAGCACATATTACAAATATAGTGGTGCCAAGTGTATTCTTTTTCACTACATCTAATAAAATCATTAAGGTTAACGATTGGAGGTGGAGATGAATCATCATTGTCGTCAGGGAAAACGTTTTCCACATGTGTTTTACAGATAGCCATCAGAATCAGACCGTGAGTTGAAAAATTATTCCTCACGGTTTAAGGTTAAGACATTTTCATCGATTGGGTCATTGGAATCGCATATTTATATTTCACATGATTTATACATCTATAATGTAAATTATAACATAATGTACCATAATAATTTATATTACTAGAAGTACATATGTATTAAATAAAGAATTGATGAACTATGATGATTAATAAACAATAGTTAAATAATTAGAAGAAACAATAAAATAACATCATTAGTAAAGAAACAACATAACTAAAAAACATGATTGATAAATAACCCTAAATTATCATGATTTTCCTTTTTTATTTTTCCTTCTTTCTTCAACAAGCTTCTTTATTGGTTCCTCTTTGACTTTCCTTCCTTTTTCTTATTGTTTTGTGTTGTTTTCCTTTCATTGCAGATCTATGCCTCGTCTAATCCAACCTCATTGCCCTCTATTTCCTACACTTCCTGTAGCACCAATCCTTACCCAACCTCATGCCAGTTGTATAAAAGGTTTTGGTTCTCTTACGGTTATGCATTGCTGGTTCTCGAATTTTCTCTCTTCAAGATTTTTAAAAGATCAAGAATATTTCGGATATGAGTACGCCTTTCCTTTTTTTACAACTACCTCAATCAATGGCGTGGATTCTTGTCCTTTGCATTGCCCATAACATGCAAGCTTGGTTTTTGCATGGATGGTTTTGAGGGATGATGTGGTGTGGTTCTTAATTTTCTTGATTTACTTGGGTAGTTTCTTAAGTCGTGTGTTCCATTGTCTTGCTCATTTCGTGGTATCTTGGTTGCCTTATATCCACAACCTTGTGAATTCACCTTCCTTTTTCTCACCATTTTGATGCATGGATGGGTTATAAATGTATGATGCTTGGTTTCCCAAGGGCCTTGTTTCTTAGCTTTAACTACTCTATGGGTTTTTCTTGTCTGGCCAAAAGTTATTTGGCTAGATCCATGCAGTTAATGAGTTTAGTGGTTAGCAGTGGAGGTACAAAAAGTTATTATCGAGATAAAGAAATGTTATAGCAGAATATCGAAGTGATGCCAACCCATCTTTGAAATAGATATATTATGAGTCTATTATTTGTGAAGGGAAACAACAGTTTTTACTCAAATAATTATAAAAAATCCAAGAATATCTTGATCCATGTAGTTCAAATATGACAACAAGAAATATTATTTAAACTTGTATTAAGCACTTAAGCCTTGAAATTAGGTCTATATCCTAACTTTGAACTGCTAAAATTAATATTTTTAAATTAAAATTGCTAAAGCGATTCTGAAAAGTCATTATATAGCGGGCATAGAGATAATATAACAAGACTTTAGAACGACTCAATATTTTATCGTGCTAAACTGAAAAGACGTAGCAGTCGAAGAGTCAATAAGCACCTTAACTAGGATTTAACTGTGCTTTAATAGGGTTTTTACTACATTGGGCTAGATTGCTCCTTGGATTACTGATGATGTATTTGTGATGTTATATGAAATGGTTGCTTTGTGATATCATCTTGAGTTTAATCTATATGCGAGTTGATATTGTTGTATAACTACAACAAAAATCAAAGTCCTTTCATTTATGACCTTTTGTATTCAATATCAATCAGCAATCATTTCCATTTTTTAAATACGTATTTATTTATAGAAAAAGATGACAAAATGCACGTTCATTTTTTCTCTTTTTTTTGAGAAAGAACAAAAAAATAAAGTGAAAAAAATTCATCTTCTTTATCTCTTTCTTCCTACAAATTCCTCCATAGTAAAATCTTCTTCCAAATATATTTAAAGTTTCTAGGCATTGACTCCTATAAATATCAAAATCCTTAAACCTTAAGTGCACAAGTTTGATGGGTCGTTTGTTTGTCGATGCACCATAGTCACGCCGAATTTCACTTCCAACACAGTAACCTCATCCATGACATAACTTCGATCACTTTCTCTTTATTGCTCCTACCCATAAATTCCAATAATTTGAAAGGGAAATTTAAATACATCATTTATAAGGATTAGGCTGTTTAGATTTTGGAGCAAAGATTGGACTATTATGACGATTAGTCCATTTGGAGAAGAAAAGTAATGGTTTTAAGCAAAGTTGAATTAAATCTGATAGTTTTTGACCATTATCAAGGTAACGAATATACTGAATTAACGCTAATGTATGATCCAAAAATTTCTTCTGTCTTCCTATTCGAATTATTCTCCGGTTTTGACAATGATCCATTTCGTTGATATTTCTGAGATTTCATAGTTATTTAGGTTTTGGTTATTGATATATATATATATATATGTGTGTGTGTGTGTTTGTATGTAACGACCCCGAATTTTAATTAAAGTTAAATTGATAATTAATTGTATTTTTGAATAAAAATTGTAAAATTAAATAGATAAATTGAAGCGAGTTTCCTCGAATTAAAAATTGAAATAGAAATATATACATATAGATATAAGATAAACTATATAAAATATAGAGTGAACAAATTTGTAAAATTATTACGAATAAAATAAAAATAGAACTTTATTTGGTTTCAAAGTATTAAGGCCAAAACAAATAAAAGAAAATATGTGTACATTTCTAAAGGCTAAAACCAGACTTAATCTTCATGTAACAAAAATAATAAGGCAAAGCAAATATAATCTCAGCCGAAATCAAAATAGCATATTAAAACAAAGTTAAATATATATATACTATTAACATGTGTATATGTAAGTAACAAGTCTCAAACAAAATAAAATACAAAGCAAGATAAAGATATGTACTATGGCAATTGAGACTTGCAGGCAAAGAAAAGAGGTAAGGAAACATACGTACTTAAAACATTAAATGCTAGCACACTTATGTCAATTCGAAATGTTGAAAATCATCTCAGCCCCAAAACCAAACCTGCCTGATAAGCTAAAGAGATAAAAATCTCTGAAAATTTGTACAAAGTGTACACTGTTTTGCATAAGAAAATGATACCCTATTTCATTTTATATCAGCCTGTAAGCATTTTTCTCCATATCAGCTTTCATTTTCATTCGAACTAAGTAAAAACTAAAAATAAAAACTTCATTACAAACCTAAGCAAACATCTACTATATTAAGCAACTCAACAAGGTAGAGATCAAGAGGAGCTTCTGTTAGCAAATCCAAAACTGTTTTCAAAAGCCTGTGCTAAGCAAAACTAGATTGCTCTGTTCTTTCACAATTCTGGTGAGTAACATTTTATTTAAAGTTTATAACCTAAGTAAGATGGAGCACGTTCCTCTGTGATGATATATACCTTGTACATATGTATGATTATGCAAACCTGGATATATCTGTTTCCTTGCTCTGTTATCTGTTGGCATTTCTTTGAGTAGATGAGTAAACAAACCTTCTTCTCATGATCTATTATTTGTTTGAAGATAAGATGTAAACAAAAGCTGTTTGATTTGCTATAATCTAAGTATTAAAATTTATTTAAGATTGAATTAACTTGTATTTATCTCTGGAAAACAAGAAAACAAAACTCAACTTCAAACAAGTTTAAAAACAAATTTCTTGTTTTAAGTATTCAGGAGTATAGAGTGAAACTACATACTAAAATAGGATTTTTAAAACAAGTTTCACAATTTTTAAGGCTATGGGTGAAGAGCAGTTGTAGTTTCACTGTTTTGCACATTCTGAGTTGTTGTGGTCGATGTAGTTGACTGGTGATGTCGTGGTTCGGTCTGGAGATAGAGGAGTGACCAGGGGTTCACGGAAAATTATCGTGATGGTCGGCAGATGAACGCGGTGGCGGCGAGAAGCGTGTAAAGTCTGGTGACCTAATTTTGAGTAACTTTGGATTTTCATCTCGTTCGAAGCCATGGATTGATCGAGCTTTGAGATACTTTGGGAAGTTGAAGCTCAGGTGTGGTCGAAGTCGTAGCCGAAGTAGGGGATTTTCTGGTGGTCAGAGTTTGGAGTACGGCGAGGTTTTCCAGAAATGAGCGATGGGTTCTGTTTTCGTTCCAGGCGGTGACGTACTCGAATTCGATCGAGAAACGGAGAAGATGATCGGAGGCTGGAAATAGGGTGTCGAGGTGGTCGCCGTGATGTAGGAATGGTCGTGGTCGACCGGAGGTGGCTGATGGGAGCGTGCACGTGCACGCGTATACTGGTGTGTCAGGATGATCTGTTTTGGGAAGAAGAAGGAGACTCGAAGTCGATCTCGGGAAAACTGGGTTCTGGCTCGAGTTTGAATTCGAGTGTTTTCAAGTATATACCGGGTCAAATTCTAACACTTAAAACAAAATTTTAAAATTTGTGTAACGGGTTAGTTTGGAGAAAACTCGAAGCCAGTCTCGAGTATCTCTTGGTAAAACTCGAAGTAGGGACAGGGTAGTTCGGGTAGAATGTTGGTTTCAGGTTGTAAAAGCCTGTTTATTTCTGGAATTTAAAACTAAGTTTAAATATGAATTCAAGTTTGGAATTTAGTTTGAAATAAAATAAGTTTTTGAATTAATTTTTCTTCTTTTACTACTTTAAAATGGTTAAATAGTTTGAATTTTAAAATGGAAGTTTTTAAAATATAAAGTGATTTAAACAATTTTGATTGTTAAAGTGTATTTTTAAACGGAAGTTTCTAAAATGTTTTATCTTTAAAATAGATGAGGACCAATGATTTATAATTCATTAAAATTAATAAGGAAATTAAAGAATGATTTATTTAAATCATGAATAAATAATTTAGACTAATTAATAATTAGAAATGATTAAATGATGATTTAATCTAAGAAAATTTCTTAAGAAAGCAATTAAAGAAATGTTATTAGTTAATGAAGATAATTAACTAGGAATTACTAGGTAATTTAAATTAATGCGATTAATTTGATTAATAAATTAAGATAATCAATTTTAAATTGTTAATACTGAATGAAAGTAATTAAGGGATAAATTTATTATGTAATTGATTTAAAGGTTAAATTAATTTATATGATTAGTTAAGAATAATTTGGATTAATTTAGGTAATTGATTAATTAATTTATATCAAGTGATTTGTAATTAATAAACCAAGATTGGATAATTTATTCATAAAGAAATTAATTTACTTGGAAATAAATTGAATTAATTAGGATTAAACGATTAATTGATCCTGTATATAAATGATTATTAAATGCTTGACCTTACGTATGGATGTTGGACTCTGTTGAATGATATGAGTAGTTTGATATTCCCTGATATATGATGCTTTGTGAAGCATTCTACTGGAGATATTCTATCCATTGTTGATGTTATCTTTTCTTTCAGCTGCTATTTGTTGTATCATCTCTGATGTATATTGATATTCTTTTTAGCATTCTGTTGTATCAGATATTGTATCAAAGCTGTATATCAATGTATTATTCTTTTTATTCCGCTGTGTTATTTACTTAACTGTGTTATAAGCTCCGGTGGCTCGGATTTGAACGGTCGAATCTACGGCATTCGAGTACGATGTAAAGTATGGATGTCAATTTTCGAGCGGGCAAAATCCGCTTCGTTACATTGTATGTATGTATGTATGTATATGTATATATATATATATCAATCATAATAACATAAATTTTGAATACGCTATGGTTCCAAACATGTTTTCAAAATATAAAAGCTGTGACAAAAGTCATTAATAAGGTTGTGGTGAAATTTTTTGATAGATGTAGGAGTATAAGGAATATATACATAAATGGAATTTATATACTAATTTCGGAGGTATAACTTTATACATTTCACGGTTTAAAGAATTAGATATGGTGTAGCATAAAATTCAAATTACTATATATTATATTAGTAAACATGAACAACTTATATATTTAATAGTCATTAAGTGTAGATTGATCAAAGTGAGAAGATAAGTTTTGAAAAAATGTATGAGATGTTACTTTCGGACAGTGATCTCCTTTAGTGTACATAAACTTACATTGTTTAAAAAAAACTGGTTTTATTATATAATTTGACCAGGGTCAAATATGTTTTGTGAAGTTATATTTACCTAAATCGAAGGCTTTTCATTTATATAAATGCTGGACGATAAGTTTTTTAAATTCCAATGTAGGCCGCTAATTTAAAATTTAAATATTTAGTGAAAACTTAATCACGTGAAAACTTTTAAAAATTATGAGGTAGTGAAACTCTTATTGAGAAATGAAAATTTACATATGCATGGATAAACTAAATTCCATAACAACTAGTGCAAACCAGTGCTATGCACAAAGTGTTCATAACATAATTTATTTCATGTACATATTCTAATTTTTGTAGTAATATGAAAATGAGAACATATGTTTATGGACTGAAATTATTTATATTAGCACTTTCTTGAACACCATTGATACATTTTCATTAAAATATCCACTAAGTAATTACAATGTGCATAAAGTATAATATCCCTTTTTAGAGAATAATAGACCTATACCAAATACACTAACGTTAAACTACTAATTATTCATTAGTTGTTAAGCACTACATTGCTGAGCCTGCTTATTAATTTATATAATGCATACGCTTAACGTAGATTCATCTTATATAAAATATAAATCCAAATATGTACACATTAATATGATAATAGTGTTCCATATATGACATAAAGAAATCATGCTAAAAGAAAAATAATGTTTCAAAGTCAAATTGAATAAACAATATTTTAATATTTGCAATAGTACGCTGTTTCACACTATCCAATAATAATTGAATTAGAATAATATTTAAGTAGTTTTAAAAGTTAGATTTTTAATACATATAACATAATACAACATGAGAAATATATGCAAGCCATAAACATCTTGTAGGCTATTTTTGAATACCTAGTTAAACTGAATAATTTCATTCTCTATTAAGTGAGTATACCATAGAATCCATATAGTCTGAGTAATTAATAAACTAATTTACTGTTGCCATTGAAAATCAATCCTTGCACCTTCAATATCATTAATGCCATTAGTAGATAAGCTAGAACTCAAGGACATAATAGTCTAATTCTAGAACAACCAAATAACTTTTTGTTCTATTTCAAATAATCGTACCGCCATCATAATTAAATAACACGAAATTCAGTCTAATTTAAATAAAAATAATATATCACCATAAGAAAATTTACATGTAGATACATATAAAATATATAGATGATATGAAATTGAAGAAAACTGTAAGATTAAATGGCATAAGAAAATACAGTCAACGTAGTGAACTATTAGAATATTGATGCAATTATATGCCACTATGAATGCTTATAAAAAAAATTTATACGTCTAACACAGGCATTTTTTTAATATTTGTAACCCGATACTATTGTTATTTGTAAAACCAAAAAATAGAATTTGTTTTTGAAATATATTGAATATATAATGTTTCTTTTCAAGCATAAACAAATATGTCAAAAATATCATGTTTCCATAAAAGCATAAGTGTTACCCAAATATTAGTTTGTAAGTTTGTTAAGAAATATATCTATTAATATATTTGTTCTCAATCATTTTAGTTTTTTAAAAACCTTGTTAAAGTAAAAGAAAACTATTTGTTATAAATAGGTAATGAGTTCCAAAGTTACTATTTCTCTTTGATACACATATTTCTCACATTGACGAAACATTTGTTAAATCTACATAACACTTCATGTTACATGTTCCCTAATATAATAGAGTCATGCATCTGAAATTTTGTTGATAAAAGGAATAAATAAAAAGAATTAATTGATTACATATTAATTCTATAATTAATCAACATTAAAGAGAATCGATATGTAATTAATTCTCTCCTTAATTTGAATTAATGTTTATAGTTTGAATTCTAATTAATCAATTAATTTCATTCACTTATTGCTTTTTAATTATGATATGACCTTTCTACCTAAATAGTTTATTATAACCATTGTGAGTAATAGTATCTCTAATTTATAGTTATGAATTTTATATAAAAAAAAATTAAAATCCAAAAAATTCAAAGTAATGTAACATAAAAACAAATTTCATAAAAAAAATTGTAGATATTTACTTAATCATTGCATAAGATTACCAAGATTTGAAGATAACCATGAATATGTGTTGCTTATGGACATTTTATAGTCCACTAAATAGCATAGTATAAAAATATTAGAAGCCTAGATGGATTAAGAAGAACAATGTTATAATTTATTAAAAAAGATGAAGTTTACACTAATTAATTATGCATAAAGCATTTCAGAAATATATAAGTGTTCAAAACACGTATTTAAAATTAAATTCTTAACAAAATTTTAAAATTATCTACCGAAGAAAGAACAAAAGCGTTGCTTATACATTTATGTTTTTCCCAAAATTTGAGTATGAAATTTGTTATTTGAATATTATTTTACTTTTAAGAAAATGTTTCCCTTCCAACTTGATTTTCTTATAAACTTGTGTATGCGAATGAAATAAAGATTAATTTAAACTCTGTTTGATTATATAGAAATAATTAAGGTTTTTTTGTATATATGTATTGATAAACCAATAACTCCATATAAAATAAGCGAAAGAACCCAAATTCCTAGTCTTGCTAATAAAAGAAAAATATTAAATTGGAATTTGATATAAAACTGAGAAAGAATGATTAGTTTAACTTTACCTATAGTAGATTTTAAAGAACTATAGAAGCTTCTGGGGTTGTTATACATTTGAAATGTTGCTAATAAAAGAGAATAAAAACAATAATTAACTACGAATAATCTTGTAACCGATTAGCATCAAAAAGACTAAATGTATGTTAATTCTCTCCTTATAGTGGATTATAATTTAGTTCTGAAATTAATTTGGATTTAAACAGATCTAAATTAAAAGAAATTACCTACTTTCATTTACTGTATGGTAGAAATATTTGATATGGTCATTCCTATTAAAAATAATTCCCATATAACCATTATGAATAACTCTATCTCTAACTTTTTGCTATTTCTAAAAATTACTAAACTCTATGAAATTCAAAACATCCTAAACTATATAAAGTTCAAAACATCTTATTGTTGTATAAGATCACCAAGATTTTGATGGTGTTAAATGGATAATATTTAAAAGTAGGTATGATGTAACAAATAAAAAAGTCAATAATCCGATTGTGGATTAGAAATAGTTCACATATAACCATTATGAATAACTATATCTCTAATTTAGAGCTATTTATAAAAATTACCAAATTACATAAAGTTCAAACCATCTCGTTATTGCATAAGATCACCAAGATTTTGATGATGACCTTAAAGGTGTTTGCATATGAACTATTAAATAACACAATAAAAGAATATTAAAAGCCTATATTAAATAAGAAGAACAATGTCAGAATGTACAAAAAAAAGTTTAGATTGACTAAAACTACATAAAACATTTAAAGGAAATAAGTTTTCAAAACACGTGTTTAACACTAAAGTTTTAAGAAAATTTAGAATTATATACTGGAAGTAGAACAAAACCGTTGCTTATACAATCGTACTTCTCCCCATAATACGATATGAAATTTATTATATGAAATTTCTTTTAATAATATTATGCTTTCTTGCAACTTGATTTTCCTATATGCGTATGAAATTTATTGTATGAAATTTCTTTTAGAATTATCTACTGGAAGTATAACAGAACTGTTGCTTATACAATCATACTTCTCCCGATAATACGGTATGAAATTTATTATATAAAATAAACTATTTGGAAAGGATCTCTAATTTGTTTCTAATTTAAAATTGAATTTTTATGTGAAGCTGGAGATAGAGAATAAACACAATTGTGAAAGAAGGGAGAACAAATTGTAGATGGAGCAATCAAGGAAAGAAGAAATTTTCTAGTACTTAATGTGCTAAGAAGAGGAAGAGACCATATATTTTAATGTGTTTATTGTGAAATAAATGTATTTATTGAAAAAAAGTGACCAAATGTATGTTTTATGAAATAAATAAATTAAATTATAGTAAGTTACAATGAATAGTAATGTTCTTACCATTTATGTGAATTCTATCTATTGTTCTTTTTATCTCTTCCTTCCAACCAACCAACATGGAATTGATGAATAACCAACCCTATTATCAAAAAGAAGAAGTTAACACAAAGATTTGAATAAAAATTCATAAAATTTAGGATTAGTGAATACAACCTAAATTAGCAAACAAAGGAAAAAAATCTTAATAGTTGAATCATATCTTGAGATGTTCTCATCCACTTCATTACTCAATGTTGACGCACTAAATATTAAGAGAAATGGTATTTGAGTCTTGAAACGACCTAGATTTGACGAGAGATATGATTCCAGCATATTAGGTATGCAATCAAATCCGAAGGTTCGTATTGGAAAATAGATTCCAACTATGAAAGAGTAAGGGTCTAAACATAGAACCCGTACACCTCTAGATAAAATGTATGGGAGGCTACAACACGTTACACCTCTACTGCTCAGGAAGGCCCATATCCCTTACTGGATAGCGCCGAATATGATCACCCCTTAGTTGATAACAACCATAGTAGGCTCCAAAGCATACATAAATATCAACATGAGATATGGAGTGATCATACCCTAATGGGAGCGACCCACATAGCCCTGTCGCATGTCCCTACTTTAGTCATTTTCTCGATTGATGAGGCTTGAGGCTATGATTACCTTTTTATACAACAAACCATCTTGGAATGCTAACAGTGCCCACCGGGAAGAAATGCAATGCCAGCATTCATCCATACAAGTTTGTTCTGGCCCTGAACGAATTCGAAGGCACTACCTCTACTACATCCATTTTGGGATCACCCTCAGGATTAGTAACAAGTAGCCCTTGCACTACAAAAAACTTCAGTCAGCTTCAAGATGTCTTCAGTTTGAAATGCTTGAGTTGGATCAAAGTGGTTTTCAAATAATTTATACTTATCTTATCCCGGTCTCTTCGAAGAAGCATTCGATAGTTTCGATAAACTCAACTCCGGTTCTTTTGTAAATAATCAGATAATACATAGGAGCAGGGATCACTCCTAACCGTTTAAGTGGATGGATCTCCCTATCATTTATTTTAGGAGAACAAAACGAGATTTATACGCACACAACAGCATCATCGAAGATGACTGCGCCATTTAATTCAGGTGTTTCTCCGAGATGTTTCCAAAGTTATATTTTGGTCCAGATTTGAAGTCAGTGATTTAACTATAAAATAAACAAACAAGCAACAATTTAGAGATTTTATTACCCATAGCAATAACTAAGCCTCAAAATAAATCTTTCATTTATTTAAATCTCTTTCAAAATATTTATTTAATATATTCATATACTTATCACACTGGCATATGTATTTTCATAAAACATTGTGAAATATTTCTCATTTCAAAATCATATAAAAAGGATCTAAACAAATGTTATTTAAAATAGAGATAACGATAACCCCAAACACTATTCATTTGGTGTTAAATGTGAAACAGATGCCCATACCACCAAAATTAAGAAGGTTAGTTAAAGGAAAACCAAATCTCAAATTCTTTAATAAATTCATACAACAAATCCTTTTATTAAGTCCCTTTCTTTTATGAAATCTCCTTTGTTTAAATTCCAAAACATTTAGAAAACAAATTATGAATTTTCAGGTTTATTTATAAAACTTCTTTACAAAATTCAAAGTTTACTTATAAATTCTTTTATAAGAATCCAAAAACCATTTGTAAACTTCTTTAACAATTTCCAAAATCATTTACAAAATTTCTTTTAAAATTTCAAGATCTCTTTTCAATTCATAAAACTCCTTTTATAACTTTTCTTATTTTAAATGAAAAAACCTTCTTTTAACTTTAAATAATAAAGTTTCTTTGACAAACAAATTAATTATTTTAAAACACCTTTAAATAAAACCATTGCTTAAGCATTTTAAAGTTCCCTTTATTAAATTGGAAATAGACCTTAACCATTTCATTAAAACGTTTAAAATGATAAAATCATTAACCTTTAAACTAATATTAAAAATAAATTTAAATGATTGACTTTAGAAATCCAATAGGAAGACTTAATGACCAATATAGTTCTTATTTAATTCAGTTTAAGTTTCCAATTAATACATGGGTATTTATATAACAAGTGGATCTGAAAAAAGGATCAGCAAGTAACAAATTAACTAACAAGGATAAATATCCAAGTTATTATAATAGCAAACGGGCATTTGTTCTTCCAAACCCGAGTCCAAGTTAATATAATAGAAAAATGGGTTTTTATTCTGCCTAATAGATGTCAATATAATCTATTTGGTGAATTATAGCATAACAGTGATTTATTCTGTTAAACAGATGTCAATATAATTTAATTAGCAGAACGGTGATTTATTCTGCTAAATAGATGTCATCGGGTTTCATTTTCAACTGAGGTTACTTAAGGGTAGTCGACAAGGAAATCACTTGGATTTAAATTATTCTTTTAAAAGAAAGTTGCTTTAAAACAAAACCGACTTTAGAATTAAAGTGGTTTAAAACTTTATTTATTTAATAATTAAATAATATTTAAATTCTTTATTAAATCATAATTAAAACTTTTAGTTACAAATTTAACAATAATTAACTATTAAATAAATAATTAAATAATAATCATCCTTCAAATAATTAATTAAATAATATTTAAATAATAATTAGACTTTAATTAACCATTAATAATAATTTAACTTTTATTAAATAATTAAATATTAATTATTCCCAATTAATCGAGTAAATAATCCATAATTTAAAAATAATATAATAAATTAAACCTTTTAGTATATAATAATCTAAATCTTAATTAAGTATTTAATTAAAATCTTTAATCAATTAGGAATTAAATAAATAATTAAGCCCTTTCTTGATTATTAAAATAATAATTAACTTTTAAAATAATAATTAATTGCTAATTAATCCTTTAATAAATTATTAATTAAACTTAAATAAACTAATTAATTATAATTAACTTCCTTAATTTACAATTAGGTACAAAGTTCCTTTGTTAACTAATACTTAAGTTCTAATTCCCTTACTTAATAAATTAATTAAATAATCATTAGTTAAAATAAATAAATAAATATTACTTTTTTAAATACTTATAATAAGTTTTGAAAACACTTTGCAAGAAGAATACTTATGTATAAACACCTTTGTAGGTTTTCCAAAACTAGTTCGTTTTACGTACTGCACTTACAGTAACTTTTGCCATACAACCTGTTATTTCCAAAATTTGAAATTTTATTTTCTAAGTCTTTAAAACTTTAACCTTTGGAAACCTTATACTTTGTAAACATAAAGGCTTAATTTTTGGGAAAACTAACAAGTTTAAAATTTGAAAACATTTTGCAAATCTAACCCAAAATTCAAAAACCTTTACACAAGAGATTCTAAGTTGCATAAGCTAGCAAAAAGGCTAACTTTCTTAGCATGAAAAACATGTATTCATGTGTACAACATAAATGATTACATCACAACCACATTACAACATGTAAATATTCCATAACCAACATATACAAGTAAGGGCATTACTTGCTAACTAACTAACATTCATTTTTCACTTATTACAACATCATATCCAAGCATCACATTCACATATGCATCAACATATAACTCAACCAAACTAGCAATAACTAATCAACAAGGTAGACTTTAAAATTAAAGTTAGCAAACTTTAAATAAAGTTTGTAGCTTCCTCACCTAAAATTACCCAAACTCTAACCATTTTCCACTAAGCTAACATATGACCTAGAGCTTCATTTTTCCTTTGTAGAAATGTGATTTCTGACCTTGAAAATTGGAGTCTGATTTCGGCCATGAAGTGAAATGGGTGCTTAGGGCATGGTTTAGGTGGAGGGGAGTGTTTTAAACCATGTTTTAAAGGATTGAAAGGAGAAAGCATTTCGATTTTTAAACTAGGAAATTAAAGGGAAGACATAGAAGCCATGAAATGTTTTATGGAGCTTAAGGAAAAATGAAAACAAGAATGTAAAATGGTTAGGATTTTAGTTTATATACAAAGAGACATAAGGTAAATTACTAAACTACCTACCGTCCACACATGAGTGGCACATCATCAAACTCCAACATCCCCATCCCCCCTTGTCCTTGCGCAACATACATGGTCGCCCCCCCAAAATGATTCAACCTCTGTTGCACTTTATGTTTTGAGATGTTTTTAATGAAGCGATATAATACGGCTTATATATATATATATATATTATTTTTATTTTTTGCACCAAAATTGGTCATAAACACCCGTGGTAGATTTGAGTAGCGAGATAAATGAAGAAATTAAATGGAAAAATAGGAATAACACTATATATTGCAAGATAGAATAGCAGAAAGTAAAAACAACAGGATTTATAGTGGTTCGGCGTTGATTGCCTACGTCCACTCTGAATATTCTCTTTATTACTTTATCAATCCCTCGATTACATATACAATTCACAAGAAAAATCCTGAATAAAAGTTAGAGCAAAAAGAAAGTGAGTGCAAAAAATGGCTGAGTCTTCCTTAGGTTCCCGAAAAAAAGATCCCCAAAAGTGGCCCCCGCCCTTGTATTTATAGATGGAGGTGGTCTAACATCTCAGAGTTTGAACTTCCCCTTGGTTATGTAGGCCCATCACCAGAAGAGCTCCACCCAACCCTGCTATGCCAACAATGCCCACCTGAGAGTGCCGAGCTGAGAATGCCGACCTAAGAATGCCGACCTGAGAATGCCGATCATCGAATGCCGATCGCAAAATGTCGATCGCTCCCAGTATGCCGACCCGAAATCTTTGGCTCCTTATACCGACCCGGGCTCCGGCCTATGCAATGCTTTTGCTGACCTCAAACAATATGCCGACCCGATTGTTGCTGTGTGACCACGCGAAGTACTTCCATTGCCGACCCGGAGTAGCGCCGACCTCAAGTTGTGTGCCGAACCCAGAGATGTTATGCCGACCCCTCGACCTGATGCAACCTTCAACAAAATGCCGACCCGAAGCCTCTACCAATGCCGACCTCAAGTCCTTACTCCACCGACCTGAAGTAGAGCCGGCCTCTCTTGAATATGCCAACCCCTAGCAACCATTGCACCCCAATAGCTACGCGTTTATCCATGGCACATTCTTGCTTTTCATGAGCGTCCTATTTCATCCGCCAACTCCCAAAGACATCCGATATATTTATAATTTCAAGAGACGAGCCGATAGTCCCTCGTATGTATTTCTTTAGCCACTGCCCAGATGTCAAGTCCTAATGGGTGGATGGAACAAGCTCTCCCTGTTCAAGCTGGAGTGGTTCTACGTGCGATGTCCTCCCGGCTTCGCGAGAAGGTGGTTAGAAGGATGTAAGCTTTATTCATGTTTCCGCCCTTAATTCAAGGACTTAAATCACATTCTCTCTAATCACATGAACTTTTTCAACTCTTCCAAGTGCTCGCCCTCGGCCCGAAGGTGTTAGATATTCCAGGGCAGTTGAGGCTATCCATGCTACTTCAGTAGAGGATCGAGATATCAAACTATTAGTCACTGACGAGCTGCTCTTGCTATTTGGGCTACTAGAAGACGGCCGCAGAATCGGTCTTCCAGGAAGTAGAGCAATCTCAAGGGCGATCGTCGATAGGAGGATAGAACCAGTCAGCCCCGCGTTGCCTCCTGTTGAAGGAATCCATGAAGGCACCGAGGACGGGGAGATTATGGAAACAGGATCCCCAGGGCTTAATAATGAAAACACAAGTCCCAGAAAGGCGCCAGCAGCCAATGCTCCTCACACAAGCTAGCCACAATCTTTTTTCAAAAAAGAGAAAGAGTCTGGCGTATAAAATTAAAAAGAGAAAAACTGGGGAGACCCCAATTCGTTATAACTCCCGTTGAAAAAGGTTCATCTTCCCACCAAATGGAAAGCTCGCTGAAGGGACTCTGTGACATCTCTATTCCGGGCGACCTGTTAAATTACGACTTCACTAACCTTGGTGTTGAAGGGCTTAACTCTCCCGCAAGAAGTGGCGAAGGCAAGCAACTTCCCAATCAAGAAGAACAAACTCCTATGAGTAAAGCAAACGTCACATGTCCGTTGGGGGGTGCACTAGGACACACACAAGCACTCACACTCCACCATTCACTTGCACTCAACTTTTTAAATGGCACCTACTGACATTTTCTCGTTCAACCTTATTTACAGGTGCAATGACTCATTTACACGGCTTCGATTGCCTTCGTGGCTCTTCTATCTTCCACCACTTAGGCCGGGATTCCGAGTGCGGAAAACGTCGAGAGAGAGATGAAGGCTGGGAGAGAGATTATCGTTCTCGAGAATCTTCCTTATCTTCCAAGAGGAAATCCCAAGAGCATACTTCACATCAAAGCGACCCTACAAGTCCTCCTACGCGTGGTGGAGACAAGCCCACACACCGAGGCTCTCAGTTTGTTGCTCCCCGTGACCAACATTCCGGCTCCTCAAGCACTAGGCAGTCTCGTGAGCACCGTAAGTAAGCATTGATTTCGTCTGAACAAATTCCTCCGGTTCCCGCTCACGACTCAACTATGGTGGAGAAATTAGCCAAGCTCAAAGTCACCTTTCTGAAGATTTGCTTTGACAGACTGAAGTTCCTCCCGACTATACATCCCATCCCTGGGACTGCCAAAGCAGATTCGCTTACATGCGTGAATGACGTATATGTACAACATGAGGGGTTCATACACTTGGTTAAAAAAGTCTTGGAGGTTTCTATTGAACGTCAACATGAGATCGACCGCCTTAAGTTAGAGGTCGTCCACGACAAGGACATCATAAAGTGTCTGGATAGTGAATTGCTCTCATTCAAAACCCAGCTTGAGGATGCAAAAAAGAATGCCAAAGAGATGGCTGAGGTAGTTAGTCGCTTAGAGGCTACCCACAAAAAGGAATTAAACGATGCACTCCAATGCAGTGGCGCTTTGGCTATGGAAAAGGACTCCTTGCAAAAGGAGAAAGACAGTCTAGCCTACTGTGTGGAGGAGTTAGAGAAACTGCTATCTAAGGAAAAGGAGGAGAAAATAAAGGTGCAGGAGGAATGTTAGAAATATTGCGAGGAAATCGTCGAGACAAGAAACTTGAAGGCGAAGCTCGACGAGCAACTCTCCCAGGTTGAAGCGTTGAAAGAAGCCGCTCATGAAGAGGGCAAGAAAGCAGTACTCATGGAAGCTGACTCCAAAATTGGGGAAACGACCGAGTCCGGTAGGGAGAAAATCAAGTGCTTGTTCGACCCACTCATCGCTGAATATAATGCAAGGGTTCTCCTCCACTGTGATTTAACTTTCTTGGGCGATGGCTATCTTGAGTCGCTTGCCGAAGCTTGGGACACTCTCATCAAGATCAAGAAAGTGGAGCTGGATGTGACGGAGCATGATGAAGGGGCACTCGCACAAGAAGTGCTCCGAGGAAATGAGCCATCCGAGTTGGCTGCTGCAAAGCTCCAGTTTGGCAGAGCTCCCACATCGCTTAAGGAAAAAGGAGATATCGTTGGATCATCTGGCATTGAGCCCCAGGGTTCTTCTCCTATTCAACCGGCTGGGACTTCATCTTCTCAACCTCTTGAGCAACACGTTGGTTACGACCCGGAGAAGCCTGGACTCGGCATGCACTTGCTATCCCCAATCACTGAAGGGAGCACCCCTATGACCACCGAAAGCCAACCGGACGCTGGTATTATCCTGGGCTCTTTCTAATCTAAAAAGTTGTCGTTCTCGACGAACGATGGTCGTAATCTAACATTTGCTTTCCACTAAACCTTGTAGGTCATCCTGGTCCTGAGCTAACTCCAAGGAGCGAAGTCGCCACGGAGCAGTGGGTAAAAGATGTTGAGGCTCCAGCCGTCGTGGATATTCCTAGGCCCGATGCTCAAGTGATTGGGGCGTTATATGAGGATAAACCCATTGACCCATCACTCATAGTGGAGCATGATGATGTTATAGTTATGGGCGCTTCTGAGCATACCACGAAGTTCGGCCTAAAGGAGTAGATTGAGAAAGAGGAGAAGTCAAAGTTGAGCCCGATGTGGTGGAGGTTGATGATCCCCTTAATAGGCCTTTATAATTCATCTCTCCTGGCGGGTCTATTCCCATCATGGTTCCTCTTCCTTCCTCAAATACCACTTCCCAAGAAAGAAAGGGGTCTCGAAAGAGACGTTTGATCGAAACAACTCCCAAAAAGCCGAAGAAGGAGAAGAAGACGAAGAAATAATTGTCGTCCTGTAATATTTTGCTTAGTCAAATAAGTTAGACTTGCGTAGTTGTTTTTCCTTCTTTCATTTTCCTTTTAGTAGTGCATAAATGGGCATGGGCCCCGAACTTTTGGATGGGTTGTAAGGAATTTTTGGAACAGTTAATAAAATTCTTGTTCCTTAAATGATTGTTGAACAAACTACTATTCCAATAGTAGAGCAACTTTTCTGCTTCAACTGTTTTTGATGAATTTTCCTGGTTTTGCTGATAACTTATTATCATAATCTTAGAGCCCTTCTGCATACTTCATCAGAAGTCGCCATCGGTACCAGACTGGAATCGTAGCCAACGGTCGTATTCCATCATCGATAGTTTGAGCATCTCCCGTCGATCTTAGACCGAAGTCTATAGGATAGCGGACGGTTGATAGTTCTCTTGTCCATCCGCCGGTTTGGACATTTGGCATTTTTTAGTCTGCCTCGTGGACTTAGAAATTTTTCTCACATCGTTTATACTCTAGCCCGCGCTCCGGGGACTTAGAGCACTTTATTTCGCGCTCTGGGGACTTAGAGATTTTTTTTCAAGTCATTTATACTCTAGTGCAAGCTCCGGGGACTCAGAGCACTCTAATCCACGCTCCGGTGACTTAGAGATTTTTTTTCAAGTCGTTAGAGATTTTTTTTCAAGTCGTTTATACTCTAGTCCACGCTCCGGGGACTTAGAGATTTTTTCAAGTCGTTTATACTCTAGTCCGCACTCCGGGGACTCAGAGTACTCTAATCCATGCTTGGGGACTTAGAGATTTTTTCAAGTCGTTTATACTCTAGTCCGCGCTCGGGGGACTCAGAGTACTCTAATCCGCGCTCCGGGGACTTAGAGATTTTTTTCAAGTCGTTTATACTCTAGTCCATGCTCTGGGGACTCAGAGTACTCTAATCCGTGCTTCGAGGACTTAGAGATTTTTTCAAGTTGTTTATACTCTAGTCCATGCTCTAGGGAATCAGAGTACTCTAATCCGCACTCTAGGGACTTAGAGATTTTTTTCATTCTAAAAATAGCTTTTTTTATTCACTCACAGGGATTGCCAGCCAACCAACTTCACCAAGCAATCCCCCCTGTTCATTTTTATCGGGGGTCAGTATAACTAGTCGATTTTTAGTTCTATGTGTACGTTCATACACCACAGACGTTAGTATTAATTAATTCCATCACATAATCATCATAATATGAAATAACAGAAATTTCATAGGAAAGGAGCTTCAAGCTTTTATTCGTCATAAAAAATAGGGACAGAATAATTTGTCTCATTGCATATTAAAAACAAAATCGACACAAAGAAAATACTGAAAGCAGGTATTACCGAAATGCAAAAAAGATAAACTAGGTAAAATAGCGACGTAGATGTTCACTATTCCATGCTCCGGGGAGCGTTACACCATCAACAGTCGCTAGCTTGAAAGCTCCTTTTCCAAGCCTCCATTCGATGACGTACGACCCTTCACATGTAGAGTTCATGTGCGATGGGACCAGAAAGATTTGCTTTAGGACAAGGTCACCAACATCAAAGATTCTTGGTCGGACTTTCATATTATAGTATCGGGCGACTCGGTGCCGATGTGCGACCGCCCTCAAAATCAGCCACTTCACGCTTTTCGTCAATAAAGTCCAACGACTCCAATAAGAGATCTTGATTTGTTCTGGGATCGTAGTAAGTTATCCGATGGGAAGGGACTTCTAGTTCCACGGGTATAACTACTTCGGCCCCGTAGGCCAAGGCGAATGGAGTATGGCCAGTCGTGGACTTGTGAGTGGTTCATTATGCCCAAAAGGCCGTAGGAAGTTCGTCCACCCACTTGCCTCTAGCCTTTTCTAAACGTTTTTTTCAAGATGGACTTTATTATCTTGTTTACAGCTTCAACCTGCCCATTCGCCCAAGGGTGAGCGACCGCTGCAAACCTTTTCTTAATACGATACTTCCGACAAGATTCCTTAAACTCATGTAACGTCTGGATTTTTCGCGTTCGAAAATCGACATCCATACTTTACATCGTACTCGAATGCCATAGATTCGACCGTTCAAATCCGAGTCGCCGGAGCTTATAACACAGTTAAGTAAATAACACAGCGAAAGAAAAAGAATAATACATTGATATACAATATCTGATACAATATCTGGTACAACAGAGTGATACAATGAATATCAATATACATCAGAGATATGATACAAGAAATAGCAGCGGAAAAGAAAATAGATAACACCAGATGTGGATAGAATATCTCCAATAGAATGCTCCAATCCATAGCTAGCGGAAAGCAAGGTCAGTCGTCCAAGGACTGACTAGCTCCAGATAATCTACTCAACCTGAATATCTGAAAAACCCAACTCTAGACTGCCCGTGTGGAAAATGGTGGGCACCCAGAGTTTAGGAAGGGAACAATAAACTCCAGATCAGTCATGGGACTGGTGTGAGCAACAAAAACAGTATCTTTAAAAACGAACAACAAGAGAATTTTTTTAAAGTCAATTCGCAATGCTTTTGGAAAATGAAACTACTATAAGGCCTCCCGCCACACACACAATGCAAATGCAGAATTGGAGGAGATTTCTCATTATGATAGTCAAAGATGCTTACTACGTACACAAATTTTTTTTGATATTATTATTAGTGCATAGTGTAGAAAGTATTTCGAAAATAGAATATAAATCTTAGCCAGCATAGACATTCCGAACTATGCCTACTATAGCTACCATCTAAACAGTGGTGACCACCATAAGTAAATGGCAGGTTCTACAACTAAAACTGTACAGGGTTTCGTATTGGGAATTGGATTTCCAACAAATGGTCAGGCCAAGGAACTTCCCATGCCACGAAGGAACGCCTCTGGCTGGACGCTCCGAGAGACAACCTGCTCTCTGCCAAACAAGGTCGGCTACCCCCCTTCCCGGGGAATATACAAAACCTCAGATATGCCACCCCCGGTCCTTTGGGACCTTTATCCGAGCGCTCGGTAACAAACATCACACATAATAAATAAAGTGTGTCCACATGAGTAAGTATCTGGGTCCATACCATGATACTACCTTTTTCCAGAAGGAATGGTCATACCCTAGGGAAGCTACCCCTGAAACCTTGCCGCGTCTTTCCTGTTTCGACCATTTCCGGGTTGTGAGGTCTGACAAAGTCTCGTCCACAAAGCTATGCTTTTTCACAAAGCCACGCTTTGATCACAAATGATCAAATAAATGATCATCACACAACAACACTCAGCATGTCACATTACCAAATTGGGAATATATCGCTGATAAATTTCAACTACATAACCTCTGAGCTCGTACGTCTCAGAGAAGGCTGTTAAGCTAAGAGAATAAATTCTCCGCCACCAACAGAAATGTATTTGAAAGAAATCGGCTTTATATCTCAAAACGTAATGTCAGACATGTAACCATACAAGTCTATTCCGGGTTCGAACAGAACCGAAGGCACTTCCAAAGAAGCCCTTGCAAATCCGTATAATTTTCTAATCACGTCCGGACTTCCCATCACAAAAAGAGTGATATAAATCTCTATACCAGAGCAACTCGGTGCAGAGACATTCGACAGGTTGTCCTTTCATTTTCGAAAATATCTGGTCTTCACCACCGGTCTTCAATACAATCCATATCGTTGTATCACTAATTCAGAATGGGTTATATGACACAAAGGTCTTTTCCCGGCTAACCTGAATATTGAGCACAATATTTAAAAACATATGGATATTGGGATTTCAATTAAGTCACAACTTAATAATTCCAAACTTTCTTTCAAATGGTTTAGACCAATTGCCATTTCAAATCTTTTAAACAAAAAAGATTCATTTACAGATTTTTCCAAATCAATTCCCATTTCAATTTGGTTAACTCGTTAAATCTTGAAAACAAAGATTTAACTTATAGCTTTCAAAACAATTTCATTTCAAATGGTTTAAACAAATCATCATTTTAAATCTGTTAAAAATAAACAGATTTAATTCATAGCTTTCAAAAAGAATTCATTCATAGCTTGGAAAACCATTTTTCAATTCAATCTTGAAATTCCTTTAATTAAACTGGAATTTCATTTCTTATCTGAAAGCTTTTATTCCTTTAAAACAACAGTTTTCATTTTGGAAATCTGATTCATTTATACGAGTTAAGGTTCTTGGGTTAAATCCAAATTCTCGAAATTTTACTTTTAAAATGGTTTAAATTCATACAAACACATTTTTAACATTTTTAACCATAATTTCTAATCATGGAATTCAATTCCAAATTTGAATTCAAATTTAAATTAAATTATTTAAATTCCAAAACTTAATCAAGTTATTCAAAATAACTTTTATCTTAAAAACTCCTTTTCAAAAGCTTTAACATTTAACCCAAATCTATTTCCAAAATCAATTGAAAATAAATTTTCAATTTCAAAAATATTAATTTTAAATCATCTGTGACTTAACCGATTTCCACGTGAAATCCATATTTGTGTGTGTAAAGGTGTGATCCAGGGGTTTTACACATTATAGTGCAACATGATTCAATCATCATAGATCAAATACATAAATACAATTGATAAGCGGTATTAACTATAACGCTTATCGTTCATTCACAGATATATATATCACAGATAATCAATTACATTCATCCTAGATAAATAAATTACAAATCACAACACAAATCAGGGTATATCACAGAGCATCATATATCAGGGATATCAAACAATTCAATCATTTAGTCAAATCCAATCATACATAAGTAAGGTCAATTTATTTACCTGATTAACTTAAATCAAATTAATTACTTACTAATCCTGGTTAATTAACATTAATTAATTACAAATCCATTTGATTAATTACTCTCTAATCATTTATTAATTTACCTTTACTTTATAATTAATGCTCTGATTTGTTATCCTTAATTAATTACAATAAGTGATTATCCTAATCACTTATATTAATAAATCACAAATTAATTACTTTGAGTAATCATCCTTTAATTATTTGATTAATTAACTTTAATCATTAATTAAATTACTTAAGTAAGTAATCATTTTTTTTATTTAACTTTTAATTATTTATTATCCTTTAATCATTATTATTAAATCAATTCTTTAAATTAATTATCTTAATTGATTAACTCTTAATTACTTATTCCTTAATTAATTACTTTAATTAATTCAAAACTGGGTTAACATTCAATCTTTTCCAAAACTCAAAACTGTTTTAAATAAAATTGTTTCAAAATGCTTGATTACTCCTTTAAAATCTGAGACTGCTTCTGGCCCAAAACCAATGACCCGAGCCAACATCAAAAATACCCGAGCTAAGACTCGAGTCAGCCCATTCTTCTTCTTTTCCCTCTTTTTATACTTTGTTTCAGTTTTAAGTTTTAACATTATAACATACACGAATGTACTCAAGCACGCACTCGAGCCAACAACCAAAATTTCACGAGTCGATCTTTGAGACAATGCTTCTTCCCTAATTCCTGTAACCAACAGGCACAAACGACACGCGTATCCGTGCACCGACGATCATCCCCCCTCCGATCATCACCGAGGTTGCCATCAAGTCGACTACGATCTCCTCATCCCAAACAGCAACCCAGACCATCGTTTCCTTTTTCGAATTCAAATTCGAACAAACCCATTCTTCCTGGAACCACTGCTTCGACCAAAATGTCTTCGCCGACGTCAACCAGTTCACCAGAAATTACTCAACTTCGTCCAAAGCATCCTCACATCTCCTAGCTTCGATTTGCACTGGTGCGAACGATTCCGATGCCTTGATGAAACCGCGGCGATCAATTTTCCATCTATGTTTAAAACAGGGGTCGAAACCCTAAATTGAACTTGTATGATCATCCTGATCTATTATAAGTTCGATGATTATTTTTCCAATAATCTATGATCCTCCATCTTCCTCCAGAACAACTCCGAGATTTTTTTTCAATCACGTGATCATCAGGAATTGATCGAAAATTCGTAATTCATTCATTTCAAAAATTCATATGATTTACTCATTGAAACATTACGAAACCTTCGTCTAAATTCATTATTAACAAATTCGAATACAATTATGAAGTTCAAACACAAATTTATGATGATTGAATTTTGAGCATATTCCCGATTTCACTATATTTCCTATGTTCCCTACATAATTACTTAATATAATCACTTGGGGTTAATTTTAAAATTTGAATTTGACCAACACAATTAAATTTTGTTTAGAATTCAAAACCCAACATGGATCCCTTTGAGTAGTATAAAATTTTTCAACAGATTCTTAAGTTTGTCAGATATGTTCAGAGGCAAGCTTTGCCTGTTTTTCTTTCCCAAACATACAGATATATATATATATATATATATATATATATATCATAGTTAAATACATTCAATTATTTTCCACAACAACATTCAAGCATTGATCCTACTAGTAAACGATCATCATCACAGATATCAAGAAAACTGGTTCAAAAATGAGTTTGCTCACAAAATCATATTTTTAAAGTTTTAAAACAAAAGGTTACTCACATTGTTTTTAGGAAGAAGAACAGAGCTTGTTTGTTGAATAGGCTTTTATAATTTGCAAACTGAAGCTTCCCTGATCTTTGATTCTCTTCTTCAATCTCTGGTTTGATTTGTTTAAGTTGTTTTAATTTTCTTTTTCAATTCTGCAGTTTGGCTTGCTGTCCAGATTTTCATTTCTGGTTGAAGCTTTGATTCTCAGGTTTTGCTTAGTTATGTTTGATATATAGGAAATAAAGAGTACTGGTTGATGTATTTTATTTGTACAAGTTGATATTATTTTTCCTTTGTACTAAAGACATCTTTGCATTAATTACTTGAGTCCTTTGCATTGTTTATCTCGGCTGAAAGTTTTTCTTTGCCATGCTAGAGATGTAAACATTAAATGCATATGTACCTTATTTTACTTGCTTTACCTTCATTTCGTCTGATGGGTATAAGGGAGTGTACTAGAGACATTTGCATAAATTGTCATGTACAACATACCTTATTTTATTTGTAAGTTTATACACATCTATGTTTATTTGTTTCCTTTAGTCTTGTTCATACTTATCTTTATTTCGGCTGAAATCTTACTTTTGTGGCTTGCATTAATTATCTTGGTACTTTATGTCTTCCTTATAACATTTATACTTTCTTTTGTTTTGCAAGTGTTTATGAAAGCATATTTTTGTTTGTTTGTTTACTTGTTTCATTCCATAATTATATTTGTATTTTTACTTGTTTGTATATAGGTACTTATAAATTTTGGTTTGTATTTCTTCTTTTGCCTTATGGCTTTGTGATGTAAATAAAGTTCTATATATTATTTTGTATATTTTGTTATAATTTTAACTAATTTATTTAAATGTGTTTATTTTATATCTTTATAGTTTACATAACCAAAATTTTAAGATATTTATTTTCAACTTAAATACTTGTCTTGTATTTCTCCATATATATATATATATATATATATATATATATATATATATATATATATATGTTTTCAAATCTACCCATATATGCACATATACATATATATTCACATATATATACAATTTCTAAATTTAAAATGATTTAATACATTTTTATTTGGATTCGGGGAAACTCGTATCAATTTATAAATTAACTATACAATTTTAATTCAAATATTCATTTAATTATCAATTTAAATTTATATAAAATTCGGGGTCGTTACAGACTTCCCCCCTTAAAAGAATTTCATCCTCGAAATTGCCAAGGAGACACGAAGATAGATGAAGAATATTTCATCAAATCAAACTGAACATCTATTCTGCATTTGGCTTACCAAATCAGAATATCAATAACAGATACAAGAACGAATCTTTTTAATTATTTTTTTCACAGGATACTCGGGTTATCCGGATCTATGAAATATGCAGAGGCATCGGTTAGTTCGAAGTGATAACTAACCATTCATAGAATATACTGGGACCCAAAAATAGATAGATATATGGATACAATTCCAAAATTTTCAGTTTAGAACAAAAGTATACCTATCAACCATAGCAACCAAAGCAACCAATACATCCAAACACAATTTTGGCCTATCTGGAGTTTATGTCCCATATTAATATATCAAATTTTCTCTTCCTGGATCTACCAGGAACTATCGAAGAATTGAGAAAAGATGACGAATCAAAGAGATTGATAGAGAAAGATTGCTTCCTTGTTGTTACAGAGTATTGACCATTTATAGTCGTATTCCCTTGTCCCCTATCTCATCCTCTTCTTGCGCTCATACTCACTATCAGTGGATAGTAAGAGAATTTACTGAGGCATACGGACGGATATCTGAGAATTACTCATTCTAGGGTACACTTCACCCTATCTCTAATGAGCTACTTAATGTGTTATACTCCTGAGCTAAAGTTTTACCCTCAGCTCTGATACCAAATGTAACGTCTGGATTTTTCGCGTTCGAAAATCGACATCCATACTTTACATCGTACTCGAATGCCATAGAATCGACCGTTCAAATCCGAGTCGCCGGAGCTTATAACATAGTTAAGTAAATAACACAGCGGAAGAAAAAGAATAATATATTGATATACAATATCTGATACAATATCTGGTACAACAGAGTGATACAATGAATATCAATATACATCAGAGATATGATACAAGAAATAGCAGCGAAAAAGAAAATAGATAACACCAGCAGTGGATAGAATATCTCCAATAGAATGCTCCAATCCATACCTAGCGGAAAGCAAGGTCAGTCGTCCAAGGACTGACTAGCTCCAGATAATCTACTCAACCTGAATATCTGAAAAACCCAACTCTAGACTGCCCGTGTGGAAAATGGTGGGCACCCAGAGTTTAGGAGGGAACAATAAACTCCGAATCAGTCATGGGACTAGTGTGAGCAACCAAAACAGTTTATCTTTAAAAATGAACAGCAAGAGAATTTTTTTAAAGTCAATTCGCAATGCTTTTGGAAAATGAAACTACCATAAGGCCTCCCGCCACACACACAATGCAAACGCAGAATTGGAGGAGATTTCTCCTTATGATAGTCAAAGATGCTTACTACGTACACAATTTTTTTTTGATATTATTATTAGTGCATAGTGTAGAAAGTATTTCGAAAATAGAATATAAATCTTAGCCAACATAGACATTCCGAACTATGCCTACTATAGCTACCATCTAAACAGTGGTGACCACCATAAGTAAATGGAAGGTTCCACAACTAAAACCGTACAGGGTTTCGTATTGGGAATTGGATTTCCAACAAATGGTCAGGCCAAGGAACTTCCCATGCCACGAAGGAACGCCTCTGCTGGACGCTCCGAGAGACAACCTGCTCTCTGCTAAACAAGGTCGGTTACCCTCCTTCCCGTGGAATATACAAAACCTCAGATATGCCACCCCCGGTCCTTTGGGACCTTTATCCGAGCGCTCGGTAACAAACATCACACATAATAAATAAAGTGTGTCCACATGAGTAAGTATCTGGGTCCATACCATGATACTACCCTTTTCCAGAAGGAATGGTCATACCCTAGGAAAGCTACTCCTGAAACCTTGCCGCATCTTTCCTGTTTCGACCATTTCCGGGTTATGAGGTCTGACGAAGTCTCGTCCACAAAGCTACGCTTTTTCACAAAGCCACGCTTTGATCACAAATGATCAAATAAATGATCATCACACAGCATGTAACGACCTCGAATTTTAATTTAATTTAAATTAATAATTTATTGAATTTCTGAATTAAAATTGTAAAATTAATTTTAAATTCAAGCGAGTTTCCCCGATCGAAATAGGAAATATATTAAGTCAAATTGATTTGAAAATTTGCATATATGTGAATATATATGAATATATATGTATACATTGAATTTAAAATTGAATCACAAATAAATGCATACTTTGGACACAAGTATGAAAATAAGTAAATAAAAATTTAAACATGTAAAATAGAAATGCATTTCTATTACAAAGCACTTGCAAAGTGAATAATAAAGTAAGTAAACAAAATAAAATATGTTCAATTAATTATAAAGACAAGTATATAGGCTGCAAAAGGAACACATTCAAACATTAATAAATGATAATAACAACTTTATATTTGTACATGAAAGAAAAAGCAACCTGGTAAAGGAAACAAGCTAACAAAAAGCACAAGTATAAAACAAATACAAAGCTCAAATACAAAAGCCTGTAAATTAAATCAAGCAAGTGTGAAACCAAAATAAATAAAATACAAAATAACACCTTTACATACTTGCCCAGCCGAAAGCAAAGATTATAGAATATCTTTGTACAAATAAACAAAGTATGTAGATTTAAAATAAAATATAAAACAAGACATATCATATCAGCCACCATAACATTATCATCAGCCGAGTAAAAAAAAGAAAAAGAAATGAAAGCATCTTCAACCATGCTTATAGTACAAACAAATAACATCCTCTCTGTACCCTTCTATTTTATATATCAAACTATCTACTTTAGCTCGTTCCTTCAAGCTAAGACTTGTAGTAAGAAATTTCCTCTAAAACTTAAACAAGGATTCAATTTAAACATCAAAACCAGAAAAGAAAAATCAAAGTAAAATAAAAATTTGAGAGTTTAAAGCCAAGCCGAGATCTGGAAACCAGAATCTGGAACAACTTCAACTTGAAAAGCAAATCAGATCAATGCAATTAAATCAAAACAAAAGCACAGATCAAATTCAGTGTTTCCAGTTCAACATCATTTCAAGTTTTCAAAACAGTTTCAATAAAAAGCTCTGTTCAAACGTTTGCCAGGTGAGCAAATATTCCTACCCTGAAATTTCTTTTTGTGTAATGTCTGTGAGCAAACAAGAATTTTTTTTTAAGCTTTAAGTTCATTTAAAAATAGTTCAAGATTTATAGATAACCTGGATTATATATATGCTTCAGTTTGAATACATGTATGTGATGCTCTGTACACCTCTGGTGATTGATACAGGTTGTATATTTTCTTCCAATTACAATTTATTCTCAACAGATTATTATAAAACTTTAAGCTTTTCAACTAAACAAGATGTTTAACTTAAATTTAGATTTCTAAAGGCTGACTGAACTTTGTTGTAAAATATAATCACTGTAATTTTGTTTTACAAGCATCAAATGATAATTTGATAAAATGGATAGTTGTAAAATATTAAGTCAAGTATATAGTTTAAATTCCTACTGCAAAAATATGACTTTTAAAACTAGAATGAAGATTTTTTTAGCTTAGTATTCTCAGAGCAATTTGAATGTGAACAAAATTTGCATTTTTATCAATTACTGGTGAATGATCCATTAATAAAGGTTGAAATTGGGTATGGAGATAGTATGATCATCTATGATATTGAGAAAAAATGTGAAATAATTTTTCTATAGTGTGAATTTAAAGAACGAGGCCGAGTTAGGGTTTTTGTCGAGCTTTTGAATTTGACTGTAAACGAGGTGAGTTCGCCATCACTTCGCGATCGAGTGTCACGAGCATTTGGGAAATGGAAGGTGGGCGTGTTGTCGTGGTGTGGCCAAAGGATGAGGGTCTCAGGTGGTCTTGGCGGCGGTGGCGAGACGTTTTGCCGAAGGAGTTAGTTACAGTTTTTTGGGCGAATGCCTAAAATTTCGAATTCGAATTTTTACTGGGAATTCGAATTTTGATTTCGAGCCTAGAGACAATTTGCGACTTGCGGTCGATGTTGGTGTTCGCCAGAGTGGCGTCGCCGCCTTGTGCACGTGCACGCGTGATAGTTTGTACCTGGGTTTGTGAAGTGGGGAAGAAGAAGCAGATTTTGGGGTCATTCGCGTGGCTCGAGTTTGGACTAGGGGATGTGATGGCATGGCTCGAGTATATATACTCGGGTTCATTTATATGTGTTAACTGGTAGCAGGTTTTGAATTTTAAACATGATAAAATATTTAAATGGGGTTTCTGGTTTAAAACCTGATTGTTTTCAGATTTTAAAAAATTTAATTTTAAAATCTGAAATAAAAATTTAAACCGTGTTTTAAATTTAAAAGTTTAAAGTAAAATTTCAAATGAACTTTTGAATCTAAGGTTTTAAAAACTTGAAATTTGTCTGTTTAATTTTAAACAGAACTTGAATTTAAAACATATTTTAATATAAGTTTAAAATCAGAATTTAAAAGATGGAATGCAAATTAACTTTATTTATAAATTAATAAATTTAATTAATTAGAAATGATTAATAATGAACTATTTCTTAAGTAAGTAGTCAAAGAAATATTATTAGTTAATGAAGATAATTAACTAAGGATTATTAAGTATTTGATTTAAGGTGATTAATTTTAATAATTAATTGGATTAATTAATTTAGATAATCAATTATAAATTGTTTAAATGAAATTACTAAATGAAAGTAATTTAGGATTAATCACTTATTGTAATTAAATTTGGATATTTTGATTTATTAAGGTTAATTAATTATGCAATTGGATTAAAAGGTTGATTTACTTAATAAGATTTATTAGAATAATTTAATTTATTTAAAGTGTTTGATAAATAAATTTATATCAAATGATTTGTAATTAATTAATCGGAATTCGATAATTAATTCATAAGTGATTAATTTACGTGGAAATAAATTGAATTGATTAGGATTAAATGATTAATTAATCCTACTTATAAATGACTATTGAATACTTGACCTTACTTATGAATGTTTGGATTCTATTGAATGTGAATTGTTTGATATCCCTGATTCGTGATGCTTTGTGATACATCCTGATTTATGTGGTGATCTGTAATTTACTTATCTGTGATATATATCTATGATCTATGAATGAACGATAAGCGTGATAGTTAATACCGCTTATCAACTATATTTCAGTATTCTGATCTGTGTGATTTATTGATGTTGCACTATTGTGTGAAACCCCTGGACTACACCTTTACACACACAAATATGAATTTCACGTGGAAATCGGTTAAGTCACAGATGATTTAAATTTGATGTTTTTGAAATTTGAAATTTTAATTTCAATTGATTTTGAAATTGGAAATTTGGGTTTAAAGTGAAAAGCTTTTGAAATGGAATTTCAAAGATAAAAGTTATTTTGATAACTTAATCGAGTTTTGAAAATTTAAATAATTTGATTTAAATTTGAATTCAAGTTTGAAATTGAATTCTATGATTTGAAACTAAGGATTGAAGATGCTGTATAAGTTATATATGGGTTAAACCATTTTAAAAATATTGATTTGGGAATTTGAATTTAAATTCAAAGGTTTTCACTCGTGTAAATAAAAATTGGATTTTTCTGAAAGGAAAACTATTTGTTTTCAAATGATTAAAGCTTTCAAATAAGAAGTGAACTTCCAAATTGTGTTAAAAGGAATTTTAAGATTTAATTGAAAAAAATGGTTTTCCAAGTTATGAATAAATTCTTTTTGAAAGCTATGAATTGAATCTGTTTATTTTTAACAGATTTAAAATGATGATTTGTTTAAACCATTCGAAATGAAATTGTTTTGAAACCTATGAATGAATCTTTGTGAAACGGGGTGAACTTTGTGAAATAAATCTTTTTGTTTTAAAGATTTGAAATGATGATTGGTTTAAACTATTTTGGAAGAAAGTTTTGAATTATTAAGTTGTGACTTAATTGAAATCCCATATCCATATGTTTTAAATATTTCGCTCACTATTCGGGTTAACCGGGAAAGGACCTTTGGGTCGTATAACCCATTCCGAATAATGATACGTCGTATATGGATGGCATTTGAAGACTGGTGGTGAAGACCAGATATTTTCGAAAACGAAAGGACAACTCATCGAATGTCTCTGCATCGACTGGTCCCCGGTATAGAGATTTGATCATCCTTTGTGATGGGAAGTCCGGACATGATTAGAAAATTATCCGGATTTGCAAGGGCTTCGTAAGAAGTTCCTTCGGTTCTGTTCGATCCCGGAACAGACTTGTATGGATTGTATGTCTAACATTACACTTTGAGATATAAAGCCGATTTCTTTCAAATACATATCTGTTTGGCAGCGGAGAATTTATTCTCTTAGCTTAACACCCTTCTCTGAGACGTACGAGCTCAGAGGTTATGTAGTTGAAATTTATCAGTGATATATTCCCAATTTGGTAATGTGACATGCTGAGTGTTGCTGTGTGATGATCATTGTTTGATCATTTGTGATATGATCATTTGTTTGATCATTTATCTTTGTGATCATTGCTTTGATCATCTGTTGACCCAAAGCATGGCTTTATGACAAAGCGTAGCTTTGTGGACGAGACTTCGTCGAGCCTCACAACCCGGTAATGGTCGAAACAGGAATTGTGCGGCAAGGTTTCAGGGGTAGCTTCCTTAGGATATGACCATTCCTTCTGGAAAAGGGTAGTATCATGGTATGGAGCCCAGATACTTACTCATGTGGACACTCTTTATTTATTATGTGTGATGCTGGTTTCGAGGCGCCTCGGTTAAAGGTCCCAAAGGACCGGGGGGTGGCATATCTGAGGTTTTGTATATTCCCTGGGAAAGGGGGTAGCCGGTCTTGTTTGGCAGAGAGCGGTTTGTCTCTCGGAGCGTCCCGCCAGAGGCGTTTCTTTCGTGGAATAGGAAGTTCCTTAGCCTGACCATTTGTTGGAAATCCATCTTCCAAGTACGAACTTTGTACGGTATTAGTTGTAGAACCTGCCATCTACTTATGGTGGCGCACCACTGTTTGGATGGTAGCTATAGTAGGCATAGTTCGAAATGTCTATGCTGGCTAAGATTGATATTATACTTTCGAAATGTTTTCTGCACTATGCACTAGTAATAATATCAAATGATTTGATTTTGCGTAGTAAGCATCTTTGACTATCATAAGGAGAAATCTTCTCCAATTCTGCGTTTGCATTGTGTGTGTGGCGGGAGGCCTTATGGTAGTTTCATTTTCCAAAAGCATTGCGAATTGACTTTAAAATTCTTTTGCTGTTCGTTTTTAAAGATAAACTGTTTTTGTTGCTCACACCAGTCCCATGACTAATCCAGAGTTTATTGTTTCTCTCCTAAACTCTTGGTGCTCAAAATTTTTCTACACGAGCAGTCTAGAGTTGGGTTTTTCAGATAGTCAGATTTAGTAGATTATCTGAAGCTAGTTCAGTCTTTGGATATGGACTGCACTTGCTTATCTTTGTGCCTCGTTATTGGGAGTTCGAGCTATTTATGAATTGGTGCTTTGAAGATGGAGATTATCCGCTGCTTGTGTTATCGTTTTCTTTTCCGCTGCTATTTGTTGTATCATTTCTCTGATGTATATTGATATTCATTGTATCACTCTGTTGTATCAGATATTGTATATCAATGTATTATTTTTTTCTTCCACTGTGTTATTTACTTAAGTGTGTTATAAGCTCCGGCGACTCGGATTTGAACGGTCGAATCTGCGGCATTCGAGTACGATGTAAAGTATGAATGTCGATTTTCGAGCGCGAAAATCTGGGACGTTACATTTGGTATCAGAGCTAAGGTTGAACTTTAGCTCAGGAGTATAGCACATTAAGTAGCTCATTAGAGATAGAGTGAAGTAAACTCTAGAATGAGTGTATCCCTAAGATATCTGTTCGAACGTCTCAGTAAATTCTCTTACTATCCACTGATAGTGAGTATGAGTGCAAGAAGAGGACGAGATAGGGGACAGAGGAATACGACTATAAATGGTCAATATCCTGCAACAGTGGAAACAATCTTTCTTATCAATCTCCTTTGATTCGTTTCCAAATTCTTTTCATTTCTTTGTATCAGCTACAAGAAGAAGTTTCGGTGTGATGATGGCTCTACGAATCGTTGTAGAAAATTCTTACTTCGTATCTTCATCTGTTTCTTATCAGTTTTTTTATTTAAATCTTAATGAATATGAATTGGAAATTTGAGATTAAAATTTGAAATTGGAAATTTGAAATTGAGTTAAAATTGATTAATAGAATATGAGGGTAAATTTCAATTGTATCAATAAAACGATTTCGTTTAAAACTAAATTTGAAATTCTATTATAATTTCTTGTGAATACCAAAGTCCGAAGAGTGACAAATTGGTATGTATTCTGAGATATTCCGACTTGAGTTTGGAATTCATTTCGTAAGTTTGAGGAATTATAGGAGATCGAATTTGTCTATCTCTGTGTTGTTTCCGTGCCTGCGAATTTCGGAAAAGAAATTCTTTTAAGTGGGGAAGTTTGTAACGACCCCGAATTTTAATTTAATTTAAATTAATAATTTATTGAATTTCTGAATTAAAATTGTAAAATTAATTTTAAATTCAAGCGAGTTTCCCCGATCGAAATAGGAAATATATTAAGTCAAATTGATTTGAAAATTTGCATATATGTGAATATATATGAATATATATGTATACATTGAATTTAAAATTGAATCACAAATAAATGCATACTTTGGACACAAGTATGAAAATAAGTAAATAAAAATTTAAACATGTAAAATAGAAATGCATTTCTATTACAAAGCACTTGCAAAGTGAATAATAAAGTAAGTAAACAAAATAAAATATGTTCAATTAATTATAAAGACAAGTATATAGGCTGCAAAAGGAACACATTCAAACATTAATAAATGATAATAACAACTTTATATTTGTACATGAAAGAAAAAGCAACCTGGTAAAGGAAACAAGCTAACAAAAAGCACAAGTATAAAACAAATACAAAGCTCAAATACAAAAGCCTGTAAATTAAATCAAGCAAGTGTGAAACCAAAATAAATAAAATAGAAAATAACACCTTTACATACTTGCCCAGCCGAAAGCAAAGATTATAGAATATCTTTGTACAAATAAACAAAGTATGTAGATTTAAAATAAAATATAAAACAAGACATATCATATCAGCCACCATAACATTATCATCAGCCGAGTAAAAAAAAGAAAAAGAAATGAAAGCATCTTCAACCATGCTTATAGTACAAACAAATAACATCCTCTCTGTACCCTTCTATTTTATATATCAAACTATCTACTTTAGCTCGTTCCTTCAAGCTAAGACTTGTAGTAAGAAATTTCCTCTAAAACTTAAACAAGGATTCAATTTAAACATCAAAACCAGAAAAGAAAAATCAAAGTAAAATAAAAATTTGAGAGTTTAAAGCCAAGCCGAGATCTGGAAACCAGAATCTGGAACAACTTCAACTTGAAAAGCAAATCAGATCAATGCAATTAAATCAAAACAAAAGCACAGATCAAATTCAGTGTTTCCAGTTCAACATCATTTCAAGTTTTCAAAACAGTTTCAATAAAAAGCTCTGTTCAAACGTTTGCCAGGTGAGCAAATATTCCTACCCTGAAATTTCTTTTTGTGTAATGTCTGTGAGCAAACAAGAATTTTTTTTTAAGCTTTAAGTTCATTTAAAAATAGTTCAAGATTTATAGATAACCTGGATTATATATATGCTTCAGTTTGAATACATGTATGTGATGCTCTGTACACCTCTGGTGATTGATACAGGTTGTATATTTTCTTCCAATTACAATTTATTCTCAACAGATTATTATAAAACTTTAAGCTTTTCAACTAAACAAGATGTTTAACTTAAATTTAGATTTCTAAAGGCTGACTGAACTTTGTTGTAAAATATAATCACTGTAATTTTGTTTTACAGGCATCAAATGATAATTTGATAAAATGGATAGTTGTAAAATATTAGGTCAAGTATATAGTTTAAATTCCTACTGCAAAAATATGACTTTTAAAACTAGAATGAAGATTTTTTTTAGCTTAGTATTCTCAGAGCAATTTGAATGTGAACAAAATTTGCATTTTTATCAATTACTGGTGAATGATCCATTAATAAAGGTTGAAATTGGGTATGGAGATAGTATGATCATCTATGATATTGAGAAAAAATGTGAAATAATTTTTCTATAGTGTGAATTTAAAGAACGAGGCCGAGTTAGGGTTTTTGTCGAGCTTTTGAATTTGACTGTAAACGAGGTGAGTTCGCCATCACTTCGCGATCGAGTGTCACGAGCATTTGGGAAATGGAAGGTGGGCGTGTTGTCGTGGTGTGGCCAAAGGATGAGGGTCTCAGGTGGTCTTGGCGGCGGTGGCGAGACGTTTTGCCGAAGGAGTTAGTTACAGTTTTTTGGGCGAATGCCTAAAATTTCGAATTCGAATTTTTACTGGCAATTCGAATTTTGATTTCGAGCCTAGAGACAATTTGCGACTTGCGGTCGATGTTGGTGTTCGCCAGAGTGGCGTCGCCGCCTTGTGCACGTGCACGCGTGATAGTTTGTACCTGGGTTTGTGAAGTGGGGAAGAAGAAGCAGATTTTGGGGTCGTTCGCGTGGCTCGAGTTTGGACTAGGGGATGTGATGGCATGGCTCGAGTATATATACTCGGGTTCATTTATATGTGTTAACTGGTAGCAGGTTTTGAATTTTAAACATGATAAAATATTTAAATGGGGTTTCAGGTTTAAAACCTGATTGTTTTCAGATTTTAAAAATTTTAATTTTAAAATCTGAAATAAAAATTTAAACCGTGTTTTAAATTTAAAAGTTTAAAGTAAAATTTCAAATGAAATTTTGAATCTAAGGTTTTAAAAACTTGAAATTTGTCTGTTTAATTTTAAACAGAACTTGAATTTAAAACATATTTTAATATAAGTTTAAAATCAGAATTTAAAAGATGGAATGCAAATTAACTTTATTTATAAATTAATAAATTTAATTAATTAGAAATGATTAATAATGAACTATTTCTTAAGTAAGTAGTCAAAGAAATATTATTAGTTAATGAAGATAATTAACTAAGGATTATTAAGTATTTGATTTAAGGTGATTAATTTTAATAATTAATTGGATTAATTAATTTAGATAATCAATTATAAATTGTTTAAATGAAATTACTAAATGAAAGTAATTTAGGATTAATCACTTATTGTAATTAAATTTGGATATTTTGATTTATTAAGGTTAATTAATTTGCAATTGGATTAAAAGGTTGATTTAATTAATAAGATTTATTAGAATAATTTAATTTATTTAAAGTGTTTGATAAATAAATTTATATCAAATGATTTGTAATTAATTAATCGGAATTCGATAATTAATTCATAAGTGATTAATTTACGTGGAAATAAATTGAATTGATTAGGATTAAATGATTAATTAATCCTACTTATAAATGACTATTGAATACTTGACCTTACTTATGAATGTTTGGATTCTATTGAATGTGAATTGTTTGATATCCCTGATTCGTGATGCTTTGTGATACATCCTGATTTATGTGGTGATCTGTAATTTACTTATCTGTGATATATATCTATGATCTATGAATGAACGATAAGCGTGATAGTTAATACCGCTTATCAACTATATTTCAGTATTCTGATCTGTGTGATTTATTGATGTTGCACTATTGTGTGAAACCCTTGGACTACACCTTTACACACACAAATATGAATTTCACGTGGAAATCGGTTAAGTCACAGATGATTTAAATTTGATGTTTTTGAAATTTGAAATTTTAATTTCAATTGATTTTGAAATTGGAAATTTGGGTTTAAATTGAAAAGCTTTTGAAATGGAATTTCAAAGATAAAAGTTATTTTGATAACTTAATCGAGTTGAAAATTTAAATAATTTGATTTAAATTTGAATTCAAGTTTGAAATTAAATTCTGTGATTTGAAACTAGGGATTGAAGGTGCTGTATAAGTTATATATGGGTTAAACCATTTTAAGAATATTGATTTGGGAATTTGTATTTAAATTCAAAGGTTTTCACTCGTGTAAATAAAAATTGGATTTTTCTAAAAGGAAAACTATTTGTTTTCAAATGATTAAAGCTTTCAAATAAGAAGTGAACTTCCAAATTGTGTTAAAAGGAATTTTAAGATTTAATTGATAAAAATGGTTTTCCAAGTTATGAATAAATTCTTTTTGAAAGCTATGAATTGAATCTGTTTATTTTTAACAGATTTAAAATGATGATTTGTTTAAACCATTCGAAATGAAATTGTTTTGAAACCTATGAATGAATCTTTGTGAAACGGGGTGAACTTTGTGAAATAAATCTTGTTGTTTTAAAGATTTGAAATAATGATTGGTTTAAACTATTTTGGAAGAATGTTTTGAATTATTAAGTTGTGACTTAATTGAAATCCCATATCCATATGTTTTAAATATTTCGCTCACTATTCGGGTTAACCGGGAAAGGACCTTTGGGTCGTATAACCCATTCCGAATAATGATACGTCGTATATGGATGGCATTTGAAGACCGGTGGTGAAGACCGGATATTTTCGAAAACGAAAGGACAACTCATCGAATGTCTCTGCATCGACTGGTCCCCGGTATAGAGATTTGATCATCCTTTGTGATGGGAAGTCCGGACATGATTAGAAAATTATTCGGATTTGCAAGGGCGTCGTAAGAAGTGCCTTCGGTTCTGTTCGAACCCGGAACAGACTTGTATGGATTGTATGTCTGACATTACACTTTGAGATATAAAGCCGATTTCTTTCAAATACATATATGTTTGGTGGCGGAGAATTTATTCTCTTAGCTTAACACCCTTCTCTGAGACGTACGAGCACAGAGGTTATGTAGTTGAAATTTATCAGCGATATATTCCCAATTTGGTAATGTGACATGCTGAGTGTTGCTGTGTGATGATCATTGTTTGATCATTTGTGATATGATCATTTGTTTGATCATTTATCTTTGTGATCATTGCTTTGATCATCTGTTGACCCAAAGCATGGCTTTATGACAAAGCGTAGCTTTGTGGACGAGACTACGTCGAGCCTCACAACCCAGTAATGGTCGAAACAGGAATTGTGCGGCAAGGTTTCAGGGGTAGCTTCCCTAGGGTATGACCATTCCTTCTGGAAAAGGGTAGTATCATGGTATGGAGCCCAGATACTTACTCATGTGGACACACTTTATTTATTATGTGTGATGTTGGTTTCGAGGCGCCTCGGTTAAAGGTCCCAAAGGATCGGGGGGTGGCATATTTGAGGTTTTGTATATTCCCTGGGAAAGGGGGTAGCCGGCCTTGTTTGGCAGACAGAGGTTTGTCTCTCGGAGCGTCCTGCCAGAGGCGTTTCTTTCATGGAATAGGAAGTTCCTTAGCCTGACCATTTGTTGGAAATCCATCTTCCAAGTACGAACTTTGTACGGTATTAGTTGTAGAACCTGCCATCTACTTATGGTGGCGCACCACTGTTTGGATTGTAGCTATAGTAGGCATAGTTCGAAATGTCTATGCTGGCTAAGATTGATATTATACTTTCGAAATGTTTTCTGCACTATGCACAAGTAATAATATCAAATGATTTGATTTTGCGTAGTAAGCATCTTTGATTATCATAAGGAGAAATCTTCTCCAATTCTGCGTTTGCATTGTGTGTGTGGCGGGAGGCCTTATGGTAGTTTCATTTTCCAAAAGCATTGTGAATTGACTTTAAAATTCTTTTGCTGTTCGTTTTTAAAGATAAACTGTTTTTGTTGCTCACACCAGTCCCATGACTGATCCGGAGTTTATTGTTTCTTTCCTAAACTCTGGGTGCTCAAAATTTTTCTACACGAGCAGTCTAGAGTTGGGTTTTTCAGATAGTCAGATTTAGTAGATTATCTGGAGCTAGTTCAGTCTTTGGATATGGACTGCACTTGCTTATCTTTGTGCCTCGTTATTGGGAGTTCGAGCTATTTATGAATTGGTGCTTTGAAGATGGAGATTATCCGCTGCTTGTGTTATCGTTTTCTTTTCCGCTGCTATTTGTTGTATCATATCTCTGATGTATATTGATATTCATTGTATCACTGTGTTGTATCAGATATTGTATATCAATGTATTATTTTTTTTCTTCCGCTGTATTATTTACTTAAGTGTGTTATAAGCTTTGGCGACTCGGATTTGAACGGTCGAATCTGCGGCATTCGAGTACGATGTAAAGTATGAATGTCGATTTTCGAGCGTGAAAATCTGGGACGTTACATTTGGTATCAGAGCTAAGGTTGAACTTTAGCTCAGGAGTATAGCACATTAAGTAGCTCATTAGAGATAGAGTGAAGTAAACTCTAGAATGAGTGTATCCCTAAGATATCTGTTCGAACGTCTCAGTAAATTCTCTTACTATCCACTGATAGTGAGTATGAGTGCAAGAAGAGGACGAGATAGGGGACAGAGGAATACGACTATAAATGGTCAATATCCTGCAACAGTGGAAACAATCTTTCTTATCAATCTCCTTTGATTCGTTTCCAAATTCTTTTCATTTCTTTGTATCAGCTACAAGAAGAAGTTTCGGTGTGATGATGGCTCTACGAATCGTTGTAGAAAATTCTTACTTCGTATCTTCATCTGTTTCTTATCAGTTTTTTTTATTTAAATCTTAATGAATATGAATTGGAAATTTGAGATTAAAATTTGAAATTGGAAATTTGAAATTGAGTTAAAATTGATTAATAGAATATGAGGGTAAATTTCAATTGTATCAATAAAACGATTTCGTTTAAAACTAAATTTGAAATTCTATTATAATTTCTTGTGAATACCAAAGTCCGAAGAGTGACAAATTGGTATGTATTCTGAGATATTCCGACTTGAGTTTGGAATTCATTTCGTAAGTTTGAGGAATTATAGGAGATCGAATTTGTCTATCTCTGTGTTGTTTCCGTGCCTGCGAATTTCGGAAAAGAAATTCTTTTAAGTGGGGAAGTTTGTAACGACCCCGAATTTTAATTTAATTTAAATTAATAATTTATTGAATTTCTGAATTAAAATTGTAAAATTAATTTTAAATTCAAGCGAGTTTCCCCGATCGAAATAGGAAATATATTAAGTCAAATTGATTTGAAAATTTGCATATATGTGAATATATATGAATATATATGTATACATTGAATTTAAAATTGAATCACAAATAAATGCATACTTTGGACACAAGTATGAAAATAAGTAAATAAAAATTTAAACAACATGTAAAATAGAAATGCATTTCTATTACAAAGCACTTTCAAAGTGAATAATAAAGTAAGTAAACAAAATAAAATATGTTCAATTAATTATAAAGACAAGTATATAGGCTGCAAAAGGAACACATTCAAACATTAATAAATGATAATAACAACTTTATATTTGTACATGAAAGAAAAAGCAACCTGGTAAAGGAAACAAGCTAACAAAAAGCACAAGTATAAAACAAATACAAAGCTCAAATACAAAAGCCTGTAAATTAAATCAAGCAAGTGTGAAACCAAAATAAATAAAATACAAAATAACACCTTTACATACTTGCCCAGCCGAAAGCAAAGATTATAGAATATCTTTGTACAAATAAACAAAGTATGTAGATTTAAAATAAAATATAAAACAAGACATATCATATCAGCCACCATAACATTATCATCAGCCGAGTAAAAAAAAGAAAAAGAAATGAAAGCATCTTCAACCATGCTTATAGTACAAACAAATAACATCCTCTCTGTACCCTTCTATTTTATATATCAAACTATCTACTTTAGTTCGTTCCTTCAAGCTAAGACTTGTAGTAAGAAATTTCCTCTAAAACTTAAACAAGGATTCAATTTAAACATCAAAACCAGAAAAGAAAAATCAAAGTAAAATAAAAATTTGAGAGTTTAAAGCCAAGCCGAGATCTGGAAACCAGAATCTGGAACAACTTCAACTTGAAAAGCAAATCAGATCAATGCAATTAAATCAAAACAAAAGCACAGATCAAATTCAGTGTTTCCAGTTCAACATCATTTCAAGTTTTCAAAACAGTTTCAATAAAAAGCTCTGTTCAAACGTTTGCCAGGTGAGCAAATATTCCTACCCTGAAATTTCTTTTTGTGTTAATGTCTGTGAGCAAACAAGAATTTTTTTTTAAGCTTTAAGTTCATTTAAAAATAGTTCAAGATTTATAGATAACCTGGATTATATATATGCTTCAGTTTGAATACATGTATGTGATGCTCTGTACACCTCTGGTGATTGATACAGGTTGTATATTTTCTTCCAATTACAATTTATTCTCAACAGATTATTATAAAACTTTAAGCTTTTCAACTAAACAAGATGTTTAACTTAAATTTAGATTTCTAAAGGCTGACTGAACTTTGTTGTAAAATATATTCACTGTAATTTTGTTTTACAGGCATCAAATGATAATTTGATAAAATGGATAGTTGTAAAATATTAGGTCAAGTACATAGTTTAAATTCCTACTGCAAAAATATGATTTTTAAAACTAGAATGAAGATTTTTTTAGCTTAGTATTCTCAGAGCAATTTGAATGTGAACAAAATTTGCATTTTTATCAATTACTGGTGAATGATCCATTAATAAAGGTTGAAATTGGGTATGGAGATAGTATGATCATCTATGATATTGAGAAAAAATGTGAAATAATTTTTCTATAGTGTGAATTTAAAGAACGAGGCCGAGTTAGGGTTTTTGTCGAGCTTTTGAATTTGACTGTAAACGAGGTGAGTTCGCCATCACTTCGCGATCGAGTGTCATGGGCATTTGGGAAATGGAAGGTGGGCGTGTTGTCGTGGTGTGGCCAAAGGATGAGGGTCTCAGGTGGTCTTGGCGGCGGTGGCGAGACGTTTTGCCGAAGGAGTTAGTTACAGTTTTTTGGGCGAATGCCTAAAATTTCGAATTTGAATTTTTACTGGCAATTCGAATTTTGATTTCGAGCCTAGAGACAATTTGCGACTTGCGGTCGATGTTGGTGTTCGCCAGAGTGGCGTCGCCGCCTTGTGCATGTGCACGCGTGATAGTTTGTACCTGGGTTTGTGAAGTGGGGAAGAAGAAGCAGATTTTGGGGTCATTCGCGTGGCTCGAGTTTGGACTAGGGGATGTGATGGCATGGCTCGAGTATATATACTCGGGTTCATTTATATGTGTTAACTGGTAGCAGGTTTTGAATTTTAAACATGATAAAATATTTAAATGGGGTTTCAGGTTTAAAACCTGATTGTTTTCAGATTTTAAAAAATTTAATTTTAAAATCTGAAATAAAAATTTAAACCGTGTTTTAAATTTAAAAGTTTAAAGTAAAATTTCAAATGAACTTTTGAATCTAAGGTTTTAAAAACTTGAAATTTGTCTGTTTAATTTTAAACAGAACTTGAATTTAAAACATATTTTAATATAAGTTTAAAATCAGAATTTAAAAGACGGAATGCAAATTAACTTTATTTATAAATTAATAAATTTAATTAATTAGAAATGATTAATAATGAACTATTTCTTAAGTAAGTAGTCAAAGAAATATTATTAGTTAATGAAGATAATTAACTAAGGATTATTAAGTATTTGATTTAAGGTGATTAATTTTAATAATTAATTGGATTAATTAATTTAGATAATCAATTATAAATTGTTTAAATGAAATTACTAAATGAAAGTAATTTAGGATTAATCACTTATTGTAATTAAATTTGGATATTTTGATTTATTAAGGTTAATTAATTATGCAATTGGATTAAAAGGTTGATTTAATTAATAAGATTTATTAGAATAATTTAATTTATTTAAAGTGTTTGATAAATAAATTTATATCAAATGATTTGTAATTAATTAATCGGAATTCGATAATTAATTCATAAGTGATTAATTTACGTGGAAATAAATTGAATTGATTAGGATTAAATGATTAATTAATCCTACTTATAAATGACTATTGAATACTTGACCTTACTTATGAATGTTTGGATTCTATTGAATGTGAATTGTTTGATATCCCTGATTCGTGATGCTTTGTGATACATCCTGATTTATGTGGTGATCTGTAATTTACTTATCTGTGATATATATCTATGATCTATGAATGAACGATAAGCGTGATAGTTAATACCGCTTATCAACTATATTTCAGTATTCTGATCTGTGTGATTTATTGATGTTGCACTATTGTGTGAAACCCCTGGACTACACCTTTACACACACAAATATGAATTTCACGTGGAAATCGGTTAAGTCACAGATGATTTAAATTTGATGTTTTTGAAATTTGAAATTTTAATTTCAATTGATTTTGAAATTGGAAATTTGGGTTTAAAGTGAAAAGCTTTTGAAATGGAATTTCAAAGATAAAAGTTATTTTGATAACTTAATCGAGTTTTGAAAATTTAAATAATTTGATTTAAATTTGAATTCAAGTTTGAAATTGAATTCTATGATTTGAAACTAGGGATTGAAGATGCTGTATAAGTTATATATGGGTTAAACCATTTTAAAAATATTGATTTGGGAATTTGAATTTAAATTCAAAGGTTTTCACTCGTGTAAATAAAAATTGGATTTTTCTGAAAGGAAAACTATTTGTTTTCAAATGATTAAAGCTTTCAAATAAGAAGTGAACTTCCAAATTGTGTTAAAAGGAATTTTAAGATTTAATTGAAAAAAATGGTTTTCCAAGTTATGAATAAATTCTTTTTGAAAGCTATGAATTGAATCTGTTTATTTTTAACAGATTTAAAATGATGATTTGTTTAAACCATTCGAAATGAAATTGTTTTGAAACCTATGAATGAATCTTTGTGAAACGGGGTGAACTTTGTGAAATAAATCTTTTTGTTTTAAAGATTTGAAATGATGATTGGTTTAAACTATTTTGGAAGAAAGTTTTGAATTATTAAGTTGTGACTTAATTGAAATCCCATATCCATATGTTTTAAATATTTCGCTCACTATTCGGGTTAACTTGGAAAGGACCTTTGGGTCGTATAACCCATTCCAAATAATGATACGTCGTATATGGATGGCATTTGAAGACTGGTGGTGAAGACCAGATATTTTCGAAAACGAAAGGACAACTCATCGAATGTCTCTGCATCGACTGGTCCCCGGTATAGAGATTTGATCATCCTTTGTGATGGGAAGTCCGGACATGATTAAAAAATTATCCGGATTTGCAAGGGCTTCGTAAGCAGTGCCTTCGGTTCTGTTCGAACCCGTAACAGACTTGTATGGATTGTATGTCTAACATTACACTTTGAGATATAAAGCCGATTTCTTTCAAATACATATCTGTTTGGCGGTGGAGAATTTATTCTCTTAGCTTAACACCCTTCTCTGAGACGTACGAGCTCAGAGGTTATGTAGTTGAAATTTATCAGTGATATATTCCCAATTTGGTAATGTGACATGCCGAGTGTTGCTGTGTGATGATCATTGTTTGATCATTTGTGATATGATCATTTGTTTGATCATTTATCTTTGTGATCATTGCTTTGATCATCTGTTGACCCAAAGCATGGCTTTGTGACAAAGCGTAGCTTTGTGGACGAGAATTCGTCGAGCCTCACAACCCGGTAATGGTCGAAACAGGAATTGTGCGGCAAGGTTTCAGAGTAGCTTCCTTAGGGTATGACCATTCCTTCTGGAAAAGGGTAGTATCATGGAATGGAGCCCAGATACTTACTCATGTGGACACACTTTATTTATTATGTGTGATGTTGGTTTCGAGGCGCCTTGGTTAAAGGTCCCAAAGGACGGGGGTGGCATATCTGAGGTTTTGTATATTCTATGGGAAAGGGGTAGCCGGCCTTGTTTGGCAGAGAGCGGTTTGTCTCTCGGAGCGTCCCGCCAGAGGCGTTTCTTTCGTGGAATAGGAAGTTCCTTAGCCTGACCATTTGTTGGAAATCCATCTTCCAAGTATGAACTTTGTACGGTATTAGTTGTAGAACCTGCCATCTACTTATGGTGGCGCCCCACTGTTTGGATGGTAGCTATAGTAGGCATAGTTCGAAATGTCTATGCTGGCTAAGATTGATATTATACTTTCGAAATGTTTTTTGCACTATGCACTAGTAATAATATCAAATGATTTGATTTTGCGTAGTAAACATCTTTGACTATCATAAGGAGAAATCTTCTCCAATTCTGCATTTGCATTGTGTGTGTGGCGGGAGGCCTTATGGTAGTTTCATTTTCCAAAAGCATTACGAATTGACTTTAAAATTCTTTTGCTGTTCGTTTTTAAAGATAAATTGTTTTTGTTGCTCACACCAGTCCCATGACTGATCCGGAGTTTATTGTTTCTTTCCTAAACTCTGGGTGCTCAAAATTTTTCTACACGAGCAGTCTAGAGTTGGGTTTTCAGATAGTCATATTTAGTAGATTATTTGGAGCTAGTTCAGTCTTTGGATATGGTCTGCCCTTGCTTATCTTTGTGCCTCGTTATTGGGAGTTCGAGCTATTTCTGGATTGGTGCTTTGAAGATGGAGATTATCCGCTGCTTGTGTTATCGTTTTCTTTTCCGCTGCTATTTGTTGTATCATATCTCTGATGTATATTGATAATCATTGTATCACTCTGTGTTATCAGATATTGTATATCAATGTATTATTCTTTTCTTCCGCTGTGTTATTTACTTAAGTGTGTTATAAGCTCCGGCGACTCTGATTTGAACGGTCGAATCTGCGGCATTCGAGTACGATGTAAAGTATGGATGTCGATTTTCGAGCGCGAAAATCTGGGACGTTACACAGCAACACTCAGCATGCCACATTACCAAATTGGGAATATATTGCTGATAAATTTCAACTACATAACCTCTGAGCTCGTACGTCTCAGAGAAGGGTGTTAAGCTAAGAGAATAAATTCGCCGCCACCAACAGAAATGTATTTGAAAGAAATCGGCTTTATATCTCAAAACGTAATGTCAGACATGTAACCATACAAATCTGTTCCGGGTTCGAACAGAACCGAAGGCACTTCCGAAGAAGCCCTTGCAAATCCGGATAATTTTCTAATCACGTCCGGACTTCCTATCACAAAAAGAGTGATATAAATCTCTATACCGGAGCAACTCGGTGCAGAGACATTCGACAGGTTGTCCTTTCATTTTCGAAAATATCCGGTCTTCACCACCGGTCTTCAATACGATCCATATCGTCGTATCACTAATTCGAAATGGGTTATATGACACTAAGGTCTTTTCCCGGCTAACCCGAATAGTGAGCACAATATTTAAAAACATATGGATATTGGGATTTCAATTAAGTCACAACTTAATAATTCCAAACTTTCTTTCAAATGGTTTAGACCAATGGCCATTTCAAATCTTTTAAACAAAAAAAGATTCATTTATAGATTTTTCCAAATCAATTCCCATTTCAATTTGATTAACTCGTTAAATCTTGAAAACAAAGATTTAACTTCTAGCTTTCAAAACAATTTCATTTCAAATGGTTTAAACAAATCTTCATTTTAAATCTGTTAAAAATAAACAGATTTAATCATAGCTTTCAAAAAGAATTCATTCATAACTTGGAAAACCATTTTTCAATTCAATCTTGAAATTCCTTTAATTAAACTGGAATTTCATTTCTTATCTGAAAGCTTTTATTCCTTTAAAACAATAGTTTTCATTTTGGAAATCTGATTCATTTATACGAGTTAAGGTTCTTGGGTTAAATCCAAATTCTCGAAATTTTACTTTTAAAATGGTTTAAATTCATACAAACACATTTTTAACTTTTTTAACCATAATTTCTAATCATGGAATTCAATTCCAAATTTGAATTCAAATTTAAATTAAATTATTTAAATTCCAAAACTTAATCAAGTTATTCAAAATAAATTTTATCTTAAAAACTCCTTTTCAAAAGCTTTAACATTTAACCCAAATCTATTTCCAAAATCAATTGAAAATAAAATTTCAATTTCAAAAATATTAATTTTAAATCATCTGTGACTTAACCGATTTCCACGTGAAATCCATATTTGTGTGTGTAAAGGTGTGATCCAGGGGTTTTACACATTATAGTGCAACATCATTCAATCATCACAGATCAAATACAGAAATACAATTGATAAGCGGTATTAACTATAACGCTTATCGTTCATTCACAGATCACAGATATATATATCGCAGATAATCAATTACATTCATCCTAGATAAATAAATTACAGATCACAACACAAATCAGGGTATATCACAGAGCATCATATATCAAGGATATCAAACTATTCAATCATTTAGTCAAATCCAATCATCCATAAGTAATGTCAATTTATTTACCTGATTAACTTAAATCAAATTAATTACTTACTAATCCTGGTTAATTAACATTAATTAATTACAAATCCATTTGATTAATTACTCTCTAATCATTTATTAATTTACCTTTACTTTATAATTAATGCTCTGATTTGTTATCCTTAATTAATTACAATAAGTGATTATCCTAATCACTTATATTAATAAATCACAAATTAATTACTTTGAGTAATCATCCTTTAATTATTTGATTAATTAACTTTAATCATTAATTAAATTACTTAAGTAAGTAATCATTTTTTTTATTTAACTTTTAATTATTTATTATCCTTTAATCATTATCATTAAATCAATTCTTTAAATTAATTATCTTAATTGATTAACTCTTAATTACTTATTCCTTAATTAATTACTTTAATAAATTCAAAACTGGGTTAACATTCAATCTTTTCCAAAACTCAAAACTGTTTTAAATAAAATTGTTTCAAAATGCTTGATTACTCCTTTAAAATCTGAGACTGCTTCTGGCCCAAAACCAATGACCCGAGCCAACATCAAAAATACCCGAGCTAAGACTCGAGTCAGCCCATTCTTCTTCTTTTCCCTCTTTTTATACTTTGTTTCAGTTTTAAGTTTTAACATTATAACATACATGAATGTACTCGAGCACGCACTCGAGCCAGCAACCAAAATTTCACGAGTCGATCTTTGAGACAATGCTTCTTCCCCAATTCCTGTAACCAAGAGGCACAAACGACACGCGTATCCGTGCACCGACGATCATCCCCCCTCCGATCATCACCGAGGTTGCCTTCAAGTCGACTACGATCTCCTCATCCCAAACAGCAACCCAGACCATCGTTTCCTTTTTCGAATTCAAATTCGAACAAACCCATTCTTCTTGGAACCACTGCTTCGACCAAAATGTCTTCGCCGACGTCAACCAGTTCACCAGAAATCACTCAACTTCGTCCAAAGCATCCTCACATCTCCTAGCTTCGATTTGCACTGGTGCGAACGATTCCGATGCCTTGATGAAACCGCGGCGATCAATTTTCCATCTATGTTTAAAACAGGGGTCGAAACCCTAAATTGATCTTGTATGATCATCCTGATCTATTATAAGTTCGATGATTATTTTTCCAATAATCTATGATCCTCCATCTTTCTCCAGAACAACTCCGAGATTTTTTTTCAATCACGTGATCATCAGGAATTGATCGAAAATGCGTAATTCGTTCATTTCAAAAATTCATATGATTTACTCATTGAAAAATTACGAAACCTTCATCTAAATTCATTATTAACAAATTCGAATACAATTATGAAGTTCAAACACAAATTTACGATGATTGAATTTTGAGCATATTCCTGATTTCACTGTATTTCCTATGTTTCCTACATAATTACTTAATATAATCACTTGGGGTTAATTTTAAAATTTGAATTTGACCAACACAATTAATTTTTTTTTAGAATTCAAAACCCAACATGGATCCCTTTGAGTAGTATAAAAAATTTCAGCAGATTCTTAAGTTTGTCAGATATGTTCAGAGGCAAGCTTTGCCTGTTTTTCTTTCCCAAACATACAGATATATATATATATATCACAGGTAAATACATTTAATTATTTTCCACAACAACATTCAAGCATTGATCCTACTAGTAAACGATCATCATCACAGATATCAAGAAAACTGGTTCAAAAATGAGTTTGCTCAAAAAATCATATTTTTAAAGTTTTAAAACAAAAGGTTACTCACATTGTTTTTAGGAAGAAGAACAGAGCTTGTTTGTTGAATAGGCTTTTATAATTTGCAAACTGAAGCTTCCCTGATCTTTGATTCTCTTCTTCAATCTCTGGTTTGATTTGTTTAAGTTGTTTTAATTTTCTTTTTCAATTCTGCAGTTTGGCTTGCTGTCCAGATTTTCATTTCTGGTTGAAGCTTTGATTCTCAGGTTTTGCTTAGTTATGTTTGATATATAGGAAATAAAGAGTACTGGTTGATGTATTTTATTTGTACAAGTTGATATTATTTTTCCTTTGTACTAAAGATATCTTTGCATTAATTACCTGAGTCCTTTGCATTATTTATCTCGGTTGAAAGTTTTTCTTTGCCATGCTAGAGATGTAAACATTAAATGCATATGTACCTTATTTTACTTGCTTTACCTTCATTTCGGCTGATGGGTATAAGGGAGTGTACTAGAGACATTTGCATAAATTGTCATGTACAACATACCTTATTTTATTTGTGAGTTTATACACATCTATGTTTATTTGTTTCCTTTAGTCTTGTTCATACTTATCTTTATTTCGGCTGAAGTCTTACTTTTGTGGCTTGCATTAATTATCTTGGTACTTTATGTCTTCCTTATAACATTTATACTTTCTTTTGTTTTGCAAGTGGTCATAAAAGCATATTTTTGTTTGTTTGTTTACTTGTTTCATTCATACTTGTATTTGTATTTTTATTTGTTTGTATATAGGTACTTATAAATTTTCGTTTGTATTTCTTCTTTTGCCTTATGGCTTTGTGATGTAAATAAAGTTCTATATATTATTTTGTATATTTTGTTATAATTTTAACTAATTATTTAAATGTGTTTATTTTATATCTTTATAGTTTACATAACCAAAATTTTAAGATATTTATTTTCAACTTAAATACTTGTCTTGTATTTCTCCATATATATATATATATATATATATATATATATGTTTTCAAATCTACCCATATATGCACATATACATATATATTCACATATATATACAATTTCTAAATTTAAAATGATTTAATAAATTTTTATTTGGATTCGGGGAAACTCGTATCAATTTATCAATTAACTATACAATTTTAATTCAAAAATTCATTTAATTATCAATTTAAATTTATATAAAATTCGGGGTCGTTACAGACTTCCCCCTTGAAAGAATTTCGTCCTCGAAATTGCCAAGGAGACACGAAGATAGATGAAGAATATTTCATCAAATCAAACTGAACATCTATTCTGCATTTGGCTTACCAAATTAGAATATCAATAACAGATACAAGAACGAATCTTTTTAAAAAAAATTCACAGGATACTCGGGTTATCCAGATCTACGAAATATGCAGAGGCATCGGTTAGTTCGAAGTGATAACTAACCATTCGTAGAATATACCGAGACCCAAAAATAGATAGATATATGGATACAATTCCAAAATTTTCAGTTTAGAACTAAAGTATACTTATCAACCATAGCAACCAAAGCAACCAGTACATCCAAACACAATTTTGGCCTATTTGGAGTTTATGTCCCATATTAATATATATCGAATTTCTCTTCCTGGATCTACCAGAAACTATCGAAGAATTGAGAAAAGATACCGAATCAAAGAGATTGATAGAGAAAGATTGCTTCCTTGTTGTTACAGAGTATTGACCATTTATAGTCGTATTCCCTTGTCCCCTATCTCATCCTCTTCTTGCACCCATACTCACTATCAGTGGATAGTAAGAGAATTTACTGAGGCATACGGACGGATATCTGAGAATTACTCATTCTAGGGTATACTTCACCCTATCTCTAATGAGCTACTTAATGTGTTATACTCATTAGCTAAAGTTTTACCCTCAGCTCTGATACCAAATGTAACGTCTGGATTTTTCGCGTTCGAAAATCGACATCCATACTTTACATCGTACTCGAATGTCATAGATTCGACCATTCAAATCCGAGTCGCCGGAGCTTATAACACAATTAAGTAAATAACACGACGGAAGAAAAAGAATAATACATTGATATACAATATCTGATACAATATCTGGTACAACAGAGTGATACAATGAATATCAATATACATCAGAGATATGATACAAGAAATAGCAACGGAAAAGAAAATAGATAACACCAGCAGTGGATAGAATATCTCCAATAGAATGCTCCAATCCATAGCTAGCGGAAAGCAAGGTCAGTCGTCCAAGGACTGACTAGCTCCAGATAATCTACTCAACCTGAATATCTAAAAAACTCAACTCTAGACTGCCCGTGTGGAAAATGGTGGGCACCCAGAGTTTAGGAAGGGGACAATAAACTCCGGATCAGTCATGGGACTGGTGTGAGCAACAAAAACAGTTTATCTTTAAAAACGAACAACAAGAGAATTTTTTTAAAGTCAATTCGCAATGCTTTTGGAAAATGAAACTACCATAAGGCCTCCTGCCACACACACAATGCAAACGCAGAATTGGAGGAGATTTCTCCTTATGATAGTTAAAGACGCTTACTACGTACACAATTTTTTTTTGATATTATTATTAGTGCATAGTGTAGAAAGTATTTCGAAAATAGAATATAAATCTTAGCCAACATAGACATTCCAAACTATGCCTACTATAGCTACCATCTAAACAGTGGTGACCACCATAAGTAAATGGCAGGTTCGAAAACTAAAACCGTATAGGGTTTCGTATTGGGAATTGGATTTCCAACAAATGGTCAGGCCAAGGAACTTCCCATGCCACGAAGGAACGCCTCTGGCTGGACGCTCTGAGAGACAACCTGCTCTCTACCAAACAAGGTCGGCTACTCCCCTTCCCGGGGAATATACAAAACCTCAGATATGCCACCCCCGGTCCTTTGGGACCTTTAACCGAGCGCTCGGTAACAAACATCACACATAATAAATAAAGTGTGTCCACATGAGTAAGTATCTGGGTCCATACCATGATACTACCCTTTTCTAGAAGGAATGGTCATACCCTAGGGAAGCTACCTTTGAAACCTTGCCGCGTCTTTCCTGTTTCGACCATTTCCGGGTTGTGAGGTCTGACGAAGTCTCGTCCACAAAGCTACGCTTTTTCACAAAGCCACTCTTTGATCACAAATGATCAAATAAATGATCATCACACAGCAACACTCAGCATGCCACATTACCAAATTGGGAATATATCGCTGATAAATTTCAACTACATAACCTCTGAGCTCGTACGTCTCAGAGAAGGGTGTTAAGCTAAGAGAATAAATTCTCCGCCACCAACAGAAATGTATTTGAAAGAAATTGGCTTTATATCTCAAAACGTAATGTCAGACATGTAACCGTACAAGTCTGTTCTGGGTTCGAACAGAAACGAAGGCACTTCCAAAGAAGCCCTTGCAAATCCGTATAATTTTCTAATCACGTCCGGACTTCCCATCACAAAAAGAGTGATATAAATCTCTATACCGTAGCAACTCGGTGCAGAGACATTCGACAGGTTATCCTTTCATTTACGAAAATATCCGGTCTTCACCACCGGTCTTCAATACGATCCATATCGTCGTATCACTAATTCAGAATGGGTTATATGACACAAAGGTCTTTTCCCGGCTAACCCGAATAGTGAGCACAATATTTAAAAACATATGGATATTGGGATTTCAATTAAGTCACAACTTAATAATTTCAAACTTTCTTTCAAATGGTTTAGACCAATTGCCATTTCAAATCTTTTAAACAAAAAAGATTCATTTACAGATTTTTCCAAATCAATTCCCATTTCAATTTGATTAACTCGTTAAATCTTGAAAACAAAGATTTAACTTATATCTTTTAAAACAATTTCATTTCAAATGGTTTAAACAAATCATCATTTTAAATCTGTTAAAAATAAACAGATTTAATTCATAGCTTTCAAAAAGAATTCATTCATAGCTTGGAAAACCATTTTTCAATTCAATCTTGAAATTCCTTTAATTAACCTGGAATTTCATTTCTTATCTGAAAGCTTTTATTCCTTTAAAACAACAGTTTTCATTTTGGAAATCTGATTCATTTATACGAGTTAAGGTTCTTGGGTTAAATCCAAATTCTCGAAATTTTACTTTTAAAATGGTTTAAATTCATACAAACACATTTTTAACATTTTTAACCATAATTTCTAATCATGGAATTCAATTCCAAAGTTGAATTCAAATTTAAATTAAATTATTTAAATTCCAAAACTTAATCAAGTTATTCAAAATAACTTTTATCTTAAAATCTCCTTTTCAAAAGCTTTAACATTTAACCCAAATCTATTTCCAAAATAAATTGAAAATAAATTTTCAATTTCAAAAATATTAATTTTAAATCATCTGTGACTTAACCGATTTCCACGTGAAATCCATATTTGTGTGTGTAAAGGTGTGATCCAGGGGTTTTACACATTATAGTGCAACATGATTCAATCATCACAGATCAAATACAGAAATACAATTGATAAGCGGTATTAACTATAACGCTTATCGTTCATTCACAGATCACAGATATATATATCACAGATAATCAATTACATTCATCCTAGATAAATAAATTACAGATCACAACACAAATCAGGGTATATCACAGAGCATCATATATCAGGGATATCAAACAATTCAATCATTTAGTCAAATCCAATCATACATAAGTAAGGTCAATTTATTTACCTGATTAACTTAAATCAAATTAATTACTTACTAATCCTAGTTAATTAACATTAATTAATTACAAATCCATTTGATTAATTACTCTCTAATCATTTATTAATTTACCTTTACTTTATAATTAATGCTCTGATTTGTTATCCTTAATTAATTACAATAAGTGATTATCCTAATCACTTTTATTAATAAATCACAAATTAATTACTTTGAGTAATCATCCTTTAATTATTTGATTAATTAACTTTAATCATTAATTAAATTACTTAAGTAAGTAATCATTTTTTTTATTTAACTTTTAATTATTTATTATCCTTTAATCATTATCATTAAATCAATTCTTTAAATTAATTATCTTAATTGATTAACTCTTAATTACTTATTCCTTAATTAATTACTTTAATTAATTCAAAACTGGGTTAACATTCAATCTTTTCCAAAACTCAAAACTGTTTTAAATAAAATTGTTTCAAAATGCTTGATTACTCCTTTAAAATCTGAGACTGCTTCTGGCCCAAAACCAATGACCCGAGCCAACATCAAAAATACCCGAGCTAAGACTCGAGTCAGCCCATTCTTCCTCTTTTCCCTCTTTTTATACTTTGTTTCAGTTTTAAGTTTTAACATTATAACATACACGAATGTACTCAAGCACGCACTCGAGCCAGCAACCAAAATTTCACGAGTCGATCTTTGAGACAATGCTTCTTCCCCAATTCCTGTAACCAACAGGCACAAACGACACGCGTATCCGTGCACCGACGATCATCCCCCCTCCGATCATCACCGAGGTTGCCATCAAGTCGACTACGATCTCCTCATCCCAAACAGCAACCCAGACCATCGTTTCCTTTTTCGAATTCAAATTCGAACAAACCCATTCTTCCTGGAACCACTGCTTCGACCAAAATGTCTTCGCCGACGTCAACCAGTTCACCAGAAATCACTCAACTTCGTCCAAAGCATCCTCACATCTCCTAGCTTCGATTTGCACTGGTGCGAACGATTCCGATGCCTTGATGAAACCGCGGCGATCAATTTTCCATCTATGTTTAAAACAGGGGTCGAAACCCTAAATTGATCTTGTATGATCATCCTGATCTATTATAAGTTCGATGATTATTTTTCCAATAATCTATGATCCTCCATCTTTCTCCAGAACAACTCCGAGATTTTTTTTCAATCACGTGATCATCGGGAATTGATCGAAAATGCGTAATTCGTTCATTTCAAAAATTCATATGATTTACTCATTGAAAAATTACGAAACCTTCATCTAAATTCATTATTAACAAATTCGAATACAATTATGAAGTTCAAACACAAATTTACGATGATTGAATTTTGAGCATATTCCTGATTTCACTGTATTTCCTATGTTTCCTACATAATTACTTAATATAATCACTTGGGGTTAATTTTAAAATTTGAATTTGACCAACACAATTAAATTTTTTTTAGAATTCAAAACCCAACATGGATCCCTTTGAGTAGTATAAAAAATTTCAGCAGATTCTTAAGTTTGTCAGATATGTTCAGAGGCAAGCTTTGCCTGTTTTTCTTTCCCAAACATACAGATATATATATATATATATATCACAGGTAAATACATTTAATTATTTTCCACAACAACATTCAAGCATTGATCCTACTAGTAAACGATCATCATCACAGATATCAAGAAAACTGGTTCAAAAATGAGTTTGCTCAAAAAATCATATTTTTAAAGTTTTAAAACAAAAGGTTACTCACATTGTTTTTAGGAAGAAGAACAGAGCTTGTTTGTTGAATAGGCATTTATAATTTGCAAACTTGGTACACCACCAGCTGCGAGTCATAAAAGATTTCGATCGATTTCACTTCGAGCTCTTTAGCAAGCTTCAGTCCAGCAATCAACGCCTCATATTCGGCTTCATTGTTCGTAGCGGGGAAATCAAGCTTCAAGGCATAGCAAATCGATCGGTTCTCGGGGGTTATTAGAATGATGCCAGCTCCAGAACAATGTTCATTGGATGCCCCATCGGTATACAGTTTCCATCGTACGGTAGGAACCACATCGCTTCCATTCCGCTCTTCCTGCATAGTGAATTCTGCTATAAAATCTGCCAATGCTTTTCCCTGGATAGCTCTCCGAGGCAGATAGGTGATGTCGAACTGGTTGAGCTCGATGTTCCATTTAAGCAACCTTCCAGATGTTTTGGGCTATTGTAGTACTTGTCGCAAAGGTTGGTCGGTGTAGACGTGTATTGGATGTGCCTGGAAATATGGGCGAAGCTTATGCAATGAGATCACCAAGCAGTACGCCAACATTTCTATCTTTGGGTAGTTTATTTCCGCCCCCGTTAATTGTTTACTAACATAATACACCGGCCTCTGGATCCGGTCCTCCTCACGAATCAAAGCAGCACTTATGGCATGCAGCGAGATGGCTAGATAAATATACAGCTCCTCATTGCCTACGGGCTTTGACAAAATAGGGGGTCTCTCCGGATGACTGACCAGAGCTCGAAACGCGTCTTCACAGTCTTGCGTCCATTCAAAATTCCTTTTCCCTTTCCTTATCAAATTAAAGAAAGGAATGCACTTATTGGTTTCCCTGGATATAAATCGACTCAACGCAGCGACCTTTCCGTTAAGCTCTGTACTTGCTTAATAGTCCTGGGTGCTTGTATATCCCGAATGGCTTGAATCTTCTCTGGATTCACTTAGATTCCTCGTGCGTTGACCATGAATCCCAGAAACTTTCCTGAGGCAACGCCAAAGGAGCATTTCAATGGGTTGATTTTCATCCCATAAAATCTAAGGATGTCGAACATCTCCGCTAAGTCTTGAATATGGTCATTTGACTGTCATGACTTCACAAGCATATCATCCACATAAACTTCCATCGTCATGTCGATTTGATCTTTAAACATTCGGTTAACCAGATGCCGATAGGTTGCTCCCACATTCTTCAACCCGAACGACATCACTACATAACAGTATAATCCAACATCCATGACGAAACTGGTGTGCTCCTGATCCGGGATGTGCATTGGGATTTGATTATATCCCGAGTACGCATCCATGAATGACAACAATTCATGTCCTGCGATTGAGTCAACCAGCTGATCGATTCTAGGCAAGGGAAAACTATCCTTGGGGCACGCATTATTCAGGTTTGAATAATCAACACATGTTCTCCATTTTCCATTCGCCTTCCTTACTAGTACAGGGTTAGATATCCATTCGGGATAGAGGGCGTACCGAATAAACCCGTTGGCTTTAAGTTTATCCACCTCCTCCTTGAGAGCAACGGACCTCTCTGGGTCCATGCCTCATCTCTTTTGTTTTACAGGGACATACTTCAGATCAATATTCAGCGTGTGGCTCGCGATGGCAGGTGAGATCCCACACATATCATAATGAGTCCAAGCGAACACATCAAGGTTCGCTCGGAGAAAATCAGTAAGTTCCCTCATCATCGAAGGGCTGAGTTGTGATCCGATTTTCAATACCCGTGACGGATCATCGTGGCTGACTATGATATCGATCGTCAGTTCAGCCGGTGCTGCCTTGGCCTCCTAAGGTTCCTCCTCATCGTCTCTTAGATCTACATTTCTACAAAACCTACTGTAGTGCCCAAGCCAAGGCTTATGCACTACTTGTCAATCTTTAGTAACTTGGATGCCGACAGACTTGTCCACGCCCTTTCCCTTTTCCTTCCGTTGGGCTTCTCTTAGTTCAGCCACGTAACAAGCACGGCTACTCGCCTGATTGCCATGCACAACACCCACTCCATTATCTGTAGGAAATTTCAAAGTCAAACACCATGGGGCAAGGGCTTCCCTAAACTCAGCCAGGGCTGGTCGGCCCAGAAAAACATTATATAGCGAATCAACATCCAAAACAATGAACGGTAGGATCTGTATCCTCCTACGTTCACCTTCACCAAACTCAACCGGTAACTCAATAGAACCCACTGCTTCAGTAGCCACACCATTAAAACCATGTATACAGGCTTTAGATGGTTTCAAATCCTTAGCATCCATCCTCATCTGATCATAAGCCTTCTTAAAGATGATGTTCACAGAACTTCCACAATCAATCAATATTATTCTCATTAGCGTGGGCCCAATCATGACAGAGATAACCATCGGATCAATAGTAGGAGCCTCCACTCGATCGGCATCTCTGCTCCTGAACACTATATCGTCCGTCATCACACGCTACTGCTTTGCCGGAGTCCCATCCTCCATGTTCGAGCAACATTCAAAGTTCACATGTTTCATAGAACTAGCATAACGCTCCATTTCCTGCCAACTTCTGTCCACAGGGTGCGGTCCACCAACTATTGTGTTTATTACCAACCTTCCACCGGCCTGGGCGGGCTACTCGGGCCGACGTGGAGCTTGTCATCGGTTGGGATATAAGTTCCTTTTCCACCATCCTGCGGATCCTTGACAAACTGCTACAATGTTTCTTGGTGAATTAACTTCTCAATGGCATCATGAAGGTGTCTACACTCATCAGTGTTGTGCCCGTAAGACTCGTGAAACCGACAGTACTTCCCGGTTTGCTTTTGTTTTTCGGATGCGGCTTCCTATACTGGAAGGTGTTACAGGTGGACAAGTAGATATTCTCTAAATAGGCATTCAAGGGCGTATAGTTGCTATAAGTAGGGATTCGTGGCTTCCACTTTTCGGACTCCCTCTTCCTATCAGAATTTCCTTCCCCACCCCTTTTTTATTGACCCAGCTTGCTTTGGACATTGACCTGAACCTTTCCAGAGCTCTCTCCGGATTGCTTTACTGCAATGTTGCTTTGTACCACTTCCCCGTTTGGTCCTGTAACAGTGCTCTTTCTAGACAACCTAGCCTCCTCCTTTCTCATGAACTGGTGTGCCTTTGCGTAGAAACGTTCCAGTGTGGTCGGCGATTTTCTAGCTAGCCAATCACCAAATTCGGATTCGGGATCAACCCCCCTTGTCACAGCCATAAGTATGGCGTGGTCATTTGGATTACTAATCTCTTTAGCAGCAATGTGAAACCTTTGTAAATAATCTTTCAGTGATTCACCCGGAGCCTGGATTACGCTGGATAGCGACATCACATCTTTGGAGCGAGTAGCGTGAACCCGGAACTGCTCCATGAATCTTGTAGCCATCACATCAAATCTCGAGATTGACCACGGGGGTAACTTTGTGAACCACACTGTAGCAATCCCAAACAGTGTTATAGGGAAGCATCTGGATTTGGTTGCGTCATTCGCTCTGGCTGAGTCCATCAACCATTCATACCTCATAACGTGTTGTCGGGGGTTAGTCTTCCCTTCGTAAGTGGGCATCGTAGGCAAGTTAAACCTTTGGGGGTATTCAGCCTGTAAAATGTTATCGGTAAATGGAGTATGACTCCTAGAGACTCCCCAATCATCATTAGTCAAGCCTTGGTTCTCCCTCATCAACTGCCTAACCATTGCAGATAAGTCCGGAGTCTGGATAGGGGGTGCCAGGTCAGGTTCCATCCTGTGTAAATGTTTTGGCCGGTGTCTCCGGGGCATCTCATGCCCTCTTGGCCTATTATTCTCTAGATGTGTGTCCTGAGGATTCACTTCACCATCATTCCGGGAAGGTAATTGGTTGGCATTCAAGTGCACTCCAGCATCTAAGTTCCTGTTTCCAAGGTGAGTATGACACCCCAAGTGCAGCTAAGGAGCCATCCTCATGGTTGAGGGATCGGCACCGACCCTTATGAAAGGTTCGGCACCGACCCGAACTTGTTTCCCATGGTGGTCTATCCTATGCTGCTCCGTCGCTCCGGCGCGTGTTGTCTCAATCCTACGGCGCCTTCTCTTGTGGTGCCTGTCTGATGAAGTTGAGCTGTCAGACTTTGAGTATGAAGCGGGACTTCCTTCGGCATTTTGACGCTGCTATTGATCAATTTGGTTCATCAAATTGGCATTTGCTCGGATTTGCTTGTTTAGCTATCTCCGGCTTTCCATTAGCTCCCTCATCAGATTATTGAATTCAACCCTAGTAACAGAATCAGCAAGGTTCTGGGTCACAATGGGTTCCACACCTGCATTAGCTGGTTGGTTTCTTAGCCCTCCTTGTTGGACACTAGCAGTTTCATTAGCATCGGCATCATAGGAGGTAGATTTGGTATGCCTTACCATCTTGGAGTCCTTTGCTTAGATCTTGAGAGAACTGAATAGTATCTGCAAACTTTTGAGAACGAAGCTGGATCTCTTTTGGGGGATTTCTTCAATCCAGTAGCAACAAAGACGATCCTAATAGCCTGAGAATCGAGTTTCTCAATGAAAGCACCAAAATGTTTGCGCCAAAATTGGTCACAAACACCCATGGTAGATTTGAGTAGCGAAATAAATGAAGAAATTAAATGGAAAACGAGGAATAACACTATATATTGCAAGACAGAATAGCAGAAAGTAAAAACAACAGGATTTATAGTGGTTCGGCGTTGATTGCCTACGTCCACTCTGAATACTCTCTTTATTACTTTATCAATTACTCGATCACAGATACAATTCACAAGCAAAAGCCTGAATACAAGTTAGAGCAAAGAGAAAGTGAGTGCAAAAAATGGCAGAGTCTTCCTTAGGTTCCCGGAAAAAAGATCCCCAAAAGTGGCCCCATGCCCCTGTATTTATAGATGGAGGTGGTCTGACATCTCAGAGCTTGGACTTCCCCTTGCTCACGTAGGCCCATCACCAGAAGAGCTCAACCCAACCCTGCTATGCCAATAATGTCGACCTAAGAGTGCCGAGCTGAGAATGCAGACCTAAGAATGCCGACTTGAGAGTGCCGATCATTGAATACCAATCCCAAAATGCCGATCGCTCCCAGTATGCCGACCCGAAATCTTTGGCTCCTTAAACCGACCCGGGCTCCGTCCTATGCAATGCTTTTGCTAACCTCAAACAATATGCCAACCCAATTGTTGTTGTGTGACCACGCGAAGTACTTCCATTGCCGACCTGGAGTAGCGCCGACCTCAAGTTATGTTGAAACCAGAGATGTTATGCCGATCCTCGACCTGATGCAACCTTCAACAAAATGCCGACCCGAAGCCTCTAACAATGCCGGCTTCAAGTCCTTACTCCACCGATCTGAAGCAATGCTGGCCTCTCTTGAATATGCTGACCCCTAGCAACCATTCATGCCGACCTCAGCCAACCTATAGGAAACTCGAAGTTGATATTGAGATGACCCGAAGTAATCACCTCCCTGACTCGAAGTAGACCCATTTCTTGCCAAAACCCATATCCAAGTACCCTGCATCGTTCGCCCATCAACCATGCTGAATCCCGGCTTCATATTCATGTTTACTATCCATAATCGATCGTCTATCCATTCATTTGAACCAAGCCCATGACATCCCAGCCTCGACAACTATGCAGTCGATTGGGTTGAATCCGCCTGTCTACAGCCTTGCCAAAGGATGGGTTAACAACATAGCTGCTTAGAAGTCAACTCCTGGCCATATTGGTATCGTCTCTCGACCATTCTCCCATTAATAGTCAATTTTGATCTCTGTAACTACCGTTGTGTAGCCAGGCCAAGGCACCGGGTAACATATATATATTTACTTAGGAAAATTTCGCATCATATATATATATATAACATAACTAAACATATATATACATATATGTTATATTACTCTATCTTTATTTACATTTGTATGTGTATATTTATACAAAAGAGTTTACAACATTCCGACAACTTTTAGCCTACCAAAAGTCGAAACTCCATAAATCGAATTTCGATCACATTTTCAATTTTTCTTCGAACTAAATATTTTTGCAAACAAATTTTGAAAACTATTTCGCCATCATTATTTATTATTTAAAAGAGTTTTATTTTAGTTATAGAATATATTATTTGAATATCTAAAATTAATTAAATATTCGCAAATCAAAGTGGTGAAATTCCGGGGCATTACACTCTCCCCCCTTAAAAGAATTTCTACCGTGAAATTTTACCACAATCCTAACCTAGAAGACAAACCAAAGCAGGAATACTTAACACTATTCATAAGTCTGTATGATGTACATAGATCATTTCTATTATGTACATAGCTTCACTTCCGGACTAGTATTGCTCACCTAACTTCTTAGTGCGGACTCTGATCAAGCTTCTTAATTAGAGACCTCCATTCTCCTTACATATCCATATACTACAATAGAAAACTTTTGGTTCGATATTAAGAAATCTCACCCAATGTTCGCCATCAAAAATCGAGCGATAAATCCTTCTTTGGAAAGGTGTGAAACACCTTAAGTCATGTACTCGAATCTTGGATCAAGAATTATGTGAAAAAGAGGAAGAATCTACGTACAACTTAAGTATTGATCTAAAGATTCATACTACTCAACTACTTTCTAACCTCCCAAAAATATGTATGAAAAGATTTCACAAAATTCCAAATTAGGTCCAACATTTTTAAATGACATAACTTTATTTATGAAACCTTTTCATAAAACCATTTTAATATATTACTTATATAATACTCTCTTGCATCCTAAGTATATATACAAAACATTGGATTTTTAATTCTATTCAGTTTTTAACTATTCAGGTGTAGATCCAAAATAATTTTGGGTCTTAAAATTTTTGAGTCGACAAATCCAACCTCTTTACCTATTTGGTCTAGCAAGTAGTTAAAAAGAGTAGGATGCAAGTATCCAAACTCCGTCCTAGAGTCTACTTTTCCTTCGACGCCTCAATGGTAAAAATGTTTATTAGCCGACCCAAATAACATCAAATAAAATTTAACCTCCTAGGTGTTAAAACCTAAAAGACAATGTTTAATAAAACCAGGTTTATTAAATCTTCTTAATTAAATCACTTTATCTAAAAATTCATTTATTAGCTTATTCTTTAATCAAAATGACTGTTTATTTTGGAAACTTAAAAGCTAAATACCCAGGTTTTATTTCAAAACCTTTTTGAAATTATACTTTTATTTTTAACCGTTAGAAAGTATACATATAGCTCGAGTAACACCAAAATGATGTCAAGGAACTGGGCAATACCAAATAGTATCATATATCCCTTTACCAAAAAGGGTAATACTTAAGTGTTTACCATCCGAACACATCTCCTGCCCATTTTTAGTCACTTTCGAGTCACTCGAACTAGTTAATTATAAAAATATTTCCTATTTTCAAATCCCCTTTTTGAAACAATACTATATATATTTCCAACTAAATAACTCCAAAGAAATATCTAATTTAAATTTGTTTTGGATTCGCTCGGATTCGAACTCGTCCCGATAGTAAAATAATAAAGAGAATAATTTACTAAGTGCACTACAACGTTAGCCTATGCAAACATCCGACCGTCACTTAGAAGATTATTTTGATCATCACAAAACAAATCAGGACTTATTCCCCGAACTAAACCAAAGAAAAAGTTCTTTCTATATAAAAATTTCAAACTATATTTAAGTAAAATTATTGCTACTTTTCCAAAAATCATTAGAAAACTTTATTAAAGTCACCGAGATTTAGATTCTTTGAAAATCCATCTTGTTTTCAAAATATATTTAATAATTCTAATTCATAGTTCACCGTATATAAAATCATTCCTCTAATGTTTGTTTTTAAAATATGTTTCCTTTATTTTTAATAAACACCCTTTTATTAAAATCTGATACTTTTGACCCAACATTATCATCGAACGCCTTATAGTCAAACTATGAAACTTAATTCACAAGGTGTTCATTTCAATGTTCCCACAAATTCTATCTACCAAACATATGATGGTAAAAGGAAAACTACCAATAAATCAGACAATAGTCGATGCTCAAAATTGGACGAACATGACTAATCAAACCCTATATTATAATAATATTATTAACTCCAAACAACAATCACAAAATATATAACTATACTTTATTTTTGAAAATTATTTCTTTATATATAAAATATATTCCTAGGTAAAATTATTTTATTTACTAGATTTGAAAACAATACTATGTCAATTTGCCTAGTTTAAGTGTTTAGAAACACCTATCGACGCCGTGGTGCCCTACTTCTTGACCAGAATTCATAAACCACTCAACCGATCAATCGATAGAATATATAATATTTTTATAGCACTAACAAATATGCACTCTATATATACACTAACACTCATTCTAGGGTCTTACTTACCCTATCTTAAATGAGTCAACCCCAACAAAGCCTAGGTGTTCGCTCAACCTATGCTCTGATATCATGTGTAATGATTTGCCTTTTTACACCTAAAGATGATACATAATACATCCTCGGTATTTATGTGCTGATCATTATAGTGGCCGAAAGACATATCATTTAGGGTGAAAGAAAGAAAAAGGCATAACATAATCTCACACCACGAAGAGAAATATATAATACACACAAAATATTTTAAAAAAATCTCTTAGCTATACACCACAGTAGAGTACACCAACTGATTTTCAGCCTGGACAGTTATAACAGCCCATCCTTACAATTGCCGATGCATATAGATAAGAACAAAACAGAACAAAATATTGGAAGAATATAAGGTACGTGAATACATCTTGGAGAATCCAGCTCGTGTCCTGAAAGCTCCAAACATCCAGCTAAATCTAGAAAATATGCTCGAGCTGAACCAAGCATTATAAGAAAATAACGCCCCTATCAGTCTGGTAAAACCAGTGTGAGAAACTCAAATCACAAGGAATTTTATTTATTTAACTTGTAAAACCTTTTAAAATAAAAGATATCTCGTAAGACCACGCCGCATATAAGCACGAACGGGTTTTTACCTTACGATAAATGAAATGTTTTTTACAGAAAATCCAGTGATATTATAATAATGCTTAGGATACAAATACACATTAATCATAGCCAAAATTGTAACATTATTAAATTCAAGCATATTTGGTATACAATCAAGTTCGAAGGCTCGTATTGGAAAATGGATTCCAACTATGAAAGGGTAAGGGTCTACCCATCGAATCTGTATGCCTCTAGATAAAATGTACAAGAGGCTACAACACGTTGCACCACTTCTTTGAGGACCGGCTCTATCGCTTACAGGATAGCGTTGAATATGATCACCCCTTGGTTGATTAACAATAATAATGGGCCTCGAAGCATGCATAAATATTGACAATGGATATGGAATGATCATACCCTAATGGGAGTGACCCACATAGCTATGGCACATGTCCCTGCTTTAGTCATTTTCTCGGTTGATGAGGCTTGAGGCTACGATTACCTTTTTATATAGCAAAACCATCTTGGAATGCTAACACCTTCCATAGGTAGAAATGCAATGCCAACATTCATCCATACAAGTTTATTTTGGATCCGACGAATCCGAGGGCACTACCTCTATTACATCCATTTGGAATCACCCTCAGGATTGAAGCAAGTAGCCCTTACACTTCAAAAGCTCCATCTTCAATCATCTTGAAGATGTCTTCGGTTCAAAGCGATTGAGTTAGATCAAAATTATTTTAAGATATTTATATGTATCCGATCCCAGTCTTTTTGAAACAACATTCGATAGTTTAGGTAAACTCGACCTCGGTTTTTTCGAAAATAATTAAACAATACATATGGAGATGAGATTTATACACACAGTTCAACATCATCGAAGATGACTATGCCATATAACTCACGTGTTTCTCCTAGATATTTCCGTAGTTATATTTGGGTCCAGATTTGATAGTCGGTTATTTAACTATCAAATAAACAAACAAGCAACAATTCAGAGGTTTAATTATCCATACCAACTACTAAGCCTCAAAATAAATCTTTCATATATTTAAATCTCTTTCCAAAATATTGATTTAGTATATTCATATACTTCTCGCACTAGCGTAAGTATTCACACAACATTGTGAACGATTTCTTATTTCAAAATCACATTAAAAGGATCAAAACAAATGTTATTTAAAATAGAAATAAGGATAACCCCAAACACTATTTCTTTGGTGTTAAGTGTGGAACGGATGTCCATACCATTAAAATTAAGAAGGTCGGTTAAGGGAAATCCAAATCTCATTCTTTAATAAATTCCTTCAATAAATCTTTTTAATAAGCCCCTTTCTTTTATGAAATCTCCTTTGTTTAAATTTCAAAACCATTTAGAAAAAAAAATTATAAATTTCCAAGTATATTTATAAAACTTCTTTACAAAATTCCAAGTTTATTTATAAAATCCTTCTATAAAAATCCAATTTTTTTTTGTAAACTTCTTTAAAAATTTCGAAAATCATTTATAAAATTTCTTTTAAAATTTCAAGATCTCTTTTCAATTCATAAAACTCCTTTTTATAACTTTTCTTATTTTAAAAGAACGGGACTTCTTTAATAACTTAAAACAATAATTTTCTTTGATAAACAAATTAATTATTTTAAAACACCTTTAAATAAAACCATTGCTCAACCAATTTAATGTACCCTTTTTAAATTGGAAATAGACCTTAACCATTACCTTAATACGTTTAAAATGATAAAAATCATTAACCTTTAAACCAATATTAAAAATAAATTTAAATGATTGACTTTACAATTTCAAAAGGGAGGCTTAATGACCAATATGGTTCTTATTTAATTCAGTTTAACTTTCCAATTTATACATGGGTATTTACATAACAAGCATATATGAAAAATAGATCAACAAATAACAAATTAACTAACATAGTTAAATGCCCAAGTTATTATAATAGCAAACGGGGATATGTTCTGGTAAACACAGATCTAAGTTAATATAGTAGCAGATTGAGTTTTGATTCTACCTAATAGATGTCAACATAATCTATTTGGTGAATTATAACAGAATGATGATTTATTCTACTAAGCAGATGTCAATATAATTTAATTAGCAGAACGATGATTTATTATGCTAAACAGATATCATTGGTTTCATATTCAATTGGGGTTACTTAAGGGTGGTCGATAAACAAATCCCTTGGATTTAAAATATTCTTTTAAAAGAAAATTACTTTAAAACAAACTGATCTTCAGAATTAAAGTGGTTTAAAACTATCAAACTTTATTTATTTTATAATTAATTAATATTTAAACTCTTTATTAAGTCATAGTTAAACCTTTAATTAAAAATTTAACAGTAATTAACTATTAAATAATAATTATCCTTCAATTGAATAATTAAATAATAGTTAAATAATAATTAGACTTTAATTAATCATTAAATAATAATTTGACTTTTATTAAATAATAGTTAAATATTAATTAATCATAATTAATTAAGTAAATAATCCATAATTTAAAACTTAAATAATAAAATAAACCTTTTATTAGATAATAATTTAAACCTTAATTAGTTCTTTAATTAAAATCTTTAATTAATTAGGAATTAAATAAATAATTAAACCCTTTCTTGATTATTAAAATAATAATTAAACCTTTGATAAATTAATAATTAAACTTTAATAAACTAACTAACTATAATTAATTCATTAATTTATAATTAGGTACAAATTTCCTTTATTAACTAATTATTAAGTTCTAGGTCCCTTACTTAATAAATTACTAAAATAATCATTAATTGAAGGTAAATAATTAATTAATAATTATTACTTTTTTTAAATGCTTATAATAAGTCTTGAAAACACTTTGCAAGAAGAATACTTATGTAAAAACACTTTTTTAGATTTTCAAAAACAAGTTTGTTTTACGAACTGCACTTGTAGCGATTATCGCTATACGATCCATAATTTCCAAAAATTGAAATTTTATTTAGCAAGTCTTTAAAACTTTAACCTTTGGAAACCTTATACTTTGTAAACATAAAGGCATGATTTTTAGGAAAACTAACAAGTTTGAAATTTGAAAGCATTTTGCAAATTTAAACCCAAAGTTTAAAAACCTTTACACATTGGATTCTAAGTCGTATAAGCTAGCAAGAAGGCTAACTTTCTTAGCATACAAAACCTATATTCATGTGTATAACCTAAATGATTATATCACAACCATATTGCAACACGTAACCATTCCATAACCAACATATGCAAGTAAAGGAATTAACTTGCTAACTAACTAACTTTAATTTTCACTTATCAAAACATCATATCAAAGCATTACATTCACATACGCATCAACATATAACTCAACCAAGATAGATTTTAAACTTAAAGTTAGAAAACTAAATAAAGGTTGTAGCTTCCTCACCTAAAGTTATCCAAGCTCTAACCAATTTTCACTAAGCTATGTTATGACCTAGAGCTTCATTTTTCCTTCGCAAAAATGTGATTTTGGACCTTGGAAAGTGGTGTTTGATTTTGGCCAAGAGGAGGGTGGGTTCGACCATGAAGTGAAATGGGTGCTTAGGGCTTCGTTTGGGTGGAGGGGATTGTTTTAAACCATGTTTTTAGATTGAAAAGAGGTAGCTTTTTTATTTTTAAAATTGGAAAGAAAAAGGAAGACATAGAAGCCATGAAATGTTTTACGGAGCTTAAGGTAAAATGAGAACAAGAATGTAAAATGGTTAGGATTTTAGTTTATACACAAAACGAAATAAGGTAAATTACTAAACCACCTACCCTCTACACATGAGTGACACATCATCAAATTCCAACATCCCTCTCCCCCATGTCCATGCACAACATACATGGTTCCCCTTGCTAACATGACTCAACCTCTATTGTACTTTACGTTTTGAGATGTTTCCAATGATGTGATATAATATGACTTATATATATATATACTTACTTAGGAAAATGTCACATCATACACACACACACACACATATTTATAAACAATAACCAAACATATATATACATATATGTTATATTATTCTAACTTTATTTATATTTGTATGTATATATTTATACAAAAGAGTTTATAACATTCCGATATTTTTTTGTTGATGAAAAGTCAAAATTCAAAAAACAAATTCCAGTCACATTTTTTATTTTTCTTCGAAGTAAACATTTTTGTAAACCAATTTTGAAAACTATTTCACCAACATTATTTATTATTTAAAAAAAAAATAATTATAAAATATATTATTTGAATATTTAAAATTAATTAAATATTTGCAAATCAAAGTGTTGAAACTCCGGGTCGTTACAAAAAGATTCCAATTACAACACAAATAGGAGATTGCAAAATCAAATAAGTGGAGGAGGTGAATTGAAGATATCTCTCAAAATCACTCATATGAAACGAATCCCCTAGCTTAAGTCTAACAAAAAACTATAAAAGAAAACAAAAAATAGCCAGGGTGACCGGTTAAACCGGTATAATGCCTTAAATAAAGTGGACTTGTCTTACAATAGAAGACAGCTTTGCAGTAAACTAAACTCCGCTTTACTAAATCTGAAAGTGATCCAACATTGAGAGAAGGAATAACAATACCATAGCCACAAAGGCGACCTCAAGCGCTACAATATGGACTGATGAACACAAAGAAGAGCCACTGAGTTGAAAGCAACGTAGAGAGGCAGTTTTTGTACTACGAATTTGCAGAGTAATCCACATGAAGTATTTTTAATACATTTAAAAGTTAAAAGTAAAATAATAACGATTATTTTTTAAACGAAGTTATCATACAAGTTGTGCACTACCTACAACTTGAAAGTAAGCAAGCAACTTATAAGCATATGGAACTTTGAAAATTAATTTGGAGATTTCATCAATTTTTTTAGGAAACTAGTGGTCCTCCACTGTAGAACACTTGAATAATTTTATTTTACACTCAAGTAAAGGAGTTGGCAAAAAACCTAGCAGGAAGCAAAGAAACCCCATACAATAAAGAAAATGAAAAACCTCCCTCTTCCAAGTCCTAAATGATGACTCTTGAAACAATAGTAAAACCAGATTAGGAGACAGAGTGATGAAAGGTAAAATACTAGCTACATTAATCAAAGAAACATCCATTACATAATAGAAAATACGACTATTAATCCATATAGAGAAAAGAATCGATGTAACAACATCCATGATGCAGCTACCATAAGCAACCTATCCAAGCATTTAAGTATCCATGATCCATCAAAAAAAAGTATCCAGTCCACAAAAGCACCTAAAGCTAGAAAAAGACTTAACTAAAATGTGAGTACAACACATACATACATAATCTGAAAATTATATGCATACATACATACATACATACATACATACATACATATGCATGTATGTATGTATGTATAAGAAGAAAAACAAGAACATTGAGTAAAGTGGAATTAGGTATTAATTAGGAGTAAATTCTTCGAAGAGTTATCTTCATTAACAGTTTCTAATAGTTCGTTGCTTAAGGCCCTGCTGTGTCTAATTTGTTGTATACAATTTTAACCTTCAAAATGTCTATTTGACTTTATACTTTTTTAAGAAAATCTATGACAAAAAACATTTTTAGCCAATTTTTACTAGGATTAAGGAGTCAATTATAGAGGAACATCGCAATGGCATAATTCAGGTTATCAAAGGGAGTGTGAACATTATTAAACATTCTTTGGTTCCTTTCAAATCATATATACCAACCAGTAATAGTGAAGACAGTATCATGCAAAAATCTATAATCTGAATTCCATTAAAATCAAAGATTGTTCCAATAGTATTTTTCACAGTTAAGGTCAAAGTTTGTTACGTTAAATTCAAAAACGTTAAGAGTGTTAAAAAGAGTAGAATTGGTTAAGAATGGTTGTAGTAGAGGTATGTTACATTTTATAGGTCGAAACTGCGAAAAACACATTTTTTACCTATGAGAAATTTCTATTTCTTCAAGAATTTAATTGAAACAATCCATTACCTTCAAATCCTCGATTCATGCATAAAAAGACACTGACATCGCGGATCTCACTAATAGCGGATCATTTTGAGGTAAAACATAAAACATGTAACATAGTTATCTATAATATTTTATACTTTCTGGAACTCATAACGGAAGGAATAAAATATAATAGTAATTTAACAACTGCTCTAAACCACTGGCACCAATAGTATATAATCAGTGCCCTGTCCATGACCGGCTGATACAAGATGATCATCAAGGTTGAGAAAAACCAATATAGCATATAACCTATCATACCTTGCAACGCATGGATAAAATGTAATATCACAGATATAACAAAAGAGATAGTAATAACTATGTGGAAAAATCATCATCAAAGTCATAGATCCACAAAGTTATACATCAAATGTAGTAGAGTTTATACAACAGAAGTAAACTTGAATAAACAGTCTCAACAAATAGAAATAAGCAAGCACTATCATGGGCTCCATAATGTTACCAATGGAAAAGCATAGGAATCCATATATATGTATATATATATATATATATATATATATATATATATATATTCCAGCTTGTCCTTCGAATAGAAACTACGTCACCTACCCCTGTTATCTAGTCTACTCATTTAAGAGTACCCAAGATAACAAGAAACGAAGCATAAAACCTTGGATAGAACAATAGTCTGACATGAGCAGTAAATGGGTCTAAAAATATTATACAGGTAAACATGGTAAGGAACAAGAGTAGGCGAACCATACCTGACATGTCCCTATAAACAAAGACTTAACACATAACAGTATAATACGCTACTTCACACAAAATCATAAAGGTGCAATACAGAATACCATAGTGGACGTTCAATGTCCCTATCTCCAGTACCTACTCCCGACGATATCCCCGAGTGATTGCTACTAAAGGAAAGCAACCATATCGTCCATAGCCCCAAACCTGTCACTCATTCATGTGCTTTGAATATAGGATAATTCGTATGGCCTCCTTATTGCCTGGGACTAATGGAAATCCCGGTTCTCTATGTACTTGTATCACGCAGCATAAAGCTCGATATGTGTCTCACAGCCTCAAAGCTATGCACTAGAGCCAAAACCATTGCTCCAGGGTATTCGGATCCTTGCTACCAATCCATGGGCATTCCCGCTTATAATACCCTTGCTTTAAGTATACAAGAAAACACTCCGAGTATCAACGATTCTTTCACATAAATTTATCCGAGCCCTCCTTTGCTCCTTTTGGACACTGAGCCCTTCTTGTTTAATCCAGTTTCCATTATTCATGAAGAATCCTTCCACATTCCCCGATCCTATGGCTTCCTCTATTACTGAGTCGCCATCTTTAGAACCTACTTCTGATACGAGCCAACATCCGAGGATTCTAGCTTTTCATCATGTTGTTATATCGTCATCCAACCTGATACGAATGAGCCAACACTTGTAGTGCGATCTATAGAGCATCCCCTTCCTGCCCTGAATGTTCCACATCCATATCATTCAACATGATAACTCAGTGCTGAGTTATAGGCATAACACGGTGCCGAGTTATAGGCATAACATGGTGCCGAGTTATAGGCATAACTCGGTGCCGAGTTATAGGCATAACTCGGTGCTGAGTTATACACTTAGCCAACTAATGGTTAATTCCTCTTCTATGTCTCTAGTACCCCCGTTCCAATGCCTTGGATCACGACTTATCCACCTTTGATAATTCAGCCTCCAATCCAAAGCTCTACTTCTAAGTTTTAGAGATAACTTGGTATAACATCCAATCCTTAGCCAAATACCCTACATCTTGCTATGGAATTTCTCATCTAGCTACGCTCCATCCATCCATATCAACCATCGAGTCATAGATTCCTTTACCATAACTCGATACCGAGTTATACGTGTAACTCGGTGCCAAGTTATTTACTTAGCCCTATTTTAGTTTCGACTCATCATGCATCTTCCCATGGTACACCAAAGCATGTCTATAAAGTTTCGTCCAATTTCAACCAATTTAACTTCCGATTTTCCCAATTCTCAAACCTATCTTTCTATGCTACAAAACACTAGCAAACAAGATCAAATCATATCATCCAAACATAGAATAACAAGCAATTTCATCCAATCAAACTTGCAATCCATCAAAATAAGATAAACGAGGCAATTACTAACATAGATCCGCATATGCATGAATATATGAACCTAAATCAAGGTGATTTCTAATCAATCTATATTATATACATGGATTAACATGTAATTAAAGTTAGAAAATGTTCTTATGGTCAAAAATCAATCTAAAACATGTTAAATCCTATAATCCTACCATACAAAAATGTATAGCATAGTGAGAAGACGTAAACCACTCACCAATTACCACATTCAACCAATTTGTATGTGGTCTAATCCTAACAGTGAAGAAAAACATTCCAAAACAAGCAAATCAATTATCTCTATCTTTTAACTATGCATCTAATCTCTAATCCGCAATCTAGTTTGATTTAAAGAGCAATTTGGGTGATTTTGGATGAAATTAGGATAGATCTAGGGCTAATTAGGGTTTAGACTTGATTTAGATTGAGAGGGAAATTTTTTAATTTGACTCCAGAGCCCTTTGTTTATAGTGTTCTCTAATTAGACTAATGGGCTCACTAATGAGCTTAATTAATTAAACACTAATCCTGGCCGGCGGCTTTAAAAACTTAAAATACGCATAACTTCTAACCGTAAGTCCATTTGTAATACCTCATCCGGAGACCCATACTAAGAAAGGATATTATGGAGTAATATCATCTGCTAGTGCAGGGAGTAGGGTTGGTTAGGAGCGAGCATGAATACGTCGATTAAGATGTTATTTAGTTCTTTGTTCAGGTGGAATCGACATTTATAATTCTGGTTTAAAACAAAACTTTGGAGGCTAATTAAAATCCAGAATAATTATATGATAAATATAAATCACATAATCATAGATCATAGAATAAACACAGCGGATCATAATAGATACCAAACGAATCAAAAGGATACAAATACATAATGTCAACTACACAGTGGTGGATATAACCATCTCCATAATACATGAATACTACATCTCCAAAATATATACCAAAGTGTTTCCGCAATGAGTATAATTCAATATGTCATACATCATCATAACATAAACATATACATGTTGTAACAAGAGTAAACCCTAACTAACAGATATGAAAACCGATAAGAAGTTCACTATAAAAGCACCATGCGAAAGACCCCGAAATAGCTCGTTCTAACCCAAGTATTATAAAAATAATAAACGAGTCAGTCTAATCTAAAATATCCATTAGCAAGATAAATAATATATATATAGTGATCAAGATCTCAATATGTATGTTTATCAAGTCAAATATCAGTAAATCTCAAGAATTCCACTATAAGTTCAAACTCACCAAACATTTAAACCTAAGATAGCTTCTTAAAAGCAAACACCCTAAAATGATTTGGTGATCACTCAAATATATCAAATTTAGAAATCTCAAATAGAAATCCAGAAATCTCACAAAAAGGGGAAAGGCGCTAAACTCCAAGATTGGTGGATAAATTCACCCACATGCATGTAACTCCAAGATAGATGTGTAAGCCTATAAACATCAAAATAGGTACGAGACCTATAAACATCAAAATAGAAACATGTCCTATAAACATCAAAATAGGTACGAGTCCTATAAACTCCAAGATAGGAACAAGTCCCATAAACTCCAAGATAGGTGTGAGAACTATAAACATTGAAATAGATACAAGACCTATAAACTCCAAAGGCGAGTCATACTCATCAGAAAGTGTTATATACTTCTATAAAGCAATCGACGACCATGTGTCCCATACTATAAGGGTTTACTCAGACGTTTACTGTACAACAGTAAACTCCACTCATGTATGTAAATGGATCGATCAAACAAGTTCGGGAATTAACTGGTAAAACAAACGTAAGCATTCTATATCACTCGTAAACCGTTTAAATCGCATCCTCGCCTAATTGATAATGTGTAATTTTACAAAATACATCAGTTTGACTACTGTCTATGTTTAAGAGTCATTGGTAACAAAATTCATAAGTAGGTATATAGAATATATGCATAATGAACAATCACTTCCAAATTGATTTTAAACCATACCTGGCATTTAAAACCATACTTGGTATAAATGTAAATATAATATAGCTATATACATATTTTCCATTTTCTTTTTTCTAAAGGTATATGTGTGTGTCTATATATATATATATAACATATATTCAATAGAACTTTGGAAATGCTTGATTTAAAGATTCTCATTCAGATAACGTAAGATGGAAAATCATGCAATAAAATCGTATTTATTACTCTATATTTCCATAGAAATAATTCTTTGGAAGAATATCACAAAGCTGAAATCATGATTCAATATCCGAAAATTGGGAAATAAGAAATCAAAACCACCAGACTTAGACATCATCATCATGTCTAAAAATAATGAAATTCAACCCAAGTAAACCATATAAGTTGCCAGATCCAGAGTCAAGCTCTATATCATTACCCAATACTTTACATCAAATTACAAATGTGCAGAAACGGAAGCCAAAAGAGTTACACAAAATTTGCAAAAAGCATATAAAGAGAATGACAAGGAGCAAAGCAATCAACGGCGAAGAGAAAATATGGATCAAAACAACTTTCCCTGGAGCTGTGATGGCACCAGGCAGTCACACCGGTGCACCGGTTTCCCATACCGGTCCACCGGTACGACCGATTCCTGGAGCCATTTCTGCTTTAGGAATTCCTTCGGCCATTCACGCTGGTGATGGGTCGATTCCCTGATGTAGTATAATGGTTTTGAGGTGATTTGAGTTATGAATGCAATCATCTAACAACTACAATATATAATCAAAAGAGGCTAATCATATAGGTGAAAGTGTACGTGCAGTACTAAGGATCGTGTAATATGATATATAAATGCGGAAACTGATAATAGCAGTAAAATAAAAATTAAAGTAAGCACACCATGAATTTTTATACTGGTTCGAACTTCCCGTTCTACGTCCAGTCCCAGAATACCCTCTGGATTTAAACTAAACCCCTCACTTAACCCGGAGGAATAGGTATACGACACCTGAGTAGCCGAACAGGAATTTTTTCGCCTCAATAGCCGAAGAGGACTTCAACTTAATACAAATAGTTTGTTGACGAATGTGTTTTGAATAACACTGATTGTCTTTTGATAGTACAACTTTCCTATAATCAAATCCTCAAGAGTATATATGTGTGTGAAGATTTAGAAGGAAAATGATCACATAGAATCGAAGTATATGAATTAAATCAAGGATTCTAGTGATATTAAATAAGAATGATTGCTTTTATTTGCAGAAATGAATAGAGAATAGATTTCAGAATTATAAACAAGAATCGGTGACTGTAGAAGTGAATTGAACATGTTTATATAGTTGTAGAATAGTTACAATCTTTCATGAAGAGTTTCAATCAAGAGTTGTGTCCATATCTGTTGGATTAAAGAACATTCCTCTTCATGAACAATTGCACCTCTTCAGAAAACTAGCCGTTATGTTCTGGTCGGTTGACCGAGAAACCTGGGCCGGTTAGCTGAGTTTACAGATATAAATAAAACGGTGCATATCTGTGCACTGGACACAGAGTCGGTCGGCCGAAGATTCTGGTCGGTCGGCCGACCTGCTGTTATTTGCACAGTGCACACTTATTTTTGTATAAATCAATTTGTGTGTATGTGTGACTACTTGAGGAATGATTTTAACAATATTCTAAGACTCAATGAAATAAAATATTCATACTAATATCTAGATTGTAGTCTTGTCTCCTTTGTAGTGTGCAATATATGGTTATTCCCTTTTTTGTCGCTTTCGTATAGTATTCTCGTCGTATGATCTCTGAAGCTTGTGTCATGAATCAAAACTCATGAATCAACATTCTCCCCCTTTTTGATTGATGACAATACTTATGTGACGAAGTAGAATTTATCTATATTATAATTCTCCCTCTGAATATATGGCGACTTCTCTGCAAAAAATTTGTTAGCTTTCATACATTTCTCCTCCTTTGTCATCGACAAAAAGGAATACTTACTAGATGTAAAAGAAATGTGAATCAATAAATTTTAAACATTACATTTTCAAACCAAAATAGGAATAACTAAAGATGTTTGCTTAGTACACAACATTTAATAAAAAACATATTGTTCATAAAGAAATTCTTGAAATTAAATTATAAAATAATACGATTACTCCTCATCATAATCGAAATCCCAAAATTCTGGACGAATATTTTCTTCCGGAGGAACATGTTCCTTACCACGTCTTTGAGTGTGAGGAGCATGAGTTCCGGATGTACCAGAACTTGTGTAATCTGAAGTAGACCAAGAGAAATTTGGTGCGGGTCTTTTTCCGGGAGCAACAAAAGAGGCACCGGCTTCGGAAGTACATGATAAGGCATCCCATAAATTTACGAAGAAGCCCTTGATTTTCTTGAAACGACCATCAATTTTTCGTAGCCGGCTATCCAAGGCTAGTTGATTTTGTGCCAAAATATCAATGGCCGCTTCCGTACTCATTCCGGGAGTTGGTCGTTGAATTGAGGTTTGGCGAGTTATACGTTCCGTAGCATGAGTAGATGGTTGAGGTGTAGAATAGCTACGACGTAGTTGTTCTCTCGGAGTATCACTCCATTGCTCAAATCTAATAAATCGAGGTGGAACATCAGGTAATTTCATTAACTTTATGGTCCGTGAATCAAACATATGGACTTTGGAGGTTTCGGATTCCGGAGCATTGATGACGAAACTATTGATCAATCTCATTATGTATTCTCCATAATAAATATGGGGCATCTTTCCTTGGTTAAAAGAGAGAAATTCATCCATAAGAAGTTGTGACCAATTAACTCGTATTTTCCTACAAATAGCATACAATGCTTTAAAATTTTCGGGATATACGAGATGATATGAACAACCTCTAGGAACTAAAGATTTCATCATGAATCGATGAAGGAGTCAAGCTTTTGGTCTAAGCGATGATGTTTGTCTAAAATCCGGTGCATCATCTTCGAAAAATAGATGGATTATTCGGTCATGAGTTGATATGTTACAATCTACATCGTGTAATGAGATACCACCAGGTCTAGCATCCAAAAATGTGGTTAATTCAATCAATGGAAAGGAAAATCGAAGTGCCACAAACTGATGTCCAAATACAATTTTCATTGTTTCTCGGTGGATTTACAAGGTTGAGGTTCGCTAGAAATAACTTGACCATAATATGATTGATTTTCAAGTTATTTTTCAATTGGTCAAGGAATGTATCAAGACCACTCTCAAGGGCGGCATTTTCAATACCGTAGGAAGCAAAGTCAGGATAACTTACAAATGATTCTTCAAAGATTTTGGCATCTTGAAGTTGTATCCATCTTTGAAGAGCTATATCATTAACTAGCCATGAAGCAATTTGTGTATCCACTGGAGTAGATGAAGAAGAGCCACCGGTTGTCTTTGATTTCTTCTTGGGGGCCATTTGTTTTTGGAAGAAAAGATTAAAAATTTGAGAAGTTTTAATGGGGGCTAGGTTAAAAACTGTAATTGGGAAAGTAAGAGTGAAGAGGTAAGTTGAAAAGGTGAAAGGATGGGGTATAAATCTGAAGTAAAAGACAGGCAGAATATACGTTCGGTCGACCGAAGGCACTGGGTCGGCTGACCGAACTGGTAATCTGAAAGTTGCTGAAACTCTCGGGAAGGGTTCGGCTGACCGACTCAGGGTCTTCGGTCAATCGACCCTGTTAGAAATGTGTTTTTTGAAATTCTCGGGAAGGGTTCGGTTGACCGACTCAGGCTTTCCGGTCGACCGACCCTGGTAGAAATGTATATTTTTGCTGTTGTTCAACAAAAAATTATAGAAATATAAATTATATTGTCATATCATTATATTTATACATCTTATTGAAAACAACAACATATATATATAAAAAATTTAGCCACCGTTCGTTAAAATCTACGTTCCCATGAGTTTGGAGACGGAACATCTTCTATCGGTGACCATCTTGGAGTTATTGGAGTTTGAACAGGATTTGACGAGGATGAGGGTCTATAAGAAGGTTCAGCAACATCATCCTTCTTTGATGAACAAATTTTCATGGCAATCTTTTCTAGAAAACTTAAACGTCTTGCCGTGACTTTTTGTTCATAGTAGAGTTCCCGTTGCATATCCATTTGTTGTTGTTGGTAGTGATGTATTTCATCAATTTTTTGTTTGGTGGTTGGAGATATTACCATCGTATTCTTCCCTTTTTTTCTTTTCAGGTGTATAGCCCGTATGGGAGTCTTCCCATGGTTTCCACCCATGTCGGGGGTCTTTATCTGGAGAGGAGAAGTCTAGAACACGTTTAGGCATGGGAAAGGTAGGATATGGGCCATTTTCAGGGATGCGGTCGGAACAATCGTCGTCCGGAGATGTGTATGATAGATGGGAGTTTTCGGAATTATAGTAGTCATTGTTTGAAGACATTTTTCAAGTGTTGTTTTTTTTTAAATTTTCTTAGTATATGTTTTGAAAGATAATCATAGTATATATAAACATCTTGTTTGTTGAAAAATTAGTGGATAGGAACTAATTTTAAATATGATCACAGAAGTTTAAGAGTAAAATTGTTTGTAAATGTATGATTTATAAGATAAGAACTAAATATAGTTTTTCTGAAAACAAAACAGATAAAACAAACTTTAAAGAGAACTAAAACAAGAAACACTCATAGCTCAAGTAGCTATAACACAACATCTAATAAGCAAGTCAGAGGTCATGAGTTCGAGTTCCGCTTTGGTCAGAAATAAAACAATTTTTGTTTTTCGATATTTTTGCAAATTTTTATTCATAAATCTTTAACTGACATTATACCTAAATCACGTCTAAGTTTTATAAAAATATTTTCATTTAGTGGTTTAGTAAAAATGTCAGCAATTTGATTTTCAGTATTGATAAATTCTAAATTTATTAATCCTTTTTCCAAATAATCACAAAGAAAGTGATGACGAATATCGATGTGTTTTGTTCGTGAGTGATTGACCGGATTTTTAGAAAGATTTATTGCACTAGTATTATCACAATAAATTATAGATATTTCAAGATGACAATTAAAATCTTGTAGTGTTTGTTGCATATATACGACTTGTGCACATGCCAAAGCAGCAGATATATATTCTGCTTTACATGTCGATAAAGAAACGCAGTTTTGTTTCTTACTAAACCAAGAGACTAAGGAACGTCCAATGAAATGACACATTCCGCTCATACTTTTTCGATCCGTCCGACTTCCTCCAAAATCAGCATCGCTATAGGAGACTAATTCAAAAGGACATTCTTTCGGATAAAATAGTCTGAAATCTTTGGTTTTAGTTAGATAACGAATAATGCGTTTAACTGCTCTCATATGTGACTCCTTGGGATTTGCTTGAAATCGAGCATATAAACAAACAATCATCATTATATCGGGTCGACTCGCTGTTAAATAAAGTAAAGAACCTATCATACTACGATATAGCTTCTGATCAACACTTTTGCCCTCCTCCTCTCTATCAAGATGAGTAGTTGTGCTCATTAGAGTTGGCTTGGCAGAAGTGTTTTCCAGACCAAATCGTTTAATTAAATTATAACAATATTTTTCTTGATTAATAAAAATTCCATTTTCAATTTGTTTAATTTGTAATCCAAGAAAATATGACAATTCTCCCATATGAGACATTTCAAATTCATTTGTCATTATAGTCGAAAATTCCTGACATTGTTTTTCATTTGTCGAGCCAAAAATGATATTATCAACATATATTTGAATTATTAAAATATCTTTATTAGTTTTCTTAATAAAAAGCGTTTGATCTACTTTACCAATTTCAAAACCAGATTCTAATAGATAGCTTTTAAGACGATCATACCAAGCACGTGGTGCTTGTTTTAAACCATATAACGCCTTTTTGAGTTTATAAACATGATCCGGAAATTTTTCATGATTAAAAAGAGGTGGTTGTTCAACAAAAACATTTTCTTTTATGTATCCATTTAAAAATGTACTTTTAACATCCATTTGATATAGTTTAAAATTATGAAAGCACGCGAAAGCTAATAAGATTCGTATTGCTTCAAGTCGAGCGACTGGAGCAAACGTTTCTTCGTAATCAATTCTTTCTTCTTGATTATATCCTTGTGCAACTAATCTAGCTTTATTCCTGTTTATATTTCCTAATTCATCTGCTTTATTTTTGAAAACCCATTTAGTACCGATGACTGATTGATCACTAGGTCTAGGAACGAGTTCCCAAACTTCGTTTCATTCGAATTGATTTAGTTCTTCTTGCATGGCAAGAATCCAGTAGTCATCAGTTGATGCTTCTTTTATATTCTTAGGTTCTATGTTAGAGAGAAAAGCTATATGACCAACTTGATTTAATTGATGTCTAGTTTTTGAAAGCGTGTATGCTTGCGCACACTAATTGTGGATCGTGTAATATGGACTAACAATATATGTGGAATGTTATTTACAATTGCTATACAAGTAAATATTTAATAAACTAGCTATATAGCAATTCACAGATATAGAATAGTAAATGCAGTAAACTTTAAAAATCACACCAGGGATATTTATACTGGTTCGGACCTCCCGTCCTACGTCCAGTCCCAGACTTCTATCTGGATTTCACTACCAACTACCTCGCTTCACCCGGAGGAACAGGTTTACAACACCCGAACAGCCGAACGGGATTTCGTGCCTCTTACAACACTGAGGACTTCAACAAAAACAAATACAATTGTCGTTGACAACTTGTGCTCTTGATAACACGGATTTGTCACTTGTAGTACACCCTTCCTATAATCTTATCCTCAAAATATGTGAATGATGTTTGTGAAGATTGAAGGAAGTATATTACTTATTTGAATCAAAAGATATGAAATAATTTCAATGATTCAATAAGTAATTTGAAGTAGAGAGCTTTTAGAATGCAAGAGTATTTAGAAATTAAGATCAGAATTTTAAAGCAAAGAATTGTTGTATATCAATCAATGATTTAGATATGTTTATATAGAGAATAAATGGTTGTAACTCTTTGTGAAGAGTAGCCATTAACAGATGTGATCATTGATGAAAGGTAAGAGAAGCAACCATTGAAGAAAGAAGTGTCTTTTGGGAAAGGTTGCTTTCTGTTTAAAAACGGTCGACAGGTCAAAAATGACCAGTAGACAAAATTTCAAATATATAGACGTTATGTGCATGTGTGCACGATCATTGTGCAATTTACACAGGAACGGTCGACCGCCTGGTTTTGGACCGGTCGATCGGTCCCTGTTAAATTGCACAGTGAATGTGCAATACCATCCGAAACGTATATACATCGATTATATTGAGATGCATGATTATTTGAGGATAGATTTTAACATAAATAATACTACTAACATACCAAATAATCAACCTCTAACGTATGAAGCTCGTTGTGTCTCAATGAATAACTTCTTTTTGTCGATCACGGTTTATCCCTTTGTCAGAAATCAAAACTATATAAAAATCTTGACTCAACATTCTCCCCCTTTTTGATTGATGACAACATAGTTATGAATCTCCCCCTGTATATGATCTCCCCCTGAGATTGTGCCTGTAACTCTATATTTTCCTGCATATATACTGTTAGCACAATTTTCTCCCCCTTTGTCATCGACAAAAAGGAGTTTGTTAAAATAGAGGATATAAATTATATAATTAGTATTAAGATGTACAGTATTCATGAAATTCTGAATATATTTATTCCTAATCAAATTGTTATTTGTTTTAGGAACCCATATTTTGATAGTCTTGACATTTTTCTTCTGAAATTTCACAACTGGTTTTGGTTTGGAATATAATAAACTAAGATTTTTCTTAGCTCCAGTCTTTTGTACTTTCTTTTTCCTTTCATTACCAAGATGTTTCTTGGTTTCTTGTTTCCTATATCCCAAACCTTGTTTATTTGAAACAGATTGTGAACTTTTAATGATTTTTGTCAAATTTTCTCGACCTTTGTTAAAGTTAGAAAAATTTTGAGTTATGTCATCTAACTTAGTTTGTAAGCTCGCCTTTTCTAGGTCCAGATTTTTGACTTTTGCCTTAAGCTCATGATTTTCAATAGTGAGAGCATCATTTTTCTCTTTTTGAGTTTCAATTTCTTGACTCAAAAGAGATAATTGAAAGTCAACATTAGATGATGATTCTTGAAGTTTTTCAAGTTCTTCTTCTAATATTTTCTTCTCGTCGTTTAACATATATCGTTCAAACTCTGCTCTACTCAAATCTGCTTTGGCTACTTTTAATTGACGTTTTATGTCTTTATATTTGACTATCAATTCAGAATTAATATCAAGTAATTCATCAAATGTAGGAATTTGTACCTCATCTTCTGTTGCCATAAAACAAACATTAGCTTGTTCATTCTCCTGATCACTTTCACTTTCAGATGAAGATGAGTCTGAATCATCCCATGTTACTGAGAAGGCTCGTTTCTTTAACTTGTCCTTCTTATATTTGAATTTATCATTTTCTGACTTCTTCTTCTGTTCTGGAAAGTCCTTTTGCATGTGCCCCTTTTTGTGGCAGTTGAAACATTCTATTGCGGATGAAGATGGTTTATTTGATCCAGGTTTCCTTTTGTTGTAACGACTGGCTTTTCGATATTTTAGGAATTTTTTGAATCCTTTTGCAATGAATGCCAAATCTTCATCTTCAGAATCTGATTCATTTTCATCTTTCTCAGCATGAAATGCTACATTTTTCTTTTCTTCTTTCTGTTCCTTTCTTGCCTGCAAATTTGCTTCATAGGACATTAAATTTCCTATCAATTCATCTGGCTTCATGATGGAAAGGTCATTAGCTTCTTCAATTGCTAATACTTTTCCTTCCCATTCACTAGTCAGAGAATGTAGGACTGTTGAAACAACATCAAAATCTGAATATTTTTGTCCTAATCCTATAAGTGCATGATGAATAGTTTGAAACCTTGAATACATATCATTGATTGTCTCATTCGGTTTCATTTTAAAATTTTGAAACTGACACTTCAGCATGGCTATTTTGGCTTGTTTAACCTTGTTAGTACCTTCATGAGTGGTTTTCAACGTTTGCCAAATTTGATATGCAGTAGTGCAGATACTAATACGGTTATATTCATTTTGGTCTAATGCACAAAACAACATATTTATTGCCTTTGCATTTACGGCTGCTGCCGTTTTCTCAGCCGTTGTCCATTCTGAATATTCAGTTGTTGGATTCACTATTTCTTTTTGAGTAGCATTCCAAGCATCATAGCTATTTGATTGCATAAAAAATGACATACGTGTAGCCCAATAGCTATAGTTGAGACCATTAAAGAATGGAGGTCTTTGTGTTGATTGACCTTCCGTGTAAGTGTTAGTGCTAGTGCTTGCGTTATTTGCCATATTACGAGAATATATCAAATAACGGTGTTACGGTTATATGATAACCGTGCTCTGATACCAAATGAAAGTGTGTATGCTTGTGCACACTAATTGTGGATCGTGTAATATGGACTAACAATATATGCGGAATGTTATTTACAATTGCTATACAAGTAAATATTTAATAAACTAGCTATATAGCAATTCACAGATATAGAATAGTAAATGCAGTAAACTTTAAAAATCACACCAGGGATTTTTATACTGGTTCGGACCTCCCGTCCTACGTCCAGTCCCAGACTTCTATCTGGATTTCACTACCAACTACCTCGCTTCACCCGAAGGAACAGGTTTACAACACCCGAACAGCCGAATGGGATTTCGTGCCTCTTACAACACTGAGGACTTCAACAAAAACAAATACAATTGTCGTTGACAACTTGTGCTCTTGATAACACGGATTTGTCACTTGTAGTACACCCTTCCTATAATCTTATCCTCAAAATATGTGAATGATGTTTGTGAAGATTGAAGGAAGTATATTACTTATTTGAATCAAAAGATATGAAATAATTTCAATGATTCAATAAGTAATTTGAAGTAGAGAGCTTTTAGAATGCAAGCGTATTTAGAAATTAAGATCAGAATTTTAAAGCAAAGAATTGTTGTATATCAATCAATGATTTAGATATGTTTATATAGAGAATAAATGGATGTAACTCTTTGTGAAGAGTATCCATTAACAGATGTGATCATTGATGAAAGGTAAGAGAAGCAACCATTGAAGAAAGAAGTGTCTTTTGGGAAAGGTTGCTTTCTGTTTAAAAACGGTCGACATGTCAAAAATGACCAGTAGACAAAATTTCAAATATATAGACGTTATGTGCATGTGTGCACGTTCATTGTGCAATTTACACAGGAACGGTCGACCGCCTGGTTTTGGACCGGTCGACCGGTCCCTGTTAAATTGCACAGTGAATGTGCAATACCATCCGAAACGTATATACATCGATTATATTGAGATGCATGATTATTTGAGGATAGATTTTAACATAAATAATACTACTAACATACCAAATAATCAACCTCTAACGTATGAAGCTCGTTGTGTCTCAATGAATAACTTCTTTTTGTCGATCACGGTTTATCCCTTTGTCAGAAATCAAAACTATATAAAACTCTTGACTCAACAGTTTTAACATTCGTATTAACTTCTCCAATTATATTTTGCACAGGATGATCTCGTAAAATTCTAGGTGGAGATTTTATTATATTAGAAGTAATGTTTGTATTTTCATTAGTTTCATGAGTCTCAAAATTTTCATTTGTATTAATATTTTCATTCTGAGTAGTTTCATCATCAGAATCAAAAGTAACAATTGGATTTATATTTTTAAAATTTTCGTCAAATGAAACATGTAAGCTTTCTTCAATAATTTGAGTTCGTTTATTATAAATTCGATAAGCCTTGCTTCGTTCCGAATATCCAACGAATATTCCTTCATCGGATTTTGGATCGAATTTGCCTAGCTGATCTTTAGTATTTAAAATAAAACATTTAGAACCAAAAACTTTAAGATATGAAATATTTGGTTTTCTTCCATTTAGAAGTTCATATGGAGTATTCTTAGTTAATGGTCGAATAGAAACACGATTCAATACATAACAAGCAGTAGCTACAGCTTCTGCCCAAAAATGTTTCGATAAAGTGGTTCCATTTAATAAAGTTCTTGCACATTCTTGTAACGTTCTATTTTTCCTTTCAACAACTCCATTTTGTTGTGGTGTTCTAGGAAACGAAAAATTATGGTTAATACCTTTCTTGTTACAATATTGTTCAAAAGCTTCATTTTCAAATTCTCCTCCATGATCACTTCTTATATTTTTAATTTTCAAACTTTTAATATTTTGAATTCTTTTAATAAAAACTTTAAAATTATCAAAAGTATCACTTTTATTTTTCAAAAAGAAAATCCAAGTATATATAGAAAAATCATCTACAATAACAAATACATATCTATTATGATTAATAGACTGCACTTGTGTTGGACCAAAAAGATCCATGTGTAAAAGTTCAAGTGGTTGTTCTGTAGATATTACTTTTTTTGATTTAAAAGAAGATTTTGTTAATTTTCCTAATTTACATGCATCACAAAATATATTAGTTTCGAATTTTATATTGGGTAAACCTTTAACTAATTTGTTTTTAGCTAGTTTGTTGATAGTATTAAAATTGATGTGACAAAATCTTTTGTGCCAAAGACAAGAATCGTTTTCTTTAGCTACTAGACACAAATTTGAATCATTATTAACCTTCATATTTAAGATATAAATGTTTTTATCTCTTTTTCCTTCGAAAATAGTGTTTTGATTTTTATCGAGTATATTACATTTATTTTCTGAAAAAGTTATATTAAAACCTTTATCGCATAGCTAACTAATACTTAATAAATTGTGTTTTAAATTTTTAACTAATAAAACATCGGTAATAAGAGGTAAATTAAAGGTACTGTTGCTACTAACATCGCCTTTGCCGATGATATATCCTTTTAAGTTATCTCCAAAGGTGACTACTCCTCCATTTGAGTATATAATGTTTGACAACATTTCTTTGTTTCCAGTCATGTGCTTTGAGCAACCGCTATCTAAAATCCATTTTCCTCTCTTCTTATGTGGTACCTGTAAAAGTTTATAAAAAGTTGGTACCCAATCTTTTTAGGGTCCTAAGAGTTAGATCTTAGGAAGCCAAACCCATATGGGTTCAGAATTCCCTTTATAAACATAATTCTTGTTATTATGAACAGTTTCCATAAATATTTTGATATGTTTATTCCTTATCAAAACATTATTTGTTTTTGGAATCCATATCTTGATGGTTTTAGTATTTGGGTAAACTGTTTTCTTAATATCTTTCTTAATATTATTATTAATCCTACTTTTAACAAAATTATTTTGTTTCTTAAATCCTAATCCAGATTTATTGTTAGAGGATTGAGAATTTTTAAGTAAACTAGAAAGATTCTCTCTTCCTTTGTTGAAATTAGATACATTTTTAGAAATATCATCAAATTTTATTTTAAGACTAGATTTTTCTAACTCTAAATCCTTAATCTTAGAGTTTAAACTATTATTTTCGAAAAGTAAAACATCATTTTTATTTTTCTGAATTTCTAGTTCTTCAGATATTGACGAAATTTGAGAAGATAAGTTAGAATTTGATTGTTGAGAACTTTCAAGTTCATCTTCTAATATTTTCTTCTCATCTTTCAGCATATCTACTTCTAAGACAGTTCTATCTAACTTTCTTTGCACCTCCTTATTTTTCTTTTTGAGTTGTTTTGCTAAATTTATTAATTCAGAATTTATTTCAATTAAATCTTCAAAAGTAAAATCACTTACATCGTCTGATGAAACCATGAAGCACACATTTGCTTGTTCATTATCACTTTCACTCTCTGATGAGGATGATGAGTCAGTGTCGTCCCAAGTGACAGAAAAAGCTTTTCGTTTGGTTTTGTCCTTCTTGAAATTATTCTTTTTACGCTCTGGACAATCCTTCTTCATGTGTCCTTTCTTATGACATTCATAACATTCCATTGCTGATGATGATGGTTTGCTGCTATTGGAATTGTTGTTGGAATTATTTTTGTTTCCCTTGAATTTGTTTCTGTTGAATTTCAAAAACTTTTTGAAATATTTAGCGATCATTGCCATATCTTCATTATCCGAGTCGGAGTCATCTTTTTCTGCTTGGAATGCCACATTTTTCTTTTCTTGTGTTCCATTTCTTTTTGCCTGCAAATTTACTTCGTAGGACATTAAATTACCTATCAATTCCTCTGGTTTTAATGTTGACAAATCACTTGCTTCTTCAGTGGCTAGGACTTTTCTTTCCCATTCGTCCGTTAAAGAATTTAAGATTTTTGTAACAACATCAAAATCAGTAAACTTTTGTTCTAGTGATAGTAAAGCATGATAAATATCTTGGAATCTAGAGTACATGTCATTTATAGATTCATTTGGCCTCATTTTGAAATTTTCAAATTGATTTTTCAACATAGAGATTTTGCTTAATTTAACTTAGCTAGTTCCTTCATGTGTTATCTTAAGTGTTCTCCAAATTTCATAACCAGAAGTGCACATGCTAATTCTATTGAATTCATTTCTATCTAATGCACAAAATAAAATATTCATAGCCTTTGCATTTGATGTAGCATCTAATTTTTGTGTGTTACTCAAAGTTGAGTATTCTCTAGTAGGAGCTGTGTACTCACTTTGTATAACATTCCAGATATCAAATCCACTAGATTGCATATAGATTCTCATTCTAGTTGACCAATAATTGTAATTTATACCATGAAAAAGTGGAAGTTGTGAAGTTGATTGACCCTCTGTGAAACTAGTATTAGTGTTAGTGTCAAAATCGTTAGTATGTGTTGTTGCCATATTACTAGAAATAGATATCAAATAACTTTGTGATGGTTATAGGATTTCCTTGCTCTGATACCAAATGAAAGTGTACGTGCAGTACTAAGGATCGTGTAATATGATATATAAATGCGGAAATTGATAATAGTAGTAAAATAAAAATTAAAGTAAGCACACCAGGAATTTTTATACTGGTTCGAACTTCCCGTTCTACGTCCAGTCCCAGAATACCCTCTGGATTTAAACTAAACCCCTCACTTAACCTGGAGGAATAGGTATACGACACCTGAGCAGCCGAACAGGAATTTTTCCGCCTCAACAGCCGAAGAGGACTTCAACTTAATACAAATAGTTTGTTGATGAATGTGTTCTGAATAACACTGATTGTCTTTTGATAGTACAACTTTCCTATAATCAAATCCTCAAGAGTCTATATGTGTGTGCAGATTTAGAAGGAAGATGATCACGTAGAATCAAAGTATATGAATTAAATCAAGGATTCTAGTGATATTAAATAAGAATGATTGCTTTTATTTGCAGAAATGAATAGAGAATAGATTTCAGAATTATAAACAAGAATCGATGATTGTAGAAGTGAATTGAACATGTTTATATAGTTGTAGAATAGTTACAATCTTTCATGAAGAGTTTCAATCAAGAGTTGTGTCCATATCTGTTGGATTAAAGAACATTCCTCTTCATGAACAATTGCATCTCTTCAGAAAACTAGTCGTTATGTTCTGGTCGGTTGACCAAGAAACCTGGGCCGGTCAGCTGAGTTTACAGATATAAATAAAACGGTGCATATCTGTGCACTGGACACAGAGTCGGTCGGCCGAAGATTCTGGTCGGTCGGCCGACCTGCTGTTATTTTCACAGTGCACACTTATTTTTGTATAAATCAATTTGTATGTATGTGTGACTACTTGAGGAATGATTTTAACAATATTCTAAGACTCAATGAAATAAAATATTCATACTAATATCTAGATTGTAGTCTTGTCTCCTTTGTAGTGTGCAATATATGGTTATTCTCCTTTTTGTCGCTTTCGTATAGTATTCTCATCGTATGATCTCTGAAGCTTGTGTCATGAATCAAAACTCATGAATCAACAATAAGGTCACCTTGTATCATCTCAAAATAATCTCTAGATTCATTTTGTCCTACGAACATCAACATGCAATTTATTCTAGGCTAAAAGTGTGGGATAACGTCACCTTGTATCCATGCTTGGATTTCTAAAGCCCTACTTTTAGCATTGCACTCAATATTGATCAACAATGAAGATTTGGGTGGGTATTGTATTTTAGAGGAAGAATTATAATTTCTTTTGGTCTTTTAAGAATAATGAATGTGTATTAAAATGAAAAGCATGCTTTTAGAGAGGGTATGATAAAGGTTTTTATCTCATTTTAATTAAGCATGAGTTGGATGCTTATATAGGTCTAATAAATTTAAGTGCAAATATCACCATTATTTGCTTCTCCTTTAATACAAAAAGAATCCTCATCTTATAAATGAAAATTCACTACCCAAAACCATACTATAGAAAAATAATACGATATATATATGTATACATATGTATACAAACATACACACACACACACACACACACACACATATATATATATATATATATATATATGTATATCCTTTCCGATAAGCGATTTATTTCTAAATTTCCCAAAAGTATAAATTTAAGTTTCCTTAATACATCATTTTCCAGATTTAAAATTATCCTATACTTATTTAATAAGACTCAAATGCCCGGGTTGTTGCAGACACCCCTCCTTAAAAGAATTGCATCCCCGCAATTTCACTTGGAAAAAGATTATAACATATATGTGTGCAATGTTAGAAGTAACGTCTTTATTATATTTATTTGGCGCTTCCTAAGTAATAATTATGATAAATTATTTATAAAATTTTTACATCACCATACCTTTTAGCCGTAAACAGTTTTCAAACCAACCATTTACCATTCTTTAATTTGGTCATCATACTATACAATTTATCACTGAAGGTTAAATACTTTTAAGGTTGCACTTCACTAACTGTAAAAATATTCCATATGGGGTGTATAAGTTTTGACTTATTATTTACCTTTCCGATTCAAAATAAAATTCCATAGGCTAATTCTGCTTCCTCAAATAAATAGAATTACAAAGTCACAAATCTACTAGCGCATTGTATTAAAATTTCCCAATTTTAACCTTTTAGGTTGAAGACCTTTAGAAAATAAAACAAAATAAATTAAATTATTCAAATTACTTTCTCAAAAGTTTAAGATGAATTCATTTTCCCAGAAGCAATAAGTCACAACAATATATAAATGCTTTTTGGTACATGTATTCTTATTACAAAATAAACTTTTAAAATAAAAAATTTCCTAAATTATTTGAGCTCTCGACTCTTTACTTAAAATAAAATCCTTGCATTTATTATAATAATCACATGTATGAGAAAGTATGAATATATACATGTATTACTATATGAGCCTTGAGTGCTTCACGGACCCAAAATGAGAAGAAGTTATTATTTTCTACTTATTCTCCATTATAAATTGTAATTTTCATTAAAATCATATTTTAGAAAGCGAAAAAAATGGTTTCTTAGAATTTTTCTAAACCAATAATACGTTAAAATTTTCCCATCTCATTCACGATGGGATATCTTTATAAAAGCTTTATATACCCTTGATATCAAACTAATTTATTACTAATATAGAAATCTCATTTTAACAACTAATCTTAACATTGGCCATTTGCTACTTTTACAGCATAGGTTGAAATAATTTGAGATGAAAAGATATTTTATTACAAGTTTCTATTTATAATCCCTAAGTGAATAAGACTTTATTATTCATGTTTTTATATTGTCACTATTCCATATATCCAATCGTCACACATTTTCAATGTTATTCTCATACCATCAATATAAGAATTAAGTTCCTCAAAATGGGTAATCATTGAAAATTATTATTTATCATCATCATTAATATTATTATTATTATTATCTTTAGATTTCTAATGCATTTCACGCACTCATATCTAAAATTTACTTAATCACAACAAAGTCTCAGTTAATACGTGAACGCTATCAAGAATGACACAAAAGTACGAACAACATGGATCATCGGAGTTGAGTGCAACCAACACATAAAGATAACTACAATATGTCTACCCATGACATAATTGTTCAAAATAAATGTAAGTGCATAATGACATAACTATGACCTCAACACAATAGTCCAAAAAATAACCATGCAATAAAGATAACGTCAAACCAATCTACACATTGCTAGTGCCAACCCCTTTCTCTTGAGTCCTAACCAAAACCACAAAGACGTGTCAGCAATGGTTTAATAACTCCAAGATCCTTCTTCTATTCCTCCCTAATCTGCTGGATCAACTACCCATGCTACTCCAACATAGATAGGATGTGAGCCTCAGATGGAGAGGTGTGCATAGATGAGCCCCTAAGTGAAGAAGATGGCCCGACAGTGTCTTGCTGGAAAGACGGATGAACAGGCGTCTCAATGGTAATCTCATTAAGGTAGCCGAAATCTTTATGGCTTTGAGAACCTTACTATCGAAGACACTAGAATAAGCGTGTCTAATAGGAGCCCATCATCTGAACTAACTCCAGAACGCCTAAGAATGATAGAAATAAGGTTCCCGTAAGGGTTGTACCTCCTCTTATCTCCGACCCTATTCTCAATCATGTTGTTCATTATCACACTTGCCCAATTCACTTGAACATTTCCTAAAATAGCATAAGTAGACTTCCGAACCATTGGATAGATCTCATCGAAACTACTAGTCTTGGGGACCAAATTATGTTGGAGATTGCTAATAATCTGAGCAAGATGAGTCAAATTGGAAGTGGTCCAAGCTCCGTGAGTTTCAAGAATTTGACGTATGGTCGTTTGATTGTCAAATGTAACTTCACTAACTCATGCCCTCGGATTAAATCCCTAAAATTTCACCTAGTCCCTCTCACTAAAAGTAATACCTATGTTCTTAACATTGGTGGATAAAACTAACCCATCCTCATTATGATCAACCTCATCATGATCAACCTCATGATTTGCATAAAATAATGCCATACAATCCGGAAATATATCAATTTCATATCCTTTAAGTTAATAAGACTTACTAATCCCGCTTGTGTGAACAAATTCCTAATACCATAAAGATCAATCGAGCTAAGGTTTACCGACGGCCTCCTAAATGCTCATTCACCATCAAACCCCTGAATCGCTTGATATTTTCCTTCTTATTCATGAGCCAACCCTTGACTCCATTGGTAAGAATCTCCTCTATTGACCCAACGAAAGTTGCTGAGTGGGTTCTCTTTTGTCCGGACATGATTATCTATTGAATTGAAGGTGAAAAAACATGATTTGAAGAAGTTTGGAGATAGAAAAATGGGGAGTTAGGGCTTTAGAAATGAACTGGTTTGAGGAAATGAAGTGTTGAAGTTGATTTGGAGAGAATATAAGGTTTCAGTCTATAGAATTAATTCGATAACTGGTGCACCAGTTTCCCATACCGGTCTAACTATACAAGAAAATTTTTGCTCATTCTACAGTGTGAGAGTCTGTATATATATATATATATATATATATATAATTCACAACTTATCAATCAAGTACATCCCCGAAATATTATAAATATAATTCACCCCCAAGACGATTTTTTGTATTCAATACTAAGCTTCTTTTCCTTTAGCCACCCGTTTATTTTGAAACTTCCAAAATTGGTTCACATCTTTATTTGATTGCCAAAAAGGTACACTTAGTTTTTCTATTCCAAAATCTTAAAATTCTTATCAAATAAAATTTCCACAATAGCAATAATATTTATACTACTCTTATAAATATTTCTAAATTTTCAGAAAGATTTTGACTCGAAATTGTTGTATCAAGCTGTCTCGTTCTAGTGTTTAGGAACCCCTATCGAGTACGTTGGCTAGATGTCCCGACCAGAATTCTTAAAGCACTTAACGGGCAATTTAATAGAAAATAAATTTTTCTTTCCAAGAATTTCTTTTAGTATAACAATATATATATATTCTTCAAAAATCTTTTTTTTGTAAAACTTAGATTTTTACGATAGTGGTAAAACACATGAGTTGTCCAATTCATCCATACATCTTAAGTGATCATTCAAATTCACGTCATATTTTAATTTAATGATCCTTATAGAGCGGTAAATAATTTATTTCAATTTTTAAATCAAAATATTACTTATTTGCCTTGTGGTAGTTATACCACTGTAGCTACCACAAGACCCTATTATCGATATTAAGTGAGTCTTAGATCATCTAATGGAAATTCCTACTCAATATCAATCTAGAATGGTTTCTTGGATCTCCTCATTATTATCTTCAAACAAATAGGTAACTAACTATCAGCCAACAAGTGTATACACATATATAAGGTATCCAATTACTGTGCTCAATAGAAAGCAATCCATCTGCCTCCGCTGTGCAATTCTGATTACTAAGGAGTTAGAACTAGACATTTCAATATTGGAGGAAATCTAGGGTTTGTACCATTTATTTAGAGTCACTACAAAATGCTAATTGTAGTGTAAAACCAAGATCCCAAATCTATCCCTTAATTTCCCTTAATGACCACTATACAATTTTTCCCATATAACAACAATAACAAAAATTAAACCCTCAAATCTACCTTCTATACTCAAGGGACATGTACTAAACCTTCCTAGGCCATGATTTGTGTTCTCTGTACTCTGGATTATTCTGAACTCAGCTCTGATACCAAGTTGTGACGCCCCATGTGACGCCCCACCTCTATGCTCATAATAACAAAGAGTATTAAAAGAAATATTGTCTATTATTACGAAGAATAAGGCTGGATAGGAGCGACCATCCGTAGTTGACCTTACACTAATATTAGTTATCTCGATAGGAGTGGTATATACTTTTTTTCATCTATTATTTATTTACTCCCATCGACACACCCAATTATCAGTATAAAACAAACTACGATGGTTCATAATAGTTTAGGACATTAGATATAACAATAACACAGATAATATAAATGCGGAACACAGATAAAAACAAAAGTCTCATATATATATAACTGATGTCAGTTACAACATAGTTGACACAATACATATGATACAACTACAACTGTCGACTCTGGAAGTTATATACACACGTACATTATCGACTAATATACATGAATACATATCAACCTATACAATTTGACACAACTTCTAAAAATGATGAAGACTACTCCAGAAGATATAAAAAGTCTTCATATCCCGAACAGCAACTCAAAGCAGGAAACCTACAACCTGAAATAACTCGGGTCTGACCCGAGTATTAAATTCAAAAGAAAATAATACACGGGTCAGCCTAATTCAAACTCAGTTATTAGTGCACAGAAGCAATAATAATCAAAGGACAAATAGACGACAGTCACAGAAATCTCGTATATCCGACTCCTTGATAAAAGAATCGGATAACGGCAGATATAACACTATACAGTGTTAAACAACAAATCAATAATCCAAATCAATTTAACAATTGGAATGTCAATTAAAACAAACAAATCAGTGTGGCTGCAGTACACGCGCGCGTGTACTGCCTCACCACTACAGAGATGGAATAAGAGCCAGACACAAGGTCAAACCCAAGTTTTGCAACTGGGTTCAACTCAAGTAAAAATTCAGAAGTGAGGCCATGTACAAGTCGATGGCAGCCTCAACCAGATAATCAAGTGAGTATATATACAAGTTCAGTGTAAATCAAAGAAGACAACTCAAAGTGAACCAGACTCAAAATCACAAGTACAAAGCATACTTGTGACCCAAATCAATACAGACCTGGATCGAAAAGAGCAGACTTCCTAGTGCAAGTCCAAGGGAAGTGTACAACCAATGTAGACAATGCAAGTGCAGTTTCTACATGAGAGAAATCAACGAATATGATCAAGTGAAATCTGACCATCAAGTTCAAATTATCCAAGTTCAAAGTGCAACATGCTAATTTAAATGCAACAGTGGAACAACCCAAAATGCAGACCAGAATCAAGGCAAGAGTCTCAGACCACAAAGAGGGCAGAGCAATGAAGACTACAAGGAATTACAACACTGCTTCATATATAGATCATACCTGACAACACATGTAAATGGAAGCAAAGCCCAATTACATTAATGAACTGATATGCAATGCACCATGTATAACTAAATTCTAAATTGAAGTGCACTACACAGGCAAGCATTTGAATGAAGTCAAGTTTAAATTGGCCATATTCAAAACAAATTCGACCAACAAAGCAAGAGGTACAATTGCTACAAGATGTAACAGGTTCAATCTCAAGGCCAATGAACATCAGTGCAACACGCCGGAGGCAAAACAAATCTCAATAGAGCAAACAGAGACCAAAGACCACAGTAGTCACAATGCTGCAGATGTAAACAGAATGTAATACAACATTGCAGTATCACTATATCATAGATATATACATGAATGGTGACAAAACAGTGCAACCCGATGAACAGCATTCAAACAAACAGGTGAAACAGAGTGTCAATAACATCAATGCTAACAGAAAACCAAAGTCATAATTTACAGTGAAGTCAACAAGGAGAAAACTGCAGAGAAGTCACAAAATTCACCGTGAAGTCAACAAGGCCAGAATAAACCACAAAAACAACTATATCAGAGATGGCCAGAGACGAAATAATACAAAGCCAGAAATTCACAAAGTTTCAAAATGGTCAATGCCATGGAAATCAAGTCTACCTTGAAGCTTAATCAATTTAAACTACAGGGAAGAACAAAATTGGCCAGAGACAATTACAAGTGCAGTGCATACGTATACCAGAACAGGAATGAAATTCACAAAGTATAATCGAAGTCTTCAGAAATTCAAAGTTCAACAACCATGAAACTAACCATCGAATACGAACAAAACTCATAGGATTCGACGCTAATAACACGAGAAGGAATTAAATGTGAGTGGAACACTCACCATTTTCGACGAGGCAGTGAAGCTAAATCCCTAGCATTCGAACGAAGACGAGCACGGCCAATCGGAAGGAGATGCGATACCGATCGACGCGAGAAGGTGGAGCTACGGCCAGCAGCGACTTCGAATCTAAAGCCCTAATTCGCCAGGACGATTGCCATTGATTTATCTCGTTCGCTATGCTATAGTCTTCGAATCGGATTGAAGATGAAAGAGTGGAACGGTTTCTTTTCTTTAATTTGAAAAGAGGAACGAAGGAGACTGCATTAGTGCCGCCATTTATTCTCGTTTTCATTTTTAGGGTTCGAATAAAAATCCCAGAAAGAAAAGGGGAATGGGTTACGATAAATAACACGGCAACACAATCTTGGGCCACAATACTCTTTTTTTTTCTTTAAGGCCCGTGCTAATACTTACAAATTCAAAAAGAATTTCAATCCGGTATTAAAAGAATATCGATTGGTTAACGCCAAAAGTAATTAGCAGCCGAATAAAATCGTCAAATGCCGATAATAATAAAATCGTGAAATCCCGGGTTGTTACAGACTTCCCTCCTTACAAAAATTGCGTCCCCGCAATTTTCATAGTTAATTAAGGTCGTCTACAACAATTATTTTTCTAACATAAACTGGTTAAGCTAGAAAATAAAATCGAGAATATAACCTCCAAAGAAATCTTTCAATTCCATAAAAGCAATTTACAAATTCTCAACACAATCTAATTATCAAGTAGATAATCAGAAAACAATCAAAACTGAATAAATGCAATCATCAGCGATAATCAATTATCAACAAGATAGTTAAACTACAAACAATCATAAAGCAACAATGTCTAATCATCGATACGATAATTAGAAAAACAACAAAAACTAATTATCAACAGAGATGATTAGAAAGCACAAATCACAATTCGCAAAACTGCAAGCATCTAGTTATCTAACAGATAAATAGAAAACACGAACTTCATAATCAGCAAACTTTGACTATCAACAGAGATAGATAGAAACAGCAATTCAATACAATCAACATAACCTGAACTCAATCAGAGACTAGAAAATCTCTTAGTAACAACATCAGCAAATATCCAATGATCTAACGATAGTCAGAAAACAAATTAACAAATATTCAATTATCAAAAACGATAATCAAATTTCAAATTCAACAAATATTCGATTATCAAAAACGATAATCAAATTTCAAATTCAACAAATATTCGATTATCAAAAACGATAATCAAATTTCAAATTCAACAAATATTCGATTATCAAAAACGATAATCAAATTTCAAATTCAACAAATATTTGATTATCAAAGACGATAATCAAATTTCAAATTAAACAAATATTCGATTATCAAAAACGATAATCAAATTTTCAAATCAATAAATATTCGATTATCTCAAGCGATAATCAAACTTCAAATTCAACAAATATTTAATTATCTCAGGCGATAATTAAATCTCAAATCACAAATAGTTAATTATCTAAAGCGATAATTAAATCTCAAATCAACAAATATTTAATTATCTCAAGCGATAATTAAATCTAAAATCAACAAATATTTAATTATCTCAGGCGATAATTAAATCTAAAATCAACAATTATTTAATTATCTCAAGCGATAATTAAATCTCAAATCACAAATATTTAATTATCTCAAGCGATAATTAAATCTCAAATCACAAATATTTAATTATCTCAGGCGACCCGGGTCAGACCGAGTATTACAGATTTCAGGTAAGGACGTTCTGGAGCTCAGGAGGCGAGCTGGATGGCAGGAACGTATGGAGTATATTCCGTTGTAATATTATAGTTGTCTGAGACATGTTAATTTTAACTGTCTAGTACATTTGTGAATGTTGTAACTCTGATGTATTAAAATGTAATTAACAAATGCAGTTTTTCTTTGTATAACTGATATTATTATTTGTTATTATATTTAATCCGCTGCGAATGTGAGATGTTGTGTCCTCTGTTCTTCTTTCTTCTTTCTGTTTCTTTCTTCTATCTCCTTCTTTTTCTTCTAACTATCTGGAATTTTCGGGTTCGAAAATTCCGGGTCGTTACAGTATAAATGTAACGACCCGGAATTTTCGAACCCGAAAATTCCAGATAGTTAGAAGAAAAAGAAAGAGATAGAAGGAAGAAACAGAAAGAAGAAAGAAGAACAGAGAACACAACATCTCACATTCAATTTCAATTTGGTTGTATTACTATTACCCCTTAATTCTCATTATTTTATTTTATTCCAATTAATTCAACAACCAATTTCTTTAATTATCCACCTTAATTACTTTTAAAGAAACCTAAATCTGTAAATATAACGATGGTTTGTTCGAATTTGGGTTGATCGGCGATTAGTGGTACGATTGCAGTACACAACCGTGGGGTGATTTTATTCGGGATTATCCAGTAAGGGATGGTTCCGGCTTTGTGTTGCAGGGGAGCGGGCGTACTCCTCGGTACGGTGATCTAGGCCACGTACTGTGACGGGCGGTACCCCAGTAGCCCTGCCATTGTATGGAATCCAAACTCCAATAAGTGCCGTACGTATTAGTTGTGCCCAACTATGTTGGAATGTGAGATGTAAGCATTTCAGCTATTTCTGTAAATTGTTGTATACTATGTAATAGTTTATGTTATTAATATAATTTATTCGTTCCGCTGTGAGATCGTTGTTGTTGTTTCTTTCTTTCTTCTTTTCTTTTCTATTTTCTACCCCTTTCTTTCTTCATAATGATGCGACTTTCTGGGCATAGAAAGTCGGGTCGTTACATATGGCACAAATATTTAATTATCTCAGGCGATAATTAAATCTAAAATCAACAATTATTTAATTATCTCAGGCGATAATTAAATCTAAAATCAACAATTATTTAATTATCTCAAGCGATAATTAAATCTCAAATCACAAATATTTAATTATCTCAAGCGATAATTAAATCTCAAATCACAAATATTTAATTATCTAAAGCGATAATTAAATCTCAAATCACAAATATTTAATTATCTAAAGCGATAATTAAATCTCAAATCAACAAATATTTAATTATCTCAAGCGATAATTAAATCTAAAATCAACAAATATTTAATTATCTCAAGCGATAATTAAATCTAAAATCAACAATTATTTAATTATCTCAAGCGATAATTAAATCTAAAATCAACAATTATTTAATTATCTCAAGCGATAATTAAATCTAAAATCAACAATTATTTAATTATCTCAAGCGATAATTAAAAGCAACAAATATCTGATTATCGAAAACGATAATCAGAACTCATATCAACAAATATCTAATTATCACAAGCGATAATTAGAAACAACAAATATCTGATTATCAAAAAACGATAATCAGAACTCATATCAACAAATATCTAATTATCACAAGCGATAATTAGAAACAACAAATATCTGATTATCAAAAACGATAATCAGAACTCATATCAACAAATATCTAATTATCACAAGCGATAATTAGAAATAACAAATATCTGATTATCAAAAACGATAATCAGAACTCATATCAACAAATATCTAATTATCACAAGCGATAATTAGAAACAACAAATATCTGATTATCAAAAACGATAATCAGAACTCATATCAACAAATATCTAATTATCACAAGCGATAATTAGAAACAACAAATATCTGATTATCAAAAACGATAATCAGAACTCATATCAACAAATATCTAATTATCACAAGCGATAATTAGAAACAACAAATATCTGATTATCAAAAACGATAATCAGAACTCATATCAACAAATATCTAATTATCACAAGCGATAATTAGAAACAACAAATATCTGATTATCAAAAACGATAATCAGAACTCATATCAACAAATATCTAATTATCACAAGCGATAATTAGAAACAACAAATATCTGATTATCAAAAACGATAATCAGAACTCATATCAACAAATATCTAATTATCACAAGCAATAATTAGAAACAACAAATATCTGATTATCAAAAACGATAATCAGAACTCATATCAACAAATATCTAATTATCACAAGCGATAATTAGAAACAACAAATATCTGATTATCAAAAACGATAATCAGAACTCATATCAACAAATATCTAATTATCACAAGCGATAATTAGAAACAACAAATATCTGATTATCAAAAACGATAATCAGAACTCATATCAACAAATATCCAATTACCTGCAGATAATTGGAAACAACAAATATCTAGAAATCAATTAAGAAGACTAGAAAATCAACATAAAAGCTTGGATCGATCCCATTAGATGGCGAGTTTTTAATTCGCCGCACGTGCAACAACATATGGCCGAAGCCTACCAAGTACTCAACATAATTTTGGCGCCCATCAGATTGACCCGAAGGTCCGCAGAGTGACCCGAAGGTCTAGTACTGGTATTTGACCCGAAGGTCCGCAGAGTGGCCCGAAAGCCCAACAAATGACCCGAAGGTCCAACAAATGACCCGAAGGTCCTCATAGTGGCTCGAAAGCACACGAAATCATCAAATATTTCAATTAACGAGTCCGGAATTAACCGAAATAGCAAACGCACATGTCCCATACCACGTGTTTTACTAAATCGTTTAATTCTCTTCATCGTTTCCTTGAAAGTGCAAAATTGTGTATTTTGTAAAAATACATTTTACATTCTTAAACGGACAAGTCCGGAATTAAGCGAATCAGTAAAAGAAAGGGGTCATAGTCCTCGATTTTGCTGAAACGTTTAAATCGCTTTCTCATTCTTTTGAAATCGCAAACTGTAAAATTTTCTGAAAACAATTTTATTTATTTTGTAAAAATAACAATTCACATTCTCAACTGAACAAGTCCGGAGTTAAGCGAAACAGTAAAAGAAAGGGGTCATAATCCTCGATTTTGCTGAATCGTTTAAGTCGCTTTCTCATTCTTTTGAAAACGCAAACTGCTAAAATTTTATAAAACAATTTTCCAATCACGTGATTAAAACAGCAAATCAGTAACAATTTCGGTAAGGAAATCGTACTTCTCAAAATACCGTAAAAACGGTCACGAAACAGCATTGCAGAATAACCGTTTGAAAATCCACTTTTAAAATTTGACGGTTACTGAAGCCAAAGCGACAGTAGTTTTAAAACGTCAAAATCACATCAAAACAATCTACATCAAAATGTAATATCAGTGAATTCTCATTCATCAAAATGCCACAAAACACCGTGCTTCAAAATATAGCATTGGTGTAAAATCCCGTTATAAAATAACGGCAACAAAATACGTTTCATAACCAAGCATCGGTTCAACGTAAAATAAATGCAACAACGTGCGATTCAAATTTTGCACGTACTACAAAATGAACAAAGAAATCATTCGGATGTATCTTCAATGAAGATAATTCAAAACAGCAAAAATCTAATCAATAGATGATTGGTACGAAAGAAAGCCAGCGGAAATTTCAACAAAAATCACATAACTGTAATTTCTTCGAATCCTCAATTCGGATTCGAAGTTCTCAAAGAAACAAAATAATTACAGCTAAGTAAACAACAAATGAAATTTATTTCAATTTCTAAATCAAATAGATTATCAGTTGTACCCAGCGAAGACAGTTTCACTGTTTCCGCTGCGCACTCTGATAAATAGAACACAAATCAATCAAATCATCAGAACACAATTTCATCAAAACAACAAAACACAATTCCACTTTTATTTTTAAATAAAGATATTTAAAAATTTCATCAAAATTTCAAAACTTTAGTTTTGACTCAAATCACAGATAAAACATCGACCAATAGTTGTAACATATGCTCCATCCAAGTTATGTTTTATATTATGTCCATAAACCCCAAGCTCTGATACCAACTGTGATGCCCCACCTCTATGCTCATAATAACAAAGAGTATTAAAAGAAATATTGTCTATTATTACGAAGAATAAGGCTGGATAGGAGCGACCATCCGTAGTTGACCTTACACTAATATTAGTTATCTAGATAGGAGTGGTATATACTTTTTTTCATCTATTATTTATTTACTCCCATCGACACACCCAATTATCAGTATAAAACAAACTACGATGGTTCATAATAGTTTAGGACATTAGATATAACAATAACACAGATAATATAAATGCGGAACACAGATAAAAACAAAAGTCTCATATATATATAACTGATGTCAGTTACAACATAGTTGACACAATACATATGATACAACTACAACTGTCGACTCTGGAAGTTATATACACACGTACATTATCGACTAATATACATGAATACATATCAACCTATACAATTTGACACAACTTCTAAAAATGATGAAGACTACTCCAGAAGATATAAAAAGTCTTCATATCCCGAACAGCAACTCAAAGCAGGAAACCTACAACCTGAAATAACTCGGGTCTGACCCGAGTATTAAATTCAAAAGAAAATAATACACGGGTCAGTCTAATTCAAACTCAGTTATTAGTGCACAGAAGCAGTAATAATCAAAGGACAAATAGACGACAGTCACAGAAATCTCGTATATCCGACTCCTTGATAAAAGAATCGGATAACGGCAGATATAACACTATACAGTGTTAAACAACAAATCAATAATCCAAATCAATTTAACAATTGAAATGTCAATTAAAACAAACAAATCAGTGTGGCTGCAGTACACGCGCGCGTGTACTGCCTCACCACTACAGAGATGGAATAAGAGCCAGACACAAGGTCAAACCCAAGTTTTGCAACTGGGTTCAACTCAAGTAAAAATTCAGAAGTGAGGCCATGTACAAGTCGATGGCAGCCTCAACCAGATAATCAAGTGAGTATATATACAAGTTCAGTGTAAATCAAAGAAGACAACTCAAAGTGAACCAGACTCAAAATCACAAGTACAAAGCATACTTGTGACCCAAATCAATACAGACCTGGATCGAAAAGAGCAGACTTCCTAGTGCAAGTCCAAGGGAAGTGTACAACCAATGTAGACAATGCAAGTGCGGTTTCTACATGAGAGAAATCAACGAATATGATCAAGTGAAATCTGACCATCAAGTTCAAATTATCCAAGTTCAAAGTGCAGACATGCTAATTTAAATGCAACAGTGGAACAACCCAAAATGCAGACCAGAATCAAGGCAAGAGTCTCAGACCACAAAGAGGGCAGAGCAATTAAGACTACAAGGAATTACAACACTGCTTCATATATAGATCATACCTGACAACACATGTAAATGGAAGCAAAGCCCAATTACATTAATGAACTGATATGCAATGCACCATGTATAACTAAATTCTAAATTGAAGTGCACTACACAGGCAAGCAGTTGAATGAAGTCAAGTTTAAATTGGCCATATTCAAAACAAATTCGACCAACAAAGCAAGAGGTACAATTGCTACAAGATGTAACAGATTCAATCTCAAGGCCAATGAACATCAGTGCAACACGCCGGAGGCAAAAAAAATCTCAATAGAGCAAACAGAGACCAAAGACCACAGTAGTCACAATGCTGCAGATGTAAACAGAATGTAATACAACATTGCAGTATCACTATATCATAGATATATACATGAATGGTGACAAAACAGTGCAACCCGATGAACAGCAATCAAACAAACAGGTGAAACAGAGTGTCAATAACATCAATGCTAACAGAAAACCAAAGTCATAATTTACAGTGAAGTCAACAAGGAGAAAACTACAGAGAAGTCACAAAATTCACCGTGAAGTCAACAAGGCCAGAATAAACCACAAAAACAACTATATCAGAGATGGACAGAGACGAAATAATACAAAGCCAGAAATTCACAAAGTTTCAAAATGGTCGATGCCATGGAAATCAAGTCTACCTTGAAGCTTAATCAATTTAAACTACAGGGAAGAACAAAATTGGCCAGAGACAATTACAAGTGCAGTGCATACGTATACCAGAACAGGAATGAAATTCACAAAGTATAATCGAAGTCTTCAGAAATTCAAAGTTCAACAACCACGAAACTAACCATCGAATACGAACAAAATTCATAGGATTCGACGCTAATAACACGAGAAGGAATTAAATGTGAGTGGAACACTCACCATTTTCGACGAGGCAGTGAAGCTAAATCCCTAGCATTCGAACGAAGACGAGCACGGCCAATCGGAAGGAGATGCGATACCGATCGACGCGAGAAGGTGGAGCTACGGCCAGCAGCGACTTCGAATCTAAAGCCCTTATTCGCCAGGACGACTGCCATTGATTTATCTCGTTCGCTATGCTATAGTCTTCGAATCGGATTGAAGATGAAAGAGGGGAACGGTTTCTTTTCTTTAATTTGAAAAGAGGAACGAAGGAGACTGCATTAGTGCCGCCATTTATTCTCGTTTTCATTTTTAGGGTTCGAATAAAAATCCCAGAAAGAAAAGGGGAATGGGTTACGATAAATAACACGGCAACACAATCTTGGGCCACAATACTCTTTTTTTTTTCTTTAAGGCCCGTGCTAATACTTATAAATTCAAAAAGAATTTCAATCCGATATTAAAAGAATATCGATTGTTTAACGCCAAAAGTAATTAGCAGCCGAATAAAATCGTCAAATGCCGATAATAATAAAATCGTGAAATCCCGGGTTGTTACACCCCACCCCGAGACCCACACCGACAAAGGATATTATAGAGTAATATCATCTGCTGGTGAGAGAATAGGGTTGGTTAGGAGCGACCATCCATAAATTTTGTGTTAAGTGAGCATGAATACATCAATTAATATGTTATTTAATTCTTTGTTCAGGTGGAATCGACATATATAATTCAGGCTTAAAACAAAACTTCGGTGCTAATTAAAATCCAGAACAATTATATGATAAATAAATATAACAGAATTATAGATTACAGAATAAACATAACGGATCATAATAGGTACTAGATAGATTGGAAGGATACAAATACATAAAGTCAACTACACAGTAGTGGATATAACCATCCCTATAACACACGAATACTACATCTCCAAAATATATACCAAAGTGTATCCACAATGAGTATAATTCAATACATCATACACTATAATAATATTAACATATGCAGGCTAGTAAAGTGAGTAAACCCCTTAATAATAGATATGAAAACTAATAAGAAGTCCACTATAAAATCCTCATGCAGAAGAACCTGAAATAGCTCGGTCTGACCTAAGTATTATAAAAATAATAAACGGGTCAGTCTAATCTAAAATATCTGTTAGCAAGATAAATGACATACACACGCACACACACACACACACACACATATATATATATATATATATATATATATATATATATATATATTTGTGTGTGTGTGAGTGTATAATGATCAAGATCTCAATATGTATGTTTATCAAGTTAAATATCAGTAAATCTCAAGAATTCCGCTATAAGTTCAAAATCACCAAACATTTAAACCCAAGATAGCTTCTTAAAAGCAAACACCCCAAAATGATTTGGTGATCACTCAAATAATATCAAATCTAGAAATCTCAAACAGAAATCCAAAAATTTCACAAAAAGGGAAAAAGGTGCTAAACTCCAAGATTTGTGGTTAAATTCACCTACATGCATGTAACTCCAAGATAGACGTGTAAGTCTATAATCGTCAAAATAGGTACATGACCAATAAACATCAAAATAGGAACATGTTCTATAAACATTGAAATAGGTACAAGACCTATGAACTTTCAGACAGGAATAAGTCCTATAAACTCCAAGATAGGTGCGAGATCTATAAACAACAAAAAGATACAAGGCCTATAAACTCCAAAGGCGAGTCATACTCGTCGAAAAGTGTTATATACTTATATATAGAAATCAAATAGATAACGACCATGTGTCCTATACCATAAGGGTTTACCCAAACGTTTACTATATAGTAGTAAACTCCACTCGTGTGTGTAAATGGATCAATCAAATAAGTTTGGGAATTAGCCGGTAAAATAAATGCGAGCGTTCTGTATCACACGTCTTATTAAACCGTTTAAATTTCCTCGTTGTCTAATTGATAATGTGTTATTTTACAAAATACATTAGTTTGAAATCTCTTTATGAAACACTTTTGATTTAAAAACAACTGTATATCTTTAAGAGTCGCTGGTAACAAATTTCATAAGTAGGTATATGAAAAATATGCAGAATGAACAATTACTTCCAAATTGATTTTAAAAAATACTTGGTATAAACGAAAATATAATATAGCTATACACATATTTTCCATTTTCTTTCATCTAAAGGTATATGTGTGTGTCTATATATATATATATATATATCTATGTGTGTGTGTATGTGCGCGTGTGTGTGTATATATGTGTGTGTATATATATATGTATGTATATAACATGGTATTCAATAGAACTTTGGATATGCTTGATTTATTCTCTTTCAGAAAACATACGTTGGAAAATCGTGCAATAAAATCATGTGTATTACTCTATATGTCCATAGAAATAATTCTATGGAAGAATATCACCAAGATGAATCCATATGTATATAGCTATATTATACATAAGAATATCTGCAAACCAGGAAATAAGAAATCAAAACCACCAGACTTAGACACCATCATCATGTCTAAAAACAATGAAATTCAATCCAAGTAACCATATAAGTTGCTAGATCCATAGAGTCAAGCTCTATATCATTTCAGAATACTTTACATCAAATGATAAATGTGTGGAAATGGAAGCCAATTACACAAAATTTGCACAAATCATAGGAAGGGAACAACAAGGAGCAAAGCGATCAATGGCGAAGAGAAAAGATGGATCAAATCAACTTTCCCTAGATTGTGATGGCTCTAGGCAGTCGCACCGGTACACCGGTTTCCCATACCGATCCTTCGGTACGACCGATTCCTGGAGCCATTTCAGCTTCAGGAATTCCTTCGGCCATTCACGCTGGTGATGATTCGATTCCATGATGTAGTACAATGGCTTTGAGGTGATTTCAGTTACGAATGCAATCATCTAGCAACTAAAATATATAATCAAAAGAGGCTAATCATCTAGGGCTATATTCAATGAAAGTTTGAACAACATAATTTGGAATTACTACAATAGTTAGAACTAAAATCATCTCTAGATTCATTTTGTCCTACGAACATCAACATGCAATTTATTCTAGACTAGAAGTGCGAGATAATCTCACCTTGTATCCATGCTTAGATTGCTAAAGCTCCCCTATTAGCATTGTACTCAATCTTGATCAACAATAAAGATTTGGGTGGGGTTTTTACTTTAGTGGAAGAAACCTAATTACTTTCTTTCTTTTAGAAATAGTGAATGTGTATTAAAATGAAAAGAATGCTTGTAGAGATAGTATGATAAGGGTTTTTATCTCATTTTAATCAAGCATGAGTTGGATACTTATCTATGCCTAATAAACTTAAGTGCAAATATCACCATTATTTGCTTCTCATTTAATACAAAACGAATCCTCATCTTATAAATGAAAATTCACTACCCGAAACCATACTATAGAAAAATAATATAATATATATACATCCTTTCCAATATTGGATTTAATTCTAAATTTTCCAAAAGTATAAATTGGATATTCCTTAATACATTACTTTCTCGATTTAAAATTATTCTACACTTATTTAATAAGACCCGAAGCCCGGGTAGTTACACCATTTTTCTATTATGACTACTCTACGGAATGAGAAACCATCATCCTGAAGCAATAGAACTAGTTTGAGAACCTAATTCGACCTCTATCAAAATTTATAGCTGAAGAAATATTTTTAGGATCAAAATGATACATAGAAATTCAGGAAATATCATAGGTGCGTGAAATGTTCCTAAGTGTCATATCCCAAAAATATAGAATCATACAGTCTCATACTAATAAAATAAAATTATTTTATAATCTCCAATATGTAAAATACAGGTCGTTATATTCTTTCCCCTTTAGGAATTTCGCCCCCGAAATCCTCAAACAAGCTAAAGTATAAGCAACCATGGTTATCCCGCATGCTTACCAATCAGAAGCAACCATCATACATATTAAACAAGTAGCCATGCAATCAATAGTTTAGTGAAATTATCCTAGCATGTGGATTACTAACTTATCAAATATAATATACAATGGTGAAAGTAGACACGATAAACATTGGGTCTTACCATTCAAAGAGCTTCGGCAAACTAGTCCTCCTGCTCTCCTCCGTCTCCTATGTACAATCGTCATCACTACTACTCCATTATACCTTAACTAGTTTCACCTTCTTCCTTCTAAGCAATTTCATATCATACCCAATAATTCAAAGCGGCCTATGAGGTATAGAAACTTCTGGTTCAACATCATCATCTTCTAGCCGATCCAGTGTTATCATCATGCCTGAGTTGTGCACAAACTTCCATATATAAGAGACATGAAAAATGTTATGCACGCCTGCCATCTTTTGAGGTAAGTCGACCCTTTATGCTAGCTTCCCGATTCTCTCGACTATCAGAAAAGGATCTACGAATCTCGGTGACAACTTCCCCTTTCTACCGAATCGAACTACATTCTTTAGAGGAGAAATCTTTACATACACCATATCTCTGACAGAACACTCTAACTCTCTTCGTCTCTTATCTGCATAACTTATCTATCGATCCCGAGCAGCTTTCATTCATTGTCAAATAACCTTTATCTTCTTCGAAGTCTCTCAAATCATATCTAGCCCAAGTATCAGTTTCTCGCCCGCTTCCCACCAACATAATGGAGTGTTACATGGTCAGCCGTACACTCCTTCATATGTAGCCATACCAATATTCGACTAAGAACTATTGTTATATGCATATTCCACCAAACGCAAATGATCATCCCAAGAGCCACCAAAGTCTATAATGAATGCTGGCAAGAGTTCTTCCAATATACGATTACTCTTTCAGTCTGCCCATCCATTTGTGGGTAATATGTTTTACTAAGATGCAGCTCCATCCCTAATGCCTCTTGTCAACTCTTCCAAAACCACTAGTGAACAATGGGTTTCGGTCGCTCAAAATACACTTCGACGCACCATGGAATTGTACTATCCATTTTATATACGACTCTGCCAGCTTGAATGCCATTCTACTTGACTTGACAGGTATAAACCTTGCACTCTTGGTCGAGCGATCTACTATGACCCAAAATGACGTCCTGAAATGCTTCCTTCGTAGGATCCATAGCTATACCCGGTACGGAAATGATGTGGCCTAAGAATCTCACTTCTTCTCCCAAAAAATGACACTTAGAGAACTTTGCTCTCAACTTATGCTTCCTCAATATCTCTAACACAATCCTCAAGTGTGACTTGTGCTCCTTTTAATTTCTGAAGTAGATCATAATATCATCCATGAACACAAGCACAACTTATTTAGTTGGTCTCTGAAAACCCGATTCATGAGATCCACAAAGTATGCGGGAGCGTTGGTTAAATTGATTGACATCACCAACCACCCATAAACTTCCGATGGCATACGAAACACAGTAATAGGCATACTCTCCTTCGCTACTCTAACCTGGTGAAATCTCATCGCCAAATCCATTTGAGAGAACACATTTGCACCATGCAGCTCATCGAATAAGTCATCAATGCATTTAAGTGGATACCTATTCTTCTTCTCCACTTTATTCAGCTCATGATAATCCATATACAACCTCAAAGAGCCATTCGCTTTAGTTGCGAATACAACAGGTCCGCTCCACTCAGATATGCTTTTTCGAATGAACCCCTTCCTCAATAGGTCATTCACTTCCACCTCCAATTTTTTTTGCTTTGTGGGTACCATACGCCTCAAATTCATAGCTATAGGTATAAATTCCTTCACCAAATCAATTAGAAACTCGATCTCTCTGTGCAGCGGCAATCCGGTCACTTCCTCAAAGACATCCAGATACTCTCTAGCGATATGCATAGATGACAGCCCCTCCTATGGAACCTCAAGCAAATATAGAAAGCTAACCATCACCCTATCCTCTGGTAAGCAGCTAATCACTACCTTTCACCAATACACATCTCCGATTGTCACCAATAGCTTCTCGCAATCTACTATAGCCACATACTTCTTTAGCCAGTCCACTCCTAAGGTAATCACGAATCCAACGAAATTCAAAACAAAGTAATCACAAACCAAAGAACATCCATGACTCAATAAAACTAGGGCACGACAAACCATGCAAAGCCTAGTAGAGCCTCCAACGGGGTTTATCATGATTAGGGGTCGGTCTACTATCTTAGGTTTCAATTCCAATCTATCTAGTAGGTCACTACAGATGAATGAATGTTAAGCACCGATATCAAAAAAACTCAAACAGGAACATCACTAATAGAAAGCATACCTTAATGGCGACTCCTTTGCCCATCTCCTTCAACGAGGGAGCACTCGATGAAGTTAGGACTGCATCCAAAGCATATTCCTTCACCATTTGTTTATCCTTCATCATTTTTTGACAATCTTTCTCCAAATGCCCTAGTTTATCGCAGTTGTGGCAGTTCTTCTTATCACTCACTTTGCAATCCTTGATTAAATGACCCTTCTCTTTACACCTATAATAAATGGGTTCCTATTTACCATTCTTCTTGCAACCTTACCCTGGGGCTGCTTTCTCTTTCCATTCCAGTTCTTCTTGCCTTCACCGCCTTGCTGCGGATTTAGCTCCTCCTTCTCAGTAGAAAAAACAATAGTAGTCCAGCTATGGGGTATAGGTTCTCATAGTGAAGCGCCTTCTCTAACAGCTTCACAAATGGCTCATCAATATGGTCCACTAGCTTCTCTCCAAGATAGTCATCCAATCCTATAATGAACTTTTCATTCTTCCTCAAGGGAGTATAAATGAATGACATCTCATACTTAGACAAAGCATAAAATTCTTCCACATATTCAGAAACCTTCATCTCTCTGTGCTTGAGATGAGCAAATTTCCTGAACAATACCGACTTCTGAGCAGCTAGAATGAACTTCTCTTTAGTGCTTATCCTAAACAGGTCCCTAGAAAACTAGTCTTATGGAGTAGCAATAGTGATAGCATTCAACCAATTCATAGCACAACCCTGAAGTTGCCTCGAAGCCAGCTTTCTTTTTATAGCATCTCCCACCTCTATATCACTGGAGGCACTCACAAGTATCCAACTAGTCTTGTACTTCTATAGCTGATTCTGTTCCAATGAATGGCTTCCCTTCCAAAATGGACGACCGCCCTATACTACCGGCACAAATAGTATATGCGCTCACAAGTATTTACTATAAAATATGACGACCGCTCTATACCAGTGGCACCAATAGTATATCAATAATGCGGTGTCCAAACCCGACAGATATAAGACGATCGTCAGGGTTGAAAAAAACCAATATAGCATATAACCTGTCATATCTCACAGTGCATAGATTAAATATACTATCATAAATATAGAGAAGAGACAGTATAACCATGTGAACAAATCATCATCAGAGCAATAGATTCACAAAGTTATACATTTCAAATGCAGCAAAGATTATACAACAGAAGTAAACTCGAATAAACTATCTCAATAAATAGAAATAAGCAAGCATTTTCATGGGCTCCATAGCGTTGCCCAGCGGAAAAGCATAGGAATCCATATACGTATATATACGAGATAGCTCCATCTAGCTCATCCTCTGAATAGCTACTACGTCACCTAGACCTGTTATCTAGTCTACTCATTTAAGAGTACTCGAGATAATAAGAAACAAAGCATAAAACATTGTGTCGGATAACAATTAGGTATGAGTGGTAAATGAATCTCAAAATACTATACATGTAAATATGGTAAGGAACAAGAGTACACGAACCATACCTGACCTGTTCCTACAACCAAAGAGTTAGCATATGATAGTATAATATGCTAATCTACAATATCATAATGGTATAATAAAGAATACCATAGTGGGTGTCCAAATATTCCTATCTCCAATCACTACTCCTAATGATATCCCCGAGTGATAACCTCTAAAGAAAAGCAACCATAGCATCCATCAAACAAGACTCAATATCAGTCATCCTTGTGCTTTGAATATATGTAAACTTGTATAGCCTCCTTACTGGTAGGGACTAAAGAAAATCCCGATTCTCTATGTACTCTCATATCACACAGCATAAATCACGATACATGTCTTATAACCTAAAAGCTGGACGCTAGACCCAATGCCATTGGTCCAGGGTATACGAATCCTCGCTACCAATCCATGGGCGTCCCCACTTATAATACCCTTACTTCGAGTATACAGGAAAAATCTTTGGGATTCCTTAGCACATACTTATCCGAGTCCTCCTTTGCTCCTTCTGGACACTTAGTCCTTGTTGCTTAATCCAGTTGCCATTATTCATGAGGAACCCTTCCATATTCCCTGATCCTATAGCTCCCTCCATTACAATGCCATCATCTTCGAAACCTACCCCCAATACGAGCCAACATCCGAAGATCCTAGTTTTCATCATGATGTTATATCTTTATCCAACTTGATACGAATGAGCCAACACCTCCAGCATGATCTACATAGCATCCCCTTCGTACCCTGAAAGTTCTACATTCATATCATTCGCTATGATAACTTGGTATCTAGTTATAGGTAACTCGGTGTCGAGCTATACACTTAGCCAACTAATGGCTAATTCCTCTTCCATGTCTCTAGTACTCCCTTTTTAGTACCTTGGACCATAGCTCATCAACCTTTGATAAATCGGCCCCTAATCCAAAGCTCGACTTCTAAGTTCTAGAGATAACCCGATATAACATCCAATCCTTAGCCGAATGCCCTATGTCTTGCTATGGAATACCTTATCTAGCTAAGCACTATCCATCCATATCAACCACCGAGTCATAACTTCCTTCGCCATAACTCGATATCAATTATAGGCATAACCCGATGCCGAGTTATGAACCTAGCCCCATTTGAGTTGCGATTCATCATGCGTTTTATCACCATACTCCAAAGCACATCTACCAAGTTTCATCCAATTTCGACCAACTTAGCTTCTGATTTGCTCAATTCTTCGGCCTATCTTTCTATGCATCACAACAGTAGCAAACAACATCAAATCATATCATCCAAACATAGAATAACAAGCAATTTCATCCAATCAAACTTGCAATCCATCAAAATGAGATAAATGAGGCAATTTCTACATAGATCCATATATGCATGAATATATAAACATGAATTAAGGTGATTTCTAATCAATCAATTATCATGTGCATGGATTAATATGTTATTACAGTTAGAAAAGGATTTTATGGCGAAAAATCAACTTAAAACATGTTAAATCCTAAAAATCTACCATATAAAAATGTATAGCATAGTGAGAAGCCATAAACCACTCACCAATTACCAAATTCAACCAATTTGTATGTAGATCTAATCAGACAGCGAAGAAAGCACTCCAAATCAAGCAAATCGATGATCTCTATCATCTAATTCGGGATCTAGTCTCTAATCCGTAATCATGTTTAATTCAAAGAGCAATTTGAGTGATTTTGGATGAATTAAGTATGGATGTTGGGATAATTAGGGTTTAGACTAGATTTAGAATGGGGGAGAAAAGTTTTAATTTGCCTCTCCAGCACTTTATTTATAGTGTTCTCTGGTTAGACTAATGGACTTAATAATTACACATTAATCTGACCAATAGCTTCAAAAATTACAACAGACATAACTTTCCAACCATAAGTCCATTTTCTATTATGATCACTCTACGAAATGGGAAACCATCATCTTGAAGTAATGGAACTGGTTTGAGATCCTAGTTCGACTCCTATCAAAAGTTATAGCCTACACAAGATTTTCAAGGTCCAAATTATCACATAGAAATTTGGAAAAAATCATAAGCGTGTATATCGTTCCTAAGAGACATATCCCAAAATTATAGAATCACACGACCTCATACGAATAAATAAAAATATTTTACAATCCTCCAATATGTAAAATATAGGTCGTTACAAGTAATCAATAATACAATTCCAAAAAAACAAAACAATACAGAATCAAATAAATTCCAACTAAACATATCCTTTATAGGTAATAGAAACAACCTAATGTCTGGGAATTAAAATAGTAGATAACTAATAGAAAAATGTGCGTCTCCGTCATACTGTCATGCCTCCAGGTCACCACCAGTCGTTTACCAAAGTATAACTAAAAATGGAAAATGATAGAGGGGGTCAAACATATGTCGTATGAGTGAACATGTCATATAAGTGTGTAATACTATTAAGTTAGAAAAAATCACATACTGTGATTACCGCCCTGCACCACTGGCATGCAATATAACTGTGTAGGATGAGCATCATGGGTTGAAAAAAACAACAACTCAAAAAACATGTTGTATATCTCACAACGCATGGAATAAAATATAATATATATCATATATATAAGACAGGAGAGATAGTAATAACTAAGTGAATCAAATATTATAGCACAAATCCACAGAATTATACAATAAAGTAATAGAGTTTGTACCTATGGAAATAAACTCAAACAACTGCCTTATAGTAATAGTAATAAGCAGACATTGTCAAGATTCCATGGTGTTACATAGAGAATAAGTATAGGAATACATATATAATAAGAGATAGCTCCATCCAACTCGTCCTCTGTATAGCACTGCATCACATCTATACCTGCTATCTAGTCTATTCATTTAAGAGTGCTAAAGATAATAAGAAGCAAAGCATAAAATCTCGGGTCAGATAACAGTCTGGGGTGAGCAATAAGTGAATATCAAACTAATATACAAGTCGATATAGTAAGAAACAAGGGTATACGAACTATAACTGACCAGTCCCTACAACGAAAGAGTTAGCACATAATGAACATAATATAATATTCTATGAATATCATAAAAGTTATATACTGCAAACTAAGTATGATGATGGGTGTCCAGATATCCCTATCCCCAATACGTGCCTCCAGTGACATCCCTTGGGTGATAGTCTACGGAAGAAAACAATCAAAGTAACCATAGCATCCATCAAACAATCCAACTCGATATGCTCTAGATATATAATAACCCATATGGCCTTTCCTATGCCAGGGACTAATGGAAATCCCGGTTTTCAACGTACTCACCTCTTGCCCGAAGCCGAGACTAGACCTATTACACCGGTCCAGGGTATACGGATCCAAACAACAGATCCGGGGTAGTCGAAGAAAGTACCCATAAGCGTACCTACAATACCCCTGCTTTGGAGTACATTAGAAAACACTTCGAGTATCAACGATTCCCCATAACGTGTATTCCGGTGCTTTCCTTTATCCATCTAGTTTCCATTATCCTTAAGGATCCATTCCACATTCCTTCATTCCACGATAGAACCATTCAACATTATGTCCATGGGTTACCCTTTTTAGAACCTATCCTTTGTGGACAACCATTCTCATGACTCCTTTTGACATTGAGTTGCCATCAACGGAATCTAACTCCATTCACCACCAGGTTGCTATTGCTGAAGTTCCGAAGGTGTCATCATGCTGCTACATCGTCATCAAACCCCAAGTGAATAAACAAACACCTTCAGCATGACCTACAGAACCTAAGCATCCTCTTTTAGAGTTCCATCTTGTTTTCCACAAGAACTAACCACTCAGTACCGACACAAAGATCTTAGTACCGATATATGGACTTAGCCAATTTTAGCTAAGTTCCTTTCCCTTTTCCATAATGCTCCATATTCTAAGTACTTGGACTCTGACCGCTCCTCTTAAAATCTCTCGGCATCAACTCCAAAAGCTCTTGGTGCTAACTCTAAAAGCTCTCATTTCCAAGCCCTTTAAAGCTCTCTTTATCAAGTCCGACACTTAGCCAAATTCTTGCATTTGGCCTTCAACCATCACCACTAACCTTGACTTGAAGCAACACCTCCCACAGAGACGATTTCCATGAAATAAAATCTCACAATACCAACCTTACCTCTCGATACCAAATCCTCCACTCTACTCCAATTTTGATGTGACTTGAATCCTGAACTCCTCCTATGCTTTAGAACCTCTCCTGCAAGTTTCATCCAATTATGTCCATCTTTGCCTAAAATTTGCCAACTCGCCTACTCCTTTCCTAACTATCTAAAAGCACTAGCAAACCATATCAAAGCATAACATACAAACATTAAAAATCATAAATATACATCCATTCATACATGCAATACATAAGAACATGATAATCAACCAAATTCTAACCTAAATATAACTTTTATAGTAGCATGTGGATATGAAAAAAGGGTTGCATTCCATTGAAAAACCAGTTTAAAACCATTAAAATTCGGCCATAAATATCTATAAAAATGTGATTAACATTAGAAAACATTTTAGGATCGAAATCATGTTAAAAACATCATTTTTAACTATATAAACATACATAGTAGAGTGAGAGGGCAAGAACCACTCACCAAGTAGACAAAATATTGATCTGTCCAATTAGAACTGAAGTGGACAACAAGGGAGATTAATGCAAATCAACCAAAATGATAATCTCTAATCCCACAATGATAATTACACATCTTATTTTAGGCTAAGATTAGTACGAAAAAGGTATGATTATTGACGTAATTAGGGTTAATGGAGTTTATAAGCTATTTTAGGAAAGATGGAAATGACTTAGATAAGTTCCTATAGCCTTCCCTTGGAACAATTCCTGAAGTTCATTAGTGGGCCTCAGTATGGGCTTAGTTAATTATCCACTAATGTAGGACAGCAGCAGCCAAAATTTAAAACAGCCATAACTTTCAAACTATAATATTTTTTTTCTACTACGACCACTCTACAGAATGAGAAACCATTATGCTTAAGCAATGTAAATGGTTTGAGACCCTAATTCAACTCCAATCAAAAGTAATAGTCCAAAATAGATTTTTAGTGTGTAAATGGCTACATAGAAATTCGAAAAAAATCATTGAAGTAGAAAATGTCCCTAAGAGTCACTTCTAAAAATTTCAGAGTCATACGACCTCATATGAATAAAATAAAAATATATTATGATCCTCTGATAGGGAAAATACGAGTCATTACACTCTACCCCCTTTAGGAATTTTGCCCCCGAAATCCCTAAATAAGTCAAAAAAGAGTCAACCATAGTTATCCTGCATACCTAACAATCACGTGCAACCACCAAACACATCAAATAACCAGCCACGCGATTAATAACATAAGTAAACCTATCCTAGCATGCGAGATCTAAACTACCCTACACAGTATCAAAGGTGAAAGTGAATACGATAAATAGTAGGCCTTACCATGTAAAGAGCTCTGGATATGTGTTCCCCATATATACTCGCTTTCCCATGTGTAATCGCCTTCACTTTCACCCTATTGAACCTTCTCTAACTCCATTATCTTCCTCCTAAGTTCTTTCATATCGTGTCCGATAATACGAACTGACCTACGAGCTCTTGAAGCTTCTAGTTCAATCTCGATATCATCAAGTTGATCGGGTGTAATTTTCATGCCTGAGTCATGCATAAACTTTCGTCGATGAAAAACATGGAAGACATTGTACATGCCCGCCATCTTTTGAGGTAAGTTGACCCTATATGCTTGGTTCCCAATCCTTTCTACCATCAAAAAAGGACCTACGAATCGTGATGCCAACCTCCCCTTACTACCAAATCGAATAACATTCTTTAAGGGAGGAAACTTCACAAACATCATATTGCCGACGGAGAACTCCAAATCTATACTTCTTCATCAGCATAGCTCTTCTGCATATCCTGAGCAGCTTTCATTCGTTGTCGAATGAACTCAATCTTCTCTGAGGTTTCTCTAATCATATCTTGCCCAAGTTTCAGTTTCTCATCCGGCTTCCACCAATATGAAGGGGCATTTCACAGTCAATTATACAATGCTTCACGCTTTGCCATACTAATACTAGACTGATAGTTATTGTTGTATGCAAATTCCACCAAATGCAAGTGATCATCCCATGAGTCTCCAAAATCCAGTACGTAAGCCTGTACGAGATCCTCAAATATATTATTTAGTTTGTCAATTTTCCCATCAGCTTATGGGTGATAAGCTTTACTGAGATGTGGCTCGGCCCCCAACGCATCTTGTATGCACTTCTAGAATTCACTAGTCAACAACGGATCTCTGTCGCTCACAATGCTCTTTGGCAAACCATGAAATTGAACAACCCCTTTCACATACAACTCTGCCAGTTTGGTTGTCGTTCTACTTGACTTGACGGGTATAAATCTAGTGCTCTTGGTCAATCGATCGACTATGACCCAAATGTTATCGTACCCTGCTCAAGTCCTTAGCAGTCCATCAATAAAATACATCTACTCCCACTCCCATTCAAGAACTTCAAGCAGTTGTAACAAAACACTTGGCTTCTTTTGCTTTGCCTTCACTAACTGGCAGTTCATACGCTTCGAGATGAATATCCAGACATCCTTCTTTATCCCCTTCCAATAATTGGTCTGCTTCATATCACTTCATATCACCGTTCATCTTATTACCATCGGAATGTATAGTCAGCCTAGAATGATGGCACTCTCATAACACTTCATCTCGTAATCCATCAACATCGATAACAAACAATCTCCCATCCTTACAGAGCCAACCAACTCGGTCGAGTCCATGTTGCTTCATATCATTAGACTCTACTCCTACTTCTATGTTTTCCATGATCTATGCTTGTAACGACCCGTAAATTTCAACTGTTTTAATAAACGTAATTAGTTGAAATTTTGTGAAATTTTAAACGATAAAATTTTGAAATATAAATTTGATATTTGGAATGCGTTTAGTTAAACATAGCAACTGCTAAATTTTCGTCCGAAAATATAAAAGTTTATTTCGCGCGTAAATTTACTTCAATTTAATCAGTTAAAAAGCGATGAAAATAAAATGTTTCTAAAACTTAAATATTTTTACATTGAAAAATTCTAAACCATCTTCTGAGCAAGATTTCAGTTTGTCGTTTTTCCAAATTCGGATATCTTTGGCTCCGTCGGTCTTATTTTCTTGCGTTTTTCTTGCATTTTCCGCTATTAGAAAATTCGAATTTTTATAATTCGATCGTACCACTGATATCTGTATACCGTTTTGATCATCTCGTCGTGCTGATCTCTACGGTATATTCGATTGTAAATTTTGGAGTTCGCTGTGCAGTGAAATCCGCAAAATGATTGGCTATCGAATCCGTATTTAAATTTTGTTTGCACTGTCCTTTCACTTGCCCTATCATATTCCAGCGGCCACTTGCTTTAATAATTTCCTGAAATCCCGTGTGACCTTTCCTTTCCCAATTAATAAATTTTTCTGTTCTGTCATTTCATTTTCATAGTTGGTTCTCTGTTGCTTCCTATCCCTATTCATTATTACGTTTGGAATTAAGATTTGAGAAAATACACTGTCGCTTGCCTTTTCCTCTCACCCTCACTCTCTTTTTTTTATGGCTCCTCTTTTATTCGGCCTTCCTCCCCAAGTCTCAGATCCACCATGCCAACCTCGCCCACTCGCGCAATGCTAGCCCCTCCTCGGCCTCTCCTGCAACCTAGATCCGCCCTCTCCACCGCGTGCAGTTTCCCACCACACCACACGCCGAAGCCTAACCCACCATCCCTCTCTCTCTTTCCCTCAGCCGCGCGTGATCAAATCCGGGCTGCAATCCTCCATATTTTCGCCTGAAATTGTTCCCATCACGTCACTGCTTTGCCTCCTCCGTTATAATAAAGGTATTTGCATGATCGGTTGATATATATATTAGTTTGTTGTATATGTTTACAAGTGCAAATTTAGGAGTTTATGCAAGTGCAAATTTAAGAGGTTACAATATGAAGATTTATGTTAGCATATATGTATGCTGTAGAGTAATATGGGCAGAATAATTAAAGGGTTTTATTACAATTATATCAATATAATTTTACATATTATCTTAATATAGTATATTATAGCATATTGGGTTATCTGCGTGAGTACATTTATATATATGTTGTGAGTGTTAGGTGTATAATAAATAAAGGTATAGAGTTTATATATTAATATAAAATTTCATGTAAAGTAAACTACTCTGTTACAACTTACAAAGAAGAAAACTAATTTAAATGTATATTACGTAAGGTTATAGACATAGCTGAGCTATTGATGTTGTATTTTAAATATACATATGAGAATTTAATTATTTGCCTGTGTACTTGGTATTGTTTTACTCGTCTATATACACGGGTGATGCTTCATTGCATGTATGTATGATATTTCATTTGCCGAGTATTTTGTGTTTCAATGACTGTGTAACTTGTTTTGGCAACCTATAGATTTAGGTTGTCGTTTTGTTTTAAAGATTGTATATTGATTTTTTATGAGTAGCGTTTTGATAAAATATAAATTTTCAGTATTTATACGTATAGTTATGGTCTGCATAGTGTTAGTCTATATACGAAGTATTATATATAATTAGCCGGGTTGAATATAAAATATATGTAAGTATATGTAGTGTATATTTATGTATACTTTATATAAACTTTCAAATCTGTTAGAAGTAACTAAGTTATACTTGTTTATACTGTTGTAAGTTTATAAAGTTATAAGTGTTGTTTGTTAAAATATAGTATAAGCCGTGTGTCAATATATACTAAGTCGGTAGTATAGGTTGATCTGTTGATATATAACATATATTGCTCTGAGTTATACATTTTATAAGTTGTGTAAATGTATATGTTGTATAAATGTGTACTTATTTTATAAGTATGGGTAAATTAAATTTGAAAATAAATATATGTTCTAAATTGGTTTCAGAAAATAATCTATATATTTAGTTAAATGTATATCAACTGATTCAAACGTTCTCGTCAATTTCCCTTTTTCAGTTATGTCCGTCGTGCCTATTTTTCTTCATCGAATCATGTCCATCCAGCGTTACCTGGGTTTCGTGGCTCATTCTTTGTCAAATCTATTCTAGCCTCAAAAAGGTGAGCAATCACTCACGATTAACGTTCTTTTATTTATTAAATTTGATTTCAATTGATACGACAATTGAAATATGCTACTGTTAGTTATTTATATTGCTATATCTATGACATCATCTGTATCTGTTCACCTGTGACACCTAACATCATTATCTGTTATTTATATTGATATATATATATGCCATCATCTGTATCTGTTCACCTGTGACATCTGACACCCTTATCTGTATTTATACTGATGATATATGCATGTTATCGTTGTTATATTATTATCATATCTGTTATCACTCTGCAAGTTCCTTGTTAGTATAGAATCACTATGGGTTGAAATGATACATACCCGAACGGACTTTAGAATAGGAGAAAATCGTTATGGGTTGAAATGATAAACCCAAGCGATTTTCAAATTAAATTAAATTTGGGATTTCGGGTTGAAAAGATATATACCCGAATATATTTTAAATTGTGAATTGAAATGATAAATATCTGTATCATTTGACCATAGGATAGAAAATTATATACAGACACCGTTGGTCAATATATAAATGTTTTGAAAAAGATTTCTACGGTGTTGAAAGAAATATATGGTTTTAATAAATAATGATTTTAAAGATTTATTAAAGTTGATTTAATAAAGTTGATTTGAATCAATATGAAATATGTTTAAGTATTTATGTAAAAATTATATTTTTAAAATATAGAATTTATAATGTTTCAGGTTGAAAGATAAATTTGAATTGATTTGGAATTCTTAATTATTTAAGAATTATACTTAAATAAGTTGATTTGAAATCTATTAAATTTGAAATTTTAAGATATGTTTTATAACTTGAATTAATTAAGAAGTGGCTTAAATGAATATTTCAAACTTATATGGGATATTTTGTCTATATAAATTGTAAAGTGAAGTTGTATTTTGATGTATTGAAATGATTAAAGAAATATTTCAGAAACTAAATGTAATGAAATTAAATTGAGACATAAATTGAATTATCGAATTTAGTTTTGAAATGTCGAATATTTAAACTTGAAATATATGGAAATTGAAATGGTTTATTTATGGTTCAAATAGGCATTTGAAATCGATAATTTGAAAGGGTTTATTGAGAAACTAAACTGAATTTAAATTGATGATTTGAGATTTAATTAAATTTTAATTTTGGAATTCGAGTTTATGTGAATTGATTTGTGAATTTTGAGGAAGCTATTTTTATATAAAGTATTTAAACTATATCTAAAACTATTTATATTTTAGTTTATAAATTTTAATATAAATTATTTTGATATAAATCATTTTCAGTATAAATTATTTTATTTTAACTTATAGCTATTTTATATAAACTATTTTATTTTATAAACTATTTTTCTATATATACAAATTTTAATATCTAAACTGTTTAAGAGAAAAGTGTTAGGATTTCAAAGTGTTATGAATTTCAAGGTTTTGATTTCCAAAGTGTTTTGATTTAAAAGACTTACGATTTCGAAAGCGTAACTTTGGAAAGTGAAATGATTTTGGAAATGGATTTATTTAAAGGAAAAGTGATATCGTATTGATATGGTTTTGAAATGGCAATGATCTGTCGGTTTTGAAATATAACTATTTTGAAATTTTATTAAATGACCATCGGTGTAATAATACGTAGTTATTAAAGAGACCGGGATCGGATATGGACATACTCTCTGTCGATACCGAAATCACATTAATTACTAATATACGCGGGGTGTTGATCCAGAATAGTGGATGGTTTGGTGAACGCATTGACTGAAGAAAGAGAACGATTTTGGATGACCCCTGACATGACTAAAACAGGAGCCGCGCCGGGCCATTGAGGTTCGCCACCTCTAGCGGACACACTTCTTCGTTACCATATCTATTACTTTTGTGATTCGATTTGGGTGCACCCCTCGATTTTAGGAGTGTTGTTTCACGGTGTTGGGGTAGTAGCTGCTATGCCTAACATCAGTCCGGATCACGCAACTACTAGTATCCTAGTTGGTATTGCCTCATGTACCTTGTCATACTGATTATCCTATTCGCGACCACTACGATTTTGGTTTGTACCTTTAGTATATGGATTGCCCTCTGGTGACTTCCGGTTTTGGGGAAACTACGGTCTTGTATATGCTCTTGGGAATAAAAATGTGTTAAGGGTGAAATGGGCCATGACTTAACGCTATTTTGATATCGTACTTTACTGATTAGACATTATCTACTTAGCGTATTCTACTGTATATATAGATAGTTTAATGGATCCTTAGAGGATGGTTATCCCAAACATCCTTTGAGTCACTTGTATTTCAGTCGTTATTTCACTTGAGTTGGATTTATTGATATAAGAATGTCAATCCTGACTCGAGTGTTTTGTGTTTTCTTTACGCTCGGGTCAGACTAAGTGTACCAGTATTCGAGACTCACCTTTGGAGTTGGAGCTTCGCTTGGAGATCCAGCTATCTATCCAGCTTCCAGTTATTCAGTTGATTCCAGTGATATATTCAAATCTTGTATTTGACTATTGTATTTAGATATCTATGTATTAGAGACCTCTGTTGTATCTTGTTTAACTCTGTTATATATATAGTAGCTTCATGAACTACTATTCTTTTGTTTCCGCTGCATTATTGTTATATTACTCTGTGTCTGTGATCTGTGATTATTTATTTATTGTATATGCTAAGTTTTGCCAATTTAAATTAACAATCTATTGTTTTGAATTATTCAAGTCGGACATGTGTGGATTTATTGTCGATTTGAATGGTCCAAAATAGTGGGTCGTTACAGTTTGTATCAGAACCAGGTTAGCTCTAGGCAAAACTTAGCATATAGGGTAAATGTATTTACATAATCACTTTCATTCGAGTTGAATCTCTCTCTTTCGACTTAATTCATTTGAATTTTGGAACGTTCCCTCGATTTCGAAATTCATTCTTGTCCCTCACTATTCGTCTTCTTTCAATTCTGGAGTATCCCATAACTCCACTTCGAATGACCCTTATAATGAATCGGCGGTCTCGCCAAACTTCGAATGATTTGTAAAGGGGTGAAACTCCTTTACAATTGGCATTGATTTACCGGAGATTTCTATATCCTCGGTTTACGATGCTATCTATCTACTGCTATACCTGAATTCTATTTCTTGAGATCGAATGTAGATTTGCCTTGAAATTCTGCATCGATTCTTTCTTGAAGTCACGGTCAATCCGGTTAAGGTTGTCCGCAATTTATATAAACTTATCCATCTCCATATTTTGTTATTTAATCATCTTATCTTCGTTTCAAACCTATCTTCGAATCAAAACACTCTTCGATTTGAGTCCATCAAACTTGAATCTCTAACTTTGCTTTAAAATCTATTCTTGTATCGTCGAGCGAGGAAGTGTATTTGTAAAATTATATTTAAAATGTTTTATATATTGTGTTGTTTGAGTTGTTGATGTTGATTTGGGTTTCTGATCGATTCGTCTGATCAACGCTATCGATAGGATTTCCAAAACACTTGAGCAGAACAAACTGACACAATATTGTTTTCAAATTTGGTAAATGAAATAATTTTGTTTGATTATATTGTGAAAATATAAGTAAAATTTTCTGGAATTTAATAGGTTAATTAAATTGTTTGTTTGAAATGATAATATTTGATTATCATTTATTGTTCTAAATAAATTTATAAATACGGTTTATAAATTGATTTGGAATTTGAAATGAATTTAATTCATAAATTTGAGAATTTAGTTTCCGGTGATTTCGAACTTTGGTTTTAAGATTTTAAAGTATATATTATTGAAAGTATTTTCGAATAGAAATTGTTTCAAAGGGTTTTTTAAAATGTTGAAATCAGTGCTCTTCTCTTTGTCGCTGGAAAATAATTTCGGTGATGGCGGCCGCATCATCGACATTCATTTTCGAGTTTCGAAGTGGAGAAACCATTCTGTAGCTTTGCTACGGTTTTGTTTTGAGAAAAAAAAAATATTTTGATTTGAATTTCTTCAGTATATTTTGATTTACATATATATAGGTATCTTATTTTAAAATTTAATTTGATTTGATATAAATATATTATATATATCTCTAAATTGTTTAAAGTTAATCGGAAATCTAATTCTTAAATTTTGTTAAAGGATGATTTTAATTATAAATAAAACCTAAATTTGGAATAAATATTTAAACTTGAATAATTGAATTTGGAAAATTTTATTTGTATATTATTCAACTGCATTCTAATACAACTTACCTAAATCATACAGAAGTTGAATATGTAATTGGATAATATATAAGATAAATTGAATTTATAAATAAAATTTGAGTGTTTATAATAAATGTTATACACTAAATTTTGATTATAAAGATGTTAATAGAGTTAGATAGGATAATAAGTAAACTCAGTTAATAATGAAATAAATTTGTTTTGAGAGAATTAATAAATTTGTTCTGAAAGAATTAATAAATTGAAATTTGATCAACATATGAAAATACCTTGAATTTAAAAGAAATTAATACATGTAAATTAATTTAAATCGAAACTTTTATGTTTTAAATTAATTTATATGGGTTAAATATATGTGAGTAGATATATTAAGTAGAATAAATTTAACAGTAATTTGGAATAAAGAAGAATTTAAAATTGTTGAAGAAAATATGATTATAATAAAAGACTATTCAAATTTATGGTTTTAAAAATTGTAAATTGAAGAAAATGGGATAATAAGAAAATGAATTTAGAAATAGTTGAGATTGATTTTAGTGAAATCAAATGGATTAAATCAGTTATTGAATATCAATTAATTTAAATTTGAATTTATATGGTTTAAATTAATTGTTATTTTGTATTTCAAATCTATTTTTCTTTCTGGTTGTTTCTATTCTCCTACCTCGTTCCTTTTCGGGGACGAAAAGTTTTGAGTGGGGGAGAGTGTAACGACCCGTAAATTTCAACTGTTTTAATAAACGTAATTAGTTGAAATTTTGTGAAATTTTAAACGATAAAATTTTGAAATATAAATTTGATATTTGGAATGCGTTTAGTTAAATATAGCAACCGGTAAATTTTCGTCCGAAAATATGAAAGTTTATTTCGCGCGTAAATTTACTTCAATTTAATCAGTTAAAAAGCGATGAAAATAAAATGTTTCTGAAACTTAAATATTTTTACATAGAAAAATTCTAAATCATCTTCTGAGCAAGATTTCAGTTTGTCGTTTTTCCAAATTCGGACATTTTGGCTCCGTCGGTCTTATTTTCTTGCGTTTTTCTTGCATTTTCCGCTATTAGAAAATTCGAATTTTTATAATTCGATCATACCACTGATATCTATATACCGTTTTGATCATCTCGTCGTGCTGATCTCTACGGTATATTCGATTGTAAATTTTGGAGTTCGCTGTGCAGTGAAATCCGCAAAATGATTGGCTATCGAATCCGTATTTAAATTTTGTTTGCACTGTCCTTTCACTTGCCCTATCATATTCCAGCGGCCACTTGCTTTAATAATTTCCTGAAATCCCGTGTGACCTTTCCTTTCCCAATTTATAAATTTTTCTGTTCTGTCATTTCATTTTCATAGTTGGTTCTCTGTTGCTTCCTATCCCTATTCATTATTACGTTTGGAATTAAGATTTAAGAAAATACACTGTCGCTTGCCTTTTCCTCTCACCCTCACTCTTTTTTTATTATGGCTCCTCTTTTATTCGGCCTTCCTCCCCAAGTCTCAGATCCACCATGCCAACCTCGCCCACTCGCGCAATGCTAGCCCCTCCTCGGCCTCGCCTGCAACCTAGATCCGCCCTCTCCACCGCGTGCAGTTTCCCACCACACCACACGCCGAAGCCCAACCCACCGTCCCTCTCTCTCTTTCCCTCAGCCGCGCGTGATCAAATCCGGGCTGCAATCCTCCATATTTTCGCCTGAAATTGTTCCCATCACGTCACTGCTTTGCCTCCTCCGTTATAATAAAGGTATTTGCATGATCGGTTGATATATATATTAGTTTGTTGTATATGTTTACAAGTGCAAATTTAGGAGTTTATGCAAGTGCAAATTTAAGAGGTTACAATATGAAGATTTATGTTAGCATATATGTATGCTGTAGAGTAATATGGGCAGAATAATTAAAGGGTTTTATTACAATTATATCAATATAATTTTACATATTATCTTAATATAGTATATTATAGCATATTGGGTTATCTGCGTGAGTACATTTATATATATTGTGTGAGTGTTAGGTGTATAATAAATAAAGGTATAGAGTTTATATATTAATATAAAATTTCATGTAAAGTAAACTACTCTGTTACAACTTACAAAGAAGAAAACTAATTTAAATGTATATTACGTAAGGTTATAGACATAGCTGAGCTATTGATGTTGTATTTTAAATATACATATGAGAATTTAATTATTTGCCTGTGTACTTGGTATTGTTTTACTCGTCTATATACACGGGTGATGCTTCATTGCATGTATGTATGATATTTCATTTGCCGAGTATTTTGTGTTTCAATGTCTTTGTAACTTGTTTTGGCAACCTGTAGATTTAGGTTGTCGTTTTGTTTTAAAGATTGTATATTGATTTTTTATGAGTAGCGTTTTGATAAAATATAAATTTTCAGTATTTATACGTATAGTTATGGTCTGCATAGTGTTAGTCTATATACGAAGTATTATATATAATTAGCCGGGTTGAATATAAAATATATGTAAGTATATGTAGTGTATATTTATGTATACTTTATATAAACTTTTAAATCTGTTAGAAGTAACTAAGTTATACTTGTTTATACTGTTGTAAGTTTATAAAGTTATAAGTGTTGTTTGTTAAAATATAGTATAAGTCGTGTGTCAATATATACTAAGTCGGTAGTATAGGTTGATCTGTTGATATATAGCATATATTGCTCTGAGTTATACATTTTATAAGTTGTGTAAATGTATACGTTGTATAAATGTGTACTTATTTTATAAGTATGGGTAAATTAAATTTGAAAGTAAATATATGTTCTAAATTGGTTTCAGAAAATAATCTATATATTTAGTTAAATGTATATCAACTGATTCAAACGTTCTCGTCAATTTCCCTTTTCCAGTTGTGTCCGTCGTGCCTATTTTTCTTTATCGAATCATGTCCATCCAGCGTTACCTGGGTTTCGTGGCTCATTCTTTGTCAAATCTATTCTAGCCTCAAAAAGGTGAGCAATCACTCACGATTAACGTTCTTTTATTTATTAAATTTGATTTCAATTGAAACGACAATTGAAATATGCTACTGTTAGTTATTTATATTGCTATATCTATAACATCATCTGTATCTGTTCACCTGTGACACCTGACATCATTATCTGTTATTTATATTGATATATATATGCCATCATCTGTATCTATTCACCTGTGACATCTGACACCCTTATCTGTATTTATACTGATGACATATGCCTGTTACCGTTGTTATATTATTATCATATCTGTTATCACTCTACAAGTTCCCTGTTAGTATAGAATCACTATGGGTTGAAATGATACATACCCGAACGGACTTTAGAATAGGAGAAAATCGTTATGGGTTGAAATGATAAACCCAAGCGATTTTCAAATTAAATTAAATTTGGGATTTTGGGTTGAAAAGACATATACCCGAATATATTTTAAATTGCGGATTGAAATGATAAATATCTGTATCATTTGACCATAGGATAGAAAATTATATACAGACACCGTTGGTCTATATATAAATGTTTTGAAAAATATTTCTACGGTGTTGAAAGAAATATATGGTTTTAATAAATAATGATTTTATAGATTTATTAAAGTTGATTTAATAAAGTTGATTTGAATCAATATGAAATATGTTTAAGTATTTATGTAAAAATTATATTTTTAAAATATAGAATTTATAATGTTTCAGGTTGAAAGATAAATTTGAATTGATTTGGAATTCTTAATTATTTAAGAATTATACTTAAATAAGTTGATTTGAAATCTATTAAATTTGAAATTTTAAGATATGTTTTATAAATTGAATTAATTAAGAAGTGGCTTAAATGAATATTTCAAACTTATATGGGATATTTTGTCTATATAAATTGTAAAGTGAAGTTGTATTTTGATGTATTGAAATGATTAAAGAAATATTTCAGAAACTAAATGTAATGAAATTAAATTGAGACATAAATTGAATTATCGAATTTAGTTTTGAAATGTCGAATATTCAAACTTGAAATATATGGAAATTGAAATGGTTTATTTATGGTTCAAATAGGCATTTGAAATCGATAATTTGAAAGGGTTTATTGAGAAACTAAATTGAATTGAAATTGATGATTTGAGATTTAATTAAATTTTAATTTTGGAATTCGAGTTTATGTGAATTGATTTATGAAATTTGAGGAAGCTATTTTTATATAAAGTATTTAAACTATATCTAAAACTATTTATATTTTACTTTATAAATTTTAATATAAATTATTTTGATATAAATCATTTTCAGTATAAATTATTTTATTTTAACTTATAACTATTTTATATAAACTATTTTATTTTATAAACTATTTTTCTATATATACAAATTTTAATATCTAAACTGTTTAAGAGAAAAGTGTTAGGATTTCAAAGTGTTATGAATTTCAAGGTTTTGATTTCCAAAGTGTTTTGATTTAAAAGACTTACGATTTCGAAAGCGATGTAACTTTGGAAAGTGATATGATTTTGGAAATGGATTTATTTAAAGGAAAAGTGATATCGTATTGATATGGTTTTGAAATGGCAATGATCTGTCGGTTTTGAAATATAACTATTTTGAAATTTTATTAAATGACCATCGGTGTAATAATACGTAGTTATTAAAGAGACCGGGATCGGATATGGACATACTCTCTGTCGATACCGAAACCACTTTAATAACTAATATACGCGGAGTGTTGATCCAGAATGAAGTGGATGGTTTGGTGAACGCGTTGACTGAAGAAAGAGAACGATTTTGGATGACCCCTGACATGACTAAAACAGGAGCCGCGTCGGGCCATTGAGGTTCGCCACCTCTAGCGGACACACTTCTTCGTTACCATATCTATTACTTTTGTGATTCGATTTGGGTGCACCCCTCGATTTTGGGAGTGTTGTTTCGCGGTGTTGGGGTAGTAGCTGCTATGCCTAACATCAGTTTGGATCACGCAACTACTAGTATCCTAGTTGGTATTGCCTCATGTACCTTGTCATACTGATTATCCTATTCGCGACCACTACGATTTTGGTTTGTACCTTTAGTATATGGATTGCCCTCTGGTGACTTCCGGTTTGGGGGAAACTACGGTCTTGTATATGCTCTTGGGAATAAAAATGTGTTAAGGGTGGAATGTGCCATGACTTAACGCTATTTTGATATCGTACTTTACTGATTAGACATTATCTACTTAGCGTATTCTACTGTATATATAGATAGTTTAATGGATCCTTAGAGGATGGTTATCCCAAACATCCTTTGAGTCACTTGTATTTCAGTCGTTATTTCACTTGAGTTGGATTTATTGATATAAGAATGTCAATCCTGACTCGAGTGTTTTGTGTTTTCTTTATGCTCGGGTCAGACTGAGTGTACCAGTATTCGAGACTCGCCTTTGGAGTTGGAGCTTCGCTTGGAGATCCAGCTATCTATCCAGCTTCCAGTTATTCAGTTGATTCCAGTGATATATTCAGATCTTGTATTTGACTATTGTATTGAGATATCTATGTATTCGAGACCTCTGTTGTATCTTGTTTAACTCTGTTATATATATAGTAGTTTCATGAACTACTATTCTTTTCTTTCCGCTGCATTATTGTTATATTACTCTATGTCTGTGATCTGTGATTATTTATTTATTATATATGCTGAGTTTTGCCAATTTAAATTAACAATCTATTGTTTTGAATTATTCAAGTCGGACATGTGTGGATTTATTGTCGATTTGAATGGTCCAAAATAGTGGGTCGTTACACTGCTAGTCTAGCATCTAGTCTTTGACTAGTACCGATCTACTAAACAAAGTAAGTTCGATCGTCAGACTGACCAACATTTCTAGCTCTAACTCGCAATAAGGTCTGATGTCATAGCCAGCTATATATTCCAACTGCTTCTACTCCATGAACATCGCTTCCAAAATTGCATGCCTTCTACTCAATGCATCGACGACCACATTTCCCTTACTAAGCGTATGGAAAATGTCAAAGTCATCGAAGGCCAAGAATTCGAACCATCGCTACTGGCGAAGGTTAAGATCCTTTTGGAAGAAAAGGTACCTCATGGATTTATGGTTTGTGAACATCTTGAATCTTTCACCTAATAAGTAGTGCGTCCAAATCTTTAAAGCAGACACTATCATCGCCAACTCTAGATCATGAGTAAGATACTTCCTCTCATGCGGCTTCTGCTGTCGACTAGCGTAATAAACAACTTTCCTCTTCTACATTGGTACCACACCTAATCTAGTACCAAAGGAAATTGTGTATACTGCTAGCTTCTCATTCCCGCTCGGAATGGTCAATACTGGTGAACTCATCAACGTCTCCTTTGAACTCATAAACACAGAATCAAATTTTTGTTAGAGCGTCCATAGCATTCTTGGGTTGGCTCCAAACTTGTACCTCTTCCACCTTGGCAGGATCCACTGTGATACCCTGCTTACAGATGACATAACCCAAAAATCTCACATCCCTTCTCTAGAAGTCACATTATGAAAACTTTTCTTTCAACGTATGCTTCCTCAACACTTCAAGCACAATCCTCAAGTGCATCCCGTGTTCCTCCTCTATCCTAGAATAGATTGGAACAACATCCATGAACTTAAGTATGAACTTGTTTAGTTGATCCCTGAAGACGTGGTTCATGAAATCAACGAAGTTTGCCAAAGCATTGGTCAACCTAAACGGCATAACCAACCACTTTAGAAACTAGATAATGTATGAAACGCGGTGATCAGCACACTCTCATTCGGCACTCTAAACTGGTGAAATCCCATCGCTAAATCCAATTGGGAAAACACCTTCGCACCATGGAGCTGATCAAACAAATCGTCAACACGAGGGAATGGATATTTGTTCTTCTTCGTTACCATATTCAGCTCATGGTAATCTCACATAACCTCAGAGAGTCATCCGCCTTAGTGGCGAGTAATACAGGTGCATCCCACTTAGATATACTTCGGTGAATGAACCCTATCTTCAACAGGTCATTTACTTGCACCTCGAACTCCTTTTGCTCTTAGGGTGCTATTCCCCTCAAAGGCATAACTATCAGTCTGGCATCCTTTCCTAAGTCTATTCGAAATTCATTCTCTTTATGTGGAGGTAATCTAGTCACCTCCTTAAACACATCTGGATGCTCTCTAACGATGGGCATAGATGATAACCCATCTTGTGAAACCTCAAGTGAATATCGAAAGCTAACCATAATCACATCCTCCGATATGCAGCCAATCACTACCGTCTACCCTTCAACAGCCCTGATCATTAGCAACAGCTTCTCGTAGTCTACTACTACCGCATACTTCCTTAGCCATTCCATCCCTAAGATAACCTTGAACCCAACGAAATTCAAAACGTAGAAATCACAAACAAAAGAGAATCTATAACTCGGTAAAACCAAAGCACGACAAACTATATACTAGTTAGTAGAGTCTCCAACAAGGTTCGTCACAATTGAGGTCGGTCAACTACTATTTAACAGGTCACTAAATACGAAGGAATGTGAAGCACCGATATCGAATAAAACACGTATAGAAAAATAATAAATGGAAAGCATACCTTGAATAACAACGCTCTTCCCTTTCTCTTTCTTTAAGGGAGCATTTGGCGTAGTCCGGATAGCATCAAAAGCATATGCCTTCATAACCTGCTTTTGCTATGCTAATTCTGGGCAACTTTTCTACATATGTATGAACTTGCCACAGTTGTAACACTTCTTCCTCCCATCAACTTTGTAGTCTCTGATCAGGTGATCATTGTCTCCATAACCACAACATATGGTTTCCCATTTACTCTTCTTCTGAGCATTCTTTCCCTGAGACCGCTTCCTCTTTCCATTCCATTTTTTGTTGGCTCCATTATCTTTTTGAGATTTTGGCTCTTTCTTAATAAGAGTAGCAGGTTTGTACTTGGGGTACAAACTCCCATAGTTAAGAGCATTCTAGACAAGTCTCTCGATATGACCTACAACCTTCTCCCTTAGATAATTGTCTAAACCCATAATAAATTTCTCATTCTTCCTTAACAGAGTGTCGATGAAAGACATCCCGTACTTAGATAAAGCATCAAACTCAGTAATATACTCAAAGACAGACATATCTCCCTGCTTTAAATCAGCGAATCTCCAAAATAGCATCGACTTCTGGACAGCCGAGACGAACATTTCTCCAGACCTAACCTAGAATTGGTCCCGATTGAACCAATCCTTGGGTGTAGCAACAGTAATGGCATTCCACTAGTTCATAGCCTGTCCTTGAAGCTGTTTAGAGGCCAGCTTCCTCTTCATGGCATCATTTAATTCCATATCAACAAAGATACGCTCGCAAGTGCCCAACCAATCTTGTACTTCGATTGCCAACTCTACTCCAAGGAATGGTTTGCCTCCCAAGATGGAGTAATCTTTTCATAGCTTGGCAAAGGCAGCCCTCGGTGTCTCACTTGAGCACCACTACTAATAGCAACATTTGGACTGGCTGCTTAGGCGTTTTGCGGTACGTTTTCCATCAACGAATTGAACATAGCTTGCAAGTCAAGGTTAACAGTCTTAGAACCCGCTCCTTTCTTAACTTTGGAAATGGAGTTCCTCATAGTGTTTTTTGTTTGTCGGCTCATTTTTTATCTATAACAAGAATAATCAGTCTCTCAAAAAGAAAACTATGTCGATTGTACTCGTGTGTGCATGTTACTTATATAATATATATTACTATATAGTTTTGAACAAGTACGCACTCTCTCGTATATATATACAGTCTTGACTTAGTCTATGGTGATAACTCCTTCCTTATCTCTACTAGACCATGGTATCAACTCAGGCTAATAGTGTAACCTGACTCTGATACCAATGTGATGACCGCCTTACACCATTGGCACTCAATATAATTACATAGTATGCTGGTGACGTGCCTGGTCAATGTAAGATGATCATCAAAGGTTAAAAAAATAAGAAATGACTCACAAACCCTATCGTATATATCACAGCCCATGAAAAAAATATAACATACATCATAGATATAAGACATAAGAGACAATAATAACTAAGTGAACCAAATCTTAGAGCACAGATCCGCAGAGTTATACAACAAAGTAATAGAGTTTATACAAATGGAAATAAACTTAGATAACTATCTCATAGAAATATTACTAAGCTGACACTGTCAAGGCTCCACAGTGTTGCACAGCAAAATAAGCATAGAAATCCATATATACTATGAGATAGCTCCATCCAGCTTGTCCTCTACACAGCTACTATGTTACACCTAGACCTGCTATCTACTCTACTCATTTAAGAATACCCAAGGTAATAAGCAGTAAAGCATAAAACCTTGGGTGAGACAACAGTCTGATGTGAGCAGTAAATGAATCGCAAAATACTAAACAAGTCGATATAGTAAGGAACAAGAATATATAAACCATACCCGACCTGTCCCTGCAACTAAAGAGTTAGCACCTAATGATCATAATATGCTACACTACGAATATCTTAAAGGTATACTGTAAACTAAGTACGATGACGGGTGTCCAAATATTCCTATGCCCAATACCTACCTCTAATGACATCCATAGAGCGATAGTCTATGGAAGAAAACAATCAAAGCAACCATAACATGCATCAAACAATTCTCATTATCAGTTAATGTGCTCTACATATATGATAACCCATATGGCCTTCCTCTTGCCAAAGATTAATAGAAATCTGAGTTTTTAATATACTTGCCTCAGCATGAAGCTGATACTAGACCCATCACACCGATCTAGGGTATATGGATCGAAACAACCAATGTAGGGTAGCCAAATAAAGTACCTATGAGCATCACCATAATTACACTACTTTCGAGTACATCAGAAAATGCTTCGAGCATTAACAATCCCTTATCATGCGTATATTAGAAATAAGAGTTAGTATAAAGGAGTTATGGACGTTTGGAAATTTAATAATAAAATAAACCTTAAAATAAAAAATTAAACAACCACCGTTCCACTTAGGAGGGTCGATGGCCGACTGGTAGCGGTCAACCTAGGGAAAAGGGCGGTCGACCGTTCATGCTAGAAGTTAGAGAATTCTAGAGCTTATTTGAACGACTAAGATCGCTTACTTTTCACTAAGTTTTGATAAGTGTACGTGATCACACTAAAATATTCTCCCGGCCAAATTAACCCACCAAATCGATTCCTAGCCTCTATAAATTGAAACTTAGGCTAACCTTAAAATTAGTAGAAAACTTACAAACTAACAAAACCCTGTCAAAATTCTTCCTCTCCACTTCCAAATTTCATTCAAAAATTGAAATAAAATCAAAGAAAACACATGATAATAGATAAATCTAGAAGGAGCAATCTTACGGAGGGAGATTCTCTGATAGTGCATGCTGGTAGAGCTTAGATCTAAGGTGAGTGGGAATCAGTTTAATAAGATGATTAATTTCACTTAAATTTAACTTATTCTACTTGATCTAGCATGTTAGTAATTTAAACAATAAATTGTAAACCCTAATTATTTAACTTGAAATATGGAAAAGAAAGTAAAGTTACTGTGAATTGTTAAACCTATAAACCCCTTTTTAATTAAAACCCTAAAAATTGTTTAACCATTAGTATATGACCAGTTAAATGCAGGAGTTTCAAACCAATGAAAATAGGGTGTAACCACAAGAGAAACTGGTTACTAAAATTACTATAATTTCTTAGGGTTCGTTTAATGTGTACGCCTAATTAATAAAATTAATAGTAATCAAAAATCGAATCAGAACCCTAATTTTTATGCTATGAATGATCGACCCTTAACCTGAGTAGTCGACCGCAAGCGGTTGACCGATAGGGTGTAGCAGTTGGCTAGTTATAGCCTGAAGTGCGTAACTTGAACCTCAGCCTAAGGCCTAGGTTAGAAATAAAATAAATGTAAATGTTAGTTGTTGTGTGAGCATATTTAGGGTTATTTATATGTATGTTAGGAGCTGTAGGGTAGTTCCTTGTTAGATGACGCTAGGACATTGCGATGTTGGGTAGATATTCTTTATCCAGTGGGGGTTAATTATTCGACTAGGGGCAATTTTTATCACAAATGTCAATCACAGAAGGATTTATAATGGACGTGCAACACAAATGATGATGCCTGATAAAGTATGGTCCGGCACAATAGGAGTCCTGGTAAGCATGGATACTGACACAAAGTGGTACTGTTCAGATGTTAGATCATAGAGCATGTAATAAGTGGCGTATAATATGGTCGAGAGGCGGACACGGATGTAGATGATGAGACACGCCAACTAGTCGACATTATGGGTTTTCCCTCGATAAGTATTTGGGTTACGTGTAGTCGTAGCTTGGGGAATGGTATTCCCCAGTAGCCTAGTGGCGGTGATAGTAGTGGAAATGTATTTCCACTGTAGCCTAGTGGCGGTGATAGTAGTGGGAATGTATTTCCACATTAACCTAGTTGCGGTATTTTCATAGTTAGTAACCAAGGGGGTGGTGTTTCCATGTTTAGTAGCCTGGTAGCGGTGTTTACATATTTAGTCACTCTAGGATCGGTGACCAACCTTTAGTTATTGAAGTTCGATCTGTGGTTCGATCCATTTAGTAACCTACACATTATAGTAGTGTAGTTGTATGAGTTGGATAAAAAAACCCCTAGGTAAAGGGCTCTAGGAATACACAGACACTTGTAGAACAACCTAGGTTGCATAGTGTAGACTTAAAATTAACTGCACATGATCATCATGTATAAAACTTGTACTAATTCACCAGACTTTTCTTTGACCCACCCCATTCTTTTCACTTTCCCCCATCACATGGTGATAGGTTAGCAGTTGATTGGACATAGTATGTGGAGAATGGAGCTACAGGTTGGAGTTCTCATTTTCTTTATTGTTCATAAATTAGTTACTTATTGTATTAAAAGTCTGTAAAGCTTATATTGTACTTTGGGAATAGTGTATATGGCAATTAAGTATTTTGGAAAATGTTTTCTAAAATGTCTATTTTTTAATACTTATATTTTAAATCCTTCCGCTATGAGATTTGGAAGTGTAGAATGTCTTAGAATTTACCTTTACACTATGCTCTGAAATGTTATAAAAACCCAACAGCTTGTATTTCTTGACATGTCATGAGTCCGAAAGTCACTCTTGTCTTTGGATTGGGGTGTCGGAAGTGTGGGTTGTTACATTTGTTACCAGAGATTAGGTTTAAGATCCCCTATGATTTGGGCACGTATTGAGAGAACGTACTTGAAAATTAAAAAAAAGATTTCCATAAAGGTTTTTCAAAATGGACTTTTGGAATAGACAAAAAATTTCAAAGGTTTTATATATATATATAAAAGTATAACAAGAAAGAAAACTATCACTTATTCTAGTCAGTACTATCTACGGGAAAGTTGATAATAATTCCCAAATACAGCTAGTGAGAATGAATTATTTTGATGGGAATGGCTCAGAAGAGGCATCTAAGATTCTAGACGTGAACATCCCATACGGTTTTGCTAGTATCTGCAAGCAAGGAGACAAGATGAGCCTAACCCGACTAAGAAAGTGTAATTATAATTTTCTGATATGTGTATTTATACACAATACCCTATTTATTTTGACTCATATGGTAGTTGTGGCTTATCCCTTATATAAGCAGACAATTGTAGTTCAGAGTAAAGGTTAAGGTTATAACAATCTAGATGAAAAATACACTTTTCATGTTTATTATGGTTTACCCCATTAAGAAAGGCTACTAGAGGTTTTATTTACCAACTAGCAGTGGCAAGTAAATTATGGATTTAAAGATGTACCATGAGAATCATATAATAGGAATATGATGTGGATAACATTAGGGGAACATGAAGGAGGACTTTACGAATTTAAAGCGGATTTCCCAGTTGAAGTAGAAATCCTATTCTAATATTGGTAGTAGTCGCAAGGACTCCTATTTATCTAAATGAATGGCTAGCAATATTTCAATATTTAAGTTAGACATCTTATTGGAAAATAAACTTGAGTTAACCATCTTTGAAAAGAAGGACGAAAACCTTATGCACATAAAAAATTGTTAGGTATAAGTGGGCTTAGGTAATTAGGTTGCTATTGTCAACTCCAATTTTAAGCGATAAACCACCAAAAATGTTTTAAAGATTTTGTTTTGTCTTTTGGGCACATTGTTACTCTTGCCCTCGATGTGCACTTTGCTTTTAATAATATAACTGTTGAAGAAAAGTTTGAGAAGTATGTAAGATCCAACTTTTGAACTCCTTTTATAAATAAGAAATTGTTAGTGCTCTAACTCTAAAATAATTATTTAAAGTACTATGTTTTCCTTAAAATATGCTTTTCTAAAAGTTTCTTATTTATGAAAGAAAATTTTAAAATGCTGTGTTTTATGTACACTTTGCTAAGTTAACCTTAACCGTTTCTGATAATTTAATTAAAGAAAAATGTCAAGATCTTAGAAGAAAGGAAATGGTTATTAAAAATTAAATGGGGGTCTTACAGTTTAAAAAACTTACTAGCTTTGTCGAAATGATGTTAAAATCGATGGTTTTAATTAGAGAAGGTAAAGTGAAAATATTTTGACTATCACTTAAACTTAAAAAGAAAGAAATAGATCGAAGTTAGAAAAATATGATTAAGGAGCCTTGAAATGGTTGGGACAGAGGTAAAAAGAAAAATGGGAATTCAGTGACCTTTTCAATCAACAGTGGAATTGGAGGGATATGGCACTAGGTCGAACTTCCTATAGTAGTGAAGAGTAAACACTACCTTGTGTCTTTCTACCTAAGCATGTTTTGAATTATCTTAGCATGAGGAAGCTTGGAAAGTATGATTTGGGTAGATTCCGAAAAGGGAAAGAGTAAGCCGAGATGTTTTATTTTATCAAAGGATGGCGCTGATGCAAAAAGTTTTTCCATTTGAAGTGTGAAAGGGTCAAGTAGGGTCTACTTCAATCCTTGTATGGTTCTTTAGGTGGTAAATGAGCATTTCTTTAATTACATTAGGAAATCTAAATTGGAATAGTAAGTGTAGGCTTAGCGCTAAAGCAGCAAGGTCGATACCATATAGGTGAGGATAGGATTCGTGTGGGCTACAGGCAATTCAAGTATTGTGTATTCCAGTGAAAGCTACGGGCGGATCAGGTGGACATAAGTAGGAAAGTATATAGTTTATATAAGTTCTTTGATTTATATCATAGTAGATGTGTTCTACGTATACCTATGTAAATCTTGGAATTGTAGGGTTAAAAATTGCATGTACTTGAATCTGGAAAATGCTGGGTGTTAGTAGTCCTTAAATTTAGTATTGGTTAGTAGTAGTCTCTGAACTTATATATCATGTGATAGTTCTAAATTTGTAGATTTAAATGACGTCTGCTGGTAATATGTAAACTAAGTTATCATAGTAAATTGTTGGGATTTAGGTAATATTTTAATTCGTTGGAATGTAGAGGATTCCAATGTAAATTCCTATGGATTATCAAGTTCAGATTTATAAATAGAAGTGTACTATTTGAAATGAAAGGAAATACACCCAAAAAGAAAGAGATGTGTAAGATAGGGATATTTACCGTATTTTGCAATGCCTATTTTAATAACTATAAAAAGGATAATTAATTGTAATTCCAAACGTAGCACAAATTGTCCTTTTGGATAAGGCACAGAAATTTACACTGTCAACCTTTCCTTTGGGAGAGATGTATTTCCAATGCATTAAAATATATAAATCCTTAAGTATAAATCAAAGCATTGGCCATTATGCCTATTGGATTAAAATGGCAAGGCATCATTCCATATTAAGTTATCTCAATCATGAAATCATTAGAATAAAGTGAGAAGAGGTAGTTTGGTAAAAAGGTCTCATTTATGGAAGGACATTAAGGAGATGGTAAAGTTTTAGAAGTTCAAACCACAAAAGGTATCCAAGATAAAATTATAGTCAAGATTTTGCGGGGAGGGTTAATTAAAGGAATTGGGTATTAATCAAGGAAAAAGATATTGTTATATGCATGCATTGAGAATGCGAAGGCAATTTTCGTAGAAAACAAGATCGGAAAATATTTGATAAGATTTAGAGGAAGGGATAAAAATGATACTTCTCAATCATCCCTTGGATTGGAAGAAGACTATTTGCTTAAGGAAATTCATGGAAGACTAACTTAGAATACCCAGTTTGTGCATAGTAATTGCATACGAACAAAGTACCACTTAGGTGATTATCACCAATGATAGAATGATTCTAGGTTATAACTTCATTAAGTTTTAGGACTTTTATTGTTAGGTTTGAATGGGAAGAAATAAACCAAATTTTCACCTATGAAATTTAGGATGGATTCGTATAGACTCTAAACATGATACCCCGGTAACATGATTCTTGAAGGAGTGAAGAAACAATTCAAAAGTAAAATGAGATGATTTAAGTTGAATCAAATTCGAAAAGAAGTTTTGTTATTTTCAATAATTTAAGAAATCACCAAGTTTGGATATCCTTAGGTAAAGTGGAGAAATTGCAAAGAGCTAAGTAGGAATGACCATAGAAGGAGACACCGTCCACATTCAAGTTGTCCTACTTAGTATCTAGAGCAATAGGTGATAAGGTATACCATTGGATAAGTTAAGTCAGTATGTTGTGCATTGAGGATTTCATAGAGCTACAGTTTCATGGGAGCATACTTATGCTCAAATTATTTAGCTAGGTGCGAGTAGGTGCCATTTGAGTTAGCAGCAAGGATTATAGATAACTACATATACACATACATTCGGATTAAAGGTTTATGCCACTGGTAAAGGATGAGAAGTGTAGTTAAAAAAATAGATGGATTTGTTTCATAAAAGGACAAGGACTGCTTAAGATAGGTAGAAAAGGAAATATAAATAGGAGACATATGGGGTGGTCAATGGAGCTGAGTCCACTATAGTTCGAGGAGCTGAGCCCTCTACAATCCATGGAGCTGAGTCCAAAATTGGGAAGCGGATAAGTAGAAAATCCCCAGGGCAAGATAAAACACGGCTAAATTATTAGGGAGCTGTCATTAGGTACTTGGGGAAGTGTCTATGCAATGCAGCTACCATGGTCAATCCGTGTCAGTTAGGGAAAGGATAGGTAAGTCCCATGTTCACCATGCACCTACCTGTATCAGAGGGAATGGGACAAATTGACTCGATACTAAAGTGGTTAGAGTACAATAGAGAGACGATCCAGTAGATAGTACCTAGGAGCTTGAGGAGAAAGTCAGAGCTATCCATCCCAAACTCTTTTCTGGCACATTTCCATGTTAGTTAGAAAAGTATATATAACTTTTATAATTAGGTTTTAGCTTAGGTGGAGACTATTGGATGGTAGGAATGGTTGTAAATGTGTCAATAGGACATGTTATGGATAATGGATGCTAGTCAATGTATTGTTCAGATCGTTTCTCATGCACATTTGGGACAGTGTTTCCTCAAGGTAGTATGCACACATTCACATTATCTCTTAACTGTTTTTTCTATTTTTAGATATTATGCATATTGATGTTGCATATGGATGGTACGGTTGCACATACATGTAGAATTGTATGTATATTTACTTAGGATGTTACATACATATTGGATTCATGGCATGAGCACTTGCACGACAGTAGGTCGACTCAATCAGGAGACTGCCTGGTCTTTGCATTAGTATCGGTTCATATGCATTTCATATTGCATATATATGTACATATTGTATTAGAAAATTCTAAGGATAATGATTGCCCGTAGATGATGGATGAGTAGATGGTTGTAGCTTTTGGTTGTCCTATGTATAAGTTACATTTTTTCGTCCCTTGAGATTTCGAGGACAAAATCCCTTTAAGGATGGTGAATGTAACACCCCAAAAAGTTTACCGAAACTTTAGTAAGAAAATTAAATTTAAATAAAATAAGGACTAAAATGAAATTTCCATAGGCTTTTAAATTTGACTATGAAACTTGCACTATTGTGTTTGTAGTAATTTTCTGAAAAAGTTTCATATATAACACTTCAAAATCGAAGTTAGTATTGAGAAGTTATGGACGCTTGAATATTTAAAAATCAAATAAACCTTAAAATTAAAAATCAAACAACCACCGATTAACCCTGAAGGGTCGACAGTTGACTGGTAGCGGTCGACCTAGGGAGAAGGGTAGTCCACCGTGCACGTGGAAAGTTCGAGAATTCTTTAGCTCGTTTGAACAACCGAGATCGTTTTCTTTGTCGCCAAGTTTTGATGAGCATACGATATCACACTAAATAATTCTCCATGCCAAATCAAAGCAATAAATTGACTCCCAACCTTTATAAATTGAAACTTTTGCTAACCCCAAAATGAGCAGAAAACTTATAGACTACCGAAACTCTGTTAAAATTCTTCCTCTCCACTCCCAAATTTCTTTCAAAAATTAAATAAAATCAAGGCAAAAACATGATAGTAGATCAAATATGGAAGGAGCAATCTTAGATAGGGCTATTCTCTGATGGTGCATATTGGTAGACCTTAGATGTAAGGTGAGTGGGTATAGGTTTTAGTAAGATGATTTATTTTAGTTAAATTTAACATATTCTACTTAATCTATGGTGTTAGTAATTTAAACGGTAAAGTATAAACCCTATTTATTAAACCCGAAATCTAGAAAAGAATGCGAAGTTACCGTAAATTGATATACCTGTAAACCCCTTTTAAATGAAACACTAAAAATTGGTTAACTGTTAGTATATGACCTGTTAAATGCATGAATGTCAAACTAATAAGGATAAAGTATAACTTCAAGAGAAACTGGTTATTGAAGTTTCTATAATTGCTCAGGGTTCGTTCACTATGTACGCCTGACTAATAAAATTAACAGTAATTAAAAATTGAATCAAAAAATAAACAAACCCTAACTTTTATACCGCGAATTGTCGACCCTCACCCTGAGTGGTTGACAGGTTACCCTAAAATACGTAATCAGAACCTCGGCCTAAGGCCCATGTTAAAAATAAAAATAAATACAATTGTTAACCGTTGTTTAAGCCTATTCAGGGCTATTTGTATATATGTTAGGAGCTATAGGGAAGCTAGTTCCCTATGATATGATGCTAGGACGTTGCGATGTTGGGTAAATGTTCTTTACCCAACGAGGGGTCGATTATTCGACTAGGGTGATTTTTATCGAAAACGGCACTGACAAGAGGTTCTACGGTGGACGCGCAACACTGATGATGATGCCTGATGTAGTGTGGCCCGGCACAACGGGAGTCCTAGTACGCACGGATACTGATGCGACATGGTACAGTTCAGATGTTGGATCCCAGAGCATGCAATAAGAGGGGTATACTATGTCAAGAGGCGGACAAGGACGCAGACGATGAGATACGCCAGCGTGTCAGCATTACGAGTTCCTCCTAGATGCATAGTTGGGTCACATGTAGTCGTAGTTAGTGGTAAGACGTTCCCCAGTAGCCTAGTGGCGGTGATAGTCATAGTAGTGGGAATGTACTTCCACGGTAGCATAATGGTGATGCTTCCATAGTGAGTAGCCAAGGGGCGGTGTTTCCACGTTTAGTAGCCCAGTGGCGGTGTTTACATATTTAGTAGCTCTAGGAGCGGTGGCCGATCGTGAGTTATTGAGGTTCGATCCGTGCTTCGATCCTTATATTAACCTACACATTATAGTAGTGTAGGCGTGTTAGTTGGATAGAATACCCTAAGTTGCATAGCTTAGATTTAATGTTAACTGCACATGATCGTCATATATTAAACTTATACTCACTCACCACACTTTTGCCTGATCCACCCTTTCTTTTCATTTCCCCTCACCATAGGATGAAAGGTTAGTAGTTGATTGAGCATAGTGCATGGAGAAAGGAGCTACATGTTAGGGTTCTCATATTCTATTTTGTTCATCATGCAGTTACTTATCGTATAAAAAGTTTGTAAAACTTATATTGTACTTTGGGAATAGTTCTTATGACAATTAAGTATTTTGAAGACTGTTTTCTAAAACGTCTATTTTTCAGTACTCATATTTTAATTGTTCTAATACATCGCCATCAAACCCCAAGTGAACAAACAAACACCTTTAACATCATCTGCAGAACCTAAGCTTCCCTTCATGGAAGTTCCATCTTGTTTTCCATAAGAATTGACCTCTCAGTACCGATACAAAGGTCTTAGTACTGATAGGTATACTTAGCAAATTTTGGCTAAGTTCTTTTCCACCTTCTAAGTACTTAGACCTCGACCCTACCTATTAAAAGCTCTCGGCATCACCTCCAAAAATTCTTGGTGTTAAATCCAAAAGACTTCCAAACCCTTCAAAGCTCTCGGTACCAAGTACAACACTTAACTAAATTCTTGCATTTAGCATTCACTCATCACCCCTAACCTTGATCTGAAGCAACACCTCCCACTGAGACCCTTTTCATCAAATAAAAGTGCTCAGTGCCGATTGTACCTCTCGGTACCAACTCCTCTACTTAAATCCAATTTTGATGCAACTTGAATCCTAAACTCCTCTTATGCTCCAGAGCCCCTCCTTCAAGTTTCACCCAATTCCATCCATCTTTGATTTAGATTTTCCAAATTGACCACTCCTTTTCTAACTACCTAAAAGCACTAGCAAACCACATCAAAGCATAACATACGAACATGGAATATCATACATATACATCCATTCATACAAGCAATACGTAAGGATATAATAATCAAGCCAATTCTAATCCAAATCTAACTTTTACACTAGTATATGGATATGAACAAAGGAGTTGTGAAACCATTTAAAAACTATCTAAAAACCTTTAAAATTCGGACATAAACATCTATAAAAATCCGATTAAAGTTAGAAAACATTTTAGGATCGAAATCGTGTTTAAAACATCATTTTTAACTATATAAACATGCATAGTGGAGTGAGAGGTCAAGAACCACTCACGAAACACCCAAAATATGGATTTCTTTCCTTAAAACTGAAGTGGATAGAAAGGGAAATGGATGTAGATCAGCAAAAATGTTAGTCTCTAATCTCACAATGCTAGTTACCCATCTAGTTATGATTTAGGCTAAGACTGGTAAGGAAAAGGTTGGATTTTTGATGAAATTAGGGTTAATGGAGGTTTAGAGCTATTTTGGAGAAGATGGAATGATTTAAATCAGTTTCAACAGCCTCCCCTTGGCACAATTCCCGAAATTCATTAGTGGGCCTAAGTATTGGTTTAGTTAATTACCCACTAATACAGGCCAGCAACAACCAAAACTTAAAACAGCTATAACATTTAAACATTAAGTTCATTTTTCTATTATGACCACTCTTCGGAATGGGAAACCATTATCCTAAAGTAATGGAAGTGGTTTGAGACCGTAATCCGGCTCCTATCAAATGTTATAGTCCAAATAAGATTTCAGGGTCAAAATGGTAATAAAAAAATTTGGCAAAAATTAATAGATGTGGATATTGTCCCTAAGAGTCGCTTCTCAAAATTTCAGAGTTGCATAACTTCATACAAATAAAATAATTTTTTTTACGTTCCTTTGATACGTAAAAAACGGGTCGTTACATTTATGATCGAGGATACCTTAACCTATGTCACCTGCACCCAATGAGACAGCTAAACATAATATAATACTACAGTGATAACATAGGATAACATCTCACTAGAATATAACCCATATCTAATCATATGCACTTGATCAAACCCAAAGTCCAAATTCGCATGCCAAATACTGACTACAACAGGATTGAGCCAAAAGTCCCAAATTGTTTTAGTCAAAAACGTATGCGACTCTCTACTGAGGTACTATATGTCCCAGTGCACTATCGCCAAAACGTAAGTGACTTGGTACTGGGGAAATACATATCCCAGCCCATTGTCACCAAATCGTGAATTACTAGGTACTGGGAACACTATGTCCCAGTCCGATGTCGACAAATCATAAGCAACTTGCTACCGAAGAACACAATGTCTTAACCCATTATCATTAAATCGTAAGCAACTCGCTACTAGAAAACTACATGACCCGGCCCACCATTGACAAATTGTAAGCAACTTGTGATTGAGGAATAAGATGTCTTAGCCTACTGCAGCCCAATCATAAGCGACTCGCTATTGAGGAAAAAAATTTCTTAGCCCACTATCGCCATACCAAACAATGTATAATGAAACTACTAAAATAAGGCACTTTTCTGAAGTGTCTCAAGACATAGTAAACAATGTAACAAAACCATCGTTGTCCCACAACTATCATGGTGCAACGAACTGTGCATGAAAAGAAATATGTATACGAAAGTTATGAGTGTTTAAAGACAGGTATTTATTATGATTATTTAAATAATAGTTAATTATTATATTTATTATACTAATAAAATTCCCTTCACCACCACATTGCTATAAGAATTTTGGAAATCCTATTCATGACCTTAAACCTCCAACTGCCACCCTTTTTTGATCGTCGCCGCTGTTACAAACGATTATAAGACAATCGGCCATCACTGCTATGGTCCTCGTATCGCCCTGACCCAACGCTACCTTCCATTTCTACTCCAACCTCCCCACTCTGAATGCCACCGCCAATGATGTTTCCTCAAATTATGGTAAACTCCAACGATAATTGACTAATCAAACACTACCATAGTGACTTACTCGACGTCCTCTTCATATATATGGTTCCCGATCGTCGAATCGTCGTCTTCTCACCATTGGATCAAAGCGAACGGTCCATGTTTATCAAACTTCTAAGGCGCTGTTTGATTAATCGTACACCCACTCGAGGAACAAACACCACCATTCGATTTGCATCATCCAGAACTAAAATTTTGATATATAAAACATCCAATTCGAAATAACTTTGCATTTTAAACTTTAATAATTAGTGGGAGATTTACTTTCGTTAATTACAATCAATTAAAAAAATTATTTTGAACCATCTAACCATGGCGTACTAATCGTAATTGGGTGTATATAAAAAAAATTAGTTTTTAAATATTAATTGCATCATTTTAAATTAGTTTTAAGATCATAAGGGGTGAATTACTATGTCTTATCAATATATACACAAATACGATAAATCTCTCACACCGACTAGCCCTGCATCTTCTCCGATCCAAAATGAACCATAATCCTTCTTCGCCATCAAGAAATCCCCTGCCTTGGAATTGCCAAATCATTCGATAGCTTCAATTTATTTTCATATCTCTCTTCACGATGATCGGTTTAATATATATTTGATTAACTTGGTTTTGGATTGGTGGATATTGAATTGATTTAATGATTTAGGATTTATAAGTGGAGGTAAGATTTATCAAGCAGAAGAAATGGGGTAATGATTTATTTATAGGCTGAAAATAATAATATTTAGGCTATATTTTTGAAATCAATATATTATAAAAATGCCAGTAGGTTTGGCTTCTTCTAATTTCTAGGCTGCTTAACCAAATTCAGGAAGTTATATATGTTTTCTGATTACAAACGGCATTCCGGATGCTATGGAATAGGTCTGATGCTTAGTTTAAGAAATTGTAGAAATTTATTATTTTGCCTTTTGTATTAAAATTACTATTTTATACTTTTTAATTTAATTATTTAGTTTCATAAAATTATGAGGTGTTACATTCTCCCTCTTGAAAGAATTTCATCCCCCCAATTCTAGGGAACGGACAATGCGACTCTTTTTACGTCTTACAAACATACAAAACATACATGCTTACTTCCATATAACATCCATTATACAACAAAAGCGAAAAAACGCAACCAAGAGTATATAATATTAATGATAGATAAAATAGAAAGAAATGTTATGAGATGAGTACAAGTGTAACTAAATCAGCCTCCTATATGAATGCACATGCAATGCAACTAATATGTATGTAGACATCCTAATATATATAAATATATATTCCTATATGTATGCGCATTCGTACGTCTATATGCAACATCTATATCAAATTGCAAGTAAACAACCACGTCTATAAACAAGCCAAACAAAGAAACAATAAATGGTAAAATTAATTTCTAATCTAAGATAGAACACACACAAACATAATTATTTAACATAGTAAGAACTAAACTAATATAGCTCAAACAAAGCAACCACAACAACCAAAACACATCATAAGTGATAAAGTTAGGCTTATGTCCAAAGGACAATTATGTAATTTGTTACATATATCTAACTCAGTAATCAATCTTGTTCGAAATAAAAGGTGTTTTCTTTCTATTATATACTGATATAACAACTTATATTAATTAATCAATTTAATTAAAAGTATATATTTACTAGAAAATCCATAAATGACATGTTTTGTGATAGTGGTTACAAAGTGTGGCAACCATGAGTGATTTATCATAATGAAAATAAACATACCATTTTAATATACCTAGTTAAGATGTATCGATATTGGATATTGATACATCCATTGAGACTAGAGTATGAAACACTCTCCAAATACTGGGCAATGTATCACTCATGACCGTCGGGGCACCAAGGGGTTATCTACCGATAGTTGTTGGATAACTATGGAATGATTCGCTCGATAGATTTCTATTAGTTAATATAACTAAGTTCAAACAAAAAATATCGATGTTACAAATTACATAGTTCTCTTGACTTAAGAATACCATTGATCTTCAATATGGAAACTCCGATTTGATTATAGTTAAATCGTGGCATGACGTCCATCGAATGGCTATAGCTGGGTCAAGTGGAATCATTGAAAGGGAAACAGTTTTCAAGAGAGAATTCATATGATGGGCGCCCTACACCTTCGGTACCCAATATACTTGTATAATGCACCGTGGAGGTACCAAGATAATGCAGGATGGTAACTATTTGCAACTAAATTGGTCACAAACACCCAAGAATAGATTTGTGTAGAGAAGTAAATGAAGAAAAAATAAAATTAAACTAAGTAGATAAATTATCAAGCAATAGAGAATCAACTATAATCAAAGACACAAAGATTTATAGTGGTTCGGCGTTGTATGCCTATGTCCACTTCAAAGATTATCCTTTATTAATCACTTATGAATCTGATTACAGTAGTGTAAAATAGCAAATACTTGATTACAATAGAGTCTAGAGTAACAAGCAACGTAAAGATCCTCAGAATGACCCATTAGGCCAGTATTTATAGGTGAAGACGACCACCAATCTCTCTGAAACTTCGGCCGAAGGATCTTCTAATATACATGGGCCCATTAGAGGGATCACTAAGCCCAATTCCTAATGTGGAGGAATTTGTACCGATCCCTTCATTGGTCGATTTTTGGGCAGCGATCCCTATGATGGCTTTTCCATGCTAGAATATGTTTATCCTTCAATTTTCATGTCATTCGGACCATTGGAACTCAAGTTATTGCTTGATCTTTGACTTAGCATGATTTAAATGTTGCAATTCTATCGATCCCTCTCAAAGGGTGTATGTCGATCCCTCCTGCTTTGTCCATTTGATGTGCGATCCCTAGGGTAAATTTCCTAGGATATGTATACATTGCTCTCCAAATTTCATATGCATTGGTCTTATAGATCTCAAGATATTGATTGTTGTATGCAAGAATGCACTTGAACCTTGATGCATGCCTACCCCTCTTCAGAGAAGCCTACCGATCCCTCTTGACTAAGGCTAAGTATGACGATCCCTCTTTAATGAGCCAACCTATACCGCTCCCTTCCATCCAAGGAGCCATATTCCATACTTTGAGCATTTACGTCGCATATCTATCAGTTCCATTCAATTCTGACTTCATATAACCATCCGTAATTTATTTTCGGGCCCCACAATCATCATTCTGGAATCATCGGCCCTGATGGTAGTTGGATCTAACTTGTGCAATTAGTTCAATATAGCTGGGCTACAATGTCGGGTAATACTTTCTCGCCAAAGTACGTCTTGTGATTAACATGACGTGCTTTGAATCGTTGAGAATGAGATCCATCTAACTTTCTGAATAGTTTCTATTCCTTTATCGATTCATTTTTCCTCATTGATTGCCATGACGCTTGGTCAATTTCCAATAATATAAATCCAGTGCTATATTCCGTCAACATATAAGTCTAATTCTGTGAGTTTAATAAGCTCTTGTTATCCGGTCCAGCCTCGAACTAGAAGGTTTCAGGTTTTAACTTCAATTTTTGTCGATTTCAAACAATTGAACTTTTAGATCATTCATGTGAACATTCACATACATGTTTTTATTATTGGCTCCTGGACTCGTTCAATCACGGGTCGTTGTCGACTTCCCTGCATTTTGTATGTACATGTTTATATCCTAACCCTTATAATCATTTTTTATTCATTCATTTCATTTCATTTTTTAGAAACATTTGTAGGGATCGGCATGCATTATGCAGATCCCTCCTTTTCACTTCTCACTTCTACAGGGATCGGCTTACATCTTGTTGATCCCTCTCTGTCTTTACATGCCAACACATGGGTTGAACCTCCTTTCCTTACACTACACTGACCCCTTCTTCCCTAACATATACATATATATATATACGCCATCCCTTTACCTTTCTTATTTCATTTATCTAACTTTCCTAACTTCAAACTCTATATCGAACCCACCTTCACTCGCAAAACTGAACCCTCCAAACATCGGCCTGAAATTTATCTACAATCTCGCCTATCCCACGAATTATCTCTTCCTCCTTTCATTTGGTACATCCTCGAACACTCGCCCACATTCAAAATAAAATTCTCATTTAGGTAAGACTTTTTTTCTCCCTAACCTTTGGTTATATGACAAGATAGGGGATTCCAAACTTTGGCGCAATAATGGAGAAGCGGTTGAATCTGTATGGCAGAGGCGAAATATAGGATTTGGAGGAGTTCGGCAAGGTGAATGACAAGGAAGGAATAAGAAAATATAGCGGAGGAGGGATCGGTTTTGGAGTTGTGGACCTATGCTGATCGGTATAAGTATAAGGTTCGAGATGTTGTTAGGTAGAAGAGAAGTATCGGAGGTTTTGGTGGAAGATGGTGAAGCATAAGGTTAAGTGAAGGGATTGGTAGGATTAAGGTGAAAAGAGGGATCGGTAGAGAGGCTTTGGGATAGGGGTCGGTATGTAGGGCTAGGAATACAGGGATCGGTATATTGGGTTCGGTATACAGGGATCTGCATAAGGACTTGTAGGGGTTCTTTGAACTTATAAACTAGTCTAACCATACTTGTTTCGACGATTACTACCAATTCATCCTAACTTACTCGGATATATGATGACGATGAACACTAAAATTTGCATATTTACTACCGAACTCGAGATTGAACAATCAAATCCTTAGAACTTTCAACATGCACTAAAAACATACAAATGGACTTGAGCGACAAACTTCACACTTCGATATACCGATAGTCAATCCCAAAGCTTTTACAGCTGATCAATCTCTCCACCAGTTGATACAGCCAGCGATGACGGTCACTCTGGTCGGAATCCAAAGTCTTGTTGTTTTACTTCATTTTTCTGATTTTAAGCTGTTCGTTTCTGCTATACACTGCACTAGCTTACATTTAACACGAGGGGGTACAGGTAAACTTTTCAACCTCAATTATATGCTGAGTATAGCTAATATGGACTCTAGACGCTCAGAGCTTTTAGTTGTTATGTCTTCTGAACCGGCTATGCAGCACACCAATCCTGAAGAAAAATCGAGCTCTGCGACTATATCCGGCAGGCTTTCTCCTGGTCATCAAGCAGAACATATGAAAGTTTCTGGCCCATTGATTAACCTTTTTTCAGATATTTCGATCCTCCGAACGGAGGATATAAGTCCTGCTCCCGATGCAGTAGAGGGTGCCATTCTTCTAGATAACCCGATAGATTCTCAAGCTTCCTGAATTGATGATGCTACCCTTCGCAGGTTGTGTTCCATACATGGAATTTTTTTGTAGACGTCCTGGTTCCTTCAATAAATGGCAGGCCTCACTTGCCCCTGGAGGGGTGTACGGCATGTAATGAATTTATGTGTTGGGTCGGACACGTATCGCCCTTTAATTCGTTTATTCAAGAGATGTTGAGATATCTTGGAATAACTCCCACTCAAATCCATCCAAACAGTTACGCCTTCCTACATGGAACCTTTCTACTATTCATGAGCGTTCTCTTTCGTCCGCTAACTCTGGAGGACATAAGATTCATTCACAACTTTAAACAGCGGTCAGGAAGTCCTTCCTACATTTTTATTAGACCTTTGCCTAACTACCAAGTCTTAACAGGCGCTTGGAATAAGCTCTCTTTGTTCAAGCATGAGTGGTTCTATGTTCAATGTCCACCTGGCTTCACGAGACGATGGTTGGAAGGACGTAAGTATTAATTTCATTTCATTATTAAGTCCGTTAATCCAAGTCATATTTTTTAGTCTATTAACATATGGGATTCCTACAGGCGTCCGCCCATGCCTTGAAGGCATTATTTTTTCAAGACCGTTCGCTGCCATTCGTGCTACCCCTGTCGAAGACAGGGACATCAAACTTCTTGTAACCGATGAGTTATTATCATTTTTTGGGCTGTTGGAAGAGGGTCGTAGCATTGGGCTCCCCGGAACTGCAGCATTGTCGAGAAACATCACAGAGTAAGAAAAAGATGCCATTGATCCTGTCGTGCCCCCAGCCGAGGGAACTCGGGATGATGTTGAAGAAGGTGAGATTAGGGATTTCCAGGCCAATAAACCCGACAATGCTGATGCGGGTCCAGGTAAGGCGCCTGTGGTCGAACCGCCACATGGTGCGCAATCTCAAACACTAACCAAGAGAAAGAAGAAACTGGCATATAAACTTCGCAGAAGAAAAACTACCGCAGATCCAGAATTCGTCATTACTTCTATTGAAGAAGAATCATCTTCCTATCACTTGGAAAGTTCACTGAAGGGATTTTCAAATCTCTAAATTCTCAATCATATTATGACCTATGACTTTCCAAATATCAATATCGAAGGGCTCAATTCTCCTACTAGAAGCGGTGAAGGCATTCATCCTACTGATAAAGGGGAGAGAACACCCATAAGCAAGGCAACAGCCACCGGTCTATCGGGGGGAAACAATAGGACACTCACGACTACGTGCACTTCACTACACGCTCTTCCTTAATCCTTTGCACAGTAGTCACTCACATGTTTTCATTTGGTTTTTGCAGGTGCAATGACTTAGTCTCGGGCTTTCAATCGCTTAAGAGGTTCTTTAAAGTATTATTGATCTAGCCACAACTCAGAGTCTAGCAGGCGCAAGGAAAAAGACGACGGACGGGAAAGAAGCTATCATTCAAGGTAATCCTCCTCTTCTAAGTGCAAGTCCTAGTCTTAGACATCTTGTCATGGAGATTGGCCAAATTTTCCTGCGTATAGCGGAGACCAGCCTCCCTTCCGTGGCCCTCAAATTGCCACATCACATGAGCAGCATATTGGTTCTTCTAGCTCCAAACGATCTCGCGAACATAGATCGAGCAAGCATCCCCTTGCCGCTTCCGATCCATCCTTGCCAGTCGATGGTCCTGATATTTCTACAGCGGAGAAATGGCCGAGCTTAAAGAAACTTTCCCGAAAATCTATTTCGATGGGCTTAAATTCCTTCCCTACATATGATCCTGGGGCGCACCAAAGCAAGTTCTCTTGCGTGTGTTAACGACATGTTCGTGCAGCATGAATCATTTCAACACTTGGTGGAAAATATCTCTGAAGTGTCAATCGAGTAATAATATGAAATAGACTGTCTCAAGCTCGAGGCGATACACGATAAAGACATAATCAAACACCAAGACGATGAACTGTCGAAGTTGCCAACAAAACTTACCAAGGCGGAAAAGAGCACCAAGGAAACGTCGGAGGTAGTGAGCCGTTTAGAAGCTTCCTATAAGAAAGAACTCGATGGTGCCCTCAATCGTAGCGGGGCACTCGCTCTGGAAAACGATTCCTTGCAAAAGGAAAAAGTTGTCTTGGCCCGCCGCGTCGAGGAACTTGAGGAGCTTCTCAAGAAAGAAAGGGAAGAGAAGATTGAAGCTCACGAAGAATCAAAAAAGGTACTGCGAAGAGGCTATTGAAGCCAGGAGCCTGAAAATTAAACTTGATAAGCAATTAGCCAAAATAGAAGCCCTTAAAAAGGAGGCACGAGAGGAAGGCCGCAAGGAGATGATGGAACAAATTGAAACCTGAGTAGAAGATGCTAAAGTCTCTGATCGAAATGAAATCGAGGACTTGTTTGATCCATTGATCATCGAATACAACGCCAAAGTCCTCATCCACCGCGACTTGATTTTTCTCGTGAAGGTTATCTCGAGTCACTTATTGAAGCCTCAGAGCATATCATTGGGATGAAAAATAGGGAGTTGGGCGGAGCTGAGTTTGATGAAGAAAAATTAGTGCGGGAGATCCTTCACAAAAACAAACCCCAAGATCTTGCCACCGGGAGACTCCGATATTTAACGTTTCAGCACCTTCTGACAAAAAGGAACATATTGTCGGATCCTCTAAGGCCGATCCTAAGCGCCCCTCTTCTTTCCAAGCAACTGGAGCATCGGTTTCCTTCAGCCCGGACGGGTATGAACGATGATCCAGATAAGCCCGGCTATCAATCCAAAGTGTTGTCTCCTATTTTGGAAGGGGGCACTCCAGCAACCACCAAGAGCTAGCCAGATACGGGTATTCCACTTTACTCTCCAATTGATGAGAGGTTTTTTCTTCGCGCCCAATGGTTTTAGGCTTATCTCTCTATTTTAACAAATTTGCAGGTCTTCTGGGTCCCGGTCAAACCCTAAAAGCGATGCTACTATGGAGCAACAAGAGAAACTAACAGAGATTTTGACGGCTACTGATGTACCGGCACTTGATGCTCAAGTCATCTGGTCTCGTGACGATGACAAGCTTGAAGATTCGCTCCCGATGGGTGAAGTTGACGATGTTGTGATTACTGGCACCTCTGAACGCATTGATGAGATTAGCCTGAAAGAGCGTATTGAGAAGGAGGAGTTGCTGAAGAAAAAGGCTAAAGATGAGCTCATTGAGGTGGACATCGATGATCCACACCTTGTGCCACTGCAAGTTATTCCACCTAGCAGGTCAATTCCCAATGAGCTCCCTCCTACCTTTGTAAGCTCTTCTGCAAAAGGTGGCAAAGGATCTAGGAAGAGAAACATTGGGGACTCGAGTGGCACCACTCCCGAAAAATCCAGAAAGGAGAGAAGAACGAAGAAATTGTCGTCACTTCAACTTAGTGTGTACATAGTTTGCATAGGTGTTTGTTCATCATTTTCCTTTATTAGTTATGGTTGTATGGGTATTATTCCCGGTTTTTTGAAATAACTTGTACCACAATTTTGAAACCTATCATGTGAGTAAAATTTATTGTTTTCTATTGAGCTTTCATGTGAACTGCTATTTATGTAGTTTGTAACGACCCTAATTTTGATTGACATTATTTATTTAGTTAGTTAAATTAAATAAAATAATGTGATAATTAGAGGATTGAGATTAGTGTTAATAGAAAGGTAGTCGTGCCATATACCATATGAACTAAAAGGGGAACTAAAATAAAATAGATAAGGGGTAAAACAGGAATAAATATATTCTTATACCCTAAACCCTTAGGCCATTCATTCTACACGTTCATTTGCAAAAATTAAAAATAAGAGGTCGGTCATCATTAAGGAAGAACAACAAGAAGATAAAGCAATCAAAGGAAGGAAGCTTAATATTTTCAAAACCATTCTCAAATCTCAACTCCTTAATCACAAAGCTGAGGTGAAAAATGACTACATCTCATGTTTTTTATTGTTTTCAGTTTTAGATTAAATCTGAACTATTTTGTAAGGTTTTGCCATGTTTTATTTTGTTAAATTGGATATATATGCTTGTTGATGATTTATGCTAATACATATGAATTTTATGATATCTTTTAATGTGAAAACACTATTAAATGACATCCAAATGCCTTACGATTTTAGAATAAGGTTAGAAATGATATTTTAGAGATGGGTTTCAATTTTCATAATTTTTTGAATTAATGTGGATTTAATATTAATATTCTAGTGAAGAAAATTATTATTTGGGTTTAAAATTAATTACGACTAACATATGTATGTTTTGGGTCAAAAATTAATATATGTTAGAAAATATATTAAAAATGATTTATGGGAATTTTTATAGATTTTTCCTAAGTATTTTAATAAGTATATAAAATTATTTAAGGTATGGGACTTAAATGTTTTATATATTTATAAAAGGATAAGGGGCATTTTGTAAATAATTTAATTTGTTTATTTCATAAGTTTCGGCGGTACTTTTAGAAAATAAATTAGCAACCAATCATGTTTTGACAAAAAAGGTAGGTTAGTTGAGAAGAATTGCTTTAAAAGTTAAAAATCAGCTTATACATGCTTTTTACATGTTTTTCCACTTTCGCATCTAGCCTTCGACACCTTACTTCTGCCTCCATCTCCATCGAAACCAAAGCACGGGGTATCTAAGACTTGGTACGTAGTGAATTGGACATGGCAAAAGGTACTGGGTCGAAACAAGGGGTTCCGATGGGGTCGAAACCTTACTTTATTTTTAAATGAAAATGCGTCTGCTTTGCTTTCGAAAAGAATGCTTTCGACTTGGTTAGCTTTCGACTGGTTCAAATAGTTTTAAAGGACTGGTTTCGAAAGAGGTTGTGCCTTTTTGTTTTAAGTAAATGCTTTCGAAGGGGTCGAAACCCCTTGCTGCCGCTTTCCACGTTTCGAAGCAAATGATTTCGAAAGGGTTACTTTGTTTTTAAAACTTAGTCACTTCTCCAATGCTTTCGAAGGGTTGGTTTTGACACCATCACTTCTTTACTTAGGAAATTGCTTTCGGAAGAGTGCTTTCGACTTAGTTGTTTTATGACCCTTTTGTTCTATTGAAAGTTAAACCCAAAAGGTTTTGAAAGGAATAGTTTTTAATGGTTTCAAAAGGTTATTCCACATGTTTTACTTGAACCCAAACGCTTTCGAAACGATTGATTTTATGAAAAGGATTTAATGCTTTCGAAAGGTTTAAGATAAAGGTTTCGAAGGGGTAGTTCCCCAGTGGTTTCGAAAGGTTTTAAATGGAAGGTTCCAAAAGGCAATGTTTATAGTGTTTTGATAAGAGGATGTCTAAGGTTTTAAAGCTTTCGAAAGAAATATTTTTCAATGTTTTCGAAAGGTTTATTAAGAATGACTTCGAAAGGTATGTTTTGGCCTTTCGGGCTCAGGTTATAAAGCAAAGTAGTTACTTGGTTTCGAAAGGGGTACTTTCAAAGATTTAGAAAAGGGTACTTTCAAAGGTTTAAATGTTTTCATCAACAAAGTTTTGTGTAAAATATAACATGGCAAGGTGATTTGAGTAAAGCATAGAGTATATTTTCCTTGTTTAAAGTACGATTTAAAGGTTTAAATCAATTTGAGAGAAAATGTTTTCAAGGAAAATTTATGGGCAGACGACCCTAAGTAAAATGACTCAGATATTAGAATATCAGATGTGACTGGTATAGGGTCGCGTCCTATACTTTAGCTAGTAGCCCCTAGCTAATATAAGTCCAAAATTCCAGTGTGTAGGGCTTTGTCACAGGTAAGACTAAAATGATGTTACACAAATAAAGGAATCTATAGTGAAAGATAGGTTATTGGTGAGCCTGCAAAACCATTAGGATCAGTTGACCCTGGGAAAACTAAGTTAGGGACAGACCGTCCAGAAGAGGAGTATCTAACAGAAGTTAGATTTTTTTTTTATTTTTTCTAGTAGGCCTAAGTCAGCCAAAGTTTAGTATTTAGCCAAACAAAACTATATTGTTCGGGCAGATAGTCCATTTGTTACCTAATTTGTATGCATACATGATATTACTTTATTGTTTAACCCAGTTTTGGTTGCAAGGTAAAGTTTTGCAAAAGATATGTTTTAAAAGGATATTAGTGAGGAGAAACCCATTCCTCTAAGCGGCATGGTCTCACTTAATATCAAATAACCGAGATGTATAGTATTATTCACATCAGGCTTTGTGTCTGACTCGAAGTTTATGTTTTCCTCTTCAACTCTCGGGTGCTCAAAATTGATTTGAGTAGGCTGAGGGTTGAGGATTTACAGGTTTTAGTAGGTTGACGAATAAAGCTTCCAAAGACGAGCAGGTGGCTAATGGATAGCTATTTAGGAGTTGTTTTGTTTGTTTTATTCCGTTGTGTTTTATTAAGTCAGTTTTGACTATCTAGTACTCTAGTCAACCAAGGGGGCATCTTCATATGTCGCTCTTGGCGTATTTACGTAGTAATTATATTTGATCTGAACCTGGCAAACGTTGGGATCATGTAATCTTGATATGAAACATGTTTTATGAAATGTAATCAGAAATGTTGTTTTTGAAATCTGTGATTTTGTTCCAAATTCATGTGCTTCTGATATTATGGATACCATTAGCATTACCGTATTTTGTCATCGGAAGTTAATACTATAGATGACTGCAACATCTGTAGCGCTTAGCTTTGGGGTTAAGATAGGGGATGTTACAACTTGGTATCAAAGCATAGGTTTATGACAAACTTTAAATTAAAATTATTTTTAAAAACATAATCCTAAGGAATTAGATATAAGATCAGGGTATTGGATAATGCTATAGTAACGTACTTGTATTTGTTATATATAAGTATACGCTATATCTCTATTCTCCTATCTCTCTTAGGCTATTCTTTTGTATCTTATGAGGCTTAAATACAAATATGGATGCTAGAAGTGGAAGAGTTAACCTTTGATGGGGAAGCACCACTACAAATGGAAATGCCAGACCAAATACGAGAAGGAACCAAGTTTAGGCACAAGCTGGAAATGTGGGTATTGGAGTCCCGCAAGTTGACATGGGAGCAATGTATAAGTTCATTGTCAACATGATGCAGGCGGGAGTAGCTGCTGGAGTAGTTGGAGGAAATGCTGGAGGAGGAATTCAGGGAGCTCCAGTAGTCAACAATTATGCTGTTTTGAGTAAGGATTACGCTCAGTTGGGAGGAAAGCCATTTATCGGAACTGAAGACACCATTGAAGTAGAGAACTGGTTACTGCACTGTGAGAGAATCTTTGCAGATTTGAGGCTCAATGATGAGCAGAAGAGAAGGCTTTCTTCTAGATGCTTCAAGGAGCAGCATTGTATTGGTGGAATAGTGTGACGATTGGAGTAAATGAAGAGAAGATGACATGGGCTGAGTTTAAGAGGAGGTTTGAGGAGAGGTTTATGTCTGAGATTGCAAAGTCCACACTGCTCAAAAAGTTTGCTGAGTTGGAGCAGGGGGAGATGACTGTGCTGGAGTATGCTACAAGGTTTGAAGAGTTGGCGAGGTATGGGTATGCTACTGTTGATACTGTGATTAAGAGAAATGAGAAGTTCATTTGGGGGTTGAAACCTGAATTGGCTAGGGCTACATTACCTCATATCAGGGATCCTTGTGATGTTGTAATAGAGATGACTTTAAGACATGAGGAGATGCTTGCTTTTCTGGAGAGAAATAAGGCAAAGGAAGTCCAGGTGGGGCAGAGTCGGAAAAGAAAGTTCTTCCATAAGAAAGGAGCTCAGAAGGGTGGAGCTGCAAAGAAGGGGAAGTCGGAGGTTGTCTGCTTTAAGTGTGATAAGAAATGGCATTTTGCTAATGAATGTCGTTCTGGAGAGGGAAAGAACGTGATCGGGAAGAAGAATATCATGTACTTCAACTGCGATCAAATTGGATACAAGGACCAATGCAAGGAGCCTGCTAAGGATGAAAAGGGCAAAGTATATGCATTGGAGCCAGCTACCTCGAGGCCAACAGCAAAGGAAAAAAGAAAAGGCTGCGTTTGGAGGTACGCTTCTGATTCATGGTATGTCAGTAGCGTTCTGTTTGATGGTGGTGCATCACGTTCTTTTGTATCTCGTTATTTGGTAGATAAGCTTAACCTAGAACCCCCATGCCTAGTTACTTCCTTAAGGGTTGCAAACCCGATAGGAGGATATGCGACACTTGGGATGAAGTGTGACCACCTAGAGTTTGATTTGTTAGGTCATACCTTTGTTTGCAGTTTGAATGTGCTTGATTTCGTAGGGTTCAGAATTATTTTGGGTATGGATTGGTTAAGTAAGTACGATGCTAGAATATTTTGCCATGATAGGAAAATATCGCTTAGACACCCTAACTGTAGTGATCGGATTGTATATACCGTAGAAATCCCTAGCTATGAGGTAAATACTTTGTTGGGTGTTGTGGAGGTAGAAGACAAGTTAAATCAAGTTTTCGTGGTTAGAGAATTCGCGGATGTTTTTGAACCCGTAGTAGGATTGCCACCGAAATGAGCCATTGATTTTCAGATGGATTTGGTACCGGCAGAAGAACCAGTGAGTAGACCGCCAAGCAGGATGACACCTACCAAGATGAGGGAGTTGAAGGTGCAGTTGGTGGATTTGAAAGGCAAGAATTTTATTAAGCCAAGTAGTTCATCTTGGGGAGCAGCCACAGTGTTTGCTAAGAAGCCGGACGGATCGTTAAGGTTATGTATCGATTAACGTAAGTTGGATGAGAAGGCGATAAAGAATCGATATCTATTTCCTAGAATTGACGATTTGTTCGATCAGTTGAGGGGAGCCAAGGTATTTTCTCAGTTGGATTTAGCAACAGGTTTCCATCAGCTTAGAGTAGCAAAGGTTAGTATTCCTTTGACGGTGTTTAGAACTAGATATGGATCGTATGAATGGTTAGTGATGTCGTTCGGACTAACTAATGCGCCAGCATTCTTTGTGGATTTGATGAACCGAGTTTTCCGAGAGCACTTGGATAGGTTCATGTTGGTATTTATAGATGATATTTTGATATACTCTAAGGATGAAAGGAAGTATGAAGTTCATCTTAGAGTGGTGCTAGAAACGTTGAGACAGCATCAGCTAAAGGCGAAGTTTTCGAAGTGTCATTTCTGGAAGAAGGAAGTGAAGTTTCTTGGTCATGTAATCTCAGAGAAAGGGTTGTTTGTAGATCCGACTAAGATTGCCGGTGAATAATTGAAAGAGACCCGAGACAATGACTGAGATAAAGAGTTTTCTTGGATTAGCTGGGTATATCAGAGGTTTATAAAGGATTTCTCGCTAATAGCAGCACCGATGACCAAGCTAACGTGAAAAGATGTGAAGTTTGTGTGGACCGATAAGTGTGAGGAAGCATTCCGGAGCTTGAAACACTTATTGACTAATGCACATGTTTTAGTTGTTCTGAAAGGGAATCGGGACTTAGTAGTATATCTAGATGCTTGTGGAACTGGATTAGGAGTTGTGTTAGTTCAAAGAGGTAAAGTGATTGCATATGCTTCTCGATAGCTTAGACCGCATGAGGTGAGATATCCGACGCATGATTTGGAATTGGTTGTGATGATTTTTGTACTAAAGGTGTGGATGCATTACCTTTTAGGACAAAGATTTGAGTTATATATGGATCATAAGTCGTTGAAGTATTTATTCTCTCAGAAGGAGCTGAATATGAGACAGTAGAGATGGTTGGAATTTATAGCTGCTTATGACTTTAGAATTGAGTACACACTAGGAAAAGGCAACAAGGTTGCAGATGCACTTAGCAGAAAACATCAGAATGCAGTGTTGGCAATGATAGCTGAGTGGAGAGATCTGGAAGCGTTGACAACATGTAGAGTATAGTGGAGATCTGAAGCTGGATCTAGTGGAGAAACTGCAGTGTTATCATATTTAGAAGTTCGACCGACGATGATCGAAAAGATTGCTTTTAAACAGATGGAGGATCCAATATTAGTTGAATGATCAGGAAGTTAAAGGATGGAACCAAGAGTGATGACCTGAAGGATTTTAGTCTTGACCATAATGCGTGGTAGAGAAAGAAAGAAAGATGTGTATTCCGAATATGGGAGACATTAGGAAGGAATTTTTGGAGGAATGCCATCGTTTGAAATTCACTATTCATCCAGGAGGAACTAAGATGTATCAGGACATGAAGAGGAGTTTCTTCTAGGAAGGAATGAAGAGGGATGTAGGCTTATGGGTAAAGCAGTGTCTGAATTGCCAACAGGTAAAGGCCGAACATCGGAAGCCAAGTGGGTTACTTCAGCCATTAGATATTCTAGTATGGAAGTGGGATTCTATTTCTATGGATTTTATAGATAGGTTGCCAAGATCTAATAGAGGAAATGAAAGTATATGCGTCGTAGTGGACAGGTTAACCAAGAGTGCCCATTTCATTCCAATTAAGTCACCTAGGACGGCACCTGTTTTGGCTAAGTTATTTACGAAGAATGTAGTTAGACTGCATGGGATTCCTAGTATTATAGTAAGTGATAGAGATTCATTATTCACAAGTGAGTTCAGGAGAAGTCTACAGGAAATTTTAGGAACCAAGCTCAAGATGACTACCACTTACCTCCACATACTAATGGGCAAGCGGAAAGAGTTAACAAAGTCTTGGAAGATTTGTTACAAGCTTGTGTGTTAGATTTTAAGGAATCATGGGAAGACCATGTACACTTAGTCGAGTTTTCGTATAACAACAGTCATCAGGCTATTATTGGAATGACACTGTTTGAAGCTTTGTGCGGAAGGCCATGCAAATCTCCCGTTTGTTGGTTAGAGACCGAGGATAAGTTGGTTCTTGGTTCGGATTTAGTTAGAAAAGCTGGAGAGAAGATTGAGTTGACTCGGGCTAGGATGAAGGAAGCTCAGTCTAGGCAGAAGAGTTATGTAGATAGAAGATAGAAAGACTTAGAGTTCTTTGTTGGAGATGATGTTTTCATTAAGGTATCACCAATGAAAGGTGTAATCAGATTTGCAAGGTTGAGGAAATTGGCATCGAGATTTGTTGGACCATTTCCTATTATAGAGAGGATCAGGAAACTCACATATAGAGTAGAGTTACCGAACAGATTGGCAGGAGTCCACAATGTTTTTCATATTTTTCATCAAAGAAAAGGTATTCGAGATCTGGAGACTACTATAGCACAGATTGTGTTAGAGGACTTAGTAGTGGAACCAAACTTGACTATAGTTAGGAAGCCAGTTTGTATAGTTGCGAGAGATGAGAAGAGGCTAAGGAACAAGACTGTCAGCTTAGTTAAAGTCCAGTGGAGCGATGATGAGAGAGACTGTACTTGGGAGACTGAGAGCGTGATTAGAGACGCTTATCCTGATTTGTTTGATGGTATGTTTTACCTTTTTGATTGATTTGTTGAGTAGCTTATCGTAATGTTGAGGACGAAATTCTTTAAGGAGGGGAGTCTATGACGACCCTAATTTTGATTAACATTATTTAGGATATTTAATTAGTTAAATTAAATAAAATAATGTGATGATTATGGGATTGAGATTTGTGTTAATAAAAAGGAAGTCGTGCCATATAACAAATGAACTAGTTAAGGCAAATAGATAATGGGTAATAAAGGAATAAGTATATTCTTATACCCTAAACCCTTAGGCCATTCATTCTACATGTTCATTTGCAAAAATTAAACATAAAAGGCCAGTCACCATTAAGGAAGAACAAGAAGAAGATAATGCAATCAAAGGAAGGAAGCTTAATCAATTTGTTAACAAGTAATCTTGTCGACGCCCCAAAGTAGGGTTATGGAAATAGATTTATCTCTTAGGTAGGTTGAAAGGAGTGGAATGGGAATATCCCTCTTGAATTTCCTTTCGAGTAGATTGTGACAAATGGGTTGACTTCTTCCTTTATTAACTTTTCGATTCTATTGTGAAAAATTGGCTTTCCTTTTTATGGATAACCTTTCGAATCGGTAGAGATACCTCAAATCAGATTTTCCTTTATTTGGTTTCAGCCTTGTCGAAGGCCTTAGTTGTTATCTAGCCAGGGCTTTATCCAAGAATCCGAGACAGAAGGTTTCGACCTTGTCGAAAGTAAGGAGGTTAGGTGTTAAAACTTGAACCAGGAATCTAGGAATGGGATTTCGATCTCGTTGAAAGCTATTGGCTTAAATATCCTTGGTTTGGATTGGGAATCTCGAATTGGAATGATTTGGGAACTAGGTTACGACCTTGTTGAAAGCTTAACCTCTTGGCACCTTGTCTTAGTCAAATACTTTAGTAGATTGAGGCTTGGTTTAATCCTTGTCGAAAGCATAAACCCAGAGGAAAGTAGCTTGAAGTATGTAACTGAAGTTATATAGATCTGTAGGGTTTCGACTGTGTCGGTAGTGACCTCTCGATGTAGTCGACACCTAAAATACAAGATTAACCTGACAAAAGTTTTTAAAATAGTAAAGTAATTTGAAACATTTGAGACTTCCCTTTCACAAGCTAAAGAAGACTTTCTTTCTCTAAAATCCCCAAATTGATTTGGTAATTAGAGTTACAACACTTTTGATTAAGCAAATGCAAGGCAAATAAAAGAACAGCTTGTTGGAACTTTTCACGGGTCAGACCGATTCCCCAGGATCTCCCCCCTGAAAAGCTTAAGTATTATAAGAACAAATTTGTATCTGAGTTGTTTTCTAAGTCTGTTCTGTATGAACAAGATGAGTAGTTGTAAATATGTAACAGTGCATTGATTTATAAATATTTGCTTTAGTTTTGTTCTTTATGCTTAGCTTCATTTCTTATATTATCACAGAGTGACTGTTCATTAGGTCGACTTGTCTCTAAAGACCATTTAAGCCAATATGTTAGACTGAGAAGATTTTATCTTGAAAAATCATCAATTTTAAAGTCTTCGAAATTAGCAAGATATTGTTTTCTTAGAGACTTACAAAAACTCTACTTGGAATACCCTCGTCTTCGCTTTGACTTCCTTGGCGATGAAAAAGAAAAACTTTTTAAGGAGATCAGAACATTTCACTCTAAGTTAATTTGTGGTCGTGATAGTCCTCCAGCCGGGAGGTGGGAAACAGATGTCCATCGGTTATCACTCATGAAGGGGTTAATATTCCTTTTGATTCAACAGTTACCCTTTCCGCTAACTCATTAGATAAAGTTAGAAAAGTAGTTTCCCAGCATTAGATGTAAACCAATTGTTTATTGTATCTTTCAATTTCATTGTTATTTTTGTTGTAATCTGTTATTATAATAATAAAGAAATTTTTCATCTTGATTTTAACTTTATTTTGTTTCTTTCTGCTTAAATAGGAGCTATAATTGTCTATAGTTTCTCTCCCCCTTGATTTATCATCACACATCGCTACTCTTAGAGAGAAACCGCTAAAATCAAGTGTAAGGAGTGAACTTAGTGATAACATCTTACTGGAATGCTTCGGTGGCAATGTCGAAGCCTTGAAATGGCACAAACGATATTTTCTTCGGAAGACCATTGCTAGTAATCTAAAGGATCAAATTGCCTATCTTGAGGCTGATATTAAAAGCAAAGACGCAACGATTTCATCACTGAAGCGACAAGTAAAGTTTAACCCTTAAAGCGATTTCGATTATAAGATGTCAGAGCTTATCCAACAGATCACTGATTTAGAATTGAAATTGAAGGACAGTCAAGCTCAGTGCGAATCGTTAGAATTCATCATGGGAGACAAGATTTCAAGTATAGATTTGCCGGTTCCTCGCGCTACTCCCTCGATCTCCAGACCCACGAGGTCGAATTCTCTTGCTGTTCAAAAATTTCCCTCAATGATTAATCCTCCCCAAGGTTTGGATGAGAATGCTGTGGGTAACTGGTGCATGAGAGTTAAGTTCGAAATATCTAAGTATTTCGATGAGCAACAAAGATTGAAGTATTCTCAGAGTATCAACGAGTATGTTGCCAAGGTTCAGAAGCTCAAACGCGATAAATACTTCCTTCAGAAGCGTGTTGCAGAGTTAGAAAGGGATAACAAGACCCTTAGGGGCTCAAACAAAGCTTTCAACCGCGCTCTGAAGACAAATATTGACGCAATCGATGATGCAAACAACATAAGGAAGAAGGAAAAGAAACTCAAAGAAGTTCTTTGTGCCGCAATTCGTCATATAATTGATCCTTCAGTCATCGAGAATCTTAACAAAGCTGCTCAAGACTTATAATATATCTGCATCTTTGAAATGTATAAACTTGTCTTGTATATATGTGAATAACTTCATTGTTTTGTAAATAATTTTATGACTTATGTAAATCATATAAATTTTGTAAATATCACCTGATTTGTAATCCTTTTCTGTAATATCACTTCTGGAATGCTTTTTGATAGCTCATTCATTATTTTGTACTTGCTGAATCTTTCGTTTCTCTTTGCTGTGCTGATTACCCTAAAAAGTATGAAGCAAACAATATTTCTAATTGTTAGCTTGAAATTGACATACCAGTCTATGTATATCATTTGCTTGGATTAACAAATCATCTTGTTAATTGCATGAAAAGTAGTTTATATTAAATGTCTAAATCCCATCCTTGACCGTGATGAGAGATAAATAAGGATTTAACTTCAACCATTTGGATGGAATATCTGAAATTTGTTGTTAGGAAATCCGGCCCTATCATAAGGGCATAACTATTGGAAAGTAGTCTTTGAGAGATATTTAATAAAGAGTTAAATCCAGAAATCATTATCTGAATATTTGTAGTAGAAACCAATTGACCCATTCTCGGGTATTAATGAAATTTGAAAGCTTGGAAATCCTAGACCTAGATTCGGGTATTAACATAAATGTATAGTAATGATCTTCTTGAGAGTATTCTTTGATCCAAATTCGGACATTTGTGATAGAAATCCATAATATAAATTCATAATAGAAATTCCAAGCCCAAATTAGGGCATTAATATAGTAGCCTCGCAACCTAGATTCGGGTATAATAAAGATAGTTATTGATCGATAAAGACCTGAAACCAAAATTCGGGTATTAGTAAATGAAGTTCTGAAATGAATGTCTCGAAACACAGATTCGGTATTAATTGATGGAGTTTAGATATGAGAGACCCAAAACCCAGATTCGGATATTAATAAATGATGTTTAGGAATGAAGGTCCCGAAACCCAGATTCGGGTATTAATAAGTGGAGCTCTGTTCTACCCCTTTGATGTGTGAACCCTTCAGGTCTTGTATAGAAGTAATTTGATTAGTTTCCTCTTGAGCTCGGATGTCTTAGTCCACAATTGGATATGCCATTTTTCGGGCTTGGACATCTTAGTCCATTGCTGAATGAGCCTCCTCTTGGGCTTGGATGTCTTAATCCATTATTTGATGGGCCTTTTATTGGGCCTGAACATCTTAGTCCATTGTTTGATGGGCCTCTACTTGGGCCTAGACATCTTAGTCCATTATTGCCCGGTGCTCTTGGTTAGCTCATCTTAGAGGCTGGAACCAAGGACTTACCCGACCTCCCTCCAGGAGGCGCCCTGCCCTAGCCCTTTTGTGGCACGGACAGGGGCTTGTTCGGTGCTTTACCCTGGCCATCTTATGATGTGGATAAAGGCTTACTCCGTCCTCCCTCTAGGAGGTGCCTTACACTGGCCATAGCGTGGCACGGATGAGGGCTTGTTCGGTGATTTACCCTGACCGTCTTATGGCGCAAATAAAGGCTTACTCCATCCTCCCTCCAGGAGGTGCCTTGACCTAACTAAAGGTGCGACCAAGGGCTTGTCCGGTGCTTTAACCTGGCCATCTTATGGCATGGCTAAAGGCTTACCCGCCGTCCCTTCAGGAGGTGCTCTGCCCTGGCCAACTCGACGCGGATAGAGACTTTTCTACCATCTTGGGTAGGCTACCGTCTTAGGTAGTTTCCAAATATAAGGAGCATTTCACTCCAAACCATGTAGATTTCTCTTAGAAAAGTATCTCTTTATTAATTTTTCTTAAGTTTCCTTTACAAACTCATGAATCTTTCCTTATCGGAAGAAATTTATGATCTCCCCTCCAGGGCTCTGCAACGATTAGTTTCATGGTCATTCATCATGTGGTAGTAAAAGTAGGATCCTCCCAGATTCCTTTCATGTTTTGGTTTCTTCTTTTGTGATGGCTAATAATTAAGCTCATCCTTAGTTAGTAAGTAGGCATTCTCCATGGATGTTGTTAAGTCACATTTTTTTGAAAGTCTAGTCTTGAAGCTCGATTCTTGAGGATGGCTCTTTGATTTTTTGTTTCTTGGCCTTATGTTTTCATGTTCTTCAATTGCTTTTCTTTTTGCCACCCTTTGTATTTCTTGTGTAGGTAGTGTTCTTTTTGTAATTGGTTGTTGCCACTTATTTGCAAAGGCATTGTAATCAGCCATTATCTCTTTCTCAAAGATTGTGCCTTTGGAATAGTGTTGGATAGTTTTCCTCATTTGATTGAATACATTATCACTTCCATTTGTCCTTTTCCCTAAGGCGAAAATAGGGGTGGGGTCAAGCTGAAAAGGGTTTAAACTCCATTTCTCAGGATCATAAGATTCTGCTTTTTTCTGGTTTATAATTCTTAGAGTTTTTAATCTGAGCCTTTGCTCTTCGTTCTTATTGGAATCCTTGATGATTATTGGGGAGAATCCTATCAAATGCGGTTTAGAGGATCCTTGTTCTGATCTCATGACTTTTCTAGCCAGTATTAAACCAAAGTAGAAGAACTTGAAATTGGGTTGAGTAGGGTTAGAGAATAGTAGTGTTGGGTGTTTAACCAAGTCGGAGGTTCAGGCCCTCCTTCTAGCGCTAAAAATGTTAATAAGAAATCTTGTCAACACCCCAAAGCAGAGTTATGGAAATAGATTTATCTCTTAGGTAGGTAGAAAGGAGTGGAATGGGAATATCCCTCTTGAATTTCCTTTCGAGTAGATTGTTGTAGTACAAGATTGTTCAAATTGACCTTTCGATTCAGTCGAAAGGGTTGACTTCTTCCTTTATTAACCTTCTGATTCTATTATGATAAATCGTCTTTCCTTTTTATGGGTCACCTTCCGAATCGGTAGAGATACCTCAAATTAGATTTTCCTTTATTTGGTTTCAGCCTTGTCAAAGGCCTTAGTTAATATCTAGCCAGGGCTTTATCCAAGAATCCGAGACAGAAGGTTTCGACCCTGTCGAAAGCAAGGAGGATAGGTATTAAAACTTGAACCAGGAATCTAGGAATGGGGTTTCGACCTTGTTGAAAGATATTGGCTTAAATATCCTTGGTTTGGATTGGGAATCTCGAATTGGAATGATTTGGGAACTAGGTTACGACCTTGTTGAAAGATTAACCTCTTGGCACCTTATCTTATTCAAAGACTTTAGTAGATTGAGGCTTGGTTTCATCCTTGTTGAAAGCATAAACCAAGAGGAAAGTAGCTTGAAGTATGTAACTGAAGTTATATAGATCTGTAGGGTTCCGACTGTGTCGGTAGTGACCTCTCGATGTAGTCGACACCTGAAATACAAGATTAACCTGACAAAAGTTTTTAAAATAGTAAAGTAATCTAAAACATTTGGGACTTCCCTTTCATAATCAAAAGAAGACTTTCTTTCTCTAAAATCCCCAAATTGATTTGGTAATTAGAGTTACAACACTTTTGATTAAGCAAATACAAGGCTAGAATGGAAACAATTGGCTCTGTTGATTAAAAGTCGTATCTCAAACTGTTGATGTTCTTAGGCTAATATAAGACTAATCACTCCAAGGCACGAAATAATCGTTGTCTTTCAAGAATATTTTCCCCTTCTTTATCACAGCGGGTTGTATGAAAACCTTCTTTCAGGATACAATGGAGATTTATCTGTGCAAGTTGAGATTACTTGCTTAAGTCAGAAGAAACACTCAGAAGTTAATAATGCTATTAATTTTTGATTTAGAAGAAAAGAGAGGTAAAGTCTACGTTGATGGAATGCACTGTTATATAGGGAGTGAGATGTCTATTCGTCTACAGGTGTCTATTCGAACGGTCGTAACCATTTTCTAACGGTTGTTACCGTTGGCTGTTGAATTTGAATTCAACAGTCAATAAAACGTACCGTTTTGGACGGGGCGCTGCCCCGCACCCCGCCGGGGGCACTGCCCCTGGACCTTTGCGACCTGATCGAGCAGGTCGAACCCCATAGCGGGGGGGTTTCCCCCGCACCCCCACCTTGGGGGTCGTCTGAATTGACCATTTCAGACGTCTGAATCTGGAATCAAAGATGATTTTCCAGACAATATTCAGACGTCTGAATTGGAATATTCAGACGTCTGAATCAGGTCAAAAATGACCTATTTGCTTTCTGATTTGCACGTGAACGATTTTAGAAGTCTGAATTCTATTTTTCAGACGTCTGAATTCCTATAACGGCTATATTTCTGAACAGTCATTTCTCTTCCATGAAGAGATATGACTTTTAATCAACAGGTATGACCATATACTTTCATGATAACTATTCACGAACAATTTCACCTTTTTATATTCTATATAAACATGTTAGAATCATCAGTTTTATTAACCTAATTGATCTAACTCTTTCTATTCTTAATCAACTTTGATTCTAACACACTCTTGTGCATTCAAGTTCATACAAAATCATTCATTTACTTCCATATTCTTCACATACACACATATATATCAAAAGGAGAAGATTATAGGAAGGTTGTACTATCAAGAGACAAATCTGTGTTATCAAGAACACACTGTGTCAAATACTCTCTGTATAAGTTGAAGTCCTGTTATGCTGCTCAGGCGTGTGAAGTCCTCTTCGGCTATTGAGGCGAAATCATGTTCTGTTGCTCAGGTCCATGTTCGGCTGCTCAGGGGTTGTATAGACCTGTTCCTCCAAGTTAAATGAGGGTTGTTGTTTTAGTGAAATTCTAGAAGGAGTCTGGAACCGGACGTAGAACGGGAAGTTCGAACCAGTATAAAAATTTCTGGTGTGCTTGTTTTATTTTACTTATTCACATTGCTATAGTATCTTAGTTTATTTCTGCACTAGTATATTATAATTCCATATAGCACGATCCGCACCATCTTTTCATTTGGTATCAGAGCAAGGCATCTAATAACCGTTACAAAGTTATTTGATATTTTGTTAATATGGAAAACATCACCAGCACTAGCACTGTCACTAACACCAATTTTGTAGAAGGTCAATCTACTGTACAACCTCCACTATTCAATGGCATGAATTACAACTATTGGGCAACTCGAATGCGTATTTATATGCAAGCAAATGGTTTTGATTCATGGAATATCACTCAAACTGAGTATAACATTCCTACAACAGAATACTCTTCATGGTCAAACACACAAAAATTAGATGCTACTGCAAATGCCAAAGCTATGAATATGTTATTTTGTACCTTAGACAAGAATGAATTTAATCGAGTTAGTATGTGTACAACTACTTATCAAATATGGAGAACACTAAAAGTTACACATGAAGGTACTAACAAGGTTAAACAAAGCAAAATTTCTATGTTGAAAAGTCAATTTCAAATTTTTAGAACGAACTAGGATGAGTCTATTAATGATATGTACTCTAGATTTCAAGATATTTATCATTCTCTATTAGGACTAGGAGAAAAATTTACTAATTTTGATGTTGTGTCAAAAATCCTAAACTCTTTAACGGATGAATGGGAAAGAAAGGTCTTAGCCATTGAAGACGCAAATGATCTTTCTACTATGAAGCCAGAAGAGTTAAAAGGAAATCTAATGTCCTACGAAGAGAATTTGCAGGCTAAAAGAGTACAAGCGCAAGACAAAAAGAATATGGCATTTCATGCAGAAAAAGAAGAATCAGATTTGGATGGAGAAGACTTAGCATTCATTGCTAAAAACTTTAAAAAGTTTTTGAAGTACAAAAAAGGAAATCGAAACAACCGGAAAAGAAACTTCAACAACAATTCAAATAAGCCATCTTCATCAATACTAGAATGCTTTAACTACCACAAAAAGGGGCACATACAAAAAGATTGTCCAGAATAGAAGAATCACAATAAGAACCGAAAGGACAAGTTTAAAAGGAAAACATTTTCAGTAACATGGGATGACTCGGATTCTTCTTCTTCGGAAAGCAGTAGTGACAGTGAAAATGAACAAGAAAATGTTTGTTTCATGGCTAAAGAGAATGAGGTAAATGATCTTACTTTTGATGACATGATTGAAATAAATTCTGAATTATTAGATACTTTAAAAAGTATCAAAAGAAAATATAAAGAGGCTCTGGAAAATCAGAGAAAAGTAGAATTCGAGAGAGATATGCTTAATGACGAAAAGAAGATATTAGAAGAAGAACTTGGAAAACTTCACGATACTTTTTCTGATGATAACTCTCAACTTAACTTATTGAGTCAAGAAATTAAAACTCAAAAGAAAAGGAATGATGCTCTTATCTCTGAAAATGATGAGCTAAAAACCAAGATCAAAATGATTGAACTAGACAATACTAGCCTCAAAACAAAGTTACAAAGCATTACTAAAAATGTGACTAACTTCAATAAATGCAGAGAGAACCTATCTAAGATTATTGAGAATTCTCAATCTGTTTTAAATAAGAAAGGACTAGGTTATTCTAAGAAATCAGTAGCTCCACCCAAAAATAAACAAAATAGGAGAAATATTTCTAAATCCAAGTCCACCATAGTGCAACCAAAAAGGAATCAAAATTCAAATATTGCTATGACCGATAATGTTTATAATTTCTTTAGAAGTACAAAATCATTGACCAGAAATATGAATAAAAATTATCTAAGTATTTGGGTTCCTATTAATTGGAAAAATAGAGAAAAATACATTGATGGTTATTTTAATATGGTAGTTAATAATGAAAATTATATTTATAAAGGATCAACCACACCCAAATGGGTATGGTTTCCTAAGACCTAACCCCCCGGACCCTAACATAATAAGTGGGTACTGAAAATGATTATAATTTTTTGCAGGTACTCGGAGAAACAAAAGGAAAAGGATAGATTTTGGAATTTTAAAGAATGTTCCATACGTTTAATAGAATTACATGCTTACAATGAAATATGGACTTCAGCAAATATGGTAAAATCTATTTTATTTTTCCTTCATAATTAATAATGAGTTTATCTCATTATTTACAAGATATTTTATATAATTTATTATATTCCCTCATTCTTTTTTATAATGACAAAGGGGGAGAAATTCATATGCATATTAATAGAGGGAGATATTATACTTAGGGGGAGATGTTATACTTAGGGAGAGCTTTAAACATATTAATATTTTTTTATATAGAATGAATATTTTTTAAAATTGTATAGTTGTCATCATCAAAAAGGGGGAGAATGTTAGAACCTCAATTGTTGGATTTTAATGACAACAACTATACAATTATATCAAAGAATCTCTAAGCTAATTTGCAGGTACATGAGCATCGAAAAAAAAGATACTCAAATACGTTCAAAATGAAGATACACTGTACAAAAGTGTGAAAGACTGTATATGGAGATAGAAGAAGAGATATATACGATAGAGACAAGACGAAGGCTAAATTCAGACGTCTAAATAATGTCATTCAGACGTCTGAATGTTGAAACCTGAATATTGCTCCACCCTTTGAAGAAGAAGACCCGACACTAGCTCAAGGAATGCTTTGGTCACTCTATCCCAAAACCAAGCTAAGCTTAGAACCCAAATGGTAAATCTCGAAAAGAAAACTAAAAAACGCTTTAATTCCATTCGTGGTTTTCTCACCAAAATTTGGGAACGTATTGGATGCTCCACCTCATCATCTACCGAAACATTCAACCCTGCACCATTTCAATGGTCATCAAGCTCGGGGAACAACAATGGTAATGAAGATGGAGATGATGATGATGATGAAAGCAGTGATTCTAGCACTAGGTTTTAAATTGCTTTGGTATTAACTAGTTTGATTTGAACTCTTTCGTAGTTTACTTTTCTATTTATGTCATGTACTACTATAAACTCCTTTACTATCTGCTGGTATCGTATTATGTTTTGAATACTCTGCTCTGCTTTATTCGTACTTTCCTTTTTTGCGATGCCAAAGGAGGAGAAGGAGTTAATATAGTCTATTTATTCTAACTTGCTTTTTGACAAGGGGAGCTTATAGAAAGGGGGAGAATATATTACTTGTATTATATTTATATAGTTGTCATCGTCAAAAAGGGGGAGAATGTTGAAACTTCGTCTACGACGTTTCATACTTACGATATTTTGACTACGACAACTATATACGTTGGTTTTATATACTAACTTGTTTTTGCAAGAATATATACAAGACCGGATTCAAATAAGCTTCATACTATACAAATGTTTTGTATTGAATCTATGTCTAGAGTTAAAATGATGTTAAAATTTCTCCTTTTGGATATATATGTCGACACGTGCACATACACACATTCAAAAGAACATATTTGCATTTTCTGGTCAAATTCAGACGTCTAAATTGATCATTTTAGACGTCTGAATCTGGAATCAAAGATGATTTTCCAAACAATATTCAGACTTCTGAATTGGAATATTCAAACGTCTGAATCAGGTCAAAAATGACCTATTTGCTTTCTGATTTGCACGTGAACGATTTCAGAAGTCTGAATTCTATTTTTCAGACGTTTGAATTCCTATAACGGCTATATTTCTGAACAGTAATTTCTCTTCCATGAAGAGAAACGACTTTTAATCAACAGGTATGACCATATACTTTCATGATAACTATTCACGAACAATTGCACCTTTTTATATTCTATATAAACATGTTAGAATCATCAGTTTTATTAACCTAATTGATCTAACTCTTTATATTCTTAATCTACTTTGATTCTAACATACTCTTGTGCATTCAAGTTCATACAAAATCATTCATTTACTTCCATATTCTTCACATACACACGTATATATCAAAAGGAGAAGATTATAGGAAGGTTGTACTATCAAGAGACAAATCCGTGTTATCAAGAACACACTGTGTTAAATACTCTCTGTATAAGTTGAAGTCCTGTTCTGCTGCTCAGGCGTGTGAAGTTCTCTTCGGCTGTTGAGGCAAAATCCTATTATGTTGCTCAGGTCCCTGTTCAGCTGCTCAGGGGTTGTATAGACCTGTTCCTCCGGGTTAAGTGAGGGTTGTTGTTTTAGTGAAATTCCAGAAGGAGTTTGGGACTGGACGTAGAACGGGAAGTTCGAGCCAGTATAAAAATTTCTGGTGTGCTTGTTTTATTTTACTTATTCACATTGCTATAGTATCTTAGTTTATTTCCGCACTAGTATATTATAATTCCATATAGCACGATCCGCACCATCTTTTCAGGCTCCCCCAAAACATGACCCCTTGGGTCTTATTTATAGAAGCAGGTCAGTACCTTTCGACCATGATGCTTCTGACTTGGTCGAAAGGTGGCTGCCGAATGACTCAAGTATGCTTCGTCTTTGAGAAAGGTAAGGTTGTGTCTCTCTTCTCTGTGTTGCCTTGTAAGTGCTTCTGACTCTGTCGATAAGGCATTGTTTAATGGTCTCGACGATGTTGGTTACGTCTGAGCTCTTATTTTTGATTTGATGTGGAACCCTCCTGGATCTCATTAGCCTTGAACGGTTCGAAAGGCTTACTATAGCTTTCGAAGGGGCTGTTCAGGACAATGCTTACTTTCGCATGGTTTAAACGTAGGCAAACCTTTGGTGTCGAAAGGTTTGGCGCATATGCAAAGAGTTGTTCTTCATTGTCTTCGAAAGGTGCTGCTTTGACTCAATCGAAAGGTCATCATGCATATGGAATGACCCAGTCGAAAGGTGGCTACTGAAAGCGGAAGAGTGCTTTCGACTCTTTCGACTCCTACGGAAGGTAAGAACCAAAAGAATATCAATTGCAGAAACCCTTCGACACCTTCGAAAGGTGTTGTAGCTTTGAAACCCAGGTAGTAGCATCCCTTCAACTCGTTCAAAAGGCCTAGTTGGAGCTCTTCTCTCTTGTTTCTCTTTATTGTTTGCTTTGAATGGCTTCAACTAAGTCGAAAGGTGGATTTTTGGAGTAACACAATTCAAAACCATTCTCAATCTCAACTCCTTAATCACAAAGCTAAGATGAATAATGACTACATCTCATGTTTCTGATTGTTTTTTGTTTTAGATTAAATCTGAACTATTTTGCAAGGTTTTGCCATGTTTTTTATTGTTAAATTGGATATATATGATTTTTGATGATTTATGCTAATTCATATGAATTTTATGATATGTTTTAATGTGAAAACCCTATTAAATGACATCCAATTGCCTTACGATTTTAGAATAAAGTCAAAAATGACATTTTAGAGATGGGTTTCAATTATCATAATTTTTTGAATTAATGTTGATTTAATATTAATTTTCTAGCGAAAAAATGGTTATTTGGGTTTAAAATTAGTTACGGCTAATATATGTATGTTTTGGGTCAGAAATTAATATATGTTAGAAAACATATTAAAATGATCTATGGGAATTTTTATAGATTTTTCCTAAGTGTTTTAATAAGTATATAAAATTATTTAAGGTATGAGACTTAAATGTTTTATATATTTATAAAATGAGAAGGGGCATTTTGTAAATAATTTAATTTTTTTATTTCAAAAATTTCGGTAGTACTTTTAGAAACGAAATTAGCAACCAATCATGCTTTGACAAACAAGGCAGGTTAGTTGAGAAGAATTGCTTTAGAAAGTTAAAAAATCTGTTTATACATGCTTTTTACATGTTTCGCCACTTTCGACACCTTACTTCTGCCTCTATCTCCATCGAAACCAAAGCATAGGGTATGTAAGACTTGGTACGTAGTGAATTGGACATGGCGAAAGGTACTGGGTCGAAACAAGGGGTTTCGATGGGGTTGAAGCCTTATTTTCTTTTTAAATGAAAATGCGTCTGCTTTGCTTTCGAAAGGAATGCTTTCGACTTGGTTAGCTTTCGACTGGGTCAAATAGTTTTAAATGAATGGTTTCGAAAGAGGTTGCGCCTTTTTGTTTTAAGTAAATTCTTTCGGAGGGGTCGAAACCACTTGCTGCCGCTTTCCACCTTTCGAAGAAAATGGTTTCGAAAGGGTTACTTTGTTTTTGAAACTTAGCCACTTCTCCAATGCTTTCGAAGGGTTGGTTTCAACACCGTCACTTCTTTACTTAGGAAATATCTTTCGGAAGAGTGATTTTGACTTAGTTGTTTTATGACCCTTTTGTTCTATTGAAAGTTAAACCCAAAAGGTTTTGAAAGGAATAGTTTCTAATGGTTTCGAAAGGTTATTCCACATGTTTTACTTGAACCCAAATGCTTTCGAAAGGTTTGATTTTATGAAAAGGATTTAGTGCTTTCAAAAGGTTTAAGATAAAAGTTTCAAAGGTGGGTTCCCCAATGGTTTTGAAAGGTTTTAAATGGAAGGTTCCACTGTTTTAGAAAGGCAATGTTTGTAGTGTTTTGATAAGAGGATGTCTAAGGTTTTAAAGCTTTCGAAAGAAAGGTTTTTCAACGTTTTTGAAAGTTTTATTAAGAATGGTTTTGAAAGGTATGTTTTGTCCTTTCGGCCTAAGGTTATAAAGCAAAGTAGTTACTTGGTTTCAAAAGGGGTACTTTCAATGGTTTCGAAAGGGGTACTTTCAAAGGTTTAAATGTTTTCATTAACCAAGTTCTGTGTAAAGTATATATAACATGGAAAGGTGATTTGAGTAAAGCATAGAGTATATTTTCCTTGTTTAAAGTACGATTAAAAGGTTTAAATCAATTTGAGAGAAAATATTTTGAAGAAAAATTTATGGGTAGACGACCCTAAGTAAAATGACTCAGATATTAGTATACCAAATGGGACTGGTATGGGGTCGCACCCTATACTTTACCTAGTAGCCCCAAGCTAGTATAAGTCCAAAATTCCAGTGTGTTGGGCTTTGTCCCAGGTAAGAATAAAATGATGTAACACACGGAAAGGAATCTATAAAGGAGATATAGGTTATTGGTAAGCCCGCAAAACCATTAGGATTAGTTGACCCTGGAAGAACTAAGTTAGGGACAGACCGTCCAAAAGTGGAGTATCTAACATAAGTTAGATTATTTGTTTATTTTGTCTGGTAGGCCCGAGTCAGCCAAAGGTAAGTAGTTAACCAAACAAAGCTATACTGTTCGGACAGATAGTCCATTTGTTACATGATTTGTATGCATACATGATATTACTTTATTGTTTTAACCAGTTTTGGTTGCAGGATTAAGATTTGCAAAAGATATGTTTTAAAAGGATATTAGTAAGGGGAAACCCATTCCGCTAAGCGGCATGGCTCACTTAATATCAAATAATCGAGATGTATAGTATTATTCACACCAGGCTTTATATCTGACTCGAAGTTTATGTTTTTCTCTTAAACTCTCGAGTTCTCAAAATTGATTTGAGTAGGCTGAGGGTTGAGGATTTACAGGTTTTAGTAGGTTGACGAATAAAGCTTCCGAAGACGAGCAAGAGGCTGATGGATAGCTATTTAGGAGTTGTTATGTTTGTTTTATTCCATTGTGTTATATTAAGTCAGTAATGACTATCTAGTACTCTAGTCAACCAAGGGGGAATCTTCATATATCGCTCTTAGCGTATTTATGTAATAATTATATTTGATTTGAACCTGGGAAACATTGGGATTATGTAATCTGGATATGAAACATGTTTTATGAAATGTAATCAGAAATTTTGTTTTTGAAATCTGTGATTTTGTTCCATATTCATGTGCTTCTGATATTATGGATTCCATTAGCATTATCGTATTTTATCGCCGGAAGTTAATACTATAGATGACTGCAGCATCTGTAGAGCTTAGCTTTGGGCCTCAACATAAAGGATGTTACATAGTTGAATTTTAACTTTCTATTCAATGTACTTGTAGTTCTTTGTTTATCAATTCTAGAAACAATCAACTAGCTCTATCCCAAGGCCTCCATGTGGTCATGGCCTTGAGTCGTGTCAAACGCTTAAGTCGTTTTGTCTTCGTCTCGACGTTCTATCTTTCGTAGACTTCTGCTTTGTCAAAAACCTAATTAATATTTTCCTTCTAGAATATGCTTTCATTGAAAACAAAGTGTGCTCTAGAATAAGGTAAATTATGAACTGTTATTCTATGAGTTTCAGTTGATTTTTGGATTTAGTTTCGAGTCGTTGTCTTCAATTGGTTAATCTCTATTTAGTTATTGACTTTGATTTCAATCTGAATTCCAATTCTCTGCACCGATAGTGCAACCCACATTTTGAAACTTGCATAGTCCTTTAAGTCGGCATATAGGCTTATTGTGTTGAATTGGAGCTGATCCGGGCAGAATTCGATAACTCGGTACCGAATTATAGCATTAACTTAGTTGGACTTAGAGAAATTTTTGTTGATTTTTTTCCTACTTATATGACTTACAGACGACCCTTCTCTTCACTTGCCTTTATTATTGCTCCAAGCTTTCATAGTTTCCAACCCGAGTTTCCATAGCTTCCAGCCGACCTAGCTTAGGTTTTCCTACCGCCGATCTAACTCCCACCGCGCCTCAACCTTGCCCGACCATCGTCGCCTTGCTGTATTACTTGTCTAAAGCCCCGGCCATTGCCATGTTGGATAGCTATTGTCGTAGCTGCCCCTTCAAAACTCTAACTTGAGTCTACACTCAAACCCTAGACTGAGTAATTCTACTTTTGTGAATCCAAGGTGGGGTTTGGATTGGTCGTGGGACGGTTGTGTGATGTTGACAACTAGGGTTTGGTCGATTTCCTTTTGGATGGAGATGGTTGGTTTTCCAAAATTGATGATGAAAAAAGGATTTTTCTTTCTAGCGCCACCCACCTTCTCCGTTCAAAATTGATTAAGTTTTGATCGCCGAATTGATTTCGATACGACATTGCTATGAGCTTGGGCGTGTCAGACGATTCCATTGCCTCTACTTTCTTGCTCTGCATTTCTAGTGGTCTTGAAAAACAAATGACTTTCCGCGTTGCTCTGTACAACGGATCCGTTATCAATCGTCGACCAATAACGGGTAAGTATAGAAAAATGATTTCAAAGGATGATGCAGATCGCTTTTTCCATATGAGCGACTATCTCACCGGATGGTCCGTTTGTAGTGTTCGGGACATAAGACTCATTCCACATAGACAACATACTGCACTTTCCCTGGTCAATACTTAGAATCTGATTGGTCAGCACACGCCCACTTCTTTTGGATTCCAAGTGTTAACCATATGGGAAAACTATTAAAAATAAAGCCTACCTGACCGTGATCAATGAGTTTTATTATCTAGAATGATGCATAAGTCATCTCGCCGTAAGTCTAGTGAAGGGAGTCCACACCTTCAGAGGAAGAATCATCGACTGCCCTAGTTCCCTCATCTATTCTAGTGGGGTCAAGTCAACCCTACCGACTTCTATGGCATGCTTGTTCCCATCAGTCTTATGCTCAGCAGAATCACAAAATTGCATTCATCGTCTTCAACCTTATAAGAATCAGATCAAAAACTTATCACTCAATCAACACCCCACCACTACAACAAAAATTGTTATTAGTTGCATTAGTTGGTGGCGTTTAATGCTATATGCAAGTGTTGATCATTTTAAAATATAAAAACCAATAAACAAATGCCACCAATTGATTCCCGCCAACATTTCACTAAAATTTTGGTAGAATTTTACACGGCCACTTGTGCTTTTCTTTATCCTCCTCTATGAATGATGAAAACCCCAACAAAAACTTGTCCTTATTCTTCGTCACAAAAATTCCTTATCTTCTGGCTCGTGCAGTTAAACGCATCGATTCCTACCCAAACCCTAGCACCTGAACTCGCTGATTCCTCATCTTCTGACTCGTTTAGATTCGATCTGATACTTGCTTCATCTCCTTGAACTCTCCCGACTCACATGCTCGCTTGATTCCTGAACTGATGTTGTGAATCTTACTTCAAGTTTGTAATAGTTGTCATCGACTCATGAAGCTTGCTGTCGAGTTTTCAAGGGTTCAATTCTACTCTACTGTGTCTGAGATTCTATCAAGATGCTAACGACACATTTGCTTGGTGCTTGCTTGTCTCGGATATGGGGTTTGCCTTTGTTTGAACTTCGCTGCCTGAAGAGTCGTGGATGGGATATCTTATCACAAGGCTTGTTTCAAATGCTTTCACTGTAAAGGAACTTTAAAGGTACTTATTTAATTATTAGTATTTTCAAGTGGATTGTTTTGGGGTTAATGTTTTCCCAACTATCAAAATTTTGAGTATTGATAAGAAATGTATGTCAGAGCATCTTGTACTCATTTTGATATATGCCTTATATATTGTAATTTGATTAACATCTATACCTGCTTATTTTGTTTATAGAGATTCCTGTTATGTGTGCACATAGGCAACATCTAACAAGTACTATTTATCCAAGTTAAAGTTTTAAGATCTATGAGGGTACTGCAATTGGAAAATGTAGTGGTAGGGCAACATAAAGGCCATAAGGGAGAAACCCTTCATATACAGATGATCCTACGGTGCCAATTGATAGTATTACTCCAACATTTGCAGCTGCAGCTCTTTTTATTGACAATGCAAGATGGGATGATGTTCCTTTTCTTATGAAAGCAGGAAAAGCGGTACATAAAAGATGGTACATTTGGTTTTCTTAACATGTTTGTTTTTCCTGTTTCTCATATTATCAAGGTATTACTAAGAAAGCTTTATTTATTTTACCGAGAGTACAGGGCAGAGAATAGAGTTCAGTTCAGGCATGTACCTGAAAACTTATACATGGAGAAATACGGATGTGATTTGGACAAAACAACTAATGAGCTTGTGATCTGTGTGTAAACCGACGAAGTTATATATTTAAAAATCAGCATATTACTAATTGAAGGAGAAGATGAGGGAATTCAACAAGAAAGAAGCTGGAAATTCAACAAGAAGATGCGGGTTTTGTACAAAAAGAAAGTCAAAGGTTAAATATGTCAAGTTTAGTGGATTTATTTCAAGTTTATTGCACTATTTTGGTTAATACAACATATTAAGGTTAGTAGAGGACCGCATAATTTCCTAGAGTTTATTAGCCACTTTAATGGTATGACTTGATTTGTGATGAACTATAATTGCCTTTTCTATTAACAAAATCTATAGAGATGATCGTAGTTTTGGATTTATGCCTTGGCAATTCGTCTTTGGTCCTCTACTATGGAAGCTGCAGGAGAGAAATGAACATTTCAATTTGCGATTTAGACTTCTAATGTATTCTTACTCTTTTAGTGGATGCTACCATTTATAATACTGTGAGGATACTATTATTGACTTGGCATACTTTTATGCTGCAGCTATTGCATGACTTGTTACAAGTTATGGATTGTCGAGCTAGACTCAATTCAAACCAAATAAAGTTGTGAAAATACTTTATGATAAGAAAAGGCCTTTCGTATGATGACTTGATGTATGTCTCCTTGAGGGCTTGATGTCTTTGTTTATCACGGTACTTGTCATGTGTTCGTGTCTTTTAAGCACTAGGTTGCAGTCTTTTAGATGCACAGGCCTGAAGTTTTTGTAGCTTAGAATGATTCCATATGTACGAGCTACGTGAATATGTATGTTATATATGGGATTACTAATTTGGGTTATGTTATCATTCATGGGATTATTGATACTTGAAATGATCAAGCAAATTTGGTACTTTCTTTTATCTTTCATTTTGTTTTATTCTATAATTTGAATATTTCTAATGTTTTCTTATGCTATACTTTTTTCTTTCTTTCAGGACTTCTATATGAAGCATTTGGATGGAATCCCAATTAGTTTAGAGGTGGAGAGGTAGAGAGTGGTTCAGTGTTTGCAAGTAGCTATTGAGAGATGAGCAATAGAGGTATGCTTTAAAACTATTTATTTTCAATTGTTTTGTCCTTATATGCTCCTTAATGCTTTACTTAAACTGACATTTACAAATCTATTTGTAATAATATTATACTTGTTTCAGTTTATTTTGACTGCGGGATGTATGTTTTTAACCATTAATGCAATAATGCTACACATAGCGTCAGTTTCATCCATTAAGTTCATGTTATAAATGCATGCCATGTACGGTTTTATTATATAATGTCAGTTTCAGTTTACATATGATGGTCAGAACTCTGTTTGTTTTGTTATCTCTTTTGCACATAATGTCAGTTTCAGTTTATTTGTTAAAATTGTTCAATGATATTTAGTACTAATCAGTCATATGTGAATGTTAAAATTAACTAAGTTTTGTTGATATTAAACAAGTTTTACATAACTAAGTTTAAATTAAGTAAATTTTATAAATAATAATAATATAACTAATTTAATAAAGTTTTATAAATAATGATGATGATGATGAAGAATTAACTAAGTTTATAAGAATTAACTAAGTTTACAGCAGCAACGGCATTGTAATTAAGTTAACCGAGATTTAATAACAACAGCAACAACAACAACAATAATAAATTAACTAAGTGAACCAAGTTGATAAAAATTAACCAAGTTTTGTTAAAATTAAACAAGTTTTATAAATTAATTAAGTTTAAGTTAACTAAATTTTATAAATAATAATAATCATTTAACTAATTTGACAAAGTTTTATAAATAATAATAATGACGATGATGATGAATTGACTAAGTTTATAAAATTTAACTAAGATTATAAAAGCTAACTGAGTTTATACAATATTAATTAAGAAACCATATAGTAGGATTAGTAAGAACTAGGAGATGATAACAAAGGTAAGGAGAAATGATTAGTAAAAACGTTTATATGATTTATATACAAGTGCCAATAAAGTTTAAATTATTTTGCATAATAAAAATGCTATGTATGTGTGTGTGTTCAGAATTTGGACCGGACTGGCTACAGGTTTAGCATTTTGGTGATGCGAATACCCTAGACAATCCATCCCTTCATAGATAACTAGCAAATTCAAATGCTCCAGCCTATAAACTAAACACTCCATTTGATTATTACTTTCATGTCTTTTTCAGATAAGCTATGTATATTTTGTTGCTTGTGTACAGTCTATCAAGTCATATAGCTGGCGTAAGGAAAACTTGATATTTGTTTGTTTCTTCTCTAAAGTTAGGGTGTTATCACATGTTTCATACTATAATGTCTAGATGATATGTTAGTACAAATCGAAGGAGTCTACATATATCTTTGTTGTCTTGACTATACAAATGAATTATATTATAGTTTTACCCTGAGTAAAACCTAGTGCATTTCATCATACCAAATTAACAAAGGTCATTTTGGTCCATAGAATACAATACACAAAGTGTTCTCTATACATAAGTACAAATTCATAGAGCTCTATTGATAAATAATTTTTTTTGAAGGTCGACCTTTTTTAACGCTCTTAGCCTCGATTAAAACAAATCCTTACAGCAGTTGTTTTTTTCATGCTGTATAAACGAAAAATCGCCAACCAACACCAAAATCTCTAAGTAACAATAAAGAAACAATTCATAACTTTTGAAGCATACCACAACTTACAGTAATAAAAGGATGCCACCAAACTAGAATCATTTTCCATAACTTTTGAAAATAAGTTTATACTCTATGTTGATAAAAAAAGGATAATGAAGCCTGATGCACATGATTAAACCTCATAAATATATTATATGTTTATAGAAGTCAAACTATTATATCTTTTTCCTAGCCAACTTGATACTTGAGAATGACCTTATTTGAAAAATACAGTTGACTCATGTTAATTTGCATTAATAATAGGGCCTCACAGGACTACCCCAATCTCCTATCAGAGGTGCAGAAAGGCATGGACTGCTTGGAGTTCCCTGCCTGGAGTTCCCAGCCATTGTTCATTGCAATATCAAGTCTACAAATATCTTGCTCAATAATGAATATGTGGCCAAAATTGTAGATTTTGGAATTTCAAAAATGTCCGCTGATTCGGAGTATAGTTGTTTTGCCGATACACATGGATACATGGCTCCTGCTATGTTTTCTAATTTTTTTCCATAATTTATAATTTTTATATATTTGCATGTATGGTATTTCTTTTGAGTCTACTTGGAATAATCTTCTGATACAAAGGACATGCACACATGTTGTTTATACTTTATAGTATGTTTTTTGAATATACTTTATAGTATATCTTTTGTTTGAAAGGACAAAGAATATACTTTCATAATCTTTTGGGTCTACTTGGACTTATAAGGGCTGTCATAGTTGAGGCTGATGCTGGTGGTTCCACTGCATCAATTGCTCATAATTTTGATTCAATACAATCTGGTTCTGATGTATTTGAGAGGCAAATTCCAAATGAAAAGGCTGGAGTGATTATTGGAAAAAGTGGTGAAACAATCAAGGCTCTGTAATATAAAAATCAGGTTCATATTATGTTGATGCCATAACATCTTTCTGATGGTGATTGATTCAAGAAAAGAATAGTACGAACAACTAGGAATAAAATGCAAATTAAAATAGCAAAACAGCTGATTAGAGATGTCATTAGTCAGGTATGCCAAATGGCTTTGATTATTTTTGCAATCATTGTTTTCTCAGTATTGATTGTCCTGTCATTATTATCTCAGTATTGATTATAACTTGAGTCTCACTGTTGATTATATTTTGTCTACAGGTAGACGTTTCTGAAGAATGAGCAGTAGCAGCACTAGTTTATCGTACTTGTTAGGTAGTTTGGTTGTTTATTGTACTTGCTTAGTTCAGATGTTTATGGTACTTTAACTGCAGCAGTAGCATATTGTTTGTGGTACGTAGTTCGGTTGTGTAAACTTCTATGTACGGATAACCTTTTGTCTTGAAACTACTGTTTGGTTGTGTACGGTTAACATATTGTTTATGTTAGTGCTTTTGTTTATGTATTTTGTGGTTTTTAAATGTGTTTATGTTTGAATGTGTATGTGTATATGTATTTTGTGGTTGTTTAATGTGTGTGTGTTTATGTATTATGTTATAAGCTATGAACAAGATTGAACTGGAGGCAATTTATAGGCAGAGCTGGAATATTTTTAGTAGCGTTTCGAAAACGCTACTAAAAAACGCTACAAAAAATAAAACGTCGAAGGAGAGCATATATAGTAGCGTTTAATAAACGCTGCAAAAAAGAATTTAGTGGTGTTTCATAAACACTGCAGTAAAATGATTTATGGTAGCGTTGAAATAAGTGCAACTAAAAATCAGGTATTTTTAGTCGCGGGCTTTATAACAGCGTTTATCAAAACGCTGCTAAAACTTTTAGTAGCGTTTTTTGAGCGCTACTAAAAATCAAAATTCTTGTAGTGCACCTTCAGTACATAAATCAGTTTCAAACCCAGCTCCAGAATTAACTGTCGACGACAATCTCCTAAGAGCGGCAGCATTTCACGAGCATGCAACGGTATCTTGACTCCAACTTCAAGCAATGTAGTGGAAGCCTGAATTTCAGATCTACAAACAAAGACGTTGACTGCATCATTTAATTTTTCTAGGCAATGGTCTTTGAAATCGATGATGATTAGCAAATTCTAGATCTAGATCCAAGCAAGACATCACCATAGCTAACTCCAGATCGATCAGCTCAGCAACTCCAGATCGAACAACATCACATATCATCATCGGCAATGCAATGATGTATACACCTCATGAACTAATGAACGAGGATGGGTTTTAGGTTAGGGTTCTGAATGAAGAAAATGGCGCTTTATCTTAATAATGTAGAGCTGGTGGGGAACTTGATGTTTGGATATGCGCTCTGTAGGTTTAATTTAGGCTTGGCAGAAAATTTTTAAGACTTGTGGGTGGGTGAATGAAAAACCATAGGCGGGAAAAGAAAATTTTGTGACAAAAATTTTAGTTTAATTATCTTTAATATTAGTTAGTAAATATTAATTAGTAAATATGAAATATTAATTATTAATTATTAAATATATTTACTACAAGTTTTCAAGAAAAATATATTTATTCTAATATATTAACTATAATTTATTAATTATTAACAATTAATTATAGTAAATTATTATACATAAATAATAATTACTGATTATAGATAATAATTAGTAATCATCAATTATTTTTTAATTATCATTGGTTACAAATTATAAATCATTACATATCTAAGCTTTCATTTATACTAATTATAAACTACTATTTATAATTATTAATATTTGTCTTAAAGGAGGAGAGCCTGTAACACCCCAATTTTAAATAACATTGTTCAGGTGATTTAATTATATAAATTAAATAGAATAATATATAGATTAGAGTGATAAGGGGATTGAGATTGGAAAACTAAATAGAGGTCGTGCTTAACTAAATAAAAATTTAAAAGAATGGGTTTATGGAAATGGTTTTAAAAGTATCAAATAAAAGGATGAGGCAAGGGTATTATAGGAAATAGCTGTCCACCATAACCCTTAACCCCTAAACCCTTATTCCCATTGTTCATTTCACAAGTCCGTAATTCTAAAACATAAACCAAAGAGCTCAAGCCGGCCATAAATCTAACGAAAAAGAGGAGAAAAAATCAATTAAAAGCTAAGGAATCGAGCAAGGAGAATTAAGCAAGATCAAATCTCGAGTTACTTATCCAAACCAAGGTGAAAAATAATCAAAACCATCTCATTTTCGTTTTAAAAGAGCATTTGATTTTGGGTTTTAAGTTTAAAACCTTTATGATGATTTTAGTGATGATATGCTTGAATTACATGATATGTTTGATTCAAACAAGTATGTTTGATAAATGTTTTATTCAATTTTAAGGCTAAAATCGTATATATATATTGGATTTTGAATGCCATGAGGGTTTAATATGTTATGTAAAACATTATTTTGGAGATGGGTTTAAATTTTCATAATTATCCAAGTTATGGATAATTTATTATGAATTTTTAAAGAAAGAAATAATTAGTTGGGTTTAAAAAATTTATTTTGATTATTATATAAAGGATTTTGGATCTAAAATTTATATGTTAGATAATATATCAAAAGTGAATTTTGATGATTTTTGGGGATTTTTCCTAAGTGATTTACTATGGAAATTAAATTAATTAAGTTATCTTAATTGTTTTGTTAAAGGGAGGGGCTTCTTTGTAAATAATTTTTAATTAATTCTGGATGAATTCGGCAATCCATTAGAAAAGATTTTGGTAAAGATTATGGCAACCCATTATATTTTTACGAATAGGCAAGTTAGTTGAAAAGCATTTACTTAAAAAGGCAACAAAACAGTTTTGTATAGATTTATTATTTCGCCACTTCCGGTAGCAACCTTTTGACCTCATACCTCCGCCCCTAACTAAGTCGAAACCAATACACATGGTATCAATGCTTTGTACGTAGTGGATTGGAGAAAGGCGAAAGGTATAGAGTCAAAACAATACTTTCGAAGGGGTCGAGGCCATTTTAAATAGCTTCTGAAGGTCTTTGCTTTGCTTTCAAAAGAGGTGTTGCTTGCCTTGTTTTTAATGGATGCTTTCAAAAGGGGTAAATTACTTTTATATATAGCTTTCGAAGGGGGTTGCCTCCTTTTTGTTTAAAGGGTAGCTTTCAAATGAGTTGTGTATATTATGTTTTAAAGAAAAGCTTTCGAAAGGGTAGTTTTGAACCAAGTGGAAACCTTACTACCATCTTCGTACCTTTCGAATAGGTTGAAAGTTTTCAATGAGTTTGAAAGGCAAGCTTTTGTTTTTATAAATATAAAACTGCTTCCCAATGCTTTCGAAAGGTCTGTAGTAGCCATTTGAACAAAAGGTTTCGAAGGCAATGGCTTCGAAAGGTGTTTCGAAGCTATCCTTCCAATTGTTTTACTAAAAGATTAAAGCTTTCGAAAGGATGGTTCCAAAACCATCTGTTTTTCCCAAACTCTTTTACTTGAAAGTTAATGGTTTCGAAAGGGTTACTTTCATTTATATTCACTTTGACCCAAAAGTTATTTTTAAGGATAAACCCAATGGTTTTGAAAGAGGTACTTTCAAATGCTTTCAAAGCGATGCTTCTACGAGTTGGAAAAATATGCTTTAATACTTTCGAAAGGAATATTTTGATGGTTTTTGAAAGGAAGGCTTGATGCTTTCGAAAGAGATGCTTTAAAGTGTTTCGAAAGGCATATGTTTAAGTGTTTTGAAAAGAAGATTTGAATGCTTTCAAAAGATATGTTTTAATGGGTTCGAAAGTAAAAGTCTAAGGTTTCGAAAGCCTTAGTTTTCAAAACAAAGAACCCAATCTCATTTTTAAAAGAAAAACCCATGGCAACATAAAAGAGCTTTGAAATGGTTTTTAAATTTTGGAAGTTTTTTGAAGAAGGTTTCCTTAATAAAAATAATGGATTAAAGGGATTAACCATGTTTCATGTGAAAATGTTTTCAAGAATATTGAACCATAAATGTTGGTATTATTATGTTATGATCGGATATTGTATGTGCTTCTTCTATATACATATTCACTGTATAATGGACCCATAACTTTATTTGGGGAGTAAGAGCAAAATAACCAACTAGGTTGATCCAGTAGTGAATATAAATTAAGTTAACTCCAGAATGAGTAGAGTTGCATCCAGGAGGTCAGGTAGACCGAAACTAAGGATGCCCAAAGACTGATCAAGAAGTTGTCATATTAGACAGGTTCATAGTAAACCATGAAAACTATGTTTGAAGAGAGTTATTGGCGGGGGCCAATAGGTTTATAGTGATCCCATGAAAACTATATCCAGATAAAGTTATTGACAAGGATAAATAGGTTCATAGTCAACCCATGAAAACTATTATATAAGAGAAGTTACTGGAGATACCAATAGGTTCAGGGAGAACCCATAAAATAATTGAATAAAGTTATTGGCAAGGGCCAATAGGTTCTTAGTGATCCCATGAAAACTATGAGACCGAACAGATAGTCCATAAGCTTTAAACAGGTTATTAGTCAGTCCATGAAAACTAATAGGTTAATAGTGACCTTGGAAACTGTAACTATGACAGATAGTCAAATGAATGGGGATGGGAAATCCAGGATATTTTGCTTGTTGCATATCATCATGATATTTTAAATTGCTATGTTTTTAACCATTGTGGATGCAGAAGCATGGTATATGGTTATTATAAATTTTTGAGTAAGATACTAATGAGGGGAAAACTCGTTCCACTAAGTGGCATGGTCCCACTAGATATCTAAATGGTTCGAGATTGTTGGTTATTATTCATATCAGGCTTTATGTCTGACTCGAAGTTTATGTTTTCCCCTTAAACTCTAAGATGTTGAGTAGTTTGAGAGTTGAGGTTTTCAGGTTCTCCTTTAGACGAATAAGCTTCCGGAGACATGTAGGAGCCAAGCTAGCTAATAGGAGTTCTTTTCTATTTGATTCTGTTGTGTGTTGATGTAATGGCAAAGTTGTTTAATTGCCTATATATATACTCTGATCATCCAAGGGGGAATCTTCATATGTTACTCTTGGCATATAATGTAATAATTATATTTACTCTGAACGTGGTTCTCGAATTTGGGATTATGTAATGAATTTGAAATAAGATTGAAATGGAATGAGAAATTGGTTTAATGGTTTTAAATTTTTTTCATATCCATGTATTTCTGTTAGATCAATGTATCTAACATTACCACATTTGGTCTCCGAGAATTAATAACCATGGATGACTGCCTAGGTAATATGGGGTAAAAGATAAGACTATAAAGAAAATAGCGGTGGTTTCTCATATAGTATCAATAAGGAAACCTCATTGAGTGTAAGGAATATTGGTGAGAACCTAGGAATATTTTATTAGACATGTATGCAAGCCATAAGAAGAACCCACAATGGAGTGATGAGTGGTATCAAAGTATACTTCTGCGAACTCTAAAGTAAGCCCACAAGAAAAGTCAAGGATAAAGAAAGTAAATACCAAAAATTTGAGAATACTACCAAGAGATTTGGATTAAGTGAAGATAGTAACAGAGGGTAATAAAATGGCAAATACACATAGAGGACGTTGGTAGACTCAAGGTTAAGAAAGGCAAAATAGATGGTGGAAAAGTTATTCCGCCAAACCAATTTACCAATAAGTTATTCTAGAAGTGCATAGTTTGTATTTCTTAGCCCATTATAGTGTGGAAATGCACAGTTCGACCTACAATTGGTAATTAAAAGTAATGAGTGGACCTTATGTATGAGAAGCCAGGAAGGTGGATCACGATATGTGGGTTACAGTATAATGGCATGTTAGAAAGGTTCGTATAATTTTAGTAAGATAAGGCCAAAACATCATTGATGTCAGTTTATGTTAAGGGAAGCTTTCAACAATTGTTTATTTGAGGTTAGCATATGATATTATAAGAAATATTTCTTTTAAAATTGGTTTTCTGGATAGACTGCTATATCAATTGGAAAACTGTGGTAGTAAGGAAATTTCATGTGGACACTTAACTAATGCTAGTAAGACTAGAAGTTTATAAAATAAATTAGTAAATTTATCAGCTACTAAAAGTAAAGTAATGTTAAGTCCCAAAGCCTTAAAGTTTTGGGAAGATAAATTTTGGTGAGCTAAGGACATGCAAAGTTTGTTGCAAAGCCATGGGTCAGTGTCCTTGTGTCTTAAAAGCCAAAATTTATAAATGAACTTATGTGCTGGTTATTAATTTAAGATAAAAGAAAAAGTTTATGAAAATTAAAATTTTACTGCGTGGTAGAATAGAGTCCATTACGGACATTAAACTATTGACTAAATTCCGACTGCATAGGATGTGGCATAAATTGTTGTGAAAAAAAATAATTCTGAAAGTTTTCTTCAAAATTCATGATTTCAGAGATAAAAATACTTTTATGAAAGGTTTTAAAGAAAAATGGTGATGAGATTTTAAATTATAAAAAAAATTCCAAAAATTTCCATGTTTAATTTAAAAAGATTTTGGCAGAAAAAGAGGAAAAAAAATTATTTTTGAAATGCCACATGCTTGGTAAGGGAATAAGTCGATGGGTTAGAAAGTATGAATTTTACTGTGCATAGGAAGTGACTAGTAAAAGTATAAGGTAGTTAGTGATAAGAGGAAAAAGTTGTTTTAATTATGAAATCTCTTTTTCCATACATTGTCAATAGGTAAACCAAACTATTTTTAAAATAACTTGGTTTAAAAAAAATTAAAAATTCAAGAGTAAATTTCTTCATGTGCACTGTACTTGAAAAGTTAGAAAAGGATTGGAGGCAAACGAGAAGGTTCTAAGACACAGTGGAAAAAGGGTACATAAGAAAATGATAGAAATAGGGAATTTTCTATCTAAACTTTTTTCCGACATAAAGAATATAGGTTTAGAAAATTGAATTTTTCAAAATTTAGATGTTAGCAACCGTGTGCTAGGATTTTGGATAGTCGGGTTTGGTTGAACTATACTTCTATTCGTGGAAGTATGGGAAAATTTTGATGCAAAAACAAAGTTTTTGATTTTCCAATAATTTCATACATTTAGAACTGCCAGTATATATAGGTTGCTTGCACCATGTTTTCAAAATTGTTTTAAAAGATGCATTCATATAGGAGGTGCCGATTCAAAATTGCTAAATATGCATATCATATATGTTGTGAAATACCGTGCACTTGTACACGATTGGTTGCAAAATTTATTATACACTAACTGGTTGAATAGTTTAGAACAGTTGCGCGTTATGTTATATTATTATGTGCTTAAATAATTTTGAGGACGAAATTCTTTTAAGTGGGGAGAATGTAACGCCCCATAACTTTTACGATAATTAATTTAAAAAGAAATTAATTAATAAATAATAACATCGAAACATAGAGTTTTCACAAATGTTAGAATTTGGCTATGAAACCTACACCATTTGGTTCGTGGCAATTTTCTGAACAATTTTCGTATATAAAGTTTTCCGATCGGAGTTTAAACGAAAAGTTATTAGCGTTTGAATAATTCAAGTCGGAAGTAAATATATATGTAACTATGAGAGCAAAATGCAATTAATAGAAATTAATTAATGTTAATAGTTGCTTAGGGTTTAAGAAAAGTTAACGTGGAAATAAATTATCTTGGTCTGGTGAAAAGAAAAGGAAATTAACAAAATTTAACATGGCAAATAAATTACGGCAAATAAAAATGACCGATCAACCCCTAACGTGGGTCAGTCGACCGCTAGCAGCCGACCCGTAGGGGGCAGGGTCGACCGGTTGAACTGTCAATTCGAGAATTTTGACATGATCGAACAACCCGAATTTAAAATAAAAGAATCTAACGGTTGGCATTGATTCGAACCCCTATAAATACGGGTCTAACTCCTCACTTTTCTTCTCATATTTTCCAAAGCAACGGCGGAGCTTTGGCATTTTATCTTCTCCACAAAATTCTTAAACCTAAATAAATCTATAGTTTATATACATATATACAAGTAGAGAATAGCAGAGGATAACTTAGAAGAAGAATAGGGTCGAATCAAACCATCAAAGCCAAGGCAAATTATAAATCCAAATCTAAAAACTAAATTAAATCCAAATCTCTTTTCAGATCTAGATTTTTGATAGATATATGTATGTTTGCGGTATATGTATTCAAATAGGGAGAATAAGGGAAGTCAAAGTGAAATAACAAGGATTAGATCTGGAGATTTGGAAAGCTAAAATGGTGAGTGAGAAATTATATATTTATATATAATATTGTGGGAAATTATATATTTATATATAATATTGGATTTAAATCGTTGTAAATCTATTCTTGTATGCCTAAAATGTAAATTGGAGTTGTAGGCTAAAATTATGTATTTGTAATGAATTATTAAACCCTGTCTACATATTGAATGATTGATAACTTGAATTATATATTGCATGTATGTGAATCTGGAGAGTATTAGGTAGAAGTAGTCCCTGAATTTGATAAATTATATTGTAATTCCAGAATTGTTGATTAACTGGTTTATGCAAGTAAATGTAAATTAGCAGTTATCAAAATAAATTATTGGGATTTAAGTAGTATTTTAATTTATTGGAATATAGGGTGTTACAATGTGAATTTATAGATGATCAAGTTCAGATTTATAAATAAAAGTGTACCATTTGAAATAACAAGGAATACACCTAAATAAAGAGATGTATGAAATAGGGATATTTACTGTATTTTATACTGTCTATTTCAATAACTATGAAAAAAGTAATTTTTTGTAATTCCAAGCATAACACTAATTTTTCTTTGCATAAGATATAGAAATTCACACCGTTAACATTTTCTTTGGGAGAGATGTATTTCCAATGCATTAAAATACAGAAATTCCTAAGGATTAATTAAAATATTTTAAATGTGATAATAAAAACGATCTAAGAAAGGAATCAATATATAGGCAATATAAGCAAGACAGAAATCAAATAATAATGATGAAAAGGTAGGCAAGCTGTAATTTAAAAATAAAAAGAGTATGGAAAGTTCATTAAACAAGAAAGAGTAGTAAATATTAAAAGGGAATAGAAGGAAAAGTTCAATAAAAAGAAATGGAATTAAATGGGAAAAGCTATTTAGATCTTTTAAAAGGAAGTGATAAATGACCTTAAATTGAATAAGAAGCAAACGCATTAAAAAGTAAGAAATGTTATTATTAGGTTAACATTGGAGGCATGATAATCAAACAAGTATGAATGAATATATATATATACATACATATACGTACATGGTCTCAAGTGTGCGTTTATGATGAGTGTGAATTGTTAAGTTAGTAAATAACTTAGATGGATAAGAATGACATAGTCATTATAATGGGTTGGAATGTGAGGTCAATAGTGTTACACAACAGGAGTCTACCTACCACAAGGGGCTACCAGCAGTTGTGTATACATTTTACTAATGCGGGACATATCCAGCTGTAGGACTCATATAATTGTATACACTTGCATATAGGTAAAAGAAATACCCTAGTAGGGTCTGCTTCGATCTTTTAGGAAGGGTATTTCCTAGATTGCGTTAGGAAATTTAAATGAGGCAGTGAGCAAAGATCGACGCTATGTCAATATGTTGGTACAATATTAAGGAGTAGGAGTTGTACATAGATTGTGAACGTCATCGGTCCTGAGCGATCCGTGGAAAAGATGAGGCTTACACCTAAACGGACTATACCTCCTACTAGTGTAGGTCATGTTTGGATCATGCACTGCTATGGTTATTTGCTAGTTTGTTTGTGGCAAGGCTAGATAACCCTTAAGAGAGGTCTTTCAAAATGAACGAGAAGTCCGTGGAGCTGAGTCCACAATAGTCCAAGGAGTTGAGTCCTCTATAGTCCATGGAGTTGAGTCCACTATAGTCCGAGGAGCTGGGTCCTCTTAGTCCGTGGAGCTGAGTCCACAGTAGGAAGCAGACAAGTAGTAAATCCCCAAGGCGAGATTAAATACAGCTAAACTATTGTAACTCCATTATTAGATGCCGCCGGAGTTCCTTGGTATGCACGATGACGACACATGGTACTGCGTTGATGATGGATTCTGATAGGGTTCTGGGTTAGGGATACTAGTGGGGATAGTATCTTGGTCCAAAGGGGGACTGTTGAACCTACACACACACGTATGCAGTTGTGGTCTACTTCGGGTAGATTGGGCATATCGTAGGCGTACATGTTGTTGAGATGACTAAGTAAAATATAAAGACATAACATGTGATGGAAGGAAATCGGCATAAACTAGTGTTATGTGTAAAATGTATAATTTACCAGTCACCAGAACGTTGTTCTAACATCTTCCTCATTACAATCAACATGACAGCTTTAGAGGGACATGTACTAGTACTAGGCAAAGACAATGGAAGGACAGGTTTCCTTATGTTTCTCGGCACTAAAAAGGACATTAGATATAGGAAGTGTCAATCTTGGTTAGTAACCATATGATCTATTATACTTTACTATTCCGCTGTGAGTTATACCGATAGTGCTCTAAATGCATTTATTTATTTATTTGCAGGATACCAAACCAACGATCCATACTTTAGTGAACTTGAGTTTTTGATTTAGCGAAAATTCAGGTCTCTTAGGGTGCGGGTTGTTACAACAATCACATGACATCTTATTTAAGGATTTTATATTGATATACATTAAATTATTACTTGGTTATTATATCACAATTTAACAAAGTATATAACAAATATCAAACACCTTTATTACAAACAAGATTGACTACAAAGTTAGATATATGTAACAAAATACATATTTTCCTCTAGGGCATACCACTAGCTCTTTCAACTCATGCATGGACTTTCATGATGTCGAGCCTAATTAACATACCATATATTGATTAATTAATTGATTGATTGATTAAGTCAAAATATTTAATTAAACTAATATATAATAATTATTAAATAATAATTTATTTAATTTGAAGGTCTTAAATAAATAATTAAATGACATAAAAATCAATACACCATTTGTATTAATTTTTATTATTAATTTATAATATTTATAAGTTAATTTAAATTAGTTAAACTCAGAAATTAACTAATGAAACCATTGTGTTGACTCTCTGACAGTCCTAAATAAATTAAATACTAAAGCATATATGGACTTTGCTAAAGTACAATATCGAGAACAAGTTCAGGTGCTTATAGATTATTTAGGCAAAAGCCAATTTCTAGTCTTTATTAAACTACATCTTGTAATGATATTTTGTGCATGTTCTCTTTTCGTCATCATTTTATCACTAAGATATCCAGAGTTAGCAAAATGTCAAAACTCCAATAATATCCGTAGTTGACTACATAGACTATTTAAAGTCCTTGGTTTTATCTGATAACATTTATCGATTAACCATTTACTCTGGCCAAAGATTTTTACTTCAGTTTGACTACCAATTATGGTGATACTAATCTTCCACAATGAAGGAGATGAATCCTCTCTTGAGTAGCATTTCACTTCAGGTAGTTTAGCGTGTACCCAACTATTATCGCAACATGATTGTGATATCATGTGATGGACGATAATCAAACTTTATTCTAGCTACTTAAGATCAACAGTACTTTCAAGTCTGAAGATTACTTCATGTCGTTACCTTAGACCTTCTATTTTGGCTTAGTTATATTATCCAATAAAAGACTCTCGTTAAGTCGTTCTGCGACTATTACAAACAACCATAAGTACGTAATCCCTTGGTGTCCCTAAGATAAGTAGTAATTCACAATTCATTATATAGAGAGCATTACATACACTTGTCTCAACAAATGTATCGATATCATTTTCTAAATACATATTGACTAGGAACAATACAAGGATAAGCATTTCCTAAATATGATTCAAAACTCATGGTTGCGAACCATTCACACCAGTAATCGACTAAATACTTTTCTAAGGGATTTTCACTTATAAATGTTTAATGAATATAAAACGTTACTTATATCCAATAAAATAATACATACAATAGAAAAATAAAATCAAAAACATACTTCATCTCGAATAATATTCTCTTTAAGATATAAGTTATATAATTAAATTACATAATTGTCCATAAAGCACATCCTTAACTCTATCGGACAGAATATCGCAAGTTGTTCAACTTTGGCCTTTGAAGCTCTTATTCCATTAACTTTACCCTTATTTCTTACTGAACCACCATTTAAAATTGAGCTAGCTTCATTATACCCTCGTGTAGTGTGATTATTACACTTCTCCAGCAGTAAAGGGTTAATTTTGGCCTTTATGGACTTAATGTTGGGTCTGGATCTCTCCTTTGAGGTTTTCCCCGTGCTCTTGGGGTCATCCATGTCATTCTCATCATTGAGAGTTTCGTCTTTATAAGCCAGCTCATAGTTTTCTTGGCTAGTGAATCATGGTGGTGGGCTATGAATTTGATGTGAGAGCATCAGTGGCTTAGAGAAAGGGTTTGGGCCACAAATTTATCAACCGGACCATTCTTTGGTTGATTTTGGTCATGAATTGGTTAAGGGCTTCTAAGATAGGTTTTTTAGAGGATTTGGTTGTGGGTCCATTGGTAATTTTAAGGAGTTTGAATCATTTTTTAGTTTTTGTCTTGGCGGCCTTATGTGATGCTTCGATTACGGGAGGTGTGGGATTTTATGAAATTTTGTGGAGTTTTTGGATGCATATTGCAGGAATGTGACGGTCGGATTTTATGACTAAAACTAAATAACAAGTTTGTTGTAGGCTCGGACCTTCTTCTAGCACTAAAATGCTGGTGGGAATTTTCGTTTTCGGAACACCAAAAAGAAGTAAATGTATTGTTATATGCTTATACAACTATGAATTAGCAGGTTAACTGTTAGTTAAAATATCATTTAAAGTAGTAATTAAATGCTTAGACAATCAGGAGGTTTACAAATTAATTGTCTGTTAATATACCTAACAGAATTATATCAAATTTTAACAAAGTAAATGCAACATAGAAATTTATAAAACAATAGAAAGGTAAAAGACACAAAAGATTTATGTGGTTCGAATGTTAAGAAATCCTACTTCCATGGGTCAAATCAATCACTCTTTTATCTTCTTTTGAGTATAAGCATAGAATATAATGGAGATATTGCTTACAACTTTTATCGATAATAATTCTCTGTATTCTAAAACTTTCCTCAACATCGCGACATCAACATTATGGCCTCCCACGGTCATCACTTTCTGTGATGCGTTACTACTCTTAACATCTAAAATTAGTGACAAATGCCATCAAAGGGGATTTACGCCCTAATCTCAGTTTTCAAAAACAGTGGTTCGTTGGGTACATAATATCTAAAAAATATAATCTAAAGGGAAAAAACCTCACAGTAGAATATTATATATATATATAATATCTCAACAAACGAATAATATCACAACCAATACAACATGTTAAACATATACATCTATTCATACATCAATAACTATTAAATTTATACAATGGTGATGTGGGAGAAATATATATATATATGAAGTAAACTTGTAGATGTAGCCTACAACCAGACTTCTTTTCATTTCTTTGCTTTTAACCTGCAAGCTTATAAGAATACATGGATATATATATATATATATATATAATTAAAAGGAAAAGGTGATCAATTATTTTTGGACTGTGTTTTATCTTATACACCACATCCTAACATAAGAGATACGGTACCATTTTGGGATCAAACCCACATGGTTCTTTTTTTTCTCTTCTCCTACATCAAATACTTGTTAGCACATAACATTGCATAACAGTAGTGACCAAGTAACCAACATAAGCATAAAATATCATATTCTGCTATGCCACCATATTCAATTGTCATAAATATGGGGTAACAATAATAATAGAAACACAACCATCGAGGATCACACGATTTTTACAATTCAATGTCAGTCCCAAATATTAAATAAATAAACAACAGCAAATAATGTCATATGTGTGGTAATCACCCATCATTAGTAACACAACTTCAATAGCATAAATGCAAGTATAAATCTAAGAAATATGCACTGACCACTCCATATTAGTAATACAACCTCTAACTCATCAAATGTATACTAACTACTCTATATTAGTAGCACAAACATAAACATCATCAATGGAACAAAACCATAATAAGCTACACAACGTATGTCCCCGTACCAAAAATCGGAAAACACCGCGTAACTCGTCTAAATGCTATTTCATCTTAGCAAAACAATCATGTGTGATAATTCCAGTCAACAATTAAGACGTATGTCACAACAATCAAAAATTTCATATGTACACCGATCAACTTAAGTATAAAATTGTCTTATTATTTTTTATTATAAAAATATGTTTATTTCTATTAACTTAGAACAATAATATTTATCAAAACGATTATATACTTCAAAAATCCTTTATTACTAGAATATTACTTTAAATATTTCAAAACGCCATTCAATTAAAAATAGTAATTTACATCAATAATATTATTACTTTACGTTGAAATAATAATATTTATTCAAATAGTCTTGTTATCATTCACAACCATTTTAGTACTATTTAACTCAAAAATAATAATACTATGCATTCAATCTCAAAAGTCTTTTTATTGTTATTTATCTCAAAATTGCAATAATCTAATCCAAAATACTTCTGAAATATATTGGATTATTATTATTATTATTATTCTCAAAATATCACTTATTTCTATTATTTAAATAATAATAATTCTCCATAAGTTATATAAAATGGTCATTTTGTTATTTACTCAAAATAATACAATCTTCCCAAAAATCATATTATTATTTATTAAATTTTATTTTACATTATAAATAATAATAAATTCTCCAAATTCACTCTAAAAATAGATTTTTCGCTAAAATTTACGAATTTGCCCGGAAATCCATGAATAATAACCTTATTAAAACTTTCACATTAACTTCAATACAATTTCTTAATCAAAATTATTTGCAAATATCGTCCAAAATTTGTAAATAATCTATTTATCTTAAAATTACACAACTTTACTTATTCTCCATTAATTAATTGCTTTTTTTTACAAATCTACAATTAATTACTATAAAATGCCATCATCTAACAATGCAATTAAACGGATAAACAATTAAACTAGAACACATCATAATAAAAACATCAGAAAAGTCAAACAATCATCAAAATGGCATAACATATCTCAACAAATGTATATTTATATCAATGAATACTTATATAATATTTTAAATTATAAATACTTACAACCACTGAATCTCACTAAGTTTCTTTCACAAATAGCTCCAAAAGCCAACAGAACACGTGCAAAAATGTCTGGAATCTCGCCACGAATCCAATGAAACAGACCGCATATGAAACGGAGGTCGTGTGCAAAAGTTATCGTGATTAGAAGATGTAGGATTGTTTTGTAAATATAATTAATACGAGGAACTAAGTGTCAAATGTACCTCTGGCTATTGTCCATTCTCTTCCCTATAACCCAACTTGCCTTTACCTTCAAGCCAACGTTGTTGTCGCCTAATGCCATTGCCAGTCGATCCAAGCTCACCACTGACCTCCCCACGTTGTGTGCCACCTTTTATGACTACCCCGACCCCTCCAGGTTTGCCACCACCTCCGCAAAACCTTACCACCGTCGGCCATCTTTGTGCATTTTGACAGTATCTCCGACCACTCTTTGAACAATCAACTATCGTGGATGAACTCTCATCATCCTCCTCTACACCTGGTACCCTCTGATCTCCCCATAATCGTTGTTTCACCATTGATTGCAAAACCTTAAAATTGACGGTCGTGGCATCTCCGTCGATTCTATAACTTACAAAGAATATTCTGATCATTTGTGACTAAAATACAACAAAAGTGCATCATTGTTATATTTGTGTCATCACGCCATATGAAATGGCATATCATTAGGGTATAGTTTCGGGGTGTTTGTAAATCATGTATTTTATAATTAGCAGAGACAATCTCAATTAGTCTAAGGAGATTTAGATTTGAAGAGTAGATTAAAGATGACAAAGGGGCGACCACCTAGGGTTTCCAAAAAGCAATGTATTTATAGACAAAAAGGAAGCTTGTTGGGCCGAAGCGGTTATAAAGACCCAAAAACCCATTTTTGAAACGTTAACGGGAGTATATCATGTTATATATCGAAATATAGGTTTTTGATATGTCTAAATGCAATGGAAATATCAAAATTCCAAAAAGACAACTCTACTCAAAAATGCCTTTTATCGTCAATTAAATTTAAACGATTCTTTATAATTAATTAATAATTAATGTGTCAAATTTACGGGTCGTTACATCTTAATCGCATCACCAACATCGACCTCTAGTGGTCGGTCAGAGACTAGTGTGGCTCTCCTCGCACCATCGTCGACCTAGCCGACTCCTCCAAACCACCCACGATCGCCACTGGCAAAGCCCTAATCGCCTTCTATTGTCGTTTTTGAATGTTATGGTCGTGACTTGATCAATCAATCATTAGAGATCGACTCTCCTCGGTCTCCTCTACACTATTGTACCCTTTGATTGTCATCTAGTCATCGTTTCACCGTTGAACTACAACAGATGTTTGTGTCTTTTTTGTTGATTTCAATCGATCTGAGCACTTTGTGATGAACGAACATTTTTCACCTCATCATCATATCGAGAGCTTCGATTTGATATATGATTTGTGAGGATTTGATGTTCTGGTATTTTGAGTCATTTTTTATTAAGGTATGTTAATCCACCATTAAAGATGAGAAAGACAAGATTAGAAGGTTGAAGAAAATGTGGAGGCTTCTGCTAGGGTTTCTTAACACACAATTCTAACCGTCAGTGGGCTGGTCTGGATATTTACACCCACTTGGCCTAAAAGTGTCTAAGTGAATCGTTTAACTTTTACGGTCTATATCTCCTGAACCTTAACTCCAAATCATATTGTGTTATGTATCAAAATTTGTTTCTCGAGCATTTCGGATGCAATGAAAAAGGTCGAACGACCTTTCTTTATAGAAATCATTATTTTGGCCCTTAATCAAATTGCATCTATTTAATTAAATAAAACCAAATTATTCAATAAATCTTTTATTTTAATTAATTAAACTCAGAATTTCCTGCATTCGTTAACTTAACAACTTGATACTATTATTAATAATTAAATAATCTCATTATTTAACATATTTCTAAAGTGTGTAAATTCTAGGATCGTTATTTACCTTATGGTTTGAAGAGAAGCTTCAAACAACATTCAAACAAAAAGATAAAGTCCAGGAGCTTGCCTTCTATGCGTTCCTCTATCCTCGCCACCTTGTATAACTTTCGAAAAAAATAAAATATCTAAGAAAATTAGCAAGATTAACAGAGCGAAAATGCTAGAGATAGATGTACTTTTCCTAGACTCCATATCGAGGAGGAAGACGAAGAGAATGGCACAAAACATCGAAATTCTAGAGATATAGCATACCAATGTGAACGATGATGGTTAATGGTGGCTTGCTCTAATAGAATTCAGCTGAATGTGGAATATCAAAAGGTTGGGGTAAGTCGAGTTGAAGATGTCTTACTTTAGATATTGGGTCGAGATTGGGCTTATTATTTCAAGGTAGATTGTCATGGGTTGGTACCTTGTATATTGTAAATGATGATCAAAATTTGTATTATGTAATGGTTAGATCGATGCCACACTTGCTATATTGGCAATGTTTTGTTTTTTAAGGAGATGATGACTAACATTAGTGTACGTCAATAAGAGAACCAAATTCTGTGTAGGACTCGTAGGTTCATCTATGCAAAAGCACACACTCCGAACATATGACAGACTTTAACGTAACATATACTTACATATATTCTCATATGTCATAGAACATTCGATATACTTAATATTAATATTGAATTATCTAATATTATATATATATATATTAGATGAATACTGTACCACATGGTTAAACGATCGGATGAAGTGAGGGAGTGAACGATCTGTGGGAACAATAGAACTACAATTTTGTGGAACAATAAAACTATCTGAATTCGAACTTGTGATATTTTATCACCCCGAGTGATTTATTTGTCACCCCGCGGTGTTCCACTCTTGATCTAAAAATGTCCAACGCTATCTGGATTTGAACCCGTGATATCTTATCACTCTTCCATTGGGCCATCCTATGAGGTTTAAAAATAAACGACGCATGGAATTAACCTTGAAGGATGTATGTCTGTACTTAACATACGTCCAGGTATTTCAATGGTTTGAACCTTACACTTTCCTCTTAACAATTTAAATTTAACCACCTAACCATCCTGGTGGTTAACATATTTCGGGTAAATATCAAGGTCCACGTCATTATCGGGTGAACTTATAATATTATTACTTAACTTTATGGGTTCTTTGGACCGCCATGAGAGGTTAAAACCCTTGACTTCATTTATCTACAACTAGGGGTGAGCAATCATTGGTTATATTTTATCTGCCACGTTGAAATTCACAACCAAACATGTCTCCGCATCCAACCACCACGTTAATCCCCTTATGTAGCATAGGATAGGCCGGTTTGCTGGAGGAGAATTTTTTCTATGATCATGTCTGAATTACATCATGCATGAACAGGCTCCGTAAGATCCTGTAGAATAAGTGATGTGGCATGATCCAATGTTTTATATATCCCTCTTATTTATTTATTGTATGGAAATGCAAAGCAAAACAATTCATTTCGGTTGGTTTGATTTGATATTGAAACTAGATTGGTTTATAATCAGCCTGTAAAAAAATTTAGTTTGGTTATCGGTCAAACCAAATCAACCGAAATTTTATTATATTTTCAAAATTACTAACGTTTTTGGATTAGTTTAGCGATCTAAGTAAATTTTATTTATCATATATATGTCAAAATTACTATTAGAAAACATAAAAATGCTTTAATCATATATTCAGGTTTTATTTCAAATTAAAATGACAGTTTGGCACAGGTCCCTAATAAGTTTCAAAATACACAAAAACCCCAGTAAAAAAAGTTTGTAAATTAAGTCCCTAGAACTAAGTTACCGAATAATGGCATACACTTATGCAATTGTTCAGTGAATAATTGCAGACAATTATATAAAAAAATTGTAGACATTTCCACAATTATTCACTGAAAAATTGCGGAAATATACGCAATTTTTTCAAAAAATTGCGGAAAATTCCTTAATTATTCACCAAAAAATTTCGGAAATCTCCGCAATTTTTAAAAAAAATTTGCGGAAAATTCCGCAATTATTCACCGAATAAATTGCATAAATTTATGCAACTTTTTTATATAATTGCATAAATATCTGCAATTATTCAGTGAATAACTATATGCAATTACTTAGTAACTTAATTATAGGAACCTAATTTACATACTTTTTTTTACTGGGATTTTTGTGTATTTTGAAACTTATTAGCGACATGAGCCTAATATTCACTATTCCAAATATAAAATGTGAATCGTTTTAAATTGGATTAAATTGGATAACCAACCGAACCGAACCAACTTGGTTGATTCAATTTGGTTTTCGTTTTTATTTGTTTTAATTCGGTTTAACAATTTTCATCATCGGATGAATCAGACCAACCAAATGCCTACTTCTATGTACAACAAACAATAGAACTACAGTTTTGTGAAAATTCGAAATTGTAACTCATAGCATATCAGTTTTTCTAAATAACATAAGAACATTTTCATAAGCGGTTACATTAGAAAATGTAACTCCAAAAATATTACAATTATTAACTATCCTTGTAGTCTTTCATATTTTGTGTGCTCGTTTGTACATTTGGGTGCGAAAACGCACATGTTGCATTTTCTAATCTAGTTAAACATATAAAAACGACTTATTTTTCAATCTCCCTACAAAATTCTTACATAACAAGAAACTTCGATGCTGCACTGACCTTGAAATATCCATACCGGGTACGTTAAATGTTATAATCTCTTCTGAGTTCTAACCTTGACAATTAACAAGCTGCAAATCAGTGAATACTGACCACCGGAAATGAATAGTACGTCAACATTACATCAATTAAGATGTATGATAAACGAAGCGTGCCCAGATTAGGTAACAATCTTCCAAAATACATACATGGTTAAACATAACCTAAGCTTGATATCTACAGTTTCCAAAAGGATCCTTAGTTTGAAATTTTCAGTGCAACTACAAGTTTATGTACATTTTCGACACAAACCAAAATTTCTAGGGAAAAAAAAAACTTTGGATCCACAACTAGCTATGTACGTGCTCCAATATTCACTTCCGCAGCAAAGAAAAGAAATAGGCCATTGAGATTATGGGAGATTAGGAATGTTTCGATGGCTGTCAGCGAATTCCCTAATGAGTCGCTTCAGTGTTCTTCCGCCTTTACCTTGCATATGCCCATTATTGTTTATAACAATATCTCTTGTTCTGCTCTGGAGATAATCGGATGCTGCATGAGAGAGAGCTTTAATCCATGTAGGAACTATGGTTTCTGCTTCTCCTGGCTGTAGATATTCTGAAGGTAGAGTTTGAACCTGATGCAGGATTCATGTGAGTTATCATGTTAGGGAATTAGCTTCGTATTATAGTTGATTTTAGTAAGATCAGGACAAAACTTACTGTTATCTGCAACCAATTACATAGAGAATCCCAACGGAGAAAGGCTTTCCCTGCTGTTCTTTCAGAAAGACTGCAGATTGCTGCTAATTGCTGCAGTATTGTGGCTGATTTATGAACCTGCTAATTGCTAATATCGTTAGTGTTTGTATCTTTATAAGATACGGAAATGATAATTCCATGTGTTAAGTTCTTGAAGTAAGTTACTAGGGAACGCTTTTGGTTGCATTATTCTGTCAAATGATACAGATATTAATCTCGCTCGCATGTTATATGATTAGGTTTGAGTAATTCATGGTCATGCGGGAAAAAAAAGTTAATATGAGATCAAATAAGCACAGATGTTTATGTGCATGTCCACTTACTCCATTAATAACACATAACATAGCACTAAATCATATTCATGAAAGGTGCCCAGTGCGGCGAGGGGCGGTGATATGGCATTTTAGCCCCATGGCGCAGGGCACTAAATGGCACATAGATGTGGCATTATATTTTTTGCTATTTTTAAAATTATACATTTATTCTTTTCTTTTTTTTTAAGATTCGAGAAAGACATAAAAATATGTATTCATTGTATGATTGTGTTTGCAAATTAATTTGTTTTGTTATGTTCTAAAGGATGTTTTTTTTTCTTAATTCATCTTTTGCTTAGGACAAATGCATGTAGTTGTTGATATGGAAAAACTTATTTTTTAATGTAGTATTTTTGAAGCAGGAGGTGGAACCTTGGCGCAACGGTTAGGTCACCCGCATGGATATGTGGGCACCCAGGTTCAAGTCCAGAAATAGTCTCTTCGCAATGCAAGGGAAAGGCTGCGTACATTATCGACATCCTCAGAGTCCGCTATCGTGCGGGAGCCTCATGCACTGGGTTTCACCACCTTTTAATATTTCTGAAGCAAGTTGCAAAATAATATTGACATTGTATGTATAAACTAATATTGATGCTTTAATTTATTATAAATTTATTCATACGATGAAATGATAATCTAACTAATAGATTTTTGTAGTTCGACGTGACCCAAATGGGGGCTATAATTTAACTTCGTCTATGTAGTTTTCTATGCAGCATGTTCCAAACCAGGATAAATGAGGGTTGTGATAGGCTTGGCGAGCCAACGTAAAAACCTCAGCCTCTCTTATGGAAATGGAACCTAATTATATTTCGTTGGGGCGTAACCCTCTTAGCGACGCGTCATATCGAGACTCGGGTATGGTGAAAAGTGAGCAAGGGCTGGGTCGTCACTCCCTTAGTGGCGCGCCATATCGAGGCTCGGGTATGGTGAAAAATATGCAAAGGCTGGGTCGTCACTCCCTTAGTGGCGCGCTGCATCGACGCCCCGATGTAGTGATAAATGAGCAAGGGTCTTCGCATTTTACTCGGCGGGTGCGAAGGACAAGGAAGCTAGTCGCTGAAAGTAGGATTCGGTTAGCTAGTTGGAATGTAGGATCATTAACAGAAAAGCTAAGAGAGATAGTTGATACTATGACTAAGAGACGTGTAAATATCTTATGCGTCAGGAGACCAAATGGATGGGCCAAAAGGCAAAGGAGGTGGAGAACACAGGGTTCAAGTTATGGTACACGGAAAAAGAGCGTAACAAGGTATCTTAATTGACAAGAACCTTAGAAACGGAGTGGTCGACGTTAGGAGACAAGGGGACGGGATGATCCTAGTTAAGCTGGTAGTGGGTGATATGATTCTGAACGTCATTAGTGCTTATGCCCCACAAGTAAGTCTAAGTGAAGCCGTCAAGAGGAATTTCTGGGAAGAGCTAGATGTCATGGTTAGAGATGTGCCTAGTAGCGAAAAACTTTTCATAGGAGGAGATTTCAATGGCCATGTTGGTACAACTAGTGGGGGTTTGAGAGAGTGCATGGTGGTTTTGGATATGGCGATAGGAACCAAGAATGAGAAGAAATATTGAATTTCGCTATTTCTTATGACCTCATGATAGCTAATACCTTCTTTTGGAAGAGACAGTCACATTTAATTACTTTTAGTAGTGGCCAACACTTTAGCCAGATTGACTTTGTCCTTACTAGAAGAGACAACAAACGAGCTTGTGTAGATTGCAAAGTCATACCTGGAGAATGTGTCGTCTCACAACATCAGCTTTTGATATTCGAGTTTCGTCTCCGAATACGTGTTCAACAGGGTAAAGGAGCCAAGACTAGTCGGATGAAATGGTGGAAGCTCAAAGGAGACGCCTCACGGTTGTTTAAGGATAGAGTGATGGTAGAAGGGGCATGGAATATAGAAGGAGAAGCAAATCATATGTGGGATGAGATGACAAAACGCATTCGGAAAGTGGCTACCGAGGTGTTTGGGATAGCGAAAGGAAATAAACGCGAACCTAAAGATTCTTGGTGGTGGAACAGTAATGTGCAAAAGGCTATCAAAGAAAAGAAGGAATGTTATAAGTGCTTACATCATCACAAGAGCGAGGACAACATGCAAAAGTACAAAGTGGTAAAGAAGAACGCAAAGAGAGCGGTGAGTGAAGCAAGAGGTCGAGCGTATGAAGATCTATATCATAACCTAAATACGAAGGAGGGTGAAAAAAACGTCTATAGGATAGCTAAGCTCCACGAGAGGAAGGCAAGAGACTTCAACCAAGTTAAATGCATCAAAGATGACAATAATAGACTTTTGGTGAAGGACGAGGAGATAAAAAATAGATGGATAGATTATTTCGACAAGCTGTTTAATGAAGAAGGTGATAGCACTACGATCGAGATAGACGACTCTTCTGATGACACCTGTAGACATTTTGTTCGGAGAATTCAAAAATCCGAGGTAAAGGAGGCACTAAAACCAATGAAAGCAGGCAAGGCATTGGGGCCTGATGACATCCCCATTGAGGTGTGGAGATGCCTTGGAGATGCAGGAATAGCCTGGCTAACTAAGTTGTTCAATAATATTTTCAAATCAAACAAGATGCCAGATGAGTGGAGGAGAAGCATACTAGTTCCAATTTTTAAGAATAAAGGAGATATCCAAAGTTGCACAAACTACAGAGGAATTAAGCTTATGGGTCATACAATGAAGCTTTGAGAGAGAGTCATTGAGCATAGACTAAGAAGAATGACAAGTGTTTCAAAAAACCAATTTGACTTCATGCTTGGAAGGTCGACCACAGAGGTGATTTTCTTGATAAGACAACTTATGGAGAGGTTTAGGGAGCAAAAGAAGGATCTACACATGGTATTTATCGATTTGGAGAAAGCTTATGACAAGGTACCGCGAAAGGTGATGTGGTGGGCCCTGGAAAAGAAGAGAGTTCCAACAAAGTACATTACACATTAAGGATATGTACGATGATGTTGTGACTAGTGTCAGAACATGCGATGGTGAAACCAGTGACTTTCCCATTAACATAGGATTACATCAAGGATCAGCTTTGAGTCCCTACATTTTTGCTCTAGTGATGGATGAGGTTACGAAGGGTATACAAGGCAAGATTCCTTGATGTATGCTATTTGCTGATGATGTTGTGCTAATTGATGAAAGTAGGATTGAGATTGATAGACAACTGGAGCTGTGGAGACAGACTTTAGAATCAAAGGGATTTAGGCTTAGCAAAACTAAAACAGAGTATATGAAGTGCGGGTTCAGTGGTGTCAGGTCGGAGGATGGAGATGTCACTCTGGTCGGACAAATAGTTCCTAAGAAGGAATCTTTTCGATATCTAGGATCAATGTTGCAGTATAATGGTGAGATTGATGAAGATGTTAATTTTAGAATTCGAGCGGGATGGGTGAAATGGCGACAAGCGTCTGGGATTCTCTGTGACAGGAAGGTCCCACAAAAGCTTAAAGGAAAGTTCTACAAAAAGACAATCAGGCCTGCGATGTTGTATGGTGCAGAATGTTGGCCTACTAAAAGCCAACACGTCCAAAAGATAAGCGTAGCAGAGATGCGTATGCTACGATAGAGCTGCGGTCATACAAGAAAAGACCAAATTAGAAATGATGATATACATGATAAACTTGGAGTAGCACCAATTGAGGAGAAGCTAATTCAACATCGCTTAAAATGGTTTGGACATCTTCAACGAAGGCCGCCCGAGGCACGTGTGCGTGCTGGAATTATGAGCCATGTTGAATGCTCAAAGAGAGGTAAAGGCCGACCAAGGTTGACATGGGAGGAAGTAGTAAAAAGGGATTTGAAGGATTGGGGTATATCCGAAGAGCTGGTGACAGATCGAAGCGAGTGGAAGTTAGCGATTCACATACCAGAACCATGAGCGTTGAGTTTTATAAGTTTTAGATTATAGGACTAGGGAACATGAGCCTAAGACGTAGGTTTGGCCTTTGACCAATATTACTATTAATATCATTATCACTATTAGTATTATTATTATCATTCCTCTTGTATATATATACATATATATTTTTATTTTATTTTATTTTACTTAGTTATTATTATTATTTGACTTTATTTTATTATTGCTATTGTTATTACTATAACTTTTAAATTGATTTTTTCATTTAGTTTTGGGTTCCATCTCTAGCAGACCCCAACTTGTTTGGAAATAATGGCTTATTTGTTGTTATTGTTGACGTGATCGAAATAAACTATAAAATTGTTAAAAAATTGATTAAAAAATACAATATAAAATAAACAAATGTAACACGAAACAAAAAAAATTATCGAAATAACACGACATAGGGTAAAATATAATGACATATATCTCTTCGTTTATTTCCCACTTGAAACATAAAAAATCAACTATATGCTTATACTTGAAATTTAATTGCTAAACAATAACTATAAGCTTTTGTACCTTATATTAGTCGACCTTAATTAATTATAATATGCAATAGATATATAAAAAATTTAGTACACAGCAAATCAAAAGGAACACAACATTTGTTGCACTGTGCGCCAAGGCTGTGGGACAGTTTTGTACCTTATTGCGCAGCATTAATAACTCCGCGCTAAATTTATGAGATAGCAAGAATAAACATTGAAAATGACGCTCAGGTCGTAGTCACAACTAAGGTTGCAAAATTCATATTTTGATCACGTCTCATCTTAAGATTTTCACGCACGATATCTCATATTGGATGAATGAGATAAGTGTATACCGGTTGCTAATCTCTATTTGACACATCAGATCTTAAAATACATTTCAAGACAATCTTGGAGTAACTTATGAATATAAATTGAAATTTTAAAAAAAAATTCTTTTAGCATTAGTTAAGAAGTGAATTGCAAGGGTATTTAATTTGCATAGAAGATAGTCGTTGCATTAAAAACAGAAGATTAATTTGGTTGAGGGAACTCGGTAACTTGATTAATTTGGTAGTAACTACTAACCGAAGATTTTCTTCTCATTTAAACATTGATAAAAAGAAATAAAATAAAATCATATGTCATGACACTCAAACAAAAGTATTTAAAAAAAAGTAGAATCAAAGGAATTATTGTTAAATGAATAGTTGGTAGCATAATTCCATTTGAACCCTATGCAAGTGAAAAGGTAATATAATAGGAAACATGTAGTCTTAGACGATATCTCAAATTGAGATCCTGATCCTAATTTTGGTTGAAATTCGAATATCACACACGAAATGAATAAAACGAGATATGAATGAGATTTGCTTTATTGTCTCGTCCAAGTGCAAATATTGAGATCTCAAGCGAAATCTCAGGCAAGATGGACAAGATTTAAAACTATGGTCATTACAGTAAGTAAATAGCTTAGGAAGATAACAAAAAAAATTCAGTTTCAGTTCAACAACAGTAAAACAGAAAGCGTTGGATAAATATACTCTCATAGCTAATAATTCATGTTTGGCATCCAACTTTATCTTTAATAGTAATTATGATACATTCAGCGTCTTTTGGTTTGATGATAAAGTCTCCAAAATGCTTTTGGTATACAAATGAGATCGCTTGTTTGAATTGCGGTTCTAACGAAAAATATCCTTTATTTTAGTTGAAAATTTTGGTATACTAATATGCTTACATGTTTGAACTCTAATGCTCACAAACGGTTCAACTTTTTAATTGTGTGTATGTGTGTGTTGTGTGTGTATCTCATATTTGCAACGATACAAACTGCTTTCAAAACATTCATTTTTCAGGATTTTTTTAGATTTAAAATCTATTTATGCAAAAATAATTGTAATACATTAAAAAAAAATTGCTCGACCGTGCATTTTTTAAAATATCCTCGGTATACAAATGAGGTAGAAGTTCGAATTCTAGTTCCGACAAATGGTACTCTTTATTTTCAGTTGAAATACTTACATGTAAATTAGGTCATGAGTCCGAACCCAAATCCTAATAAAAAAGGCATATGTTTTTCTTTTCAAATTCGGTGTATACATGATATTACAGGTCTGATTCTCAGTCCTGATAAAAAAACATTTTTTTCCTTTGTGTTTTTCCAATTTACTCATGTTTATATTATCCTTAATATCAACTTTAAAAGAAAAAAAAATCATGCTTCATGGGTGTTTACATTCAATATTTTGATTGCTTCATTTTCATTTTCAGTAATTCTCGTGTAAAAACTATATGCAAAAATTAGAACTTGATTGTTTAAATTTATTATTATATATTTTCAAGCATAATTTTTTACAATTGCATTGCACGTGCCAATGTATATATTTTTCAAGAATAGTCGGTTAACCTATTACTGCAAAAACCATATGCAAATACTCGTACCTAGAACTATATGCAAGTACTTGTACCTAGAATCGGTACTAGACAAAAAGTTCAATTATGGCCAATTTATCTATGACAGCACTGAAAATCCACTGATAGAGCAAAAGAGTACTAATAACATTCATAAATACCTTGTATGCTAATGTAAGTTTGAGAAACTATAGAAGGAACAAAGAACATCATTTGGCAGATTTCAGATGGTGAATTCTAAAATTTGTGTGAGAAGGCAAATAATGCATTATTACCCTTGACATAGCAGAAACACCAAGTAAAGCATAAACCACATTAGATACAAGTCCTTCCCCACTATGCGATAAAACTTGAGTTACAACTGAGCATAGTGACCCATTGGTTGTTGAAGAGAGAAAATCCAGTAAGGAAGTTAGACTCACATCTAGAAAACCTGCCAATCACATACAAAACTCCATTAGGAACTTCACCATATCGACATAAAAGAGGGAGAAGGTATAATAGTGAATATGTTTCTCCCAAAAAAAAATGATTAACCTATGAACAAAATAGTAACTTGAACTTACAGGACAAGTATGACATAGCTGCCAATGCTGCTCCACGATGCATAGCTGTACAACATATTGCTGCTTTTTGAAAGGATGTTTCCAATAATGAGCCAGTTGCAGCAACAACTTGCTATAATTTGCAGAGAGAAAAGTGCTCAGCTTTTATGGTCAATATTGTATAGAACGAAAGTAATTGAAGTTAACATAGCACTGAACACACAGGAAACCGATCTTTTGTTAACCAAGTAGCAGAAAGGCATCTCATATTTATAGTATGTCAATTCTGAAGTCGTATGCATGTGTGTGTGCGCGCACGCATAAACTCACATGCAGACACACACATATACATACATGCATACATGTGTATGTGTGCGCGTGCGCATGTGTATACCTTTGATTAGGATTTCCAAGTAATATGCCATGCAAAAGTTAAATTTTAGACATAATGTACATATACAGATCTGAAATTGGATATCCAGTCATATTTGTATCCAAATCTGAAATTGGATACTAAGCATATAAGTATCCATATTCCATATCATCTAATCTTCTTCAAAATTTCATACCATTAGAATAAAAAATTTAAAACCATTTAAATTCAAACTATATATCATTTGAATTCAAATTTTTATATCATTTGAATTCAAATTTTTATATCATTTGCAATTCAAATACTGTCTCGATTTAATTCAAAATTTTACTTGTTCGTTTAGAATATCCCAATCATTATATGACACTACCCTGAATAGAAGGATTAAAATGATCCTGATGTATCCAGTACAATCCACCTAAGATCAAATTCTACAGTAAGCTGAATAATGGTTTCCTGCTACATGATCAAAAGGAAGGAGTTCTGTGTGTTATGTAGCATATAGCTCTTAAAACCTTAGGGCAACAGCGAACAAATGCGGATGCAAAATTAGTGTAAGCTTCAACTAAATCTGGCTCCTGATCACATATGTAAGAAGAATTGATAGCTGTAACTGATGATGCAGAGGTAAACCTCTCAAATGTGCTAATGCATGCATGTCCATAGTCTTCTCTATGTCCAAATTCTTCAATTACTACAGCAGCTGATGTAATTTTGCAGAGTTAGAAAGAGAACTGTTCAAATGACAATGGTAGAAGCACAATATTAAGAGGACCTCTCATTCCCCAAACATTGGGGAATACTGTCATTTAACACTGATGTATCAAAACAATTTTATCTCACCTGTTCTCATATAACAGTCAAGGTTCTGAAACTGTAAAAAGTTTGCTGACAAACAGTCAAGTGCCTTTGGCAACAAAATTATGAAATGCTGTCCTGCAAGGGGCATATGATGATATAAGAATTATTAAAGTTTCTGAAATACCCAAATTTGTATGACTAAAATAATTGCAAATACCGGAAGAATGGATGGCCTGTGAAAGGGAACGGCAAGCAGCAACTGAGAGACTTCCATTTTCCACATGAGCAGTTTTATATAGTTTCTCCAGTAGTGGCCAAAATGCCTCCAAAAGAATTCGAATAGTGTCGTCTTCGGCTTGATCAGTTGATAAATGACAAAAAACAGCTCCCATTCTAAAATCAGAAGCACAAAATATTATATGAAAAGATGATTAATAAATTCAATAGAAAAAAAAACTCTGGTGTACTAATCAACAATTTATGATTGACAGCTGGTGATCATATAGTCATTATGTAAAACCACCTGGTTAGGTTAAGTGAGGTATAAAAAGGTGGAACCCAATGCACGAGGTTCCCGCACGGTAGCGGGCTATGGCAAAAATAACTGCAAAGTCTAAGATATTGAGACTATGACGCTTTAAGTTCCCCTGCAATATCAACCTTGCCACTTTGCCTAAATTAGTGAATTCCTATATAAATCTTATAGGCTCATCCAATTACAAGCGTCATCTTTAATTATATTATTCATTTACATCCATATATGTATTTGTAACATCTATACGCCATATTATTATTGTTGTTGTTATATAGATAGATAGATAGATAAAATACACGAATTCTATGAGCCAGCAAAGGTATTCAACTACTGAACCAACTACGTACTGACTTATCTCCAAGCTTCAAATTAATCTTTGCATCTTCGGTCTGGACCAATACCTTGGTCAAAAGCTAATTTTATGAATAGCTCAAAAAAACAAAATTTGAACAAACTCACTGAGCATGAATTATGAGACTGATGCTGATTGCTAACACTTACGATCGTAAAATCAGGTACACTGTCCTATGATATACAAATAAGAAATGGAACTGCACCGCAAGTAGTAGTACCTGTATAGTGCCTTGACAGCTGAATTCAGTGCCAGTGTATATGCAGCAGGATTCTCCCTCAAATAGCACTCACTATCAACATCAACCTGAATATTTCAGGTTTCATTCAGAGGAAAAGAACATAGTTTGTAGTATAAAAGTAAAAGGAAGAGAATGACAGCCAATGTAATAGTTGAAATTCATAGTCAAGCTGAAAATAAACATGTGGAGTTTCTTTAAATCAAATGTGACTGTATGTTGAAACTTAAAAGGTTTTGATACTAAACATGTTAATGATAAAAATGAGCTCCCTTAAAGTATCATGGAATTCTACATCTCATATTGTACCAAATCCATATCGTTGAGATTAGGAACCCGATAGACTATAAAGCAAGTGAACAAATAGATATTCATCGTAGTTATATTTTCATTAAACACACATGCACGTGTACGCGCGCGCACATGCAAAAAGTTATCTATCTATATAATAAAATCCCTTGGTATATAAACAAGAGACAAAGGATGGCCATGATTCATTCTTGACAATGATATCAGATGGCTGCAGTTGATCCACGTGGACAAACAAATTTACTTCCACTAACTCTGTTAAACAACCGTTTAAAACCAGATCCAATTGGTTTTTGAAGTTCCTCCCCATGATACCCCACTAACCCCTAATCTTCGCAAAAAAATATTAAGTTCAACAGGTTCTAACCCACTAGTTGGTTCCTTCAATCTGTTTCACTAATAATTTCCAAACTGAAAGTATTTCACTGTCCTTCAATTCTCCTTTTTCCTCAAATTGACATAGTTGGATTTATTAGAGATTGCGACATTGATAAGTGACTGTTATTTGAGAAACATGAGTTCCAAAGCTAATGGGGCTATATTGGTTGTTGTTTATGGTTCTGCTAGGTTTTCACTTCTCATTAATACTACTTAGTTTTAACGGTAATGAGTTTGTATGGCTTGATATTAATGGTTTGGTATGTTATCACCCTCATTCGTATTTGTATGCACATAAAGTGTTTGAAATAATGTTCCGACTTTCTATACCTTGATGTTCATGGTTTGGACATTTTTTTTGTTTTCATCATATTTCTATGTACATGGACTGTTCGAAACAATGATCCAGCTAATTTCCCCCCATCAATGGAGGTTTGAGGGAGAAGATAGAAAATTTGTTTATGTTCAAAGAAAATGTTTGTTCTTCATGCTACTTCTCTTTCTATAGTAATTTGCAATTATTCTATTTTTCTTAGTAAAATGGTTTATAAATTTCACCCAGTATCTAACTGATAAAAGTTCCACTTGAAAATGAAGGTACTTTGGTAACTATGGCAGACATGAACATATGTTTCCTATACCTGAAAATGGAACGAAAATGAAGTTGGTATGCTTTAGGGAAGGCTCCTTCCGCAATATAGCAGGTATTAGAATTCTTCTATCTTGATTATGTATATTTGAAGATGCTCTAATATGGATGGGCTACTACATATAAAATAGAATCATCCTCTGTTTTGTTTGACTCATTAGACCATAAAAGATGTTTTTACAAGACAACAATTTAGGGGGAAAACGTAGCTTTTTCAATGAATGCTCACATCGGCGAACTCTGTTTTGTACGATTCATCAAAATTGTGTTATGTGATCTACTAAGCACGTCACTATTGGCTGCTTCGTTGAAACTTTAGCATTACACATTTAAGTAACTAAAATTATGCAAAAATATGCATAAATCAGCATTTATTAAAAGTTGATTATCGAACTAGGAAATACACAAATACAGTAACCTTTCTAATTTCACAAACATCTTATTTTAGTGGTTCTTAGTTGTCTAATTTAAAATACATCCTACACATATATAAGGTTCAAAAAATTAAAGTGCTTTTTGTGGTACCTAAACTGTATTATGAAGTTATATAAGCATACAAATATCAACATAAATTTTGCTATTTTTACTCAAAACGAAGCATATGAAGAAAACAAATTACATAGGCAACCTGAAAACACCCACGTGTTCACTTACACATGAACATATAATTATATAACTGTAAGAATATAAACATGGACTTGAAGGATTGAAATATATCTGAAAAGTTGGTGTCAGACATGAGCGCATGGAAGTTAGCGATCCATGTACTAGAACTATGAGCTAAGATTTTTTTTTCTTAGGGTTGGTTTAAAGGTAGTGTTATAAGTTTTAGATTATAGAACTGGTGAATATGAGCATAAGACGTGGTTTTAGTCTTCGGTCATATTACTATTAGCACCATTATTACTATTATTATCATCATGGTTTTTTTAATATATATATATATATATATATATATATATATAATCTTTATTTTTAATTTTACTTAGTTATTATTATTATTATTTGTTTACTAATTTGACTTTATTTTTTTATTATTATCATGGTTTTTATTGTTGTTGTTGTTACTTTTAAATTGACTTTATCATTTAGTTTTGGGTTCCATCTCTAGCCGACCCCAACTTGTTTGAAAATAATGGCTTAATTGTTGTTGTTGTAAGAAAAGAAATATTTAATTGTTATTTTTCAATTATTTTATCTTAGATTTATAACTGAATCAGTGTTATCAAAGCCCTCGCCTAGGCGCGCTTAGGCTCCAAAAAGCCCTAGGCTCCAAGCTGGGGCTTTTTTGACTTCTGAGGCGCCATGGATGCACAAGGCGCCGAAAAAGCCCCCAAAGCCCCCAAGGCGCTGGCTTTTGAGGCGCTGTAAAAGCGCGCCTTGGGCTACTTTGTTGGAGAATTTTTTTTTGGGTCCAATATGAGCCCAAACACGTAACTTCCCTTCAATTTATCTACACCCAGTTAAATCACCCAGCTCAAAAACAAGTTCGTGCCTAGCCCCAACTCAAAATCAAGTCGATCAAATTAAAATACATAACCTAGTTCGAACTTCAAGAGCCGTCTAGATTGCTCGCCGCCTCATGCTCAAGGCTCTCAAAAAAGCCCTAGGCTCCAACTTGGCGCTTTTTAGCGCCTTAGCGCCTTAACTACCTTGAACTGAATAGAAATATTGAGACATCAAATATAAACTGCTGTTTTTGCTACATCGTGGTTGACAGCTAACATGACATTCAAGATTATTATATCGTTCTTTACATTTTTGAAGGTCAAAATTTACAGTGTTAAATCCAATTTCTTCCTCATTTCTTTTTTGAAATCGGGAGGTGTTGGTTCAATCAATCTTTGCATTACACCTCACTGACCTTTTCTTAACTATTACTAAAATTAAATGGAGGTACTTTATGAATTATCAACATGAGACCTAACTAAAATAAGATGCTTGATAGTTTTTGAGTCATGACACGGTTCACCTTTCGTTATGCATTCAAATATATCTAAGCAAGCAACCAAGCTTGCATGTATGTAGCTATGTATGTATGTATAATATGATTACGATATTTTAGAAACTGATTGACTAATTATTTGAATAATATATAACTTGCTACTTTCAGTTGTATGTCATACATCACTAAATATATGATTTCACCTCATCTATCTTTTTGTTCTCACATTTTGTACAGTAGAGAAAACCTTAGGTTACAAGACCTTTATTTCAAATGTCAAAAATAGCACAAAATATTTTGTTAAAAATAGAAACTTAAGATTAATGTATAGCATTATCTTTATTTATTACTCTTGCATGTACCATATCTTTATATAGAAGGATTGTTACCAATTTTATTTCTTACTATATCATTGTTATTATTTTGCAACCACTTTAACCTTTATTTACACCATCATAGGTACTTGACATGTTTGGTTGAGCTGGAAAAACGAAAATAACTAATTTCCAACCATGATGTAAATGTTAGTATACCTTTCCATCACTATTTTTATCAAATGACCGTATATTTGCTTCAGATCTTGACAAGTGATGACCAACATTTTTATAACTTGGTTAATCATTTTAAAGGTTATTAATTACTTTCATCTCTATTTCATGATACAGATCTAATTGATATAAAGATGTAAATGGGCGTTGGAGATAAGCAACGGATATATCGTTATATGTATGTATAAATAACTATTTTTAATTTATTTTCACAACCGTCTTTTTCAGTTTTTGACTTCTGTGTATAACATCTAACCGATTCTCACTAAAGCATAAGAATGAGCAAACCAAATTATTTCTGTTTATCAAGAAAGTAACCCAATTTGCTAGCATTTTCATCAAATTATGTATGCTAGGTTGTGGTAAGTAAAAATTTCAAACTTAATTACAATGGAGTTATTTTAAATTTGCATAAAATTATGCAGTTGTCTACATTTATATTTATTGAGTACTGATATATTTCTTCAAAATAATGTTCTCTTACAAAATTAGTTTTCTATTTTGATTATGTAAAATTATGTTAAATAAATAACATTCTAGATCTTGATTCAAACTAACCGTTGGCTATAATTTTACTTATCATAGTTGAAATATATTGTTAATGAAATAAGACAGTTGGTAAATATAACTTGCAATATTTCCCATGTCAATATATTTTAAACACAAAAAATCCCAAATAATACCTGAGAATTAATGATTTTGAAAGTTGGTTAACTGTTAAAGTTTATGTATGTTAAGTTTTTTGAATGATTATAAATTTAATCACGAAAGCTAATATGGACCTAAATTACATATTTACTACTTATTGTAAGTGATGATTATCTGCCTATAATTTGGAAATGCAAAATGAATTGGCATCCATTTATTTTTTGGATCACCTTGATTACGTTCGTGGGCTCCATTTCTGTAATCACCGCACTATTATGTTTTTAGAAAAGTAATCTTTAGTATATAGGTTGGAACCTATTGGGAGCGGCTTTGGAGAAAATTTACTTATTTATACTATAATGTTTACAAGTATGATGTAATAAACCAACTTTTTTTTGCATAATTTTGTGTTAGTATATTTCACTTAAATACAACCAATAAGAGGTTTGCTATCCCATTTAATAAAATTGATATATTTGATGTATATAATGAATATTATTTGCATAATTTATCGGTAAAATTAAACATGTTACTCTCAGGTTCATAATATATAAATGACCTTATTTATATAGAAATTAATGTATTCCATAACAGTTGTTGATAAATAAGGAAATTGACTTAAATGGTTATTATTCCCTTTAGAATATTGTTAAAATTTAAGCAACTGCATTCAAACTTTTTCAGGTTTGCTGTTGTTCAAACGTGGCAATACTTTTCTTCAGCAAGCAAAACAACATTCACGTTGATATTAATAATGATAATAAATTTAGCATACAACATTCTAACTATGATTATGCATGCTTCAGTTCTCAATGTAGGGTAATATATTGAAAGCAGTTGAGTGATTATGGATTCAACTTTAATTCTTTACTCACTCATCTAACTGACCTTACCTATCTCCATGTATAGTTTGTGGCAGCAAAGAAATTAATACTCTCTTCGGGGGCTTATTATTGTAGGCTGGAGGTACTATAATTTTTTTTGCATCCTTAAATCAGTGTACTGCAATTTTTGACACACAAAGTTAGCACTCAATTTATGTTGGATAGTTTTATTTTATTCTACGTTCTACTCTTGCATATAATGAATATTCCTTAATTTGCAATAAGGTTTTCTGAAATGGTTTAGTCAGTTGTTTTCATCAACTGTATGTTTAGTTAGTGATAGAGGAACGTGCGTTGGAATAGAGATATTCGTTGAAATTTTAAATGGTAGAGTAAGCAAATTACATGACCTAGATTTGACTATGTTGTGCATTTCAGTTTATTCAAAATTATTGTGTGCTAATTTTAATTTCCATCGCAAAAACACTCATTATGTCAAACTCAATGAAAATATGAAACCACATAAGTTATATATATCATGTTCATATAACTTGCAATATTTCAACGTGTACATCTATCATTAGATGATTCATAACATGTTGACAAAAAAATTGAACAATACAAGGATAACCGAAATGCATACACAACATTGATGGTAAGTACCTCTGTTTTAAGATATAAAAAATCAAGGGAAGTTTTTTCAAACACCCTTTTATAAATTTCAAAATACATATTCAGCTCGTCCTAACAAGTTTTAGGAAATACCCATGTAATTGTTTTTAATGAAAATATTTACAAATTAAATTATCTGTAGAAAAAACTACAAATTTTTGTAATAGCTAATATTTGCACTAAAAAGTGCAAATGTTTGCGATTTCTATGCAAATATTTGTTGTAGTTACTGTGAATATTTGTAATTTTACCTGCAAAGATCTGCACTAAAAACAACAGAATATCATTGAAAGTAGCTACATGAGTATTTCCTGAAACCTGCTTTTGAGAATAGTTTTCCTGTAAGTTTGAAAAAGGGGGCAGATGCTATTTTTCACAAAAATCAACTGTTGCAACGTGATGGTTATACAATTCGTTGATGGATGTTTAATTATTGTATTCGAGGAAGTCGACTTCCACCTATGAGGTTTAAAGTTCTATCCACATTGATTACATTATTCATGTGATTTACTCAGACTTTGTGATGTGAGTATAATGCATGTGGAAAACCTGGTAAAAATACTAAAAAAATACTATGTTCATAAATTAAATTTTCTTTTGTGTTTTACATTTACCAATTAGATACGATTTATAATGATCCTATAACAAGTTATATTTTTTAACATTTTGTTTTAAAGGAAAACTTAATTTCAATCAAACTTTACATCCATGCAAAATATAATGATATGAATAATAAAAGAAAACAAAATTCATACCCATGCTATCGGCACGGGCTTCTTATTAGTAAGTAAACATAATGTATATCATACACAAATGCAATGCAGTAAGTTTCATCACACAATAAGTACACCATAACAGGTTGCAGATATTAGAAAATAGGACATGTCAGTTGCATGCTATAAAATAAAAAATATGTTTGTTTCAATTATTTTATTGAAATTGTTTCTAACTTTGAAATAAAATGTGGATATAATTAAATGTGTGTAAGTGGATGCATGCCGTAGTTTGTTTAACGAATTGCATATCACAAATATGGCAACACAATACAGAAGAAACCATGGTCAAAGCTGATTTACGCACTAGCTTTCCAATCGATGCATAGCTAGATGATAAAAGCCTTGCCAACAAAATCTTCTTTATTTCTTTGTTGGATAAAGAATCAATTATGAGAGTTACAGCACTGATAACCTCTTCTTCTTCTGTTAATGATAGACCCCTGTTCTCCAGGTCCTACATAAATAATGTACTAGTAAAAGAAAGAAATTATGATAAAATATGTGTTGAAAATCACTTAGGCCTTAAACTTAACTAGATGGATTTATCATCTGCTTTCAAATTCAGCAAATTTATGAATAACAACTTTGGTTGACTTGCCACTAAATTTAGCGTGCTTTAAATCATCAATCTTACAGCATCAGTATAATGGCTGTCTACTTACAATAAGAATACAAAAGGCAATTATTTTACAGTGATACCTCTCCGATCCAGATTAGAATTTCCAGGTTCTGTGGATCATGAATCAAAGAAGAAGCATCTTCACAAAGTTTACGCAAGGATGAGGCGCAAGCATTTGAAGATACTGGTACTTTGATCCCAGATGATAAAAATAGACTGTAGATAACCATAGATATACATAGTAGTAAGAAGAGGGCTGTGGCCAACATTCATTCAAATATAATCATATGACACTTACAGTAATGATTTAATGTTACTTTGCAACGCTACTAGCCACTTGGAATAGGATCCAATTACATCAGCTACGGTTTTATATACCTAGAAACATGAAATGAAATTACGTGATAGAAGAATGCACATACTAATAATTGAAACTTGATACTGTAGTTTCTCAGATGACTTTTCTGAGAACATCATCCCAAATTCATGTGGCCACATTTGGCTGTACAGTTAGGAACCTTCCTTTTTTATGATAGTACACTTTGGCGCTGTGGTTATTTATTCACACGCACGAACGCACACACACTTCGAAAATACATAGGTTAATTAGGTATCTTAGATTTAAGGGTAAATACCAAAATCAAAAATAACAACTGGTAGGCAGAGAGTTCCTACATAGCATTCAGTATGGTTCCTTGCTATGCAACTAAAAGTGAGGTGGGGTTGCTACAATATCTCATTTGATTACTTTACTTACATAGGATATGAAACCCTTGAGTTCTTCAGATGGCCTACTAGTTAAGACTATCACCACATGCATAATCAATGAACAGTCAAACGGATGACTCTCTTGTAAAACAATATCTGAAACCTGAACAACCATGAGTAGCATATATTAGTTCACAATCGCTTGCATAACTAAATTGTTGCATGGAATGGACACTGTCCATTTGATCGATTTATTAGCTTGGTGGCATGAATTAGAGTCAATTAAATCATTTAAGAATTAAATATATAGGGCCAACAGTGATTCTTGTTTTCATCTCTAAAATTAATCTATAGTTAACTCAAGAACTAAAAGAGGATACAGTGCCTTTAAGCAGCAATGATGAACAAAGGCAAAATTCAGACGTTCTCTTCTCAAGATAAAACTTCAATGTAACTCACCACCAGGGGATTGGGATGACCTACGTCATGATGCTTAAGATGAAATGTGACGGAGTTTACTGAAACACTGACTAGGAAGAAAATGGGGTTTATATATAAAAAGTAATGCCTACCTCTTGACAAAACAGAGGCAGTGGTAACAAAAACTCACATTTATACAATACCATTGCTGTCCTCTGTTTAGAGCAAACAAATGGTATCAAAAACTTGTTCCCTGCTAGATGTAGACAACCAGATATCGGACCCTTAAGAAGGACAATTGTAACACCATATTGGGAAATTAAAAAGGACATGCTCACCCAACGTCTTGAAAATTGAGATGCAACAGAGTTTTATAACATTAGTTAAAAACACAAGTATCGATGTTCAAGTACTAATCCACTTCACCTGACCGCACTATGACCTTTGAAAGAGTAATAGCCATATAATTAGATTTGACCCAAAAGACGGACGGTGAGCAAGTTGAGTATAATATTATATTATACTATACTATATTATATACGTATGTACACGCACGCACAGTCAAGTCCGGGATACTTCAATTAAATCATTAGTGTAAATGCCCTCCTGTAATAGTACTATCCAGTAATTGTGAACAGAAGCAACAAAGGTTCTTAACTAAGTCAAAGGACTTGGGACGGAAGAATTCAAACCCTAAAATAACAGTTTCAAATGCTAATGGTTAATGATAAAGTCCAGAGAACCTTAAACCATAGAAGAACTAAAGTGAAACTAACTACAAATTTCTTATGTACAGATGGTGTATACAGTACAGTAAAATGAGAACAGAAGCAATAAAACCTTGCCTCACCATATTGAGAGCTAACAATTTAGATTCCACGTCTTTCCACGGAATTAATGTATCTGCATTAGTCCATCCAACACTAAAAATCTGAAAGATATATTTAAGTGAGTTTCGCATAAAAAATTCTTCAAGAGGAACGTGACTCTGTAGGTACAAAAAGTCACCTATGGTTGGGAACCTTAAGCATTGATGTTTTTTGAGATATTGTTTTTTAAAAGAAACAATACCGTTTAAGGTCCCATGTACAGGTAATTACATATACCCAGGCACAGATAATTGCCTGTACCCAGGTACAGAGTCATTATACTCAGTTTATGATAGTGACATATTAATAAGTCATTATGAAGCTAAAATCACCTTATTTACAAATGATGCAGGACCTAATATCTGACAAATATATACTAAAAGCTCCTCGAGATTCATTCTAAACTGAAGGAGCCCATCAGGCAGATCATCTACTTCAGGATCATACTGTGGAAGATGGAAAACACAGGAGGATCAGAACTAGCTGACCTTCAGATCAGGATTATAGTGCACAAATTGCTGGGTAAACTGTAACGTAGAAGTTACAATGTAAAAAGAATACTTTGGTTGAAGCCTTTTAGAACTTCCAAAAGAGAGAATCTTAGCTTTAATAATTTGTATATATCATCAAAAGATTCAAACCATGTATCATAAAGTGTGTATTTTTTTTCATTACAAATCACACGTGGGCAACCATTCCATGATCAAACCATCAATAACAAATTTGACTAAGACGTGGATAATTATTTCATTATCGTATTGTTAATAACGTAGTACGCACCTGTGATGCAACTTACACATGTGGAAGTACTGGTGGAAAATGAAAAAATAAAAAGGAAAAAAGAACGAAAAAAACAGAGCCGAACCAAATGTAAAAATAGTTGAAGACCACCTGAGCACGCAATAAAAGGGAGTCTAGTAAAACCGAGAACACAGGAGTTAACATTCTTGCATTCCTCTTGCCTGAATCATGGGAAAGAAGATAACTAGCCAAAGTGCACCTGAAAGTAAATAATGACAAATTGAAAGAATGATATCAGACATGCTAGGAAGAGACTAAATAAATTGTTGGGAAATTTCAAAATAAATTTGTTATGATATCGTTATTTCGGTGTAAATCTAATTTAAGTGTTCAGAAATCAAATTACGAATTAAAGTTAAAAAGCATGGATATCGAATGACATTCTAATTTATTGAAGGGTCAAAATAGAAAATATTAACATCATAAACAAAGGTTATTCTCTAGACCTCTTATATGGAGATAATTTCAGATCTAGAGTTTGTATCAATTTGAAAGATCAAATCAAATTTTCTCTTTTAATCATTAACAATAAATTCAAGTATAACTTCTGCTATATTAACTATTTTACTTTAGTTATTTCTCAATTAAATCAATATGAATTATGTAATATAATTATAAATTTCATGATCAACAAAATTAAAGTGCACTAAATTCTAACAAGTGGTATCAAAGTCTTCAATTAATTATTTCATTGAGAAAATTTTCACTTTGAGATTTTGGAAAAATATAAAATTTGGATTCGATGATTTTGGTTGCTCAAAATTTTTTGATTGAGAAATTAGATCCGAATCATACTTGCCTTATTCATTGAATTAAGAAATTTTGATGATTGAGATATTAGAAAGAGAAAAAAATTAAGGCTGTTTTAATCTTATTATTGAGTAATATTGTACTTAGATATAAGATGTGTTTGGATGATGTTAATCGATGTTTGTAAGTTATGCCGTTAAACAAGATAGGTAATTAAAAAACGATATTTAAAGTTTTGGCCTTCCTTTATTGATCTTGAAGCAAATCCATTATCTTGTTTGGTTTGGTATTTCACTATCTGGTTTCTCAAATTTTCAATGTTTTGATTGTTAAAGATTTTGATCTAAATCAGTGCATTGTTATGCACTCTTTTTAATTTAGAAAAGATGTGATCTATTTAGTAACCTTTTACTCTGTTGCTTAAATTCATTGTTGCATATTTGTACAACAAAATTCAAAATTTTAATAACACCTTGATTTGCATAGATTACTGGTTTCCATCAACTTTAGTTAGTTATTTTCATTTCTATTAGTTTTACACATAAAAAAAGGAGTGAGAATTAATGGTCGCAATAGTATGAAAATTATGCATGTGAACAATGATTAAACAAAGTTAAACTACAAGTATTACTCGCTCATCTATGCACTTCAGGTATGTTTTTTTGGATGAGTTCTTACCGTCGTTCCACTATAAAAATATTATAATAATTTAGGAAGAAACTGTGAATGTTAATATGATTATCATTAATTACAATGGAAAAAGGATTTTTAGTTGTATCATTTTTTCGCATTTACAAGTTTATCACGGATAGTGTAATAATATATAACCTTATAAGGTTTCACATATCATGAAGAATTATTCTTATATATAAGGATAAGGATAAAAAATAAAAATGAATATGATTAACGTTAACCTAATCACATGGTTTTATTCTTCAAACTATTTATTAGTTTTTTTTGCCATATTTTTATTGAGCGGAAAATTTGACGAATTCTATCAAATCATGAAATATTCTATCAAATCGAATGTGATAAATTTTCCTCATAAGCTTTCCATAGTTGTGAAAATAACAATGTACATAAACATCACCTTTCCATGTATATAAAGTACAAACACATGTGTAACTGTGTACGTATAGTATACATGAATCTATTTGTGTATGTGTGTGTAATAGGTGTGTGCGCTCATGTGTGCCCCCGTGCATATATATCAGTTTTGGTAAATCACATAAGTCGGGTACAGCTGTAGGTCAAGAATAGAGATGATTAAAACACTTCGAATGAATGACAGCATATCGGTAGCTTTCATATATTAATAACTCACCAGAATTGCAAGGTTGAGTCTGGAATATCCCAGTCGTCGCTTGGAAAGGAAACACAACTGTAAATACAACAAATGCAAAGTTAAAAAGAAATAATAGATTTTATAGATATAGCGTGTTTTGAAGGGGGAAATAACAAGGATTTCAAGATCTTTTTATTATCAAAATAAAATATTGCCTCAAAAGCGCATCTGCAAGGACAAGAGCTTCAGTGTTTGCTTCTGCAATCAATGATGGTGCCTACAAAATACAAAATACAATATGATCCTAAATTCCTAATTTGATATGCTGTTAAAAAAAATGGAACAACACTGTAAGATTTATTCTGCTTAAATTTAAACTTTTAAATAATCAATTAGAATGCAAAAGATTACATGCCAAATGGAACACTCACTGCCAAGCCAATTTCAGACAACAAACATGCAAACCCACCAACTGTTTTCTCATCTCCATTAGAAAGCGCTGGTAATAGGAGTATATCTTTAAGATATTGAATTTTATACAATAGCACTTCTGGTAAACCCTGTGTTGAAATTGGACGAAAAAGGGTCAGGATATAGGGATTTTGGAGATTGTGCAATGAGTGATACAAATGATAACAAGTATAACAGGAGCAATTATGGCTTTAGCCAACTGATAATGGCAGTTTGTAAGTACAATATAAATGCCCCATTATTAATGGAATGGTTGTCAGATTATGGTGTTTCATGCTCTATCTAAAATTTGACAAAAGCTTATTGCATATGCCTTTAATTTTCCACACACAATTTTTGTGGTACTTTAATTGATGATCAACCCCAGCTCCTAAGAACTTATGCAGAAGAAAATTGGTACAAGTTTGAGCTTCAGCCTTTTGAACCAGAGAATATTCATAAACGTATCCAGTCCTGGATCAATTTCAAACATATTTTCCTGTCTTGGTAGTTTATCTAGTTTATTAAGAAAAAGATTGCGAGCTTCAATAAGTTTGTTCGTTAGTGGTAGAGTGAATACATATTATAATTTCCTAAGTCCTCCCTATTACAGTCAATAACCAGATCAAGTGGTAAGGAAGTAAAGAGGGTTGTCTTGATGATAATATAACTCCTCATAAGAGGCCTCTTATGTTCATCTTTAATATTACATGGTAGGAACATCAATGCACCTAAACCCAATTAAACAAACATCCATTATAACCATGGTGATCTTTGATACGAGAAAACTTGAATCATGAGATGAATCAATGTGAATGATTAAAGGAAAAATCTATTGGAACACAAAATAGTGACACAGTAAATCCCAACCATTGGATCCCCCCCCCCGCGCGATTTCAACCTCATGCGTGAACAACAATGAGATCCAATGATCTAGACTTATTGTGTCACCAATTGTGGCCGGTCTCATGATTAAAAGCTAAGGCTATGTTTGGTTTACCGTTTTTAGTTTTGAGTTTTCGTCCATACAAAAATACGCACGACGCATGTATATTATGAAAAATGTCCATTTTAGAAAACGAATTTAACACACAAAATAGAAAACAACTTTTTTTCATTTTTCGTGTTTTGAGAAAAACGGAAGCACGAGCAACAATTCATCCTTCCGTCGTTCCTCCATCCACTTCGTGGTCCCCTCCAATCTTCCGTTCATCCCTTCCGACCTTCCTTCATTCTTCTCATATTTTGTAATTAATGTTGAAAACTCAAAACATAAAATACAAAATAAACCAAACGATCCCTAAGGTTCTCAGAAAAAATTCATTACTTCAATCCTAGTTCACCCACTACTATCTATTATCTATAATCTATACCAACAACAACAACAATAATATCTCAATCACATCCATTGATGACTTAGCACTCTATTCAATGTTTTTTGCATTTCTCTATAGACAGTTAGATGTTACGAGTTTAAGTCTCAGCAAAGCTATTTCATTATATTTTTATCTCATTCTCAACTATATATTTATTTATCTACTAAATAATAATATTATTAGATGATAATAGTAAAATAAAGCAGTTAATCCGCTCTACTTAATTCTCTTCTTTTATTTAACATTCAAACCCCTCGTAATTTCAAATTAACGTTAAAATTATTCTATTTACATCAATATTCAAATCGTCCACGGTTTTAATCCCTTCATAAACTATCAACACGTTAGTTTTTAACTATTTTGTTTATCATCATCAATATTTTCATTTATGTTGTTCACAGTATAAATTTACCAACTATTTCAATGACTAAATTACAAACTTTTCAATTATCAATCATTTATCTCTACGTGATTATTATGTATCGAGTAACATATTCAAATCTATCCTCTATTAATATTAAAATAGAAGAATTTTCAATTTTGCCATCAATTCTTATAATTTCCAAGCATCTTATTTGTTTCTCTGGTCATTTTACACTCAAATCCTTGTTAATCTATGTTTTTCTACTATTGTTTTATAAGGCTCTACTCGGTTCCTCACACTCCATTACATTCAAGTCCATAACTTGTTTTCTCTTTAAAATTTGGTATTTTGTTTCAAACGATAAATATACATATTTATTCAATCCCCTTATTATAATTTCACCTTAAATAACTTTTATACAAATGAATCATAAAAATAAGAAAATGTAAGAAAGTAAAAAGTTAAAAACACGTTTATATTACATAAATTAAATTAATTATTTAAAGTCGTTATGAGAATTGTTAAAAACATTAAAAAAACAAATTGAGTAAATGATATTAAATTTTAAATTAAATTAATTAATTCAATCAATTAATATTCTTTAGTTTGCCTATCAATTGTTCAACCTTGAAAAAATAACACGTCCATATTAACAAAATAGAAACAACAAATTTTCATTATATAAAAATGCAAATTGCATCGCAATATCATTTTTTAACTATACATACATATACAAAGGATAAACATTGTGTTTTTACAATATTACCATGTGCAACGCACGGGTTACACACAAGTTTTTTTATCTATAGTTCATTCATGCACCGATTGCCCAAAAATGCATAAAAGCAACATAGAGCAGCCACAAAATATAGCAATACGGCTATACCTGATTGCATGATTTCCTTTTATAAATGTTGACATATCAATCGATCTTATCAATCTCAATATATAGTTTATAAGCAGAAAAAAAATCTAAACCGAAACAAACTTTCAAACTTCCATGTAAGAATTAATCTTAGTGGTCTTTAAAGCAATGCTTTATATTTCCAAACGACATATTATTGATCTTTGAAATTTCAAAAACATTGCTTTGCATTTTCAAAACAAACAAATTCCGAAGCAAAAACAAAACAAGACAAAAATTATATAATGTACCTCATAACGACTAACAAGCTCGATGAGAACTTCAATAGCCACATCGAAAGAAGATGAAACCTGTCTCATGGATGAAACGTAATAAAGTTATCTTGTACAGATGTGTGAGGGAGAAACATAGAGCCTTTAGAAAACTAGCCTGCAGTGAATTAAAAACAAAGCTAAGAAGTGGATGGGTAGGGAGGGACGAAGGTGGAATCTCTGAAAAGCATCCAGCTCGAACCTGGTAAAATATAAGTTAGTACTTTAGGGCATCTTAAACGGCTGTCATGGGAAAAATATAGTAAAATCAAAATGATGAGCTAAGCGCTGCTGAGTTTTCAATTTCAAGCATGTCATAGACTGATGCTAAATTATATAAGCCAGTATCTCTTAAGAAGCATTATATTTCATTGTAAAGCTAACAATAACATATTAATAACAACATATCTTTTATTTGTGTTGTTTCTATGGATAGATTATACATAGACTATAAATAGAATGATTAAGTGTACATACCCAGCTCAGCAAGCATCTCAAAATTTTTCGGTTCCTTTCATAGAGTTTAGTGCCATCATCAAGCCTATGTTCCGACTGAATTAAAAGGAACTCAAGAACAGTAGGCGTGTGAGACAAGAGCTGCACCATCGAACAAATGCTTCGGGTAAAAAAATGAAAGGAGGAATAGTTTGGAAAAAAAAAATCATGATTCAAACCTCTCGTGTAAATTGGCTTCTGGTTGCTGCATGAATATTCTGATCACCATTTTGATCCTCAATTACCTCTTCAGGTAAAACCGTGAGCATCTCAAGAACTGCTACATTTCCATTCTCTTGGCATTGCAGTTTATCTAGACTAGCAAAAAGTTGCTCAATTGGATTATTATTTTCAACTGCTCGGAGTACAAGGGCTGCTAACGCAAGGCATATCTGAGTCAATAGCTGCAACCATTATAAAGGAATAATCTCGATTAGTGCAGCCAAAGCAGATTTGTCTAACGTAAACTTAACAAGAAAAAATAAGATTCTTTTTTGTTATGTTTAGAGTTAGAGAAGCTGCATTTTTCTGAACTTGAGTATCTAAACTCGATTCTTACTGAATGTCTGAGTTTGGAGTTTATAGAATCAAACTATCACCGTAAATGGAGCTAGAATTAGGCTTCTACCTCGCTCAACACCAAAATTGTAACAGGAATACGCCTATAGTTTTCTTAAATATGGACAATAACCTCTACTCTTAGGAATTGCCTAGGTATAGCGTTCAAGTAGCAGGCTTTCATTTCTAACATGGTTAAAAGTGAAGCAAAATATTGAGATGACTTCACTTATCACCGATGTTTGAAACAACTGACTGTAAAATTTATGAAGATTGATAATCCACTAAGTGATTTAAAAACAACACAAATGATTCGATACAACGCCAGATGTATTACCTAGCAAATTACAACTAGACTTTTGATTGTACATCTCAAATTATGCAAATACTGTAAGTTCATTATCTCTAACAATCGTACAATTACTTCACTCTTTCAGTGATCTGTCTCCACACAAAAAGAATAGTAAGTAGAGACCTAGTCAACAGTAAATAAGACTGCATCATAATTAACATGCAAGGTTTGCGTTTGAGAATCATTCAAAAAAAATTGTTCATAATTTAACTGCTGCAAGCTGTGAAAAGAAATACTCATGAACTCTATTTATTTGTAAGATCTAATAGCACACGCTCCGCGCATGCAAAACAAAATAATCATTATGAAAAACCGTTTTCCGTAAGATTACTACAATCAGTATGTGCCCTGCCCATAAAAGACAAATAAATCGTACAGTTGATGCCCGCTCTGCATGTGAAATGATTACCAATTAGTACAACCATACACTGCATGCATGAAGGACAAAAGATTACAATTTCAATTTAAAAGATTAAATGTCAATTGTGGACATCATAATATCACTTCAATACATGTATTGTAGGTACATATTCAATGTTATTATAGCGATTATTTTATCTTCTTCTTTTGTCAATGTTGACATCGATGTCAATAGTAAAAAGACTATGTATGGCACAGATAAAAATATTTTTAACAGTATTTTGACATAACTCGCAATATTAATCAAACTACTACACCTAAAAGTATCGTTCTTTTAGTAAGACTTAGCTTCATACTTTGTCATTGTTTACCACTTATTAAAATAAAACCAAAATTGGAAATTATTTACAAATGAAATTGACTGTCATTTCAAAGTTTTCTATTAGTTTTTGAGTACATACATTTGTTGTGCAAAAAAAGTAATTGAACAAAATTCATCTTTTGAAACAATCAAACTTTGCATGAAGTAAATTAATTGTTATACAAAATGTTTTTTCTAAATATGATTTTATTATGTTTAGATGAAATTGTCTTTTTTTCACATGCTTAAAAAGCTTCTTTTTTTTTCCCTTTTTTTACAAAGTATGCTAAAACCATACAAAAAGTCAAAAATAAGTGTGAATTTTATTTAACGCTGAAATAAACGAAGAATGAAAGTTGATTTATTGATATTGATACTAAGAATGAAAAAGCAGAAAAAGAATGTATGAAATATTATCATCTCGGAATTCGAACCTATAACCTTAATGATATTCTAATATAACCTTAATAATATTCTAATCTTTCCAAATAAGAATAGAGATTAATTTTCATTGTAAGCATGATTCTAAACTTGTAACCTCATAGACACACATGTGTGTGTTAAAATGGTATTTAGTTCACATTCGGGCCAAAAAATTGGGTTTCAGTTTCAACCATTAATAAGATTAGAACAATGGATTATAAACTATGCACATTGTATGTGTACATATAACTAGATGCGCCAATGCATGATTCAGTTGATTCTATCATTCCCAATGCAACAAACTAGCTACCAAATCCAAAATCCAGTTAAAACACACAACAACAGAACCTGAGGTGGCCCCACGCTATATCTTCTAGCACTGACCAAAAGAGCATTAAGCAACGCATCCTTAACTCCCGACTGCAGACGATACCCTTCATTCTGAATCTACAATTAAAAGAAGAAACACACGGTTAAATTATGAACACCTCACAAAATCCAAAAACTCGCAGCGACTACCTTTCGTCGGAGAATCTGAGCGGCAAAGAACTCGACCTCGAAATCGACAGGATCGGAGGAGGTGAGGATGGTGCTGGCGATCTCATAGGCAGAATCAGTGTTCTGGAACTGAACGAGCCACTGATTTGCGGCAACTCTGTTTGAAGAGAGGGAGTCGTGGTTTAGTATGTGTACTGCCTGTGCTACTTTTATTTGGAGCTCGTTGCTCATGGCTGATTTTTCTTATTTTAGAGGGAGGAGAGAGAAAGGGGTGGATTGGTAGATGGGGCTGGTTCTGGAAATGGAGGGTTGGATCTGAGGAGATGGTTTTTTTGCTTTCTAGTGCTAACAATTTCCTTTTTTGATTTATTTATTTATTTATCATTACAAATTTTATGAACATAAAAAACATGAAAGTAGATATGAGGATAAAACTTATGAAAAATTTAGTCACAAGACTATAAGTTTTTTCAAGTTGAAGGTCAAACATTTGGTAATAATTCACTATAACGTTGAATCTTTTAGATCGGTCCACAATTTGAGAATTCACGATGGTGTAAGTGGTGATGGCAAGTGTAAACGATGGTGGAAGCGCAGGTGGAGGCGGCGATGGTAAGGGTGGTGACAATGATAACCACAGTAACAGCTGGGGATTGGGTTGGAGTTTCTTTTTATGTCTCATGAAAGGGGACAAAATTTGTTGTGTAGATGCGACGAAGATGACATTATATAAACTGTGAAAACTAGTATAGCATTATACAAATATAATGCTAGTATAGGCAAGCTTTATATTCATCTAAAGCTAACTATCATTATGTATGTATATGGTGTTATTACCTTTTAATTTGTTGCTTTTTTTAAGTGTCATATTGAACGACGTAATGGTGCAATGAGACGACATGGTTGGGTTTAATAGGTGTTTGGATTGGGTTAAAGGTGAGGTGTCGAAGGTGGTGAAAGGTAGCAGCGGCTAAGGGAGCGACGATGGTTAGTGTAGTAGCGAATTCTACGGGCGATGATGGTTAGGCAGTGTTAGCTAGGTATGTGCTAATTTTAGAGGCGTGGAACTTGAAACGTGAAATTGGAGGTGAAAAATTACGTAAATTTGGAGAATATATTTTATTGTTCTCCCTAAAATTTAAATTTTGTGGCCTACGAACTAAATTTTATTTCAAATTCGTCTTTTTGCCTAATTCCCTCGTAAAAACACAAAACCGGACTTTCTGAATTAAGCAAAAAAATTATTTTAGCTTCAAGGCTAAATATTCGCGTTAAAATTGTGATAAAGTCTATCGTTTTGTTCAAGTTTAAATACTCCAAAAGTTAGGTTTCGTACTCTCGAGGATGATGTCTAGTGGAGGTGACGATAAGGGTTGATGGAAAGATGACAATAGCATGTGGAGAAGGTGAATTACAACATTATGGTGGTTCCTATATCAAGTGGTGAAGGTGGTGATAAAGGTTAATGGAGGAACGTCTATGATTGATTAAAGCGCGATGATAATAGGTGCAAGCACAACAAAGTTGGAGACGGTGCGCGATGTAGATGGCAAAGTGAATCCAAATTTAGAAGAAGGTGATGTTATTAATCATAATACTATTATCACATAATATTTATGAACCGGAAACTGAATATAACGATTCATGTGCTCATGATACATTCTAATATCATTTCATTTTTTACAATATATTTGTATATGTTTTATCTATGATTTGCATATCAAACAATAAAGTTATCATATATGTGTATACGTGTATACGTTTATGTGAATATAGTGTTGTTAGATGTTAACGAAGCATATATATATGAAAATATACACTGGATCATAAGAAATTAGAGATAACTTATAAACGAAGAGAAAACAACATCCCTAAAGACAACCGGAGCAATCACTCAAAGACAAATACAAAAGCACAAAAGAAGTATGTTTTTATTTTACTGAGTCATTATCGAGTCTGATGGTTTATATATGTTAAAACCCACATATGATCGCTGAATATCTTCAAAATTTATCACATCACATGAAATTCTTTCGAGCGTTTCAAAAAGAGATCCCAATTTTTTTTTCAAAAACTATGGATAGGTTTCTATAAAAAAGGAAGAAGAAAGAAAGCGTAGATTTTACAATTATCAGTGAATTGATTATATGATAATTGGTTGATTGATAATTCGCTAATCGGTCCATTAATCATCAAATAATCGGTTATTGAAATCTATGTGCTTCTCTTCCTTAAATCAGTGTGTCTCTTCATTAAGTTTTTTGCATCTCTTTCAGAAATTCAACGATCAAAAACTTTCTCTAACAGGTGCGTCTTTTGGCCTTCTCTGAAATATTGCATCTCCCCGTTATATCTCCCTAACTCTATAAATACTTACAATTTCAATAAAGAAAATCACTTTTTCTAATTTCGTCTATTCTTACATTCTAAAACTCTGATTTTGATGTCTGCTTACAAAACCAATCCATTGCTCAAATGTCTCGCAATTATGATTACGCCAACTAGCACACCAAGGCCTGCCCTAAGTCCAAGTCAGCTAGCACTCATCCCTAGGCCTGTCAATGGTACGGGTTTCAGCCCAAGTCCGGGCCGAATCCACCCTATTAATGCGGGTACAGGTTTTTCCTTTTACTACCCAAGTCTGATCCAGACCCAACCCCGTTACTATTAGGGTCGGGTACGGTTTACCAAAACTCGGTCCGGTTAGGACACGGCTCGACTATTAGTTTTCCATAGTATCAAAATATGAGTGTGTATGTTATTTATTTACCATTTTATTTTTTTACATGTAGATGTTTTTGCATACTTTTATTGAGAACTTGACTATATCACTACCCAATTTATATGTTAACATTGTTTGTATATAAATTTTACCAAAATTGTAGTTTTAACATAAATATTCTAAGTTAGGTATACATGTATCATCCAACGGGCTTAAAATTCCCAAAGGACTGAGCTCGGGTATTGGGTTGAAATACCCTCTGGGTTCGGACCGGGCTCAGGTTTTAGTTATTGTAATCGGACTCGGGTCCGGGATTTATGATACCCGGATCAAACCCGGCCTATTGATTCCTACTTATCCCGAACTAGTTTCAACCGACCCGCATCTAATCTGGTTCCATTTGAGTAGATCTGGCATGTAAGTCATAAATGACCGCCTCTTAAGACTATATCAGGCTTAAAGCGACCCGTCAATGGTCATGGCTCTCTTACCCTACCTATGACTAGTCCTAAGTAGCCCATCTTATCACAATGTCTTGGTCCATCCCTTCATGCTCCAGCCTTAACACTTTCAACTTTCTTCTTAGCAAGTCTAACCGGCAAGTCACGGATGGGCTAGCTCGGTTCCCTTTGCTAGACCCAACCATGCATAAGTAGACTAACCAACTCTAATGACCCGACCAAGCTCAAGCATGACCCATGTTTAGCCCGGCTTTGTCTCAGCCTGTCATCGATCGGTCTCAAGCAGCCTATCTTGTCATCCAATCAACGGCTCGGTACATCTATCGCGGCTTGGTCCTTAGCAATATTCAGCTTCACTCGACAATCTTCAACAACAAGCAACCGGCTGCCCCTATCCATAAGAAGCTTCTCATCCGTCTTGCCACATGGACATGCATAAGTAAATGACAAGTAGTATAGCCAAATGGACTAAGTATTATAACAAGTCTTCCAAAAGCAGGCCTACTTCTGTAACATTTCACCATATTAAATGCCCATTAAACGCAAAAGCACGCGCCTGGTACAAAGTGACGACTTGCATACTTTTAATCCACATATTCCATTTTGCCTTTATAGTTATTCTCCATCTGCCAATTCAACCAGATCGACGGCCAGGACCACTTCCCGCCTGTTGTACTGTGCAATCTCAACCTTTTGTCATCCATAACTACTACTATAACCCTATATCGTACAACATCAAAAGGGGTGAAATCTAGTTAAATGCTCAATATTTTCAGCTCAGATCTACTTCTCACAACAAACTAAAGTTCAAAGCTCTTAAGATTAGCAACTTTTTAGTCTTAAGTGTTTATTTCCATATTATTCTCTTGTAATTTTATGTAATTGTAAGAGAGAAACATAGCAAAATATCTTCATAGTGGATGTGGCAAGCTTAGTCGAACCACTTTACATTTTAATTCATTTACTTTAATTTGCTTGTTTTTTTTTCTCATTTTACATTTTTAAGTCTAGTGTTAACAAGTAACTTTTGCTTTACATATGCATTAGTCTAATTCTAAGGTTGGCTAATTTATTATTCAACATTTTGACACTAAAATGAGGGCCTCCCCTAAAAGCTGTCAACTTTCTTCACTTTTTCTTCTCTACACACTCTTTTCACATTTCACCATGTCGAATCCTAATGGTTAGAATGAACTCATCAACTCTAATGACCACAAAATTAATAATAACACTATCGCTAGTGTTGTCGGCCTTATCCCTAGGCTCAACAATAACATGTGATGAAATGTGCTCCAAAACTTGATCAACGTGGTAACTCTAGCTTGTGAGGTACATAAACTAAGGAAGAGGTTGGACGCTTAGACACTGTGGTCTTTGTTCCATCACCCCTCCAGTAGTTAAATTAACTCCTCTCCAACCTGTTCTCCCCAATGCTTATAACCTCTTGAACACTACCATGGTCTAGGGTAAGATGGTGCATGCTACCACGGTCATGGATGTTCATGCTCATCCAAGAAGACACGTTGTGGGGCAAAGTCATCTTATTGACATTGACCCTAAGCTGGCCATGCATAGGGAAGCAAGACATTGCCACTTTCCTTCAGTAGAATGGTAGTCAGCTTTTGGATGCCTTCAAACGACAAACTAAGCCCGAGACTTGAGGTTCGATAGTCTTAGCATGGGTGCTCATGCCATCAGCGGAGAGCCAAGGACCCCATTAGTGTACTCCCAATCCCATAGGGGTGCAACCATGCCTAAATCAAAGGAGGGGCGGATCCATCATTCATAGTCATCATTTATGCATAGGGAGAGGAGTCTCCCACTCCAGATCATCATCATCACCATCACTCTCCATCACCTCATCGGCACTGATCTCCCACTCCATAAAGATGCTGATTGAACCCACAACTAGCCATTGGCTAGACAATCCCGCAACAGGCCGATGCTAGCCTTTGGGAGGAAATGAACATCCTTCATTGGCAGCTCAATAGAATGCAAGCTCGGAATGTCGAGGGCGAAGCTTTTTCTGCTAATGAGAATGGAAAGCCATTTTCCGAGGAAATCCTGAACACTTACGTCCACCGATAGTATGCCTTGTCGCCTATTGATAAGGATGATAGGAGTGCTAACCCATTAGATCGCATTAATGCATTCAACTCCATCACTCATGTTGGTCAACTTTCTAGCCTAGCAAAGTGCCTACCCTTACCCTCCTCTCTCATAGTTACGACCTCTTGTTGGTTCCTACATCTTCAACTAGGAAACATCCATTTATGGACCCACCTATGTGCATACTTCAATACCAAATTCTACACTTCTAAGACACATGATATGATGGCTAGTGGGTTGGGTAACATAAAACAAGGCTCGATTAATAGTCCTCGTTCATATGTGAATCACTTCAACAAGGAATCCATCTAGGCTAGGGGTGCTGGCAAGAATAACCTGGTTGTGGCCCTTCAATCGAGTTCACTCCTACAACAATGCAACTCAATTCAAATCAATTCGAAAGTGCAAAATTTCATGAATTCTGAGTTCACTCCTCCAATAGAAGATCATCACTGACAATGCAACTTAATTTGAAAGTGCGAAATTTCATGAATTTTGGGCTCGATATTGAATTGAGAATAGCTTTGCAGTGGTAGCGCATTCGTAGGTGAATGCACAGGTGGAAGCAATGAACAAGATCATCAAAATTCATCATTAAGAAATGATTAAAAAGAGTTAAGGAAAATTGGATGGATGAGTTACCATTGGCGTTGCTAGCTTATCGGATAACCTAGAAGTTTGCAACCAATCATACTCCATTTGCACTGGCCTATGGAACAATGGCCATAATTCCAATTGAAGTGGAAGACCATTCTCAAGACTAATGCATTTTGACCCTAAGGTGAGTTAGGAGATGTGCTAGTTGGAATTGGTCTGATCCGTAGTGGAAGTAATGGATGAATTTAAAAAAAATTACCATTTTGGATCTTTATTATGCATGTGAAGTCTATTTTATTTAGAACATTTCTAAATTTCTTTTAAATAAAATCTTTATTTTATTTAAATTTATAAAATGATTTAATATTGTTTGAATTATGTTATATCATATATGTTAGAACCTTATATTTTGATGTTTTGATAGTGACAACTATACAAGTATATATTGTATATACTAACCACTTTTGCACGAAATGATATTAACTTTACAAAGAGACAATTATATCAAAATGAAGTCTAAATTGACACTGCAAAGTACTATCAGTCATAGTATCTATGTCTAAAGGTATAAAGTTATTAAAATCTCTTCTATGTGGTATATATACACAGGCGATTTTTTAGAAATTGAATTTTTGAAAACATCACAACAAACTTGAAATTCAACCGGCTGAACCACCCAGGTCAACCGACTGAATCTATGCATGTACACATGAATATCTTTGAATATTCAGCCGATTGAACGACTATAATCAGCCGGCTAAAACTGCCTAAAATGAAATATTTCCTTGCTGATTTCAAAATCGTCGATTCAGTTGGCTACCACACTGTATTCAGCCAGTTGAATTTGTATAACGGTTAGTTTTCTAAAAGGGTACCTCTTCTTCATGAAGGGTTACATATCTTAAATTAAGAGTTGTAGTCCTAACTTTCCACGATTCTTTTCACGAATGACTGTAACTAGTATAACTCTCTATATACAAATGTCAAGAAGAAAAACAATAATCTTGAAAAATCAGTTTTAAAATCTATTAGTAAAAAGAAAACTACATATCGTTCAAAATCTATTATGATTTGGGTTCCAAAGACTAATGATCATTTGATTAGAAATAAGTATATAAAATCTTTTATGACTTCTATTCATAGAAATAATAATTTTGTTTACAAAGGGAATTCTAAACCCTCATGCGTTTGGCTTCTTAAGATCTAACTATTAGGACCCTAACAATGGAAGTGGGTACCAACATCATTTTTATATTTTTTGCAGGTACCAAATAAGAAAAGAGGAAAATGGATACTTGATAGCGGTTGCTCAAGGCATATGACGAGAAATAAAGAAATGTTGACAAACATTATTGTTAATCAAATTTATGGTTAACACCCCAAAAGGTTCATATAGATGAAGTTATCGAGAAACGGTGGAAAGTGGAATCTCCCAAAAGACTTTTAAATGTCCAGTTGGTAATTCTGAGTTGACTCAAGTAATGAGATTAAGCCAAACTATTCCGAGAGGTTGATATCCAGCAGAATCGCTAATGAATCCTCGCTTAAGACTAGACTTTGAATTCAACTTCTCAAGGACATCAAGAGGATATAGGTTCTAGTTTCGAAAAGACCTTCCGGCTTTACTGAATTTATGAAGATTGACTCTTGATTTAGTATAACCTTTATAAAATCTATTCTGAAAGCTATTTTCTAGGCTAAGGTGGAATTTCCTTATTTAATCTTCTATAGACAATTAAATTGGGCTTTCGCCAAAAGGTTTGCAGATAGTTGTATTGGGTCCGGAAGGTTGTTAAGGTTATCAAATGTGACGGATTATGGCTCTTGTCGAAAGGTTCAGCCTACAAATTTTATAGGTCTAAAAGGTTTTATAGAGTACGATTCAAGCAAATTTCCATTGTGACCGAAGGGTTTGAGCAACTGATTTGAGGTCTCCAAAGGGTTATAAAGATTGGTCAAGGAGTAAAATCATTATCTTTGTTGCAAAGATCTTTCGAAGAGGCCAATCCTGAAAAATAGAATTTAACCAACAAAGATTAAAGTAAACTACAAAGTAAATTTAAAAGACTGAAGACTTCCTTTAGATCCACGAACAAACTTTCATTCTTATTAAATTTCCAAATCGATACTCAATTAGGGTTACAAAGATGTAATTAAGAGATTACAATATGAGAATGACAAAGAATCCGCTCCTAAAACAGGACCCCTTGGGTCTTATTTATAGATGCAGACGACACTCCCCCCAGCTTTATGCCTTCGTTGGGAACGGAAGGTTGCCTCTTATATGCAGTTGCAAACCTTTTGATCTTGCCGGAAGATTGCTTCTTGTACACGGTTGTAGGCCTCCCGTTCTTGATGGAATGTTTGTTTATTGTGCATCATCATTTACTGCTGAATGCTGCCGAAGGGTCTTTTCCTTCATTTGTTTTTAGGAACCTACTGCCCTTGCTGGAATATTTGTCATATGTACGAGTACGACACATGAACCTTTCGATGGTACCAGAGGGTTTTTGGCTTTAGTGAACCCTTTGGCTTTGTCGGAAGTTTGCTTTTCCTATTTGATTACTGCCGAGAGTTGCGTTTTTCCTGAATGATGGCGGAAGGTTGTCTTCTGTTGACTCATGGATGTTGCTTTTACCTAAACCTTTCGGCACCATCGAAAGGTATCCTGTAGGTGTATTATCTGGCCCAAAAGGCTTATTGTGCTTTCAGAAAGGTTGTCGTAGGGTCGTATACCCTTGTTCCCGCTTGTTTGCCTCCTTCAAAGGGTAAGAGCTCCTTAGACATTGTAGGATAATACCCTCCGTCTTCTCAAAAGATCTTGAGCCTTCTCATTTTGCTAGCCACAACCCTTCGATCTGTTCGGAAGGTCTGATATGAATTCTTTCTCTACCATCTTTTGTTTAAGATTCTCTGGCTTAAGCAGAAGGCGAATTTATTGAGTAACATTTGCCCCCCCATGCGACGAGATGCTCTTGACTTTTCAAGTCATCCTCTCTTAGCCTCATTTTCCTGTAAATGTAAGTTCCAAGTACAAGTAAAAGAGTCCTTTTCAAACAATTTGACCTTCCCCAAAACAAGGAGGTCATTTCATAAACCTGATTTAAAACTTTCAAGCTATCTTTCCTACTTATTCATTCATCATCATTTATTCTAGTATGGTTTAAAACCGCCCTTAGTAACAAATTAATAGTATGACCCAAGATCCATTTAAATATCATCTTTCCTACTTATTCATTCCCTCCGAAAGGAATTAAAGTTGCGGCACTAAACCTTCCGAAGGGACCGGAAGGTATTCCAACTTCAATTTTCCCTTATTGGCGGAAGGTCTAGGTAGCTTAATGTTTAGTCCTTCCGACAACAAGCTTTCATTAGGATTTAGAGGTCCTAAACCCCCCGATTCCTTTCTTTTCATCAAAACACCATATAACCAAGTAACAATCACATTTTCAACTGTATAATATAACTCAAGAAATTCAACTGAAACATCTAAATATTCACATATATAGATATTACTTCATATTACACTTTTCAAAATGATATGTTAATATGTACATATTCAAAATTACACTAGCGTCCTAGAATTGATCATCGAAGGCATCCAAAAGCAGCAAGATGATTTCTTTCCCCCTTTTCCCTACAGCCCATCTGGAAAAGGCGGAAGGTTCGGAATTAAATTGATGGGGTTGATGACGACGGGTTCAATCCATATGGGTTGATAAGGAGAGTAGGTTATTAACGCAGGGTTTTCTCCAGAAACATCCCAGATGGCCAAATCCATCTAGAATGTGTTTGTAGCCAGATCGAAAAGTAAGGAGTATGTTGCATTTACGTGTGGATTAAGGAAATTAGGTTGCAGGTGATCCATATTGCTAGATTGTGCGCTAATGACCTCTTCCGCCCCATGCGGTGGGTTTAGTAAGCCTAACGCAAAGCAACAACAGTGTGGTGCTTCCGCATTGATGAAATCAAGATGAATTTGATGGAGATTGCAAGCCGCCATTGATGTCTTTTCTTCTTTTTTTGTAATAAAAGTTAGAAGGGAAAGTGAAGGAAGACGAATGGATTTCTAGCAAAGATTTTTGACGCGAAGTCTTATACGCTCTCTCTCATATTTCCAGAGATTTATCATTAAATGTTTTTGTCTTTTTGTATGATTACCGTTTCACCTTTGATTTGAAAGCAATTGTTGGTTAAGTCTTATTTAATGAAATTCTGCAAACGACGACCTTGACTCGGTGCTTTTTGAGAAAGAGTGGTGAACTCTTAACCTTCCGCTGGATGACAAGTTAATAGAGACACTTTGGCTGTTTTTATGTAAAGTACACTTTTAACATTTAGCTCTGAAATTTTAGTATTTGGGTAAATTTAAGTAGGAGTTTTACTTTTGTATTTCTATTTTCATGTAAATTAGGACTAATCCTAAATCTTGGTGCACGTTATAATTTGCTTTGAATTAGACTGTTTGTTAAAAAATTTCCTTAAATGGCTCAAGCATTATAAGTATAAGTTTGTTCTCAAATTTCTTTCGAAGTCCATTTCATATGAATTGGGAGAGCAATTATAAATGGGTGTCAAGTATTTATTCTATGAATATATATTTCTTAGTACGTATTTTATATTTGGCTTGTCTATACTATGTTATTCCAAACTATATGTTCCTTAAATCATGTCTCCTTAATAAGCCAACCTAGTTAACATGCTATATAGATGAAGGCCTCCTTCCAAAATGACCTAATTTTGGTTGCCATAAGGTAAATGGTTTTGGTACGTGGAACACCCCTACTTCTCACCCGGCTTCCTTCGAAGGTAAAGGGAAAATTCCTTTTAAAGAAAATTTGGATATTTTATTCGATATTGATTGATAGTTACACTATAATATCCTTCTAACCGAGAGATGAAATTAGAAAATGCACACTAGTTACCATTCAAGACGGGGTTATTGTATCTTATTATTAACAACAAGTTTTGACAATAAACATACACTAATATGTGTTCTTATTGTTGAAATAAATGGACTTGTTTTGCTTGTTGATATAGGAGACTTGAACAAGACTAGTTTTTCCTTCCGAAGCTCCTTCTTTGGAGTTCACAGTGATTTTGGATAAGTTAAGAATGGAGCTCAAACAAAGTTAATTTTACAAAAACTTCTTTAATTTCTAAGCTCAAATGTTGCACTATTCAAAAATTCTTTATGGAAATTGAGAATTTGAAATTAAATCTTCAAGAAAGAGGGAGGCTGGAGTATTGAAGTTTTAAAGCATTTCATTGGTGGGGTTACTTGTATAAATCTTTGACTTGAAATGACTAAGCTTCATGAGAAGATAGATAGCGTGGAAATAAAATCTAAAGATAGTCGGGTTCTATGCAAATCTTCAGAATCCCTATTTGGTATCTCTGTTTCAAGTGTCAATACTATAATATCCATGAGTTTTGCTAGTATGATTGATAAGGTCACGAGTATCTCAATTTATACATAAGACATGTTTTCCATACCTTGGTAATGCTATGCAGCATAATGTAATACTTATAATGTTGTACATGCTACCTGTTTCGTTATCTTTGTTTACACCTTGTTTATCTTTGATTTGGATATGCCTCTTGGAGATTGATGTGTCTCCAAGCTTTTCGTTCCAATCCTTGACTCCTCTTCTGATTAAGCGAATCTAGATTCTTTGTCATCCTACCTTTCCTGCAAAACATGTAGCACATAGTATTCGTTAATTATTAGCATAAAATTAACAATCTTATCTGGAAGACATCAGTTTCCTAGATTAGCAAATCATTATGGTAATTGTATGAAAAGTGATTCATTAAAAAAGAATGTCAAGGTCTCATCTTATCCGTAATAAGGGACGAATGCAGATTTAGCTTCTTTCACTTGTTTGGCATTCTTGAGAATAGTTAATGTTAGGCTGTATACAATCATCAAAATTTAACATTTACCTAATGAAGACCTTGATGGGACATTTATGACTGAGATCTTGATAAGGTAGTTTTTGAATTCATTTTTCATTATCTGGGGGATCTGAGAATAAAGAAGGTCGGAAGTTTCCACTAGGAGACTCTTTTGGCAGTAATCTTCTTCCGATAATATTCCTTGACTCGGGTCAAATTACTTGAGATAAATAAGAAGCCAAAGATTGTGCACTAAGATTGGGGCTTTCAATAACCAGTAATCTTAGCATCATTATTGATGAAGTTTTACAAGATATCGCCGGACCTAGTTTCGGGTATTAGAAAATATTGAGATAATTTGGCAGTCACTTTTTGGTATATTCTGATAATAGGTGATGGAGAGTTAGGAGGCCGAAATGCCTTTCCTTGATGATAAGCAATAGAACCTTGCCGTATCGTTACCAATGATGGTCGTCATAAGGATAGAAATTCATATTTGCTGATAAGATAATGAGATCTCTAATCTGGAATTAATAGTAAAAGTCAGGAAAATTGTATGTAGTAATTAGATAACAAAGGTCCGGAATACCCAATGTGGCACTTGATAATTAGTAGAAGACCAAGAATTCACCCTGGTATTTAGTATCAGAAGACCAGAAAACCCATCTCGGAATTTGGGTAATAGAAGTTTAGAATACCATATTTAACAATTAATAATGAAGGGTTGAGGACTTAACCTGGCGATGAGCAATAAAAGACCAAACTACCATTCTCGGTAATAGGTGATAGAAGACTAGAGTGCCACTTCTAGAATTTTGTTTCTGGTAATAGAAGTCCAAGGTACCGTTAATAATAGAAGGTCAGAATATCATTTTCGATAACAAGTAATAAATGACCAGATGTCATCTCTGGTAATAAGTGTTAAAAGAACAGGAGTGTACATCTTAATAATGAGCAATAGAAGGCCAGCAATCTAATTTAGCCCCAATAATGGAAATCCAAAAAACTGCTTCTGCAATAAATAATAGATGATCAGAATATCCTTTTCTGATATTTGATAGTAGAAGTCCAGAACATCATTTTAGATATTTAATGATAGAATTCTCGAATCCCATTTTTGGAAATTAATAATAGAAGACCAGAATTTCATTTTTGGTAATTAATAATAGGAGATTGGAATACCATTTTTGGTAATTAGTAATAGAAGACCATAATACCATTTCTGGTGATTAATAATAGAAGACCAGAATACCCGTCTGGTAGAAGCTCGAGAATTCTTTCTGATTCTGTCTATTGAATGTGCCATCTTCAGGCTTTGAGGATGTCATGCATGCTTTGCCTTTCTCGGGCTCAAGTTTTCTTTGTCCATTTGTCATTTGTTTTTGGCTATTTCAGGCGGGGACTCTTTTTTCCGGTTTGTGCTTATTTAAGCAGAGCCTATTTTAGGCTGTTTGTCATCTTTGACATTACCGACCTTTTTGGTGGTTGCTATTTTAAGCTATATCGATTTCTGGCGGTGCCTATTTCAAGCATAGACTTTTCATAATCCGCCGAACATTTCGTCCGGGTTTCTAGTGCGCTAGGCTAGCTTATTCTGAAGCAGGGCCCGAGGACTTACCCGACCTCCCTCCAGGAGGCGCCTTAACCTGGTCATAGCGTGACGCAGTTAAGGGCTTGTTCGGTACCTTGGCCAGGCCATAGCGTGGCGGGACCAAGGGATTACCCGTCCTCCCTCCAGGAGGTGCCTTATCCTGGCCATAGCGTGACATGGATAAAAGCTTGTGCTGCTTTAACCCGGCCATTTCTAGTTTTAGCATGGATAAAGGCTTACGCCCTCCCTCTAGGAGGTGCCTTGACCTGGCTATCTTGGCGTGACCAAGGGCTTTCTACCATTATTGGTAGCCTACCATTTTAGGTAGTCCAAGTTTAAGGAGAATTCTTCTCCCGATCATGTAGACTTTTCTTATTTTGAGAATAGAGCCTTTATTTCATGACTTGATCAATCCCTTACAAATTGTTTCAGCTTTCCTTGTTTTATAAAGTGTAGGACCATTTTTATAAGTACTTTACATTGGTTAGTATCATGTCCGTTCATGAGATGGAAGTTGCAATATACTCCTTTAGACCTTCTCTCAAACCCTGGCTTTTTCTTTTAAGAGGCCCAATAGTTCAGTTCCTCTTTGGTTCTAATATAAATGTCCTCGATTGACGTTGTAAGATTGTATTCTCCAAGAAGTATTGATTTTTGAGCCATCTTTGACAGGCGTCTAACTCTTTTGTAGCCTGGTTCAAATACTTCTTCTTGAGGGATAAGCTTCCTTTTCATTGCCCGTTGGTTCTCTTCCAAAGGCTTTCCTTCCAGTCTCAGAGTTTCGGTTGGAAACTCCTTGGTAATTCTTATATTTCCACCGGGCAGTTTTTTTATCTGTCTTATTTCTTCAACCGTGGATTTTCCCAAATGCTCATAGTTCTCCCTTGGGTGGCAGGCCTTGCTTATGATCTTACTTCATTTGTTCGTGAAATTATCATAATCCTTTATCATCTCTTTTTCAAAGATAGTTCCCTGGGAATATGACTGGATAGTTCTCATCATTCAATTAAAAATGTTGTCACTTCCATTTATTCTTTTTCCAAGTGCAAAAATCGGGGGTCGGTCCCACATGAAAGGGGTTCAAGCTCCATTTTTTAGGGTCATAAGATTCTGCCTTCTTTTTGTTTATAATCTTCAAGGCTTCAAGCCTTAAACTTTGTTCCTCATTTTGATTAGAGTCTTTGATATTTACATAAGAAAGCTTTGTGAGATGTGGTTCGGAAGACCCTTGCTCGGACCTCTTGAATCTTTTAGCCATGATCTAATAGTAAAGGGTGAATTTGATGCGTAACTGGTTCGATGAGAATTGTAGTGTCATGAAATCAATCAAGTCGGAGGTTCAAGCCCTCCTTCTAGCGCCAAAAATGTTAATCAAATTTATGGTTAACACCCCAAAAGGTTCCTATAGATGAAGTTATCGAGAAACAGTGGGAAGTGGAATCTCCCAAAAAGACTTTTAAATGTCCGGTTGGTAATTCTGAGTTGACTCAAGTAATGAGATTAAGCCAAACTATTCTGAGAGGTTGATATCCAGCAGAATCGCTAATGAATCCTCGCTCAGGACTAGACTTTGAATTAAACTTCTCAAGGACATCAAGAGGATCTAGGTTCTAGTTTCAAAAAGACCTCCCGGCTTTACTAAATTTATGAAGATTGACTCTTGATTTAGTATAACCTTTATAAAATCTATTCTGAAAGCTATTTTCTAGGCTAAGGTGGAATTTCCTTATTTAATCTTCTATAGACAATTGAACTATGCTTTCATCGGAAGGTTTGGCAGATAGTTGTATTGGGTCCGAAAGGTTGTTAAGGTTATCAGATGTGATGGATTATGGCTCTTGTCGAAAGGTTCAGCCTACAAAATTTATAGTTTCGAAAGGTTTTATAGAGTACGATTCAAGCAAATTTCCCTTATGACCGAAGGGTTTGAGCAACTGATTTGAGGTCTCCGAAGGGTTACAAAGATTATTCAAGAAGTAAAATCATTATCTCTGTTGACATAGATCTTTCGAAGTGGCCATTCCTGAAAAATAGAATTTAACCGACAGAGATTAAAGTAAACTACAAAGTAAATTTAAAAGACCGAAGACTTCCTGTAGATCCATGAACAATCATTCTTATTAAATTCCCAAATCGATACTCAATTAGGGTTACAAAGCTATAATTAAGAGATTACAAGATGAGAATGAAAGAGAATCCGCCCCTAAAACAGAACCCCTTGGGTCATTTATAGATGCAGGCGGCACTCCTCCCGGCTTTATGCCTTTGTCGGGAATGGAAGGTTGCCTCTTATATGCAGTTGCAAACCTTTTGATCTTGCCGGAAGATTGCTTCTTGTACTCAATTGTAGGTCTCCCATTCTTGACGGAAGGTTGGTTTATTGTGCATCATCATTGACTGCTGAATGCTGCCGAAGGGTCTTTGCCTTCATTTGTTTTTAGGAACCTGCTGCCCTTACCGGAAGATTTGTCATATGTATGGCACATGAACCTTCCGATGGTACCGGAGGGTTTCTGGCTTTAGTGAACCCTTTGGCTTTGTCAGAAGGTTGCTTTTCCTACTTGAGTACTGCCGAGAGTTGCATTTTTCTTGAATGATGGCGGAGGTTGTCTTCTGTTTACTCATGGATGTTGCTTTTACCTAAACCTTTCGGCACCATCGAAAGGTATCCTGTAGGTGTATTATTTGGCTCGAAAGGCTTATTGTGCTTTCGAAAAGGTTGTCATAGGGTCATATACCCTTGTTCCCGCTTGTTTGCCTTTTTTGGAGGGTAATATCTCCTTAGACATTGTAGGATAATACCCTCTGTCTTCTCGAAAGATCTTAAGCTGTCTCATTTTGCTAGCTGCATCCCTTTGATCTCTTCAGAAGGTCTGATATGAATTCTTTCTCTACCATCTTTTGTTTAAGATTCTATGACTTAAGTAGAAGGCGAATTTATTGAGTAACAATTATCTACTCAGATGGAGGATCTGTCATATTTGGAGATAACTCCAAAGGATATATCATCGACAAAGGCGATGTAAGCAACAATGGTACATCTAACTTACCTCTGATTACAAATGTTCTGTTAGTTAAGAATTTAAAACATAATCTCTTAAGTATTAGTCAACTCCGCGATAAAGATTTCAAAATTACTTTTGAAAAGGATAAATGTAATATTTATGATAAAGATCAAAATTTAATTTTTGAAGGAAATCGTAAAAGAAATATATATGTTTTAAATATGAAAATTAATCATAACACAAATTTATGTTTAATAGCCAAAGAAAATGATCCTTGGTTATGGAACAAGAGATTTTTATCACATAAATTTCAAAGCTATAAGTAAATTATCTAAAAATAATTTAGTGAAAGGATTACCAAAAATGAATTATAGAGTAAACAATGTTTGTAATGAATTGATTGTTATGTTACTGTGATGTTATGTTGAATATTTATTCATGTTATTATGCATGGTATTTCTGTGACATGTCTGTGATGTTTCTGTCCTTCGATCTGTAATGTTTTGCGTGATGTGATGATTATATGTTCTGTGATGTTTTGAGTCTAATACCGCTTCTCGTAAATTGTTATTTCTCCTATTGATGTATATTTTCTTTTTGTCGATGACAAATGGAGAGAATAAAGTAAGGCCATATCGATAGGGGGAGTGTCAAGTTAGGGGGAGAATAACTCAATTTAAAATTGAATTTATATAGTTGTCATCATCGAAAAGGGGGAGAATGTTAGAACCTTATATTTTGATGTTTTAATAGTGACAACTATACAAGTATATATTATATATATTAACCACTTTCGCAGAAAATGATATCAACTTTACAGAGAGACAATTATCTCAAAATAAAGACCAAATTGACGCTACAAAGTACTATCAGTCATATTGTTTATGTCTAGAAGTATAAAGTTGTTAAAATCTCTTCTATGTGGTATATATACAGACATAATTTTTCAGAAATTGAATTTTCAAAAACATCACAACAAACTTGAAATTCAGCCGGCTGAACCATCCAGGTCAGTCGACTGAATCTGTGCATGTACACATGAATATCTTTGAATATTCAGCCGACTAAATGGCTGTATTCAACCGGTTGAAAACTGCCTAAAATGAACTAATTCCTTGTTGATTTTAAAATCGTCAATTCAGCTGGCTATCACATTGTATTCAGCCAACTGAATCTGTATAACAACTAGGTTTCTTAAAGGGTACTTTTTCTTCATGAGGGGTTACAACTCTTGAATCAAGAGTTGCAGTCCTAACTTTTCATCATTTCTTTTCACGAATGATTGCAACTATTAAACTCTATATAAGGCTAATTATTTCATTGTTTTCATCATTGATTTTATTTGCAATTCTCTCTATCTTTACTATTGAACTCTCAAGCATTCGATTCCAAACTGCTTTATATTTTTGATCACACGATCATTCAAGAATATCTTCTTGTGATCAAAATTACTTTCTTTCTTCACAAACTACATGATATACCACAAAGGAGAAGATTATAGGAAGGGTATACGTTATTGACTTATTAGTGCTATTCAAGAGCATACTTAGTCAAATACATTTCTGCTATTTATAGTTGAAGTCCTCTTGTAGTATCCTTAGATGGTTGAAGTCCTGTTCAGTTGTCTAGGTGGTTGAAGTCATGTTCAGTTGCTCAGGCGATGTAATACCTGTTCCTCCGGGTTAAGTGAGGGTATCGATTAAATCCTGAAGGAATCTAGGACTGGACGTAGAACGGGAAGTTCGAACTGGTATAAAAATCCCTGGTGTCATTTACTTTATTACTTTTATTGTTATATTTATATTCTACACAAGTAAATAGTTTAGCTAATATTTCATATTACACGATCCTTAGTCACTTTCAATATATACGTGTATCACACACACACACACGCGCACACACACACGCGTGCCCACACACATATATATGTATGTGTGCGCACACGTATGTGTAACATATCAATCCGTGCAAGGTATAACATGTTTGTGTATACGTGTTGGGATTGACACCGCAACGGGAATGTTAGCTCATTCAATATACAATATATTATCCAAATGTATGCTTATATACTTTTATTTATATGTATATAAATGTTACAAATATATAAGTAAAAATATCTTATGTATGTATATGTATATGTATGTATATGCATGTGCATGTGTATATGTATATGTATATATTATATTTATAAACATAAAATGAATTATTGACATTTTATAAATACATAACTATTTGAATAAATTTAAATCATTTATAAATTATTAAAAAATTAAAGTCGAAAACACTATCTATATAATTTTTTTTGTTAAATGTTAATATATATATATATATATATATATATTGATATATATATATATATATTTGTATCAATAATGTAATAATATATATATATATATATATTAAAATTTAAAAATATACAAAAAATATATATTTTAAATCTACATGTATATTATGTCTTGTGCAGGGCATAAATAATCTTTTATTTTTTAATTTTTTAATTTTTAATTTAATAAAATATTTTATTATAATATTCGTATGGATATTTTAAAATAATAATAAAAACATTATTTTCAAAACTTAATTTCGAAATTTAAATTTCTAGTAAAATTCTAGATCATAATTTTGTAACTTTAAAACAATTTTAAGATTTATATTAATTTTCGATTTACATTTAAATAAATAATTTTGAAAATAGAAAAAAATTATTTTTTAGCCGAGAGTATGTTATATGTTAATCTAATGTTATAAATCATAAAACATAAATTTTAATATATATATATATTATAATTAATTTATATGATTAATTGATCTAAAATTATTTAAATGATAATATATAAATATAAAATTATTTTGTTGCTGCCGAAAACATTATATGCATAATACTTTACATATAAAATTATATAACCATATTTGTATAAAATATGATGTAATATTTAAATTATAAACTATACATGTATATATAAATATTATTTATTAAATCATTAAGATAAAAATTGGTTTTTTTATTGTTGAGCCATGCTGTCTTAGGTATGTTCATGAATTTTTTTATTAATTTACAAGTATATGCAAACATACAACCAATCTAATTGTGACAATATATTGTATATCAGAATCGTCACCTAACTAACGGTATAATATATATATATATATATGTATGTATATGTATGTATGTATGTATGTATTAACATTATATGTAAACTGTAACAACCCGCCTTTTTCAACCCTCAAATGTCGACACTAATGCATCCACGGTATTCACGTACCGAGCATTCAAGTGCCGGAAAGATAGATTGTTGGAAAAAAAAGAAAAAAAGACAAAATAGAATCTCACATCGTGACCAATAATATATGATATACGCAGATCTTTACAAAAAGAAAACTGTAATACACATACATCAAATCAGAGTACATTAATCACTAATCATCAACTTATGCAGTTATAACAATCTGTCCTCACAAACGCTGATAAATAAAACAACACATGCAACGGAAATAAAGAATATACGAGAGATATGACTTGGACATCCAACTTGTCTCCTAAAGCTCCAAGGCATCGAAATTAGATCTGAAAATATGCTCGGTCTGACCCGAGCATTCTAAGAAATAACACCAAGATCAGTTTGGAGAACCTACTTGAGAAACACACCTCAATTGGATTTTTATGTTATAAAACCTTTCAAGATAAAGGTATCTCGTAAGACCACGCCGCATATAAACACAGATGAGTTTTTCCTTACCATAACCAAAACATTTTTATAGAAAATCCAGTGATATTATAATAATGTCTAGGATTTAAAGTAAATTATGAATATAGCCGGAATGCTTGCATCTTACATTCTAGCATAGTTGGGCATAACTAAGTTCGTACGGCGCTTATTGGATAATGGATTACATACAATGACAAGGCACCAGGGTACCACCTACCATAGTACACCGTCTAGAAAAATGTACCGAGAGCTACACATGGACTCCCTACCAACACAAGACCGGCCTACCCCTTACTGGATAGTACCGAATATTTCACCACCTTGGTTGCTTTTGCGACCTTTCCGAGAGCTCTCATGCACAACCAAATCCATAAATGGATATATCTAGAAAGGTGATGACAATACCCTAATGGGTGCGACTCACTTAGCCCTGCTGCATTTTCCCTGATTTTAGTCATTCTCGGTTGATGAGGCTTGAGGCTACATTTTACCTTTTATATAGCAATCCCACTTGGAATGCTAACACTGCCCTTTAAGCAGCAATGCAGTACCAACATTCATCCATACAAGTTGTTCAGGTTATGAACAAATCGAAGGCACTACTTCTACTACATCCGTATTGGAATAGCCCTCAGGATTAGTAGTAATTAGCTCGTGCACTTCAAAGAGCTCCGACTTCGATTATCTTCAAGATATTCCGATTTGAAATGCTTATGTCAGTTTGAAGTGGTTTTCGGATAATATATCTTATCCCGGTCTACCCGAACCGACAACGATAGTTTTAAAACCAGCCAAGGTTTGATAGCTGGTTATTTAACTGTCAAATAAAAACAATAATCAAATCAGGGATTTATTTCCATAGGGAAACCAACATTGGTTAAGCATATAAGCAACTACTAACCTCTTTAATTAATCCTTTCATTAATTAAAATCATTTGTAAATACTTGCATCAAAATGCTTTTACAAAGATATAATCACAAACCCTTTATACTTCTTTCAATACTTGAAAAAATATCCATATACTTACCTCAATGGTATAAGTATACCCACAAAACACTGCATTTTCCCTACTTAGAAAATGTATTCATATATTATTTTCAACGGTACAAGTATATCCAAAAAAACAATATATTTCCCCTACTTAGAAAATGTATTCATATACTTATCACAACACCAGAATTGATATTTCCTAACGGTTACAATCGTTGCAAATCAAATTTGTAATGGTTATAACTGTTACAAATTAGAATATGGCAAATTTTGTAACATACTTTCCAACGGTTATAACCGTTGGAAAGTTTCTCACTCCCAACGGTTATAACCATTGTAAATTTCCTGATTTCCAACGGTTATAACTGTTGGAAAATATGTTCTTTCCCAATGTATATAACCGTTACAAATTATGCTGAACCATATTTCATTCAACATTTTATACTACCATCACATATTATTTCATTTAACAATACAAATTCAACTTTATAGCAATAACAAACGTCTAAACAAATTTCAAAACCACCATATCATCAAATTTCAAAACAAACATCAAACATACTAAATACTTCATACCAAATTCTACAAAGTACATTATATGACAACTTCAAATTTTACGTCTAGAAGCTTACAAACAACGCACGCAACACTCCAGCCAAATTACAAAAACTCAATCGGCTAACTCAAACAATGTATAATTACAAAACCTCCATCAACCAACTCCTTTACATTGAGGTGAAAATAATAGTGTTTCACGCACTGTCATTTCACGCATATGAACATCGTATTGACTAATATATGCAGCTGTTCTTTGAGGTACAAATCCATCCATTTCATGCCCATTATATGTAGCTTTTCCAGAAATCTGTTATTATTTTCAAATATATATACAAGTGCAAAAAAAGTTACACTTTTGAAGTTTAGTTAAGGTTCTCATAAGATAAAAGTATTTTACACCTACCTTAAAATTATTAGTTAACTTTTCAGCTAAAGCCAATAACAATGTTGTTTTTCTAGAGTCAGGAGGACCCAATAATAGTAATTCTGATTAAAATTAAAGTCATTCTAAAATTAAATTTTTAAACCTTATTGATTTAATACAGTTCTGAATTCATTAAAAATAGTACTACAAAGTTAACCTCCTAGGCATCATAGTTCCACTGACACCATGAAGAATAGATAATGGTTTCTTTCTACTAGGTAGTATATGAAGGCAATTGGCAAATGCCTTAATCAAGAAACAAGAAAAATCATAACCATATTACCAAGGAATAACTAGATTTTACAATATTGTAAAATTGTAAAAATGAAGTTACTTCAAACACATTTAATAAAGAATTCAAATAATTGGCAATCCTCTGTCACCAACATAAACTTTTGCTTCTACATTTTTATTCTCAATCCTTACCTCAATTGTAGACATGTTGATTCCAACCCTACAAAAATTAAAATAGATGAATACAGTGAAAGAACCATATAAATTTTGGAAAGTTATACTCGCATAGTTCTGCTCTATGGCCTACCTATTGATCTGATCCTTGAGTTTATACAAAAACTTCTCATTATCTTCATCTGCGAGTTTTACAAGCCTATCTAGCAACTCTTTTATATCATGAAATTGAAGACATTTTACATCAATTTCTTTTAGTTCTCCTTTATTTCTAGAAAGTATTGATCCTTTTCTAACTCTATTATAAGTTAGTAACTTTTTCAATATAGCCCTTGTTCCAATAACTGAGCGACGCTCAGTTTTCAAAAACCGAGCTAGGCTCAGCTCAAATAACTAAGCTGGCTCGGCTTAATTAACTGGGCATGGCTCGGCTCTTGAAACCAAGCCCGACGAGGCTCGGTTTTAGATAACCGAGCCTTGCTCGGTTCAACAACTGAGTTGCGCTCATTTGTATAAAACAAAGAGCATTCGGTTTGGTGCATATAAAACAAAGAGCATTGGAATCATAACCAATGCAATCATAATTAAGGTAAGACAAACCAATGATAATACATATATAAAGGAATGCATAAGGTTTGGTGCATATCAAATCTCCTAGTCAGCAAGCACAATGTGGTAAACATGTATGACATTTTGCATTTTATGATGTATTTAATTAAATAATCCACTCTTTGTGCATTATACATGAAAGCATCCCAACACGATGATAGCATGTTAGTTAATAGAAGATAAGGAAAATTGCATGTGATCATCCCTAGAAATCAAAATCATACATGGCACTTTACCTTTGGTGCAAGAGCCTTACCTTCAAAAAATTTCAACAGTTTCACCAGCTACTCCTTTTACATTGCATTTGATGCGAAATGGCCCTCTGTAAGAGGCATAACTTTTTTGTCACTACTAGTTGCAGATCCTGAAGTAGTGAATGTGACGAAACATGAAAACTAAAACTACTACATAGCATATTAAACTCATAAGCCTAGCATATATCAGATGTTCAAAAATGGAACCCATATGTTAGCGTTAATGGGTTCAACTTGATATTAAGCTCGTAGTTCTACCTATGTATTTTCGTGGTTTGTTAAACATATAATAATAACCTTAGAAGACATACTATAATATTGGAAAGTCTTATTTTTCAAGTGTTCTTCGTTGTGTCAGAGAGATGGGCTTGTTGGGGAAATTAAGTCCATAATACCTAAACAGGATAAATTACTGGATTTATCTAAAAAAAACATTATAAAGTTATGTATTGCAGCTTATAGAATCTAAATAAAAACAAAGAGCAACACATATCCTGTAAATTACTTAATCAATATCTTGAAATAATCATTAACCCAAAAAATGTACGAATTTTAATTAATCCAAATATTACAGACAAATTATAATCAAATATATCCCTTTTTTGGTAATTTACACATGTATAAATAATACATGGTCCAAAATTATGAGAGATAATTAATAATATCAATATTTTATTATCTAAAAATGAAGAAAAAAAGGGAAATAATACACATGAAATAAGAAAGCCCAAAAAAAGATTGAATTCATATTCTAAAAAATTGATTGCATGTTAATACTTTCCACTCTCAGTTGCAACAAATTTAACACATTTCTATAACATAAATTCAGAATGTTAACTCTGAAATATTGGAATTGAAAATAAAAAGTGAAGTTTATGTGTAGAAGACATACTAATTTAAAATAGGCTCAGGTACAATCTCCATCTTCGATGGTTATTTATAGCAATAACTTATTTATACTTTAATTACTAAGAATTAAGGAATTTATGTGGGTTTGACCTAATAAAATACCTTTAAATTTAAATCAAAGCAAGTGATAAACATTAAATATAAACATTTTTGACCGGCAAACTCACGTCGAAAGTTATTTCATGATGGTTTGGAATATTAACTCAATAATTTTTGCAAACAAATAAACCAACTTAGTGTAGGGTAAAATGTTTTCATGATGTGTATATAACAATATATAGCTAATGAGTTCATTCTAAATAAAAATAGTGCACAGTCCTCTAAATATTTCGAGACATAATATTCTATTTTATAATATTTGGCCAGAATATATAGTTAATGACTAGGAATATGAACTTTTATGTATCAACACTGTATTATGATATCTTATGATGGAATTTCTGTTGTAGGTAGGAGAAGTTTGTGAGGATATAGACATGCATGTATAACTAGTTATAAGATATACAAATGCTTTCTACATTTCTTTGTGCATACAAAAATGACAAGGATGTTATGCTTAAAATATAAATTTAGCCATTTATTGCATGAAATATTCCAAGCCAATTTTGCATGTCCCATTCTAAGATAAATAAAAATTCTCATTTAAGTAACTATTAATGGTCGGAACATAAATACCATAAACAAAAATAGTCCATAATAGCATTGCTTGAACTCTCATGATAATGGCATACACAAGTAAACCGGTGTTGTTCTGTAATGCTTATGTCTGATGTAAATTTACCGGATCTACTCCTAACCTTGTGAGAACGGAGTCTGATAATAGACCATCGAATTGATTAGGGCATAATTTAAAATCAATCCTTGTATGTTACTATCTTACTTGTTGTCTGTGCCCATTTGAAAAAATGCATAGTTCAAACTCTTTTATTGTCAGCCTATTCACCTATTACCCCATACTTTTTTCTCTAAAATGTTACCTAATACTCATTTACTGCTATAAAATTAGTTGTACAAAAAAATTTCTTAATTTCCCCTTCAATATAATCCAATAATAATTGATACAATAATTTTTCATGAATTTTTTTCCAATGAAACGTCATTAGCTATGTAGCAATTTGCCTTTTTTTCTACAGCGCATATAGCTTAAACAAAAATAACAATAAGAGAATGTCATGATTAAAATCTTAATTGAATATTTATTGTATAAATAAATATCAAATATTAATGTTTCCATGAAAGCTAGTTCAATGCAACGCAATGGAAAATAACTAGTGGTTCTTTATATAAGATAAATCATAGTAAGAGTAGTTCAATTGCGTTGTAAACCAAAATCAGATTTTTAAATTCATATTTGCTTATTAAAGTCCCTAAAATTTTGGACATAAACTATGTCGCACATGGAAGCAGAATTTTTTGTATACATAAAGTTGTATCACGTGGAATTCATTCACACAAAATTCATATTATGTATATGTGTACGTCATGTTATTTTTCTAGTAAATGATGTCATTTCACTTGATGAAGTCCGCCAATTGAATTTATTTAGTTTGACCTTTTTCTAGAGATGGTTTATATGATTTAAATTTCCAATTTTGTTATAATTTAGAATAACATTTGTATATCATAACCTATCTATGATAAATTAACTACGACACTTTTTTGGATTGATTCATACTTGAATTCCTAATAAATAGCAAACCATGTATTTATGACATTTTACATGGTTTAAGTTCACATATTTCTTGCCAATAAGTTTCCAATGCTATCGAGTAATGAGTTATCCCAACAAAAATATAGTAAAACATGGAATAAATGTAAAAATTAGATTGAACATCATAAATTACGCATATAATTTGCCAATAAGTTTCTAAAGCAATTGAATGACACACAATGAAATGTTTTTAGGCCTTTTTAGTGCAACTACCCACTTATCATTTTTTCTGTCATGTGATAGCACACATGAAGTACATACGATAATAACTAAACAAATCTCACCTTAGCAAGGTAATATTTCCATATATGAATAGTTGTGTAGTGTCCTCCAAGATCAAAAGCTTCAAACTTGATTATTTCATTGCTCAACTCTTAAAGTACCTGATGTTGTGTAGGTTGATGCCACACTAGTCTCTACGCGCAAGTAAATTCGAAAATTCAGCGCATGTGTGTGTATAAAAGAAAAATTAAGGCTCAACTAAATATTCAGGTAATCTAACACAATTTCTATTCCAAAACCAAATTTGGCAAGGAAGAAAAATATTAATTCACAATTTTCTCATAAACTAGAAATGATGTAAGAAACAAAAACCAAATTATGAGATCCACACAAAGTCAAAATTACTAGATCTAATAAACTCAATACCTCATCCTTAAGCATATGAAGCAAAATAGTCTTACAAGTGTTATCAGGTCTCGGAATAAAATTTTGGTCGTAATCCTAAAGAAGAAAGCATGTTATAGAACCAAACTACACGGACCATGTCGATTTTTTAAACACTAGATTTGAAAAGCTAAATAAATTCAAATAGAAAAAGACTCACCTGATTTAGTTGATCGCAAGGCGTGGAAATGGCAATAAACCCTAAATTTGGCTCTTAATAAGAAAATGAAGTATTCGCGTGAGATAAGAGGAAAATAAAATAAAACGATGAACGTGTCCTTATTACTTTGTCCAAATTGCATGCCTGCAAAATGCTCTCACGGAAATAACCGTTGTAAACTAATCCCAACGAAAATAATTGTTGCTAATTCATAACCGAAATAACCGTTGCAAAGTTAAAAAATGTAAGTGTGATAAAATAGCTGATTTGGTGTAGTGTATCTCAACGGTATAAGTATATTCATAAAAAATTATGAAAGATTTCTTATTTCAAAATTATATCAAAAGGATTAAAACAAATATTGTTTTAAAAGAAACAGAGATAAGGATATACCCAAACTCTATTCCTATGGTGTTAAGCATGGAACGAATGTCCACACCATCAAAATTAAGAAGGTCAATTTGGGGAAATCTAATCTTAATATCTTTTATTAATTTCTTTAATAAATACTTCTAATAAATCTCTTTCATTTATAAACATCTCCTTTACTAAAATTCCAAATCCATTTAAAAAACTCTTAATAAATCTCCAAGTTTATTTATAAAACTCTTTTATAAATATCGAAAAACCATTTATAAAACTCTTTTACAAGTATCCAAATCATTTATTAAAATTCTTTTATAAATATCCAAAAATCTTTTATAAAGCCTTTTAAAAATTCTTATAAATTCAAACCCTATTTCATTTATAAACTCTTTAATAAATAACTATTATTAAATGAGATTCCTTTTTTAAATCAATTTATTATTTATAAAAACAATTAATCAGATAAATAAATTTACTCTAAACATCCTAAATAAATAATATATTAACTTTCCAACACCATTAATAAAATAATTTATTAACTCCAAAACATTATTAATATAATAACTAATAAGTTCAAAACATTATAAATAAATAATTATTATTTACTTCAAAACATTATTACATAATAATTATTAATATCATTCTCTGAATTAAAAACCAATTTCAAGCCAAACGACAGTTAGTAGTTTTTCAAATACTAAATTATGGCCAATAGCTACCAAAGCACTTAGCCAATGTTATTGATTTTTATCACTACAAGGGTTAAGTTCTAAACATATAACAACGTCATAACTAATAGTGCTAAACAATCAATATTCAGTAATTGACAATCCATATAACAGGGTTATAACTGAAATAAAACAATAGGAATATAACTTAAATTAATAATCACAATTTTGAGAAATATGGATTTCTCTACAAATTTTTATGTATTTCAATTTTAAATACTAATTGCTTTTCAAAATGGATATTTTAACCAAATAGCCAATAATTTCAACCATGCCAAACAATAAAATTTAATCTACTATAGCATACTGATTTATCCAAAATGGTGAGTTATACTCACCGAAATTTTAGTTGGCACCGAAGCATTCCAGTTTGAACTAAACCCGAACGACGTCCGATTTTAGCCCAAATTTAAACTTGCTCTAAATTCAACCAAACCAATTCCATCGTGTAGCCTACGTCATTACGAGTGCAATGCAAAAAGTTTAGTCTTGATTGGACCTCGTATGAACAAGTTATTGCATTTATAAGTTTTTGATTTTTAAATTATATTAATTACATTATTAAATCAATAATTACCATAATTAAAGTTTAAACCTTCTTCCTCAATTCTTCATCCCGCTAAAACCTGGAGCATCACCACCATTTCGCCGAACTTCCAACGCCTTTACTTCCTTCCGCATTCCACTAAACAACAGAGCGACACCGCCATCTTCCATCTCTCCGTGATTTCCACCTTCCCGAACAAGCACATCCACACTAGGCCACCCGAATCAAGGCACGACCTGGAGGGTCCATCCACCATCCGTACAGAAGACGCGACCCCCTATACTCCACCGCGAACCACCAAACCTCGCCTCCGGGTGCTAATCACCATGCTAAACCCAAAAACAACGTCCATTTGGCCAATCGATGATAACAATCCCTAGATTTTCAAACCCTAATTTAAAAGCTCCTTATTGTTCACTGTCGGACACTCCACCAAGACGCCGCACCCACTCACACACGCTTAGAAACATAGATCTATCCCTAACTAACTCAAAGATATAAATTTTATATCTTTTGATTTTTATTTGATTTGTTATGATTTTTATAAGAGGTAGGTTTATAAGTTTCTTTGTTTAAAGTGAATGGAACGACATAGATGATGAGAGAAGGTGGTGTAACGAGTTGTAGAAGTGTTGAGTTATAATTATTTCAAATTTATCAACATCTCGTTGCATAGATTTTTAGTCACGTAAGAACTACGAATGACAAAACCAAAATACGATCGCACTCAAAACAGCAATGCGACCTCAAAAGAATAATAATATGCACTGGTTTACTGATTCTGTAAAATCACAAAAACAATGTCTTTGGACAATAAATCGTCAAATGATAAAATTAAATATTTCCAAATTAAAAATTATTGAAAAACAAAATAAATTAAATTAAAAATACGTCAATAAAAATCAAGTTGTTATATTAATAATTTATTTACTTATTATTTATTCAAACCATTTATTGTTGCAATTAAAATTACAAAATGAATTCACTGTTATTATTTATTAATTTAAAGAGTTTAAATAATACAAATAAATCCATTCAAAAAATATTAGATTCAAAATCCTAATATTTAAATCATTACTCCAATATTAAGTTCATAATTCACATATTTGAATAATCTCTATATTTGAATTCCAGTTATTAAAGAATTCACTATTGTTATTCATTAATTTAAAGAATTTACATAAGACAAATAAATACATTCAATAAATATTAGATTCAAAATCCTAATATTTAAATCATTACTCCAATATTAAGTTCACAATTCACGTATTTGAATAATCTCTATATTTGAATTCCAGTTATTAACCTTTACATAATCTCTATATTCCAAAATTTAAAACTAATTAAATATTGAAAATCAAACCACAAAATTCCGGGTCGTTACATGAACATTGATAATTATAAATAGTTTAGGAATATACCTTATAACCAAAGCCTGAAAGTACACCTTGAAATGACGAGATTTGCTCCTCGAACTAATTTCCAGTTCAGTGGATTTCTAGTCTCTAAATCGATTACTACCTACTATTGAATAGAATTATATTTGATTTGATCTGATGGAGGATAGAAGAGTTATGGTTCAACTAGAAATGAATATGAATGGAGGCTCTAAAAAATCCTAAAATAAGTGTGGGTAGAAATGCTTGTATAGAGGAGAATCTAAAGATATTTTAGGATCAAGATCCTACATCATCTCTTACTAATTCTTTCCTATCTTAGCTCTCCATCTCAAAACCTCTCTAGCACCATCATGCGGCCGCATCATGTCCCTATCATACTTGAATATGACCGGCCCCTATATGGGCTTCAAACTCATTTAGAGCCCAAATAAATATTTTGCATTTAAATCCAATTTAGACGCAAATTGATATCGTATATTTGTTAATATATTTATAACTATTATAAATACATTTAATAATATTTATTTATCAAATAAAAAATAAATTTTATAACTAATATTTCACAAATATTAATTAATTTAACTAATTTATAACAGTTACAAATTAATTAAATCGTTTGGTCAAAGAAGTGTTCATCATTTTGGTTGTGTGACTCGTTAGATGTATATTTGGTCAGTGATTAATATCAAACTATTTCAATGTTAACCTTCACGCGTCATTAGCAGATGGTGTGACATTTTAGCCAAATTTATTAGTTGCTTGGTTTCGGTAAATTCCAATTTTACTTTGTTTAGTGTTATCCGGTTGTGATTTTTATTTACATCAATTCTCTTTGTCGAAACTATATCACTTTGGACTTATGGAATTTGGTAATGGTCGAAATTCCAAGCCCATATTCAACTCTATAGTCCAAACACAACATCCTTGGTTCAATAATAACAATTATTATTAATCAAAATGCTCTGGCAGAGACTTGGACTTCGAGTTGACTTCAACTGACCATGATACTAACATCGTATAACTGAGGAGACGAATCCTCTCTTGAATAGTATTTCACTTCCAATGCTTCCACTCAATCCAACTATAGTCATTTAGTGGACGTTGTGCTATGATTTAACTATAATCAAAGCGGAGTGTCCACATTGAAGATCAATGGTATTCTCAAGTCAAGAGAATCGTGCAATTTCTGTTTGTCCTTAGTTATATTAACCAACATGAAACTATCGAGTGAGTGATTCCATAGTTGTCCAATAACTATCAGTATGTAACCTCATGGTGCCCTCCATAAGCCATGAGTAATACACTGCCCAATATTTGGAGAGCTTTACGTACTCTAGTCTCAATGAATGTATAGATATCCAATCTTGATATATCTTGACTAGGAATATTCAAAATGATATATTTATTTTCATTGTGACCAATTACTCACGGTTACAAACACTTTGTAACTACTATCACAAAATATACCATTTATGGATTTTCTATTAAATATACTTTTAATTAATTAATCAGTATAACACCTTATATCAAGTATTTAACAGAAAGAAAAGACATTTTATTTCAAACAAGATTGGTTATCGAGTTAGAAATATGTAATAAATTACATAATTGCTCATAAGGCGTACCCCTAACTCTATTAATCACCCACTTGCACTTGAGGTCAATTATGGAATCTTATTCCACCTTCTCCAATTGGTTTCCTCAAAACCAATTGGGTCAGTCCCTCAGTGAACGGGTATGCTATTATGTTTCAGTTATATACTCTATCAATCAACTCTTTTCGACGCTGATAAACTAACTTTATCATGTGAACAATTCAAAGTATGTCTCTCGACATTCAGTGAGCTCCAAGTTATGTTATGAACTATATCGTGACATTGTTATCATGTAATAATGTTATGGGATTCTCAATATTTGGAATCAACCCTTAGCACAATTATAAATTTGTGCATTTATGTTTATACACATTGCTTCTATTGCGGTGCTATTTACGGCGATGTACTTAGCCATTTTTCATTGAATTGACCACAATCTTTCATTCGGTACATTTCCAACTTAAAGATTCTTAACTTGAATTTGTTATTGACATATTATACTCAATCTCACTTATGAAAGTTTGAGTATGAACATTCCTTCATAAGAAATCTGTTGTTTTTGTAAACAATTCTCTGGTATATCTTAAATAAATGAGAACACCTCGAACAATCAATTAGTGATATCAATTTGGACTTGATATTTGCTTCATGTATCAAATACATAAGCAAATCACAATATCGTAGACAAAATAACATGTATGATAATTCTTATTGCCAACGCATAAGGAATCATCTTACATGATCTGTATCAACCATTTTAATAAGGTGTCCTAACATATCATTTGACACATTCCCAATATCTTTTATACTTGCTATAAAAGACATCATTCACAAATCTAATGTTAAGTATTAAAGCAACTAAATGTGATTATTATACAAGTACATCATTAACAATAAGCAATGTGTTGTTTACTTACGGTTTAGAAATATCTATATACCTTTTAACGTTCTTTCTTATAAACACTGCTTCCTCTGCATTTTGACTGATAACCAAACTATCTGATATTTCTATCAAAACACTTGTATAATTTTGATACTTTTCTGAATGATACTTTTGTTTCCGTTCTCGGATAGTATACGGAAACCCACAAACTTACCATCGCTCCCACTGACTTCGAGATACTTTAGTTCTTATGTGCAAGCCCTATAGTCTAAATCTATATATAATTAGAACTTTCTACTTTAGGACATAATGTAGCGACCCTAAATTCGAACACTTTGTCTTCGAATATTGAAATATAGTTATGTAACGATCCAGAATTTCAGCCAATTAAATTTAGAATATTTAGCTGATTTTAAATATTGAAAATTTATTTTTATAAGTTAAATTACTTGAATTTCAAATATAGCGATTTATTTGATAATTAAATTATTCAATTGAATATTTGAAATTGTTTAAATAATTGAATCTGGAATTTAATATGAATGAAAACGATTTCAAAAATCGATCTAAAATCTATTTGAATAGGAAGTAAGATAGTAAACTTTGAAATTAGATTTAAAAGTGAATCAAACCGATTTTGGAAATTACTCGTTTTAATTAACTATAAAAATAACCTTCTAGGGCACTGTCTCGGATTTTGACAAAACCAGTTTCATTGGATCCATAATAGTGAATTATTATATGCCGTCGAATTTTGTGGCGATCGGACGTATCATTTGGTCGTGCGAATTCGAAACGCGTAGAAATTAATTAAAGGAATTTAATTTAATATAATTCAATTTTGAAAAGTTAACTTTTGTATATGATGGAATTAGGTCCCGCTATATATTCCATTGTGTTCGAAATAGAGGTATAACATATAGAATGTCAGACAGCATGCTTCGTTTGGAGTACGAAAATTTCGTGGATCAATAGTGCTGCAAAATTTTCTATATAAGAACTTGAAAAATTTATTTTTGCAATCCAAAACCCTAGTTTCTATCAGCCACCTCCTTTAAAATTTTAATGGCTAAAATTCAACCATCTTCCTTCCTTGATTTCTCTCCATCCATGTAGTTTTAGCCTCTGACTTCAACCACGAATATGGAGAGCTCGATGAGCTCTACAAGATCGACTATTGGATTGACGAATCATCAACGATTGGATGCATGTGGGGGTCGCGTTCGTGCGACCTCGGATTGGCCGTGGGCTGCGATTTGGGTGATCGAGCGTGCCGAGACTGCGATGGTAGGCGCGGCGGAGGGTCGGCGTTCGTTAGGTGATGTTCGATCTTTCTCCGGCGACGTGTGGGTGGCGCGGCCAAGCGTGGAAGTTCGGCGTTGATGGGTTTGTTCGCGGCCTGTAGATGCTTGCGTGCGTAAGGTTGGAGGGAGAAGAAGGTTAAAGTTTAAACTTAATTAAATTATGTTAATTAAAAATTTAAATAATTTCAGAAGTTCGTTAATCCATATTTAACTCATACGAGGTCCAAATTGAACGCGATGAGTCGCATTGCGTTCGTATCAGCGAATATTACGCTATGGGGTTGGATTGGATGGATTCGAAGCTAGTGGAAATTTTGGTTAAAATTGAACGCTTGTTCAATTTTAATTCAAAACGAAATGTTTTGACGAACTAAAATCAATGTGAGTTAATCTTACCTTTTTGGTTAAGTAGAAAATATTATATTCAATAAAATTATTTATTGGATGTTTGAATGTTTATTTTTGGTTGTTATTGACTAGTGGATAATTTACTATTTAATTAGTTGGATTGAATATATTCCCGCCCCTGGAGCAGATGAAACCCAATTACGTTCCCATGTAAGAGCGGATGACCCTTTGTATACGAATCCCGCCTCGAAGCGGTTGATTAATATTTTTATGATTATATATATATATTGTATGTGATGCAGGGGGACGTGTTGGATGGATCCAATGGGATTCCTCACACTGTTGGTTTTGTTTTCATATAAATTGATATATGATATGTTGGATGCTATAATTGATGATATGGACACGACTTTGCTTATTTAGTGCTTTAGTAGCACTGAGCCTTATATTTTGGTATTTTAAAATACCATAAAATAGTGATTGATTTTAAAAGGGGATTTCAAAGTGATTTTGGAAAATTATATATGTTTTAAATAATTGTTCTTGAACTATTTGAAAAAATAATTAAAATCAAAGGTGCGATTTTTGTGGATATTATAATTTAATAGTTTTGTAAAACATTTTAAATAGAGTTTTTGAACTGTGAATAAAGAATTTTAAAATCTTGGAAAATAAGTCAGTCTTTTATAAAAAAAGGATATGGTTTTAAAAAGAAAATTAAAATATTTTGATATAAATATTTATGAACCATTTTATATAAAGTGATATATATACACATAGGTACATATATTATAACTTATTTATAAAGGTGAAATTTATAAATATGATAATTTACAAAAGTGATATTTTACAAAGAAAGTGAAGATTTGTTAAATCGTATTTTCGTTAGAAAAAGTATGGATTTATAAATGGTGTTTATAAATAAAAGGAAAACTATTAGCATTGGATAGATTGGGAAAACATAAATCGAACGGAGGATTTATTATAAGATGTGGAATGATATTTTATAAAATAGTTGATTCAATTTTGAAAATTGAAAGTGAGGGTAAGTTGGGATTGTTAAACGATATTTTATAAACCGGAAGAAATTTATACCTATGGAAGCAAGGTTAAAAACAGTTGAAATTATGTTTTGAATGAGACTTTATGAATAGGTAAGATTTATAAAGGAATGGAATTATAAACGGGGTTCATAAATAAAGGGATTTTTTGAAAGGAAGTTTTATAAAATAGAAGAGATCTATAAATATAACTTTATAAATATGGAAACGATTATCTTGAAAGTTAAGTATGGATTTTTATCAAGGAAATATAATTATATTTTAAAAGTTGTTTATTTATATTAATATTGTTTTAAAGTTGTTATAAATATTATAATATTTGAACAGTTAATATTTAGAATATTAATATGGTTTGAAATTAAATATAATTATTTATCAATAATGTTTTGGAAATTAATTATTATTATTTATAATAACGTTTAAGATAAATTATTATTGTTTTATTAAGAATGTTTTGAAATTTATTAATTATTATTTTAAGATGTTTTAAAGTTAATATTTATTTATTTATAATGTTTATTATTATATAATAGCGCTTTAAAGTAAAATGTTAGAATTTATTTATAAATGTTTTAGAGATTTATAAATAAGGTTTTATAATCAGATTTGAGTTTTATAAGAGGAATCTTATAACATGGTTTGGAAGACTTAATGGAAGATTGAAAAAGGGTAAAAGAGTATTATAATGGTTAAGTGTTTGAAACGAATTTTAGAAATGAGTTATAGATTATAAAAGAATTTTTTATATAAATGGTTTTAAGGGTTTATAAAGGGTTTATAAATGATTATAGAGGCTAAAAAGAGTTATAAGTAATTGAAATCGATTAAAGAGATTATAAGTGATTTCAGAGATTTATGAAATGGTTTATAAATGGTTTTAGAAATTTATAACGCGGTTTATAAATATACTTATAATTGTATTAAAAGAGAATCTTCCTCAGTGTTGGTGAATATACTTATACCGTTGAGATAAGTATATGGATATTTTTCAAGTATTGAAAATATAAGTGTTTGTGAATGAATCTTTGTAAAAGTATTTTGGTACAATTATTTACAAAGTAACTTGAGCTAATGGAAGGATTTGTTAAAAGAGGCTTAGTGTTGCTTGGTGCTTAACCAATGTTGGTTTTGCCTATGGAATTTAGATCCTGATTTGAATGTTTGTTTATTCGATGGTTAAATAACTAAATATCGACTTTGGACCCAAAACGTAACTTTGGAAATATCTAGGAGAAACACATGAGTTGTATGGCACAGTCATCTCTGATGATGCCTTACCATGCGTATAATTCTCGTTTCGTTCTCCTAGGACAATGATAAGGAAATCCTTCCACTAATGGTTAGGAGGTGACCTCCGATCTTATCTTTGACTGTTTATTTCCTAAAGAACCGAGGTTAAGTTTATCGGGAATTATCGAATGTCGTTTCGAAGAGACCGAGATCAAATATGCTATTCAAAAACCACTTCGATCTAACGAATGCATTTCAAAGTGAAGATATATTGAAGATAATGGAATTGAAGACGAAGCTCTTAAGTGTTTCATTCAGTCCCATAACGAACTTGTATGGATGAATGCTAATATTGCATTGTTGCCTGGAGGGTAGTGTTATCATTCTAAGTGGGAAGTTCTATATAAAGATAAAACGTAGCCTCGAACCTCATCAATCGAGAAATGACAAAAATTGAGCATGCAGTAGGGCCAAGTGGGTCGCTCCCATCAGGGTATGGTCATTCCAAATCTGGATCGGTTACTATCTATTCTTGTATGCTTCAGGGCCTATTACCAAGTAGGGTGATCATATTCGGTACTACCAGTTAAGTGGTAGATCAGTCCTGTGTGGCAGGGGTACAAGATGTATTGTCAGACCTCGGTGCATTTTATCTAGAGATGTACTTTCGGAAGGTAGTTCCTTACCTTGTCGTAGGATGGAATCGATTCTCACTACAAGAAAAATAGTCTTTTATAGCGGCATATAACCGCTATTAAACACAACTATAGCGGTTTGATAAACGCTGTATATCGACATGTTATAAAAAAGAATTGCACATTCATAACACAAAAAAAGCCGCTATAAAAGAGCATGATTTCATAGCATAGTATAGCCGCTATAAAATAGTTATTCTATAGCGCCTATTTCGCGCTATACAGCATATATATATCGCCATAAAATGTGTAGATATAATAACGCCTATTTGCTGCTAACCTTTGACAGTAACCTCATACATTGCATTATCTTTTTATAGAACTTATGTCATATAGTTATAACGCTTTTTAGGAGTTATGCTTTATTTTACTATATATTTGATGCACCCCACTATTACATTTTAATAATAACAATCAAAATGAATATTCTTTAAATAGATAACAATTTGAACAATGTATGAACGAAAAAAATATAATAATCAGCAAATGTAATGCATATTCATGATAACAAAATAAAGCATCAACTAACAAAAAATAAGTTCAATACATGAGTTGCCAAATTCAATACAAATTCATGATAACAAAACATAACATAGTTCAAAGTTAACGTCTACAAGTACCAAATGCATCACTAAGAACTTGAACTGCTCAAAGCCTTTCTTCATGCATGTCGTTCGTACCTGGACCAATATATATGAGAACTTGAGAGTGTATATGACAATAGTTGAGATGACTCATTGAATAATTCAGTAATTGGTGGTCGATAGGTGACATACGGAGCTAACAATTAAGTGAGTTGGTAATATACATGTGAAACTATGCTTAATATAACACATATTAACGGTTAGCGGTAGTGAGGATTGATAATGAAAATAACAAAGAGAACATTTCTAAAGTGGTAGCTTTGAATCAAATAAAATGCATTAGAGAAGAAGTTGAAGTGCAAATAAGTCGGTTCTATGTTTGCCAATATAATGCATGGCCAGGTATCAATACTGAATAGAGCATATGTTTACAATTTATTTTTGAGTTGCAAAAAATAAGACACAATAACATGACATGATAATGGTTCAGTATGATGAGCAGATAAGCAGTAGGTGTATCCAAGCTATCATGTCTATGTGTATGTTCAACATGTACTACACTGAATTACTAAGTACAAGTAGCATTAAGGCAAAACCAATAAGGAAAAAAACATACCTTATTTTTCTTCTCCACTCTACCAATAACCTTAGCAATAGCGCTTCAGAAAATTTCATATCAATTTTATTATCTTCATGTCTAGCAGTGATAAAAGCAGCCTCATTACATCCATTAGCAATATCAGCTACAACAATTCCAAGAGTAAGTGTAGCTAGCCTTCGTGAGAAAAAGGATGGCTCACTATCAAGTTTGAGTTTCTGAAGGTAAATTCAAAATATTTAAACAAATTTCAGGGCACACCAAACAACATTACAGAAATATAAACTTAAAATTTGCATCACTTGCCTGGCTTTCTTGAGATTTGATTTCTAGATCATGTTCGAATCAGAGGCTTCCCGATCCTCTTTCATGTCGGTTTCATCAACTAGAGTTCCTACAAAACCACTATCAGCTAAAATTGCTTCCTCTACAGCCATTTGTAAATCAGCAGGGATGTTTTTTTATAACTTGGTATGCCCTTGAAACCTAACATGTTAAATGTTAATTTAAAGCAACTCCATTCTGAAAAATTAAGTGATCACTAAGTTTACAATGATATGCCACTAACCTCTTTAGATTATCTATACATGGAAATGTCATCTCTTGTTCACCCATGCATAGTCCTGCTCATAAGAACATTGCAACCCATAAGAACACAAACCTATGTAACTAAACATGAATCATAACTTAAATAGTCATGATGAAATACGCTCTGTCCTAGCCAGCTAGCAGGATGAAACATTTATCATACTAACAAAAACTTTATACTCACTCGGCTTGGCTTAAAATTCATAAGGGTAAAGTAAAACTATAATTTACTTAGCTGATACATTAACGCCAACTGTTATTATTGTTAACTATAAGTTTTATAAAAATTAACTAACTTTATAATAATAATAATATTAACAATAATAAAATGGTTTGAATGGATGTGACTTACAAAAAAAGCATCATTATTAGTTCATCTAATAATAAAATATGTATTAAATATCAAAAATAAAAGGTAAACTCACGCGTTGAGTGTGCCACCTCCTTTTTCATGCCATCCATTTTAGCTACAATCACAGCTCCTACTGGTATATTTTCTTTAAAAGCCCATGCTTAATCAAATGCAGCTTGACCAATGCTGTTATCCATGATAAATATAACAAGGTCTGGATTCAACAAAAGCAAGAGGAAGGCAATTAATGAATTTTGAAAATGTATAAACCCTTAACTTTAAAAAATGTTGCAGAACTCTCTTAGTGACCTTTTACCTCACAAATTGAAATGCTATAGTTAGAAAGGTAAAGTCAATTGTAGATACTAACGGCTCGTTCGGTTTGATTGGACTGGACAGTGGTTTCATAAGCCTCATCGTAAGGACAGTGATGATCTAAAACTCTATTCACAATCATTTGATTGGACTGGCATCCACTGGTAAATCAAGGTTAAAATGATTGCAAAGGTCTTTTTACTTGAATATTCAAGGATTTCTTCAACGAATATATAACTCTGTAAACATTTCAGGAAAGTCAAAGAAGAATAGAAGTGTAACGATTTTATTCCATAGAGTTTCAGTTTTATAGTAACAATAAGTGAAGTGGTAAAAATTATGGTTTATTTAATTTTATAGTAACAACAATGCTAATTTTCCCAATTTACAGCAACAATAAACAAAGTGGTAAAAATTAAGGTTCATTTAATTTTAGGAACTAGTAAGGTTTAAATATAATAATTGTACAGTCTTTAGTCACAGAAGAAAAAATTACTAGAAAAGGATCGATGAGTTATTAGACGTGGATCAAAGAAGTTATATCCTTTTTCTTGTTTTACCATTCATATATTTCAGTTATATATTTCTGGATTTAGTCCTGACCATTTTCAGAATACCTTGTTAGTATAGTATTCTAAGAAGTGTTTTTAGCACTGACTTTGGTATCTTGAAATTTTAATTTCTTTGGAAAAAGAGACTCTAGAAAATTCTATGGTTACCTTTGTTTGCAATGAAACTCTAACTATTCAATGTTGACTAGCTCCAAGCATTACTTATTCGCAACAAGAATATTACAGTTATTGAGTGTTTTTACAACCTAACAAGTGCTAAGAAGTTCAACAAGTATATCAGTAATGGGGTAAGACAGATCCTGTTCAAATGAAGTATTGTGCACTGGGCACACTTTTGAACGATCATAAAATAATTTAGCTTAAAATGCTAGATCTATTTAATACTATTTTGAATTTAAGGTATATTTTAAAGAAAGTATTCAAAGACCCTTTGGATAACATGTGATAAAACTGCCCCGAACAATATTAGAATAATGAAATGAAATTAAAATAGTCTTCTAAGGCAACAAACAAAGATCAAACCTGCTGCATTGCTCGAAAAATCTCTAAATCAAACCAACAGCCATAATAGCCAGAGCCTTCAGGTGTGATTCGCACGCCTTATGCCTTCGATGATACTTCGCGTCAAACAGTTTTGCATCCTGGTTCTTGGCCTGACAGCAAATAAATACTGAAGCCGCTCCTCCTCTCTTGAGAGACTTGTTTCCCAGCCTTCTTTTTATGGCATTCACTATAAAAATAGAATGTATTTCCCATTCATTATAAATTAATTTATACAAAAATATTGAAACGATACTATAGAACATGTATTCAGAAAACATATTTATGGCATTCAAGTTGATGCTTAAACACTAAAAGCTCCTTTCTAAAATCAACATATTCTTAAAAGGAAAAAATGGTAGCTGAATTATCTTATTACATGGATGAGAAGCAATAACAGGTTACATATTCCTGGTTATTGCAGTAATTTTACTTAATATCAGTAACTGAATATAAATTTGACATGTTTTTTAAGCAAAATTAATCTATTGACTAAGGATTCCCATATGAATTCAAATATGCTATAAAATTTATCAATAGTGGACTCCCATATGGATTAAAATATGCAACAAAATTTATCCTAACAAAAAAAATCTGGATTTAATAAAAATATAAAACTTCTTTTGCCCTGAACTATTGCAATTTAGCTACATGCCTTCTCTCTTTTTTGTACCGCAACTGATTGGGATCAAAGCTACTTTCAGTTGCACCATAAACGGCCCTAGTTTGTGTGATGACCATGTAATATTCACTTCGGAATGGTTAAGCAACCTTTAATGCATACATAATAATAATTATGTAGATATTATCAATTGAAAAATAAAGAAAATTAAAAAAGAAGTTTCTCGAATTAAATTGTAGAAATGTCTCATGAACCTTGGCATTAAGTTATCAACAAGTGTAAAGTGCTTAACACATTGTTAAGTTATAAAATCGTTTAGGAACTTTATTTATAACTACATAAAAGTAGTTTTGAATAATGATTTTTAACTTTTAAGTGAACAAAAATTAAAAGGTAAAAGTAATTAGGAAAATAAGTTGAAATTAGAATAGATTTCAACAGTAAAAGTTAAAATGAGCCATAAGTAAATATTTGTTGCTAGTGACTTATCTTATAACTCATCAACTTCAAAGAAATTTATTTTACCATCTTATAAATTGTGGGCAAACATAGAAACGGTAATATAAGCACCTTATAGTTCTGTTTATTTGACCTAAGAAATAGAACTAAAGTAGTGTTGGTACAGAAATACTTCAAATATTTTCATTTGTAACCTTACTCAGATACTATAATGTACTAAATCTCCAAAGTAAACCTAAGACATAATAAGCAAAATTTTATTCCAAACTCATTGTCTTATGCTAAAAATCATGTGTACAAATTTCGTAACTAAATTGTATAAATAAAGCTGAAAGTTGTGTGCTGTTCTAATTATGAAACTTTTTTCTTGAGGATAAATTAAAAATAAAGCACTGGATCGGTCTTAATTACATGTAATAAGCAAGAAAAATCAATTTGTTTGTGTAAAAAAATTAATTTAGTTGCCAGTATGGATTATGATGACAAAGTTGCACATTTATTATCTATAATTTGCTAATATAAAAATAATCTGAAGATTAATTGTATCAACAAAGCTGAAAATTGTCCACTGTTCTAATCATAGAACTTTTATCTTGAGGATAAACCTAAATAAAGAACTGGATCTATCTTACTTACATGTAATAAGCACGAAAAATCAATTTGTTTGTGTAAAAAAACCAATTTAACTGCTAATATCGAATATGATAAGCTCCAAAGATTGTATCTATAAAACTTCTCTAATTCAGTATTTGAACACAATATCATAACCATAAAAAATGAAGCAATCTGAAGATTAAAAGCTCATAAAATGAAGAAATCAAGAAAGAGTGCGAGGAGAAAAATTAAAGAGACCTGCTGCATTGTTGGCAAAAACGCTGCCGCAAACCAGAATCAAAATCGAAGATTATATCGCTTACCAGAATCAAATCGAAGATTATATCCAAAATGTGAAGTCCTAGCTTCGACAGATCGGAGCTACACGCAAAGCCCTAGCTTCGAAATCGAAGGAGTTTGCTTTCTTCGACAAAACTTGAGAGTTCTTCGAATCGCTAACGTAATTTGGAGGAGGGAGCTGCGCGCGTTTTGGAGTCTTCGAATCGCTAACGTAATTTGGAGGAGGGAGATGCGCGCGTTTTGGAGGGAGGCGGAATGGTTTTGGAGGGAGAGGGAAAATAATTTGGGAAGTTGGAGGGAGATGTTTTGGGGCAGCGTTACACGTGAAGGGGAAGGGAGATGCGCGCGTTACACCTGTAGGGAGAACAAAAATCAGCCGGTAACTAGATATTTAAGGGTCAATAATAACGCTTCAGAATAACGCGTTATTAAATAGCGTTATTAATATCATATTTTGTTGTAGTGTCTCCAATATGAGCTTTTACAGACTTAGTTGTGCCCAACTATGCTGAAACATGAGATGCAAGCATTTCAGCTACCCTTAGAGGTTATTATAATATAAATGGGTTTTCTATAGAAAATGTTTTAGTTATCGTAAGGTAAAAACCCGTCGGTGTTTATGTGCGGCATGGTCTTACGAGATGCCTTTGATTTTAAAGGTTTTTATAACTTAAAATCTAGCTGGGTGTGTTTTCTCACGCTGGTTTTCCAGAGCGACTCGGGTGTTATTTTATTATAATGCTCGGGTCAGATCGAGCATATTACAGATTTAGTTAGAATGCGTTGGAGCTTGAGGGGACGAGCTGGAGGCCCAGAGACATATTCACGTATATGGTTATTTTTCCGCTATTTTGTTATTGAAATCATCGGCATTTGTGAGGACAGGTTATTATAACTGTCCAGGCTGATGATTGTGAATTGTTGTTGTACTCTGATGGATGTATGTATATAACAGTTTCTCTTCTGTAAAGATTATTGGTATTATATTATATATTGTTTCGCTGCAATTGTGAGATTCTATGTTGCTTTTAGTTTCTTTCTCTTCTTCTTCTCTTCTTCTTTCTTCTTTCTTTCCATAACTATTCGTCTTCCCATTCAATTTGGGTTGGACATGTGTAGTTTATTGCAACTTGAGTTGTACAGATTGGAGGGTTGTTACATGCTAAGTGTTATAAATATGATTTTATAAACTTGTTTAACATCATTTAGTTAATAAATAATGATAACAAACTTGTTTTTGAAAAGTGTTTACAAAAATATATCCTTCAAAGAAAAATCGATAATGTGACCGAAAATCGGTTATGGATAAACAGTTTTTCGATCGATATAAGTTGTTTGAACTATCATGCACTTAACTAATGATCAAATGAACACATTAGCAACTAATTAACACACATCTCTTCTTTGAGCTTGGTACATTTTTTCTCTTTTCATACAATTGTACTTAATTATAAAATGAAAACATTTATTTTATTTTATTTTCCAAAACATTCTTTTAATTTGATTAAAAATATTATTTTAATTAAATCAAATTTCCTTTTCAATTAAAACATATGTTTCTTTTTTATTATTCTCGAAACGTTCTTTTATTTTCATTAAATGCTTATTCATTAATTTCAATTCATAAATGGAAACATTCTTATATTTTAAAATAATTAACTTATACAATATTAAATTCATTCTTATATTTTCAAAATAATGTACATTCCAAATGAAAACATTCTTACCTTAAATTCATTAATTGCAATTCATTTCCTTTCTTTCTTCAATTTAAAATTTTCAATAAATAAATTTCCAATTAATTTAAATCTTACACTTCCAAACATACCCTAATTGATGGAAACAATAAACAATTGTAATACTTATTTATAATCATTTAATGTATTTATGGAATTATTATATACAAACCAAACGTTATTAATTTCTTATTAAATAATTGATTTCTTATTCCTGTAACCAATCTTACAGCTACCAAACATTTCAAATAAATAAACATGTGATTTCTTCTTTAATAAAGAAACATTTATTATTCCAACCAATTGGAAATTCACTGTAACGACCCAGAATTTTGAACGAATTAAATTGAAAATATTTAATTAATTTTAAATATTTGAACGATGATTTAATTTGAATCCCCGATATAACTTTGGAATTTGCGGTTAGACTTTAAAATTTAATTGATTGAATGCTGAATAAAAATTTGAATTCTTCAATTTAAAGTTGAAGAAAAATATTTCAAATTTGTATTGATAACACTGAAGACAACAGCAGCTTCAGAATTGAAATTTAAACTGTTTTGCTCAGTTTTGAATTTAATCGTTCGAATCGATATTTAAAAATAGTCGTCCGAGGCGCAGTCTCGGAATTCGACAAAACCAGTTCCATTGGGTCCGTAACGTTGAATTATTGTCGGATTTCCAATTTCGTATTTTTCGGAATTGATATGTGACCGTACGGTGAGTAAACGGGTTGGATTTTAATTCGAATTCAATTTAAAATTTAAAATTTTAAAGGTTAGCCAACGCACGCGTTCTCCCCTCAACCACGCCTAAATTCACGTCTGAAATCACGGGGAGAATCGTGCAGCCCATACCCTTTCGATTGCAAATACTCCCCTTCCCTTCCTTTATCTCGTTCAAAATTTCATTTAAAGAAAAAAAAAAATTGGCCGCGTGCCCTTATAGTTTAAATCGAGCAGTTCGATAAAACAAATTGCGTCTCCCTCTTCACAAATTTTTAAGCAATGGCCGAAGCCTGGGGTCGAAACGAAATCACGGTGGTGGTTATCTTCAGCAACGTGAGAATCAGGGGAGGGGGGTCGCGAAGCAGGGGAAGGTCGCGAAACATGGAAAGCTCGATTTCGAGCATCTCGAACTCGATTAGGGAGGAGGCTCGGCATCGTCGTATGACGATTTAGGGTTCGAGGGGGATTGCGTTTGACATGGGGGCACTCGCGAGGCTGGAAATGATGGTCAGGCGCTCGCGATGCGTGGAGTCGAGGTCGCTAGAGAAGGGAGCGCGCGCGCCCTTGCGTGCGCGTGGGAAGACCAGAGTCACGATAGTGCGGCGGCGCGAGATGGAGTCTGGGGCACGAAGCCAGTCTCGAGTAGGCGAAGTTCGATGATGAGGATTTTGGGGTCGCGATCGAGATTTTTGTTGGTGGCGATTTCTGTTGGTCGAGGCAAGCATGGGTCTCGAGCTCGAGTTCCGTGGTTGATCGCGTGAATGAAGTTTGGGTTTCGTTCGAACTCGACTGTAAGCATTTTTATAAATTTTTATTCAACGATATTTTTGAGATAAAGTAATATAGAAGATAAATTTACACGTTTCATCAAAGAAATATTTAGGCAGTTTTGTATATATGAAGTTCAAAGAAAAAATTGTGTATATTTTTAATGTACCAATTTACTAATAAGGGGATTAATTTAACCGGAAAATATATTTTTGTTAATTTAGATTTTCAAAAGGAAATTCGATTTAATTTAATAAATTGATAAGAGAAAGTTTGTTAATAAAAAAAATTTTGGCTAATTTAATTTACCCAATAGGAAATCAATGATTAGATTTGTTCAAATTAAAAGGGTTGATTTATTTAATCTATTGAAAGGAAATTAAATGTTCGATTTGTTCGAATATTAATAAATCCTTAATTTTTATACAAGGTTAAGAATGGAAGAAAACAAACTGAGATGGAAATGGATGACAAATTAAAAAGCTAAGGTGAGATCTCCTCACTCAGATTTATATTTGGATTGCAGTTATTGATTGACTGTTTGATTGTTATTTGGATGTGATATTAGATATAATAGGATATATCTATATATATAGCAATATATACATATTGGCATATGTATATATTGGATTGATTGATTTCCCGCCTCGTATAGCGGATGAGACCCTATTGCGCCGTTAGTAAGCGGATTTTTATAAAAACCCATATACCGCGATAATTCCGTACTGGAGCGGAATTGGTATTGTGCTAACATCTTTGGATGCAGGGAAACAGGTTGGAGGGATCCAACTGGATTCCTCAACTGTATTTACTTATTTACAGATATTGATATATATTCTGTTATCATATTGATATATGATATTGACTGTTGTGATGGACTGATTGGTGCTGTTGCATCATCGGATTCAGTTTTGAAATTTAAAAATAACAACTTTACTTTAAAAAGGGTTTTTAAAGTGATTTTTGAAAATATACGTTTTATGGAATTTTTGAATTGATTTATAAACGTTAAAATTTTAAAGTTATAAAAGTTATAATGTTTAGTGAAATAAAACCAAAGGGTCGTTTTTGAAATAAATAGTTGATTTATTTATAAAAGGTGTGATATCCCGGAATTTTGGCAATATCAATTTAATAATCTTTATTAATAATTAAATTGATTTGTTGATTTAATTTTATAAATTGACAAGTTCAATTCATTTTAAAAGGTTAATAATATTTTAAATTGGGAAGTTTTATCTTTCTAAAACTAATATAAGTGTTTATATTTATAATATATATATATATAGGTATATATATTATGAATAGGGAATCTTTTAATTTAATAAAATTATGTTTTCAAATTATAATATATATGAACATATATATTGTTATTTGAAGTTATGTATTAAATTCAATATGATAATTATAAAACTAATGTTAAAAGTATTTTCCATTTAGAATATATATATTTGTATATATTGGAATGGAAAGAATATTGAATTTGAATTTAATAAGATGTTTTCAAACTTTAATATATATACAATTTGTAATTTGGTTTAATACTTTTGAAAATGATATTTATGATTTAAATAACAAGAATAAGATTTAAATAAGAAGTTCATTTTAATAATCTTTTCTCTTTAAAAATTCAATTGTTTTTAACATTCTTTCCTTTTTAAAAAAAGTCAAAATGGTTTGTAAAAATATATATATAGTTAAGCTCAAACATTTATAAATATGTTATATATATATTTGATTAAAGTATAGGTTATTTTAAATAATAGTTTTCACATTTGTAAATTTATATAGGAATGTAAAGCTTAATTATAAAAGATAAATACATTTTTATATACATATAGATATTTTATAAATACATAAATGACTTAAGTAAATTAATTAAAATAAGAATTAACACTTGTAATCATATGGAGGCTTGATTGGTATATGTGTAAGCTAATTAACAACTTAAGGGGACAAGTGTCAATTCTCTTGATAATTTAAATTAAAATTATTATAAAGAAAAGAAGAAAAATCTGTTTTCTCTTTTCAGTTTTAAGATTATCTTTTCTTCTTTTCTCAACCAAAAGAAATTCGAATCTAAAAAATGCAAAGAAAGATGAAACCTGAAATCAAAATGCAAAGAGAAGTAAAAATCTGGAAACTCAAGTCTAAAAGAAATCAAAAGTCAGAGGCCACAATTGTTTCAAAATTTTCAAGTATAATCTATCAACAAATAACCTGAAATCAAGCAACTCAAAGATTAAAGATCATCAAAGCAAATTGAAAAGAAGTTCAAAACAAATAGCAGTCTGGAATATGCAAGCCTGGAACAAATCTATTTACTGTTCTGTCTCTGTTCTCTGCATAAACTGGTGAGTAAACTAAGAATTTAAAAACAGTTTTAAATCTTGTTTCCATTTTGTTATATGAATGAAATTCATGTATTAGCCTTAATATTGAATTGAAATGGATGCATGTATGTATACAAGTATTGTTGCCTGTGAATAACTAGTATATGTTTGAATATAGGCTCTGTGTGTTTACAGAGTTTGATTTTCTTTTTAAATATCTACATCTCATCATTTAATCTCTGATAACTCTTGAATTGTAAATAAAAGATGTGTGGAATCATGTAATATTACTAATAAAAATAAGTTCTGGAAATTTTATAACTTATATTGTCTGGAAATTTATAAATTACAGTAAAATTCGAATTGGGTCAAAATTTTATAAATCCAATTCTTAGTTTTGATTACATGATTGGAATGGTGATAGAAAATCAAGATTTTTAATGGTTAAATTGACATTTTTAGATTCGTATTTAGTGAGAAATTGGAGTTTGACTGTTGTGGGTATTTTGATCAATTTACGGCAATCGGCGGCAAACTTGGGGACGGGATTGAGATCGAAGGTGGAGAAGGAGGTGAGGATCATAGGAAAAATAAATTTGGAATTTATTAATGAGGGGATTGATCAGAATTGATCAAGTTAGGGTTTAAGACCCTGTTTTTCTCGTGACGTTCATTTGGGTTTCGTGATAAAGAATTGGAGCCGGAGGTGATCGCGATTGTTGATATTGGAACTGGAGAACGTGGCGTGGTTGCGGTGAAGACGGCAAGGTGACTCGAGGCGAGGATCATCGGAGAGGGGAGAAATTCCGTTGGGTTTTGTTTCCAGGTGATGGGTTCGAAATGTCGAATTCGAGTCTCGTACGAATCGAGTAGATTTTGATGCTCGATCGTGATGTCGTGGTTGTAGATGACTTGCCGGAGGCCAGATCGTGGTTCGTCGTCGACCAGAATAGGCGTGCACGTGCACGAGCACGGTTACGTGCATCTGAGATTGGGTTTGGAGAAGAAAGCTTGGTCACGGGTTTTCTTCGGGGAATAGTCTAGTTCGACTCCAAGCAGGAAGTAGTGGAGTGACGCGAGGGATACTTCGAGTTTTGGATCGTTTTACTCGGGTTCTGGTGAGAGCAGGTATAAAGATTTTAAAGGGAATGTTTTTAAAGTTTTAAACAAAAGAAGTTTTGCTTTGTGATGTTCTGAGCTTTAAAAACAAAGGCAAACAAAATTGTAACTATTCAATCTAAGTTGATTTCTAGAAAAATCATTTAAACAAGTTTTAAATAATTTAAATATATAAGTTTTAAAAGATTAAGGAAGTGGATTTGAAAATAATCTTTGTATTAAAATTTATTTAATACCTTTGAAAGGTTTTAAAGATTTTAAAGGTTAAAATTTAAATGTTGTAATTGTTAAATTTTAAATAAGGAGTTATCTTAAGTAATTAAGAGTTTTGATTTATTAAAGGAAATTAATATGTGAAATTAATAAGGATAATTCATTTATATAAAATGATTTAAGAATAGATAATAATTTAATTAAGATAATGGTTTTCTTAATCAAGATCTTTTATAGTTAAGAAATTATTTAATTTAGTTAAATAATTAACCAAGTAATTAATTAATGATTATTTAAAGATAATCATTATAAATTAATTTAGTATAATTACTAGATGAAGTAATTAAGGAATAATTACTGAATGTAATTAAGTAAAAGGGGAATTATTTAATAAAGTAATTAAAGGATAATTATTTTATTTAATGGAAATGATTAAGAGTTAATCACTTGTTATTAATTTAATAAATTATTAAATTAAATTAATTAAAGGATTAGATTAATCAAAGATGATTTATAATTGTGGTTTAATTAAGGTTAATTAATAATGTAATTAATTATTTGTGAAGGTAATTAATTAAAGTAATTAATTAATGGAAGTAATTAAGGGAAGTTAATTACTGGTTTAGATTAATCAAAGGTGATTAATGATTATGGATTAATTAAGAATAATTACTTAATGTAATTAATAAAGTAATTAAAGATGTAATTAGGGATCATTAGTTTATAATTAATGATGTAATTAAGGGTTGATTAATTAAGATTAATTAATCAAATGATAAGTGATTAATTGTAATTAATTAAGAGATGAAGTAATTAATTAATTAATTTATGAAATAATTAAAAGTTAATTACTGTATTGGATCAAGGATAATTAATTTGGAAAATTAATTAAGGATAATTACTTAAGTGTAATTAAAGTATAATTAATCAGGGTGATTAATTAAAGTGGAAATTTAGAGGAAGAATAATTAATTAATTTATAATTAATTAATGGTATTATAAGTAAGGTTTATAATGAAGTAATTAATTTAATTTATTTTAAATTAATTAGAAATGAAGTAATTAATTTAATTCACTTTAAATTAATTAAAGATAGAGATAGTTAATTTAATTCATTTTAAATTAATTATGTTGTGATTAAGTAAATCATTGCTTATATAAGAATGGATGACATTGATTGTCTTGAATGGATGTAATCTCAGAAATGAGATAGGATGTTGTGTGATATGAATGCTTGGTTGCATTATGATAATATAGATTAACTATTGTGATGTTGATATGGATTACCTATTTGGTTATGAATCATCTGTTTAAATGATAATGTGATTATCAATTGTGACTTGTGAATTATCTATCTGTATAGATAAGTTAAATTGTTTAAACCTTTAAACAACTTGGCCTTAAAAGATACGTTTTGGATTTCGATGAGACCGGGATCGGGTTTGCTACATTACAGCATGATAGGGGGTTCTCGCTTCGCGGTTTGGTGGCGAACGGGAGACTCTTACCCCTACATGTCCCTGAGAGGTAAAGGCCTTGTGAGGGTTGGTTGCGAGTCGAGAGGCTGGCCGTAAAAGCAAATTCGAGGTATCACTGTGTGCCACGGTGGGTCTGGGATGGTTGCAAAGCCTACCGGTCGCCACTACCTTCGGGTCGTCACAGTTGGTATCAGAGCTGTAGGTTGAGTGAATACCTAGGCTCTGAAGTGGTGTCTATCTTGAGAGCGCGTAATTGTTAGTTATATAAAAATGGTTTTATATTGTGTTAATTGATCGGTTGAGTGGTATATGGATTCTGGTCAATACGAGTAGCTAACGTTATTGATAGGGATCTCTAAACACTTGGACCAGGCCAATGGACACAATATTGTTTTAAAGAGGTAAATGAAATAATTTTACCCAGAAATAATTTCCATATAAAAAGTATCATTTTAAATATATATATTTCTACCTATTTGTTGGGTTACCTGTTCGGGTTTTCCAATATAAGTTATAAAGGTAGATAAGGTGGTAGTGTGAGTAACACGACTACCAATAGTTAGAATCTGAGTGTTGAGGTTGGAAGTGTATCTGTCAAGACTGTAGACCCAATACCGTCTCGAGTAAGCTTTGCTGTGGTGAAGGATTTCATCGATCTCCGAAGGAAACTGTAATGGTTCGGAGTTTATCTTTGAAGTATGGATGAGTAGAGTTGGATCTGTCGGGTAGGCAGAAGTGTGTGATGGTACCTTGATACCTCAGGTAATAGTAGCTGTATGATGAGATACAGTGACGATGGATGTTCCCGAAGATGTTTTCTTTGGAACAAGATTAAGGAAGTGTGAATGCTTCGGTGTTGTGGCTGAGTTCAGCATGGTGCTTCTGCTTTGGTTTGGAGTTCGAGTTTCTCGAAGATCTTTGGAATAGGAAGTCCTTGGCATCAGTGTCAACAGTGCGACTCGGAGTGTTCTATGTTGGCAGAAAGTTTCTGGCTGAGCAGTTTTCTGAAGGTGAAGTTCAGAAGCAGTAGAGTGAATCCATTTCTTCGATGGATTGGATTAGTCAACTATAAGATGTTCTGATTAGTGAAGAGAGAACAGTTATCTTTGGAAATTAGGCCGAGCTGATCGCAAAAGTGACTTGCGATTGTTTAAGTATTCTCTTGGGATTATGGGAGATTGAGATTCCGTATCAACTTGATTCATGAAGTTACCGGAAGTTCAGCTTAGTAGAAGGATGTCTCCGAGAGAAGAATTTGGGAAGCAGCTCAGAATTCTTTGGAGAGGGATTGATCACACCGAGTTTTTCTGAAGAAGTTTTTGCGAGATGTTTCTGACCAAATGGAATGGAGTCGCTAAGATTTTATGGTCTGATGAACTTTGGATGATCAAGTTTGTGCTCGAGTTTCTCCGATGGCATTCTCATCTGTTCAAGATCAGAATTGTGCAGCGAAAGCAAGATAGCAGCTATTCTAGAGTGGAAGCAACCGAGAGTTGTAATTTTCTTCGAGTAGAGGATTTCTATAGGAAATTCAAGTGTATCTCTAAGTGTGAAGGATTTTTCAGGATCTGGAGGTAAGGTTGTCAAGTGTAACTGTTTGGCTATTACAGATAGGAGAGGTAGTTCAAAGTGCTCTAATGTTTATGGAGTAGAGTTATGTTCTGGATTTCGGTGATTTTTGGGAAACCATTTTGTTGAGAAGGATCCGGAAATTGGTTTGATGTTGGTCTAGATTGTTCCAGGAAGCATCAGCAAGGGCTAAGCTGATCAGGAAGGATGAAGTTGAAATTGGATATTGTTTAAGTTTTCTTCAATTAAAGGAGATACAAGATTTGGTAAGATTGGAGAACTAGCTCTAGAAGTATTTTGAGATTTTCTTGTGTTCTCAAAAGGATTAGTTCTTTGATCTACAGGATTGAGTTTCCAGTTCGGATAACTGGAATTCATTGTATTTCACGTATCTCTGAGGGAATACGTGTTTGATCTATCATTGGTTGTGCGATCAGCAGTTCAGAAGGATAGTTGGGATGGTTTTGAGTTAGTCTAATATCTTGTTCGGATTTGTGATCTAGAAAGGAAGGACTTCTAGATTATTTTAGATAGTTAGTTTAGATCCTGTAGAACGAGTCTCCCGGTATATATATATACTTGGGGAAACTCGAGTAAATTCTATCCAGATTTTGACTGGATAGTTAAATTTGTTTGATTAAATTGTTTGCTATGGTTGTTAGAATATGATTGATATGTATTGTTGCTGTTTAAAATTTAAAATTTTGCTGGGTTATTAAATTATCTTTGCTTTTAAATTTCGGGGACGAAATTATTTTAAGGGGGAAGGAATGTGATATCCCGGAATTTTGGCAATATCAATTTAATAATCTTTATTAATAATTAAATTGATTTGTTGATTTAATTTTATAAATTGACAAGTTCAATTCATTTTAAAAGGTTAATAATATTTTAAATTGGGAAGTTTTATCTTTCTAAAACTAATATAAGTGTTTATATTTATAATATATATATATATAGGTATATATATTATGAATAGGGAATCTTTTAATTTAATAAAATTATATTTTCAAATTATAATATATATGAACATATATATTGTTATTTGAAGTTATGTATTAAATTCAATATGATAATTATAAAACTAATGTTAAAAGTATTTTCCATTTAGAATATATATATTTGTATATATTGGAATGGAAAGAATATTGAATTTGAATTTAATAAGATGTTTTCAAACTTTAATATATATACAATTTGTAATTTGGTTTAATACTTTTGAAAATGATATTTATGATTTAAATAACAAGAATAAGATTTAAATAAGAAGTTCATTTTAATAATCTTTTCTCTTTAAAAATTCAATTGTTTTTAACATTCTTTCCTTTTTAAAAAAAGTCAAAATGGTTTGTAAAAATATATATATAGTTAAGCTCAAACATTTATAAATATGTTATATATATATTTGATTAAAGTATAGGTTATTTTAAATAATAGTTTTCACATTTGTAAATTTATATAGGAATGTAAAGCTTAATTATAAAAGATAAATACATTTTTATATACATATAGATATTTTATAAATACATAAATGACTTAAGTAAATTAATTAAAATAAGAATTAACACTTGTAATCATATGGAGGCTTGATTGGTATATGTGTAAGCTAATTAACAACTTAAGGGGACAAGTGTCAATTCTCTTGATAATTTAAATTAAAATTATTATAAAGAAAAGAAGAAAAATCTGTTTTCTCTTTTCAGTTTTAAGATTATCTTTTCTTCTTTTCTCAACCAAAAGAAATTCGAATCTAAAAAATGCAAAGAAAGATGAAACCTGAAATCAAAATGCAAAGAGAAGTAAAAATCTGGAAACTCAAGTCTAAAAGAAATCAAAAGTCAGAGGCCACAATTGTTTCAAAATTTTCAAGTATAATCTATCAACAAATAACCTGAAATCAAGCAACTCAAAGATTAAAGATCATCAAAGCAAATTGAAAAGAAGTTCAAAACAAATAGCAGTCTGGAATATGCAAGCCTGGAACAAATCTATTTACTGTTCTGTCTCTGTTCTCTGCATAAACTGGTGAGTAAACTAAGAATTTAAAAACAGTTTTAAATCTTGTTTCCATTTTGTTATATGAATGAAATTCATGTATTAGCCTTAATATTGAATTGAAATGGATGCATGTATGTATACAAGTATTGTTGCCTGTGAATAACTAGTATATGTTTGAATATAGGCTCTGTGTGTTTACAGAGTTTGATTTTCTTTTTAAATATCTACATCTCATCATTTAATCTCTGATAACTCTTGAATTGTAAATAAAAGATGTGTGGAATCATGTAATATTACTAATAAAAATAAGTTCTGGAAATTTTATAACTTATATTGTCTGGAAATTTATAAATTACAGTAAAATTCGAATTGGGTCAAAATTTTATAAATCCAATTCTTAGTTTTGATTACATGATTGGAATGGTGATAGAAAATCAAGATTTTTAATGGTTAAATTGACATTTTTAGATTCGTATTTAGTGAGAAATTGGAGTTTGACTGTTGTGGGTATTTTGATCAATTTACGGCAATCGGCGGCAAACTTGGGGACGGGATTGAGATCGAAGGTGGAGAAGGAGGTGAGGATCATAGGAAAAATAAATTTGGAATTTATTAATGAGGGGATTGATCAGAATTGATCAAGTTAGGGTTTAAGACCCTGTTTTTCTCGTGACGTTCATTTGGGTTTCGTGATAAAGAATTGGAGCCGGAGGTGATCGCGATTGTTGATATTGGAACTGGAGAACGTGGCGTGGTTGCGGTGAAGACGGCAAGGTGACTCGAGGCGAGGATCATCGGAGAGGGGAGAAATTCCGTTGGGTTTTGTTTCCAGGTGATGGGTTCGAAATGTCGAATTCGAGTCTCGTACGAATCGAGTAGATTTTGATGCTCGATCGTGATGTCGTGGTTGTAGATGACTTGCCGGAGGCCAGATCGTGGTTCGTCGTCGACCAGAATAGGCGTGCACGTGCACGAGCACGGTTACGTGCATCTGAGATTGGGTTTGGAGAAGAAAGCTTGGTCACGGGTTTTCTTCGGGGAATAGTCTAGTTCGACTCCAAGCAGGAAGTAGTGGAGTGACGCGAGGGATACTTCGAGTTTTGGATCGTTTTACTCGGGTTCTGGTGAGAGCAGGTATAAAGATTTTAAAGGGAATGTTTTTAAAGTTTTAAACAAAAGAAGTTTTGCTTTGTGATGTTCTGAGCTTTAAAAACAAAGGCAAACAAAATTGTAACTATTCAATCTAAGTTGATTTCTAGAAAAATCATTTAAACAAGTTTTAAATAATTTAAATATATAAGTTTTAAAAGATTAAGGAAGTGGATTTGAAAATAATCTTTGTATTAAAATTTATTTAATACCTTTGAAAGGTTTTAAAGATTTTAAAGGTTAAAATTTAAATGTTGTAATTGTTAAATTTTAAATAAGGAGTTATCTTAAGTAATTAAGAGTTTTGATTTATTAAAGGAAATTAATATGTGAAATTAATAAGGATAATTCATTTATATAAAATGATTTAAGAATAGATAATAATTTAATTAAGATAATGGTTTTCTTAATCAAGATCTTTTATAGTTAAGAAATTATTTAATTTAGTTAAATAATTAACCAAGTAATTAATTAATGATTATTTAAAGATAATCATTATAAATTAATTTAGTATAATTACTAGATGAAGTAATTAAGGAATAATTACTGAATGTAATTAAGTAAAAGGGGAATTATTTAATAAAGTAATTAAAGGATAATTATTTTATTTAATGGAAATGATTAAGAGTTAATCACTTGTTATTAATTTAATAAATTATTAAATTAAATTAATTAAAGGATTAGATTAATCAAAGATGATTTATAATTGTGGTTTAATTAAGGTTAATTAATAATGTAATTAATTATTTGTGAAGGTAATTAATTAAAGTAATTAATTAATGGAAGTAATTAAGGGAAGTTAATTACTGGTTTAGATTAATCAAAGGTGATTAATGATTATGGATTAATTAAGAATAATTACTTAATGTAATTAATAAAGTAATTAAAGATGTAATTAGGGATCATTAGTTTATAATTAATGATGTAATTAAGGGTTGATTAATTAAGATTAATTAATCAAATGATAAGTGATTAATTGTAATTAATTAAGAGATGAAGTAATTAATTAATTAATTTATGAAATAATTAAAAGTTAATTACTGTATTGGATCAAGGATAATTAATTTGGAAAATTAATTAAGGATAATTACTTAAGTGTAATTAAAGTATAATTAATCAGGGTGATTAATTAAAGTGGAAATTTAGAGGAAGAATAATTAATTAATTTATAATTAATTAATGGTATTATAAGTAAGGTTTATAATGAAGTAATTAATTTAATTTATTTTAAATTAATTAGAAATGAAGTAATTAATTTAATTCACTTTAAATTAATTAAAGATAGAGATAGTTAATTTAATTCATTTTAAATTAATTATGTTGTGATTAAGTAAATCATTGCTTATATAAGAATGAATGACATTGATTGTCTTGAATGGATGTAATCTCAGAAATGAGATAGGATGTTGTGTGATATGAATGCTTGGTTGCATTATGATAATATAGATTAACTATTGTGATGTTGATATGGATTACCTATTTGGTTATGAATCATCTGTTTAAATGATAATGTGATTATCAATTGTGACTTGTGAATTATCTATCTGTATAGATAAGTTAAATTGTTTAAACCTTTAAACAACTTGGCCTTAAAAGATACGTTTTGGATTTCGATGAGACCGGGATCGGGTTTCCGTATACCGGTATTCCAGGTCTGGAGTCCTGAATACCACATCGATCCAAATTAACGATAGGTCGTGAATCTCAAGTGAAGATGAAGATTCAGAGTGCAAGGGTTATTGTCGTTAACTCTGAGGGTGATTCCAAAACGAGTGTAACGAGATAATGCCTTCGGTTTCGTTCGAACCCGGAACGAACTTGTATGGATTGAATGCTTTCAACACATCGTCAGGCGGACGATGAGCATTCTAAGTGATATGTTCTGATTAAAGGTAATCGTAAACCTCAAGCCTCATCAACCGGGAATGGCTAAAACAGGGGAGGTGCAGCAAGGCTTCGTGGGTAGCACCCACTGAGAGCAAGATAGATCCCTGTCTAGAGGTCCCTTTTCTTTTATTCGGCTTAGTGTGTGGTTGGTCGCGCCAACTACGGGATTGTCTTGTTCGGGATTATCCAGTAAGGGATGGTTCCGGCTTTGTGTTGCAGGGGAGCGGGCGTACTCCTCGGTACGGTGATCTAGGCCACGTACTGTGACGGGCGGTACCCCAGTAGCCCTGCCATTGTATGGAATCCAAACTCCAATAAGTGCCGTACGTATTAGTTGTGCCCAACTATGTTGGAATGTGAGATGTAAGCATTTCAGCTATTTCTGTATTTTACTTGAAAACCCTAGACACTATTATAATACAATCGGATTTCCTATCAAATGTTTTGGTTAGCGTAAGGTAAAAACTTTTCCATGTTTATGTGTGGGAAGTCTTACGTGATACCTTTGTTTTCAAAAGGTTTTGAAGTTAAAAATTTTAACCGTTTACTCACACCAGACCCATGTCTGACCCAAGTGTTTATTTTCTGTTTTATTAAACTCTTGGGTACTCAAATTTGTATGAGTAGTCAAGGGGATTCAGGTTAGTCTTGACGAATTCTGGAGGAGCTGTGGAGCAGGAGGCTTCAGCGTGTAGATATATAGAGTTTCCGCTGTGTATGATGTATCGTATTTATGTAGTTGTGTTGTATAATAGACAGAAGTTTATAACTGTCTATATTGTGATGTATAAATCGTGTACTCTGATGTATATGATACTATGTAATATCTTATGTGATAATATATTTCTCGTTCCGCTGTGAGATTTCTGATGTGTTGTTGTTCTCTCTTCTTTTCTTTTCTTCTTCTATCCCTTTCTTTCTTCATAACGATGCGTCTTTCTGGGCAAAGAAAGCCGGGTCGTTACAAAAGGGTTTAAGTCGGGATTTTTAAATAACTATAAACGATTTGTATAAAAAGATTTATCAAATTGATATTTTATAAATCAAAATATTGGACTTATAAAACGAATTTTTATAAGTGTTAAAAAGAAGTATAAAAGGATTTCATAAGTGAATGAAATTAATAAATTATAACGTGAAGTTATAAAGTGAATAGATGTTGTAGAATAAACGATTTATAAGTAATTTACTTATAAATTAGATTTTTGCACTGAGATGGGATATAAATAGAAATTTCTAAATGAAATGATTTCATAAGTTGAAATTGTTATGAAGTATAAAAGTGATTTATAAACATTGTTTTATAAATCCAAAATCACTTATTTTGATAAGTAATTTTAGAAGTTAATAAAAGGAGAATTTTATAAAAATCAAAGTTGTTAGAAAATATAAAGGTGAATTTATAAACGTTGTTTTATAAATTCGAAATCAATCAAATTTGATGAATTTAAATATAGAGATTATTAAGGGAATTTTATCCACGATTTTGGACAGTGGATAATTTTTGAAATAAATGTGTAGAAAAGATTGAAATGTGGTTAGTGAAGTATATTCACGATTTTGGACAGTGAATATATCTTTAAGTAAAATGAATATGGTTTTGGAAAAGTGATATTTGAAATGAAGTTAATTGTTTTAAAAGATGTTTTAAAACGTGTGAACTATCGAAATCATAGATTTCAACATTTATTGTTGAAATAGACGTTTTCGAGAAATATAAGGAAATGGTGGACTATAACACTGTTGTTATAGTAAATGATTTCCGAAAGGAAATGTTTTATATAGTATTGGGATTTATATATCTATCTAAATTTCGAATCCCTATACTAGTGATTTTGAGTCGTCGTAACGATGTTTTACGCAACATTCGTTTTGACTCAAATAGATGTTAAAATTTATGATTTCCTTAAAGAATGAATATATACTTAATTTGATTTAAGTATATCGAATATTTTCAAATGTTGAAAATAAATAGATTTGTGAAATACTTATTATTAAATAAGTATGGAAATGCTTTTCCAAAATGAAATAAAATGTTTTTGAGAATTTATCTTCTTAAAAGATAAATTGAAAGTGAATATCGAAATCGATTTGGAAATCGTATATCAGTAGATATTTTTGAAATATAAATTCACTATGGAATTTATAAAAGAAAGGGAAGTTGTTTAAAAATAAACGTTGATTTATTTTGGAAGTGTGGAAATTTTATATCTAGTAAAGATATTTTTGGAAAATAAATAATTTGGAAAATTATTCGGAATCTGATGATGTGGCGCATCTTTATTGATAGTTAAATAACCGACTATCAATAATTACCTTGAATTGGTATTTGTTGTGAATTGGATGAATTTGAATGCCACACTTATTTTTGAATAAACGCTCACTATTCGGGTTAGCCGGGAAAGGACCATGGGGTCGTATAACCCATTCCGAATATGTGATACGTCGTTATGAATTGCATTCGAAGACCGGTGTTGAAGACCGGATATTTTTGAAAACGGAAGGATTACCGTCGAGTTACTCTACATCGGCTGATCTCCGATTTAGAGGTTTTATCACCCTTAGTGACGGGAAGTCCTGACGTGATTGAAAATTATCCGGATGTGCAAGGGCTTCGTGAGAAGTGCCTTCGGTTCTGTTCGATCCCGGAACAGACTTGTATGGATTGTGTGTCTGACGTTACAATTTGAGATATAAAGCTGATTTCTTTCAAATACATTTCTATTGGTGGCGGAGAATTTATTCTCTTAGCTTAACACCCTTCTCTGAGACGTACGAGCTCAGAGGTTATGTAGTTGAAATTTATCAGCGATATATCCCAATTTGGTAATGTGGCATACTGAGTGTTGCTGTGAAATGATCAGTGTTTGATCATTTGCGATATGATCATTTATTTGATCTTATATCTTTGTGATCATAGGTTGATCATTTTGTTTGACCCGAAGCAGGGCTTTTTTGAGAAAGCGTAGCTTTGTGGACGAGACTTCATCGAGCCTCACACCCCGGAAATGGTCGAAACAGGAAGGATGCGGCAAGGTTCTAGGGAGTAGCGCCCCTTAGTGTATGTCATTCCTTCTGGATAAAGGTGGTATCATGGTATGGAGCCCAGATACTTAACCTCTGTGGTTACTGCAAATTTATTTCTTTGTGGTTGTTGGAATCGGGGATCCTCGGGAAGATCGGTGACGATCGGGGGATGGCATACGCGTGTCAGTAGTTACCTATTTTTGCAGAGGTAACCCGGCCTTGTGTTGGCAGAGATCCGGTTAGGTTCTCGGGTCGTCTATTCCAGGGACGTACCCATCGTGGAAAAGGAAGTTCCTTAGCCTGACCATTTGTTGGAAATCCAAAGAAACAATACGAGCCTTTACGATTTCAATTGTATAACCTGTCTCCTCAGGAGGCAGCTATAGCAGGCATAATATAATGGTACCTATGCTGGCTAAGATTTATATTCTACTTTCGAAATGATTTCTACACTATGCACTAATAATAATATCCAAAATGATTTGATTTTTGCGTAGTAAGCATCTTTGACTAACATAAGAAGAAATCTCCTCCAAGTCTGCGTTTGCATTGTGTGTGTGGTGGGAGGTCTTATGGTAGTTTCATTTTCCAAAAGCATTGCGAATTGACTTTAAAATTATCTTGTTGTTGTTTTAAAGATAAAACTGTTTTACGATCTCACACCAGTCACCATGACTGACTCGGAGTTTATTGTTCCCTTCTAAAATCTGGGTGCCCACCAATTTCCACACGGGCAGTCTAGAGTTAGATTATCAGGATATTCTGGATATTCTGGAGCTTTGGAGATAAGCTGGAGGACGAGACGTAGTATTTGTATCTGATAGTATTTATTCCGCTGTGTATTCTGTATGAGGACAAGTTTATATAACTGTCCATTGTTGTTTATTGACTCTGATGATATGATGTGATGTAATGAAATAACAGATATAATTCTTTTGTTTTTAAATGATATTCATTTATCTATTATATATTGTTCCGCTGCGATATGTGAGATTCTGATACTGTTATCTATTCTGATGTTGTTTCTGTTGTTCTTCTTCTTTCTTTCTTCTCTTTTTCTTCTATCTTCTTCTTCTTCTACTTTTTCTTTTTCTTAAAACCCTCACTATTGGAGTTTCCGGCACTCGATTGTTCGGCAGTCGATAAAGTGAGTATCGATGTCGAATTTTCGAAAGTCGAAAATTCCGTTCGTGACAAAGTGGTATCAGAGCATATGGTTAAGCGACAACCCTGCTCTGTTGGGTGTTACTCATTAGAGATAGAGTCAGTAGTACTCTAGAATGAGTTGAGTGTAATAATAGATATGAGCGCGTATTTGTTATTGAATAAAAAAAAAAATTGTTTTATATTGTGAAGATTGGTTTGTTGAGTGGTATATGGATTCTGGTCAATACGAGTAATTAACGATCATTGATAGGGATCTCTAAACACTCGAATAGAACAATTCGGCACAGTATTGTTTTAAATAGGGTAAATGAGATAATTTTGCCCAAAACTATTTTTGTATATAAAGGAATTAATTTTCTATGAATTATCATAGTATATGGATGTTTGGATGTTAGGAAGTAATAATAGTGAATTATCATCACTAAAAATTGAATAAGAAATTGAAATCGTAACTCCAAAGTTAAGAAATTAATTCACATACGAATGGAATTTAAGAATGTAAATTTTTAAATGTGATTTGTAATTTAAAACGGGATTCCAGAGAAGTTTTGGAAATGTTTGAAAAGAATTCGAAAATTTTGGAGATTTGGAAGTTTAAATCTTTTTGATTTGAAAATGAATTTCAAAGGTTGGAAAAGTATTTTGAAGGAATGAAAAGCTCTAAACTCTTTTAGGTCGCTGGAAAATAATCCTGATGATGATGGCCACATCATTAGAATTCATTTTTGGGTTTCCAAAAGAGGAATTGCTGCCAAATTGTTTTAAATGAAAGTTGTTTGAAAATTTGGGTTTTGTTTTGGAAATAAAAAGGGTAATTTGAATTGTTTTCAAAAATGATTTTGAAAATGTTGGTAAACTCTGGAATGCTATATAAAAATATTTATGAAATGTTATGAAGTTGATGACTTATAAAGTTTAAAGTTTAAATAAAAAATCCATTTAACGAATGAAATTTATAAGTGTGAATTGAAATATAAAGAGATGAATTCATATATGAATAAAATGGTGAATATAAATTGTAAATGAATTTATAAATGAAAATAGAATTCCAAGAAGATAATTGAAAATAAAATTCCTTAATGAAATGGAATTGTGAATGTGAATGTATAAATGATGGTATAAATCAAGATGTAAATAAGTTGATAACTTATAGAATCTTTGAAATCTGATTGGAATGAAATTCAAATTGAAGACGAATAAATCAGTAAATAAAACTAATTTAGAATAGTGTAGTTATCAACTAAAGATAAAAGATGAGATTGAATTCAAATGAATTTGAAATGTAAAAATTGAATGAAAAGAATGTATAACTTCAATAGTAAGCTAGAAAATGTATAAGTAGTTTATATCGAAATTTTGTAATCGAATTTGCAAAATGATTTGAATGCTGTAACTAGATATAATAGCTAGTAGGATAAACAGGTATAAAGGAATTGGAATTTTGGATTTCAAAGATAATTTGAATTGCTCGAAAAGGTACGTATTTGAATTTTAATATGAGTTTTTGCTGATTTCTGGCCTAGCCGCTTGGCTTTTTCTTTTTCTTTTTGAAATCTGAGAGTCCGTAGGGACGTTTTGTAGTCGTGCCGTATTAGCCGCGCAAAGGAGACGCTGGCGAAATTTTTCGGGAATTTAGGGCGTTAGAAAATTTTTGAGAAAATTTGAAAGTTTAAATTTGAATTTGAAATTTAAATTTGAATTGTTAAGCAAACAATGTTGTTTGAAACTTAGAATTGAAGTTGGAAAAATTTTAGTTGAATGATAACGAATCTTTAGTAGAAAGATTTGTTTTGAAAATTTGATAAAACTATTGAATTTGAGAAAAATAGTAGACGAGTTAAGGACCACTTTTCCTAACTTGTAATTTCGAGGACGAAATTCTTTTAAGGGGGGAAGTCTGTAACGACCCAGAATTTTGAACGAATTAAATTGAAAATATTTAATTAATTTTAAATATTTGAACGATGATTTAATTTGAATCCCCGATATAACTTTGGAATTTGCGGTTAGACTTTAAAATTTAATCGATTGAATGCTGAATAAAAATTTGAATTCTTCAATTTAAAGTTGAAGAAAAATATTTCAAATTTGTATTGATAACACTGAAGACAACAGCAGCTTCAGAATTGAAATTTAAACTGTTTTGCTCAGTTTTGAATTTAATCGTTCGAATCGATATTTAAAAATAGTCATCCGAGGCGCAGTCTCGGAATTCGACAAAACCAGTTCCATTGGGTCCGTAACGTTGAATTATTGTCGGATTTCCAATTTCGTATTTTTCGGAATTGATATGTGACCGTACGGTGAGTAAACGGGTTGGATTTTAATTCGAATTCAATTTAAAATTTAAAATTTTAAAGGTTAGCCAACGCACGCGTTCTCCCCTCAACCACGCCTAAATTCACGTCTGAAATCACGGGGAGAATCGTGCAGCCCATACCCTTTCGATTGTAAATACTCCCCTTCCCTTCCTTTATCTCGTTCAAAATTTCATTTAAAGAAAAAAAAAAAAATTGGCCGCGTGCCCTTATAGTTTAAATCGAGCAGTTCGATAAAACAAATTGCGTCTCCCTCTTCACAAATTTTTAAGCAATGGCCGAAGCCTGGGGTCGAAACGAAATCACGGTGGTGGTTATCTTCAGCAACGTGAGAATCAGGGGGGGGTCGCGAAGCAGGGGAAGGTCGCGAAACATGGAAAGCTCGATTTCGAGCATCTCGAACTCGATTAGGGAGGAGGCTCGGCATCGTCGTATGACGATTTAGGGTTCGAGGGGGATTGCGTTTGACATGGGGGCACTCGCGAGGCTGGAAATGATGGTCAGGCGCTCGCGATGCGTGGAGTCGAGGTCGCTAGAGAAGGGAGCGCGCGCGCCCTTGCGTGCGCGTGGGAAGACCAGAGTCACGATAGTGCGGCGGCGCGAGATGGAGTCTGGGGCACGAAGCCAGTCTCGAGTAGGCGAAGTTCGATGATGAGGATTTGGGGTCGCGATCGATATTTTTGTTGGTGGCGATTTCTGTTGGTCGAGGCAAGCATGGGTCTCGAGCTCGAGTTCCGTGGTTGATCGCGTGAATGAAGTTTGGGTTTCGTTCGAACTCGACTGTAAGCATTTTTATAAATTTTTATTCAACGATATTTTTGAGATAAAGTAATATAGAAGATAAATTTACACGTTTCATCAAAGAAATATTTAGGCAGTTTTGTATATATGAAGTTCAAAGAAAAAATTGTGTATATTTTTAATGTACCAATTTACTAATAAGGGGATTAATTTAACCGGAAAATATATTTTTGTTAATTTAGATTTTCAAAAGGAAATTCGATTTAATTTAATAAATTGATAAGAGAAAGTTTGTTAATAAAAATTTTTTTGGCTAATTTAATTTACCCAATAGGAAATCAATGATTAGATTTGTTCAAATTAAAAGGGTTGATTTATTTAATCTATTGAAAGGAAATTAAATGTTCGATTTGTTCGAATATTAATAAATCCTTAATTTTTATACAAGGTTAAGAATGGAAGAAAACAAACTGAGATGGAAATGGATGACAAATTAAAAAGCTAAGGTGAGATCTCCTCACTCAGATTTATATTTGGATTGCAGTTATTGATTGACTGTTTGATTGTTATTTGGATGTGATATTAGATATAATAGGATATATCTATATATATAGCAATATATACATATTGGCATATGTATATATTGGATTGATTGATTTCCCGCCTCGTATAGCGGATGAGACCCTATTGCGCCGTTAGTAAGCGGATTTTTATAAAAACCCATATACCGCGATAATTCCGTACTGGAGCGGAATTGGTATTGTGCTAACATCTTTGGATGCAGGGAAACAGGTTGGAGGGATCCAACTGAATTCCTCAACTGTATTTACTTATTTACAGATATCGATATATATTCTGTTATCATATTGATATATGATATTGACTGTTGTGATGGACTGATTGGTGCTGTTGCATCATCGGATTCAGTTTTGAAATTTAAAAATAACAACTTTTACTTTAAAAAGGGTTTTTAAAGTGATTTTTGAAAATATACGTTTTATGGAATTTTTGAATTGATTTATAAACGTTAAAATTTTAAAGTTATAAAAGTTATAATGTTTAGTGAAATAAAACCAAAGGGTCGTTTTTGAAATAAATAGTTGATTTATTTATAAAAGGGTTTAAGTCGGGATTTTTAAATAACTATAAACGATTTGTATAAAAAGATTTATCAAATTGATATTTTATAAATCAAAATATTGGACTTATAAAACGAATTTTTATAAGTGTTAAAAAGAAGTATAAAAGGATTTCATAAGTGAATGAAATTAATAAATTATAACGTGAAGTTATAAAGTGAATAGATGTTGTAGAATAAACGATTTATAAGTAATTTACTTATAAATTAGATTTTTGCACTGAGATGGGATATAAATAGAAATTTCTAAATGAAATGATTTCATAAGTTGAAATTGTTATGAAGTATAAAAGTGATTTATAAACATTGTTTTATAAATCCAAAATCACTTATTTTGATAAGTAATTTTAGAAGTTAATAAAAGGAGAATTTTATAAATCAAAGTTGTTAGAAAATATAAAGGTGAATTTATAAACGTTGTTTTATAAATTCGAAATCAATCAAATTTGATGAATTTAAATATAGAGATTATTAAGGGAATTTTATCCACGATTTTGGACAATGGATAATTTTTGAAATAAATGTGTAGAAAAGATTGAAATGTGGTTAGTGAAGTATATTCACGATTTTGGACAGTGAATATATCTTTAAGTAAAATGAATATGGTTTTGGAAAAGTGATATTTGAAATGAAGTTAATTGTTTTAAAAGATGTTTTAAAACGTGTGAACTATCGAAATCATAGATTTCAACATTTATTGTTGAAATAGACGTTTTCGAGAAATATAAGGAAATGGTGGACTATAACACTGTTGTTATAGTAAATGATTTCCGAAAGAAAATGTTTTATATAGTATTGGGATTTATATATCTATCTAAATTTCGAATCCCTATACTAGTGATTTTGAGTCGTCGTAACGATGTTTTACGCAACATTCGTTTTGACTCAAATAGATGTTAAAATTTATGATTTCCTTAAAGAATGAATATATACTTAATTTGATTTAAGTATATCGAATATTTTCAAATGTTGAAAATAAATAGATTTGTGAAATACTTATTATTAAATAAGTATGGAAATGCTTTTCCAAAATGAAATAAAATGTTTTTGAGAATTTATCTTCTTAAAAGATAAATTGAAAGTGAATATCGAAATCGATTTGGAAATCGTATATCAGTAGATATTTTTGAAATATAAATTCACTATGGAATTTATAAAAGAAAGGGAAGTTGTTTAAAAATAAACGTTGATTTATTTTGGAAGTGTGGAAATTTTATATCTAGTAAAGATATTTTTGGAAAATAAATAATTTGGAAAATTATTCGGAATCTGATGATGTGGCGCATCTTTATTGATAGTTAAATAACCGACTATCAATAATTACCTTGAATTGGTATTTGTTGTGAATTGGATGAATTTGAATGCCACACTTATTTTTGAATAAACGCTCACTATTCGGGTTAGCCGGGAAAGGACCATGGGGTCGTATAACCCATTCCGAATATGTGATACGTCGTTATGAATTGCATTCGAAGACCGGTGTTGAAGACCGGATATTTTTGAAAACGGAAGGATTACCGTCGAGTTACTCTACATCGGCTGATCTCCGATTTAGAGGTTTTATCACCCTTAGTGACGGGAAGTCCTGATGTGATTGAAAATTATCCGGATGTGCAAGGGCTTCGTGAGAAGTGCCTTCGGTTCTGTTCGATCCCGGAACAGACTTGTATGGATTGTGTGTCTGACGTTACAATTTGAGATATAAAGCTGATTTCTTTCAAATACATTTTTGTTGGTGGCGGAGAATTTATTCTCTTAGCTTAACACCCTTCTCTGAGACGTACGAGCTCATAGGTTATGTAGTTGAAATTTATCAGCGATATATCCCAATTTGGTAACGTGGCATACTGAGTGTTGCTGTGAAATGATCAGTGTTTGATCATTTGCGATATGATCATTTATTTGATCTTATATCTTTGTGATTATAGGTTGATCATTTTGTTTGACCCGAAGCAGGGCTTTTTTGAGAAAGCGTAGCTTTGTGGACGAGACTTCATCGAGCCTCACACCCCGGAAATGGTCGAAACAGGAAGGATGCGGCAAGGTTCTAGGGAGTAGCGCCCCTTAGTGTATGTCATTCCTTCTGGATAAAGGTGGTATCATGGTATGGAGCCCAGATACTTAACCTCTGTGGTTACTGCAAATTTATTTCTTTGTGGTTGTTGGAATCGGGGATCCTCGGGAAGATCGGTGACGATCGGGGGATGGCATACGCGTGTCAGTAGTTACCTATTTTTGCAGAGGTAACCCGGCCTTGTGTTGGCAGAGATCCGGTTAGGTTCTCGGGTCGTCTATTCCAGGGACGTACCCATCGTGGAAAAGGAAGTTCCTTAGCCTGACCATTTGTTGGAAATCCAAAGAAACAATACGAGCCTTTACGATTTCAATTGTATAACCTGTCTCCTCAGGAGGCAGCTATAGCAGGCATAATATAATGGTACCTATGCTGGCTAAGATTTATATTCTACTTTCGAAATGATTTCTACACTATGCACTAATAATAATATCCAAAATGATTTGATTTTTGCGTAGTAAGCATCTTTGACTAACATAAGAAGAAATCTCCTCCAAGTCTGCATTTGCATTGTGTGTGTGGTGGGAGGTCTTATGGTAGTTTCATTTTCCAAAAGCATTGCGAATTGACTTTAAAATTATCTTGTTGTTGTTTTAAAGATAAAACTGTTTTACGATCTCACACCAGTCACCATGACTGACTCGGAGTTTATTGTTCCCTTCTAAACTCTGGGTGCCCACCAATTTCCACACGGGCAGTCTAGAGTTAGATTATCAGGATATTCTGGATATTCTGGAGCTTTGGAGATAAGCTGGAGGACGAGACGTAGTATTTGTATCTGATAGTATTTATTCCGCTGTGTATTCTGTATGAGGACAAGTTTATATAACTGTCCATTGTTGTTTATTGACTCTGATGATATGATGTGATGTAATGAAATAACAGATATAATTCTTTTGTTTTTAAATGATATTCATTTATCTATTATATATTGTTCCGCTGCGATATGTGAGATTCTGATACTGTTATCTATTCTGATGTTGTTTCTGTTGTTCTTCTTCTTTCTTTCTTCTCTTTTTCTTCTATCTTCTTCTTCTTCTACTTTTTCTTTTTCTTAAAACCCTCACTATTGGAGTTTCCGGCACTCGATTGCTCGGCAGTCGATAAAGTGAGTATCGATGTCGAATTTTCGAAAGTCGAAAATTCCGTTCGTGACATTCACATTCAGACCGTTACTAATTTCATTCAAACTAATGTCATTAAAATACACACTAACATATGTTATCATTCTTACCTTACTGCAAACATATGTCATTAATAGAAATTTAAACTAAGCTCATAACTTAATTTAATTTATATTAATACAATCTCAAATTTTTTTCTAACAATTTTATTCAAAAATCTTATTTAATTTAATATTTTTAAATGGTTTTTAAAAATACGGTCGTTACACCGCTTGAGGTGGAGTCACTCGGTATGTATTTTGGATTGCAGTTAGCTTGTACATAGTTTTAGCAGTATGCTATATATATACCTGGTTCTTCTATCTTCTTTGATTATTGTTCTTATTTAAATTTCGAGGATGAAATGTTCTAAGTAGGGGAGAATGTAGCGACCCTTAAATTCGACACTTCGTCTTCGAATATCGGAACATTCTGAAATATAGTTAAGTCTTATAAATATGATTTTATAACCTTATTTAACATCATTTAATTAGTAAATAATGATAAGAAACTTTTTTTTGAAAAGTGTTTACAAATATATGTCCTTCGAAGTAAAATCAATAATGTGTCTGAAAATCGTTTTATCGATAAACAGCTTTTCGATCGATATAAGTTGTTCAAACTATCGTGCACTTAACTAATGATCAAATGAGCACATTAGCAACTAATTAATACACACACCTCTTCTTTGAGCTTGGTACTTTCTAGAAATCTCTATGTATAAGAGATATTATCATGGTGAGGGTAAAATGATAGTATGCATAAAGGAGAAGTGACATAAAGTTGTCATGCAAGAAGGAGGCTCCTTTGTGACCTTCCATGAGAGGTAGAAGGTTTTAATAACCCCTTGTACAAGCCTGTATAGGAAAGGGTACACCCTTAGTGAACATTCACAAAAATTACAAAGCTTTAAGTGAAAATATCCATATCTTCGTAATTTTCTTTTTTTTTTAAATTCCTAAAGAAAATTATTTGCAAACCATCTCCAAATCACCTCAAACTTAGAGTGAAGCCTTACCACCACATTACAAAACCTTCCACCTAGTTAGATTGTGCAAAAGTGAAGCCACACTGTCCCCCTATCCTAAGGCCGTGAGCATTTGGTGGAAAGAGGAGGAAAAGGCAAGGTTGAAGCAAGAGAGGAAGGGAAGGAAAGGGTGTTGCTAGCTTGGGTCTGAACCTGAGTGCTTATGCTTGGTTGTTTCTTAGGTTTAAGATGAGATAACTCACCACTTGGATTGAAAATATAACTCATATTTGCTTGTGTTTTGTTGTGTTAAAGTTCTTTAAATTAACTTGGACATATGTTGAAAACAATGGTTTTGATTATTGCTTTGAAAAGCAAGTGACATATGTATGGACCAGAACGAACTTGAATAGACTTGAATGGCTTATATGACATACATCAAGGTCTTGGAATAAAGCACATAGGTTGTAGTTGAACATAGGTTTAAATACAACTCAGATTTGAAAGTGCACTTATAGCGATAGTCGCTATATATGCAGTTTGGAATTGTCTAGTATTCGATGATTTTTATGGAATTTTGTAGAGAGATCCTTACGGGTTTCTCACCATATTTATAATGTTTTATATGCATGTTTATTGCTATAAAATCTTGAATAGTAAAAAGTTAAGTATCATCTCGAAAACAACCAAAACTTCACTTGTGCAAAACTGCCCCGTTTGGACTTGATTTTGGACTTTAAAAGGTTTAAAAGGATATTTAAATTTAAATATTTTGTTTCATTCTTTTTAAAAGTGTTTGCTAACTTATATTAGAGTGTTTGAAAAGTGGTTTGAGATATTTATGAATTTTTAATAATTAGTTGTGAATTTTTAAAGAAGAGATATTTTGCTAAAAATATGTCATATTCAAGTTTTGAGGAAAATTGTAGAGTTTTTACTTTCAAGTAATATTTTGGATAAATGTTTTAAAACCTTTTATAAGAATTTTGAAGGTATATATAAATGTTTTGGAAAAGGGGTTAGAACTGCTTAGTGGCTAAATGGTTAATTGTTTAATTACTTGTTTGAAAAGTAATTAATTATGCTTAACACTAAAAGCCGACGAAGAAAGTCTTATCTGTTTGTAAGAGTTAAGATTGATGTCGAGTAGGGATGGAGCAATAGAGCTCTAATCTACTGGGCTTCCCTCTTGACCGAGGAATAGTAAGTCGGAAAATGTCGGAAACACGCTAATCGTGTTGATTTTTTATTGTTTATAGAAATCATTAACACTATACTTAACACTAAAAGCCGACGAGGTAGACTTATCTATTTGTGAGATTCAAGAATGAAGTGTTTAGGCAAGGCTTGATGCAACCTGTGCTCAACCTTACATGGCTTCACACTTGAGTGAGGAATAGTTAAGTTGGAATGTTAGAAATGAGTTAAGCATACGAATCGTGATTTGTATAAGCAATTGTTTTGACTAGATAATCGATTAGTCGATTATCGAACTTGACCTAATATTGACTTAGGAAGCTATTGAAAGACTTCACGATTTTAGACCAGTAAAAACCACCAAGGAGGAGTATTAATGTCACACCCACTTTTTCGTACAATTCGAACTGACAATTTACCACACATATCCAGCCCAAATTACACGGAAAGGCGGATAGTACACTATGCTACAAAGTGAATCGGATAACAGTAATCACACGACATAAGGTAGATTTTCTGTTATCCCACTTTTTCACACAACACATGGCAAAACCATTTGTTTTTTGAAGAGCCACATAATCTTTCATCTGTTGTCTGAATGGCACGTGAAATCCCTATGTACAAGCTTGTTATTCAAACAACATTTTATATGTCGTCTGATTTAAGTTATCAATTTTTTTATTTTTGGCTCCAACTTTTCCCTCTTAATTATTTCATAGCCGCTATTTTTTTCTATTCCCCCCATTATTATTTTGTTCCCCTCTTTATTATTTCGTTCCCCCTTTTTATTTTTATTCAGGAGAAAATTGCCATTTTCTTCTTGTCATTAACTTAGGGTTTTATGAATTTGAAGTCGTCTCCTTCTCGTCTTCTCGTCTTTGTGCAAATTGATGGTTGCGTGCTTCATTCCTTATCGAGTGTTCTTCGATTAGGGCTATTGATGGTTGCGACTCCTTGTCGATTGTTTTTAGATTGATTTTGGTATGATTTTTGCCCCTTTCGATTTATATTGTTCTCGAATCTGATTATCCTGCCAATGATGAATTGGGTTATTTATATAGGAACTAATTTCCTATATTTCCGTATATACATTGAGATTTATGACCCTTTTGATTTTGTATTGATCTCGACTTGATTTGGCTTTCGATTTCTGCCCCCATTCGATTTTGTATTGATCTCGACTTGATTTGCCTGTGATGATTTGGGTGTTTATGTGACAATGAACAAAACTTGGCTAAAGTGCATTGGCCGATGATGATTTGGGTTTCTTATATAGGAATTTATTTCCTAAATATGTGAATATATGATTCGATTTGATTCTTGAATTTCTGATTTTGGTTTCTGTTTGATTTGGTTTTCTGATTCTTGAATTTCTGCTTTGATTTCCATTTGCTAATTTTATTGCTAGGTTGGACCTTGTTTTTCACTATGCCACCTGACCATGTGCTCTTGACTTCATGTCGAAGTTAGTGGATTGCTATGTTGGACCTTGTTGTTCAAGGCAGTGTTGACTGGAACTGCCTTGTTCAAGGCAGTGCACTTCAACACTTGATATGTCTTGTTGTATATGTGTCCAGTTTCTCGAGTCTTGTGTTGAATTGCAGGTCCATAGAATTGCCTTTTGCTATGAGTCTTGTTGGTCCTTCCTTGTTTTAATTTGTGTGAATGTTTATACTTGTGTTCATGTGTTCATATGTATATATGTGTAATAGGGTTTCAGTTTTGAGATATATGGGATTTCAGTTTGCATATATACATGTATACATGTATATACATATGTGTATATGTGTATATGTGCTGTTACATCTTACTTCTTTTCTGTATATGTGTGAAAAGTCTATATAATTATACCCTAGTGCTTGTGTATGTATATCTTCACCCTTGTATTTGTGTTATGTTGTTTCAGTTCTCACATATACTTGTATGTACTTGAGCTTGAACCATTTTGAGTATGTACATATACACATGTATTTACATATGTGTATATATGTATATTACTTAAAGCTTGCTGTTGGTTGAATCTCTGAACATGTGTTGCATATATACATGTATACATGTATAAACATATGTGTATATATGTATATTAGTGTGCCAATTACATCCCATTTCATTTCTGTTTTGCCGGTTCATTTATGATCTGGCCTAGTCTTGTGCCTTGAACTGATTCATTTATGCACTTAAACTGATTCATTTATGATCTGGTCTTATGCCATGAGTCTGGACCATGTGCATTGAATTGTTCATGTGTTTATATGTTTTATATATATGTATACATGCATATACATACATGTATACATGTATATACATGTAAAATCCCTTAACTGGATTTTGAATAGCTTTGAGCTGCTTTTGAATTGTTCATGTGTTCATGTATATATGTATATACATATATGCTTTGAGCTGATTTTGAATTGCTTTGAGTTGCTTTTGAATTGTTCATAGGTTCATATGTTGAATTTTTGGTGCAATTTGCTTTGATACTTGAATGGATTTTTCTATGATTGCTTTCCTTGAACCTAGAATGCATTTTGATACATGTATACATCCTTTTGTATGCATTTTGGTTTATACATATATACATGTGTACATTCAAGATTTATACATATATACATGTATGCATTTTTCTTTGAATGGTTTATACATATACATATATACATATATATATATACATGTATCAATTTCAGGCCATTCAAGTATCAAAGCAATCAGAGATTTATACATGTATATATGCTTTGATACCAAAATGTATTTTTCTTTGATTGCTTTCCCTGAACCTTGAATGTATACATCCTTGCCTTCCTTGAACCTTGAATGGCCTTAAATTGATACTTGAATAACCTGAACCTTGAATGTTTGTTACTACTATATGCAGTCTTCTTGCTTGTTACTTCCATGTATATACACACATACATATGTATTATATATGTGTGAAATATTGCCATGTTTTCCATGTTTTTGTTTGGCTTATACATGTGCACTTCAGCTTTGTTCATGCTACTCCTATGTGCACTATGCTTAAACTATTTTGAGATTTCTTGCCTTGTATTCATTATGTACTTTTGTGTTTGTTGAATTGATGAAACTTGTTTTATGATATGTGCACTTGAGTTGAGCCCGAGGAGGCTTGGGCTTGACCTTGTGCACATTTGCACTATGTTGAGCCTTCGGGCTTGACCTTTGCAATAGTCCGTGAGATTTAATCGATGTCCGGCCTTGTGATATTTATAGTGATACATTGTGCATATCATAAGTTGTTCGTGCACATACATATTTGTCCGGCCATGTCTAAAACATGAAGAGAAAACAAACCCATAAACCGAGACAATATTAATATTCAAATTTAATTTAATTTTTGCAATTTAGGTTTGTTTCCTTTTCCATTTTACTGCGTTGTTTATTTGACAGGTATAAGAGATGGCTGAGCACAGGCTGGAGTAAGCAAATGAATATCAATATCAAAAATAAACTCGAGTTAGTGTAAGTGAGTGCTAGTAAAAAAATGTTATATATGAGAGTGTAGAGAAAAGCTGTATAGATGAGAGTGATAGTGAAAATTGTATTGTATTTAAAAATGTAAGAATAGTGAAAGCTGTATTGTATTTGAAAGTGTAAGTATAGTGAAAGTTGTATTGTATTTGAATTTGGTTTGAAATAAAATATTTGTTTTAAAAAAATTGCGATTCATATATTTCATTCTTCAAATATATAATATAATTGTAATTGGTATGCATATCAGTCAATATTAATGTGTTGTCTAATAGAAAATTCCAGAAATGATACTATAACATCAGACAACGTATGGTTTTTTCCTTTTGATGTGTTAGTGCATATCAGACGATGAGGCATATCTGTGGTCTGATGTGTAATGAGACGGCATGGAAATAGACGACAGATAGGTATTCATTCAGACAACGGAGCATATCTGTCGTCTGATTCGTTTTTTCTCATAGTGCTAAGAAAAATGAAGTAGAAAGAAGATAGAAAGAAAACCAAACAACACAGAATCTCACAGCGAAAACGAATAATCTATAATATAGAACCAATCTTTACATAAAACAAAACTGTAATTTATACAGACATCAATCAAAGTATACTAACCTATTCAGCACGGACAATTATAGCACCCTGTCCTTACAACTACTGATAAACACAACTAAAATGCAACGAAAATATAATCATCTACGTGAATACGTCTCTGGACCTCCAGCTCCTCTCTTGAAGCTCCAAAAATCCATCTAAACCTGGAAATATGCTCGGTCTGACCCAAGCATATAGGAAAAACCACGCCCGGGTCAGTCTAGTAAAACCAGCGTGAGAATTTAAATCACAAGGAATTGTATTCATTATAACTTTCAAAATCCTTTTAAAATCAAAGGTATCTCGTAAGACCATATCACACATAAACATGACGGGTTTTTCCCTTACGGTAACCAAAACCCTTTTTATAGAAAATCCAGTGATATTATAATATTGTTTAGAGGTCAAAGTAAAATATAGAAATAGCTGAAATGCTTGCATCTTACATTTCGACATAGTTGGGCACAATCAAAACCGTACGGCGCTTATTGGAGAATGGTTTTCATACAATGACTAGGCACTAGGGTACCACTTATCATAGTACACCTTTAGAAAAATGCACCGAGGACCTCGCTGGGATCCCCTACAACACAAGACCGGACCCACCCCTAACCTGGATTGAACCGAATATGTTACCACTCCGGGTGTTCCCACCCTCATCGAGAGCTCTTTTTTCTATGTACCATCGTATCCATAATTATAATATATTCGAGGGTATCTAGAAAGGTGGTAACATACCTTAATTGGGTGCGACCCACTTAGTCTTGCTGCACTCCCCTGATTTTCAATCATTCCGGTTGATAAGGCTTGAGGCTACGATTACCTTTTAAGGAATTTACACTTAGAATGCTCATTGTCCTCCAATGACAATGTGCTGAAAGCATTCATCCATACAAGTCCGTTCTGGGTCTAAACGAAACGGAAGGCGCTATTCCTACTACATCCATTTTGGAATCATCCTCAAGATTAGTAGTGACTAGCCCTTGCACTTCAATGCTCCATATTTGATTCCAAGCTCTTGTCTTCACTTCGAAAACTTATTCGTTGGATCGAAGTGGTTTTCGGATAACTTATCCAATCCCGGTCTCTTCGAAAAAACATTCTATATTTCCGATAAACTTAACCCTAGTTTCTAGGAAATAAACAAACGAAAATAAGATCAGAGATCATCTCCTAACCGTTAGTGGACGGATTTCCTTATAATCGTCCTGGAAGAAAGAAACGAGTTTATACGTACAGTATAGCACCATGAACGGTAACTGTACCACATAATCCCCGTGTTTCTTCTAGATATTTCCAAAGTTCTATTTTTGGTCCAGATTTGATAGTTGGTTATTTAACTATCAAATAAACAATCATTCAACCAAAGATTTCATTTCCCACTGAATCACTAAGCCTTATTTAATTTAAATTTCAATAAATTAAATCTCTTTATCAAAAAGGCATATACTTATCCTACCGGGATAAGTATATTCACAAATCTTCCCTTTCAAAAATATTTGAAAACTTTTTAAAAATAAATATGGAAAGCACCATGCGGTATCAACCATGGGTTCGCAGCTCAATGATTACGTCTCTATCCCAGAGAAATCCAAACTTAACTACAGGCAATCTCTGCCTCTGATACCACAATGTCACGACCCACTTTTTTGTACAATCAAACTGACAATTTACCACACATGTCCAACCCAAATTACACGGAAAGGCGGATAGTAAAATGAAAAAGTAGAAAAAGATAGAAAGAAAACCAAATAACACAGAATCTCACAGCGGAAACGAATAATCTATAATATAGAACCAATCTTTACATAAAACAAAACTGTAACTTATACTGACATCAAACAGAGTATACTAACCTATTCAGCACAGACAGTTATAACACCCCGTCCTTACAACTACTGATAAACATAACTAAAATGCAATGGAAATATAATCATCTACATGAAAACGTCTCTGGGCCTCCAGCTCCTCTCCTGAAGCACCAAATATCCATCTAAACTTGGAAATATGCTCGGTCTGACCCGAGCATATAGGAAAAACCACGCCCGGGTCAGTCTGGTAAAACTAGCGTAAGAATTTAAATCACAAGGAATTTTATCCATTATAACTTTCAAAATCCTTTTAAAATCAAAGGTATCTCGTAAGACCACGTCACACATAAACACGACGAGTTTTTCCCTTACGGTAACCAAAACCCATTTTATAGAAAATCCAGTGATATTATAATAGTGTCTAGAGGTCAAAGTAAAATATAGAAATAGCTGAAATGCTTTCATCTCACATTTCAACATAGTTGGGCACAATCAAAACCGTACGGCGCTTATTGGAGAATGGTTTCCATACAATGACTAGGCACTGGAGTACCACCTATCGTAGTACACCTCTAGAAAAATGTACCAAGGACCTCGTTAGGATCCCCTACAACACAAGACCCGCCCTACCCCTAACCTGAATAGAACCGAATATGTTACTACCCCGGGTGTTCCCACCCTTATCGAGAGCTCGTTTTTCCATGCACCATCATATCCATAATTATAATATATCCGAGGGTATCTAGAAAAGTGATAACATACCCTAATTGTGTGCGACCCACTTAGCCTTGCTGCACCTCCCCTGATTTTCAGTCATTCCGGTTGACGAGGCTTGAGGCTACGATTAACTTTTAAGGAATATACACTTAGAATGCTCATTGTCCTCCAATGATAATGTGCTGAAAGCATTCATCCATACAAGTCCATTCTGGGTCTGAATGAAACCGAAGGCACTATTCCTACTACATCCATTTTGGAATCATCCTCAGGATTAGTAGCGACTAGCCCTTGCACTTCAATGCTCCATCTTTGATTCCATGCTCTGGTCTTCACTTCGAAAACGTATTCGTTGGATCGAAGTTGTTTTCAGATAACTTATCCGATCTCGGTCTCTTAAAAACAACATTCGATATTTCCGGTAATCTCAACCCCGATTCTCTAGGAAATAAACAGACGAAAATGAGATCGGAGATCATCTCTTAACCATTAGTGGACGGATTTCCTTATAATCGTCCTAGAAGAATGAAACGAGTTTATACGTACAGTATATCACCTCGAACGGTAACTGTACCACATAATCCCCATGTTTCTTCTAGGTATTTCGAAAGTTCTGTTTTTGGTCCAGATTTGATAGTCGGTTATTTAACTATCAAATAAACAATCATTCAACCAAAGATTTCATTTCCCACTGAAATCACTAAGCCTTATTTAATTTAAATTTCAATAAATTAAATCTCTTTAGTAAAAAGGCATATACTTATCCTACTGGGATAAGTATATTCAAAAATCATTCCTTTCAAAAACATTTGAAATTTAAAATAAATAAATATGGAAAACACCATGCGGTATCAACCATGGGTTCGCAACTCAATGATTACGTCTCTATTCTAGAGAAATCCAAACTTAACTGCAGGCAATCTCTGCCTTCGATTTCCGCCATGAAAGTATACCATTACTTTCCGAAAACATTATTTAATAATTATCTCAAAATAATACTTATAAGGTTTCTATATAAATTTTCCAAGTCTAATTTAGGAAAATACTCTTTTATAAAGTTTACTATATGATATATTATTTTTAAAAACATAATTAATATTTGAACAAAATATCTTTGAAATAATAATACTTTAATACTAATTAACTCTTAAATAAAAATTAACTTTAAAATCCAATTACTACAAAATAACCTTAAATAAATAATTAAAATAAAATTTAAACATTTAAAATAATTAATTAAATTTGAACAATAATTAAATAACTTTCTAAGAATCATAAAAAAATTAACCTTAAATCATTTTTAATTATCCTTATAATGTCATTAATAATATAATAATTATCCTTTAAATAACTTTGATTGAAAATCAACTTCCAAATTTGGAAAAGAGGCTTATTAATTTCAATGGTACTTAATCAAGTTACCATTCATCCCATAACAATCCAGAATAGCAGATTCAGATATTCACATCAATCCATTTTTAACAATCAATTCAACATCATATTGTCCAATATAATTATCAGGATAATAAATGGATGCCCATACAAATATGACAGCAGTACAGGGTTTTTATTTATGCTAGTAAATGTCCAAAAACACATATATTCAGTAATAATGGCAGAACGGTGATTTATTCTGCCAATAGGGCCTAATTGAATACAATTAGCGGAACAATATTTTATTCCGCTAAACATATGTCAGAACATCATAATTTAATTTGAATTAACTTGTCACTATTTTTATCTGGGCAAATATCTTCAATAGACAGGTCATATAAATTTAAACGATGATATTTGTTTAAATCGGGTAATTAAATTTCTGTCCATTTTAATATACCATAATTTTTCACCTGTTCAAACTTGACTGTTTTAAAATATCATAAACTATCTTGGTCAATCCCGACATCGGCCTTCATGAAATCGAAGAACTCGATGATACAAACCCATGGCAAAAAGAATCCTGTTAATTGGGATTCATGTGGACGAGTTATAGCAATTTAAATTTTTTAACTTAATTTATAATTAATTTAAAACAAATTAAATAAACCTTTTACTTTCTGCTCATGGGCTGAAGCCCAAATCCACTTACCAAAGAAAAAAAACCCGATTCCCTCTCCTCCTTCTTTTCCCTTTCTTCTTTTTCTCCCTTCCTTTTTCTTTTTGCCTGAACTCTATTCCTAGATCAATCACCAATCCTCTTTCTTGCATCCAATCTTCACGCACACACACTTGACCCAACCCGTGTGCCATCGTCCACCCTCGCCTGGACCCGAACCCGAACCCGAAGCTTCTTCCCCAAATCTCTAGCCACCATGGCCAACACCTCGCGTGCACGCATGCACGTTCACATGCACAGCCCCACCATGCCGCCGTTCACCCAGCCGAACGCACCACCGAGTCCCCCTTCTCACCTACGTCCGATTGCGCACCTCCATCGAAGCTCCAACGTCATCGAACCACGATCGTGTTTCCAACCCGAACCCAAAGAAAAACTTGCTTCCACCAATCGTCGAACTGCTCCCATCCTACACCACTGCATCACCTACCGCCACCACCATTCGAAGCCTCGTCCACGTCACTTCCTCCATGCCCAGTCCTAAAACTTCTGATCCCCTCCTCCTCAATTTCGACCACGTCCAGAGCCTAAAACCAACCACCCCAAAACCCTAACTTTGCCTCGTATGGGCAAACTACCACGCTAGAGCGAAAAACCCACGGTCAAACCCTTTCCCTCGACCCCACGGTCATCCTGAAGCCAACGACCCACCGCCTTGTCCACCTTTGACCCAAAAATTATTTTTTTGTACATTTTTATCATCTTCACTTTTCGCAAAATCTATGGTATTAAAATTCAGGATTTCTGCACTAAAAATCTTATTTTTACATGACAATCACGATGGCATACTAGATTCGACGATTTAAATAAGTCGAAAATCGACAAAGCTTGAGTTACTTACTGTACTTTTGTAATTTCTCACAATATACAAAATGAACAAGCCTCAAATCATTTTTAACATGATCTATACTCAAAAACAAACACTTCGTTAGTTTACATCGTTCGCAAATTCAAATCGAGGTGAGAGATATTGACTTTTGAAGTTAAAGCATATATGAGATTTTCCACTGTTAACATAACAGAGTAGCATTTTAAACACTTCCAGGTATTTTCTAATTAAACTCTCACCTTCCACATGCTTGAAACCTTTTGAAATCTTCTATTTGAATCTTAGTTAATGATCTGAAAACTTGAAAATCTTGCTTTGCATTTGAATTTGAACAGAAATGCTTCTTTTTTCATTTCTTTTACAGTGTTTGTTACAGAGCTTTTGTGTTTACAGTGTTTGTTTACAGGCTTTAAAATACTGAAGCTACACACATACACCTCTATATATACATGTTTGCATAAGATAAAATGATGATGTATACGTACCATATTTTAGGCTTAAGAAAGATTTGACTGCCTGTACAATGTTTTGTACAGTGATGGATTGAGATGAAATCTTGATGGCTTGAAATATTGAAAAGAATTAAGATGAATGTTTTGGTCTTTCTTCTTTTGACCAGACAATGTATATTTATCCTCTTCTATCAATTTTTACTTGGTTAACTTTTGGTTGTAAATTTTTGTTCTACTTTTACTTTTGGTTATTTTCTCTTCTATTTACTTAGTTAACTTTCTTTTGATTTAAACATGCTTCCATTATATATTTTGAAAACAATTTGCAAAGTGGTTTTGAAATAAACAATTTAATTCTTCATATTTATATTTATTCCTATTTAAAATATATATCTCATGGCACTAAAAGTTTTTCTATTTCGTTTTACGTGTATAAAATAACATTTTTGTCAAAACACTATTTTGTAAAAGATTCCCTTTTAAAATGATTAAAAATGATTTTATAAATTTTCTCATATTCATCGTATAATAATTTCATATATATATATATATATCTTCTTTTCATTTTGCACTATATATATTATTTTTAATATACCATTTATATTTGTTTAAAAATATTACATATATATTTTACATTCTTCTCTCTTAAACTAATATGTATATACATAATCAAATTCTAAACTCTTTCTATTTATACAACATTATATTTCATAGGCTATATTCATTTCATTTTTTCAAGGATTATTCTCATTTATTTTATATTAATTTGAAATTATTTTTAATCTACATATAAATTCTGTTTTTGTTATGATTATATAAGAAATTTCATTTCTAAATCAATTTTCTATTTTATAAATAAAATCTGGAAAATTCAAAATATTATCTTGGTTTAAAACTATTTATTTTTACCAATTGTTATTTAACGGGAATTTATTTTGATTAAAATATCTTATTATTGAATATTAAAAATTAATATTCAAAACTCAAGACGATAAAAATTCTGGGTCGTTATAATTAATACGAAACTTCTCTCGCTTTCGCTTACTTTTGAAAGAACCGGAATTGAGTTAACCAAAAATTCGTCGATTGGTTTTGAAGAGTCCGAGATTGGTAAGAGTTTTACTTACCGAACACCACTTCAAAACTAGTATACGAGTTCTATGTTTTGGAAGCGGTTGAAAAAGGGAATCTATGTGGATATTTGATATCTGTTTCAGATACTGGAACACATGTATTTATTCGTGATCTATTCAGGATATGGGAATCCATGTGTGATTTCGAGATCTGTTGAGATATGGAATCTATGTGTAGTTTCGAGATCTGTTCGAGATGTGAGGATCTAATTTAGGATTCGTGTTCTGTTTGAGTAATAAAGACTCGTGTAAAACTTGTTGAACTTAACCTCTATATTGGAAATGGCTAAAGACAGAGTAGAACACAATCTGGGGTTTGGCTGACCCACGACAGGGTATTATTAATTCTATTTTTAGAGCATGCTTATCGATTTGGTACCAGGAGGTAATGATATTTTGTTCCATGTGGTTTATGTTTATGTTTATGTTCGGGCGTGGGCCTTTGTGTTTACCTTATGGTATATTTTATCTAGAGATATACGATGCTCGAAAGGTAGTTTCTGATCCTTGTGCATGGAGATTAGATTTCGGCTTGACCAAAGGGATCTTCGTGGAAAATCCATTATGCGAATGTACCTTAGCGGTTTTGATTGTATCCTAAATATGTTGTGGTGTGACCAATATAAGCATCACAACTACTTGATATGATTTATATTCTACACCCTAAACATTATCTATCATATCACTATATTAAACTTAATGAATGGTTGGTTTCTTCTGAGGGAAAAACTGTTACGAGAACCCGTACAGTCTCAATAGTTACTGTTACATGTTGCATGTGTCTTGTGTTTTCTCATACCAAACTTATGTCTAACGCTTGGTTTTTGTTTTTTCTAAATTCCTCACGTACTCTTTCAAGTAGGCTGAGTATCAGGTTTTACCTTGGAAGCTTCACAGTTCTGAAGACGAGCTAAAGGCTTCCATTATCTATCTATTTCTATTTTGGTTGTACTGTTTTAACTATGTACATATATCATGTGAGGGCAGGTAGTTATAACTGTCCAGTTGTAACTCTGAAAATCTTGTATTCAGAGTAACCCTTTGTACCATTCTTTCGATATTAGAAATTATCGTTCTGTTGTGAGATTCTGATGTTGTGTTCTTCCTTTCTTTTTCTATTTCTTTTTCGTTTTATTTTTACCCTAACATTCTGTCTTTTCGAAACTTAGGTGTTCGGCATACGAATACCGAAGATGTATTAGTGTCGAGATTCGTGGGTCGAAAAGGTGGGTCATTACACGTAAAGTCATACTAGGCGACAATTTTGGGTGTAAAATCTGAACCAACTTGAGCACATCGAATGGTGAATCTATTACGCTAATTCCAACAATTGAAATTCGCGGTATTATTCATATCAATGTGGCTCGCTATATTCCAACTGCATTTGTCTTTCCCTTAAAGCCACATTTGCTGCCAACAGATCATATCTCATTAGGTACAACTATCAAAATCATATTTTGATATTGTACTTGGCATCTAGTTTGAATCTACGCATCATACCATATTATAGAGTCAATACTTTAATAGTTTAATCAAACAACTAAGGATTATTTATTCTTGACATTGACAAGAAACTCACAGTTCTTCTTTAGTGTATAAGAATACTCATTAAAGGTTCTAATATATTATGTTCATTTAGGTTCGGTCAATTTCATTTCGTACCTTATAATCAGTTTTATGTTTGGATCGTATACAAATTCATTTTATACCAATAATTTCTTAAAGAATTCCTTTTGCTATGAAGTTGGTATTTCTTGAAACATCGGTTATTTCTCAATGCAACAGAACGAGCATTCATAAGTTTTTTATGAACTGCCTTATATAAAACTAATTTTGCACTAGTTCACAATATATTTATGTTCACAACATAAATTAGTCATCTAATGACCATTCGTTCCAAATTCTCTTAGGACAATTCATACAAGATCCCTTATGTACAATTATTATTACGTAAAGTTTTTGACTTATAGAACCTGCCAACTCTTTGGCCTAACATATGCATGGTTTTCCTATAAACCCTTATCTCATATGATGTTGTAAACTATTCTTTGCATGATGTTAATTTTAACCCTGTTACCTACTCCTAAGCACAAACCTTATAGAAAGAGTTTACTCAGCTTCACTCATCATTATTCGTGCTTTATCCAATAAAGTTCGATTACTCCTTATCAATATATCATTATGTATTATAGTGAGGAGTGACCTTTAAGACCGAGGCTTAATTCATATTAGTAACATACAGAACTCTTTCTAATATACTCACACATTCAATCAAATGGAATCATTTCTATCGTATGTTATTTTATTTACTTTTGTTTTATATTTTATGAGTTTATCATAGACTTATACATGTGTATCAAATACACATGTTATGTCTGTAATAACTCATCAGTGAATATGACGAAGTATTTGAAACCGTTTTGGTGTTAATAGACTTATAGTTACATACATCTATATGTATCAATTCGAAGAGTTCACCAATTCTTATGACGCTCCCACTAAATGAGTGCATAGCCTTTAATCGTTTGAGATATAATTAACTAGTATCATATGATTCATAATCATATAATAAAAATTATTTCTCAAAACTATTGCTTAGTCTATAATCCCAAAATAATTGTAAATAATTTTAGATACTTCAGTATTTTCTAATGCATCACTTTTTTTGTAAAAATAAATACCGCATTATAGGTTTATTTCATAATGAATGTTCATTATATTCGCATTGAAATATAACTAGGTCTATTTTTCAGTCGACGCCGAAAAATAGTCATCATTTCATAAATAATGTTCAGTATGATTTACAAAAATAATTTTCGTAATTTGATGCAATTAATAAGTGCTGTATGAAATGCTCCTACTATTTCCGCTTATTATAATAGCGTACTAAATTTGGAGGTCCATCATTCATTTAATATTCAAAATTTATTTCATATACTGCAATTAGTTTAAAAGGGAGAGTTCTTTAATCAAATATCTTAAATTCAAAGTAACAAATTTAATAGAAAACAATTTTCTATGTGAAAATACGTTTCGAAATAGAAATCGTATTTCTCATTCCAATATTAAGAATCAATTATTGCTATTACTTCTCATTTTCGATGTTTCTTTATGAAGCAGAAGTGATTATTTACTCTCTTCATCCCAACTGTACCTTAAATCACATCTATTTATGTACACTCGTTTTTCTTTCTAAATGGTCGAAACATTCAAAAGGATACCCTTACTACAACATCATAACGAACTCTTTGCAAAAGTGCACTTGATTATCCTGAACATTTAAGGATATCAAATATATTGCACTTTATATAAACTAATCAAATTGACATTTCAACGATCGAGTTCTTAGATCTATATTGTATTTTTAGTATTGTGTTACATTTAACTCAATATAATCTTTATTGTAATCAATCAAATTAAATACTCGATCTCGCATTATGGTTTATTTGCTTATTTCAGATGAACTAATTTCATCAAAATATCATACATTACGAACTGTGACCATTCACCATATAACACTTATATGTGATAGTATATGGATCAAATATAAATAGTCTTGTCATTTGAGTTTGGAACTCATAAAATGCAATACACGATCTTAACCAAATAAATATGGCAGCGACCAAATTTATGAATGTATTAAGTAGTTGTAAAGTTAGGCACTTGCATGGGTATAGAAAACATTAACATGCAAGAAGTATCTAATAGTACGTATATATATTATATTTCTTTTTGTCAATCTTCAATTCAGTTCATTTGTATATCTTAATTTGTAAACATTTTATCAATCATATTAAATGCACAAATTTATCAATGCGGGTTATAACATATGTTCTTACAATTATAAAGGTTAAATTTTATCATTTCATTTCTAATAAGGCTTCCACTAGTATTTCATGTTTCACCAAACCCTAAATCAAAACATAGAAGTATTTTGACTTCACTAGTGGGTGTTAGGACTCGTTCATCTTGGAATTACGACCTTGAGTTCAATAAGTAGCTCCACGGACGATGGATAAGTTCTTATCGGTTGTATCATATATAACTCCTAACCCTTGGTAAGATGTCCTATTTTCACTTCGACCTTGAGTTTGCTTAACAAATCAAAACGAAATTATTCAGTCGTACCTACCATATCATGACGGCTTAAGTATAATATATATACCTTGAGTTTGCTTAATAAATACATATATTTATCTTACCACATCTATTTAATATATTAATAATACTACATATAACATCCCTAGCTTGAGTTCGCTCAACGGCTAAGGATTATGCAAGTAATATATATATATATATATATGGTAGAGGACAACATTATATTGAGTGATATCGACTTACGGAATAATGTATTTCTTGTGAAATACCATCATGATTTAAGTATCAGACACATCGAAAATCACGGTATATGTACATTTACGTATATATTTATTCTTTAAGTTTATTTAGGGTTTCTTAATGTTCCACCTTTGGTTTATACATTCATTATATAAGATTTATTATTATATAACTTTTAGATTTCATATTACTTATATAATAGTCTTACGTATGATATTATATTAATTGAATTTAATTTAATTAATTTTAATCAATTAACATTTTAATTAATTTTATATTAATATAACATTTATATTTAATATTCGTTATATACCACAACCTTTATAATGTAATGCATACTCATTAATTAAAAGATTATTTAATTAAATAATTTTAATTAAATTATATTAATTTAAAATTCATTTTATATAAATAAATGTATACTTATTCTATTTTAATATTTAAAACAAAATAACATATATATGGAGATTGTTCTTTTCTTTTTGAAATAATATTGAGGTTAGGGTCCTCTTCAAAACCCTACTTAACCTTCAAAAACAAAAAAACAAAAAAAATATACCAAAATATATAATACACACACATATTTTTCATTAATTAACTTAGTTTATTAATTAATTAATTTTATTAATCTTATTAATAAATTTAAAACATTTTGAAATTGATTTATATTATTTTTCAAACATTTCGAAATTTTTTATTATATTATAACTTTATAATACATGTATATCTTATTTTAGATTTAGCTTTTAAATTTAAAATCTTATATTTATAATTTTCAAACATTTTTGATAATTAACCCAAGGCCCAATTTAAATCGGGCCTCTTCTATTAGGGGCAAACTTTTGGGCTCATATATTTGTTTGGGCTAGGCCGACAGCCAAGTAGGGTAGATTACTTGATTGTCCAAACTCAATCCTTCGACACTACCTTTCTTAAACACCATACAAACTGGGTTATGAGTTTAATTGGTTAACCTTAACATGACTAATTTAGACTACATAAGCTATTAGGCTTTGATACCATTGTTGGAACTATTCCAGCTTGCAGCAGAAGTAATAGATGAATTTCAATTGTTTTTTCCATTTTGTATCTTTATTGGGCCTATGAAGTCTAATTTATTTAGAACACTTCTAAATTTCTTTTGGAGAAATTTTTTATTTTATTTAAATTTATAACATGATTTGATGTTATTCAATTTATGTTATATTATATATATACGTGTATCATATACACATATATATGTGTATGCATGTGTAACATATCAATCCGTGCAAGGTATAACATGTCTATGTATAGGTGTTAGGATTTACACCGCAACGGGCACGTTAGCTCTTCCAATATACAAATATATCGTCCAAATGTATGTTTATATACATTATTTATATGCATACAAATGTTATAAATATATACATATATACAAACACGCACACACATATACATAAGATAGTTTTATTTAAGTAATTTTGTGTATATATATATATTATATTTATAAATATAAAGTGAATTATTAACATTTTATAAATATATAACTGTTTGAATAAATTTAAATCATTTATAAATTTCTAAAACTGAAAACACTATCTATAGAAATGTGATATTTTTTAAAACATATATATGTTGAATATATATATGTATCAATAATGTAATAATATTTATATATATTAAAATTTAAAATTATACAAAAATATATATTTAAATCTACATGCATACTAGGTCTAGTACACGACATAAAATAATTTTTATTTTAAATTTTAAAATATATTTTATTATAATATCTGTATTTATATTTTAAAATAATAAAAATACTATTTTTAAAACTTATTTTGAATTTTAAATTTCCAGTAAAACTCTAAATCATTATTTTTATTTGAATATTTATTATATAGTTTTATAATTTTAAAACAATTTTAAAATGTATATTAATTTTTCATCTACGTTTAAATAATTTTAAATATAAAAAATTGTTTTTTTTTCGAGAGTATGTTATATGGTAATCTAATTTTATAAAGCATAAAACGTAATTATTAATATATATATATATTATAATTAATTTACATGATTAGTTGATTTAAATATTATTTTAATAATAATATAACATATAAAAATTATTTTGTTGCTGTCTAAAATATTATATGCATAATATTTTACATATAAAATTATATAACTATATTTGTATAAATTATGATGTAATATTTAAATTATAAACCACATATGTATATTTAAATATCATCTATTAAATCATTAAAATAAAATAATGGTTTTTTTATTTTCGAGCCATGCTATCATAGGTATGTGCATGAATTTATTTTTTAAAATCTACAAGTATATGCAAACCTACAACCAATCCAATTGTGACAATATATTTGTATATTAGAATCGCTACCCAACTAACAATATTATACATACATACATACATACGTACATACATACATACATACATACATACACACATACATACATACATATATATATATATATAAACACACAATATATGTATATATTAATAATTATAAATAGTTTAGGAATATACCTTATAACCAAAGGCTAAAGTACATCTTGAAATGATGAGATTTTCTCCTTGAACCAATTTCCAATCTAGTAGATTGCTAATCTCTGAATCAATGACCACCAGCTATCAAATAGAATTGTATTTGATTTGATTTGAACTTGATATGATAGAGGATAAGAGGGTTATGGTTCGGCCAGAAATTAGTATGAATGGCGGCTCCAAAAAATCCTAAAACAAGTGTGGGTAAAGATGCTTATATAGAAGAGAATTTAGGGATATTTTAGAATCAAGATCCTACATCGTCTCTTACTAATTCTCTTCTATTTCAGTCCTCCATCTCAATGCCTCTCTAGCACCATCATGTGGCCACATTATGCCCCTATCATAGCCGAATATGACCAGCCCCTATATGGGCTTCAAACTCAACTAAATTCCAAACAAATATTTTTCATTTAAATCCAACTTAAACGTGTACTGATATCGTATATCGATTAATATATTTATAACTTTTATAAATACATTTAATAATATTTGTTTATCAAATCAAAATCAAATTTTATAACTAATATTTCACGAACATTAAGTAATTTATAGCAATCAAATTAGTTAAATTGTTTGGTCAAAGGAGTATTCATCGTTTCAGTTGTATGACTAGTTAGGTATAAATTTAGTCAACGATTAATATCGAACTATTTGAATAGTAATGTTCACATGTCATTTAGCAGGTAGTATGACATTTTGGCCAAATTTATTGCTTACTTGGTTTCGGTAAATTCCAATTTTACCTTTTTAAGCGTTACTTGTTTGTGACTTTTACTTATACTAATTATCTTCATCAAAACTATATCACTTTGGACTTATGGAATTTGGTAATGGTCAAAATTCCAATACTTCCATATTCAACTTTATAGTCCAAACACTAAGTCCTTGGTTCGATTATAACAATTATTATTAACTGAAATGCTCTGGCCAAAGAATTTGACTTTGAGTTGACTTTTGTTGACGATGATACTAACCTCATATAACCGAGGAGACGAATCCTCTCTTGAATAGTATTTCACTTCCAATGCTTCAACTCGACCCAACTATAGGCATTTAATGGATGACGTGCCACGATTTAACTATAATTAAAGTAGAGCTTCCACATTAAAGATCAATAGTATTCTCAAGTCAAGAGAACTGTGTAATTTTGTCACATTGATATTTTCTGTTTGACCTTAGTTATATTAACCAACAAAAAACTATCGATGAGTCATTCCATAGTTTTCTAAAAACTATTAATATGTATCCCCTTGGTGCCCCCAGCAGCCATGAGTACTACATTACCCAATATTTGGTAAGCATTATGTACTCTAGTATGAATGGATGTATCGATATCCAGTCTCGGTACATCTTGACTAGGAATATTTAAAATGGTATATTTATTTTCAATATGATAAATTACTCATGGTTACGACACTTTGTAACTACTATCACAAAATGTATCAATTATGGATTTTCTATTAAATATTCTTTTAATTAAATAATTAATATAACACATTATATCAAGTATATAATAGAAAGAAAATACCTTTTATTTCGAACAAGATTGGTTATCGAGTTAGATATATTTAAAAAATTACATAATTTCCCCTAGGGCATACCCCTGACTTTATGATTGCTATCATCCCTCAACTTTGTGGAAGAGAAATAAGAATAGGCTAATCTTAGGGTAGCTGGTCACTGGCAAAGAGTAGCGAAGCAGTTTAATGCCAAGGTCAGAAATTGTATCTTCGAAATAGGCGATGTTGTTTTGAAATGAGTATTTCTAGGTATGAGAGCACTTGGTCCAAATTGGGGAGGACCTTACATGATAAGACATAAACTTAGAGATGATACTTTCAAGCTATCGATAATCGATGAGATCCTAATGACATGGTTGTGGAGTATTTGCATGCGCCGCTACTTTGTTTGATTTCTTCTTGTAAATAAGGCATCTTATTCATTAAGATTTGATGTAATAAGGTGATAATTGTCATTTGTTCATAAATAAAGTTTACCTTTTGAATTATTGGAATCGTATTCTTAAAATTTAACTTATTGCTACAAGTAGTAGCACGATTAAAAATTATGTGTTTTGAAAATCGAATGTTTAGGTACTCAGAGACAAGTACCGACGAACTTCTTTTGTCCATGATCAGACCATCGGAGTATAATCGAACCGAGGATTGACTTGACTATTCATCCCTGCACACCTTTATCTTTGACTAATGCCTGAAGGTAGGAGGGTCATAGATATATGCCTGAAGATAAGTAACGTAGACACCTATGTTTGAAGATAAGCGTCGGTGTATAATTGAATTTTATAGGTACAATGATATATTATACTTGTGCTCATGCTGATGAGGGAAGAAAAGCCATATAATTTTAGAAGCAGTAATCATATACAGTTTTATTTATAGCCATATAGGAAATGTTTATCGATAATAAATATGATTGAGTAACAGAAGGACCTGAGTCACATATCCTTTATATATAAAAAGATCGAGTAATAGAATAATATTGGGCAACAACAGGTACTTGTTTATATGTACAGAGTTACGATAAATAAAGGCATAACACATATCATAGGCACATGTAAGTATGATATATAAGTAATTTCATACAGATGATTATATATTTATGCATGCAAGCAAGTACATAGGTAAGAAAATAAGGTGCGACAAAGTAAATGAAATAGAGTTGAACAAAAGACAACTTTTATTTAGATTATCTTTTAAGCACAAAAGGCCGAGGGTTGTACCCACACACTAACGGCCTATGTACATGAGATCCAAATAGACAAAAAATACAAAATACTAAAAGAAACTATCTTCGGACAGACATAGCATAGATCTCTTTTGATGCCTGCCCCTCTTTGGCTTCTTCTGTTCCTTCTTTGATGGTGTGGGCTTCCTCTTCCCTTTCTCAGTTATCTCTGACGATCCAAATCGATTCTTTGGGTTGAGACCCTAGTTGTAATCGCTACCAGAACCAATGGGGGTTTAAGGAGGTTTATTAGATGTCTTAGGGTTAAGGACGGAAGAAGGAAGGACGCGAGTTGGGAAGGTTGACAAAGATATCGATAACAAAGGAGGAATCTTCTATTTCATGGGCTTGATTTTGAGGCCTTTTGGATTGTGAACATCAATAGCCTTGATTGCGGTTAAGGAAGGCCCAGGCCCGGTCTTTTTGGTAATAATCATGTCTTTGTCATTATTGGTTGCATTGGTCGCATCCAAAGCTTCCCGCTCAAGGCATTGATCTTCTCAACATAAGGAACAGGGTAGATCCAATGGAGGAGGTGGTGACTGGAAAAGAAACTAAGATGACGACAAAAGAGTTGATAAGAGCAGTCACCGGAGGAACCTTTGCAAGAGAAAAGGGCTGGGAGCACGACGACAGCAGGTAGACCTAAATGATGGAAAATAAAGACAAAATGATTAGAAAAGTCTTCAAAAGACATCTGAAGCTTTAAGAAACAAGTGAGGTAAGAGATATACCTCTTGGAGTTGATATTGGACTGTGTAGAGAAGCCTTGACTTGTCTCTCCTTAGAAATTAGTGAGAGAAGTGGAAGATTGTAGGCAATCAATGGTGGCACAACTTGAGGATCTATGGGATTGTATCCCCCAAAAGTTGAAGCAACGGGAGTAGTAACCGGCGGAGGTGGCACAACGGTAGAAAGGTTGAAAGCCTTAGAGTTGGCCACCACAGAGATGATTACCTCTAGCCGTGACTACTTGATATAGGAGCGGTGTCTTCGATCAAATCCTTGGAGATAGACTCAACGAGAGCCGTGGTAGGCCTTTATGAAAGAGATGAAAATTTAGTAGCCCACATTAACTCACCCTCGACCGAGGCTTTCAAATTGAACTCATAAAAAAGGAGGGTCTTTATCACCTCTTCATCTACTTCTCCTCCTATTTCCTCCCTTTTTGTTTCAGAATCTCCTTATTGACTTCAGCCGGAGTCTCGGGATAGTCATCTTCCAATCATTTGATGTTGCCTGATCTAACAACACCAACATAGAAGCAAAGGGTGTTGGTGTCGATCTTGTTCTCAAATTCTGACTTTTCATTCTCCACTCTAGCTAGGCATGCTTCCAGCTCAACAACTTTTTCCTCATGTTTTTTATTATTGGTTTAAGCTGCAGACCTCTTTGCCATGAGATTGGATGGTCTCTATAACATCCCCTATCTGGAGGCCCGAAGCTAAGCGCTACAGATACTGCAGTCATCCATAGTATTAACTTCGAGTAACCAAATACGGTAATGTTAATGGTATCCATAATATCGGAAGCACTTGAATATGAAATAAAATCATCACAGATTAAAACACTTTTCTGATTACAATTCAAAACAAAATTTCATATCCTAGTTACCTAATCTCAAACGTTTCCCAGGTTCAGATCAAATACATTATTACAAATACGACAAGAGCGACATATGAAGATGCCCCCTTGGATGACTAGAGTACTAAATAGTCATAACAAACTTAATACAACACAGCGGAAATAAAAACATAACAACTCCTACATAACTAACTTCAGCCTCCTGCTCGTCTTCGGAAGCTTTATTCATCCATCCACTAAAACCTGAAAATCCTCAACCCTCAGCCTAATCAAATCAATTTCGAGCACCCGAGAGTTTAAGGGGAAAACATAAACTTCGAGTCAGATATAAAACCTGGTGCGAATAATACTATACATCTCGATTATTTGATATTAAGTGAGACCACGCCGCTTAGTGGAACGGTTTTCCCCTCACTAATATCCTTTTAAAACAAATCTTTTGCAAATCTCAATCCTGCAACCAAAACTAGTTAAAACAATAAAGCAATATCATGTAAGCATATAAATCAGGTAACAAACGGACTATTTGTCTAAATAATATAGTTTTGTTTGGCTAAATACTAACTTTTGGCTGACTCGGGCCTATTAGACAAAATAAAAAAATAATCTAACTTCTGTTAGATACTTCTCTTCTGGACGGTCTGTCCCTAACTTAATTCTCCCAGGGTCAACTGATCCTAATGGTTTTGCTTGCTCATTAATAACTTATCCTCTCCCTGTATATTCCATTTTGTGTATAACATCATTTTAGTCTTACCTGTGATAAAGCCCTACACACTCGAATTTTGGACTAAATTAGCTAAGGGCTAAAGTATAGGGCGTGACCCTATACTAGTCCCATCTGGTATTCTAATATCCGAGTCATTTTACTTGGGTCATCTACCCATAAATTTTACTTGAAAGCCTTTTCTTTCAAATTGATTTAAACCTTTATATCATACTTTAAACAAGGAAAATATACTCTATGCTTTGCTCAAATCACCTTGCCATGTTATATATACTTTACACAAAACTTGGTTGACGAAAAAATTTAAACCTTTGAAAGTATCCCTTTCGAATCCATTAAAAGTACCCCTTTCGAAACCAAGTAAAACTTTAGGCCGAAAGGCCAAAACATACCTTTCGAAACCATTCTTAATGAACCTTTCGAAAACATTGAAAAACCTTTCTTTTGAAAGTTTTAAAACCTTAGACATCCTCTTATCAAAACACTATAAACATCGCCTTTTGAAAACATTGGAACCTTCCATTTAAAACCTTTCGAAACCATTGGGAAACCACCCCTTCGAAACCTTTATCTTAAACCTTTCGAAAGCACTAAATCCTTTTCATAAAATCAAACCTTTCGAAAGCATTTGGGTTAAGTAAAACATGTGGAATAACCTTTCGAAACCATTCAAAACTTTTTTCCTTCGAAACCTTTGGGTTTTACGTTCAATAGAACAAAGGGCCGTAAAACAACTAAATCGAAAGCACTCTTTCGAAAAAAATTTCCTAAGTAAAGAAGTGATGGTGTCGTAACCAACCATTCAAAAGCATTGGAGAAGTGGCTAAGTTTTAAAAACAAAGTAACCCTTTCAAAACCATTTGCTTCGAAAGGTGGAAAGCGGCAGCAAGGGGTTTCGGCCCCTTCGAAAGCATTTACTTAAAACAAAAGGCGCAACGTCTTTCAGAACCATTCCTTAAAACCATTTAACCAATTCAAAAACCAACTAAGTCGAAAGCATTCCTTTCGAAAGCAAAGTAGGCGCATTTTCTTTTAAAACAAAGCAAAGCTTCGACCCCTTCGGAACCCCATGTTTCGACTACGTACCTTTCGCCTATGTCCAATTCGCTACGCACCAAGTCTTTGATGCCATGCGCATTGGTTTCGATGGTGAAGGAGGCGGAAGTACTTGGTCGAAAGCTAGGTGCCGAAATAGGTAAAGTAAGGTAAAATTGCATTTTTACTTTAAAAGGTAATTCTTTTTAACTAACTTGCCTTATTTGTCAATAAATGATTGATAGCTAATTTCTTTTGCAAATTGTTTTCTAAAAATGCCGCCAAAATTTCAAAAGCAACAATTTGAAAAATTTACAAAATACCCCTTCTCCTTTTATAAATATATAAAACATTTAAGTCTCATACCTTAAATAATTTTATATATCTATTAAAACACTTAGGAAAAATTTATAAAAATTCCCATAAATTATTTTTAATGTGTTTTCTAACATATATTAATTTTTGACCCAAAACATACATATATTAGCCGTAATTAATTTTAAACCCAAATAACTATTTTCTTCACTAAAAAATTAATATTAAATCCACATTAATTCAGAAAATTATGAAAATTGAAACCCGTCTCTAAAATATCATTTTTGACCTTATTCTAAAAATCGTAAGGCATTTGGTTGTCATTTAATAGGGTTTTCACATTAAAACATATCATAAAATCTATATGAATTTACATAAATCATCAACACACATATATCTCCATTTTAACATTCAAAACATGGCCAAAACTTTTACAAATTAGCTCGGATTTAATCTAAAACTGAAATCAATTAAAAACATGAGATGTAGTTATTATTCACCTTAGATTTGTGATTAAGGAGTTGAGATTTGATCTTGGATTAAGTTGATTAAGCTTCCACTTGATTCTTGCTTTATTTTCAACTTGATTTTCCTTAATGATGGCCGGCCTCTCTTCTATTTAGTTTTTGTTTTGAACTTGTAAAATGAATGTGGTTTAAGGGTATAGGGTATAAGAATATACTTTATTCCTACTTTACCCCTTATCTAATTTCCCTTATGTATTTCATTTTAATTCATCATAGTTCATTAGTTCAAATAGGCACGGTTACCCCTTATTTACACAAATCTCAATCCTCTAATCATCACATTATTTTATTTAATTTAACTAATTAAATGTCCTTAATAATGTTACTAAAAAATTAGGGTCGTTACAGTCTCAAGAACCTTGACCTTTTTAGTCTTTTCATTTTTCAGATCAAGTCACATTATTTTAATCTCGGTGCCCGTCTTGGTCTGAAGCGCATCCTTCTCCTTAGTAATATCATTGGTACAGATGTGGGCCTCTTAGGCTTATTTGTCTAGCACTTTCATCTTGACCTCCATGGCCTGAATTTTAGCCTTGTGTCTCTCTTCAGCCTCTTTTGTCATCTTATTTTTGGCAGATAGCTCTTCCTTAAGATTTTCCACTTAATTAGAAAGATTCTTCTTCATCTTCTCGTCCTTTTCACTTTTCTTCTCATGTGTCGCTATAATTAGGTGATTCTTTCTGTTGATGTCGGTCAAGCCCATAGAAAACTTTCTATACAATGTGTACTACTCCACTAGGTCTTTACGAAGCAATAAGCCCATGTCCAAGTCCTTTGGGGGAATTTTTTTCTCACATTGTACGTGAATTGGAGCCTAGTTAAGTCCATTCCGAGATGTATGAGCTTGGGCTCTGCTAAAACTATTGAGGGCAGGGCTTTAGAAGTTGGTAGTGGAATACTAGAAGCAGAAGTGCTGTGTTCTTTCCCGTCCTCTGTTCTGGAGGGAAGATGAGGATTGTGTAGTTTTAGATCTTTGATGAGTGAAAGGTAAAGCATGAGAAGGTGGGGTGATGCTGGTGGTAGAAGCTTTGGGAAATGGAAGTAAAGGTTGACTCTACCCTCTTAGAAATGAAGTCTTTTGGAATAAGGGTCTTGAAATTAGGGAAGTGGAGATTGTTCTCGGCATCGAGAAACAGAACTTCTTTTGGACCCAGATCGGTCCCAAGGTCTGTCACACTCAATATGGCACCTTCTACGTTCCTCCTTCTCTCTCTGTCTCTTAGTTCTCTCTCCCTCTCCTTCCTCTTTAATCTCTTATAGTTGGATTTTTTAAAGGAGTCTCATCGAGAGTAAAATTCTGCTTAGCAAAGAGAAGGATGATTGCTACTGGATCTCTTGTCTAAGGTGTTGAACCTCAAAATTACCATTGTACCTGAAATGAAGAGAAAGATTGAATCATAACTTTGGGTCATATAAGAGTGCATGCTGAGTGAACATGCTTGTGATCCTAAGTGTTGTTTGGAGTGTTGGTATGATCTATTGATTCTACAACATGGGGTTGAGAGATTAGTGTAACTTCCTCCAAGAAGTAAAGGGCACATCTATAGCAGATGGAGAGTCGGGTGTAGGAAAGTCATCGATGTTAGACTCAAACCTGGTGAAGTTGGGGACATTTTCAAGGTTGGACAAGTCTCTATAGATATCCTTAATGGTTAGGGGAGGCAATATTCCCCTAGTTGGACTCTGATGAGGCTCACTTGCTAACCTTGTAGTTTTGATTTTGAGTTCGAGAGACCTGGGGACAGGTGGAGTAATTTCTCCTATCAGATTATTTTCCCCACTCAATTCACCTTTGTCTTCTTCTTCGTTGTCATCTTCATCATCGCCATCATCGTCACCTTCTACTTCTCCTTCTCCTCTTACTTCTACTTCTTATTCCATATTCCTATCGTCCTCCCCATTGTTGATAATGTGGACGTCTTCTGCCACATTTGGAACGTCTTGATGCATGAGAGCTGGAGGATCGATTTTAGCCTCTTGGGCAGCATGGGTGGCTCTTGGTGCAGGAGGCACATAACCAATTTTTTAAAATTATACAATAGTCAAAAATGAAATAATTGAAGGTCGGTGAGAAGGTTTGTTCTTTTTCTGCCCTCTTCTAGGATTTCCTCTAGAAGTTAAAGAGTATGTGCTAGAGCAGCATTTGTGACCCTTTGTGGGATACTGGTAAAAGATGGAGCAAAAGAAGATCATCAACTTGAGTGAATTAAACTCTAATGCAATGAGATGTAAGGAGTTTGAACATACATTAAAACAAACACATCTAGATGAAACCGATTAGGTGTCCAATGAAGAAGTATTCATCCTTGGATTTGCTAGAAGACCAATGACTATTTGCCAGTCCTGGTACGACTCTAAGAAGGTAAGAGAAGAAACGTTGGGCCTTTTCTTGAAGTTATAGATGTATCGAATTTACTATAAAGTTAGCACCCTACATAGTTGTTGTATGCAGATCATATATGTGCAAATTAGAGCAACATATCCATTTGGATGTAGTTGAGTTTGAGCTAGTATAAAGAGTTGGAGCGTCAGCCTTAGGAAGTGGTTGGACATGGAATGGCTCTAGAGAGGCACATATATCAATTGCATGCAGTAACTTTCTGGGGATTATGTGCCTTTAAGATAGTAAATGGAACTAGAGTTTCCTCTAACGGGACGCCATGGCATTCATAAATTCATTTAACATTTGCAATAGTTAACCTTGAAGTATGGGAATTCCAACGGTTATCGAGGATCATAACGCTCGCCAAGCCGGCGTCTGGAGTGCTGTCATCTCCTAGGGGCATGTATGGAGCCAATGGCAATGATTTTCGAGGTTGGCGTTGAGGAATTCTAACTCTAGAAGTGGTTGAAGAAGAAGCCAGGGCAGAAGAAGAACCTACTGGTGGAGGAGTGAACACCGATCCATATTGAATGATAATCGAAAGGAATTTGGATTTGCTTCTACCCTTCACCATCTCCCATCAAGTTCTTGTTTGAAGCATGAGATCACTCTCACACAATGAAGGTGGCGATGATGGAGGGTTGTGATAGAAATTGATATGGAATGACGGTGGCATGGCATCCAAGGTCAAGCCCAATTGTGACGGGAACCCAAGAACATCAGCAGTAGTAACGACCAACTTTTGGCTTCGAGATTTGGATCTAAAAGTAAGAGCAGTGTCAGAAGATTGGAGAAGACTCGAGATGGTAAACCAAGTTATTATAGATCATTGTTGTTAGGTTAATCAATGGTAAGAATTTGATGGCCTCAAGTGAAATTGGGGTGGCTAAAAGCGTGAGTTCATTTGAGGGAGATAGAGTCACAAGGGAGCTCAAGAAATTAAAGACTAAGGAAGAGATGAAATTCTGAGCTCAAAAATTTTCTAACTATTACATTAATATAATACACTGTAAGTTGATCGGTATCGAACGATGAGAATTCTTGCTTTTGAAATAATTATAAAAACGTAAATTGATGTGATGCAAATGAATTTTACCTGGCTAAAGAATGAAATAGCATTCAAAAGCTCCCAGCAATGAGCGAAGACTTCAGATCGAGGACTTGAACATTTATATTTGTTGAAGAGATGTGATTCTACAACCATTTGAAACAATGTATAGATATCCATATAGGAGATGCAACTTTTCACAAAAAATAGTGTAGATAATAGAGGCGCTTTTGCAAATCTGGATTCGGTAGCTTATCTCGATCCTAAGCAGGCTATGTTATCACAGATGCATACTCTAGTGGCAAGTGTTATCCGGTATTTGAACCAAGCGACATTTTGGTGAATTTGGACTACGAAAAGATGAAGAAATGGATCGAGAAGCTTGGAAGACATTAAGATTGAAAACCTCAAGAAAGTATATGTTACATGCAAGTCATATTGGTCAATACTGATCCATATGGATCAGTACCGGACGATCCCATGAATATAGAGGTGCCCACCTTGCTCTTGTGAAGAAAAAAGTTCAGGGAAGAAAGAAGACAAGTGCAATATTTAGCATGGATTGGTATCGAACCATATGGGTTGGTACCGAAACATATGGAGTCCTCGAAGATCTATCTATTCAAGCCTGAACACTTGTACTATGCCAAGGAAAGAGATAAGGAAAAGTCAAAGATATGGGTTGGTATCGATCCATATAGATCGCTACTGAATCATGTTGGTTATTGGAATTTGATTGTTTTGACTAGATCTTGCGGCTGGAACTTCAAATCTGGAGATTTTTACTAGTTCAAACTAGATCTAGTGATTTTCATGCTCGAATTTGTCTATAAATAGAGAACGTACATCAAATAGAAAAATCTTCAGGAAATTTACTCAGATTCTACATGGAGCAGCTGCCAAATTCTAAATCATCTTTTCTAGGTCTAAAATTGATTGTAATTTGGTTGTATTTATAGATCCTATTAGAAATAAAGTTGAGAGTGGAATGTATGCATAAGCTATTGACTAAACCACTTTAAAATTTGTGTTTTTCTCTCTTATCTTTTGGTTCTCACTCATTTAATTTTTATGTTTATTTGACTGGGAGTGTTGACTAAGATTTTGGACAATAACTCTATTCACTTTGCTTATATTATTTCTTTTAGTTTGATAATTATATGCTTAAATGATATAATATAATGTATCTTTAAGGCCGTACTATCAATCCCTTGGACTTTCAAGTACATGTATAAACATATAGGCATGAATGACTTTTAGTTAATTGAATATTACGTCTTTTCTAAATTCTATATGCATATAACATTTTAGTTTCAATGTGTTTTAACATGCATTTGTACGTTATCATGTATATATGTATTTTATTATTAGAATGATATCAAACAAATATCGTTTTAATGTTTCTTTACAAGATTTATTTGATTATGGTTCTATTGTTTAACATAATATAACATTTTTGAATGTTGCCTGGATATAACATTTCATTTTTCTTCGATCAATATATGATATAATTGATAAAATATGATAACATAACATTCGTTTATAATCATAATTTTTTCAGGACAAACAGTATAATATAATCCATAATAATAATATTGTATGATTCAGGAAAACAAGTTACTATTGCTGAAAATGTAGAATGCCGTTTTCATAAAAAATTCCATAGTTGTTATATATAGCATTATTGTACAATAATTCACTAAAGGTGATGGGTGGTGATGTAATGACCCGCAATTTTGACATATTTACTATTTATTAATTATCAGTGGTCATTAAATTTAAAAGAGATGTGAAAAGATAATTTTGAGCAGAGTTGTCTTTTTGAGATTTTGATATACACTATGTTCAGAATATTCAAAAAATGAACTATGATATATAATTATGTTAGGATTTGGATACAATGGCCAAATCGGGTATTTTTGGTCCTAGAACCGCTTTAGACTCAAAAACCCGAATATTCATTATAGATATGTGTTTCCCTTAACCCTAGCCTCTAATAGATCAGTTTCTCATCTCTAATCTCAAAATACTACTTAATTGCATTTAATAGTGGAAAAGTTTCTCTAAATACAGATTACTCTAGAAATTCAAAGTGTCCAAACCTGGTTGAATTATATCAAATTATTCATATCGACTGGACGAAGAGACGATTTTTTTTTCTTTTCCAATACAATGCTCAGTTTAGCCATAATCATGGTCAAAAGCGATGGCCGCCACCTAGGGTATTGTGAATTAGGCATTTTTAAATGGTGAATCGATTGGCAAAATTAAGGACAAGGGTTTGTCGATCGACGAGGGGAGTTAGACGATGGTTGTATTGTAGCTTGAATCGACTCGATGCACCAAAATTTGGGGGAAAATGTCGTTGATTAGTGTTAGGGGAGGAGCAATGGAAGGCCGTGGGTAATGATAAGCTAGTGCCGGAGGTGGAGCAGGCATCAGTGAGCACGACATGGTTGGCCAGTGGTCCTAATTTTTCCTATGATGGTGGCTACGTAAGCTTATAATTGCGACATAGAGTTTCCATTGAGTGAAGAAGAAGGTTCTATTCACAATGAAACCATTATATTTTCTATAACTACAAATAAAACCATGAATCTTCTAATGCAAGAGCTTTTACATATGATCTTTGTTTCACGTGTGAGTTGTGTTGGGTTCATAGTGAGATTCCAGACATTTTGGCATATTGTTTATTGGATTTTGAGATTATTGATTAAAGTATCTTAGTTGGATTCAATGCTTGTAAATATTTACATTTTTAAATATTAAATGGATATCCATTAATATAATTATACCCATTAAGATACGATTGTTTGCTCAAAATATGGACAAACACTCCCAATGAATGAAAAAACGAAAATTAAGAGATTAAGAATCGAAATCTGAAGAAAAAATGAGATTTTTTAAAGTTCTTTAGTTAAAATCTTAAGCCTATGTCCACTGTGTATTTTATTACTGACTTCACTTGTAATTACAATCAAATTACAACGATTTTAAGGTTCAAATTGATGAGTTTCAAATTTGATCGTGTTTCCTTACAAAATTGGTCAAAGATTTGTTTCTAGTTGTTGTAGGTTATGTACCTATATACGAATTCGACCACCAAAATTATTGGGGTTAGGTTGAACGAGGAAATATCCACTGATACAAAAGTTCAGCATTAAGAACTAGTCGAGATGCACGGAATCCATCATCAAATATGGTTTGGTACCGATCGATATGGATCGGTACAGATTCATTCCTTTGACTTTTCCTTGTATTCTTCTATGTCATGGTACGTGTCTTCAAGCTTTAATAATGGAATCCCCAAAGGTTCGTATGGTTCAGAACAGATCCATGTCAAATATTGCATGTATCTTCTTCTTTCATTTTCGTGCACTAAATCTTGTCTGAGTTAAGTGGGATTACAATTCATATGATTTGGCACCGATCCATATAATTCGGCATTGATCCATTTGCCCTCTCCATACTTCAATAAATTCATGTATCCTATAATCTTGACATCTTCTAAGCCTCTTGATCCATTTCTTCACCATTCCATGGTCTAGGTCCATCGATATGTCACTTGGTTTAAATACAGGGTAACACTTGCCCTCTAAGCATGCTTCCATGATAATAAAGCATGCTTTGGATCAAGAAAAGCGATCAAATCTAGATATGCATAAAAACTTCCATCTTTTGAACTATTGTAACATCCACCTACTTGGAAGCCAAAAACTAACGGCTACGGATGCTGCAGTCATCCACAGTTATTAATCCTCAGCGACCAAATACGACAGTGTTAGATTCATTGATGCACAGAAACACATTAATATGAAAATTTTTTAAAACATCAAACAAATTCACATTCCATTTCTAAACATTTCCAATTCATTACATAATCCCATAATCGTCAACCACATTCAGAGAAAATATATTTATTACAACATACGCCAAGAGCGACATATGAAGATGCCCCCTTGAATGATCATAGTATATACAGGCAATTTAACAACTTTTCCATTACAAACAACACAGTAGAATCAAATAATAGAAAACTCTATATAGCTACCATGCCTCTTGCACGTCTCTGGAAGCTTTATTCGTCTAATGAGGTACCTGAAAACCTCAACTCTCAAACTACCCAAAATCAATTGAGTACCCGAGAGTTTAAGGGGAAAACATAAACTTCGAGTCAGACATAAAGCCTGGTATGAATAATAATCTACCATCTCAATTCATTTAGATATCTAGTGAGACCACGCCATTTAGCGGAACAGGTTTTCCCCTCACTAGTATCCGAAACCTTTTCAAAACCATATACTGTGCTCCTGCATCCACAATGGTTAAAACAATTCAAAACAATATGATAAGATTATATGCAAAGCAACCGAATCAATTCTGGATTACCCATCCCCATTCATTCTGACTATCTGTCTCAATTATAGTTTCTAGGATTACTATTAACCTATTAGTTTTTATGGGCTGACTAATAACCGGTAAAATATTTAAGGACTCCCTGTCCAATTACATAGTTTTCATGGAATCACTATGAACCTATTGGTAGCTCCAATATCTTTACTCTTATCCTAGTTTTCATGGGTTAACTAGGAACCTATTGGTGACTCCAATATCCTCTTTTCTCATACCAGTTTTTATGGGCTGACTAGGAACCTATTGACATCTGTCAATATCTTAATCCGGATATAGTTTTCATGGGATAACTACAAACCTACTGGCCCCTACTGGTATCAAATCATAGTTTTCATGGGCTTACTGTGAACCTGTCTTTCTGACATCTTCCTTTATACATAGTTTTCATGGGCTAACTATGAGCCTATTGGCCCCTACCAATATCTTTTCCTATACACAGTTTTCATGGGCATACTGAAAACCTATTGGCCCCTAACAATATCTCTTTTCTAATATTTTAGCATCCTATATTCTGGTTTTCCCGACCTTCTGGATGCAATTATACTAATTCAGGAGTTAACTTAATTTATATTCACTACTAGGTCAACCTAGCTGGTTATTCTGCAGTTCCCTAATATTCAATTATGGTTCCAAAACTTAGTGGATATATACATATATGAAGAAGCATATAAAATAACTTGGTTAAACCCTTTAACCGTTTTAATCAAAGAAAACTTCTTCAAAAACTCCTTTTCAATATACTTTATTTAATTATGCCACGGTTCTCTTTCAAAAATGAGATTGGGTTATTTGCTTTGAAAACTAAGGTTGTTGAAACCTTCAAAACCTTGCTTTCGACTTCATTGTATAACTTCCTTCGAAAGCAGATAAATCTCTTTTCAAAACGTTAGGCCCCTGCCTTTCGAAACACTTTAAAACATCTCTTTCGAAACCTTTCGAATGTAATATAGTATTACTTAATAACACTTAGAAGCTTAGCTTCAAAACCATTGAAAGTACCCCTTTCGAAACCATTGGAAGTAACCCTTCTGAACACATTAAAAGTCCCCCTTTCGAAACCATTGGAAGCAACCCTTCCGAAATCATTGAAAGTCCCCCTTTCGAAACCATTGGGTTTATACTTAAAATATTATTTGGGTCAAAGTGAATATACACGAAAGTATTTCTTTCAAAACCATCCTTTATCATAGAAAAATGTTGGGGAAAACATGATGGCGTCTGCACCATCTCTTTCGAAAGTTTCAAACCATTTAAACAAACATTGAAGGATTGTGTCGAAACCCCTTTCGAAGCCATTGCCTTCGAAACCCTTAGACCCTTTCCAAAGTATTTAGGACGTAGCTTAAAACATTTTCAAAAACAAACACTACCTTTCGAAAGCATTGATGACTTCAATACCATCAAAAGGCTAAAGAATGGCAGTAGGGCTTCCAGTAGGTCGGAACCCCTTCTTTCAAAAGCATTATTTCATATAAGTAAAAGAACCTATTCGAAAGCAAACATAAGTTGATGGCAACCCCTTCGAAAGCTTTTAAAAACCTCCTTCGAAAACATATGCTTCGACTCCTTTGAAGGCTTAAACAAAACAAAGGTAGGCGCTTCTCTTTTTAAAACAAACCAAGGTATCGACCATTTCGGAAGCTATGCTTTCGAAATCTAACCTTCTGCCTTTCTCCAATCCACCACGTACCATCTTTGTGATAACATGTGTATTGGTTTCGGCTTAGTAGGTTTCAATTAGGTTGAAGGCGGAAGCTCTGAGTCGAAAGTTACTCCTAAAGTAGGCGAAACCAACTTTTCTGAGTAAATTTGTTTTAATACTAATTAAAGCAAACTCTTTTCTAACTAACCTGCCATGTGTAAACAGAAGATTGGTTGCCTTAACTTTTCAAATTCTTTACTAAGATAACTGCCGCTAATTTCAGATCTAAACCATGGTTAAGTTAATCAAATAAGCCCTTCCATTAAGCCAAACCAATATTGCATAGAAGTTCCTCTTCTAAAATAATTTAATTTGCATAGTAAATCACTTTGGAAAAATTCCTAAAATTCCAGAAATTCACTTTAATCATGTTATCAAACATATCAAATTTTCAGACCAAAATTCTCAATACATTTTCCAAAATAAATTTATAAACCCAAATAACCATATTTTCCTTTGAAAATTCATAACATTCTTTCCATAGCTTGGAAAATTATCAAAATTAAAACCCAATTCCAAAATCATGTTTTACATAACATAAATTTTTTCCATGGTATTTAAACATCAACATAAATCGATTTTGCCTTAGGACCTTGAGAAATCATATTTAAACATCCTTGTTCAAATAAAATAAATTATGATTCAAGCATATCATCATCCAAATCATCATAAAACGAATTTACCCTTAAATCCGAAAATATATGATTATAAAACAAAATAGAGATGGAATTATTATTCAACTTGATTAAGGTAAGGAGATTGGATTGAGATTGATTTCCCCTAAGCTTGAATCTCTAGCTTTTGATTTAATTTCTCTTCTCTTAATGGCCAGTTCCTCTTTAAGTTTTAGTTTACGTTTTCAAAATGACGTGAATGGGAATGAAATGGTAGGAATGAAAATATATAAGGGTTAAGGGTTATGTGTGGCAAATACCCAATATATCCTTATGTAATTTAATTAGTTTATAACCCATTCTTAAGCCCATTTAATTATTTCATTAAGCATGACTTTAATTAGATTTATTCAAATCTCAACCCCTTTATCACTTGCCATTTACATTATTCTATTTAATTTATCTAATTAAATCTCCTGAATAATGTTATCAAAAATTAGGGGTGTTACAAGCTCCCCTCCTTAAAGAATTTCGTCCTTGAAATTCAGTAAGGACTAAATACTAAACATAGCAATCATCTGTAACGAATCGTAACAACCATACCAGTCTACCTGACTAGGAATTATCTATATAAATCTAATAGACATACCCTCAAAGCAGATCAGGATAAGTATCTCGAATCCTGTCTTCTGTCTCCTAAGTATAGTCCTTCTTATTATCGCTCCACTGAACTTTCACCAACTTGACTGTCTTGTTCCTCAATCTTTTCTCATCTCTAGCTACAACCCGAACCGGTTGTCTAACAAACTTCAAATTAGGCTTTACTACTAGATCTTCCAACCTTGTCGGAGAAATAGTAGTCTCTGGATCATGCACATGCTTGCGACAGTGAGACACATGAAATACATTATGGACACCTGCCATACTGCTCGGAAACTCTACTCTATATGCAAGCTTTCCAATCCTCTCTATAATCTAGAATATACCTACATATCCCGGTGCCAATTTCCCTGACTTTCCAAACCGTACCACACCCTTCATTTGTGATACTTTAATGAAAACCCTGTCTCCAACTGAGAACTCTAGGTCCTTACGCCTCTTATCTGCGTAACTCTTCTATCTGGATTGAGCTTCCTTCATCCGTTCTCGGTCAACTCAATCTTTTCCAACGCCTCCCTAACCAAATCTGGACCTAAGACCAATCTATCTTCAGTTTCCAACCAACATACTGGTGATTTGCATGGCCATCCATACAAAGCTTCAAAAGGCGCCATTCCTATACTAGTCTGATAACTATTATTATAGGAAAACTCAACCAAATGTAGGTGATCATCCTAAGATCCACCAAAGTCCAATACATAAGCTCTCAACAAATCTTTGAGTACCTTATTGACTCTCTCTGTCTGCCCATCCGTCTGAGGGTGATATGCAGTACTAATCTTGAGCTTAGTGCCTAACACATCCTGTAGACTCTTCCAGATTTTGCTAGTGAATAAAGCATCTCTGTTACTAACTATGCTACTAGGAACTCCATGTAGTCTAACTATGTTCTTCATGAACAACTTAGCAAAAACAGGTGCCGTCCTGGTCGACTTTACTGGAATGAAATGGGCACTCTTGGTCAACCTGTCCACAATGACCCATATACTCTCATTTTCTATGCTTGACCTTGGCAACCCGTCTATAAAATCCATGGATATTGAATCCCATTTCCAAACTGGAATCTGTAAAGGCTGAAGAAATTAACTTGGCTTTTGATGTTCGACCTTCACTTATTGACAGTTTACACACTGCCTAACCCACAAGCTAACATCCCTCTTCATGCCTTCCTAGCAGAAGCTCCTCTTTATATCTTGATACATCTTGGTCCCTCCAGGATGAATCGTAAACTTGGATCGATGACATTCCCCAATAAATTCTTTTCTAAAGTTCTCAACATCTGCAACACATAATCGCCCCTTCTTTCTCAACCATCTTCTCTAGTCAAGACAAAAACCTTTCAAATCATCGATCTCAGTTCCAACCTCAAGCCTTCTGATTCTTTCGGCTAATAGTGGATCCTCCTTTTGCTTAGAAGCAATTCTCTCGATCAATATTGGTCGAACTTCTAAACAGGATAACATGGCAATACTCTGACTAGAACTAGCAGTCGATCTTAACTGCACACCGCAACTGGCCAAAACTTCTAGATCCTTCCATTCTGCCAACATAGCTTACATCACATTCTAATGTCTTCTACTAAGAGCATCCTCTAATTTGTTACCTTTTCCTGGTGTATACTCTACACTAAAATCATAAGTAGCCAAAAATTCCAGCCACCTTCGCTGTCTCATATTCAACTCCTTCTGAGAGAATGAATATCTTAAAGACTTATGATCAGTATACAACTCAAATCTCTCCCCTAAGAGATAATATCTCTAAATTTTCAATGCGAAGATCACCGCAGCTAACTCCAAGTCATGAGTAGGATATCTTACTTCGTGCGGTCTAAGCTACCTATATGCATAGGCAATAACTTTACCCTTCTGCATCAACACAACTCCCAATCCAATTCCACATGCATCAGTATACACCACCAACCCTTGGTTTTCGTCTGGAACTACTAACATTGGTGCATTGGTCAACAAATGCTTTAAATTAAGGAATGCTTCCTCACATTTACCAGACCAGACAAACTTCACGTATCTCCTGGTCAACTTAGTCAAAGGCGCTGCTACCCGCGAGAAATCCTTGATTAATCTCCGGTAATAGCCAGCAAGTCCAAGAAAACTCCTGATCTCGGTTATCGTCTCTGGTCTCTTCTAATTGTTCACAGCTTCGATCTTGTCTGGATCGATTGACAATCCTTTCTTTAAAACCACATGACCAAGGAACTTAAACTCTTTCTTCCAAAAATGACACTTGGAAAACTTCGCCTTTAGCTGATTCTGCCTCAACATCTCAAGCACAACTCTAAGATAATCTTCATGCTCTCTTTCATCCTTAGAGTATACCAAAATGTCATCTATAAACACCAACACAAATCTGTCCAAATACTCTCGAAAGACTTGGTTCATCAAATCCACAAAGAAAGCAGGTGCATTCGCCAACCCGAATGGCATTACCAACCACTTGTATGACCCATATCTAGTTTTAAATGCTGTCAAATGAATGCTATCCTCTGCCACTCTTAACTGATGGAAGCCTGTCGCCAAATCCAACTGGGTAAACACTCTGGCTCCACTCAACTGATCAAATAGATCATCAATTCTCGAAAAAGGATACTCATTCTTTATTGTCCTTTCGTTCAGCTTACGATATTCGATACACATCCTCAATGACCCATCTGGTCTCTTCACGAATACCGCGGCCGCTCCCCAAGGCGAACTACTTGGTCTAATAAAATTCCTTCCTTCTAGATCCACTAGTTGCACCTTCAATTCCTTCATCTCAGTCAGTGTCATCCTGCAAGGTGGTCTACTCACAAGTTCAGCTCCTGGCACAAGATCTATCTAAAACTCAATAGCTCGTTTCGGTTGTAGTCTTGTGACTGGCTCAAAGACATCTGCAAACTCTTTTGCTATTCGAACCTGACTTAGATTTTCTCCCACTTCCATTGCACTTAACAAAGCATAACTACTCCGGTCAGAATTCTCTTCTGAGAATATAATTCAGTTATGACTATCAGGGTGTCTTATTGATATCTCCCCAGCCTGGCAAAATATCCTGGCCTCATACCTTCTCAACCAATCCATACCCAAAATGATTGCGAAATCTACAAAATCGAAAACATATAGACTGCATGCAAACTTATGACCTAACAAATCAAATTCTAACTAGTCACATATCATCCCCAGAGTTGCATACCCTCCTATTGGATTCGCAACCCTTGAGGAAGTAACAAGGTATGTGGGTTCTAAGCATAACCTATCAACCAAATACAGTGATATAAATGAATGTGACGCATCGATATCAAATAGTATCATAACTGGTATACTCTGAATCAAAAACGTACCTTCCATCATAGTCTTTCCTTTATCAGCTGCAGTTGGCTTAGCAGATGATTCAACAGCAAAAACTTCCTCTTGTCTGCCCTGACTGGCTCTAGACACTGGTTCTTATAATCCCAAACTTGGTCACAGTTGAAGCACTTTACATTCTTCTTGAATGCAGCCTTCTTTCCCTTTCCTTACCGGCACTCATTTGCATAATGACCCTTCTCGTCACATTTGTAGCAAACTAAATCGGCCTTTGCCTTCTTGGCAGCATCTCCCTTCTAGGCTCCCTTCTTCTTAAAGAATTTCCTCTTCTTTCCCAGTGAACCCTAGGATTCAACTGGCTTCTCTCTAGCACAACTAGCCAGCATCTCTTCATGACGAATGGCCATCTCCACAACCACATTACAAGGATCATGGATATGGGTCATGGTTATTCTAGCAAGCTCAGGTCTCAATCCTCGGATGAACCTCTTATTCCTTCTGATGTCAGTATCTATAGTGGCATATCCATAACGAGACAACTCATCAAACTTAGCAGCGTACTCGATTACTGACATCTCTCCCTGAACTAGACCATGAAATTCCTCATCAACGCCGATTTAGCAACCTCAGATAGAAACCTCTGCTCAAACCTCCTTCTGAAATTAGCCCATGCCAGTTCTTCCTCTGGAACTTCAGCGGTCACACTATTCCACTAGTGAAGCGCTGCCTCTTGCAACTGCTTAGAGACCAGCCTTCTATTTTGCCCATCATCCAATCCTAGATCAGTAAAGATCCTCTCACAGTGCAATAACCAATTCTCAACCTTAACAGCATCCTCCGTTCCAACAAACGGCTTTCCACCCAAACTGGTATAGTCTCTGCTCAACTTAGCATAGTTATTCCAACTGGAGCCACATGATTAGCTCCTCTAACATTACCAGCAATCCCAACTTGCAAAAGATTGGCTAACAACTAATACACCATCCCCACATCTACTGGTGAATTTCCAGCACCCACATTGGCTTCAGCATTTGGGTTAGCATTAATCTGTCGACCTTGGGTCCTTCTGGTATTAGGTCGAGCATTTCCATTAGTTGTGGTGCTTCCTCCACCGAGATTTCCTCTTCCGTTTCCTACTTCCATATCTTCTTTCTCGTAAATCCGCATACAAGCCTAAGTAAGACACATAAGAACGGTCTAAGAGAGAGGGGAGTACGTACTTATATATATATATATATATATTTATCAAATACAAGTACGTTACTGAATTATGTTTCAAAAACTTGTAGGCTTAACTTTTCTTTTAAGTTTTCATAAACCTATGCTCTGATACCAACTTGTAACATCCCCCTACTTGGAGGCCCAAAACAAACGGCTATAGATGCTGCAGTCATCCATAGTTATTAATCCTCGGCGACTAAATACAGCGGTGTTAGATTCATTGATACACAGAAACACATTAATATGGAATTTTTTTAAAACATCAAAAAAATTCACATTCCATTTCAAAACATTTCCAATTAATTACATAATCCCATAATCGTCAACCACGTTCAAAGAAAATATATTTATTACAACATACGCCAAGATCGACATATGAAGATTGTTTGTACCAAAATTGGGCATAACACTCTGAGGACGTATTTGAAGAGATTAGAATGGAGAATATAAATGTAAAAAGAGCCTAATCTAACAAACACGCCAAAATAGACAAACATAAATGCAAGAATATAGGAATTTATAGTGGTTCGACGTTGTAGCCTACGTCCACTTTGGAAAGTTTGCTATTTTATTGATGTCTACTAACTGATTTCAACAGAGAATACTCAAGCACTCAAGTTACAATGGGTTTTCGGCATAGTATCGGCGTAGCAGAATCAAAAGTTCCTTTTCTGTTGGCATTGTAGTGCTATTTATAGGCGTAGTCTGAAAATATCTGGCTTAGATCTCAGAATACCCCTTCTCATGCGTGGGTGGGCCCACTCGATCGATCCGAGGTCATTTGGAATCGATCCCTGATCGATCCATGTACATTTCATATCGTTCAAGATTTGCTTCTTTTGGGCTGATATCGATCAGACACATTCTTGAGATGGTAACCAAGCTCCTATGAAAATTTGGTGGCATTTGGACTTGTATATTTTGAGTTATGATCGATCCAAGTTTGTATTTATAGTTGGTTGTTGAGTTCGTATCGATCCATATTCGAATCGATCACTTTGTATCAATGCTTATGCGTATCGATCAGGTGACGTGGAGTGATAGTCCAGGAGAGATCCACTTTTCATGCCGCACGACCGCTTCTTCCACTTGATCATGTCTTCTTCACATCGATGCTTGAAGCTGCTTTGTATCGATGATTCTCATTCCAGTTCGTATCGATACATGCTTATGCTTTTCGTATCGATCTTCGCTTATACTCTTCGTGTCGATCTTTGGATAGCTGGTTTCATATCGATCATTGGCCGATCGATACGAAATGTCTGGATGGGATGATCGGTATGAACAGCATTACGACTAAATAAATGAAGTCTGATCGATGTTGGCCACTGATGGATATGAAGGGATTTGATGGATACGAACTGAAGCTTCCTCGAGGGATGGATACGAAATCGTATGGATATGAATGAGGTTGATTTTCTTGATCTCGATCGATCCATATCTTGAGCATACGAACTCCGATTGACCTAAAATTTGGAACATTGGCTTTCATAGCTTTGCTTGTTCTATCATATCAATTGTAGCTCGATCCGGACTCGGACCAAATTTACCAGTATCCATAGTAGACCCGTGTATAACCGATCTTCGGGATGGATTGTCCTTGGTTTCCAGTCAAGCCCTTGCTGTCACAGCCTTGCCAAAAGGCAGGAGAACATTTGCTCCCCAAAGTACGTCTTGTGTGAACATGACGTGCTTTGAAAAGCTGTATTCTTTATTCCGAAAAAGCTCTATTTGATTCGCTGAATAGTCGTTGCCTTTTCATCAAGAGATGTAACCTTTTATTGATTTCCAATTATATAAATGTTAAACCATTGACTGCCAATGATTATGTAGTGTCTTGTTGTAACCGAGTGTCGAGTGCTAACGATTTGTTGCTTACTGTCTTTGGTTACCAGCAGGTGAGCATTCAATCCCTGTCAATTTTGAAAGTTGAATGTTAGTTCGTCATACATGCATGTATGTTAACCTGACTCCTGTTCACGTTTGCACGTTCACGGGTCGTTGTTAAGTTTTTTTTTGTTTGGATCGAACTTCGTATCAATCCTCTCCTGGAACGATGTGAAATTCAAGTTGTAACAACGTTTGATGGTTGTTTTAAGTCCTTTCTTCGTATCGATCCTCTCCTGGATCGAGTTGAGAAGTTGGAGAACATCCTTCGTATCAATGGCTATTGATGCGAATCAGTTGGTTCTTTGAAAAACTTCGTATCGATGGATACAAACTCTTGTAGCCTTTGAATGGATGGATACGAAATTGGCTTTTCGTATTGATGGAAAATGAACGATCTAAGCATGACTTGGCAGCGACGTTCGATCGATGACATATGAGACCGATTGCTGATTGTTATGAACAACTGGACCCCTGACTTATCTAGGTGGATAGATACGAAGAAGGCTCTTCGTATCGATGAACTTGTGAGACCGTTTCTACCAGTTCATGCTACTGGGAGACGAATCATTTTTTCCCCTTGGTTTCTCATTCATATAAATTCATTTTGGACTTAGCCAAATTTTTACTTGCCTTCATTCCTACACACTGCTTTCGTATCGATCATTAGCTTGGAAAAAAGAAACTACCTTTGCCTTCAAACCATTCAAACCTTTTAATCTCTCGAACCAACTGCTTAAATTAGGTAATTAGTTGACATAATCCATTTTAGAATGCTGAGACTCGAGTTCAAAGCCAATTTGGCCGATTCTGGTAGTGGTTGCCGGAGTTGGTCGGAGCATGGTTGAGATGAGAGGAAACGACATTCAAGCTATTTGGAGAAGATGAAGGGATGATGGAATGAAGGACGTACTTGTATCGATTATGAATGGAGAAGGAGTTCGTATCGATCCGAGCATAATGGAACTTCATTTTGATGAAGTAAGTAGCTTCGTATCGACTGATGATGGGAGTTCGTATCAGTCCAGAGTGATATATATGAAGATTTGGATCTGGCGATTGATGCGAAGATACCGTTTTTGATCGATACGAAGTGGAGGGTTCTGGGTCAACATGAATTGAATTTCTGGTGATCGATACGAGATGCTGTTTTCCTTGATCGATAAGAATTGCACTTCTGGTGATTGATCCAAGTTCATACTTTGATGGATACGAAATCTTGCATAATCGAACATTTGACTCCGGCGAGCTTCAGCCTTGCATAATTGGACTTAACCGTTTGACTGCATATCTGACTACACTTTGAAGCTTGTTGATGGAACTATAACTTGAAAAATTTCACGAACTCTAACTTGGATCGTTCTTTGAAGTCGGGTTGGCACGGTTGTGACGATCAGCGGTGACGGTCATTTCGGTTGAATCTCGAAGTATTCTCGTTTTAGAATCTTTCGAACTTGAAGAAATTTAAAGTATTATGCAACACTGCACTACACAACACGATCACTCACTTCACAATCACAGGGGAACATGGGTTTATTGCCATCTAATGATAATTTTTACTGAGTTCAATAGCTATGGAACCCGGAAGTTCTTAGTCGTAGGATGTTCAGAGTCCGCCTCTTCCCATAATTGAAATGCCGGCTATCGTAGCTGAAGTAATTAGCCCTGCTCCGGATGAGCTACCAGGGGAATTTTTTATCATGAATCCGTAGGATTCTATCCGTTCTAAAATATTTAAAGATATGTTAGGAAGGATTTGCCTAAGGCATGGGTTGTCTATGGAAGACATCTTGGTACCAGGCACGGAAGATAGAGCCATAATCCTCCAGAATGGTATACGGCTTGTAATAGGTTCATGTGTGTAACACTTCCTCCTTTCAATCAATTTATTCAGGAAGTGCTGCTTTTCTTGAGGATTGCTCTGTCCTAGTTGCATCCGAATGGGTATGCTTTGCTCAATAGCCTATTTGTTATCTTAATGGAGCACCTCTTCCGACCTTCGATTGTGGAAGAGATAAGACATTTGTTCAACATAAAAAGTCATAGGGACAACCCTTCTTTCACTTTTCTAGAAGCGGTTAGAAATTTCCAGGTAGTGGCTAGGGCTTGGAGCAAGTTGAGTTACTTTAAAACCGAATGGTTCTTCGTTCGATGCCCGCCGGGATTTGCCAAAAGGTGGTTAGTCAAACGTAAGTGCTTCACCCTTTTTAGGTTATATTGAACTGTGCCGAGTCTAACACTTCATTCCTTTTACAGTTTCGATTCCACAGCCAGAAGGAGCCCAGTTTAAAGAAATAGTAAGGATTCTTCGAGCGATACCATCCGAGTATAGAGAGATCGATGAGGTCCTTATAGACAAAAATCTGATTACCATGGGGCAGATTGATAGGGATCAGAGCATAGGATTAGTGGTAGTTCTTAGGACGGCTCCAATGAGGCAAACAAGAAGGAAAGCCCTTGGAATTGTAATAACAGAATAAGGTGATGATGAGAGCTCGCCACCCAAAGACGATCCTATGGACGTGCCTTCGCCGAACCCTCAAGCATTGGGAAAAAGAAAAGGCAAGACCGTTGCCTGCAAATCTATAAGGTGAAAAAATGTTATGGTATCTTTGCCTGCTACTGGTCGGGAGATTCCTCCTTCGCAAATGGAGAGCTCGTTGGAAGGATTGGTGGATGTCCCAATCCCAGACGACCTAACTTCACTTCAAGACTTCGGGTTGGAAACCGACGCTTGCTTGAGTGCTTTAGATGTAGGGGAGCAGACTTTTACAAGCACGGCTGCAACAACCGGTTGGTTGGGGGGTTTGCATATACATGCACACACTTCATGGCACCAAACAATTTCTAATCACATGTTTCTCAATCTCTGGAGATAATTAACTCTGTTTCTCTTTTGATTTTTATAGATACAATGACGAAGCGGGGAACAATGCTCTAGTCTTTGTGTTGCGCGCCATTCTTCAAGTTCTTACTTTGAGTCTCACAGGCACGAGTTTGAAAGAGACTATGATCGTCGCTATTCTAGTCAGGAGCGTGAGCGTCGAGAAAGGAAGTATAGGCGTCGTTCATGGTCGCGTTCCCCACCTCCTAGGGTTCCTCCTAAACCCAATGGCTCTAGCGGACAGCCCTTAGAATCTTCACGTCAAGTACCACCTCTTCAAACTTCAAGGCCCGAAGAACCACTAGGAGAATTGAGACCGAAACTCTCATTACCACTGAACAAGTTGCTATAGAACCCACCGGGGAAGGAGCGATTAGAATCGCTAAGCTGAAGAAAGACTTTCCGACTATATGCTTTGACGGCTTCGTGTTCCCTCTGCATTAAGCGAATTCCCAATGAGGTTGAACAGATGATACATGACTATGTTCACGATGTTTACGGTCAGTATCGAGAATGGGAAAAGACCGCGGAGAAAGTTTCAGCGGTGGCCTTTGAGCGCGCGAAGACAATTGAAAACCAGAGAAAGTTCTCGCTCAGAAGGACCGCATAATTCAAGTGCTTAATAATGAAAATGAGTCTTCGAGAAATTTAGAAATGGAGGCTAATAAGAGAGCTGACGAGGCAACCCGAAAGATGGAGGAGATGAGGCGAACACATTTAGCCTTTGTCGAGGAAATGGGGCACCGGACCACCACAGTCATGGCTGAAAGAGATGCGGCGCTAAAAGAGCTTGAGGAGCTAAAAGCCAAATTTGCTGAAGTCGTCAAAGAAAAAGACGACGCAAATAGATCTTCCCAAGAGGCGTGTGATCAGGCCGTGGTACTCAGGGATGAGTGGGATGCAACCAAGCTAAAGGTCCAAGAAACCGAGGCCAAAATTGAGACTGAGGTTAGAGCGGTAGAGACCAGGTTGGAAGGTGATATCGAATACATTCTGGTCATTTATAATGTCGATGTCTTGAAACATCGCAACCTAGGCTGGCTCGATGACTACCCACTACATCTGTACAATGCCTGGTGCCGCTTGGTAGAAGATGAGAAAGTGGACCGCAACACTACATCTATCGACGACTATGAGTTGGAGAACCGGATATTAACCAAAGATGAGAGAAAAGCTCTTCACGATGCCATTGTCACTTTTGAAAAGGAGAAACTAGCCGTTAAATACCCGAACATTGGAGAGGGGTCTGGTTGAGTACCATGAAGGAAGCTCTAAAATGCCTGCCGCGACTCAACCCGAGCTTACTTCTACAATTAACCTTCCAACTGTTCCGACATATGACCCAGATAGGCCGCACATTTCCTCGGTCCATGAACATGTTTCTGAAGGCGCACCAGCTCAACATGTGAGCCACTTTGAGGAAGGTACTCCGAACATTTCTTAAATTCATCCAAAGGCTGGAGTGTTGTTGAAAGATATCTCTAACACCTTTTCGTGTCTTTATTTAGTCATAGGTTCTGCACCAGCTGATCCTCCTGCAACCTGAGAATTGTATCATAAGCAGGAGGCTCTTATGACGGAGGCAATGACCATAATGGGTGCCACATCAACCGGGGAGGTGCATGAAAGTAACTTCGTTCTTGATGAGCAAATGATGAAAGAACTCCTCGACTACCAAAGCGACCCAATCATTGACCTGCCTTTAAACATAGGTGAAAATGTGTTTACAACTAGCTCATTGGGCCAGACTAGCAGCATTCCAGTGGGCGCTCAAGCAGTTCGGGAGGAGGAGATAATGGCGGAAATTAACGCCGAAATGGAGAGAGTCGAGAAGGCTAGCAGCATGGGAGGTGGCATGGCAGGCCCTGGTCTGGTCCCTATGCTTATCGTTTCTCTAGGTGGCACGATCGTTGATATCCGCATGCCTCCTCTATCTTCCAACATTGAAAGTGTCATCGTTCCTCCAGCTCCGCATACCGAGAGCATTCCGATCCCCGTGAGTTCGGAGGAAGAGACCGCTATAATTCCCTCGGCCGAAGTCCAACCAGCAAAAGGAGGCCGGGGAGGCAAAGGATCAAAAAGACAGCTGAGCGGTAGCTCCAATGGATCAACACCGAAGAAGAAGAAGAAGTCGAAGGAGTAGACATGTCTTTTTGTTTCCTTTTTTGGCAGATAGGTAGGAATTTCCTTTTGCTTTCCGTAGGCCGTGTATAGATGCGGGTTCGGCTCCTGCCTATAGTAATTCTTGAAATAATTTTTGTACTTATCGTTTTCTTTTGAAGAATAGTTGAAATGAGATTCCATTTTGTTTTTCAGCATAACTCTGTGTCTATTCGCTTAAGCATTTCTGCACTCGTATTTCCATTCAATGTACTCATGAGGCTTTTAGTTTTTGAGTCGAACTTGAGTTTGGTTGTTAAGTCCCGAAGTCATTGCTTCGGGTCATAACCAAACGTCGATTCGAATTTCGATGCTACGCTGTCTCGGTCAGTGGCCAGTAATTGAGTTATGCCCCCAGTCTCAAGAAAAATTGAAGTAGTCGATCGGTGAACACTTTTCGCCTTTGTTGAACTCTATTTGACTAAGTTGGAACGAAGTTAAAGTGAGATGAATTTGAGCGGTCGATCACACTCGTTCATCGATAAGTACTTGCATCCGCACTTTGGGGACTGAGGTTGAGTGCTTGCGGTCGGTTACGCCTGCTTGTCATTTAGAATCACGTCCATGTTTTGGGGACATAGGATACTTCACAGGTGGTCGGTCACACCCGTTTAGTACTTGGAGTCATATCCGTGCTCCGGGGATAAGTGTTGTTTTATGGGCGGTTATTCACGCCCATTTAATGTTTTATACTCTAGTTCGCGCTCCGAGAATCTGGAGTTGGTTGATGGGCGGTCAGTCACACCCATTTAGTGTTTAGAATTAGGTCTGTGCTTCGGGGACTTAAGTTGTTTTATGGACGGTCAGTCACACCCGTTTAATGTTTATACTCCAATCTGCACTCTCGGGATCGGAGTTATTTAATGTTCATACTCCAGTTTGCACTCCGGGAATCTGGAATTGGTCGACAGATGGTCAGTCACATCTGTTTAGGCATTTGGATCTCGTTCGCACTCTGGGAATAGGGAGTTGATCATGGTTGTGGACGGTCGGATAACATCCACCTTGATTTGACAAGTGAAGTCGTAGACGGAAGGGTCCATCCTCCTCGAGCTTGGATTTGGAATTTGCACTCCAGCTCACACTCTAGGAACTAGAATTTGTTAGAGGATTGGCGTGTTTCAATCCTTTTTGATTTAAGTGTATCAGTCCCCGAGCTTGGGTTCCACTTAGCGAGTGATCGGTCGGATCATGATCACTTCCTATTTGAATGAGTCCCACCGAGAGATGGAACTTAGCTCTTTGTGCATCATGATGATCGCATGACGCATTTTAAGAATCACCACTCTGGCTTGACAAGTTTGCATTTTATTGCTGAAATAAGAAAGTACGGCAAAGTCAGTTGCCTTATTACAAGTTCAGATTTCGAAATGCATAAACAAATTTCAAAGGAAAAAGCAGACTAAATGAAGAAAAGCCTATTATGTGAAATAGCGACGGAGGCTCTCGCTGTTCCATGCTCTGTGTATAGTGAGGCCGTCAACAGTCGATAGCGTGAACATGCCATCTCCAAGTCTCCGCTCAATGACATATGGTCTGTCCCATGTCGGTTTCATATGCGAAGGGACCGGATAAATTCTCTTAAGTATGAGATCGCCAACTCGAAGGTTTTGGGATCAAGGTCCTTAGGGAACTGGTTGTGGCGCCCGGACCTAGGCCCAGGCATTAGCTGTCAATTCTCTGAAAAACGGACGAAGAGTGATTCCTCTACGCCCTTGCCTTTCTCCTTATGCTGCGCATCCCGCAGCTCAGCAACATAACAGGCGCGTCCAGCCGCTTGATCACCTTGAACAACTCCGACCTGTTGTCAGTGGGGAACTTCAGAGTTAAACACCATGAGGCAATAGCTGCCCAGAATTCGACAAGGGCTGGTCGGCTCAAAAAAGCATTGTAGGGGGAATTAATGTCTAAAACAATAAACTGCAACATCTGTACTCTCCGGTGATCCCCGATACCCAATTCCATGGGTAATTCAACCATGGCGGCTGGTATGGTCGCACTTCCATTAAAACTGTGAATGCATGTCTGGCACGACTTTAGATATTTCGCCTTCATTCTCATTTGGTCGTAGGCACATTTAAAAATAATATTGATAGAGCTTCCACTGTCGACTAGGATCCTCTTCATCCAAGCGGGACCTATCTAGGTTGATATTACCAACAGATCTATGGTGGAGGCCTCGACTCTGTCGGCATCGCGATTCCAGAGAACGATGTCATAAGTCATCATCTTTTGTAGTTTGGCCGGGGCTCAGTCATTAAGATTACTACAACACTCGGAGTCCACATGCCTAACTGAGCCGGCATATGACTTCATTTTCCTCTAGCTCCGATCAGCTGGATGAGGACCACTACTAACTGTGTTAATAACCAACCTCCTGCCAGTATGCGCAGGTTTCTCGGGCCTAGCTTGGCCTTGTCCCTGATTCGGTTTAGATGGGCCCGCACCTCCATTCTGTAGATCCCAAACAAACTGTTCCAACTTTATCTCTCTGATCAACTTCTCGATAATATCTTGCAAGTGACGACACTCATTAGTGTTGTGGCCGTAACTGTCGTGGAATCTATAGAATTTTCCGGTTTGGATTTGCTTCTCAGATGATTGTTTCGAAGCTGGTTTCTTATATTGTCCTATATTACAGGTCTGCAAATAAACATTCTCCAGGGATGTATTGAAAGGGGTATATTGGTCGTACATCGAGGCTCTGGTTCTAGATCCGCTGTTTGAGTCTCGCTTCTTTCCTTGAATACCGTTACCTTTCTGTTAACCCTGTTTGTTCTGTATATTCAACTGCACTTTACCGGAACTCTCACCAGTCTATTTCACAGCAACATTACTCTGAATGCCTTCAACACTAGGCCCCGCATCATCTTGCTTCCTAGATCGTCTAGTGTCTTCTCTCCTAAAAAACTGGGCCGCCTTAACATAGAAGCGATCCAACGAAGCGGGGGGTTTCCTGCCAACCAATTGCCAAATTCGGAGTCAGGGTCGATCCCTTTAGTCAACGCCATCAAAATAGAGTTATCATTCGGGTTATTGACCTTAGCACAGGCAGCTTGAAACCTTTCCAGATAATGTCTAAGTGTCTCCCTCAGAACTTAGGTAACATTGGAAAAGGTGTTGACATCCTTTGGCTTTGTAACATGCATACGGAATTGCTCGACAAATTTAGTAGCCAACTGATCAAAGCATAAGATGGATCGAGGCAGTAGACAAGTAAACCACATGGTTGTGATACGCCCTAGGGAAATGGGAAAGCTTTTATGCTTGACTGCATCGTCAGCTCGAGCGGCGTTCATGAGCCACTCATACTTTAGGATGTGTTGGTTAGGGTCTGAACTTCCTTCGTAAACGGGCAAAGTTGGCATCCTGAATTGGCGAGGTAGTTCAACTTAGAGGATGTCGTTAGTGAAAGGAGTATGACTTCACGAGATTCCCCAATTGTCGTTGGTGAGCCCTTGACTCTCGCGAATCATTTGAAGGATCATGGTTGGAATGTTTGGCACTTGGATGTTTGGAGCCAAGGCATGGTCGGGTTTTATGTTGCAAGGACAGTCCATGTCTTGCCTCCTTGGCTCCAGATCTTCTAAACGTAAGGTTCAGGAGCATGATTGTGTTGATGAAAGACTGGATTTGGTTGATTCTGAAGTCGAGCTTCCATATTTTCCACGGTAGCAGCTGCGTGGTCATGAACGGTGTGGTAGGGAAGCGCACCTCCTTGGGAGGAAGGTCCAGCTTGCTGACCTGAAGAAGGGCCAATCCCAGCTTGTCCAAGATTCAAAGCATGCCGATGCCCGGAGGCTTCTGCGTAATTACCATCCAATCGACAGCGAGTGAATCTACGGTTGAAGTTGGATGAGGCTGAGCTTTCGGTAGAGGAATGTGAGATGTGATCCCTCCTAGATCTTCTTCAGCATTCCTTGTTCAGTTGATTTGCAAGCTCCATGTTGGCATGAATCTGTTGCATGAGCTCCTGACGGCTTTGAGTAAGCTCTTGCATAAGGATCTGGAACTCCTCCCTGGTGACAGGGCCTTGTGGATCCGAAGGTCCAGCAGAAGTTTGTCCTATAGCAGGTAACTGCGTGGGGTTCTGCCTATCTCGTCCTTCTGGATTAGTAGCAGTTGAAGTAGTCCTTGTGTTAACCATGGCTGATGTAGCTCTTTCCTAGAACTGGTGCAATCTGAATAGGATGGAACAAATTACTGGATGACAGATCTGGATCTCCTCCTTAGATTTTAGCAATCCAACAACGGCAGTAGATCCAATGAGCAGGAGAAAAACTGGGTTTTCTCAATTAAAGCACCAAAGTGTTTTACCAAAATTTGGCACAACACTCTTCGGACATATTTGAAGAGATTAGAATGAAGAATATAAATGTAAAAAGAGGCTAATCTAACAAACACGCCAAAACAAACAAACATAAATGCAAGAACACATGAATTTATAGTGGTTCGGCGTTGTAGCCTACATCCACTTTGGAAAGTTTGCTGTTTTATTGATGTCTACTAACTGATTACAATAGAGAATACTCAAGTACTCGAGTTACAATGGGTTTCCGATATAGTATCGGCGTAGCAGAATCAAAAGTCCCTTTTCTGTTGGCATTGGAGTGCTATTTATAGGTGTAGTCTGAAAATATCTAGCTTAGATCTCGGAATACTCCTTCTCACACGTGGGTGGACCCACCAGATCGATCCGAGGTAATTTGGGATCGCGATCCCTGATCGATCCATGTACATTTCGTATCGATCAAGATTTTCTTATTTTGGGCTGAGATCGATTAGAGACATTCTTGAGATGGTAAGCAAGCTCCTGTGAAAATTTTGAAAGTGACTGTGCTATAGGATCGTGTAATATGGAGTATAATAAATAACTAGTGTGGAAAATAACTGTAAAATAATAATAGCAGTAAAATGACACCAGAGATTTTTATACTGCTTTGAACTCCCGTTCTACATCCAGTCCCAGACTCCTTCTGGAATTATAGATAGCAACCCTCACTTAACCTGGAATAACATGTATTACACCGCCTGAGCAACCGAACAGTACTTTGACCGCCTGAGCAACTGAACAGGACTTGACTGCCTGAGCAATCGAACATGACTTTCTTACAAATTGGATTTAACTTGACTTTGTGTGTTCTGAATAACACAAATTTGTCACTTGTAGTACACCCTTCCTATAATATTATCCTCAAAGTAGATGTGTATATTTTTGTGTGTATGAAGAATAGGAAGTTTAATATTGCTTGAAGAATATGGAAATGAATACGTAAGCAATGATTGTATGAAAGCTTGTAGATATTGAACTCAAGAATGCTAAGTGCTATAGATCAAAAGAGAATAGAAAATTAGGTGGTTGGATCTATGAATCTTGACTGTATATATAGTGTATGATGAGATATGACTTCTGGAAATCGACATCTATTAGAATCTAAGAGTTGTGACCTTCCAGGAAGAAGGAACCCTGTGATCAAAAGAAGTGTCTTTTGGAGAAAAATAGCAGTTGTAGATTCAGTCGACTGAACTTGTTTGGGCAGTCGACTGAATTTCAAACGTGCACAAAAACATGTATAGTGTCAGTCGACTGACCTAGGCAGCTCAGTCGACTGTTTGTATATATTAAATTTTTTGTACATAGCCTCAGTCGACTGTCTTATATGGGTCAGTCGACTGATGCTGTTGTTTTAGTGCAGTGAAAGTATTTTGTATGTGTATATGAAATTTTTATAAAACGAATGCTAGTTTTGTAAACGAATTTGTGAGTGATGAACCTTGAGGATAGATTTTAACAATTCTCTATACTAGACTCTATACACTTATTGACTCTAGTTAACATCAATATCAATACGAACCATATTTGAGTCGATGAGTCCAGATTTGCCGTAGTCGTAGATTCATGAACTTTCGTCTCTAGTCAGCATTCAAAACCTTATGATCCATCATTCTCCCCCTTTTTGATAATGAAAACTCTATTTGCTACGAGTGAATCTTCGACAAGATTTGTTAAAATATCTCTCCCCCTGAGTAACATGCTTGCAACTTTGATATTGTATTCTCCCCCTGAATCTATGCTATATTTCCTGTAAATAATTTATGTTTTTCTCCCCCTTTGTCATCGACAAAAAGGAGAGTACTCAAGGTATAGGATAGTTAAAGTGCGAGTAATATGGCATAGGAACACACATATATATAAAACACAGACTTAGCACATAACATAGAACAGTCACATCAATCGAGAACAATAGTACAACATGATATACATAGAAAACTTAGAGTTTTAGACAATTACACAATACCACAAGACACAAATACAAAATTGTCTGAAAACAAGTTTTAACAAAAGCACAAAAAATTTGAAAGATAGAAGATATTCTTATCGATCACCTTGATCTCCTCCGTTTGAGCTTTCTTCGTCATCTTCAGTTTTTTCATCATCATTGGAGTCGTCACCCACTTCCTCACCTTCTTCTTCCGCTTATTCTTTATTTGATGTAGACCAAGTGAAATGTTCCGCTGGTCGTTTCCCATGAGATGTAGGTACATGAACGGAGGTAGAAGATGGTTGGGAGCATGTGATTGCTTCCCAGATATTGTTGAGAAAGGACTTAATATGATTAAGCTTCTTATTGACTTTGGTGACATTTTTATCGACTCTAGAAACAATCAATTCAACCTGAGATAGACGATTATCGAGAAGTCTTTGATTATGAGCAATGATAGTCATGGCTTCGTGGGGCCGAGCTTGAGGATCTATTTCTTGAATCTCGTAGACTTCTCAAGTAGGTCGAGGAGGTTGGGATGATAAAGAGGCTTGTATATGTGGAGTTTGTTGACGAGCTTGTTGGGAGGATGGTTGAGCTTGACCCGCGGCTTGGTTTTCAAGCCAATGTTCGTAAGTAATTATGGTGTGGTCAAGATATTGCTTTGGAAGGTTCATGAAGCTAAGAGTTTTAGTATTCAAGGAACCTATGGTCAAACATTCGGAATAAACAAAAGGAACCTCCAAATGTTTGAGAATGCACATGATGTAAGCGCCATAGTAGATCATCCTCATTCTACCTTGGTTAAAAGTTTGGAACTCATCTAGAATGACCTTCGCCCAGTTAACTCGTCTATTTCCCCAAATGGCATATAAGGATTGGAAATCTCATCGGTAGACTTTCTCATAGCTTCCGGTGCGGGGATTGATGGTGTGGGTAAGCTCTCTATGCATCATGCGAGCTTTTGGCCTTAGTGCTACCGCTTTTAACTCCATCAAGTCATCCGAGAGAAACAAATGACTAAGACGATCACGAGTATCCATATTTACGGCAATTTCAGCTAACTCATCACCTTCATCTGGACATTGTAGAATCTGTGCAAGTCGTTGTAGTGGAAGAAAAATCTTTTTACCATATACCACCGTCCAAATGCAGTCATCCAGATTTGTAATTATGTAGTGGTCTAGATTTAAGTTGGCGTAGAAAAGTTTAACAAGAAGGTGATTAATCTTGTTGTTATTTGGCGCAAAATCAATGAGGTGCTCCAATTAGCTACGGCAAGCCAAGTCTTGAATGGCATATGAAGAAAAATCAGGGAAATTGATAAAAGAACCTTCAAAAATCCTGGAGCTTTGCATCTTTTCAAAGCGTTGCACCGCCTTGTCATTGTGTAACCATGCTCTTATTTGTGAACTGGAAGAACTTGCTGTGGCTTGAGAATGTCGAGGTCTTTTAGGAGCCATTTGTAGAACTAGGGTTTTGGTGATGAAGTGGGAGGTTGTGAATTGGAAAAGTATGAACTAATAGATGAGAGAATTGTAGAATTTCTGAGTGAATTTAAAGTGGTGAAAAGTTTAAATGGCAGAAGGTTAAAAAAATTGAAGGTAAAAAGTGAATTTGGTAAAGGTAAATAGTATATTTGAAGAGGCTGGAAGAGGGCAAAAGCCGGGTACCCAGTATCAGTCGACTGAATTTGCATAGGCAGTCGACGGATTTGGAATACAGAAACCAAATTTAAAGGAGCCAGTCGACTGAATACAAGGTTCAGTCGACTGAACTCATCCCGAGTTTTTTATGTTCAAATAAGACATATTCAGTCGATTGTTTTATGTAATCAGTCGACTGACCGCAGAGGCCAAACTTTTGAAAATTTCAATTGTTTGCCGACTGAATACAGGAGTTTAGTCGACTGATCCTATCCTGAAAGATTTCCATGTAAATTCTTCCAATTCAGTCGACTGTTTGGGTGTGTCAGTCGACTGATTTCAGGTTCAAAATTATACTGGAATGCTATTTCAGTTGACTGAGTTCCCTGGTTTAGTCGACTGAAATTGAGGAATTTTCAAGTAGACAGTTCTCTAGGCAAAATGCAACAAGTTTTGTTTTGAGCATAGAAGTTTAGGTTTATAACAAAGTTTAAAACAAGATATATATTATTTTAAACAAAATATAAATATAGTAGTACAAAAAAACATAAGAACACAAATTAAGTAGATTTTGAGGAAGAGGACGGAGTGTGGTAGTCTTCTGGTTCCACTTTCATATTCTCTTGCAGAGGCCGTAGTGTTGACCAGCCTTGTTCACATTCCTAAGAATTTGGAGAAACCGGTGGACGTTGAGGTGATGGTTCCCACGGATTACGATGTCAATGAGTTGTTAGTTGATGAACCGTGTTGTGTGAGGACGAACCACAGAATTTAAGAGCCACTTGTTCAAGGAAGCTTAGCCGCTTCGCATTCACCTTATGCTGGTAGTATAGTTCTTGTTATAACTCGAGAGTCTCCCGTTGATAGTGATGGATGTCGTCTATCTTTTCTTTGGTAGACGGCAAGCCGAAAAATAGAGAACATTTAGCTCTTTTGACGGGAGGGGTATAACCAGTGTGAATGTTAGACGGTGGAACAACATGAACATGTTCGTATATAGGAGTCGGTGTGGGAAGATTCACCGATTCTGAGCTAATGGTGGATAAGAAAGTGAGGATGAGACAGTGTCGTTTTCTGAAGACATATCGATTGATTTTCTTTTAAAAAGAAGTAGAACTTTTGTTGTTTTTTTGTAAATATGGTGATAAGATAGTGTAAAAGACAGGCTTTTATAAGAGAAAGATTTGTAAAAATAGACAAAACAAAAAGTGGATTTCAACTGTTTTAAATATAAGCCTTTAATTTCCTAAGAATGAATGGATTAGAGTAAATAAGAAAAAGAACCACACAATATGATTTTTTATAACTAAATCTATTTTTAGTAAATAGATAGGATAGTGTAAAGTAAATATCAAAATGACAGACTTTAAAGTGAATGAATTGAACTGTATTAAAAAGTATAACTTTTGTAAATATAAAGATCATAAATCTTTTAAAGACAGAATTCCTAATTCTCTTCTAAGCTTAATAAAAGTATTTTCATTCAAAGGTTTGGTAAATATATCATCCAGTTGATTTTCAGAGGATATAAACTCCAATCAGACCAAATCCATTTCAATATTATCACGAAGAAAATGATGACGTATGTCGATATGTTTAGTTCGTGAATGATTGACAGGATTTTTTGATAAGTTTATAGCACTTGTATTATCATAGTAAATAGTAGATTTAGATAAGTTCATACAAAAATCTTTAAGTGTTTGTTGCATGTAAATAACTTGAGCACAAGCTAAAGCAGCAAAAATATATTCTGCTTCACAAGTCGAAAGTGAAACATAATTTTGTTTCTTGCTAAACCAGGAGACTAAGGATTGTCCAATGAAGTGACAAGTCCTGCTTGTACTCTTATGATCCGTCTGACTTCTCCAAAGTCAGCGTCGCTATATGAAACTAATTCGAAATGACATTCTTTCGGATAGAAGAGTCCAAAATCTTTAGTTTTGCTTAGATAACGCAATATTTGTTTCACTGCTTGCATATGTGATTCTTTAGGATTTGCTTGAAATCGAGCACATAAACAAACACTCATCATTATGTCAGGTCTACTAGCAGTAAGATAAAGTAGCGATCCAATTATGCTTTGATATAATTTTTGGTCGACCCTTTACCATCTTCTTCTCTATTGAGATGTATTGTTGTACTCATTAGAGTTGGTTTGGCAGAAATATTTTCCATACTGAAGCGTTTAATTAGATTATTACAATATTTTTCTTGATTAATAAAAATACCATTTTCCAATTGTTTAATTTGTAAACCGAGAAAATAAGATAAATCTCCCATATATGACATTTCAAATTCTTTGGTCATTATTGTAGAAAATGCCTGACATAATTTTTCATTTGTAGAACCAAAAATAATATCATCTACATAAATTTGAATAATTAAAATATCATTTTTAGTTCTTTTAATAAAAGGAGTTTGATCAACTTTCCCAATTTCAAAACCAGAATCTATTAGATAGCTCTTAAGACGTTCATACCAAGCACAGGGTGCTTGTTTTAGACCATATAAGGCTTTCTTAAGTTTATAGACGTGGTTAGGAAATTTTTCATGTGTAAATAGAGGAGGTTGTTCAACATAAACATTCTCTTTTATATAACCATTTAAAAAAGCACTTTTAACATTTATTTGATAAAGTTTGAAATTATGAAAACATGCAAAGGCCAATAAGATTCGTATTGCTTCAAGTCGTGCGACTAGAGCAAATGTTTCTTCGTAGTCAATTCCTTCTTCTTGATTATATCCTTGTGCAACTAATCTAGCTTTATTCCTTGTTATATTACCTTGTTCATCTGCTTTATTTTTGAAGACCCATTTAGTACCAATGACTGATTGATCACTTGGTCTAGGAACTAGTTCCCAAACTTTGTTTCGTTCGAATTGGTTTAGCTCTTCTTGCATAGCTATAATCTAATAGTCATCAGTAAAGGCTGCTTTTACATTTTTAGGTTCAATATTCGAAAGAAATGCTAAATGGCCCATTTGATTTAGTTGATTTCTAGTTCTAACATGTGAATCAATTTCTCCTATGACATTTTCTACTGGGTGATCTCGTAAAATCCTAGGAGGCGGTCTTAATTCATTTTCATTATGAATAATGTTTTCATCTTCTTCAAAATATTATAAACAATGTTTTCAACTTCTTCAAAACTATTTTGAGAAACCGTTTTTGTGATTGTGTTAGGTATTATTTCATCATCCTCAAGGTTTTTATTAAGTTTGAAATTTTCATTGAATGAAACATGAAGAGTCTCTTCGATTGATTTTGTTCTTTTGTTGAAGATTTGATAAGCTTTGCTTCGTTCCGAATATCCTACGAAGATTCCTTCATCAGATTTTGGATCGAATTTTCCAAGCTGATCTTTTGTGTTTAAAATAAATCATTTTGATACAAAAGTTTTAAAATAAGAAATATTTGGTTTTCTTTGATGAAAAAGTTCATATTGAGTATGTTTTGTTAGAGGTCGAATGGAAACACGATTTAGAACATAGCAAGCACAGCTTCTGCCCAGAAATGTTTTGGTAATGTGCTTCCATTTAATAAAGTTCTTGCACATTCTTGTAATGTTCTATTTTCCTTTCTACAACTCCATTTTGTTGTGGTGTTCTAGGAAAAGAAAAATTATGGTAAATTCCCTTTTTATTACAAAAATGTTCAAAAGCTTCATTTTCAAATTCACCTCCATGATCACTTCTAATATTTTTGATTTTTAAAATTTTGAGATTTTGAATTCTTTTTGCAAAAATTTTGAAAATTTCAAAAGTATCATTTTTATTCTTAAGAAAAATAGTCCAAGTATATCTTGAAAAATCATCTACTATAATAAACATATATTTACTATGGTTTATAGATTGAACTTGAATTGGACCAAAGAGATCCAAATGCAATAGTTCTAGTGGTTGTTTAGTAGAAATATTTTTCTTTGATTTGAAGGATGATTTGATAATTTTCCTAATTGAAAAGCATCACAAATATTATTTACTTTAAAATTCATTTTTGGTAAACCTTTAACTAAATCTTTTTAGATAATTTATTTAAAGTTCTGAAATTAATATGACAAAATCTTTTGTGCCATAACCAAGGATCATTTTCTTTGGCTATTAAACATATATTTGTATTGTAATTTATATTCATATTCAAAACATAAATATTTTTATCTCTAAACCCTTCAAAAATACGATTTCTTTTTTGATCAAAAATGCTACACTTATTTTTGAAAAATGAAATATTAAATCCTTTGTCACACAATTGGCTGATACTAAGTAAATTGTGTTTTAAATTTTTAACTAATAAAACATCAATAGTAAGTGGTAAATTAGATATACCGTTATTGTTCACATCGCCTTTGCCGATGACATATCCATTGAAATTATCTCCAAATGTAACAAAACCTTCATCTGAGTAGATAATATTCGTTAGCATTTCCTTGTTTCCTGTCATGTGTTTGAGCAACCACTATCAAGTATCCATTTTCCTCTCTTTTTGGGTGGTACCTACAAAATAAAGAATTAACATTGGTACCCACCATTGTATTTTGGGTCCTAAGAGTTAGGTCTTAGGAAGCCAAACCCAAGAGGGTTCAGTATTCCTTTTGAAAATAAAATATTTATTTTTATGAACAATTTTTATAAAAGATTTTATATATTTATTTCTAATCAAATAGTTATTTGTTTTAGGAACCCAAATTTTGATTGTTTTAGTAAAATTTGAAATTGTTGAACTAGGTTTTTCAACTTTATTAATTTTTTTATATGAAGAATTATTTTAGAAGAATGCTTATACCCTAGTCCTCTTTTATTAGAAATAGTTTGAGAATTTTCTATAATTTTGGAAAGATTTTCTCTGCCTTTATTAAAATTAGAGACATTTTTAGTAATGTCTTCTAACTTTGTTTTAAGGTTAAAATTATCTAACTCTAAAATCTTGACATTTGCTTTAAGGTCATGATTCTCAATTAATAAAGCATCATTCTTTTCTTTTTGAGTTTCTATCTCTTGACTTAGCAAAGAAAGTTGAGATGTCATATTAGAACAAGATTCTTGAGTAACTTGAAGTTCTACTTCTAAAATTTTCTTTTCATCTCTTAGCATTTCTACTTCGATTTCAGTTCTATTCAATTTTTCAAGAGTTTCTTTGTACTTTCTATTTTTGCCTTTTAATTTATCAAGTAATTCTGAATTGATTTCTAAAAGACCATCAAAAGTTAGTGTTTGTACCAAAAATGGGCACAACACTCTTCGGAAGTTTTTTGAAGAGATAAAATGAAGAATGTAAATATAAAACAGAGATTGTCTAACAAAAACTCCAACAAACAGAAATGTAAAATGTAAAGACAAGCGATTTAGAGTGGTTCGGCGTATAGCCTACGTCCACTATGAAGTTTTGATGATTTTATTGATTCTCTTTCACTGATTACAAGCGATTACAGCAAGAAACAGCGGATTACAGAATAGAATTCGAAATTGACAACAAAGGTATGATGCAAGTCTTGATCCGGCAGAGTCTGGATGCTTCAGAATCAAAAAGCCCCCTTTTCTGTATGCTCTGGGGCCCTATTTATAGGCGTAGGAGGCTCAGATCTCGTTCAAACTTCGGGAGACTTGGTCTGGCACGTGAGGGGGCCCACGCGACCGTTTCCAGAAAGTTTTGCCTTCATCTGTGATCGATACGAATCCATTTCGTATCGATCAAGATGATGTCCAAATGAGCTGGAATTTGGCAGATACACCCCTTAAAGTATATGCAAGCATCTGTGAAAATTTCATTGAATTTGGATCAGTGAATCAGGAGATATAGTCGATACAAAGTGAGATTTCTCGAAGGCTGATTGGCCCGTCTCCACGGCTTCGACTCGATCCCTTCGTGTCGATGACTGCATGTGCTCTTGAGATGATGTGGTGCGTGCGCTTCGCTTCGATCCGGCCTTCACTCCGTGTTGACCGCTTCGACTCCATATATCTCGCATCGTTCGCCTCGAGGGATGACACGTCACCCAAGTCTGCTGACTTGTTGGATATGAACAAGCCTTTGCCCATGGGTACGAACATGGTCCCACGATGGATACGAAGCATTGAACCCCTGATGGATGCGAAGTTGTCATCAGGTGATCGTTGCGAATCAGAAGTCTTACTGATGGATTCGAACAAGCCTCTCTGGCTGAAGGCTGATCGATACGAAGTGGATGGATATGAAATGAGGAGCATTGATGGATACGAAGTAGCGACTGTTGCCTCAGTTGATGGATACAAAGTTCATCGATACGAACTCGATGGATTTGAAACGTGGCCAACTTCATCGATACGGACCAATGCTCCTTGATGGATACGAAATGGGACTTACTGATGGATACGAAAACAAGCTTTTCCCTTCACCTTGCATCCATCATACCTTGACCATATGAAATCGGATTGACTTGAAATTTGGAACGTTGGTTCTCTTAGCTTTTCTGGTCATGTTCTATCAAATGTAGCTCGATCCGGGCATCTTGACAAAATTCATCGATATCCATGACGAGCGACATTTGGTTTTCAATCAATCTCGTGGTATCCTGGCAATGCCAAAAGGCGGGATAACATTTGCCCCCCAAAGTATATCTTGTGGAAACATGATGTACTTTGACAAGCCGCGGTTTCTCTCTGAACAATTATCGTATTTCCTATTGAAAGTTGTACTCTGTATTGCTGTAATTGACGGCTGTGTGATAATGTTTAGCTGACTCTCATTAACGTTGCATGTCCACGAGTCGTTGTCAGTTTAGTTTGCTATCGAATTTCGTATTGATTCTCTCCTGAACCGATTTGAAATTCGATTTGAAACAACGTCCGATGGTCGTTGTTGGCTATCCTCGTGTATCGATCCTCTCCTGAATCGATGTAAAAAAGGTTGAAAAGTAGTTTCTCGCAACGACGCGGGTCTAGTTGATGGATACGAAATGATCGTTCGTATCGATTAGCGTTAGATGGATACGAAATCAACGTTCGTATTAATAGTCCTGCACAGTTGTGAGTCGATGGTTGGAAAAGTAGACACTTCGAATCGATGGATTTTAATGTTTCTAGTCCAGCGTTTGTTGTGTACTTCGAATCGATGAAGTCCGGAAGATTCGAAACGAGTGTTCGTATCGATGTGTTGTTTGACTGGTTGCGACCGGTCAAGTTGACTGGGAGACGAATCAACCCAGTCTCTCCCTTGGTTCCATATAAATACCTGTGACTTCGCCATTTTACACTTTTTTACTCTCTTTTTACTGTTGCTTTTAGCCTCTTGCGATCGATTCAGGAAGAGATAACAACTCCGTACTTTTGACTCGATCAAACTCGTTCTTTCAGATCTTCGAATCCAAACTCCAAACTAGGTAAGCAACTGCGAATCTAAATGACGATGCCGCCACGAATCCACTCTTTCTTCATCAATCTTTTACTCTGGCAACTGGTAAAACCAGATCTGGCTCGAAGCTACGATGGCCATGGCGATTTTTGTAGATTCGAGAAGAAGGGATGGAGAAGGCGATTTTTGAATCGACATGGGGGTCATGTTCGAATCGATGAGGGCAATGATATTTTTCCTGGATTTCGCATCGATTCTAGGAGTAAACCGGTGTCAATGCAGTTCGAACCGATGGTTCTGATGGTTGATCGTATCGACACGAAATGGTCGATACGAATAAATAAGTTATACGAAGTCCTTAGCTTCGGATCGATGCAAACTTTGCGTCTACGATCGATACGAAAACTGTCGATTCGAGCGTCATCGATGTCTACCTAAAACTTCTCTGATCGATACGAACCAAGCAACCAAGGATCGGTGCGAAGTCATCCCATTCTGATCGATACGAACTTAGCCCCTGACAATCGATTCGAAATGTGTTCACTGGCATCAATTCGAACTGATACACTGATGGATTCGAACGAACTCCATCTGACCGATTCGAACTGATATCATGAAGGAGTCGAATGAACTCCATTCTCTAGCATAATTCTGACGAGCTTCACTTTCGCATATCTTGACCCTCGACTCCGACGAGCTTTTGCCTTGCATAACTGAACTTGATCACAGAACTGCATATTTGACTGCCTTTGAAGCTCGTCGATGGAACTGTAACCTAACGAATACATAACAGACTTACACTCGAATCAAGCGTTTAGCATCTGGATTGCATGGTCGTGACGGTCAGCGATGACGGTCATTTCCGGGCTGACTTTCAAAGTTTTGTTGTTTACACATTTCGGCTTATTTCATAGAATTTGCTGAAGTCATGCACAACACTTGCACTGCACCACACATTCATACACTTTATACTGGGGAATGCACGGGCTTTTTATCGTCTAACGATGACTTCTCATGAGTTAGCTAGTTATGGAACCATCAAGTTCGCAGCAGCAAGAAACTCAGAATCTAACCCCTCCCAGACTTGAAATACCGGACATCGAGGCCGAAGTCATTGGTCCAGCCCCGGACGAGTGGCCTGACGCGTCCTTCATTAATAGTCCACCTGACTCCGTCCCGTCCAATATTTCCGAAGATATGCTAGGGAGAATATGCTTAAGGCATGGTCTGTCGCTGGACGAGGTAATATTGCCGGGACCAGATGACAGACCGCATAACCCCCCGGAGGGATATACTGCATTTAATTGTCATGCGTGCACAGCCGGGACACTTCCTCCGTTTAATGACTACATAAGAGAAGTGTTGGCTTATCTGGAGATTGCCCCGCTCAGTTACATCCGAATGGATATGCCTCGCTCAACAGCTTGTTCATCGTATTCATGGAGTACCTCTACCGACCTCCCTGTATGACCGAGATAAGATACCTGTTCAACTTCAAAAGCCGAACCGACAGCCCATCTTTTACATTCTTGGAGTCTGTAAGAAACTGCCAAGTGGTCACAAGGTCGTGGACTAGGCTGAGCTACTTCAAGTCGGAGTGGTTCTACGTCCGATGTCCTCCGGGGTTTTCCAGAAGATGGTTGTTCAGACGTGAGTATTGTCTCTTTCCCAAGTAGTTGACAGGGCATGGTCTGAATGAAATTAAACTCATATTTCCTATTTCTTTTCTTTCAGCAATAATCCAGCGACCTGAAGGCGGTTACTATAAAGAGATAGCCCGGGTCCTTTAAGAAATTCCAAGTGAGGAAAGGAACATCGAATTGCTATTGACGGATCAGAATCTCAGAATTCTCGGGTTGATTGGGCGGAGGCAGAGCATAAGGCTTGACGGCGCATTAAAGACTGTCTCCAGAGAAAAAGTCAAGCGGAGGAAACCCAAAGTTGTAGTAATCGAGGAACCTGATTCCGAAAGAACTCATACTGATGAAGAGCCGTTGACCGAGCCTGCTGATGCAACCCCGGACTCTGATGAAAAAAGGAAAGGCAAGGCAGCGGCCTTTAAGCAGCCTAAACCTGTGAGACGAAAGTCTGTGGTTTTAAATCGCCCTCCTTCAGGAGTTAAAATCTCGGAGGCATCCTCCCCGCAAGTCGAAAATCAATTTGAAGGGCTTGCTGACCTTCCAATTCCGGACCTTGCATCCGCACTGCATGACGATGAATTGGATGAGCTACAACATACCCTTGACGTTAGCGAACCTCTTCCTACTAGTGCGAATGACACTTCTGGTTGGTCCGGGGGGTTACACATCCATACACTCTTCACGGCACAGCACAGTTCTCTAACTGTAAACCGCATATCATGAATGGTTATTAACTCTCCTTGTTTTATTTTTCAGGTACGATGTCTGGTCGAGGTACCATGTTGGGCAGTCTGCGTAACAAACACCGTTACTACGAGCCACGCAGGAGAGAGGGAGAGAGAGACTATGACTCAGGGCACTCTGGTCAAGAGAAATCCGATAAAGACAGGGGATACGTGCACCGATCCCGATCTCGTTCTCCTCCTCCCAGGACTTTCGTACCGCCCACGGTAGTAGTTGCCCGTCCTCCTGAAATCTCATGGCCCAAGCCGCCTTCTCAAGCTCCGAGGTCTGATCCTCCTCGTGGGACTGAAATAGCTACCTCCTCAACTTCCACACCGGTCGCGACTGATTCGACCAGTGAAGGAGCGCTTAAATTGGCACAGATGAGGAAGGATTCCCCGATATCTGCTTTTACAGTTACGTCTTTCCTCCGCACTTGAGAAGAATTCCGCCAACAGCTGAAACTACCATCCATGATTATGTCGCAGACATATTATTTCAGTACAAGGAGTGGGAAAGGGCCGCGAGGAAAGCATCCAAAGTAGCATTCGATCGGGGCGTTGTCATCGAAAAGTTGGAGAAGGAGCTGGGTCGTAAAGACCGAATCTTGAAAGTGCTCAACACTGAGGCCGAGTCTTCCCGTAAGTCTGAAATGGAAGCTCTTAAAAAGGTCGATGAGGTGAACTCGGCCATGACCAGGATGAAACAAGAACACTATACCACAATCGAGGACATGGGTCACAGGAACACCACCATTACTGCCGAAAGAGACGCCGCTCTCAAGGAGCTTAATGAGCTAAAATCAAAGTTCTCTGAAATGGAGAAGGAGAAAGATGCAGCTAATGTCTCTGCGCAGGAGGCCTACGATCAGGCGGTGGTACTTCGGAAGGAGAAAGAAATGGCCATGGAAAAATTCCATGAAGCTGAAGCTGGGGTTGAGGAAAAAGTACGGCAAGCGGAGGCCAGGATTGAGGCTGAGATAGAAGAGCTACTTGTCACTTATAATGCCAACGTGCTAAGGCATCGAGATCTGACATGGCTCGATGATTACCCAACGCATCTCTACAATGCTTGGAACCAACTGGTTGAGGAGGAAAAAATTGGGCATGGTGATGAAGCCATCGACGAATTCGAGTTGGAGAACCGCATACTTAATGACGACGAAAAGAAGGTTCTCCATGGCTCCATGATTTCTCATGAGAAGGAGAGGCTTGGCGCCCATTCCCAGGAAGTTGGAGAAAGCTCCAGTGCTGAGCACCATATTGCGAGTTCCGAGATCATCGTGTCGTCTCAATCTGAGCTATCTCCGACGATTGTCTCCCGTCCTATACCGGCTTATGATCCAGACCGACCACACTTGTCTCCTATCAAGGAGCATTCTTCTGAAGTCGTTCAAACGGCCCTGACCCAAACCGAGGAAGGTACTCTGAACTAATCCCTTATACATTTGGGTTGAAGAACGCGTATAGAAGTGTATACTAACAAACGTTTCCTTTCTTTCTTCAGTGATTGAAGTTGCACCGGCGGCGCCTCCCGTAGTCCAGGAATCATGCCAAGTGCCGGAGGCCATTATTTCTGAGGCGACTTCTGTTGTGGCAGTTGCGCCGGTCGAGGTAACTCAGGGGAGCTCACTTTCCTTAGATGAACAAATGATAAACGAGCTCCTCGGCCGACAGAGTGATCCCTTCGCAGACTTATCGTTCGGCCTGGGCGGATTCTCATCTGCTTCTGATGTTTTAGCTCAGACCGTTACAGCGCATAGTGAGGCCCGAGCGCAACGAGAGGCAATGATGTTGGCTGAGATTAATGCCGAAATGGCGGCGGCGGCGAACGGTGGCGGCTTAGAAGGCGGAGCAGTAGCGCAGGGCCCTATTCCCTTTATGACTATATCTCCCGGGGGCACGCTTGTTGATGTTAGTGCACTAGTCCCGCCCCCGGCTGTAGACCCTGTTCCTCCAACTCCTCCTGCGGGATGCATCCCCATCGGTTCTAGCTCGGAGGATGATGTCGACATCATGCCATCGTCCGAGGGAAGCTCGTCCAAGGAGAGAAGCTCTAAACGAAAGATCACCGGTGGTTCCAGTGGTTCTTTGAGGAAGAAGAAGCCGAGGAAGCAGAAAGATTAGATAGACCTTTTATTCATGTTTTTCCCTTTTGTAGTCAGGAATTTTGTTATCTTTTTCTTTTTGTAGGCCGTGTTAGATGCGGGTTCGGCCCCTACTAGTAGGATTTTTTTTTGAAAAGGCTCGTGTATGAACTATCGCTTTTGATTAGTTGAAATAAAGTTTTGTCTTCTTGTTTCAACTTAGATTCCCTCTATGCTTAAATGTCACAGCGTTCGAACTTCAGTCCGGTGTACTTGCATCATTTTAACGTTTAAGCATGGCTTGTTTCGTCTGCCAAGTCTGGAAATCTCAAACTTGACTTGTGATCGGAGATTAAATCGGAGCTGAACATCATACAGTGTCGGGTAGTGATTAACACTTGTACCTGCCCCCAAGTTCCGGGGTTAATTTATGATGATCAGCTTGTGATCGCACTGAGTGAGGGCCGAGCGGTCGAACTACACTTGTTTCCTTATGAATCGTTACATCCACACTCTGGGGATACAAGTCATCTCGTAAGCGGTTGTTCACACTCTGGGAACTTAAGATTGCTATTGGTACTCCAACCCGTATCCGGGGAGTTTGGAGTTAGTGTTCATATTCTGCCTCGCACTCCGGGAGCTTGGAGTTGATATGACATACTCCGCCCCGTACTCTGGGGATATGGAGTCGGATGTTTATACTCCGTTTCACACTCTAGGAATACGGAGTTGAACGTTTATACTCCGCTTCACACTCTGGGAACACAGGGTTGAATGTCTATAATTCGCTTTGCACTCTGGGAATACGGAGTTGAATATCTATACTCCGCTTCACACTCTGGGAATACGGAGTTGAATGTTTATACTCCGCTTCACACTCTGGGAACACGGAGTTGAATGTTTATACTCCGCTTCGCACTCTGGGAATACGGAGTTGAATGTTTATACTCCGCTTTGTACTCTGGGAATACGGAGTTGAATATTTATACTCCGCTTCGCACTCTGGGAATACGGAGTTGAATGTTTATACTCCGCTTCGCACTCTGGGAATATAGAGTTGAATGTTTATACTCCGCTTCGCATGCTGGGAATACGAAGTTGAGCGATGGATTGTCGTGTATCAACCCATCTTTTAGCCCGATGTGATGGCTTGCCCCCGAGCTCGGGTTCCATTTAGCGAGTGGCCGATCGTATCATGGCCACTCCCTACTTGAATAAATTCCATTGCGTGATGGAATTTAGCTCTCCGTGCATCGTGATGTTGTACATTGTATTTAATGAATCACAGTTCTGGCTCGAAGAGGTGGCATTCTATTGCTGAAATAAGAAAATGCGGCAAAGTCAGTTGCCTTATTATAGAATTCAAATTTCGAAATGCGGAAACAAATTGCTAAATGGAAAGATATAATGAAATAAATAAAGCCTGTCATGTGTAATAGCGACGGAGACTCTCGCTGTTCCAGGCCCTTGGAAAATCAAGACCGTCAATGGTCGATAGTTTGAATGTGCCGTCTCCGAGTCTTCGTGTAATCACATAAGGTCCTTCCCAGTTTGGTTTCATATGTGAAGGAACTGGATAGATTCTCTTGAGAACTAGGTCACCGAGTTCAAAGGTTCAAGGTCGAACTTTGGTATTGTACAATCGGGCGACCCGACTTCGATATGCGGCTGCTCTTAAATCAGCTTCTTCCCGTTTCTCATCCAATAGATCTAAAGATTCAGCCAGCAGTATAGCGTTCGTCTTCGGATCGTAGTAAGTCACACGATGGGAAAACACTTCCGTCTCGACCGGAATAACGGCCTCTGAGCCGTAGGATAGGGAAAACGGGGTGTGTCCGGTTGCGGTTTTGTGAGTCGTTCGATAGGCCCATAATGCCATAGGAAGTTCATCAACCCATTTGCCCCCAACCTTTTCCAGTCGTTTTTTTAGGATGGATTTTATAACTTTATTGACAGCTTCGACTTGGCCATTTGCCTGAGGATGTGCAACTGCCGAGAACTTTTTATGAATATGAAACCGTTGACATAAATTCTTGAATTCCACGCTCTCGAATTGGGCTCCGTTATTGGTAATGATGGTATGCGGGAGCCCAAATCGACAGATGATGTTGCGAACCACGAAATTTATCACTTTCTTTGTCGTAATGGTTGCAAGGGCTTCAGCCTCAGCCCACTTTGTAAAGTAGTCAACAGCGACGATGGCATACTTCGCACCACCTTTTGCCAGAGGTAAAGCGCCAATGATATCGATGCCTCACATTGCGAATGGCCAAGGGCTGACCATTTGTGTTATCTCGGTAGACGGGGATCTTGGAATTCGGGCATGTCTGACACCTATCGCACTTTCTGGCATAGTTTGCTGCGTCTCAGTTCACTGTCGGCCAGTAGTATCCATATCGGAGTACCTTCTTGGTGAGAGCTTGCCCCCCGGTGTGATCGTCACATGCTCCTTCGTGTACATCATGTAACACTCGTTTGATTTCATCGTGCGCGATACATCGGAGGAGGGGAACAGAATAACCTCTTCTGTACATGACTCCGTTCTGAATGACGAATCGCGAAGCTTTTCATAGAATTCGTCTTCTCTCGTTTCTATGCTCAGGCAATGTCCCATTTTCGATGTAGTCTCGATAAGGAGTCATCCACGATTCTTCGCTGGGAGCGATTTCAAATACGAAATTCATCTCCATTTGATCGATGCTTGGACAGGACAGAGTTTCGACGGGGACAAGTCCCATGTGCTGTGCTTCACCTGTGCTGGCTAACTTTGCTAATGAATCAGCTTTTTGATTGCGTTCTCTAGGTATATAATAAATGGCATAGTAGTCATACTGATTCAGTACTTCCTGAACTTGAGCCAAGTAAGCAGCCAGCCTCCGATCTCTTGTTTGATACTCTCCCCATACTTGACACACAACTAACTGTGAATCACAATATATTTCCACAGCGATAACCCTCAAATCTCTGGCAAATTTTAGTCCAGTCAAGAGTGCCTCATATTCAGCCTCATTATTAGTTGCGTGAAAATCGAACTTCAAAGCGTAACATATAGATCGGCCTTCGAGAGTCTCAAGTACAACCCCAGCGTCCGAACACCGGTCGTTGACGCACCGTCAGTATACAGTTTCCAGATATATTCGGGGGATTCACTGGTCTCGGGCAAGTCTTCTGGAACGGTAAATTCAGCTATGAAATCGGCCAGGACTTGTCCTTGAATGGCTCTCCGTAGAGCGTATGTGATATCAAATTGGCTTAACTCAATGTTCCACTTGAGTAACCTACCAGACGTCTCAGGCCGCGTGAGGACCTTTCGTAACGGCTGATCGGTGTACACAGTAAGAGGATGAGCTTGGAAGTAAGGGCGGAGCTTTCTTGAGGCAATGACCAAGCAATAGGCCAGTTTCTCCAATCTCAGATAATTTCTCTCAGCTCCTGTTAGCCGTTTACTAACATAGTATACCGGTTTCTGCACTTTGTCTTCCTCCCGAACTAGAGCAGCGCTGATCGCATGTTCTGATACCGCCAGATAGAGGTACAGTTGCTCGTGGTCAACTGGTTTTGACAAGATCGGGGGTGTGGAGAGATGCTGAATTAGCGATCGGAACGTGCCTTCACATTCCGTGGTCCATTCAAAGTTTCGTTTTCCTTTCCGGATCAGATCAAAGAAAGGAATGCATTTATCGGTGGACTTTGAGATGAACCTGCTCAATGCTGCTACTTTCCCATTGAGACTCTGGACTTGCTTTATAGTTCTCGGGGTCTGTAGGTTTCTTATTGCCCAGATCTTTTCGGGATTTGCTTCTATCCCTCGAGCGTTAACGATGAACCCGAGGAATTTTCCAGATGCAATGCCGAAGTGGCACTTCAATGGGTTAAGCTTCATTCCATATTCCCGGAGGATGCCGAACATCGAATTTAAATCTCTGACGTGATCTGTGGAGAACCGAGACTTCACCAGCATGTCATCCACGTAAACCTCCATGGTCTTCCCGATCTGATTAGCGAACATCCGGTTGACTAGGCGTTGGTATGTTGCTCCGGCGTTCTTTAAACCAAATGGCATAACTTTGTAACAGTAGAGCCCCAGATCGGTTACGAAGCTGGTATGTTCTTGGTCAGGCAAATGCATGGGTATTTGATTGTAGCCAGAATAAGCATCCATAAAAGATAATAATTCATGTCCGGCTGTCGAATCTACGAGCTGGTCAATTCGAGGAAGCGGGAAACTATCTTTTGGACAAGCCTTGTTTAAGTCAGAGTAATCGACACAAGTTCTCCATTTCCTGTTCGGCTTTCGAACCAGTACGGGGTTGGATACCCATTCTGGATACAAGGCATCTCGAATAAACCTATTCGATTATAACTTATCAACCTCCTCCTTAAGGGCGACAGATCTCTCTGGATCCATACCGCGCCTTTTCTGCTTGACCGGGACATATCGTGGATCTATATTCAGGGAGTGACTCGCAATATTTGGCGAGATCCCGCACATGTTAGAGTGTGTCCAGGCGAAGACGTCGAGATTCGCCCGGAGAAATTCAACCAATTCCTGTTGTGTCTGCTTGCTCAGTTGAGAACCAACTTTTAGTATCCTTGAATCATCGTCCTCACTGATTGGGACGTCCACAGTTAGTTCGGCTGGAGAAGCTGGACTTTCCTTTGATTCGTCTTTATCCTCATTGTCCCTAGGGTCAAGGTCTTTCAGGAATTGGTTGTGGTTCCCGGGCCGAGACCCAGGCATCAATTGTCAATTATCAATAGAACGGACGTAGAGAGACTCCTCTACGCCCTTTCCCTTCTCTTTACGCTGCGCCCCACGCAGCTCAGCAACATAACAGGCCCTCCCCGTGGCCTGATCTCCTTGAACGACTCCAATCCCACGATCGGTGGGGAACTTCAGAGTCAGACACCATGGGGCGATGGCCGCCCTGAACTCAGCTAGGGCCGGTCAGCCCAAAAACGCATTATAAGGTGAATCAATCTCTAAGACAACAAATTGTAACATCCGGACTCTCCAGCGTTCTCCAACCCCCAACTCAACCGGAAGTTCAGTTACTCCAATGGGTATCGTGGCACTCCCGTTAAAGCCGTGGATTCGGGACAGGAAAGGTTTCAAATCCTTTGCCTCCATCTTCATCAAGTCGTAAGCTCGTTTAAGCAAGATATTCACAAAGCTCCCACTGTCAACCAGGATCCTCTTCATCCAAGCAGGACCTACCTGGGCAGATATGACTAGTGGGTCGATTGTAGGGGCTTCGACCTTATCAGCGTCTCGACTTCTGAATATGATATCATCAGATATTATCTTTTGTTGTTTAACCGGAGCTCCGTCTTCACAATTACTACAACATTCGAAGTCCGCATGCCTGATAGAACTAGCATACGACTCCATTTCCCCCCAGCTTCTGTCTGCCGGGTGGGGACCACCACTTATTGTGTTGATAACCAACCTCCCGCCCGTACGAGCGGGTTCTTCCTATCTTTCCTGATTTTGTAAATGATTCTGATTCGAAGGGCCCACTCCACCAGACTACGGCGCCCACACAAACTGATCTAACTTCCTTTCTCTGATCAACTTCTCGATGAGGTCCTGCAAATGTCGATACTCATTGGTATTGTGGCCGTAGCTTTCATGGAATCTACAGAACTTCCCTGTCTGAACCTGCCTCTCCGATGAGGGCTTCGGAGCAGGCTTCTTATACTGTATAGTGTTGCAAGTCTGTAAGTATACGTTTTCCAATGACGTATTTAACGGCGTGTAATTGTCAAACATTTGAGCCCTACGTCGTGGACCTCGGTTCTGATCTCTTTTCTTATCCTGGCCATTATTTCCTCTCGGCTGGGTTTGCTTATTCTGTATATTCAGTTGAACTTTTCCGGAACTCTCATCGGACTGTTTAACCGCTACATTACTCTGTATTCCCTCAATACTGGGCCTCACATCTTCCTGCTTCCTAGACTGTTTCGCGTCCTCTTGCCGTAAGAACTGAGCGGCTTTGGAGTAGAAATGGTCCAACGATGCGGGTGGTTTTCCAGCCAGCCAGTTCCCAAACTCAGAATCGGGATCAATCCCCTTGGTCAAAGCCATCAAGATTGAGTTATCGTTGGGATTACTAATCTCAACACATGCCGCGTGGAACCTTTCTAGGTAACGTCTGAGTGTTTCTCCATGAGCTTGAGTGACACTGGACAGGGTATTAACGTCTTTGGGCCTAGCAACATGCATACGAAACTGTTCTACAAACCTCTTGGCCAGTTGATCGAACGAAGAAATAGATCTAGGTGGTAGGCGTGTAAACCACATTGTCGCAATTCCCCCAGAGAGATGGGAAAACTTCGACACTTCACTGCATCGTCAGCCCTTGCGGCACTCATGGACCATTCATATTTCAAAATATGTTGATTGGGGTCACTATTTCCTTCATACATTGGGAGAGTTGGCATTCTGAATCGCCAAGGGGGTTCAGCGTATAATATCTCGTTTATGAAAGGGGTATGACTACGGGAGATTCCCCAATCATCATTAGTGAGCCCCTGACTTTCGCGTATCATCTGACGTATCATGGTCGAGATGTCTGACACTGGCACATTCTGGGCATGCTGAGCTAAGGTGTGGTCGGGTTCCACAGTGCGAGTTTGGACCGGGCGCTGTCGATGGTCCGTATTTCGCCTCCTTGGCTCAGCGTCTTCTGGGACATATGGTTCAGGAGTATGTCCACGCTGTTGATTGTTCGGCTCTGAATGATTCCGGGTATCAACCCTCGTTTCTACCGCAGCGGTTGTAGCGCGGTTGTCCGTGGTGTACTGTGGAGCAGTGCCTCCTCGTGTTGAGGGCCCTATTTGGAAGCTGGTCGATGGCCCTGTCCTTAACTGTCCAACGATCAAGATGGGTTGATATCCAGTAGTTTGAGCGTGACTTCCCTCTAGCTGGGGACGGGTGGACCTGTGGTGATAGTCAGACGAAGCTGAACTCTCAGTAGATGCGCGGGAAACATTATCCCTCCTAGACCTTCTGCGGCTTTGGCGGTTTAGTTGGTTGGTCAATTCAACATTGGCACGCAACTGTTCAGCCAACTGTTGCCAGCTTTGGGACAGCTCTTGGAGCAACACTTGGAACTCTTGTCGGGTGACCGGTCCGGATGGATCCGAGTGAGCAGTGTTGTCTTGATTGGAAGAAGGCTGCTGTGTAGGATTTTGTCTATCCCGGCCTTCATGATCAGCGGCGGTAGCGGCAGTTCTTGTGCTAACCATTTTCAGTGGTGGAGTCCTTTGTTAGATTTTAAGCAAATCTGAGTAGAATGGAAGGATTACGGATCGGATATCTGGATCTTCCTCTTAGATTTATGCAATCCGGTATCGACGGCAGATCCAAAGGGCAGGAGAAAAAACTGGTTCTCTTAGTGAAAGCACCAAAGTGTTTGTACCAAAAATGGGCACAACACTCTTCGGAAGTTTTTTGAAGAGATAAAATGAAGAATGTAAATGTACAACAGAGATTATCTAACAAAAACTCCAACAAACAGAAATGTAAAATGCAAAGACAAGCGATTTAGAGTGGTTCGGTGTATAGCCTACGTCCATTATGAAGTTTTGATGATTTTATTGATTCTCTTTCACTGATTACAAGCGATTACAACAAACAACAGCGGATTACAGAATAGAATTCGAAATTGACAGCAAAGGTATGATGCAAGTCTTGATCCGACAGAGTCTGGACGCTACAGAATCAAAAAGCCCCTTTTTTGTATGCTCTGGGGCCCTATTTATAGGCGTAGGAGGCTCAGATCTCGTTCAAACTTCGGAGACTTGGTCTGGCACGTGAGGGGGCCCACGCGACCGTTTCCAGAAAGTTTTGCCTTGATCTGTGATCGATACGAATCCATTTCGTATCGATCAAGATGATGTCCAAATGAGCTGGAATTTGGCAGATACACCCCTTAAAGTATATGCAAGCATCTGTGAAAATTTCATTGAATTTGGATCAGTGAATTAGGAGATATAGTCGATACGAAGTGAGATTTCTCGAAGGCTGATTGGCCCGTCTCCACGGCTTCGACTCGATCCCTTCGTGTCGATGACTGCATGTGCTCTTGAGATGATGTGGCGCGTGCGCTTCGCTTCAATCTGGCCTTCACTCCGTGTTGACCGCTTAGACTCCATATATCTCGCCTCGTTCACCTCGAGGGATGACACATCACCCAAGTCTGCCGACTTGTTGGATATGAACAAGCCTTTTCCCATGGGTACGAACATGGTCCCACGATGGATACGAAGCATTGAACCCCTGATGGATGCGAAGTTGTCGTCAGGTGATCGTTGCGAATCAGAAGTCTTACTGATGGATTCGAACAAGCCTCTCTGGCTGAAGGCTAATCGATACGAAGTGGATGGATATGAAATGAGGACCATTGATGGATACGAAGTAGCGACTGTTGCCTCAGTTGATGGATACGAAGTTCATCGATACGAACTCGATGGATTCGAAACGTGGCCAACTTCATCGATATGGACCAATGCTCCTTGATGGATACGAAATGGGACTTACTGATGGATACGAAAACAAGCTTTTCCCTTCACCTTGCATCCATCATACCTTGACCATATGAAATCGGATTGACTTGAAATTTGGAACGTTGGTTCTCTTAGCTTTTCTGGTGATGTTCTATCAATTGTAGCTCGATCCGGGCATCTTGAAAAAATTCATCGATATCCATGACGAGCGACATTTGGTTTTCAATCAATCTCGTGGTATCCTGGCCTTGCCAAAAGGCGGGATAACAGTTAGAACACTTACCTCGTCTTTTGTGGCCATAAAGCAAATGTTGGCTTGTTCTGAATCACTATCCGAGTCACTATCTCATGATGAAGATGATTTCGGATCGTCCTACGTGATACATAAAGCTTTCTTCTTGAATCTGTCTTTTTTGCGCTTATGTTTGTTTTTCTTTTTCTTAGGACAGTCTTTCTTGATGTGGCTTATCTTGTGACATTCATAACGTTCTAGAGCAGATGATGATGGTTTTTTGGTGTTGTTATTGTTGCTGGAGCTGTTCTTGTTATTTCTAAATTTGTTGCTCTTTCTAAATTTCAAAAACTCTTTGAAATTTTTGGCAATGAACGCCATATCTTCTTCATCTGAATCTGATTCATCTTTTTTTTCTTGGAATGCTATATTCTTCTTATCTTGAGCTTGTACTCGTTTTTCCTGGAGATTTACTTCATAGAACATTAGATTTCCTATCAACTCCTCCGGTTTTATGGTCGAAATGTCGTTAGCTTCTTCGATTGCTAAGACTTTTCGTTCCCACTCATCCGTTAGTGAGTTGAGGATTTTTGAAACAATATCAAAATCTGTATAAGTTTCTCCTAATGCTATCAAAGAATGATATATATCTTGAAATCTAGAGTACAGTTCATTTATAGTCTCATCTTGCTTCATTTTAAAATTCTGGAACTGATTTTTGAGCATTGAAATTTTTCTCTGTTTTACTTTGTTGGTACCTTCATGTGTAATTTTTAGTGTACGCCGAATTTCATGAGCAGTTTTACACATGCTTATTCTATTAAATTCATTTTTGTCTAATGCATAATATAACATATTCATAGCTTTGGCATTTGTAGTAGCGTCTAATTTTTGTGTGTTATACCATGTTGAATATTCAGTAGTAGGAATAGTATATTCAGATTGCATAATGTTCCAGGTTTCATAACTACTTGCTTGTATATAGATTCTCATTCTAGTAGCCCAATAGTTATAGTTCATTCCATTAAATAGAGGTGGTCATGCAGTAGATTGACCTTCTAAAAAGGTAGTGTTAGCAACAGTGCTGGTGTTGTTTTCCATTTTAAAACAATATGAGATAACTATGTTACAGTTATATGATTCCCTTGCTCTGATACCAAATGAAAGTGACTTTGCTATAGGATCGTGCAATATGGAGTATAATAAATAACTAGTGCAGAAAATAACCGTAAAATAATAATAGCAGTAAAATAACACTAGAGATTTTTATACTGGTTCGAACTCCCATTCTACGTCCAGTCCGAGACTCCTTCTGGAATTATAGCTAGCAACCTTCACTTAAACCGAAGGAACAGGTATTACACCGCTTGAGCAATCGAACAAGACTTTGACTGCCTAAGCAACAGAACATGACTTGACCGCCTGAGCAATCGAACAGGACTTTCTTAGAAACTGGATTTGACTTGACTTTGTGTGTTCTGAATAACACGGATTTGTCACTTATATTACACCCTTCCTATAATCTTATCCTTAAAGTAGATGTGTATATTTGAGTCGATGAGTCCGGATTTACCGTAGTCGTAGATTCGTGAACTTTCGTCTCTTGTCAGCATTCAAAACCTTATGATCCAACAAATTTGGTGGCATTTGGACTTGTAGATTTTGAGTTATAATCGATCCAAGTTTGTATTTGCAATTGGCTGTCGAGTTCGTATCGATCCATGTTTGAATCGATCACTTCGTATCGATGCTTGTGCGTATCGATCAAGTAACGTGGAGCGATAGTCCAGAAGAGATCCACTTTTCATGCCACACGATCGCTTCTTCCACTTGATATGTCTTCTTCGCATTGATGCTTGGTCGCTTCGTATCGATGATTCTCATTCCAGTTTGCATCGATACATACTTATGCTTTTCGTATTGATCTTCGCTTATACTCTTCATGTCGATCTTTGGATAGCGAGTTTCGTATCAACCATTGGCCGATCGATACAAAATGTCTGGATGGGATGATCGGTACGAACAGTGTTAAGGCTAAATATATGAAGTCTGATCATGCTGGCTATTGATGGATACGAAGGGATTTGATGGATATGAAGGAGAATGGAGGGTGATGGATACGAACTGAAGCTTCCTCGAGGGATGGATACGAAATCGTACGGATACGAATGAGGTTGATTTTCTTGATCTCGATCGATCCATATCTTGGGCATACGAACTCCGATCGACCTAAAATTGGAACGTTGACTCTCATAGCATTGCTTATCGTATCATATCAATTGTAGCTTGATCCAGACTCGGACCAAATTTACCAGTATTCATAGTAGACCTGTGTATAACCAATCTTCGGGATGGATTGTCCTTGGTTTCCAGTCAAGCCCTTGATGTCACGGCCTTGCCAAAAGGCGGGATAACAAAGATGCCCCCTTGGATGATCAGAGTATATACATGCAATTTAACAACTTTGACATTACAAACAACACAGCGAAATCAAATAACAGAAAACTCTATATAGCTATCATGCCTCCCGCACGTCTCCGGAAGCTTTATTCATCTAATGAGGTACCTGAAAACCTCTACTCTCAAACTACTCAAAATCAATTGAGTACCCAAGAGTTTAACGGGAAAACATAAACTTCGAGTCAGACATAAAGCCTGGTATGAATAATAATCTACCATCTCAATTCATTTAGATATCTAGTGAGACCATGCCGCTTAGCGGAACGGGTTTTCCCCTCACAAGTATCCCAAAACCTTTTCAAAACCATATACTGTGCTCCTGCATCCACAATGGTTAAAACAATTCAAAATAATATGATATGATGATATGCAAAACAACTGAATCAATTCCAGATTATCCATCCCCATTCATTCTGACCATCTGTCTCAATTATAGTTTCTAGGATTACTATTAACCTATTAGTTTTCATGGGCTGACTAATAACCGGTAAAATATTTAAGGACTCCCTGTCCAATTACATAGTTTTCATAGGATCACTATGAACCTATTGGTAGCTCCAATATCTTTACTTTTATCCTAGTTTTCATGGGTTGACTAGGAACCTATTGGTGACTCCAATATCCTCTTTTCTCATACTAGTTTTCATGGACTAACTAGGAACCTATTGACATCCGGATATAGTTTTCATGGGCTAACTACAAACCCACTGGCCCCTGCCAGTATCAAATCATAGTTTTCATGGGCTTACTATGAACCTGTCTTTCTGACATCTTCCTTTATACATAGTTTTCATGGGCTAACTATGAGCCTATTGGCCCCTGCCAATATCTTTTCCTATACACAATTTTCATAGGCTTACCGAGAACCTATTAGCCCCTGCCAATATCTTTCTTTAATATTTTAGCATCCTATATTCTGGTCTTCCTGACCTCCTGGATGCAATTCTACTCATTCAGGAGTTAACTTAATTTATATTCACTACTGGGTCAACCTAGCTGGTTATTCTTCCCTTCCCTAAAGTTCAATTATGGGTCCAAAACATTGTGCATATATACATATATGAAGAAGCTTACATAATAACTTGGTTGAACCATTTAACTATTTTAATCAAAGAAAACTTCTTCAAAACTCCTTTTCAAAATACTTTATTTAAATATGCCATGGTTCTCTTTCAAAAATGAGATTGGGTTATTTGCTTTGAAAACTAAGGTTGTCGAAACCTTCAAAACCTTGCTTTTGACTTCATTGGATAACCTCCTTCGAAAGCATATAAATCTCTTTTGAAAAATTAGGCCCCTGCCTTTCAAAACACTTTAAAACATCTCTTTCGAGACCTTTCGTATGTAATATAGTATTACTTAATAACACTTAGAAGCTTAGCTTCGAAACCCTTCAAAGTACCCCTTTCGAAACCATTGGCAGTAACCCTTTCGAAATCATTGAAAGTCCCCATTTCGAAACCATTGGAAGTAACCCTTCCGAAATCATTGAAAGTCCCCCTTTTGAAACCATTGGGTTTATACTTAAAATATTATTTGGGTCAAAGTGAATATAGACGAAAGTATTTCTTTCAAAACCATTCTTTACCATATAAAAATGTCGGGGAAAACATGATGGCGTCGGCATCATCTCTTTCGAAAGCTTCAAACAATTTAAACAAACATTGAAGGATTGCATCGAAACCCCTTTCGAAGCCATTGCCTTTGAACCCTTAGACCCTTTCGAAAGTATTTAGGAAGTAGCTTAAAACATCTTTAAAAACAAACACTACCTTCAGAAAGCATTGATGACTTCAATACCATTGAAGGGCTAAAGAATGACAGTAGGGCTTCGGCTAGGTCGGAACCCCTTCTTTCAAAAGCATTATTTCATAAGTAAAAGAACCCGTTCGAAAGCAAACATAAGTTAATGGCAACCCCTTCGAAAGCTTTTAAAAACCTCTTTCAAAAACATATGCTTCGACTCTATCAAAGGCTTAAACAAAATAAAGGCACGTGCTTCTCTTTTTAAAACTAACCAAGGTATCGACCCTTTCAGAAGCTATGCTTTCGACACCTAACCTTCCGCCTTTCTCCAATTCACTGCATACCATCTTTGTGATACCTTGTGTATTGGTTTCGACTTAGTAGGTTTCAACTGATTGAAGGCAGAAGCTCTAAGTCGAAAGGTACTCCTAAAGTAGGCGAAACCAACTTTTCTGGGTAAATTTATTTTAGTACTAACTAAAGCAAACCTTTTTCTAACTATCCTGCCACGTGTAAATAGAAGATTGGTTGCGTTAGCTTTTCAAATTCATTACTAAGATAACTGCCGCTAATTTCAAATCTAAACCATGGTTAAGTTAATCAAATAAGCCCTTCCGTTAAGCAAAATCAATATTGCATAGAAGTCCCTCTTCTAAAATAATTTAATTTGCATATCAAATCAGTTTGGAAAAATCCCCAAAAATTCTAGAAATTCACTTTAATCATGTTATCAAACATATCAAAATTTCAGACCCAAATTCTCAATACATTTTCCAAAATAAATTTATAAACCCAAATAACCATATTTTTCTTTGAAAATTCATAACAATCTTTCCATAGCTTGGAAAATTATCAAAATTAAAACCCAACTCCAAAATCATGTTTTACATAACATAAATTTTTTCCATGGCATTTACATAGCAACATAAATCGGTTCTGCCCTAAAACCGTAAGAAATCATATTTAAACATCCTTGTTTAAATCAAATAAATTATGATTCAAGCATATCATCATCCAAATCATCATAAAACGAATTTACCCTTAAATATAAAAACATATGATTATAAAACAAAATAGAGATGGAATTATTATTCACCTTGATTAAGATAAGGAGTTTGGATTGAGATTGATTTCCCTTAAGCTTGAATCTCCAGCTTTTGATTTAATTTCTCTTCTCTTAATGGCCGGCTTCCTCTTTAAGTTTTAGTTTACGTTTTAAAAATGACGTGAATGGGAATGAAATGGTAGGAATGAAAACATATAGAGGTTAAGGTTTATGTGCGGCAAATACCCAATATGCCTTTATGTAATTTAATTAGTTTATAACCCATTCTTAAGCCTATTTAATTATTTCATTAAGCACGACCTTACTTAGATTTATTCAAATCTCATACCACTTATCACTTACCATTTACATTATTCTATTTAATTTATCTAATTAAATCTCCTGAATAATGTTATCAAAAATTAGGGGCGTTACAACTATTTTCGTGAAATGTTGCATCTTCTCTGAGAATACTGGCATATCATTCTAGATAGTTGCATCTCTTTTGCAAATATAAATTTTCTTTTAGCAAAGCGGCAGATATCAATGTTGAAGTCTCCCATATTTAATATTTGATTATTTATGAGAATTCTTTGAAATCTATCCCATTTCCCGGTCAAGTAGATTTCATTTCTTTTCCATATTTTTTCTTATATATATGATCATTTATATCAGTTAGTATTGATCTGTATTTATCAATATCGATCATCTTGCCTCATTTCAAAGAATAGGAAACACTCAGTGAAATTTTTCTCCACTTCATATTCATTCCAGCCGTTTTCCTTCATTTTTTTGCCTATGTGACATTCCTGATCACCTTGCAATGCCACCTCTAAAGCCCTCAAGCTCTAGCATCGCATCACATCCATATCTCGATAAAGATTCGATATTGTTGCTCCTTAAGAATGTCCAACTCCAATCGATTTGAATCAAGCTCTGCCCCAGCTTGAATTTTCCAGATTTCAATCTTCTAAGGGGGTCGTTGCATCTATATAGGATCATTGTCACTTCCAAGTATTGCCATAGTTTAACTATGAATTTGACACCTAAGCCACTACGGATCCATCATCAAATCTAAGCAAACTTCCCTCTTTCATCATTGTCGTCTCCTTCAAAGCCTTAAGGACAACTTCGTCCTCCAATGCACTGTTTTGATGGAGATGGTGATGGGAAAAATATAGTTTCTTGGGTTAGTTTTGATAGATCATCTCCTTCGCCTAGGTCAAGATAGTTCAGGAACCTACCTCTTTAAACACATTTTATCACTCAACGATTACAAATGTCGATACATTCTAGGATGTCCACCCAATCACAAGTAGCCACATTCCTCAAGTCCTATAAAGAAGAGCTCTGTACCGCTTTGGAGATCATCTAGTTTCATTAATGTAAATCCTTTAATGGATAAGATCTAACACTATTCCATCGCAAAGCAGAGCTCGTTCGCTAGCACGAGCGGGCTATTTACATACAATGCATCTGTTTATCGTGCCTAGGACATAGGACACACACTATATAAACTGAACCACGTATAACTGCCCCGGTCAATGCACAAAACCCGATTGGCCAACACACGTCGACATTTATTGGATCCCATACATCAGCTACACACTTAAATAAAATAACACCAAATTTAAATCATACCCGACTATGCTCATATCTCAAGCTTTCAATACTAAATGGAACTCTTAGATGATCTAGGCGTAATTCTATCACAGTTGTAGGTCCTTCCGATCCTGGGTCTACGTCTCAAGCGGTAGGTTCCTTCTAAGCCACTACTTCCATGTCAACACCTTCTAGTGCTCGGCAATCTCGTCGTCAACTTAAGAAATATTTATAAGTCATTCCACTAGCAGCTATGGAGGAAATTCACATGATGTCACTCCTAATGCCAATCTACAATGCGTCATGATTTTCAACATCCCTTGGGATTCTCCAACCTCGAGGTTAACTATAATGATCCATATTTTACATATCAAGGGATCGTAAAATATTTTATTTAATTCGTATGAGGTCGTTTGACTCTAAGATTTTGGAAAATGACTCATAGAGACATTCTCCACATATATAACTTTTATCGAATTTCTATGTGACCATTTTGATCTTGAAAAATCTTATACGGACTATAAATTTTGATAGGAGCCGATTTAGGGTTTGAAACCACTTTCATTACTCTAGGATGATGGTTTCCCATTTCGTAAAGTGGTCATAATTGTAAAATGAACTTACCATTTGAAAGTTATGGCTGTTTTAAGTTTTGGCAGCTACTGGCCATAATTAGTGGGTAAATAATTAGACCAAAACCTAAGCCCACTAACTAATTTCAGGATTTTCACCTGATTAGGGCTGAAGGAACATCTCCTATCACATTTTCCACTTTCCAATACAATCTCAGACCTCCATTAATCCTAATTCCATCAGAAAGCTTACATTTTCCTTGCTAATCTTAGCCTAAATCATTATTAGATTGGTAATTAGCATAGAGGGATTAGAGATTATTATTTTTGGCTGATTTGGATTCATTCTCCTCGCTATTCATTTCAGATCTAGAGATTAGATTTGTAATTTAGGTAATTAGTAAGTGATTTTTGATCCCTTATTACTCTATAGTTGTCCATATAGTCAAAATTGACGTTTTTAACATGATTTTGATCCTAAAACGTTTTCTAACTTTAATCACATTTTTACACATGTTTATGGCCAAAATTAAAATGATTTAAGATGGTTTTTAATTGATTTTGCAACCCTTTTTGATCATATTGACATGCTAGTGTAAAAGTTAGATCTAGGATAAGAATTGTATGATTATCCTGTTTTGATGAATTGCAAGTACGAATGGATGTTTATGGATGATACTTCCGTTTTGTATGTTGTGTTTTGATATGGTTTGCTAGTGCTTTTAAGTAGTTAGGAAAGAGGTTGTCGAATTGGGCAAAACGAAGGCAAAAGTGCTCAAAATTGGATGAAATTTGGAGGAAGGACTCTATTGTAGGGGAGGACCCCAAGATTCAAGTCGCAGATGATTTAGATGGAGGAAAAATGGTCGCTGATGACTTGATTTAGGTCGATAGAGAGATTTAGGTTGGTGAATTCCACGTAGGGCATGCTTCGAGTCACATGCCGAGGTACTTTAGATCGTTGGTGGAATGATCTTGGGGCAAGTATCTAGTTTGGTTAGGTGAAGGTTGAAGTCAAACTGGTCGGTGTTGGTGCGTGCTTCGGGTCAAATGCATATGAGCTTCAGGGATGACTTCGAGAAAACAAAGGGAGAAGTTGGGATGTTCAAAATCGAAAAATGCACCGTGGTCAGGTTGGTACCGACCCAACCTAGGGAGGTTTTCCTAGGGATTTCAAGAGGATAATTCAAATGAAAAAGGGAAGTTTAAATGGAGGTTAAGGAATGAAATAAGAGACCAAACCTCAGCTCGCTACAGACCCCTCTCAAGTCAGAACCGATCTGAAAATGGTGTCAGGTCGGGGCCGTATTTCTGGGTGGTAAAGTGTAGGCTCTGCATGTCATGCTGGAGGTGGTTTTTTGCTTGCTTGGGGTTTGATGGCGAAGTATTAGCATGATGATAGCTTTGAGACTTCAGTGATGATAACTCAACGATGAATGGAGTTAGCTCTTAATGATGGCAGCTTGATTACAGGAGCCGAAGTGATGGTCCAAAGGGTGGGTTTGATGAGAAAAGTTTGTGAGTGAGGTTATGACTGTGTTTCGGTATGGATATGGCTAAAATGGAATTATGGTTATGGTTCCATTATGAAGGCCTGTGCAAAGGGATTGTAGACACTTGGAGGTTTCGTGTGTGCTCATGTAAAGGAGGTACATGGGGACACTCACCTAGATTATGATTGTGTTTAGATATTATGATTGTGGATTACCTTGGACCTTATAAATGATTTCCTGGCCTGACGAAGTGGCATGGATTAAGCAATATGTGTTTGCGCCAAAAATGGTCACAAACCCCAAGTATTGTGAAAGCACCAGTATATGAATACAAGTCAGTAATATTCAGACACAAATCTCAGATCTAAGCTAGCAATAAACGACAATCCAGAAGTAAATCACAAGAACACGAGATTTATAGTGGTTCGGCTATTTCCGGCCTACATCCACTTCAATGATTTTTATCTTTTATTGATGTTCTTTGCTGATTACAGATGATTACAGCAGATACAATGAATGAATTCGAGTATAACAGCAATGGAAAGAAGTAAGATTGAATCCGGCAGAGTCTGGACGTTGGGCAGCAAAAAGATCCCCTTTCTGTAGGCTTCAGGGGGCTATTTATAGGCGTAGGAGGCTGAGATCGCGCCCAAATTTCGGGAGACTTCTTCTGGCACATGAGGGGGCTCACGCGACCGACTCCACCAAGTTTCGACTCGATCTGTGATTGATACGAAGCAATTTCGTATCCATCAAGAGATGATCCAATCGAGCTGAAACTTGGCAGGATTGTTTGTTACCTTGCACGCAGGCTACTGTCAAAATTTCGTTGCATTTGGATCAATGGCCTAGGAGATATGGTCGATACGAAATTGGTCTGCTCGATGGCTGTTTGGTTCGAATCCATTCATTCGAACTGATCCCTTCGACTCGATGGCAACGCGCGTGAGCAGGTTGACGTGGCGCGCGCTCTTCGTGTCGATCCGCTTCTCACTCCGATTTGATCGAGCCACTCCGAGTATTTCGCCGCGTTCGCATCCATAACTCACGCGTCATCTCTGGCCTGCTTGACTCAGTGGATACGAACAAGCAATTATTCATGGATTCGAACAAGGACTCCTGATGGATACGAAGCGGTCAGCGCCTGATGGATGCGAAGTCATCTGATGGATTCGAGACAGGTGGGTATGAAGGACTTGCATGCCTGACCGATACGAAGATGATGGATTCGAATGGAAGCTCATCCATGGATACAGACCGTGTCTAGCCGGATGGATACGAAACAGCACGTCGCTGATCGATACGAAGCGCATGTCCTGTTGATGGATACGAAAGTGTGACTTTTGTCATCAACTTGCATCGATCATATCTTGAGCATACGAACTCGGATTGACTTGAAATTTGGAATGCAGGTTTCCATGGCTTTGCTTGTCATATCTTGTCAATTGCAGCCTGATCCGGACTCGGACAAAATTCATCGATATCCATGGTTATCCTGCAATGCATAGTCGACATTCATGGCCAGTTATTATTGATTTTTCAGTCAGTTTTGGGTATCTCAACTTTGCTAAAAGTTGGGATAACAATATGGAACCAAGATTTGATTGAGTCTCTAGCTTATGGTCATGCCATACAAATTGTCTTATATCTTAGGACATTGAGTGGTAGTGAGGATTATTTGATGGACGTTATGTTTGCTTTGATCGTTTCCCATGTAGTCTATCACTTTAGGGATGTCACATGATGTAGTTATTTAGGACATTGATACCTACACATCCAATATTATACTTAGGACATAGTACATTTTGATTATAATAGTAGAGTATCATATTTTAGATGTTATGTGCTAACTCTTTGGATGTAGGACATGTTAGGTATGGTTCTTATACCTTTTGTTCCTTACTTTATCAACTTATATGATATTTTAAGATTCATTTATCACCCACATAAGACTATTGTCTGATTCGAGGTTTTATGCTTTACTTATTATTATCTTGGATACTCTTAAGAAAAAGCAGACTAGATAGCAGGTCTAGGTAAGATGTGGTAGCTATGCAAAGGATAAGCTGGATGGAGGTTTCTTGTATTATATATGGATATTATGCTTATTCCCCTATGCAACACCGTGGAGCTTAGACGGTGTTTGCTTTACTATTATGAGACAGTTTAGTTGAGTTTATTTCCATTTTTATAAAATATATTACTATATTGGATAACTTTATGGATCCATGCTCTAATATTTGGTTCACTTAGCTATTACTGTCTCTTATTTATATCTATGGTATATATTATATTTTATTCCATGCGCTGTGAGATATGCGATAAGTTATGTGATTGGTTTTCTTTTCTTTTAACCTTTGATAATCATTCTACATCGGCCGAGCATGGCGGCAGCGCAATATTTAGTTATATTTGGTCCCAATGGTGTATGGCGGTCGCCACATTTTGGTATCAGAGCTCTAGGTTATGCGATTAACCTGAGTTGATGCTATGAACCAATGGACATAGGGAAGGAGTTATCACCCTAGACTGGATTGAGTGTGTGTGTATACGAGGGAGAGCACACTTGTTATATATTTTGGTTTCCAAAACTATATAGTAGTGTATATATAGTATATAAGTCGCATGCTCACATGAGTACCATAGATGTAGTTTTCTTTATGAGAGACTGATCATTCTTGTTAGAGATCAAAAATGAGCTGACGTATAATAAACACTATAAGGAACTCTGTTTTAGGAGTCAAAGAAGGAGCTGGCTTAGGGGCTGCTAACCTTGAATTGTAGGCAATGTTTAACAAAATGATGGCGAACATGCTGCAAAATGCCCAAGAACCTGCTCCGATTGTTACTGTTGATGGCAGTGCTCAAGTTTATGTGCCTAGAGTTGATATCGCTAAGCTAAATAAGATTTTTCCAGACTTTGTGGCAACCATTCCAAGGAACGGAATCAACCATGAAAGTGTAGGATTGGTTGGACACATGCGAAAGAATTTTTGATGACCTTGAATTGGATGATGCAATGAAGAGGATGTTGGCTTCCTTACAGCTTCAAGGGTGAACCATGAAATGGTTGAATGCTATTAGAGTTGCTACACTTGAGATCGATTTACTTAGGACCTATTCAAAACCCGATTCGAGAGAAGTTCATTATGGCTGCTCAAAAGTCGGTGCCATTCAGGAAGTTTACTGATTTGAAGTTCTGAGACATGTTTATCTCTGAGTATGTTGCTCAGTTCGATGCTTTATCAAAATACAGACTGTCTTTCATCGACACTCCATTGATAAAGAATAGGAAATTTCTTATGGGTTTGGATGGTTATCTAGGGAAGAAGTTGGTGAGTCATATTGATGAGCCATTTAAAAGACTTGTCGAGAAAGCACTTCAATGGGAAAGTTTGTTCAATAAGTCCAAATTAGCTGTTGTGGTTAAGGAAGAGCCAAAGCCAAAACAAGGAGGTGGAGGCAAGAAGAAATGGAATGTCAAGAGAAAATGACTGTAGGGCAATGGTGGCCAGAAGAAGGGCAAGTGGGAGCCTACTTGCTACAACGACGGAGAGAAGGGTCGCCTTATTAAGGATTGTAAGGCGGAAGGAAGGAAGTGTTATAACTATAACAAGATGGGGCATATTTAAAAGAATTGTTCTGAACTAATAAAGCAGAAACAAGTAGTGAAGGTGTACGCCTTGGATGTTGTCCCGACTTCGTCGAGTGCTCCCTCGACAAAGGAGAAGGGGAAGGGCATGTTATTCAAGGTATGCTTTCCATTTATGATATTTCTATACATGTTTTGTTCGATGTCGGGGCTTCACATTTCTTTATATCTAATGAGATAGTAGACAGATTGTGATTAAAACCCAAAATAGTTGATCGACCTTTGATTGTGACGAACCTATTAGAGGTTCCACTGGCCTATGTATGGTTTATCATGGTTTGGTCTTATTTAAGTCATGATTGCTCTTTTGTTTGTGATTGCTTTGTTTTGAATTTTGTTGGATTTGGGATTATATTAGGTAGGCCTGTCAATGGGTCGAGTTGGGTCGGGTTTGGGTCGGGTCAACTCGGGTGCGGGTTGATTTTTAAACGGGTCGGGTCAACCCGTTTATTAAACGGGCGAGTTTCGGGTTGACCTGATTATATATCGGGTGGGTTTTGGGTTGATTCGTGTAACCCGTTAAGAAAAATATTTGTATAAAGAAATGGAAATGGGCATGAACATGTGGGAAGTTATTAAATGCAAATGTGTAGGAATAAGTGAATGACAACAATACCCTTCTTTTGCAAGCTAAGATGAGAATTTTAGAGCAAAAGAAGGGTATTGTTGTCATTCTTTTATTGCAAGCTAAGATGGGTATGAAAATTTGATAAGTTGTTACATGGGAATGGGCATGAAAACGTGGAAATGGGTATGAAAACGTAGGAATTTGTTAAGTGCGAATGTGTAGGAATAAGTGAATAACAACAATACCATTCTTGTGCAAGCTAAAATGAGAATTGTACAACAATACCGAGCCCATAAATGGGTTAGTCGGGTCAAATTCGGTTCACGGGTGAACCCTAAACCCACCCATTTATTAAACGGGTTCTAACGTGTTGACCCAAAAATGACCCGCCCTTTTAAACGTGTCGTGCTAGAAATTGACAGCCCTGATATTAGGGATGGACTGCATTAGAAATACAGAGTAGTGGTGGATTGCGGGTGGCCGTTGGTGATGATAGGCGTAGATGACGGGCGTAGGTTGGAGATAAGCTGCCTACCTGATGATGAGGTTGAGGAGTGGTCATCTATGCCTTTATTGAGGGAGTATCTAGATATATTTGAAGGGGTGACCAGATTACCACTATATAGAGAGATCGAGTTTCGTATAGATTTGCTGAAGGATGCCAGACCAATAACTATGCCTTTGTGGCGTATGGCACTCAGAGAGCAGAAGAAGTTGGAGGTGCAAGTGAAATGACCCGTTGAAGCAATCATTCATAGAAGCATATCTAAGTGGGTGCATTTGTAGTGTTCTCCACTAAGGTGGATGGTTCTCTGAGGTTGTGTGTAGATTACCGTGAGCTAAATAAGGTGACGAGGAAGAACATGTATCCACTCCCACGAGTTGATGAGTTGTCTGATCAGCTCCATGGTGTGAAGGTGTTTTCTTAGTTGGATCTTGCGATGAGTTTTCAAAAAACGAGAGCAGCGAAGGAAAGTCGTCATTCATTGCGTTTCGTACGCCATCTAGTTTTTATGAGTGGTTGGTTATGCCGATCGGGCTGACTAATGCTTTGACATACTTTGTTGATATCATGAACTGCGTCTTTAGGGATCAGCTGAACAAGTTCATGCTTATGTTCGTGGATAATATTTTGGTCTATTCTAGGACGAAGGAGGAACACAAGATGCAGTTAAGGATTGTGCTTGTGAGGAAGCACATGTTGAAAGCAAAGTTTTCAAAGTGTCACTTCTGGAGAAGGGAAATGAGATTCTTGGGTCATATCGTCTCTGAGCAGGCAATCATAGTTGGTCCTTCCAGGGTGGCAGCTGTTCAGGATTGGAACCAACCCAAGGCTACCGTTGGCAAGAATTAGTGGATAATTAATTAGGCCTAAACCTTAGACTGCTAATTAATTTTGGGATTTTCACCTAATTAGAGTTAATGGGACATCTCCAATCATATTTTCCATTTTCTAATACAATCCTAAACCTCCATTAATCCTAATTTCATCAAAAAGCTTACCTTTTCCTTACCAATCTTAGCCTAAATCATCATTACAGAGGTAATTAGCGTAAAGGGATTGGAGATCATCATTTTTGGCTGATTTGAATTCATTCTCCTTGCTGTCCATTTCAGATCTAGAGATTAGAGTTGTAATTTGGTTAATTGGTGAGTGATTTTGATCCCTCAGTACCCTATACTTGTCCATATAGTTAAAATTGATGTTTTAACATGATTTTGATCCGAAACGTTTTCTAACTTTAATCATAGTTTTATACATGTTTATGGCCGAAATTAAAATGATTTATCATGGTTTTTAAATGGTTTCACAACCCCATTTGATATTACTGACATGCTAATAAAAAAGTTAGATCTAGGATAGGATTTGTATGATTATCATGTTTTGATGAATTAGACGTATGAATGGATGTATGTGGATGATATTCTAGTTTCGTATGTTGTGCTTTGATATGGTTTGCTAGTGCTTTTAAGTAGTTAGGAAAGAGATTGTCGATTTGGGCAAAACAAAGTCAAAAGTGCTTGGAATTGGATGAAACTTGGAGGAGGGGCTTTGGAGTAGGGGAGGAGCCCAAGATTCAAATCATAGGTTATTTGGATGGAGGAATAATGGTCGGCGATGACTTGATTTAAGTTGGTGGGGAGATTAAGGTCGGTGAAATTCCACTTAGGGCATGCTTCAGGATGAGCTTCGAGTCACATGTCGAGGTACTGCAGGTCGTTGGTGGAAAGATCTCGGGGCAAGTCTTGAGTTGGGTTGAGTGAAAGCCAAACTCAAATCGATTGTTGCTAGTGCTAGCTTTAGGTCAAATGCATTGGAGCTTTGGGGATGACTTCGAAAAAACAAAGGGAGAAGTCGGGAAATTCAAAGTTGAAAAATGCACCAAGTGGTCAAGTTTGTACCGACCCGACCTGGGAAGGTTTGCTTAGGGATTTTGGTAAGTAAACTTCATAAGAAGAAAGGGAAGTTCAAATGGAGATTAAGGAATGAAACTGGAGTCCAAACCTTAGCTCGGTACCGACCCCTCTTAGGTTGGTACCGATCTGAAAAATAGTGTCAGGTCGGGGCCAAACTTCTTGGGTGAAGTGTATGCTCTGCACGTCATACTAGAGGTGTTTGATTGCTTGCTTGGGGTTTTATGGCAATGTAATAAAATGATGATAGCTTTAGGAATTTGGTGATGATAACTTGACGATGAATGGGTTAGCTCCCGATGATGGTGGCTCGATGACGAGAGCCAAAGTGATGGTTCAATGAGTGGATTCGATGAGGAGAATTCGTGAGTGGGATTATGATTGTGTTCCGCTATGGCATTGGGTAGAATGGAATTATGATTGGGTTTCATTATAAAGGCATGTGCAAAGGGATCGTAAATGCTCAGAGGTTACCTGTGTGCTCATGTAGAGGGGGTATATGGGGATGCCCATCTGGATTATGTCTGTGTCCAGATCTTATGACTGTGGATTACTCTGGACTGTATGATTGTGGGTCTATTTCCTGGCTTTACAAAGTGGCATAGGTTGAGCACCATAGAACCAAGATTTGACTATGTCTTTGGCTTATGATCGTGCCATACAAGTTGTCTTATATCCAAGCACACTGAGTGATAGTAACGATTGTTTGATGGGATTATGTTTGTTTTGCTCATTTCCCCCATAGCCTATCACTTTAGGGAGTCACCTGATGTAGTTATTTAGGACATGGATACCTGGACACCTAATTCCGTACTTAGGATGTAGTACAATTTATTAATGATAGTAGAGTAGCATATTTTAGATGTTATGTGCTAATTCTTTGGATGTAAGGACATGTCAGGTATGATTCTTATACCTTTTTCTCCTTACTATATTGTATGGTAGGTATTTTAAGATTCATTTATTACTCACACCAGATAGTTTTTTGACTCAAGGTTTTATGCTTTACTTCTTATTATCTCGGGTACTCTTAAATGAGTAGACTAGATAGCAGGTCTAGGTGGAGCGGTAACTATGCAGATGACGAGCTAGATGGAGCTTTCTCGTATTATATATGAAAGTATGCTTATTCTGCTATGCAACATTATGGAGACTAGATGGTGTTTTCTTTAGTATTATAAGACAATTTATTTGAGTTTATTTTCGCTTTGTATAAACTATATTATTGTTTTTTATAACTCCATGGATCCGTGCTTTGATTTTTGGTTTACTTAGTTATTACTGTCTCTCCTGTTTTATATTTATGGTATATATTATTTTTTATTCCATGCGCTGTGAGATATATGACAAGTTCTATGATTGGTTTTCTTTTCTTTTCTTTTAACCCTTGATAATCATCCTACACTGGTCGGGCACGGCTGTAGTGCACTATTTTGTTACATTGGGTACTGGTGGTGTAGGGCAGTTGCCACATTAACAGTCGTAGATGTTAATAGGATCTGCAAATGCCACAATATCTTCATAAAAGATACTCTAACTTCGCTACCACATCAAAGAGCGCACAACCCTTTGGAAGGTTATATTGCCTATAACCGATACGAGTGCCTCTCCGGAGCTATCCCTCGATTCAATCATTTTTTTGATTGATTCTCTAGTTCATGAGACTTCCCTCGCTAAACTTTACCCGAATGGGTATTATTGATGCGAAAAATGGACCAACACCTAAGATTAGATTGTAGAGAACCTGTGAGACCTAGATCCAGCAGTTAATAGTTGAAATAAAAGGAAAATAAAAGCAATAAAGTAGAGAGACACAAGATTCTATAGTGGTTTGACAATCTACGGCCTACGTCCACTTTATAGCTTTGTTTCTTATAGATTTGATGTAGTTTGTTTAAGATTACTAGATATTTGAAAGAGAATCAGTCACAGGTACAGGGGTTAGACATATTCTAAGTCAGAATTGCCCAAAGTAGCTGCCTTGGTGACTATGGTGTGAAGATAGAAGATAAAGAGGAGACAGAGCTTTTGCGTATTGATGGTAGAAGTCCGATCCAGTTTTGGTTGCTCTATAGTTTGTATTTATTGGGGAAATAGTCGCGCGGGCTAGAAGTTCAGGTGGAGCAGAGTCCAGATGTTGGTCCAAAGTTGTACAAGAGGACTCGAAGTCATCCAAGTTAAATAAATGAGTTGGTACCAAGTCATTTGACTCGGTACCAAGTCATTTCCTTAAGTGGAAATGACTCTGCCCCTTTCCTATCTCCTTCCGATCTTTGTGTAGATATGTTTCGTACCTTTTTTCTAGTAATTTGGTTGACTAATGATGGTTCCTTCATCACTTGGCACTACACCAAATAAGTGATTTTGCAACATTTTATGTCTGTCAATTGCTAACACTTATAAATGTCACAGACCGCTAACAGTAAAAAAGTGTTAGGATACCTAAAAAGTGTTAGTAAAAATAAATAGTCTTCTGCATTAATTTTGCCAACGCATATAAGTGTTACAACAATCGGTAAAAATGTAAATAATTTAATAACAAAAGGAGTCTTTTGTAATTTGTAAGTACAATCCCTTTTCCCACGCTTGTCCATTCCTAAACAGATTTTGACCGCCTAAAATTTAATTTAGGTTTTGCTCTTCCTCGCAGAAAATCCAACGTCCTTCTTCTCCCTCAATCGCAATGAATTAAATCCAGGCCTAATTAGTTTCAACTTCATTTATTGGAAGTAGATGTTTGGAAATTCGAGCAGTTCGAATTTCTCGAATTTGGGTCTAGTTGCCGTCGATGCTCGTAGTTATTGTGGTAAGGTCGAAGGATTTGTGGTCAGGTGAGGGAGGCGTGAATTCACTATTGAAGTCGCGGTTGCGATTGGATCTGTTGTTCAAACTGAGGGAGGTCGAGATTGAATTAGGGACGATGAAATTCGATGCAACGTTTGTAGTTGGTTTGGGAATGGGGGTTGGGGCTCGACTGGTACAGATTTGTGGTGATTTGGGAAGCAGTTGCAGGCGATTGGCTGAGGAGCAGAGGAACAATGTCGTCGAACTGGGTAGAGATGTTGCTCGAGTTGAGAAGGCGATTGCTCTGGTTATTTTGGTGGTCTTCTGTATAGAATATGCGGTTATTTTTCATAAGTATGAACAAATTGATAGACTCGGGTTTGTCTTCTGAAGAACTGAGAAAGCTTCACTATGCCTGTCAAGACTGGGGATTTTTTCAGGTGGTGGGCCTATTCCGTTCAATTTAACACTTTGTTAACTGGAGGAGGTGGTGGGCCTATTCCGTTCAATTTATCTACTCCATATCTCAAGAGGTTTGTTTCTATACAATACATTAACTGGTCAATCCTTTTATTAGAAAAAAGTTGTAGGAAATAAATTATATTTTAGCAGAAACAATCCTGTTTGCTTATTGTGGCATGTCCTTTGTTGTCCGTTCTTCAGTAAATGAACATCACATAACACTTCTCTGTAGTTTATGAAGCAAAACATTTCTCTGCAATAAATTGCACAACTTAAGTGGCTGTTCGTTTGTAGGTTGCATCTTGTGTGAAAGGGGGATGGATTCAGAAGGAGGAAGCAAGAGCTTTCAAGTTTTCTTCTCCAGAGAAAGCACTAGCCAATGCTATTGATGCAGCAGGCCCAACGTTGGGTCCGATACTGCTTTCTATGAGTGAATATTTAATCACCAGTCTTAATGAATCATATCAGTCAAGGTATATTAACAACTTAACATATCAGTCAAGTTATGTTTAACAAATAATACGACCACAATGCTAACCTGTTCTCCTTTATATCTTACTGTAACCAATAATTTAAATTAACTTCTTTTCATTTTTAGTTAAATTTCACCCAGTGAATGCATACTTGAGGAGCAGAAGTATGTCATTTTATATATGAAAAAAGCTATAGTTCCATCAAATCAGTTTCTGGATACAGTTTCATAGACACCCATCATGTGCTTTCAATTATTTCTGAAAATTCTTTATGAGACTTTGATACACAGTCTAAAATGCTTTAGTGGATCACGCAGACCTTTCAGATTGATTGTGAAATGTTAATCCCAGTAATTATTTCTAAGGCTGATATGTTATCATAAATACAATGCCAAAACATAAAATCTGTTTCTCCCTAATACAAGAAAGTTTTGTTGCAATTTTTCCCATGCCATCTCACTTATTAACCACTTAGTATATTTATTGATAATTATTTTCTTGATATACTTCTAAAGAAGATAATATTTTTAGGGCTGAATTAACATACAAATTCTTAGCCTACAGCTGAAGAAAATATTAAACTATAACTTCAGATTGATTGTTTTACATTCTTGCCACTGAATCCTACATATTTCTCAATGTCCTTATTATTTTTCCTTCTGGTCCTTCATTATCATAACTCGGTAATTCATCATCTTATTGGAACTAGTATTTTGCATGTTGTTTCATTTGTGCAACCGAAAAACACTTGAACAACTGTCAAAAAGCTTAAAGGAAATACCATGCTAACAAACTAGTATTATATATTATACCATGGAATGTATTGAATTTTGAATAAATTATTTAAGTAATCAATTGTGATAGTATTTCTTTGTTCGTTTGCAAGTTTCCAAGTGTTTAAATTAGCCTCTTCCTTCTCCTCACTACAAATTTTATCAACTTCCTTTTGTAATTATTATTTCTTCGACGGTATTTTTGAAATCAACATGACTTGAAAAATGAATGTACAATTATTTTATTTTTTTGACTTTTCAATTTTTTAATGAGAGATATTTTAAATTCGTTTAAGGAAGTGTAGTTTTGAAAGTCTAGTGCTTTTTGGTAAGATAATATATCATAAAATTCCTAAATTTATGTTTCAAATAACTGTAGTTTTACACTACTTAGTGTTTTCTGCTTGTGACATTATGTTTCTATCATTCTGTGATTTTCCATGTTCCAGCTAGCCATGTGTGGTTTTATCAAGCAAGCATAATAAGTAGAAATAATAGTAGACATTCAATATTGAGGCGTCTCAATGGTTTTTTTGTTTTTGTTTTTTTGTTTTTCCTCTTTTAGCTTTATATTGTATTAGCTGCTTCAGTAATCATGTAATCACCATTGCTTCTATCTAAACAATCATAATTTGATTATTTTTGCAATTACTATCGCATAAAATTTATGTACGTCCATGTATTTATCATTAATCAATTAATGCAAAGAAAAATACACATTGAAAAAGTGGAAATGTCTACTCCTAGTTCTATATGAATGGTTAACTACATTCAGTTTCCTACACGATATCAGTGCTATTGCTATCAATCTTTTCCTAAAATAGCTCTCAAGGAGTGGCCAAGCGGTTGACTTCAATTAGAAAAATAAAATAAAATATGAGAGGTGCATATATCGTATTATCGCAATGATGGTATATAAACCCCTTGATTTTTCCAAATGTATGTTAAAAGTGGACATGCATTCTATCTAGCGAAGCTCGATTCCGTTGGTCTTCAAAGAAATGTTTTCCTATAGTTATGTCATACTGAACTTTCATTTGTCTGAAGTGTTATTGTTTTTCAAAAGATATGGAGCAGTTGTCATGGATGATCAAAACAATGATGTGAGTTTAGGATACATTGTGTTTCACAACAGTTCATGTCAGCATGCTGCACCAACTTATATAAATGTCATGAATGCTGCAATACTAAGGCATGGAACCGGCGACAAAAATATGACAATTCAAATACGCAATCACCCTTTGCCAATGACAATGTCACAAAAATCACTACGACATGTATGTAACTCCACTAGTTCATGTCATTTTTTCTTTTATTGTTATTTCATTGCACTTGTATCTGTTCAATTTTGTTTGCTTGCTTCATGATATTATAATGAATCACCCATGTAATCTGGACTGATGTGTACTCATCTTTATTTGTTCGGCAACATGTGCACACCTTATTCATTAACGTTCATACTGTTGTGACATTGGTCAAAGAGTATTATCATTTTTATTTTTAGTTCAACTTTTTTATAAATTTACTGGATCTATTTTCATACTTCCAGTGGTCCTATTTGTATATCTTTATGATTTTTTACTGTTTGTCCCTTTGCTGGTGGTTTAGTTGAGGAGCTGTTACATTAAATTATAATCTACACTTTGACTTTAGTACTTCCATCACATGTTCAAATAAGAAACTAATACCTTGAGGTAATACTAGATGGATGAAATATCTCAATGTCCAATTTTAATTTGTGTAAGATTGTCTGGTCTAAGATAGGGGTGGGCGCGGATCGATTTGGTGCGGTTTGAAGCCCAAACAGCTTCCACACCGCATCAAACAGTTAATCAAAAATACAAACTATTATACTAATCTTTTAAACGGTTCGGTTTTGGTTCGGTTTAATGTAATATAGTTCCATGCGGTTTGAATCCATCTTAAATATAAGAGAATTACCTCCATCAATAATCAATTTATGAAGACAATTGTATGAAGCTTTTACATTTAAATATTAAAACACACAATGTTATACTGAAATGAAAGATTAGGTCTTAAACATAATCACTTCTCGAGCAGATTTTTCACCTATTCCACCGGCCGCATAGCCTTTTACCGCAGAAATGTGTAAGGTTGAATGCTTTCGATTCGGGCCAAGCTTTTAGGGAAGCCGACCTTTCCATTAGCTCTACTTATTCCAGTTAGCTTAAACTATCTAATAATCGTTTTTAGCATCACCCTACCGAATTAGATGGTATCGAATAGAATATATACCTGGGGTCTAGCCAGTTGACACCAATGGGGATCGCGGCAACTGCGCAAGTCAAGGAAGCAGCTAAAACTATAGGAAATCTGCTTTCTCGCTGAAGGAACTCGCAAACTTGGAGCTTAAATCATGTCAAATTGACACGAAAAATCAGAACAGCTTGATTTTGAATCCAAGGCGACCTGGTCCACTGTATGAATATTTTAATTTAACATTTAGCTACAACTGAGTTTTTTTAGTAGATTAAACAATCATCAATGTTAATCAATGCATAATCATTAAGTAAAATGACTAGAATAAGACTAATTAGCATTTATACAAAAAAATGGGATGAAAAATACTATACTAAAACTAAAATATATGACAAATGAATGTATTTTGTGAGTCTATGCTAGTTTTAAGAAATATTTTGATATAAATTGGATATGTTTAATGTAAATGACTTATAAGTATGTGCATAAATGACTTATAAGTAATGTGCAATCAGTCAAAAATGTTAGTTTTTCTTGTGGTATAACACAGGTTATTCAATCTTAGATTCGTCATGTATAGTAATTACATTAGTTTCTTTTTATGTCTTTTTCCATGTGTATGTAGACTATCGAAAATTCTGCAAGAGAGTTCGTGGGCAAGAACAATTTCAGCACTCTTGTGGCTACTGTGGTATGGATATATATTTTAAGTTGTGTAGAGATTTTATGATGTATCATGTATTAGAGTCTTATTATTGGAGTTGAAGAAACTTATAGCTTTATATCCCATGCAGAATTTTGTTGATTTGGCTGGTAGTGAGCGTGCTTCTCAAGCATTAACCGCTGGTTCGAGACTAAAAGAAGGCTGTCACATTAATGGAAGTCTACTTACTCTTGGAACTATTATTCGCAAGCTAAGGTTTTTATAAGCTTTATGCACACTATTATACACATTTGTGTCATATTCGTTAATTCATATACCACTTATGAGCAATATTAATATATGTTTTGGTACAACTGTCTGTAAAAAATGTAAAAATAACTTCAAAAAAAAACTGTGTTATAACGTCGATTCACTTTTCTAGACGACTTATACGTATATCACTAACTCTTGAATCAATCATTTGCAGCATCATAATTCTTATCACTAATCCTATATAACTTTTTGATACAGCAAAGGAAGAAATGGACATATTCCTTATAGAAGGATATGGTTGTATCGGCAGTGCAGGGGATAGCGGCGATAGGTGAGGCTGGACAAAGAAGTAGGATTGCCGAATTAGTCAGGTTGTGTTGCTGTGAGTGTTTTGACGTTTTCTTTTTCTTTTTTCTTTTTTTTGTATATTGCTTGAGAGTTTGGGTATGATGTTGAAGCAGAGGAAGTTGTTGATGTTGTTGATGTATCGCTGTGAAATATAGTTCGAAGTTGATGTATCTCTGGCAGTTGAATGTTCAGCGTGATGTCAGTTGTGTTTCTTGCTATTTTTGTGGTTATTGATGAAGTTCGACAGCCAGTAATTGATGTTAGTTGCTCTCTGCAGTGTTATTGGCTTCGGGTTGCGGTGAGATGTTTGAAGCTGTTTGAAGTCAGTGAGTTGTTGCTTCTAACTGTTATGCAGCAATTTTTTGGAAGTTGATGTGTGTCTATACTTCGGGTTGTAGCTGTTTGAAGTATAGATGTGTGTCCACTGGAAGTTGATGGAGGGGCAGATAGTTGTACTGAAGTGGATTTTGTATTTTGTTGGAGTTGAAGTTTGCACCAGTTTGGTCAAATGTGATATGAAGGAAGTGGATGGGCACTGATGATGGGGCAGAGGGTGTGTTGAGAAGTATGATTTGATGAATACGTTGTGTACACTGTGTTGATGCACATAAATGTTTGTATGACTTGTGGAAGAGGATTGAATGTATGTGCATCAGTGAATTTTGGTGTAACTAAGTTGCAGTTGTCCGTGATGGTCAGTATGGGATTGAAGGGGATGGATGCTGGAGAAGGAAGTGAAGTACATTTTATGGAGGAGTGGTAGCAAGGAGACAGAGTTATGATATTAAGTGAAGGGTGGTTTTAACTGAATCAGTAATGTTGTGAATGATAGTGGTTGTAAGCAGTTGTATGTGGGTGAAACGGACAATCTATTGAGGCACTGTGCATTGTTGTGATATGGATCGAGCAAGTATGCAGTTGAAATATTTCTGTCATGTTGAAATATTTTTTTTGAAGCTTATGTTGTAATAATATCTAAATATATGACATTGTGGTATTTTAGATATGTAAATAATTGTTTATGATATATTATACTACATTTGCAGAGCGTTTAAACTTTGCATTGAATATGTATAATGAATTATTTATGATATGGAAACCATTATTTGTAGTGTGTTTATATTTAAACTTTGCGTTTAAGTTTTGGTGTTATACATATATATGTGTGTGTGTGTGTTACTAAATAATCATTTTTCAACACTTATAAGCATTACCGTGTATTTCTATACCAACACTTATAAGCGTTACCGTATATTTCTATACCAACACTTATAAGCGTTACCGTATATTTCGTTACCAACACTTATAAGCGTTACCGTATATTTAGGTACCAACACTTATAAGTGTTAGTAATACGTATGTTTGTAACACTTATAAGTGTTACAAATTTGGCCGCTCCATTCCTCACAGTCCATTAGTAACACTTAAAAAGTGTTACCGAAATTAAAATGATTTATCATGGTTTTTAAATGGTTTCACAACCCCATTTGATATTACTAACATGCTAATAAAAAAGTTAGATCTAGGTTAGGATTTGTATGATTATCATGTTTTTATGAATTAGATGTATGAATGGATGTATGTGGATGATATTCTAGTTTCGTATGTTGTGCTTTGATATGGTTTGCTAGTGCTTTTAAGTAGTTAGGAAAGAGATTGTCGATTTGGGCAAAACAAAGTCAAAAGTGCTCGGAATCGGATGAAACTTGGAGGAGGGGCTCTGGAGTAGGGGAGGAGCCCAAGATTCAAATCATAGGTTATTTGGATGGAGGAATAATGGTCGGCGATGACTTGATTTAAGTTGGTGGGGAGATTAAGGTCGGTGAAATTCCACTTAGGGCATGCTTCGGGATGAGCTTCGAGTCACATGTCGAGGTACTGCAGGTCGTTGGTGGAAAGATCTCGGGGCAAGTCTTGAGTTGGGTTGAGTGAAAGCCAAACTCAAATCGATTGTTGCTAGTGCTAGCTTTAGGTCAAATGCATTGGAGCTTTGGGGATGACTTCGAAAAAACAAAGGGAGAAGTCGGGAAATTCAAAGTTGAAAAATGCACCAAGTGGTCAAGTTTGTACCGACCCAACCTGGGAAGGTTTGCTTAGGGATTTTGGTAAGTAAACTTCATAAGAAGAAAGGGAAGTTCAAATGGAGATTAAGGAATGAAACTGGAGTCCAAACCTTAGCTCGGTACCGACCCCTCTTAGGTTGGTACCGATCTGAAAAATAGTGTCAGGTCGGGGCCAAACTTCTGGGGTGAAGTGTATGCTTTGCACGTCATACTAGAGGTGTTTGATTGCTTGCTTGGGGTTTTATGGCAATGTAATAAAATGATGATAGCTTTAGGAATTTGGTGATGATAACTTGAGGATGAATGGGTTAGCTCCCGATGATGGTGGCTCGATGACGAGAGCCAAAGTGATGGTTCAATGAGTGGATTCGATGAGGAGAATTCATGAGTGGGATTATGATTGTGTTCCGCTATGGCATTGGGTAGAATGGAATTATGATTGGGTTTCATTATAAAGGCATGTGCAAAGGGATCGTAGATGCTCAGAGGTTACCTGTGTGCTCATGTAGAGGGGGTATATGGGGATGCCATCTGGCTTATGTCTGTGTCCAGATCTTATGACTGTGGATTACCCTGGACTTTATGATTGTGGGTCTATTTCCTGGCTTTACAAAGTGGCATAGGTTGAGCACCATAGAACCAAGATTTGACTATGTCTTTGGCTTATGATCGTGCCATACAAGTTGTCTTATATCCAAGCACACTGAGTGATAGTAACGATTGTTTGATGGGATTATGTTTGTTTTTCTCATTTCCCCCATAGCCTATCACTTTAGGGATGTCACCTGATGTAGTTATTTAGGACATGGATACCTGGACACCTAATTCCGTACTTAGGATGTAGTACATTTTATTAATGATAGTAGAGTAGCATATTTTAGATGTTATGTGCTAATTCTTTGGATGTAAAGGACATGTCAGGTATGATTCTTATACCTTTTTCTCCTTACTATATTGTATGGTAGGTATTTTAAGATTCATTTATTACTCACACTAGATAGTTTTTTGACTCAAGGTTTTATGCTTTACTTCTTATTATCTCGGGTACTCTTAAATGAGTAGACTAGATAGTAGGTGTAGGTGGAGCGGTAACTATGCAGATGACGAGCTAGATGGAGCTTTCTCGTATTATATATGAAATTATGCTTATTCTGCTATGCAACATTATGGAGACTAGATGGTGTTTTCTTTAGTATTATAAGACAATTTATTTGAGTTTATTTTCGCTTTGTATAAACTATATTATTGTTTTTTATAACTCCATGGATCCGTGCTTTGATTTTTGGTTTACTTAGTTATTACTGTCTCTCCTGTTTTATATTTATGGTATATATTATTTTTTATTCCATGCGCTGTGAGATATATAACAAGTTCTATGATTGGTTTTCTTTTCTTTTCTTTTAACCCTTGATAATCATCCTACACTGGCCGGGCACAGCTGTAGTGCACTATTTTGTTACATTGGGTACTGATGGTGTAGGGCAGTTGCCACATTAACAGTCGTAGATGTTAATAGGATCTGCAAATGCCACAATATCTTCATAAAAGATACTCTAACTTCGCTACCACATCAAAGAGCGCACAACCCTTTGGAAGGTTATATTGCCTATAACCGATACGAGTGCCTCTCCAGAGCTATCCCTCGATTCAATCATTTTTTTGATTGATTCTGTAGTTCATGAGACTTCCCTCGCTAAACTTTACCCGAATGGGTATTATTGATGCGAAAAATGGTCCAACACCTAAGATTAGATTGTAGAGAACCTGTGAGACCTAGATCCAGCAGTTAACAGTTGAAATAAAAGGAAAATAAAAGCAATAAAGTAGAGAGACACAAGATTCTATAGTGGTTTGACAATCTACGGCCTACGTCCACTTTATAACTTTGTTTCTTATAGATTTGATGTAGTTTGTTTAAGATTACTAGATATTTGAAAGAGAATCAGTCACAGGTACATGGGTTAGACATATTCTAAGTCAGAATTGCCCAAAGTAGCTACCTTGGTGACTATGGTGTGAAGATAGAAGATAAAGAGGAGACAGAGCTTTTGCGTATTGATGGCAGAAGTCCGATCCAGTTTTGGTTGCTCTATAGTTTGTATTTATTGGGGAAATAGTCGCGCGGGCTAGAAGTTCAGGTGGAGCAGAGTCCAGATGTTGGTCCAAAGTTGTACAAGAAGACTCGAAGTCATCCAAGTTAAATAAATGAGTTGGTACCAAGTCATTTGACTCGGTACCAAGTCATTTCCTTAAGTGGAAATGACTCTGCCCCTTTCCTATCTCCTTCCGATCTTTGTGTAGATATGTTTCGTACCTTTTTTCTAGTAATTTGGTTGACTAATGATGGTTCCTTCATCACTTGGATTGCTTTGCTATTTGAGTTGTCCTCTCTTCAAACTTGATGATAGGTCATCAAAATCTCATGAAAACACTTAAGCACACTCTGGAAAAGTAGTAAATATATCGTATGAAGTTGGTGAGTTGTTTCGGGGTGAAAAAATGAGTCGACACCAAGTGGTTTGAGTCGGTGCCGCGTGATTGTCTTAAGTAATCTCAAGGTGAAACTTTCTAAGATCTCTTATTTACCTCTTCTAAGCATGCCTACCAAGTTTCAAGTCGTTTCGTCTTCGTCTCGATGTTCTAACTTCTTTTGATCTCTGCCTGGTTAAACCCCAGTTAACATTTGCCCCCCAGAATATGTTTTCTCTAAAAACAAAGTGTGCTCTAGATCAAGATATGTTCTAGATTACAATCCTGCGAATTTTAGTTAGTCATTTGAATATCGTCTCGAGACGTTTCTTTCACTTGTTCAGTTTCTCATTAACCATTTGTCTTAGCTTCAATTGAAATTTAATTTCTTTGCATTGGTGATGTAATCTTCATTCTGGAGACCATGCTGTGCTTTAGATCGACGTAGGGGCCCTTTGTAGTGATTTTGGGTTGGGACAGGCAAGGAAAAATGACTCGATACCGAGTCAAATTGTTTTCCTCTATAGTTTTTATGACTTAGTAAAATTTTAAGTTCACCTTCACTTGTTTGTTAACTTTGCCTCCGAGTCTTTTAACTCTCTAGCCGATTCAACCTGCCTTGCTCACGTTGATCCATCCTAGGACCAACTTCGATCGACCATCGCCGCTTCCACCGATTTCTACTGCTACCTAGGGCGGCCACCTCCATCTAGAATCGTTCGCCACCACCTCTTTTCAACTTGAACAACTTGGAGCTGAATAACCTAAAACCCTAGCATCCAAATTATTTTGATCTGGGCGACGATGAACCATGGGATTATGACGATGAACTTAGAGATGGTGATGATGGTGATGACGATCGAGCCTTTGTTGAGTGCGGTTTGAAGGGAATTGGTCAAATTTCGAATTGCACTTGAATGGTGATGAGACTAAGTGTTGCCTCGATCGATGCTCAGAATCCATTTAGTCAGCACACGTTAACTTCCTTTGGATTACGGGCGTTGGTCACACAGGAATTTTATTCAAAATAAAACATACCTGACCGTGTTAAATTCCGAGTTTTATTACTTAGAATGACACGTCGGTCACCTTGTCTCAAGCCTGGTGAGAGAGCATCTACAACTTTAGAGGCTGGATCCCCTAACAGTCCCGGTATCGCCATCTGTTCCCGCCGGACCAAGATAACCAATCATATCAGAATATTACTGCCCACTAGTTCTAGCATGACCTATAGTAAACCAGTTGCCTCCCAGACTTAGAATTCCGCATGACCTGCCAGAGCAGACACCTTCGGTCCTTTTTGCTAGATCACTACACAACAAATGTCTTTAGCATGGCATCCGGAAGATGATGTAGTCCTACCGACAAGAGCTGAACATACACACTGCCCTCCGTTGGACTTTATTGCTTGCAACCATTATATGTTCTTAGGCGGTGCCATGCCACCGTTCAACCGATTCCTGATGGTAGTGCTATAAGAACTTGGACTGGCGCCACTTCAAGTACATTCGAACGGTTATGCACTCTTAAGTTCTTTGTATGTCTTGTTTATAAATAGGCTTAGTTGACCTCCAAGACTCAACGAGCTAACATAATTCCTTTACTTCAAAAGAAGAAGAGATTGTCCCTCATACATCATTATCGAGGCATGGAAGGGTCGCAAGCTGATAGAAAATCTTCATAATAAACGCTCGTCTTTTAAGAATAAATATTTCTTCATTTGATGTGCGGAGGAGTTCAACCATCTCCGGCTGTCAAGAAGTAAGCATTATCTCTCAGCTTTCGTCATTCTACGAGTTCCAAGTTTCTAACTTGCTTCACATTTCATTGCAGACATTCCGACTTGAAACAACCGTAATGAGTGTTTGTACCAAAATTGGGCACAACACCCTTCGGAAGTTTTTGAAGAGATAAAGTGAAGAAATTAAATGGAAAAAGGGGAATTATCTAACAAAAACTCCAAATTTCAGAAACGAGAATAATTAAAATGCAGGGAGACACAAGAATTTAGAGTGGTTCGGCGTATTGCCTACGTCCACTATGAAGTAGTTTGCTTTATTGATCTTCCTTTAATGTTTACAATTGATTTCAACAAATTACAGCGAATAACAATGATTTGCAGCAGTGAAATTCATTGGTAGCAGCAGCAATGGAGTTCAGATCTGGATCTGGCGGAGTCTGGGTGTTGGAGATCTCAATGAGGAAGAAGAACCCCTTTTCTGTTGGCTTTGGGGGTCTATTTATAGGTGTAGGAGGCTGATATTTCGCTCAGATCTCGGGAGACCCTCTCTGGCACGTGACCAGGCCCGCGCGCCCAAGCCCGTGAAGTTTCGGTCCGATCCGTGATCGAAACGAACAGATTTCGTATTGATCAAGATTTCATCCAATGGAGTCAAAATTTGGCGTGGACATTCTTTAGCATGCACGTAGTCTTCTGTGAAAATTTCACAGCATTTGGACTTGTAGATTGGGAGATATGATCGATAGGTTTTCGGTAGGCTGTTTCCTTCGACTCGCTTCTGTTTCGAATCGCTTCCATCCGACTCGGTGACATGGCGCCTGAATCTCACTCTACCCTTGATGTTGTTTCGAGCGAGTCGAAATGTTCACCGATTGAGCGAGTCGAAGTGTGCCCATATCGAGCGAGTCGAAGTAGACACTGGTCGAGCGAGTCGAAATGGAGCGTCCTGAGAGGTTTGAGAAGTGGCTTCGCCAATGGAGTCGAAGTTGATGGAGTCGATCAGTGGTTCGAATGGAGCGAGTCGAAGAGGGCATCTGAGCGAAGCGAGTCGAAGTAGGTACTTCTGATGGCTGTGAAGCGAGTCGAACCTGAACGACTTGAAGTTGGCCTCTGAGCGAAGCGAGTCGAAGTTGTCACTTCTGAGTGTTGCAAAGTGAGTCGAAGTTGGCATCTGAGGGATGCGGAGCGAGTCGAAGAAGGCATCTGAGCAAAGCGAGTCGACCGGTGATTGGTTTTCATCCAATTTTGTATCGTTCATAACTTGAGCATACGTACTCGGATTGACTTGAGATTTGGAACGTTGACTCTCGTGGCTTAGCTTGTCATGTCCTACCAATTTTGGCTCGATACGGACTCGGACAAAATTCGTCGATATCCATAGTGGGCCTATGCATAACTGATCTCTAGGACGGGCCGTCGTCGGTTACTAGTCAATTCCTTGGTGTCACGGCCTTGCCAAAAGGCGGGATAACATTTTCCCTCCAAAGCACGTCTTGTGAAAACATGATGTGCTTTGAAGTGCTGCAATCTTTATTCTGAATAGTCATCGTCTTTTCGATGAATGTTGTAATCTTCGACTGTTTTTTCTCGATAATGTAAACTGTTGACCGTCAACTGGTGTACCCTGCATTGTTGCGACTGATTGCTGTATGCCAGTAGTTACCCGTTTGTTGTTGTAATCGTTATTGGATGAGTTTATGATTCCTGAAAATCTGGAATATTGAATATTAGTCCGACATTCATGCATATATGTTAACTTGACTCTCGTTGACGTGTGCATGTCCACGAGTCATTGTCAGTTTATTTTACTTTTGAATTACGTATCGATCCTCTCCTGAACCGATGTGAAATTCGCTGCAACAACGCTCGATGGTTGCTTTTTAATGTTCCTTCGTAACGATCCTCTCCTGAATCGATGTGAAGGGTTGAAACAACGCAGATGATTTTCATTGTATTTATGGATGCGAAGTAAGTATGTCGAGTTGATGGGGTTGGCCTCTGGAAGCCATGATTTGATGGATTCGAACTGACTGTTCGTATCGATGCTCTAGGGAAGGAGTTGGAAACTATGGATACGAACAGGAATTTTGCATCGATAGACGCAAGGTTCGATGGATACGAAGTGCTTGTTCGACTCGATGATGGACACGAACTGAACGAGTCGAAGTAAATTTCCCTGATGGTTGTGAACTGAGCGAGTCGAAAAGGAGCGAGTCGAAGTCAAGCGATACGAAGGGGAGCTTCGCATCGATGTACTGGAAACGGAGTCGAAACGTGTGTTCGAATCCACCGGGATACGAAACGTTTATTCCCTTTGCTTTCGAGTCCATATAAATACTTCGTACTTAGCCGTTTTTTCACTTTTTACTTTTCGTTATCCTGCCTTGCCTTCGTATCGCTCTGAGACTCGAGAAAACAAAGAAGAAAAACACTCTTGACTTCGAACTGATTCATAACTTCGATTATTTGAACCAATTGACAAATTTTAGGTAATTCATTGAGCGAAACCATCACGTAAACGAGGAGACTCGATTCTTAACACCAAATCGATCAGAGTCATGATCGATCGAAAATTCCTTGGCCTCAGCTTCGTGTCGATCTGGAGTAGGGGTTTCGAGATGATGAGGCGGAGGCCTTCGTATCGATCGATGGTGGAGCTTCGCATCGAGTCGAATGCTTTGAATCTGCGGATCGATACTAAGGGGCTGTGTCTGATGGACTCAAAACGATGGCCCTGGATCGAGTCGAAAAGTATGTCTTTTGATCGAGTCGAAATAGTGGCCTTGGAACGGTTCGAAGTGGAGTGCCTTGAGATCGAGTTGAACTGAAAGTTAGGGACCGAGTCGAACTGCGTAGTTTTTGATCGAGTCAAAGCAGAGGCTTTGGATCGAGTCGAAGTGTGTGGTTTGGGATCGAGTCGAAGTAGAGGCTTCGAAGCGAGTCGAAGCGCGTGGCTTCAAACCGAGTCGAAGGACGTGGTCTTGGATCGAGTCGAAGCACGTGGTCTTGGATCGAGTCGAACTGCACAACCCCGAACAATCGATTCGAACTCGAGCCTTAGCGAACGATTCGAACTTGAACCTGAGTGATTGTCTTGAACTTGAACTTTTGATGATTGACCATTGATTTAATTTCGATGATACCGAAAATTCTAGTGCCTTTGACCAATTAACTCCAACGAGCTTCAGACTTGCTTAACTGGACTTAATTGTTTCACCGCATACCTGATTGCCTATTGAAGTTCATCGATGAAACTGGAACTTACTAAGATAATAACACATTTTAACTCGGACTGATAGCTAATGGCACGGTTGTGACGGTCAGCGACGACGGTCCTTCCGATTGAATTCCGAAGTCTCGTCTTTTACATGCTTTCCTTAATCCTGTAGATCTTCTCCAAATGATATACAGTACTGCACCGCACAACACACACTCACACACTTTACACTGGGGGATGCACGAGTGTTATTTGTCAGTTTAACAATGAATTTTTATAAGCTAGTTAGTCATGGACACTTCAAGTTCTCAGCAGCCGAAAATCCTAAGTTCTATTCCTCCAACCATAGAGATACCGGTTATTGAAGCCGAAGTTATAGAGCCAGCTCCGGACGAGCGTCCAGGTGCTCGGTTTATTCTCAATCCGACAGATTCCATGCCGTCGGGTATCTCCGAAGATATGCTAGGATGGATTTGCTTAAGGCATGGTTTGTCGCTTGACGACGTGCTACTTCCTAGGCCAACTGACAGGCCACACAATCCCTCGGAGGGGTTTACTGCTTTCAACCGTCACGCTTGCACAGCGGGGACACTTCCTCCCTTCAATGAATATATAAGGGAGATGTTATCGTTTCTTGGCATAGCTCCATCTCAGCTACATCCCAACGGGTATGCCTTGTTGAACAGCACCTTTGTCCTATTTATGGAGATTCTCTTTCGACTGTCGAAGCCGATGGAAATCAGATATTTATTCAACGTCAAGAGCCATGGAGACAACCCTTCTTTCACCTTCCTAGAGGCGGTCAGAAGCTGCCATATTGTACTGGGCTCCTGGGGAAGGCTAAGTTACTATAAAACTGAATGGTTCTACGTTCGGTGCCCCCCTGGATTTGCTGGGTGGTGGTTGGATAGACGTAAGTGTTGCCATTTCTCTCTCGAATCATTGAGATACTAGTAACTGACTTCGAAACTGACATACTTTTCCTTTCCTATAGCCGCAATCTCTCGTCCCGATGGCGCATACTTCAGAGAGCTTGTTCGGATTCTTCAAGCGTTTCCGGGCGAGGAGAGACACATAAACTTAGTCCTGACCGATAGGAATTTGAGGACTGTCGGGCTGATAGAACGGAGACAGAGCATACATCTGGAAGTGATACATAGAGTGGTCCCAAATAAACGGGTGAAGCGCAAAGCGCCCACAGTCGTGATAACCGAGGAAGTTGATCCGGAGAGAACGCCTACCGACACCGAGCTCCCGGTCGGGCCTTCTTCCGATGTCCAAGATTCCGGAGGAAAAAGAAAAGGCAAGGCTGCTGCTCACAAACGCTCTAAATCCGAGAGATTTAAATCCGTGGTCGTGTCTTTCCCCGTCCCGGGGATTAGAATTGCGGAGGCTTCTCCCCCGCCGGTAGAGAATCTTTTTGATGGGCTTGCCGATGTTCCGATTCCAGACTTTGTGTCGTCTCAACACGACGCCGGGATGGGGGAGCTTGATAGCGCTCTTGAACTGAGCGGGTCGCTTGCTACGAGTGCGGCCGACATTTCCAGTTGGTCGGGGGATTGCACATGCATACACCTCACTACACTGCATGATTCATGACTGTAAATCGACCAACTCAAGAAGTCGCTAACTCTTTCTTCGTTTCTTATTCTCAGGTACTATGTTTGGAAGAGGATCGATGCTCGGGAATCTTCGCTCAGCCCAAAAAGCTTCTAGTTACTATGATTCCCGCAGGAGGGATTCAGATAGGGATCGCGATCGCGAATACTCTAACCAGGACAGGTATGGGCATGACAGAGATTATAGACATCGATCTAGATCACGCTCTCCTCCTTCTAGACTTCCGTCTCCTCCTCCTGTTCAAACTTCAAATCCACCAGAGCCTCCTCGTCACAGGCCGTCTTCTCATGCTTCTAGGTCCGAAACTCATCTTCAGAGAGTCGAGACCACGACCTCCATGATTACAGAGCAGGTCACAGCTGACCCCACAGGAGAAGGGGCCCTCAAATTGGTTTAGATGAGGAAGGACTTTCCGAACATCTGTTTCAATGGTTATGTCTTCCCACCACACTTAAAGAGAATTCCATCAGGGATGGAAAACACGGTGTACGACTTCGTTCACGACATATACACCCAGTACCAGGAGTGGGCAAAGGCTGTCGAGAAAGCTTCCAAAGTGGCCTTTGAGCGAGCCAAAGCGCTCGAGAAGATGGAGACCGAGCTCGCAAAAAGGGATCGGATTTTCAGGTACTCTCCGCTAAGTCCGAGTCTTCTCGAAAATCTGAGATTGAGGCCATTAAAAGGGCTGACGAAGCGAAGGCGGAGATGGAGAGGTTGGGACAGACTCACGTTGCCTGGTGGAGGAGATGGGCCACCGGAACACCAAAGTCATTGCCGAGCGGGACGCGGCGGTCAAGGAGCTTAATGAACTCAAGGCCAAATTTGCTGATATGGCTAAGGAGAAAGATGACGCGAACAACGCAGCCCAGGAGGCGTGCGAACAAGCTGTTCTTCTCAGGGACGAACGGGATGCGGTCGTGGATAAAGTCCACAAGGTGGAGGCTGAGGTGGAGGAAAAAGTGAAGTTGGCCGAGTCCAGGCTAGAGGCTGACATCGAAGACGTTCTTGTTGTCTACAACGCTAACGTGCTGAGGCACAGGGGTCAAGCCTGGCTCGATGATTTTCCGACGCATCTCTATAATGCTTGGGGCCGATTGGTCGAGGAGAAGAAGGAGGCGCATCAGGGCGAGTCTGTGGATGAATTCGAACTCGAGAATCGCATTCTGACTGAGGATGAAAAGAAGATTCTCCACGAGTCGATGATTCTGCGTAAGAAGGAAAGACTTGGCGCCCAGCACTTTGAAGTGGGAGAGGGTTCTGGAGTTGACCACCATGAAGCAAGTCTTGAAGTTCCCGCGTCAACCCAGCCCGAATCCTCGTCTGCGGCTGATCCCCAGGCCATCCCTGCTTATAATCCAGATCAACCGCAGATGTCTTCGGCTGCAGCGCAAGTCACTGATGCCGCTCTGCCGCCTACGAGTCAAACTGAGGAAGGTACTCTGAACATTCATCATATCTTTCTTAAGTCGACATCTTCGATCGAGTTAAGTTCTAACAGTTTTCTCATTCTTTGTCTAGTGATCGATGCCGCACCGGCCATGCCTCCTGCTACTCAAGAGCCATATCAAACGCAGGAGGCTATTGCGACTGAAGCAATCACCATGAGTACAGCTGCCCCGCTTGAAGATCTGCAGGGAGGTACAATTATGTTTGACGAGCAGCTAATGGATGAACTCTTTCGTCGTCACGGCGATCCTCTTGCTGACCTGCCATCTGTCATGAGTGGAACCGATCCTGCTGCAAGTTCATCAATGCCGACCACTGATGCTCTTAGCGGGGCTCGAGCAGTAACTGAAGAGCAGATGTTCGCTCAAATCGACACTGAAATGGCAGCAGCGGCTCATGGCGGCAGTTTCGGAGGTGGGATGGCAGCACCGGGACCTGCTCCTCTTAGCATGATATCTCCCAGTGGTACTGTTTTCCTCACCAGTGTGCCCCTTCCACCTTCTGTAATTGATCCTGTTCCTCCGACTCCGCTCGTAGGGAGCATTCTTATTCACATGAGTTCGGAGGAGGACGTTGACATAATGCCCTCGCCTGAAGATCGACCGCCGAAAAGCAAAGGCTCAAAGAGGAAGATTAGCGGTGGCTCCAGCGGGTCTACACCGAGGAGGAAGCCAAGGAAGAAGAAAGATTAAACATGCTTCTCCGGTGTATTTTGACTTTCATTTTGTTGGTCGTGTATAGATGCGGGTTCGGCCCCTGCTAGTAGGGATTTTGGAAACTTGTACACGAACTTCTTTTACAAACGATAGAAATGAAACTTCCCTTTTTTGGCTTCTTTTCTGTCATTGTGTATTTGTCCAAGTGTTTCAATATCTGAAGCGTACTTGTGAAGTTTTAGCTTTTGAATCAAGTTTGTTTTTGTTTGCCAAGTTCAGAAACTATGGACATGGTTTGCGACCGGGAAGCGAGTTGAATTTTGACGTCGCATTGCTTCAGTCGATAGTCGATGCTTAAGTCTTGCCACCCAGTCTTGGTGGTGAGTTGTAGATCATCAGTCGACGATCGTTTCTTACATATAACATGTTAAGTCTAGTGCCACCGAACGGATGTCTGAGGCAAGCGGAGATTGAGTAGTTCATCCATGCTCATTTGATTGTCGATGATCATATCCATACTACGGGGATTTCCATTCGTTTACTGGCGGTTGGTTACGCCGGCTTAAGTTTCAATCATATGTCTGTGATCTGGGACTTGGAATTGGCATTTGTACTCCGACTCGCGCTCCGGGGGTTTGGAGCTGACATCTATACTTCGATTCACGCTTCGGGAACTTGGAGTTGGTGTTTATGCTCCGTTTCGCACTCTGGGAATCTGGAGCCGATGTTTGTACTCTGGTTCGCGCTCTGGGAACTCGGAGTTAATGCTTATACTTGAAATGACCCTCCGATTTTACCTTAATTTCACAAGGATTTTTTTCTTTTACTGAATAGTTGCTCAATTGAACTTAGTTTAAATTTCTCAGGGTCATTTTTCTTTTCAAAACAATGTGTTCTGGATTTAATTTTTCTACCAATATAAACATATCAGTTCAGTCATAGAAATATACACATACATATGATGATATATGTGTTCCTCTTGTTTAAAATCAGAGTATATCATTTTTTTTTTGACAAGAGCCAGTTTGTCTGATTTAAATTTGAAATTGACCTACTCATAATTTGAGTTCCCATGTTCTTTGATATTTACATTATATAAGTGGATTTTGTTCATATTTATTTATACTTGGATTTGATTATATTAACTATGAACAACCACTTTGTTTCCAAGTGAACCAGATTTTGGATTCAAAATTCTTCCTGAAATAATAATACCAATCAGTTTTAAATGCATGTTTGCCTTTTAACATTTGAAGGAGATCTTAACATAACATTTAACAAAAGGATGTAAAATACTTTTTGTTCTCAAATTGCAGACCAACATGCTCAACCAAGACCCCATTCTTTTGAAGCTGGTTGAACCATATGGTTGTGCTAACCAAACACTTGATCATGGTAATTGAAATGTTATTCAGTTGCCAAGTGCTAAAAGCTTTCTTCAGAAAAATTCATTTCTTAAAGCAACACACACAAATGAGCTTGAGTTCTTTTGCAAAATACTTTAATAAAACAACTAAATGTCTGAAATATACTTCAAAGCTCAGTGACTTTAAATGATTCAAACCTGGCTACATCAGGTTATAAATTTTGTATGAAGATTACTTAAATGTAGATACACTTCTTCCTCAGATTTTCAAATTCTACCTCATAACAATAGTCAACTGACAAACAATTGATTTAATCAAACAAAGGAAGTTCAATACATATTCAAACATAATTCTCTCATGAATACATGCAAATAAAATCATCATAGGCTCTTATTAAAACTAGCTAGCATGTTCATTCACTCCTTCTCATTAGCCATAACTTCATTTTCTACTTAGTTCCAGCATTACCTGAAAGAGCATTAGTGACTGCCTCATTTTTAAAATGAGACACCCCCATATGCCATGAGCAAACAAGGGTCAGATCTATGATCTAGTATGAATAACATCATTATATTCATGATATTAAGCAATTGATTGATGCATAAGTTTTAGCCAGTTACTTGAGTAACTTATCAAAGCAGCTATATTCCATGTTCCAGGTTAGACTGTCATGCAAGTGTAATAACTTCATAATTCAACTAGTTGCACAATCATAATCATACATTCATTCACATCAATCTACAGTACTTAGATGCTCTGGAGTAACCATGTTTCCATTTCAACAAATCTAAGTAACACTCATATCTTTTGCTACCTGGTTTAGGAGTTACCTATAAGTATATACATGTCAATTTATGTTTCAGCCTCATCTGCTATAAAGGAATCACTGGGACACATTGCAATAAATTAATTCACATTATTGCACAAAGATCACAGGGCTTAAACAAACCATGTGCCAACTTGCATACTTCAAATATAACAAGCATTCCAGCAGCCTTCTTGGCTCATCATCCCTATTTTATCTACTAGAAGCATTTGTTTGATTTTATCATCAGATATTTAGATGAAAAATGCCACTACATACATGAAAGCATCCCATGCATTTTGTAAGCATAATTTCTAGAAACAAATAAATAATTATTTTTAGTGATGTTGTCAAGAGATATCTGGGTCTTAGATCCATACAAGAATCTTTACAACTATAAATAGAGATATGGCATGTTAGGTTTATTTTGATCTGCAAGTAACTATGGTTGAACCAGATTCACAATCTAGCTTAACCATAATTTTAACCTGTGGGTTTTATTATCTTTTCTTTTTCTCCTTTTTTTGATCAGGGGTTCAGCACTCAAGTACACCCCTAATACACTGTTCTAAGCCTCAGCACTTATACATGGTATAATGCAGCTCATAATGTTTTCTCCTATTAAAATTTTTCATGCCATAGATCCAGATTAGTTGTGAGTATTCTTGCCTTGGTTTTAAGGTTTTATGCTTTAACTTTTCTGGGTGTAATGAAACAGTAAGTTGCACATCCAAAGACAAACATCACAATAGATCAAAGATCACCCAAAACATCCATAATAAAACCATGACAGACCCAAAAACATCCAAAGAACATTGATAAAACCATATTCAACAAAACTAAAAATAAGCAAATAACAATATTAGAATTGGCTGCCTCATCTCAGGTCTTAATGCCATGAATTTGGTGAGGTTACTCACCTAAATATCTCCTTCTAGTTAATCCAGAAAATCCCTGAGTATTATTATTTTTTCTCCTCTAGATGTTTTCTTTCTTATTCTAAGTTTCTCGGGTAAACTGAATCCCCTGGCTACAACTACTCATTTATAAGCATTTTACTAGGGTTTTATCAAACAAAATTCCATTTTTGTCCTGACTAATATCATGCATTTTGTATTTATATTTTAACATTCCCATTTTCAGTTACCCCGGCCATATTTCTTTTGTTAAAGGCAACATTTTCTTTTTCCTACTTTTTCAGGAAATGGCTGGTCTACCTAAATCATGTTAAAGGTGTGACCAAGCACATTTGTTTATTTATGGGGAATCCCCATTTTCCTATTTTTTCCCATACATAATGTACTTACTTATTTTATATTTCATGCTATTTTAATGTTATCATTATTTTCTTGCTCAGTTTCAATATATTTCTTCTCACAGAAAATATACATGTGTATAGGTATATAATTATTTATTTTATTTAATTTCCCCCCTGTTTCACATAAAATATGTTTAAGCACATATTTCATTTTTAACTTGGGTTATGCTTCAGTTACATTCCAATGCCTTAAATAAAGAATTTACTCCTTTATTTTAAATAGGATTTTTCTGTTTTTTTTTCAATATCTAAATATTATTCTAGTTTCAATATGTATACTTTTTTTTCTTCACAGAAAATCTTTAATTTCAAAGTATACAGAAAACATATTTAATTTGATCAATGATTCACATTTCAAGGTCATATCTGAAATGCTTCCTTCCTTTGTTTATTTATTTTATTATCATTATTATATTTTTTTTAGAAATTTTTTAAATCTCCTCCTTGTGTCATTTCCAGTGTGCATGTGCACACATATCCCTGCACATCATTCAATTCAAAAACTCCATCAACATTTGATCCAATATATATATATATATATATATATATATATATATATTAAACTGAATTGTTTTAATTTTTCTCTCAAAATTTATGGGGCATTTCATTCACCCCTCCTTTTAGAAATTGTGTCCTCACAAATTTTTTTTAGTACTTGTAACAAGCATTCACTGAATTTAGAAAATTTTATTAAGCATATGCATAAACAAACATATTCAATCATATCAACCATGCATATTAAATTTTTTCCAGAAATTAAAAATTACCTTTGATTTGCAAAAAGCTTAGGGTAATCCATCCTAATCTTATCTTCTAGCTCCCATGTACAATCATTAGGATCAACACTCCATTGGACCTTCACTAGTTTCAAAGTTTTGCTCCTCAATTTCTTTTCTTCTTTAGCTAAAATCCCCACTGGTTCCTTTTCATAAACCATATTAGGATTTATTTGAATTTGGGTAGGCTTTTCCAGAATTTCTTCTATATCATGTACCCACCTCCTAAGTTGTGACACATGAAAAACATTATGCATTGCTTTCATTTCTTCTGGTAATTCCAATTTGTATGCTAAAGAACCTATTCTTTCCAGAATTTTATAGGGTCCAACATACCTTGGTGTGAGTTTACCTTGTTTACCAAATCTCAAGACCTTCTTCATAGGTGAAATCTTGATGAAAACAAAGTCTCCCACCTCATATTCCACCTGCTTTCTCTTCCTGTCTGCAAATTTCTTTTGCCTATCTTGAGCTGCTGCCATTCTTTTTCTTATTAACCCAATTTTCTCTGTAGTTTCTTTTATATATTCAGGTCCTAGAACAGCCCTTTCTCCGGTCTCTACCCAGCATATAGGTGATAAACATGGCTTGCCATATAAGGCTTCAAATGGTGCCATCCCTATGGTGCTTTGATAACTGTTATTGTACGTAAATTCAGCTAAATGGAGGTGGTCTTCCCAGTTGCCTCCAAAGTCCAGTGCACATGCTCTCAACAAGTCCTCTAAGACTTTGTTCACCACCTCAGTTTGTCCATCTGATTGGGGATGGTAGGCAGTGCTTAAGCACAATTCACTCCCCATGGCCTCTTGAAAACTTTTCCAAAACCTTAAGGTGAAGATGGTATCCCTATCACTCACAATGGTTTTGGGAATGCCATGCAATCTTTCCACCTCTTTCATGAATATTTGAGCCAATTTTGGGGAATTTCTTTCTGATTTTACTGGGATAAAATGTGCTACTTTAGTTAGCCTATCCACTATTACCCATATACTGGTGTTTCCACTCTCAGATCTAGGCAGACCATTTATGAAATCCATAGATATATCCTCCCACTTCCACTATGGTATACTAAGGGGTTGCAACAGTCCTGATGGCCTTTGTGTCTCTGCCTTGACTTGTTGGCAAGTCATACACTTTGCAACATGTTTGTCCATATCTGACTTCATTCCCTTCCACCAAAGATTTCTTTTCAAATTTTGATACATCTTGGTACTGCCTGGGTGTATGGAGTACTTACTCCTATGGTATTTATTTAATATTTCCTCCTTCAATTCTATGTTTTCTGGAACACATATCCTATTCTTGTTCCTTAAATAACCATCTTTATCAACTTGATAATTTATTACTTCTTCCCCTTTTAATAAGAGCATTTTCTTTTCCAATAGGTTTAGGTCTTGTTCCTGCATTTTCCCAACCTTTAGAAGTAAATTTGATTGTAGAGATACCATACTCAATTTCCCTTTACTTTCATCTTCTTCAGTGGGTACCATTTGTACCTCACTGTTTGCCTCAATTTCCAAATCAGTAAGTATAGACAGATCCTTAAACTCTTCCATCATCAACATGGCTACTTTAGCATGTTGTCTACTCAAGGCATCTGCAACTTTATTTGCCTTACCTGGTGTATAAAGTATATCTAGATCATAGGCAGCTAGGAACTCCACCCATCTATGTTGCCTCATGTTCAAATCTTTTTATGAGAATAAATATTTCAGTGCCTTATGATCAGTGTACAAAATAAATTTGCACCTAACAAATAATGTCTCCAAAGTTTCAAGGCATACACCACTGCTACTAGTTCAAGATCATGGGTTGCATATCTTGTTTCATGTGGCTTTAATTGCCTAGATGCATAGGCTACCACCTGGTCTTGCTGCATCAACACAGCCCCTAGCCTAGAGCCACTTGCATCAGTATACACAATTAAGTTTTCATTTCCTTCTAGCACCCTCAATACTGGTGCATTAATTAAAGCTTCTTTTATTTTGATAAAAGCTTGCTCACATTTTTCTGTCCATACAAAGGCTTGGCTCTTTCTAGTTAAATTGGTAAGTGGTGATGATATTTTCGAAAATTCTTTTATAAATCTCCTGTAATATCCTGCCATCCCCATAAATGATCTAACCTCACTTACTATGCTAGGCCTTTTCCATGCTTGGATAACTACTACCTTATTGGGGTTTACTGAAATTCCTTTGGCAGAGATAACATGACCAAGAAAATGTACTTCTTCTTTCCAAAAGGCACATTTTGAAAATTTTGCCTTAAATCATTTTCTCTTAATCTTCACAAAACTAAATGCAGATGATTTTTGTGCTCTTCCACTGTTTTGGAATAAATCAAAATGTCATCAATGAAAATTAGTACAAACTTGTCTAAATAATCTCTGAATATTCTATTCATCAAATCTACAAAATATGAAGGGGCATTTGTCAAGCCAAATGGCATAACCATAAATTCATATAAGCCATATCTAGTGTTGAATGCAGTATACTTAATACTTGAGTCTTCAACCTTCATTTGATGAAATCCTGATGCTAAGTCTAATCTAGAAAATATTTTAGCTTCACTGAGTTGGTCAAAGAGATCATCTATTCTAGGCAGTGGGTATTTGTTCTTGATGGTTACTTTATTTAGTTCTCTGTAATCTATGCACATTCTCAAAGTACCATCATGTTTTCTTACAAACACTACTGGAGCACCCCAGCATGAATTACTTGGCCTTATAAATCCTTTGCCTTCTAATTCTTCCAACTGATTTTTCAATTCCTTCAATTCACTTGGCTCCATTCTAGTGGGTTTCTTGATTATTGGACTTGCTCCTAGAATGAGATTAATTTGAAACTCAACTGGTCTATGGTGTGGAACACCCTTAACTTCCCCAAACACATCCAAGTATTCATTGACTATGGGAATTTCTTCAATGGTTAGTTCACTGAAATTTTTTTCTGAGTCGACTAAATGATATAATTTCCCTTCCTTAGCTACTTCACATAAAACTGTGATCCTCTGGCCTCTAGAATTTTGCAATGATATGGTGGATGAGTCTAAATTAATTATGGCTTTAAATTGCCTTAACCAGTCTACCCCCAATATAACACCTATATTTGGGTATTTCAAAACATATAAATTGGAAATAAAAATATTTCCTCCTATGTTCAACTCCACATCCACACAAATCATGTTTAAAAGACTAGAACTCCCTAGTGGACTTTGTACAAGCAATGGGGTTTCAACCAATATGCAGTTTAATTTTAACATTTTAACTATTTCATAAGAAATTAAAGAGTGAGTTGCTCCAGTATCATATACTACTGCTATGGTATGGCACAAATGAGTAGTGTACCTTCCACTTGGCCATGATTTTCAGCATCAATTTTCACTGTAGATTTGCCTTTGCCTTCCAAATTTGCCAATTTCCCCTGCTGTTTATACTCAGGACAGTTCCTCTTCATATGTCCCTCTTTCCCACATAGGTAGCATTTGAAGGCTCCTCCATTTAACTCTAGGCACCTTGGTTTGATGTGTCCTTTTTTACCACAATGATGGCAAACCAACTTCTTCTTAGCATCATTAGCTTTAGTGTCTTTGTCCTTCTTATTGTCTGTCTCCTCCTTCTTTTTATCATAAGGGTGGTATCTTCCCTTATTCTTCTTGTTATTGTTGCTCTTAAAATTCCTATACTTCTCTCTTTCCTTGTCATGCTGTTCCAATTTCAATGCCAGATCTATTACTTGATCAAAAGTCCTATCTGCATATGGTAGCATGGCTCTGCTAAGTCCTGGGTTCAGACCTTTTATATACCTATCATTTTTGGATGCTTCATCTGCCACTAGCATTGCTCCATACTTAGATAGCCCCTCAAACTTTTAAGTGTACTCAGTGACATTCAAAGTTCCCTGCCTAAGTCTGATAAATTCTTCAAGCAAAGTGGTCTTGGCTGATGCTGGTACAAATATTGCCTCCAACATCTCCTTGAATTGACTCCAAGTGATTTCATTTTCAATTCTTCCAGCTATGATTACCTCCCACCAGCTTAAAGCTACTCCTTTCAGTTGTCTTGAAGCTACTTGCCTCTTCCTCTGATCATCAAGCTGCATGTCATTGAAAATTCTATCCAGTGTTCTCAAGCATGCTTGAATTTCCATCACATTCTTAGTCCCTTCAAAACTTCTGCCTCCCAAATTGGTGTAAGCCTTCAGTAGTTTTGAAAGCTCCTCATGTGGGTTCTCAGGCCTATGCCCAATTCCATCTCTTAAAACCCTTACAAATTCTTGCATATCAAGCATTTGTGGTGCACTGGGTCCTGCATTGTGATGAGATCCTCTTCCTACCATGGTCTGGTCACTAAGTATTGGGCAGAGGGTATTAGTACACTTTGAATATTTTCTATAGCTAATATTTTCCTATCTAAATTATTTCATCCAAAACAAACAGACATAATACATTTCTATGATACTTAGTAATTAATGCAAACATTAGCTCTGATACCAAATGAAACGACCCTCCGATTTTACCTTAATTTCACAAGGATTTTTTTTTTCTTTTACTGAATACTTGCTCAATTAAACTTAGTTTAAATTTCTCAGGGTCATTTTTCTTTTCAAAACAATGTGTTCTGGATTTAAATTTTCTACCAATATAAACATATCAGTTCAGTCATAGAAATATACACATACATATGATGATATATGTGTTCCTCTTGTTTAAAATCAGAGTATATCATTATTATTATTATTATTTTGACAAGAGCCAATCTGTCTGATTTGAATTTGAAATGGACCTACTCATAATTTGAGTTCCCATGTTCTTTGATATTTACATTATATAAGTGGATTTTGTTCATATTTATTTATACTTGGATTTGATTATATTAACCATGAACAACCACTTTGTTTCCAAGTGAACCAGATTTTGGATTCAAAATTCTTCCTGAAATAATAATACCAATCAGTTTTAAATACATGTTTTCCTTTTAACATTTGAAGGAGATCTTAACATAACATTTAATAAAAGGATGTAAAATACGTTTTGTTCTCAAATTGCAGACCAACATGCTCAACCAAGACCCCATTCTTTTGAAGCTGGTTGAACCATATGGCTGTGCTAACCAAAGACTTGATCATGGTAATTGAAATGTTATTCAGTTGCCAAGTGCTAAAAGCTTTCTTCAGAAAAAATTCATTTCTTAAAGCAACACACACAAATGAGCTTGAGTTCTTTTGCAAAATACTTTAATAAAACAACTAAATGTCTAAAATATACTTCAAAGCTCAGTGACTTTAAATGATTCAAACCTGGCTACATCAGGTTATAAATTTTGTATGAAGATTACTTAAATGTAGATACACTTCTTCCTCAGATTTTCAAATTCTACCTCATAACAATAGTCAACTGACAAATAACTGATTTAATCATACAAAGGAAGTTCAATACATATTCAAACATAATTCTCTCATGAATACATGCAGATAAAATCATCATAGGCTCTTATTAAAACTAGCTAGCATGTTCATTCACTCCTTCTCATTAGCCATAACTTCATTTTCTACTTAGTTCCAGCATTACCTGAAAGAGAATTATTGACTGCCTCATTTTTAAAATGAGACACCCCCATATGCCATGAGCAAACAAGGGTCAGATCTATGATCTGGTATGAATAACATCATTATATTCATGATATTAAGCCATTGATTGATGCATAAGTTTTAGCCAGTTACTTGAGTAACTTATCATAGCAGCTATATTCCATGTTCCAGGTTAGACTGTCATGCAAGTGTGATAACTTCATAAGTCAACTAGTTGCACAATCATAATCATACATTCATTCACATCAATCTACAGTACTTAGATGCTCTGGAGTAACCATGTTTCCATTTCAACAAATCTAAGTAACACTCATATCTTTTGCTACCTGGTTTAGGAGTTACCTATAAGTATATACATGTCAATTTATGTTTTAGCCTCATCTGCTATTAAGGAATCACTGGGACACATTGCAATAAATTAATTCACATTATTGCACAAAGATCTCAGGGCTTAAACAAACCATGTGCCAACTTGCATACTTCAAATATAACAAGCATTCCAGCAGCCTTCTTGGCTCATCATCCCTAGTTTATCTACTAGAAGCATTTGTTTGATTTTATCATCAGATATTTAGATGAAAAATGCCACTACATACATGAAAGCATCCCATGCATCTTGTAAGCATAATTTCCAGAAACAAATAAATAATTATTTTTAATGATGTTGTCAAGAGATATCTGGGTCTTAGATCCATACAAGAATCTTTACAACTATATATAGAGATATGGCATGTTAGGTTTATTTTGATCTGCAAGTAACTATGGTTGAACCAGATTCACAATCTAGCTTAACCATAATTTTAACCTGTGGGTTTTATTATCTTTTCTTTTTCTCTTTTTTTTTGATCAGGGGTTCAGCGCTCAAGTACACCCCTAATACACTGTTCTAAGCCTCAACACTTATACATGGTATAATGCAGCTCATAATGTTTTCTCCTATTAAATTTTTTCATGCCATAGATCCAGATTAGTTGTGAGTATTCTTGCCTTGGTTTTAAGGTTTTATGCTTTAACTTTTCTGGGTGTAATGAAACAGTAAGTTGCACATCCAAAGACAAACATCACAATAGATCAAAGATCACCCAAAACATCCATAATAAAACCATGACAGACCCAAAAACATCCAAAGAACATTGATAAAACCATATTCAACAAAACTAAAAATAAGCAAATAACAATATTAGAATTGGCTGCCTCATCTCAGGTCTTAATGCCATGAATTTGGTGAGGTTACTCACCTAAATATCTCCTTCTAGTTAATCCAGAAAATCCCTGAGTATTTTTTTTCCTCCTCTAGATGTTTTCTTTCTTATTCTAAGTATCTCGGGTAAACTGATTCCCCTGGCTATAACTACTCATTTATAAGCATTTTACTAGGGTTTTATCAAACAAAATTCCATTTTTGTCTGACCAATATCATGCATTTTGTATTTATATTTTAACATTCCCATTTTCAGTTACCCCGGCCATATTTCTTTTGTTAAAGGCAACATTTTCTTTTTCCTACTTTTTCAGGAAATGACCAGTCTACCTAAATCATGTTAAAGGTGTGACCAAGCACATTTGTTTATTTATGGGGAATCCCCATTTTCCTATTTTTGCCCATACATAATGTACTTACTTATTTTATATTTCATGCTATTTTAATGTTATCATTATTTTCTTGCTCAGTTTCAATATATTTCTTCTCACAGAAAATATACATGTGTATAGGTATATAAATATTTATTTTATTTAATTTCCCCCTGTTTCACAGAAAATATGTTTAAGCACATATTTCATTTTTAACTTGGGTTATGCTTCAGTTACATTCCAATGCCTTAAATAAAGAATTTACTCCTTTATTTTAAATAGGATTTTTCTGTTTTTTTTTTCAATATCTAAATATTATTCTAGTTTCAATATGTATACTTTTTTTCTTCACAGAAAATCTTTAATTTCAAAGTATACAGAAAACATATTTAATTTGATTAATGATTCACATTTCAAGATCATATCTGAAATGCTTCCTTCCTTTGTTTATTTATTTTATTATCATTATTATATTTTTTTTCAAAATTTTTTTAAATCTCCTCCTTGTGCCATTTCCAGTGTGCATGTGCACACATATCCCTGCACATCATTCAATTCAAAAACTCCATCAACATTTGATCCAATATATATATATATTTTAAACTGAATTGTTTTAATTTTTCTCTCAAATTTTTTGGGGCATTTCAATACTCCAATTCGCGCTCTGGGAATTTGGAGTAGATGTTTATACTCCGGCTCGCACTCTGGGAGTTTGGAGTTGATTTTTATACTCCGCTTCGCACTTTGGGAACCCGGAGTTGATGTTTATACTCCACTTCGCACTCTGGGAATACGGAGTTGATGTTTATGCTCTGGTTCGCACTCTGGGAACTCAGTGTTGATGTTTATACTCCGACTCGTGCTCTGGGAGTTCGGAGTTGATGTTTATACTCCGCTTTGCACTCTGGGAGCTCGGAGTTGATGTTTATACTACGACTCGTGCTCTGGGAGTTCGGAGTTGATGTTTATACTCCGACTCGCGCTCTGGGAGTTCGGAGTTGATGTTTATACTCCGCTTCGCACTCTGGGAATACAGAGTTGATGTTTATACTCCGACTCGTGCTCTGGGAGTTCAGAGTTGATGTTTATACTCCGCTTCGCACTCTGGGAATACAGAGTTGATGTTAATACTCCGACTCGCACTGCCGGAGTTCGGAGTTGATGTTTATACTTCGCTTCGCACTTTGGGAATTCGGAGTTGATGTTTGTACTCCACTTCGCACTCTGGGAATATAGAGTTGATGTTTATACTCCGACTCGCGCTCTGGGAGTACGGAGTTGATGAAGGATTGTCGTGTATCAATCCTTTTTTGACTTTGAGGTGATGGCTTGCCCCCGAGCTCAAGTTTCACTTAGTGAGTGATTGGTTGCATCGCAGTCACTCTCTATTTGAATAAATCCCACTGTATGATGATACTTAGCTCTCCGTGCATAGTGATGGTCATATGAAGTATTTCAAATAAATCGCAGCTCTGGCTCGAAGAGGTTGCATTTTATTGCTGAAATAAGAAAGTATGGAAAAGTCAGTTGCCTTATTACAAGTTCTAATTTCGAAATGCATAAACAAATTGCAGAAAAGGAATATAAACTAAATGGATAGAGATAGCCTGTCAGGTGTAATAGCGGCGAAGGCTCTCGCTATCCCAAGCTCTTGGCAGGGTAAGACCGTCGACGGTCGATAACTTGAATGTGCCATCTTCGAGCCTTCGTTCAATAACATACGGTCCTTCCCATGTCAGCTTATAATGTGAAGGAACCGGATAGATTCTTTTTAAGACGAGATCGCCTAGTTCGAAGGTTCGCGGATGGACCTTGGCATTGTACAATCGGGTGACTCGACTTCGATGCGCAGCTGCCCTCAAATCAGCTTCTTCATGCTTCTCATCTAGTAGATCGAGAGATTCAGCAAGTAATATAACATTTGTCTTCAGATCATAGTATGTCACACGATGAGAAGGTATTTCTAGCTTGATTGGAATAACGACCTCTGAACCATAAGAAAGAGAGAATGGAGTGTGGCCGGTCGTGGTCTTGTGGGTTGTTCGGTAAGCCCATAGAGCCATAGGAACTTCATCGACCCACTTGCCCCCGACCTTTTCCAGTCGTTTTTTCATGATGGATTTTATAACTTTATTAACTGCTTCGACCTATCCGTTTGCCTGAGGATGTGCAACTGTGGAGAATTTCTTTTGGATGTGAAATCGTTTGCAGAAATCTTTGAATTCAGCACTATCGAATTGGGTTCCGTTGTCCGTAATAATGGTGTGTGGGAGACCGAATCGACAGATGATATTACGAACCACAAAGTTGATTACTTTCTTCATTATAATGGTAGCGAGAGCTTTGGCTTCAGCCCACTTTGTAAAGTAATCAACTGCGACGATGGCGTACTTCGCACCACCTTTTGCCAGAGGTAGAGCACCGATGATGTCGATGCCCCACATTGCGAATGGCCATGGGCTGACCATTTGCGTTATCTCAATAGGAGGAGCTCTAGGAATTCGGGCATATTTCTGGCACCTATCACATTTCTTCGCATAGTCCAACGCATCACGATTCACGGTAGGCCAGTAATATCCGTAATGAAGTATTTTCTTGGAAAGTGCTTGCCCCCCGGTGTGATCGCCACATTCTCCCTTATGCACATCGCGCAATACTTGTTTAATTTCATTGTGAGCGATACACCGGAGTAGGGGAACTGAGTACCCCCTTTTGTACATGAGTCCATTCTGGATGATAAATCTTGAGGCCTTTCGAAGGACTTGTCTCTTTTCACTCCTGCGCTCCAGTAGGGTTCCGTGCTCAATGTAATTTCTAAGTGGGGTCATCCAAGAATCCTGTTCGGGAATGGTTTTGCATACTCGGTTTATTTCTGTTCGGTCGATACTTGGGGAAGATAGCGTTTCTACGGGAACGATTCCCATTTGCTGAGCTTCACCTGTGTTGGCTAGCTTTGCCAATGAATCGGCCTTTTGGTTGCGCTCCCGAGGTATGCAATAGATGGCGTAGTAATCGAACTGATTCAATGCTTCCTGAACTCGAGCTAAGTAAGCAGCCAACCTTCGATCTCTTGCCTGATACTCTCCCTGTACTTGACACACAACCAATTGTGAATCACAATAAATTTCCACAGCGATAATTTTCAGATCTCTGGCGATTTTCAAGCCAGCTAAAAGGGCTTCGTATTCAGCTTCATTATTGGTTGCATGAAAGTCAAACTTCAAGGCATAGCATATAGATCGACCTTCGGGGGTTTCGAGCACAACACCAGCGCCCGAACACCGGTCGTTAGATGCACCATCATTGTACAGCTTCCAAACATATTCGGGGGATTTACTGGTTTCAGGCAAGTCCTTTGGAACGGTGAATTCAGCTATGAAATCAGCGAGGACTTGTCTTTGGATTGCTCGTCTTGGAGTGTAAGTAATATCAAACTGACTCAGTTCGATGTTCCACTTGAGTAACCTACCAGACGTCTCAGGCCGCGAAAGGACCTGTCGTAACGGCTGGTCGGTTTAAACAACAATGGGGTGTGCCTGGAAATACGGTCGGAGTTTTCTTGATGCAACTACAAGGCAGTAGGCCAACTTTTCTAGCTTCGGATAGTTCCTTTCAGCCCTAGTCAATCGTTTGCTGACGTAGTATACTGGCTTCTGTATCTTGTCTTCTTCTCGAACCAAGGCAGCGCTGATAGCGTTTTCTGATATCGCCAAGTATGTATACAACTTCTCATAATCAATAGGCTTTGACAGTATTGGAGGTGTGGATAGATGTTGAACTAGTGCTTGGAAAGCGCCCTCACACTCCGTGGTCCATTCAAAGTTTCGCTTCCCTTTTCAGATCAGATCGAAGAAGGGAATGCATTTGTCAATGGACTTTGAATTGAACCTGCTCAATGCCGCTACCTTTCCGTTGATACTCTGGACTTGCTTTATAGTCTTGGGAGTTTCAAGATTTCTGATTGCCAAAATCTTTTCAGGATTAGCTTCGATTCCCCGAGCGTTAATGATGAACCCAAGGAACTTTCCGGATGCAACTCCAAAGTGACATTTCAGTGGGTTGAGCTTCATTTTGTATTCTCGAAGTATGTTGAACATAGTTTCCAGGTCTTTAACATGGTCGGTGGAGAGTCGTGACTTCACAAGCATGTCGTCTACATATACTTCCATTGTTTTCCTGATTTGATTGGCAAACATCCGATTGACCAATCGTTGAGAGGTAGCCCTGGCATTCTTGAGTCCGAATGGCATTACCTTGTAACAGTAAAGTCCTAGATTGGTTACGAAGCTGGTATGTTCTTGATCGAGTAAATGCATCGGTATCTGATTGTAGCCTGAATACGCGTCCATGAAGGATAAGAGTTCATGTCCAGCCGTCGAATCCACTAGCTGATCAATTCTAGGAAGCGGGAAACTATCTTTGGGGCACGCTTTATTCAGATCGGAATAATCAACACATGTTCTCCACTTCTCGTTTGGCTTTCGGACGAGCACGGGATTTGACACCCATTCAGGATATAGCGCATCTCGAATGAATCCGTTTGCTTCAAGCTTTTCTACTTCTTATTTAAGGGCGGCAGATCTCTCTGGATCCATACCGCACCTTTTTTGTTTGACCGGGACATGACGCGGATCAATGTTCAGAGTATGGCTCGCGATGTCCGGTGAGATTCCACACATATCAGAATGTGTCCAGGCAAATACGTCAAGGTTTGCCTGTAGAAATTCAACCAATTCCTCCTGAGCTTTCTGGCTTAGCTGAGATCCAATTTTTATCATTTTCGAATCATCATCACTGTTAACTGGGACATCAATTGTCAGTTCGGTCGGGGATGCTTGACTTTCTTTAGTTTCTCCTTCGTCTTCAGTTTCTCTCGGGTCAAGATCCTTGAGGAATTGGCTGGGGTGCCCGGGCCTGGGCCCAGGCGTTAATTGTCAATTATCGGTAGAACGGACGCAGAGAGATTCCTCCACGCCCTTTCCTTTTCCTTTCGCTGCGCCTCCCGCAGCTCAGCAACATAGCAGGCTCTGGCAGCAGCCTGATCTCCATGAATGATTCCTATTCCATGATCAGTGGGAAACTTTAAAGTCAAACACCACGGGGCGATGGCTACCCTGAATTCAGCGAGGGCCGGTCGGCCTAAGAAAGCATTGTAAGGGGAGTCTATGTCCAAAACAATGAACTGCAACATCCGTACTTTCCGACGTTCTCCGACTCCCAATTCTACTGGAAGTTCCACCATTTCGGTGGGTATAGTAGCACTTCCGTTGAAACCATGGACTCGAGATTGACAAGGCTTCAAGTCCGTGGCTTCCATTTTCATTTGATCATAAGCTCGCTTGAACAAAATATTCACAGAGCTCCCACTATCAACTAAGATTCTCTTCATCCAAGCGGGACCTACTTGTGCCGAGATGACCAGTGGATCAATAGTGGGGGCTTCGACTTTATCAGCATCTCTGTTCCTAAACACGATGTCATCCGCCATCGTCTTCTGTTGCTTGGCCGGAGCTCCTTCATCAAAGTTACTGCAACACTCGAAGTCCGCATGCCTGATAGAACTGGCGTACGACTCCATTTCCTTCTAGCTTCGATCTGCTTGGTGAGGACCACCACTTATCGTATTGATAACTAACCTCTCGCTTGTATGAGCGGGTTCCTCCAGTCTTTTCTGATTCGGCGCACGATTCTGATTTGATGGGCCGCACCACCAGACTGTGGCTCCCGCACATACTGATCTAGCTTCCGCTCACGTATCAGTTTTTCGATGAGGTCTTGTAGGTGACGACACTCATTGGTGTTTTGGCCATTACTCTCATGGAATCTACAGAACTTTCCTGTTTGGATTTGTCTCTCAGTTGGCGGTTTTGGGGCAGGTTTCTTGTACTGCATGGTATTGCAGGTCTGCAAATACACATTTTCCAATGACGTGTTCAATGGAGTGTAATTATCGTACATGGAAGCTCTACGTCGTGGACCACGATTCTGATCGCGTTTTTTGTTCTGATTTCCATTGTCTCTCTGCTGATTCTGTTTATTTTGTACGTTCAGCTGAATTTTCCCGGAACTATCTCCGGATTGTTTAACAGTGATGTTACTTTGTATTCCTTCGATGTTGGGCCCTGCGTCATCCTACTTCCTAGACTGTTTCGCATCCTCCCTTCTTAAGAATTGGGCTGCCTTGGAATAGAAACGGTCCAATGACGCAGGTGGTTTTCCAGCTAACCAATTTCCGAACTTGGAATCAGTATCAATCCCCTTATTCAATGCCATCAGGATAGAGTTATCATTGGGGTTGCTTATCTCTGCACACGCAGCATGGAATCGCTCCAAGCAACGTCTAAATGTTTCTCCGAGGGCTTGTGTAACACTAGACAGAGTGTTAACATCCTTAGGCCTTGCCACGTGCATACAGAATTGTTCGACAAACTTGGTGGCCATCTGGTCAAAGTTAGAAATGGATCGCGATGGCAAACGAGTGAACCACATGGTAGCGATGCCCCCAAGGAAATGGGGAAACTACGACACTTTACTGCATCATCAACTCTAGCAACATTCATCAGCCATTTGTATTTCAGGACGTGTTGATTGGGATCAGAACTTCCTTCATAAACTGGCAAAGCTGGCATCCTGAAGTGTCGAGGTGGTTCAGCATATAAAACGTCATCGGTGAAAGGGGTATGACTTCGGGAGATTCCCCAGTCGTCATTAGAGAGACCTTGACTTTCACGGATCATTTGGCGGATCATCGCTGGTATATCCGGCGTTCGGATACTTGGAGCATGTTGTGCCAAGGTATGGTCGGGTTCCACAGCGCGAGTCTGGACCGGACGCGGTCGACGGTCCGTGCCTCGCCTCCTTGGTTCAACATCCTCAGGGACATAAGGCTCAAGAGTCTGCTCTCGTTAGCTACGTTAAGGATCAGCTTGGTTTCTAGCATCACCTCCCCGTTCGACAGTGGTGGTAGTAGCAATGTTGCCGGTAACATGATAAGGAGCAGCTCCTTCTCGAGCTGAAGGTTCCGTGCGGAGACTAGTTGATGGTCCAACTCTAGGTTGCCCAAGGTTCGAAGCAGGTTGGTGTCCCATGGCTTGGGTGTAGCTTCCACCTAGCCGTGGATGTGTGGATCTGGTTTGGCCATCGGAGGAGGCTGAACTTTCTATGGAAGAGTGAGAACCTTGGTCTCTTTTGGATCTTCTTCGCCTTTGGCGATTTAGCTGGTTAGTCAACTCCGTGTTGGCACGTAGTTGTTCAGTTAGCTGCTGTCGACTTTGGGTCAACTCTTGAAGCAATATCTAGAATTCTTGTCTAGTGATTGGACTTGATGGAACTGAAGGTCCTGCAGTATTTTGGTTGGATGGAGGTGATTGCATGAGATTTTGTCGGTCCCGTGTTCCTAGTTCAGCAGCTGCAGAAGTGGTACGTGTGCTCACCATAATGAATTAACGAAGTCCTTTCCTAGATCTGATTGCAAATCTGAATAGAATGGAAGGGCTTCAAAGTTCTAGATCTGGATCTTCTTCTTAGATTTATGCAATCCAATATAGATAGGATATCCAAAGAGCAGGAGAAAAATTGGTTTTCTCAATGAAAGCACCAAAGTGTTTGTACCAAAATTGGGCACAACACTCTTCGGAAGTTTTTGAAGAGATAAAGTGAAGAAATTAAATGGAAAAAGGGGAATTATCTAACAAAAACTCCAAATTTCAAAAATGAGAATAATTAAAATGCAGGGAGACACAAGAATTTAGAGTGGTTCGGCGTATTGCCTACGTCCACTATGAAGTAGTTTGATTTATTGATCTTCCTTTGATGTTTACAATTGATTTCAAAATATTACAGCGAATAACAATGATTTGCAGCAATGAAATTCGTTGGTAGCAGCAGCAATGGAGTTCAGATCTGGATCTGGCGTAGTCCGGGCGTTGGAGATCTCAAAGAGGAAGAAGAACCCCTTTTCTGTTGGCTTTGGGGGTCTATTTATAGGTGTAGGAGGCTGGTATTTCGCTCAGATCTCTGGAGACCCTCTCTGGAACGTGACCAGGCCCGCGCGCCCAAGCCCGTGAAGTTTCGGTCCAATCCATGATCGACACAAACAAATTTCGTATCGATCAAGATTTCATCCAATGGAGTCGAAATTTGGCGTGGACATTCTTTAGCATGCATGTAGTCTTCTGTGAAAATTTCATAGCATTTGGACTTGTAGATTGGGAGATACGATCGATACGAAATGAGGTTTTCGGTAGGCTGTTTCCTTCGACTCGCTTCTGTTTCGACTCGCTTCCATTCGACTCGGTGACGTGGCGCCTGAATCTCACTTTGCCCTTGATGTTGTTTTGAGCGAGTCGAAATGTTCACCGATTGAGTGAGTCGAAGTGTGCCCAGATCGAGCGAGTCGAAGTAGGCACTGGTCGAGCGAGTCGAAATGGAGCGTCCTGAGAGGTTTGTGAAGTGGCTTCGCCAATGGAGTCGAAGTTGATGGAGTCGATCAGTGGTTCGAATGGAGCGAGTCGAAGAGGGCATCTGAGCGAAGCGAGTCGAAGTAGGTACTTCTGATGGCTGTGAAGCGAGTCGAACCTGAACGACTCGAAGTTGGCCTCTAAGCGAAGCGAGTCGAAGTTGTCGCTTCTGAGTGTTGTGAAGCGAGTTGAAGTTGGCATCTGATGGATGTGGAGCGAGTCGAAGGGAGCGAGTCGAAGAAGGCATCTGAGCGAAGCGAGTCGACCGGTGATTGGTTTTCATCCAATTTTGTATCGTTCATAACTTGAGCATACGAACTCGGATTGACTTGAGATTTGGAACGTTGACTCTCGTGGCTTAGCTTGTCAAGTCCTACCAATTTTGGCTCGATCCAGACTCGGACAAAATTCGTCGATATCCATAGTGGGCCTGTGCATAACTGATCTCTAGGACGAGCCGTCGTCGGTTACTAGTCAATTTCTTGGTGTCACGACCTTGCCAAAAGGCGGGATAACAATGAGCATGATGCGACACTCAGTATCTTGAAAGTAATAAGAGATTCCCAGCGCTCCATGAACTTCCTTTTGGCTAATGAAAATCTACGGGCGTATGGCCTGCTTCACTCGGAGAGATCCGTAGTGGCCGAGTCTCCAGCACCAAGTGACTCTAGAATGCAAACTCGTTTCTCTTCCTCACCTGTAGCTTCAACGAGAATGCTCAAGGGGATGTAGCTGGTCCATCAGGTGAAGTACAACTTGGAGAAGTGTAACATCCCCTATTTAGAAGCCCTAAAGCTAAGCGGTACAGATGCTGCAGTCATTTATAGTATTAACTTCCGGCGACTAAATATGGCTATGTTAATGGTATCCATAATATCAGAAGCACTTGAATATGAAACAACATCACAGATTTAAAAAAAACAACATTTTACTGATTACATTTCAAAACACATGTTTCACATTCAAATTACATAATCCCATAATCGTTTTCTAGGTTCAGATAAAATATAATTATTATATAAATACGCTAAGAGCGACATATGATGACGTCTCCTTGGTTGACCAGAGTACTATATAGACATAACGGTCATAAATACAACACATCGGAATAAAACAAAAAAACAACAACTCCTAAATAGCTATCCGTCAGCCACATGCTCATCTCCGGAAGCTTTATTCGCCGACCTACTAATAACCTGAAAACCTCAACCCTCAGCCTACTTGTTAACCCAAAAAATGGATCAACACCCTGGTTTGAGTGTGAAAGCACCAGCCCTGTTCTCGTAGAGCAATAATGTAGATAATAAATATAGAAAAAAGCAGTAGGAGAAAGAAGACAAGAAGATTTTTATAGTGGTTCGGCTGTTAATGAAGCCTACGTCCACTTTATAGTTTATATTATAGACTGATTGCTGTTATAATGAGTATTTGATTACAAAGCTCTTGATTGTCCTTAGCTAGATTGAATCTCCGAAGTTAGAATCCACATGAGAATCACAATGGACTCCTCGTAAGATCGTTGGGAGGGAGGTGAAGAGTGAAGAAAGCTTCCAGTAGAGTTTTAGTAACCAGTCCAGAGAAGATCCCGTTTATGTTGTAGATAGGACGGTATTTATAGGGATTGGAGAGCTATTAGGCCAAGTCTGCTTGCCAGCTGTTCACAGATGGTCACAAGAAGATGCAGTGGAGATTAGCACGCGACCCAAGCCATAATCATGGATTGCTAGCGATCCATGGTCTATGGATTGCTAGTGATCCATAGCATTAGGTTGAGTGCGAGCTAATTACTTAGCCTTTTTCCCTTGCTTAGCATAGTTTAGGTTGCGCTTATACTATGATAATGTAAGGATCGCTGGCGATCCATAGTGTATGGATCGCTAGCGATCCATGCACGTAGCATATTTTTGGTCTTTGATGTCTGGAATACTCTCGTTGCCTTGTGTTGATGTTTTTCATGTAATCCCATTGCACTTCACTTTGTTTTGATGATGATTTACTTTCTAGTTATATTTAGTTGTTGATTGAACTGGACGGATGCTTGTCTCTTAATTCTATTAACTAGAAATCTCATCAAACTCAATCATTACTTTTACAATATGGATTGAATCACGATGCCATAAAAACAGTTGAACCCTGAGCTATATCTATGGATCGCTAGCGATCCATGTCCTTTGTGGGTTTCCTCATTCTCTTTTCTTCGCTCTATTTGGCTTGTTTCTTTAGTCCTTTTGGTTGATCTCTGAGCTATTCTAACTCCGCCAAGTTGTTTCGTCTCCTCTTGGATTCTGCTTGAGTTAAAAACCTGGATAACATTTGCTCCCGGGAGTAAGTCTTCATTGAAATCAAGGCATGCTCTGGAAGTAATTTCTTTTAGTATCTGCTCGTTGAATTCTAAGTAATCGTGTTAGAGTTTCGCCAATGTGAGCTAGGTCATGTTGCTGCTCGCTTAGTTTTGATCTCGACTGCCATTGCTTGTCATATCAGATCGAATTTCTCTCTATAGCTTATCGACATGCCTCGAAATGTTATGTAAATTTCGCTAGGAAAATTGGAGATAAAGTTCATGCAGCTTCATGAATTGCTAGCGATCCATAGATGATGGATCGCTAGCGACTTGATAACTTAGAAATTTTTTAGCACTTTTATTTCCCTATTTAAACTCCTTTGACCCGACCCATTCTTTTATTCGAGCCGGGTTACTTCCTTCTATGATCCAGGTCCTTTGCGATGATTCGACTCTGGATTTCACCTGCGATTCGATCCATCACCTCCAAGAATTCAACCTTGTCTAACGCCTCCACTGTGATCCCTTATATGCTACCAGCATCGGAGCAACGTCGATGCCTTCTCAAATCGCTTCCGATTGAAACCCTAACTCGCCTGTGCCTTAGGTCGCCGCCGATTCATCCTTAGATTGCCACCAGCCCAATTGTAGTTCGCTAATCCTAAAGCTTCAATCAACTTTGCATTTAGATCATTAATCCGAGGTGGTTCGCTGATTACAATGTTTGTTTAATGATTTGGCGGTGAAGTTGCATTCTTGATGTTTGTCATGAGGAGTCTGAGTTGATTGCGGCTTAGTGGAGGAAGATAGTAAATCGAGTCTTGAGTTCCTCCTGGAACGACATTCGGGCCTTGCCTCGGTGCTTGACATGTTTTGATGTCTTCGACCATTGAGCTAGAATTAACTTGTGCAAAGTTCCATAGCTGATATTGCACGACACATTGTGAATTGGTCCCGTCCATCCAGGGAATTCAGATTGATTTTGCTTTCTTTTGCACACACGATGTACCTGTATTGGAAGGGACTTTCTGCGTCGTTTCAGACAACGGATCCATTATCGATCGTTGATCGATAACGGGTAAGTGTGGGAAAAGCAACTTCAAAAAGAAAATGATGCAGGAAGTCCTTTTACCTCTCGGCTGCGAACGTACTATCTACACGGGATAGAGCGTTTGTAGTGCTATGGGCACCGAGCTCACCTTTATAGACAATACACTACATACGCCCCGGTACATACTTGAAATTCGATGTGTCAACATGAATCAATGTCCCTCCGGAATTCAAGTGTTATAGGGGAAATTATCAGTTTAGAATAGAATTACCTGACCATTTCAGGCACGAGTTCTTATTGTATAGAATGAAGTACCCATCTTCTCGCCGTAAGTCTAACAGAGGAAGTCCGACACTTTCGGAAGCTGATTCATCGTCCGTTGCCCTTTCTCCTTCCGCCTCACATGCAGAATATGGCCAATTGGTCCCAATCGGTTCGGTCTTGGATCGAACCCCTCCTAACTTTAGAGTTCTTCTCAAACCGTCGGAGATAGCTTCTTCTATGATTTCTGCTAAGGTCCTGCACAATATATGCATGCAACATGGCATACCATAGGAAGACATATGCCTTCTAGAGAAGCACGAGTTTGCCCACATGCCTCCTCCGAGACATACCGCTTGTCATCGATATATGTGCCTGAACAGAGCTGTGCCCCCCTTTTAATGACTTTTTGCACGAGACACTCTCGAACTTAGGCGTTGCTCCATTCCAGATTCATCCCAATGGATACGCCATCCTAACTTGCTTGCACGTCCTTTTCATGCATAAATTCAATCGTGCTCCGAGCTTTGACGAGTTGTTGTACTTTCTTTCATTTAAGAGAAGATATGAGTGTCCGTCCTTGGTTGTAATCGAAGCTTAGATGAATCGTAAGATTGTATTATGACTGCAGAGCAATCTATCTCAATTCAAGACCCGGTACTTCTCCGTCAGATGCCCTGAGGGGTTTAATCGTCTTTGGACAATGGGGGGTAAGCACTCTTTCTTACTTATTGAGTTCCAACGCATCACTATGGAGTTTCTAACAAATCGAATACTTCTTGTAGTTATCCTGAGGCCGAACAGGGACTCGTCCCTCGATGAAGTTTTTTGAACCCTGAAGGCTATCGATGCCGAGGAAAGATCCGTTAAAGTCTTGCTGACTGACGAAAACTTGCCCCAGTACGGAATATTGCATCTAGGGAGATCAGCTGTTCCAGTTGAGGTTCATTCTCCTTCTCAATCTAGGGTACGCACACGATCCACCTCCTCTTCTCACGGTTCTAAAGAAGACGCTTCTCAAGAAAGAGAAGGCTTGTCCCGTGAGTCGGCCGAAGAGACTCGCGAGGAAAGAGATGCTGCCGCGACCGGAGTTACTAGCCTGGTCAGAATGCCTCTGATTTCGGAAGAAGAGGAAGAGGAATTTAATCAAAGGGAAGGCAAAGCTGCGATGGACTTGGAAAAAGAGGAGGGGGAGATTGGGAGTAGTAGCGATGAGTCCACTTCTAGTGATGATTTCTATGCAGAATCCAATGATGGGGATTCTGAATCATGCGACGAGACTCCAGGGATGAGTCCCGTTATTCCGAGCTCACCTCCTCCAGACATGAGTGGTAAAGACGATGCCCCAGAAATTGGACGATGTCGGGATTCTCCAAGTAAAGATGCTGCCATGGACTTAGGATACTTAAGCGATGTTTACGTCGATTTCGATGTGCTCATTGGGGAAGATTTCAAATTTGAGGAAGTGCTTCCTCGTTCGGCCATATTACACCTGAAGTTAGTCTGATTCCTTCCGCGGTGCCTGCCCGATCTGGTTTGTGACATCGTTTTAGGCTCTCCTCCCAAACACATCACACGCTTCACTAGGGTCACACTCACTTGTACACATATTTTTCATGTTTATTTCCCATTTCTAAAACCTTTTATTTATGCTTCGTGTTAGGTACGATGAGAGGATACGACCTCTATGATGATTTTGAAGAATTCACCGACTCTCAGCGCTGGTCCAAGCGTTCTTCCGGTTGTCACCAGCCCCGTGAGATGGAGGAAGAGTATAGAAGAGGAAAAGATTTAGAGGCCGAAGCTCCTCACTGAGATGAGAGGGAGCGGAGCCGAATATACAAAGGTAGGTATGAAAAGAGGAAGACTTTCGACGAGAGAGAGGAGCCGTCAAAGAGATCTAAATTTGATCGCAGTTCCCATTCTTTAGAACAGCAAGCTTTCGTTCCGATGTTCTCTTCAGCGGGTCAGGAAATCCCAGTTACTTATATTCCTGTTCCGCCTTTAACTTACATTTCGTTATCATCTATTGTTCTTGCCCCTAGTGCTTCACGCCCCTACCACTATGTTCTTCCATCTAGTCCTCCCAAGCTTGAGGCGGCGCTCCCCGGGTGGTTCCTAAGGAGGTTAAATTTGATCGTGATCTCCATCCGGTTCATAGAGATTCATATATGCCACATCTTCAGGCTATCCAAAATGATTTAGAACAAGCCGAAGGGTGGGAAAAATTATGCAAACAACTGGAAGACACGAACCGCAACAACTATCAGGAAATCCTTTCTTTTGAATCAGGGAAGGATGATTTTAAAAGGGCGTTGGCAGAACGCGATGCCAGGATCAAATGGCTAGAGGAGGAGAAAGATACGGCGCTTCGAGAAAGCAAAAATAATGCCGACTTGCTGAAGGAATTAAAAGAGGCCCACGAGAGAATTGATATCGTCTATAGGGATGAAATTAAGAAGGCTCATGTAGAAGAGGCCAAATTGAAAGAAGAGAAGGTAGCTTGCAGCGCGACAATTGGGGCCCAAAAGAAAACCATCTCCGATCATAGCCTTATCATAGAGGGGCATAATAAGACCATCTCCGACCAGGCTGAGACAATCGCCAGGCTACAAGATCAAGTTGCGCAGCTTAGCGCTGACAAGTCTCGCATCGAAGTTGAAAAGGCCACCATTACGGCGGATTATCTAGAGCTTCAGAACGCTTTTGAAAGGAAGATGGAAAAGGTGGACGAGACCATCTTGAATTTTTATGTCAACTCTCTGCTGCATTAGGGGAGCCTCGGCTACTTAGGCCCTAAATTCCCGCGCACTCTCGCTGTGGTTTGGGAGGAATTCTTGACTTTCTTTAGTGACAGCGGTGACATTTATACCGAGCGAGAGTTAGAAAACTCCTACCTCAATGAAGAATCAAAGAAGGCGTTCCTAGAGGGCCAAGAGATTTTACAAATCGAGAGGGAGAAAGAAGCTGTCAATGCCGCCATGACTACGGCTGCTGAAGTGCTTACGGAGCCTTTCATTTCTAGTGCCAGCGAGTCATTGGGGCAGCCCCACAATCCATCAACAAGTTCTGGGCTTGAGGCTTTCCCTCGGGTTGTAGAGCCATCGAAGGGAGGTGAAGGCAGTGAGTACGAAGTTGACATTCTTGTTCATTCTTCTGGTGCAGGTAATCCTCTTGTTTCTCCCGAGTTTAGGAGCTTTCAGCTTACGCTGCAAGAGTAGGAAGAAATTAACGCTTTCATTTTTGATCTTATAGGTCCATCCTCCTTGTCTACCGATCTGCCTATTTCCTTAGTGCCTGGACCTGTTGCTATCTCCACCGCTTCCGTGCTTGTTTCCATACGTGCTCCGGTCACTGTGTCATGTGTCTGGCTCATAGCCGGGGGTAGAGTCCGATAATATTGCCGCATTTCATGGCTTGGATGACCCTTCCGTATCTTTGGAAGGTGACATAACGGTGGCCGATGTTTGGGAGCAAGAAGTTCAAACTGAGCAGCCATGCAAGACTTAACAAGAACCGGTCGCTATCAAGAAAGAGAAAGTTGAAGCGATCAAGGCCTCGAAGAGTTCCCGGATGTCTCGGAAGCGTAAAGCGAAAGGCGAGTCTACTGAGAAGGTCGCGGAGCAGGAGGATGATGTCACCACTAAGGAAATAGTTGACATTACTGGCAGTGATACCACTCCCGAGGCGAAGCAAAAACTCCAAACACACGGCGGGAAAGGGAGTGGGAGAAAGAGGCGCTGAAGGATTTGGGCAGTAGCTGTTCTGCTTTTGATTCATTTTGAGTTGTTTTGTTTAAGTGCAGAATCTGTACTTAGCATTTTTGTTGTGGTGTCTGTATTTTTCTTTTGTTGGCTGACATTTTGTGGGTACGACCCCTACGTTTTTACCTTGTATAAAAGAAAGTTATAAGTAATACATTAATGATATTTTGACTGTACTCTTACTTATCTGTTCATATTTGTTCTGTGCACCGATACTCGTTTTGTTTACACTTATTTGCTTATGTGTGTTTTGTGCACTTACGTTTACTCTATATACCTTCACTTCATTTTATCTAGTCCTATGATTACTGCCATAATTCTTTGTTTGGAGTAACAGAAATTGTGAAATTATTGTTTTTAAGTATTTTTATTTAAGTGCCGGTGTATTCCCCTAGTTCACAGGGCTGTTTACATCAAACAATTGAAAAATGACCGGTAACTTATGGTTTAAATAGTTTGCATATTAAAACTTGAAATTTGACTAAGTCACAGCTTGATTTTTCCTTCTTTCAGAAGTTTTGTAACTGTAGCATGTAGTCCAAGTTTTTTGCAATATTATGGCGAGTATGCAACATATGCATGTTTGAAATGTGCACACTGTATAAGCTAATAGTAGGCAGTTACACATTATCAACGTTAAATGTTACAGTTAGTCATTGAGCGTCAGCAGTTTAAGTTTCATGCTGGTTTGTAGAACTCTAGTTTTGTTGGAGTCGTGCCCATTGCTGCTAATAATGGGAGTGGGTCAATTCTTGTTATTCCTGTGGCAGATAAGTTTCATGGTACCGCCGAGGCAATTTCGGTACTAAAAAGTGCATGCAGTTTACGAGATGCGTGGTTTTTCGGAAGTATGTGCGGCTGATAGAATGCGTGGCTTTTAGGATCGATATGGCCCGTCGATCTGGATCAGTTTTGATACATCTCGGTGTTGCCTATCTTTGGGCAATGCGAGGAGTGTTTGTTTTAAAAGTTAGTGCACGACTTATGGGATGCGCGACTTTTCGTACTCCTCGGTGTTGCCTATCTTCGGGGAGCATGAAGAGTGTAAGGTTTAAAAATTAGTGCACGGCTTATGGGATTCATGGCTTTTCATACTCCTTGGTGTTTCCTATCTTCGGGCAACGTGAGGAGTGTAAGCTTTAAAAGTTAGTGTGCGGCTTATGGGATGAGCGGCTTTTCGTACTCCTTGGTGTTGCCTATCTTTGGGCATTGTGAGGAGTGTAAGTTTTAAAAGTTAGTGCGCGGCTTATGGAATGCGCGGCTTTTAGTACTCCTCGGTGTTGCCTATCTTCGGACAACGTGTGGAGTTTACGTTTTAAGAGTTGGTGCGCGGCTTATGGGATGCGCGACTTTTGATAGTCCTCAGTGTTGCCTATCTTTGGGCAACATGAGGAATTTATGTTTGAGCCTTCCTGATGTTGCCGGAGCAACATCGGTTCTTAGAAGGCGGAGATCGGGTTCCACCAATCGAACCTGATCCAACTGTTTGGGTCGATTTGCTTCCGTCGACCCGACGGGTAATTATTTTGAGCACAGTTTTGTTGGTTCAAAAAGAAAATCAATTTTAGTAAGGAAAGCAGGCCCATGACATCCCAGGGTGGCTTATTTGCTAACAAATAGAGAATTCATAAGGTAGTTTTCAGATGAAGTAACGACAGAGTGATTCGCTATTCCATGCCTTGAGAATTTGTGTTCCGTCGACGGTTGCTAGCTTGAAAGTTCTGTCCCTTAGATTTTGATGGATGACATATGGCCCTTCCCATTTTTGTTCAAAGGCCCCTGGAGTGGGGTAGACTCGTTTGAGCATGAGATCTCCCACTTTGAAGGTTTGGTATGAACTCTGGAGTTGAAGTATCACACGACCCTTTTTTGGTGGCAGCGGTTCTCAACTCGACTTCTTCCCTTCTTTCATCAATCATATCTAGTGATTCAAGTAGGAGCTGCTCGTTTTCTTTTTGATTAAAATTTTGCCTTCGGTGCAAGGGGACTTCTAATTCAATAGGAATCGCTGCTTTTGAGCCATGCCAAGGCGAATGGAGTGTGTCTAGTTGCCTCTTTGTGAGTAGTTCTGTAAGCCCATAGTGCGAGTGGAAGTTCATCAACCTAGTTCCCTTTTGATGCAGCAGCGGAATGACAAATTGATGATTCTGTGAAAGTAGCAATCGATGGAATGAAGAATACTGAATGGCCCAAATTCGTTGATCCGAAGATACTGAATTCTAGCTATCTTCATCACGATGATCGTGCACGATACCGTGAAAGAAGATCTGCAATTCTTCAGACGTTGATCTAGCGCACTAGATACCGTGAATTGGCTTCTACGATCGTTGATCCGAGCGCACTCGAATGCCGAAAGAGGAGATAGGAGATTACACTCAACTACCAATTTGGTGAAAGCACAAAGCTAACAAACAAAAGTTTTCATTCAAATCAACTAAACTATTACAAATGGCACCACTGGCCTATTTATAGAAGTTACAACACACGCCTCAGAAAAACTATACAACTCATAGGTCATCCACGACCTAAAACATCACCGACTTACGACCTAAAACAGGACACGCGACCTACGACTTAACTAAGGTCGGCAGCGACTTATCAACAACACAAAGAAAACAATACAACATATTACAACTCCATATTTACAACACAACATATAGGTCGTCCACGACCTACAAATATCACGATCTAAAACCTCACGACTTAACACTTGTCCGACCTAAAAACAAGGCAGCGTCTTCCAGAAGTCCAGGCGGCATAAGCTTCAGCGACTCATAGCAAGTGGCGACCTAAAGCTTCTCGTGACCTAACTTAGGTCGTAGGTCATTCACGCGACCTAACTTAGGTCGTAACTCGAGACTGTCCTCAAATGAAGTATCGGAGCGACCTATCTTAGGTCGTAACTCGATAGGTCGTTCGAGCGCCTTTCCCTTTAGCTTGTTAACTCGCGAGTCTCCACTAGGTCGTTGCCGAGCTTCACTAAGTCGCTGGAGCGACTTAAAGGCATTATTAGGTCGGTCACGACTTAGGGCTTCGTTAGGTCGGTCACGACTTAGTACTTCATTTTGTATCCCTCTCTCGTTAGCTTCAAAGTTCTTAGGTCGTATACGACTTATCATTTCCGAACGACTCAAAGGTTCGTTAGGTCGGTCATGACCTAACACTTGGCCTGCATCATCCTCCCCTAGTTGAGAGAAATTCGTCCTCGAATTTGCACCTTCCTCCTCCGCAACACACTCATCCCCATGATACGGAACTAAGTATTTGACGTTGAACACATCAGAAGTATGAACATTATCCGACAATTCCAATTGATACGCGTTCTCATTGATTTTCTTCAAAAAATTTACTGGGCCAATCTTCCACGCTTTCAATTTATTGTACGTTCCCACCGGAAAACGATCCTTTGTTAACACAGCATACACCCAATCTCCTTCATTAAATTCAACGCTTCTTCTTTTCAAATCCGCAGATCGCTTGTACTTTTCATTCGCTTTTTCCAATCGTTCTTGAACGATTTTATGACATTCTGCCAATCCGTCAACAAAATCAACAGCCCGTTTAACTGTCCCCTTTGGTTGTGGTACTACTGTTAAATCCAACGGCCCCTTTGGTAAACTGGAATATACGATCTGAAATGGACTGAAACCCGTGCTACGGTTCATAGCATGATTATGTGCAAACTCTGCTTGACATAACTTCACATCCCAGCTCTTCAGATTATCCTTCACCAGACACCGTAATAAATTTCCCAAAGATCTGTTAACAACTTCAGTCTGTCCATCGGACTGCGGATGGTAAGCACTACTGAAATTTAGCTTTGTTCCCACCATCTTCCACAAACTCAGCCAAAAATGACTTAGAAATCTAGTATCCCGATCAGAAACAATGGATTCTGGTAAACCATGTAAACGATACACTTCTTTAAAGAATAATTTGGCAACACGGACGGCATCGGCTGTCTTCTTACAAGCGATGAAATGTGCCATCTTTGAAAACCTGTCCACGACAACATATATCGAATCATTCCCCCTTTGAGTTCTCGGTAATCCCAAAACAAAATCCATACTGATATCAACCCATGGTCTAATCGGCACGGGTAACGGCATATACAATCCCGCATTCGTCGCTGTACCCTTGGAAACTTGGCAAATATGGCATCTTTCCACAAACTTTCCAACTTCCCGCTTCATTGACGGCCAATAATAAGATTGAGAAATCAATTGTAAAGTACGATCTCTGCCCGCATGTCCTTCCTCATGCAACTCCTTTACAATCTTCATACGTAAGCTGCACTCCGGTATACATAATCGATTTTCCTTAAAAAGAAAACCATCCACCATTACAAACTCATCCGTCTTCCCCTCCTTGACTTCATCAACAAACTTTGCAAAGTAAGGATCATCGACAAATAATTTTGGCAACACATCAAACCCTGTTACTTCAACCTTCATTGTAGTCAACACATGATTCCTTCTGCTCAATGCATCTGCCACTCGATTCGTAATCCCTGATTTATGCTTCACCACAAATGTAAATTGTTGTAAATATGCAATCCACGAAGCATGCCTTGCCGCAATCTTGTCCTGTCCCTGCAAATGCTTCAACGCCTCATGATCAGTATATAAAACAAATTCTTTATGAAACAAATAGTGTCTCCAATGTTTGATAGCTTGAACAATAGCATAGAATTCCACATTGTAAGTATTATATCTCATCTTTTCTCCCGATAGCTTCTCACTGAAATATGCAATAGGACGTCCTTTCTGACTCAACACCCCTCCAATTCCAACCTTCGATGCATCAGTATGTAATTCAAACAACAACTGAAAATCCGGCAACACTAGAATCGGTGCTGTCGTCAAAAGTTCCTTGATTCTGTCAAAAGAAAATCCTGCTTCCTCCAACCATGAAAATTTCTTCCCTTTCATACAATCAGTAACTGGAGCCATCACGCTACTGAAGTGTGGAATAAACCTTCGATAGAATGATGCCAAACCATGAAAACTTCTAACATCAGTTATCGTTCTGGGTTGTGGCCAATTTCTGACTGCTTCAACTTTATTATGATCCACCTGTATGCCTTCTCCTGAAATAACATATCCCAAGAATAAAACACTGTGCGTCATGAACACGCATTTCTTCGTTGCAGCATAAAATTGTTCTTGTCGCAATATCATCAACACTTCCCTCAGATGTTGCAAATGTTCTTTTGAACTTCTACTATATATCAGTATATCATCAAAATACACCACCACAAACTTTCCAATAAAAGGTCTAAAGATTTGATTCATCACCCGCATGAATGTACTAGGTGCATTCGAAAGACCAAACGGCATGACCAGCCATTCATATAATCCTTCTCTCGTCTTGAATGCTGTCTTCCACTCATCCCCTGGTCTGATTCGAATTTGATGATAACCGCTCTTTAAATCAATCTTCGAAAAGATAGTAGCCCCGCTCAACTGATCCAACAAATCATCAAGCCTCGGCATCGAAAATCTGTATCTTATAGTTATCTTATTGAGTGCCCTGCTATCCGTACACATCCTCCACGTCCCATCCTTCTTTGGTACTAACAAAGCTGGTACTGCACAAGGACTTAGACTTTCCTGTACACGTCCCTGTTCAAGCAACTCTTCCACTTGCCTTCTCAACTCTTCATGTTCCCTTGGACTCATTTTGTAATGTGGTCTATGAGGTAACACAGCTCCTGGAACAAGGTCAATTTGATGTTGAATGTCTCTCAATGGTGGTAACTCCGTTGGTAGCTCCTCAGGAAATACATCGTCAAATTCTCCCAGTACTGGTTTTACCTCTTCAGGAATCTCAACCACTTCATGACTCTCTCGTCCAATCAACAAGAATACTTCAGGTTCCTCTTCTACCTCCTTAACAAACTCCTTCAAAGATAGCAACGATTTAAGTTCTTCAATCTCCTTCAACTTTCTTTCTTCTTGCTGTCGTTTCTTGGGAACTAGAGTGATCTTAGTACCTTCAAACATGAAACTATAACTGTTAGTACGACCATCATGTTGTATAGACCTATCATACTGCCACGGTCTCCCCAACAACAGATGACATACATCCATGTCCACAACATCACACCAAATTTCATCCTTGTATTTCTTCCCAATTGAAAAATTAACACAAGCCCTTCTTCCAACTTTCACCTCACCACCTTTCCTCAACCAAGCCAACTTGTAAGGTTTCGGATGCTTCTCTGTCTTTAATGATAACTTCTTCACAGCTTCTGTAGAGATAATATTATCACAGCTTCCCGCATCAATAACAAACTTGCAAACCCTTCCCAAGATAGTACATGTTGATTGAAAGATGTTACTCCTCAACCAGCTAGTTTCCTCCTCCTGTTTTGGTGTTAAACACGACCTCTTCATCATTAATGAATACCCTTCATCTCCTGACACATTCTCTTCCTCCTCATCATGTAGTGAATTAGAACAATCAGCTTCTTCATCCTCATCCTCAACCTCCGCTATCATAGCTCTCTTCTTCGGCTTTGGACATTCATTACTTTTGTGGCCCATTTCTTGGCAATTATAACACTTGAAACCATTATTGATTTTCGTCTTCCCAACCTCATTCACAACTGGTTTTGCAACAGCTTTTGAAACATTAGAACTTCCACTAACAACCTTCACTGGATTGTTGGAATTTGTAAACACACCACCTCCTCGTCTTCCTTGTTTCTCCCAAGCCAACGCTTTCTGGTGTGCTTCCGCTACAGATCTGGGATCAAACATATTTACCATGTCTTGAATCTGCATACGCAACCCTCCAACAAACCTAGCTGTTAATTGCTCCTCTGTCTCCATGATGTCGTTCCTTGCAATCAGTTGATAAAATTCATCAGCGTAGTCATTAACAGTCTTCGTTCCTTGCCTCAAGTTCTGCAACCTCTGATACATAAGCGATTGATAGTTATAAGGCAAGAAAGTAGCTTTCATCATTTTCCTCATCTTTTCCCATGATTCAACCTTAGACTTCCCCATCCGTTCATGTGTAAGTTTGGTTTGCTGCCACCATGCCAAAGCTCTACCCCTCAACCTTGTAGCAACCAACTTCACTCTACGATGTTCTGGAACCTCCTTGAAGTCAAAAATCTCCTCCACATTAGACAACCAATCCAAAAACTCCTCAGCTTGCATACCACCTTTGAATTTTGGAATTTCAGTTTTCATTCCCGACTCCCATCGACGATCATCCTCAAACTCTCGATCTCGATTTCGTCCTTGGCCATGATCTCGATAATGAAAACTCCCTCTATCATCATCTTCATCAACAATAGATGTACTTCGATAACGATCTCGACCTCCCACATCTCTATGCTCATGCATATTCCTTCTACTTTGTCTTTCATCATCTCGATATGGTTCATCTTCGAATTCTCTATGACTTCTTCTTCCTTGATGAGATTGTGGTGACATTCTCCTTCCTCCCGAAACCGATGGCGAAACCCTATTTCCACCTTGGTTTGAAATTGGCGATGTTCTTCTTCGGGATTGATTCATATCCATCATAAGCTTCTCTAACCTCCCAATACCTTCGTCTAACTTCTCATTGAATTTGTTACTTATGCGTTGTTCCATTTGTTCCGCGTCTTCTCGCTTATACAAATCCTCAACATTTTGATGGCAGTTAGCTCTTCTCGGCGGCATACTTGAAGACTTCACAAACACTTCAATTCTCGGCTTGAACTTTCAAAAATGATACCAAATGATGGATCTACTCTTCAACTCTCGGCTCTAACTCCAAATTTCAAATTTTGGCGCGCAAACTCCCACGGCCAAACTCAAACACGTTTCAAACCTTTGATCCAAAAGAATATGGATCAAAAACTCCAACCTTGTTGCAAATTATGATGAACACGATGAACAACCAACTTCTCAAAAATGATGTATGCTTCAATTAACTCCCAAACTCTTCGAATAAATTGGCTCCAAGACTCAGCTTAGCTATGATTGGCTAAGTCTAGCTCTGATACCAAATGATGCAGCAGCGGAATGACAAATTGACGATTCTGTGAAAGTAGCAATCAATGGAATGAAGAATACTGAATGGCCCAAATTCGTTGATCCGAAGATACCGAATTCTAGCTATCTTCGTCACGTTGATCGCGCACAATACCATGAAAGAAGATCTGCAATTCTTCAGACGTTGATCTAGCGCACTAGATACCGTGAATTGTCTTCTACGATCGTTGATCCGAGCGCACTCGAATGCCGAAAGAGGAGATAGGAGATTACACTCAACTACCAATTTGGTGAAAGCACAAAGCTAACAAACAAAAGTTTTCATTCAAATCAACTAAACTATTACAAATGGCACTACTGGCCTATTTATAGAAGTTACAACACACGCCTCAGAAAAACTGTACAACTCATAGGTCATCCACGACCTAAAACATCACCGACTTACGACCTAAAACAGGACACGCGACCTACTACTTAACTAAGGTCGGCAGCGACTTATCAACAACACAAAGAAAACAATACAACATATTACAACTCCATATTTACAACACAACATATAGGTCATCCACGACCTAAACATCACGACCTACAAATATCACGATCTAAAACCTCACGACTTAACACTTGTCCGACCTAAAAACAAGGCAGCGTCTTCCAGAAGTCCAGGCGGCATAAGCTTCAGCGACTCATAGCAAGTGGCGACCTAAAGCTTCTCGCGACCTAACTTAGGTCGTAGGTCGTTCACGCGACCTAACTTAGGTCGTAACTCGAGACTGTCCTCAAATGAAGTATCGAAGTGACCTATCTTATGTCGTAACTCGATAGGTCGTTCGAGCGCCTTTTCCTTTAGCTCGTTAACTCGCGAGTCTCCACTAGGTCGTTGCCGAGCTTCACTAAGTCGCTGGAGCGACTTAAAGGCATTATTAGGTCGGTCACGACTTAGGGCTTCGTTATGTCGGTCACGACTTAGTACTTCATTTTGTATCCCTCTCTCGTTAGCTTCAAAGTTCTTAGGTCGTATACGACTTATCATTTCCGAACGACTCAAAGGTTCGTTAGGTCGGTCATGACCTAACACTTGGCCTGCATCACCTTTTGCCTTAGTTAGTCCCTTTTTGATAGTGAACTTGATGATCTTGTTTACTGCTTCCACCTGCTCGTTTGCTTGCGGATGAGCTACCGTGGAAAAGGTCTTTTCAATTCGAAAACGTTTGTAGAAGTCTTTGAACTCTGTACTTTTGAATTGAGTTCTATTGTCAGTGATGATTTTTTATGGCACACCAAACCTGCAAATAATGTTTTTAGTAACAAAATTAGTGACTTTCTTTGTGGTTATGGTGGCCAGCGGTTCCGCTTCGGCCCATTTCACGAAATAATCAATGGTAACTAGAGCATATTTGGCCCCTCCTTTTGCTATTGGCAGGACGCCAATCAAGTCGATTTTCCATATTGCAAATGGCCACGGGCTGACCATCTGCGTTAGCTCTGTTGAAGGAGTTCTCTTAATTTTACTGAATCTTTGGCAACAATCACATCTTCTGGCATATTCTGCAGCGTCTGGTTAATCGTCGGCCAGAAGTATCCATACCGAAGGACTTTTTTCGCAAGGGTCTGCCCCTAGGGTGGTCTTCGCATTCACCTTTGTGCACTTCATTTCGGATTCGTCGGGCTTCATCATCGAACACACATCTAAGGAAGGAGGTTGAGAATCCCCTTCGATAGAGTATTCCATCTTGTACCATGAATCATGGTTCCTTTTAGAGAAGCTCTTTCTGTTGATTCCAATCAGTCGAAAGGGTCCCTGCAAGTAAATAGTCCTTTACCGGCATCATCCACGTCTCTGGTTCAATGGTGATCTCGAGGATCCAATCGACATCCATTTCGTCTATGCTTGGGGTGGTTAGAGTTTCATCTAGGACTAGTCCCAATGATCGAGCTTCTCCGGAGCTTGCTAGTTTAGCCCAATACTCTGCCTTGGTGTTTTGCTCCCGTGGACTGTGGGTAATGGTATAATGTTTGATGTCGCTTAGCAACTCTTGCACTTTAGATAGATACGGCACAAGGTTCTCCCTCGAGCCTGGTATTCTCCTTTTACTTGGCAGACGACTAGCTGGGAGTCGCTGTAGATATGAAAAGATTGTATCTTGAGCTCTTCCATAGCTTTTAGCCCTATTATCAATGCTTTGTTATTTGCATCAGAGAATTCCAAGCGTAAATCTTAGCAAATGGCTTGTCCTTTGGGAGTTTCAAGCACTACTCCTGCTCCTGAACAAAGGTTGTTAGATGCGCCATCAACAAAGAGTCTCCATTGCGTTTTCACTTCTAGCGGTGTTTCTTCCTCGTCACCCCGTATAGTAAATTTGGCGATGAAATCTGCTAGTGCTTGCCCATTGATGGCCTTCCTTGGATGGTATGTGATATCATATTGACTCAGTTTGATGTTCCACTTGAGAAGTTGTCCGGAAGTTTCAAATCGATACAACACTTGCTTCAAGGGCTGATCGGTCAATACTTTGATTGGATGTGCATGAAAGTATAGTCATAACTTCCTGGATGCGATCAAGAGGCAATACGCAAGCTTTTCCAACTTCGGGTAATTTTTCTCGGCTTTGGTAAACCGCTTGCTAATGTAATACATGGGTTGTTGAATCTTCGCTTTTTCATGCACAACGACGGCGCTCAATGCATGAGGAGAGATTGCTAAGTAAATGAACAGGTCTTCTCCATCCACAGGCTTTGACAGGATTGGTAGAGCTTCCATGTGCCGCAGTAATTCTTCGAATGTTGTTTGACAAGCTTCACTCCATTCAAAGTTTTTCTTTCCTTTCTTCAGTGCATCAAAGAATGGTATACACTTGTCGGTAGTTTTCGAGATAAGTGGACTTAGTGCTACGACCTTTCCATTTAAGCTTTACAGTTCCTTTTTTTCTTAGGAGCTTGGACTTCTCGTAGTGCTGTTATTTGTTTTGGATTTGCTTTAATGCCATTGGCACTTATAATGAATCCTAAGAACTTTTCGAAGGCTATCCCGAAGTGACATTTAAGTGGATTGAGTTTCATTCCGTACTTTTAGAGTATTTCGAACATTTCAGTGAGATTATCCAGGTGGTTGGCAGCTGCTCGTGATTTAACCAATATGTCATCCATGTAAACCTTCATCGTTTTCCCGATTTGGTGCTTGAACATGGTATTTACCAACCTTTGAAGTTTCCCCGGCGTTCTTCAAACCAAATGGCATTACCCTGTAGCAGTATAATCCCGGGTCGATGATGAAGCTGGTGTTTTCTTGATCAGGTACATGCATCAAGATTTGGTTGTACCCGAAGTATGCGTCCATGAATGATAGCAGGTCATGTCCTGCTGTTCCGTCCAGAAGCTGGTCTATTCTGGGGAGAGGGAAGCCATCTTTCGGGCAAGCTTTGTTTAAGTCCGAGTAATCTATACAGGTTCGCCACTTCCCATTGGACTTTTTGATTAAGACCAGGTTAGATACCCATTCAGGATAAGTTGCATCATGGATAAAACCATTGGCCATTAACTTGTCCACCTCTTCTTTTAATGCCTTGGACCGTTTAGGACCCAGGCTGCGCCTCTTTTGCTTTACTGGTGTGAACTTGGGGTTAATGTTGAGTGCGTGGCATACGATTTCTGGTGATACCCCACACATATCGGAGTGTGTCCAAGTGAACACATCCAAGTTGGTGTGAAGAAACTTGGTAAGTTCCAATCGCATATTGTTTCCAAGGTGCGATCCAATTTTCAAGACTTTAGTTGTGTCGTCCATATTGACTGGGACATATACAGTCAATTCTACCGGTGCTGCCCAATCCTCCCTTAAACTCTTCTTTCTAGGGTCCAAAGCCATGTCGAATCAGCTATTTTCCCAAAGCCAGGGGCGGCTCTATAGTTTCTATTCAGTGGGTTCCCTAATGTGGAGAGTTCTCCCCACATCCTTCCCCTTTTCCTTTCTTTTCGATTCACTTAATTTTGCAATGTAGAATTCCCTGGTGGTGCACCGATCTCCTTTCACCACTCCGATTCCATTTGCAGTAGAGAACTTCATGGTTAGGTACCATTGGGCTAGAGCTATTCTGAAATCTGCTAGTGCGAGCCATCCCAAGAAGGCGTTATATGCGGACATTTCGTCCACGATTACGAATGTCTGAATGAGGGTGACTCTTCGATTGCCCTCTCCAAGTTCCACTGGCAGGTCGATCGTTCCCACAGGTTGCTTGGGTTCGCCCATGAACCCTTGGATCTTCATTTGTTCAAAAGTACGTTTGAAAAGTATATTAACAGAACTGCCACTATCGACCAACACTAATCGAACCACGGCGGGACTGATTCCCACCATCACCACCATTGGATCGAGAGTCGGAGCTTCGGTCCCTTTAGTTTATCGATTTCGGAACACTATATCATCACCCAGAACTTTCTACATCTTGGCTGGAGTTTCATCTTCTATTGCGTGACACGATTCCTTTGGAGCATGCTTCAACGAACTTGCATGCTGCTCCATCTCTGCCCAACATCTTTATGCGGGGTGTGGTCCCCCAAATATGGTTCCAATAATAAGTCTTTGGTCACTTCATTTGGACACCTCTTCACTAGTTCCATCTTGATTCCTTCATTCTCTAGGAGCTTGAGGATCCATGGGCGATCAGGGTTCTGTGACTTTCTCATGTACCGCTGGAGTTTGTTTTCCCGGATCAGCTCTTCAATTACGTTCTTCAGATGGCGGCATTCGTTTGTGTTATGACCATGAGTTTCATGGAAGCGACAGAACTTTCTTGAGCGTTTTTGCTGCTTAACTGCTTCCTTTCTAGGGGTTTTTTGTATTCCTCAGTCCCCTGTGTTGCGAGATAAATATTTTCCGGAGTGTCGTTTAGAGGGGTGTAGTCTTCGGGCCTGAACCTTTTAAGCCTTTTATTGTTGCCATTACCATTTCTTTTATTGGAGTTTTAATTATTCCTCTTTTGATTTCCATCTTTCTCTATGACTCCTTCTGCAGTTCCAAAAGCATGCGTGTTTTAATTCATTGTTACGTCGCTATGTCCGATGTTCATCGATTGCACACTAGTAGACTTTCTCTCCAGCTCCTATGCTTCCTCCAGCTTTAAGTATTGACTTGCTTTACAATTGAAGTATTTCCTTGTGGTAGGTTGCTTCATCTTAATCAACTTTTCGAATTCAGTCTCTGGGTGAATGGCATGGACTAACGCCATAAAAGCCATGTCCTCGTTGGGGTTGCTCACTTCCGTCACTGTGGTATTGAACTGGTTCATGAAATATTTCAACAATTCATTGCATACCTGGAACAATCCAGATAGGGACATGACATCTTTTGGTTGCGCGGTATGGAGCCTGAACTGATCGAGGAATCTTGTTGCTTATTGGTCAAAAAAAGAGATAGATCTCGTTGAAAGCCTAGTGAACCACATAGACGTAATTCCTTCCAGAAAGATAGAAAAACACTTGCACCGAACAGCTTCAGAGGCATTAGCTCCATCCTATGTACCAACAGTACTTGTACAATGGGGTTTTGGGTCTTTTTTCCCATCGTAGGACGAAATTGTTGGCATTGTGAATATTTCCGGATACTTCTCATTTAAGATTTTATCAGTAAAGGGAGTCCGACTTGGTGCAGATCCCTATTCATCATCTCTCCTATTTTTACTCTCATCCATTAATCATTTGACCATGACCGCTATATACGCCTTTGATATTCGGTAATCCTGGGGGCAGTAGTCAGTCACTACACTAAGTGTTTGGCTTCGCAAACGGTCTTGGTGAGTGGGTTGAAGCCTAGGCTCTTCTGTCTTCGGGAGAGCCACTCCCACGGGATCCCGTTGGCTTGTAGTTGGCATGATTGGGGGCAGTTTGGACATTTCTAGTATCAACGAATGCGTTGACATTCTCTTCCAACTGGTTGTCTTGCTCTCCATCTTCTGAGTCGGAGAGGTCCGCTGCTGTATCTTCTTATGGGGTCTTTCCCCTTGATTCAAGTTCAGAATTGGTTGCCTGGCGGCGAGCAGGGTATTCGTATTTTCTTCCACGTGGAGTCCCATGGCTCTTGTTGTCACCCTTTTTTGTGGTTGTTTTCTGTTTCTTCTATTTAGACTAGAAACGAAAGAATTCTCTTGTTTTATAATACCCGCGAGTTCAAGCATAATTCTTGGAGCAGGATTTGACTGTAAGGTTAAGAGAGTGTTAAGCCTATCCATCACAGCCTTCTGGCTACTTTCAGTTTTTTGGTTGATCTCGTCAACCATCTTATTCAACTCATCCCTAGTGATGACTTCATGCTGACTAGAGGATACTGGTGCCTGATTTCCTAAGTTAATCCATTTACTTCAGTTTGTTGAGGATTAATATCTTCTCCAGCCATCACTGCCCATATGGACCTTCCAGAGCCAGTTCTCCTTCTTCCAGGAGCCATTGATTCCAAGCGATAGATCTTTCAAGCAAAGATTGAGGATCTATCTTCTGGACCTATCTGATCCAAAGTAGATAGCTAGATTTGAACCTTGAGTTGGGTTCTCAGTGAAAGCACCAAAATGTTAACCCAAAAAATGAATCAACACCTTGGTTTGAGTGCGAAAGCACCAACCCTGTTCTCACAAAGCAATAATGTAGATAATAATTATAGAAAAAAGCAGTAGGAGAAAGAAGACAAGAATATTTTTATAGTGGTTCGGCTGTTAATGAAGCCTACGTCCACTTTATAGTTTTTATTATAGACTGATTGCTGTTCCAATGAGTATTTGATTACAAAGATCTTGATTGTCCTTTACTAGATTGAACCTCCGAAGTTAGAATCCACTGGAGAATAACAATGGACTCCTCTGAAGATCGTTAGGAGGGAGGTAAAGAGTGAAGAAAGCTTCCAGCAGAGTTTCAGCAACCAGTCTAGAGAAGATCCTATTTATATTGTAGATAGGACGATATTTATAGAGATTGGAGAGCTATTGGGCCAAGTCTACTCACCAGCTGTTCACAGATAGTCATAAGAAGACGCAGTGGAGATTAGCACGCGACCCGAGCCAAAACCATGGATCGCTAGCGATCCATGGTCTATGAATCGCTAGCGATCCACAACATTTGGTCGAGTGCAAGTTAATTACTTAGCCTTTTTCCCCTGCTTCACCTAGTTTAGGTCACGCTTATACTATGATAACGTATGGATCGCTGGTGATCCATAGTGTATGGATCGCTAGCAATCCATGCACTTAACATATTTTTGGTCTTTGATGTCTGGAATACTTTCGTTGCCTTGTGTTGATATTGTTCATGTAATCCCATTGCACGTTGCTTTGTTATGATGACGATTTACTTACTAGTATTTAGTTGTTGATTGAACTGGATGAATGCTTGTCTCCTAATTCTATTAACTCGAAATCTGATCAAACTAGTCACTACTTTTACAATATGGATTGGATCACGATGCCAGAAAAACAGTTGAACCCTGAGCTATATCTATGGATCGCTAGCGATCCATAGGCCATGGATCGCAACGATCCAAGGCCTTAGTGGTTTCCTCAATCTCTTTTCCTGGCTCTCTTTGGCTTGTTGCTTTAGTCCTTTTGGTTGATCTCTAAGCTATGCTGAGTCCACTAAGTTGTTCTGTCTCCTCTTGGATTCTACTTGGGTTAAAAACTGATGTGCACACAAATGTCCATATTTTTACCACCATATTTAATCTAATTAAAATAAATAAATGATCATATTGGGTATTTTAACCTTTTTAAACCAAAATTCAATTTATTTTCAAATCGCCATAAATTCATCTGCATATAAGAGCAAAATGGTCATTTTTGTGCATAAATTAATTTGTGAAAATTTACATGGAATTTCTATGTTGTTTTGTAGGAATTTGGCTTCATATACAAGTGGTTTCATGAAGATATATGCATGCACAAGAGTGAATACAAAGGAATGGAGATGGAAATAATTCATTTCATGGATCATGGAGGACCCCACCTACCCACCTACCTTAATGTACAAATTAGACCTAATCTACATGTTAAAAGGCCATTCAATCTTCATGCACACTTAGTAGATGATTATTGGATGCTAATAGTTACTTGGCCTCCACACTTCCTAAAAGGGTATTTTGGGTATTACCCAAAAAAGTGGATTTGGATTTCATACATGTATAAATACCCCTTATACCTCATGTAACCTCTCTTCCTCTTAGTTAGTTTTTAGTTTAGTTTAGGAAAATAAATCAAAGCTCTTCTTTTTCCATGGCTACTTAGCCATTTTATTTCATGTAAATTTCCTTTTTTTTATGCAATGTTAATTAGTATTCTCTTTTATTTACATGCTTCTTCTCTTCTTATGTTAGTAGTGTAGTTTTCTTTTCATGCAAGTAGATTAGTGTTATTTCTTTTTACTTAGCCTTTCTTTTCATTTTGCTCTCTTTTTCCGCTTCTTTTTGTTTCATGTTGCAAGCTACATTTGTTGATTTGATAACAAACATGAGAGGTTAAACCCCTTCAATTTAGGGGTAATGAAGCTCTCTAATTATGTAGCTTCAACATTTGAATGTTTATGTTCTCTTTTTGTGCTTAATGAAACATTTGAAGTGGTTTAACTTGTTGTTTTTGATTTGAATTTGATAGCCTTTATTGTTGACACTAAATAGGCTATGCTTAAACAATCACAAACAATAATTACCTCTTCATCTACATATGATGATGGTAATGAAGTGATTGTTGAAATTAAAATTTGATGGCCTATATTTCTAAACAATAGTTAATAGGCCATGCTTAAAATAGATTTTGCTTTCAACTTTGTTGTCATATTTCATGAGAGTTAAATGTGTATTAGTGGTTATGTTATAGTTTGATGATTTATATATGGCTAATTAATAGCATAAATATACCATACTTATGATAAGCACATCAACTAATTACACTAATGACAAGAAAAGAGAGATCATAACTTCATTTTGTTGATTTATGTGATCTAGAGAGTGGAAATTGCCTTCACACTCTCATATTTTTATCACTTTCTTTTTGTTAGTTTGTTAGCTATTTACATTTTCTAGCTTAACACTCTAAATCTTTGGTTAATTTGATTGAATAGAAATTTAAAATCCAAAAATTCTCTATGGATCGACCAGTACTCGCTACGTACTAGAATTGTACGCCGTGCGCTTGCGGTAAAATTTAATTCAAAATTTATTGACAATTTTCTAACTCGATAGAAAATTTATCGTTAAACAAGTTTTTGGCGCCATTACCGGGGATTTGTTTTGATTTCAAATTTTCTATTCTTCGAATTATTTCCTTTTAATTTTTGTGTGTTTGTATTTAAAAAAAATATTGTGTTTGTTTGATTTTTGTATGCTGTTGTTTGTGCATTTGTTGTTCTAGTTTCCTTTGCATTTGCATTTTATATATTTAAAAAAAGGCATACACAATTTTAAAAAAAATTAGTTTATTGCATTCACATCTTTTTACATTTAAATTTTTTTCTTTTCATTTTCTTCTTTCATTACATTGACAAAAAAAAGTACACTTTCATTTTTTTTACACTGTTCTGCCTTACAAACTGTGCAAGCACCCTGCTGTGTGTACACAATACTTACTGCCTTATACAAACCCCATTCCCTGACCATATACACTTCATCACAGTTTCACATCTCTATACACACAATACATACCTCTCAAACCATTCACAGCCATTCAAGTTACTGCCTTACCCCTTGTCAACCTTCCTACACATATCATTTCCACCCTCTGCAGCAACACACTCCTGACGACAGTGCCACAAACCATCATTTCTCTTGCACTACTTCAACAAAGCATACAACTACATCACCAAACCAAATTCATCAACCATCACATCTTGCACTGCTGCTTTGAGCCACTGCTATACATAAAGACCCCTCAAACCAACAGCCTGTTCATCCCCTCCTCATCAGTGTCATAACATTATTAGCCACCAATCTACTGCACTGACAACACAATCTAACGTCCCCAGACTTGTCACTGTTCCACTGCCCCTCGCCTGTACTCCACAATAATTGTCTGCAATTAGCAACTTCAAACTTCCACAATATCACTTCATTCACCATCTTCTTTCTACCAAAGCAACTCCTACTACAAACCCCAACACCATTTGCCTCGATCACTTGTTTCAGACTTCCTCCCAAATACATACATCTACATACAAACTCCAACACTTCGACCATTTCATACAAAACTGTGCAGTTCCGACCATACCAGCAGTGCAACTATCTTACTGCATCGCAACTAACCTTCCACTGTCACCCTACCGCTGCTTCTATTTGACACCTGCCTTACCATTCAATTCCCACATCCCTGCCTTCATTGATACAACTTGTGCTGTCAAATCTCACTTCAGACAATTTCAGTCACCAGTGCAATACCACTGCCAACCACTACTGCTACATCATCATCGTCCCCTACCATCAACTCTTCTCTTCAAACCATCCCCACTTGCTTGCCTACAACAGCAACTACTAGTAACCTAAACGATGCAATCTCATTGCCCTGACCTTCCTCTTGACCCATTGCAACTACCCTCGAACCCGCGCTTCTCCCAAAGAACACGCTCCACTTCAATCTCAAACCATAACTCTCCTTGCCACAGCAAACAACCTCGCTTGAAATCGCCTGCTCATTCGACACTCACAAAATCAACCCACAGCCTCGAGCAATAACCCGAACTGTAGCGGCCACTAAGAAAGCTCACAAATCGTCTCATTCAAACTATGTGTTTTGATTCACGAATTTAACTTTGATTTGGTTTGTGATTTTCGTGAATTGATTTTGGGAATTGGTTGATTATTAGTGAAGTCGATTTGGTATGATTTTTGAATGTGTGTTTGAACGGTGAAGAAAGTTTAATTTTCAAATGGGCTGGGCCTTAGTTAAATTAGGGTTTTGATTAAATAAAAAAAAGGAAAATAAAACACACAAGTTTGTTTTGTGTTGTTCTCTCTTCCTTATATATATAAAATAAAAAAAATTGGGTTTTCATTTCTATTTTTTTTAAACTTTCATTCTCCCTTCTCTTAAAAAAAAAGAATTTTTTTTTGTATATATCTTGTTCCTTTGTTTTGTTTATTTTGTTTCATTTGTTTTGTTTTCCATTTATTTTAGTCTAAAAAAAATTGTATCTACCTTGTTTAAATTTTCAGGTTGCAGATGGCAAAAGTGCTTGCTAAAAAAAAGACGCTAGCGTGCTTATAAAAAAAATTGGCGCTAAAAAAATTTTGCTAATAATTCTGCACGCTCTAGTATTGTGCTCTCATTTCCAGTTTTATTTTAATTGCATTGTTGGTTGCTTGCATTTGCATTTATATAAAAAAAACTTCAAAATCCAAAAAATAAAAACAAAATTCCATTTTAGTCGCATTGTTAATACACGTTTAATTTCTGCTTTGCATTTCATCATAGAAATTTGTTTATAATAACGGTTAGACATCGATAACACTTAATTGTATATTGACAAGTTGTCTTCTTTGAACAATTTACTTTCTTGGTGTCTAGGCTACGGCAGAGCAATAATCAGTTATAAATATTACGGTGATTCGTAAATATTATACTGAATTGTTTCTCTGAAGGTACTTAAACCTTCGGCTGCATTGCTACGGTGATTCGTGGTGCACCGATAACCCCTGTCTGTTACCTGACTGAGAACTATCTTGTTGATTTAAGACAAAGTGTGATTATACAATTTCGCGTTAGGAGCTACTTAGAATAAATAATTTGTAATTAGACCCTTGCATTCATTTAGTTGCATTAGTTCATGCATATTTTTATAAAACAAAAAACAAAAACAAAATTCAAAATTCAAAACTAAAAAAAATTGTAAATATTCCTTAGCTTTATTTTTAAATCCTTTCTTTTGAATTTTTTTTAGTCAAAAATAAATTTCCAAAAAAATATTTACTTAGTTTTTTTAGAAAAACAAAAATCCAAAAAAAATAGTTAGTTTTTTTATCAAAAACAAAAATTTTAAAAAAAATATAAAATATTTTCATAAACAATTTTTTTTTTGAAAAACCATAAAAAAACTAAAATCAATTTTCCCTTCAGAAAAATAAAGACTATTTGTAAATACTTTTCCTTTAAAAAAAAACCAAAAACATTCTTGAAAATGTCCGAATTTTCTTACTCGCCAGAATTTTACAATAGTTGTGAAAATCAATATAATCCATATAATTTCACTAAAATTCTTATGGATATTTTAATAATGACTATGTACAAACTATTCGAATTTTGCACCACAAGATTTTCAAAGTAATGGTCAACCCTCAACTCTTGAAAGGTGTATTGAAAAAGTTGAATCTTTACTTGAACAAACACTTCAATTTAATGATTCGTTGAGTTCATATCTATGCAACAATTCAAGTCAAAGTTTTAAAAATAATCAAAATTTGAATTCACTTCGAAATTCAAATGATTATAACCCATGCCAATTCAACTTCGAACTCCAAAATGAATTTCAAAATCACAATGGAAATGTGAATCATTTTTCAAATGATTTTGGCAATGGAAATAATCTCAACTACGATGCGAGTGAAATTTTTTGTCCTCAACAAGTTCAAATTAAAAATTTTCAAAGTAATAATCATGAATTTGATTTAGTTGAACAAATGGAAAAAGATCACATGGATTTGTTGATGAAAACAATGAAAAAAGTTCGTGAGAAACAAAACCAAATCCCAATGTGTGACGAGTCAAACGATAATCCATCTTTTACCCAAATTGACGATTTTCAAATAACAACTTTTGAAATAGAAAACGAGAATCTTAATGAAGTTGTTGAAAATATGGTAATTGAGTTGGATTTCAATTATTTTGAGGGTGTGGAACCAAATTTAAAATTCGACCTTCCTTTTCACGATTTCAAAATTTCAAATACAACAACTTTGGATTTTGAACTTGAGATGCGCAATGAAGTTGTTGATAATCCAACAAAGAAAGATGAATTTAACGAACACTATTTCTTTGGACTTTTTGAAAACGAGTTGTCGAATTTTGAAGGGGAAGATTTAAAACACCATTTTGATTTTGAAATCGATAATTTCGAAAAATTTGTCAATGATAAGCTTGAATTTCAATTTGGTGAAAATAAACTTGAATTTCAAACAATCGTTTTATCTACCCCAAAAATTATCGAAAACAAAACAACTCGTACGATTTTTAATAAAACGACATTCGTTTTTCCAAATCAACATGCAACTTTGGAATCTTTTATGGTTTGGTTTTTCGAGCTTAAGCTGTGTCTCACATACTTGATGAGACAAATGAATCGGTCTTTGGAAGATCGTTTCATTTACTTTTTGATGATATACTTTCTGAACTCTTGTAAATAATAATCTTTTCATTTTATTGTAAATATAGGTCATCTTTTTTTTTTCTCCTTTCACTTGGGTTGACTGTGGGGACACAGTCAAAATCAAGTGTGGGGGGAGTCTCATCATTTTCATTTTCATTTTTTCATGGTTTATTTTTGCATTCTCTTTCCAAAACTAAAGAAAAAACTCAAAAAATTAAGAAAAAAAATCTAATTTTTTTAAGCATTTTGATTTATTTTTAAAGAAACACTATAGGATAAGTATAAGATTTTGGTTATTAAATTGAAATTTTTGAAAATTTATTTGTCTCAACAATAATAAAAATAAAGTTTGATTACAAATAACGATGATTTAACTAGTATATAGGTAGGTTCATGGTGATAATTATAAAGTATATCCTAATTGAAAATCTTTGTTTAAAAAAGTGGTGAATTTAAAGTAAAGGATATAACATTTTTTGTCTTCTAAGTTAAATGGTACTAAGATGATTTTGCAAAACCCTCTTTAAAAAAAACAATAAAATATATATTTGTATATATATATATATATATAAATTTTATTAACACCTAGAGTCATGTGTTCACACTCGTGTGTTCACTCGCCATGCTCTGTACCCTTCTCACTTAAGCTCGAAAGGCAATGCACGATCGGTATATCTGGCCTTAGTTTATCCAAGTTAGGTGCGTGTATATTAAAAAAATTCTTTTATTAATAACGCCTACAGTCGATAAGTGTTCACACTTTTGTGTTCACTCGCCACGCTCTGTATTCCCCTCACATAAGTCCGCAAGGCAGTGCACAGGTAATATATCTGGCCTCAGTTTATCTGAGTTAGGCATATGTAAATATTGTACATATCAATAAAATTTTCAAAAAAAAATAGAGAGAGTAAGCAAATGAAATCCAAGCACCATTTAAACTTATTTGATTTGATTTGTTATTGAAAAGAAATGAAAATACCACTTTGATAAACTTTGATAATCAACTAAGAATCTATCTCATAGTTACACTTTGTTATCAACCGAAACAACGAGTTAAACAATAGTATATTTGTTATGATAACTTGATTTTTGTTGGAAATTTTGACAAGTAGAAGGTCTTAAATTTCGTGATAATAACCAAAACCTATATTTAACTTATTTGTATCGATTTAAAAGTGAACCCTTCATTGTAAATATTTTCAAAAACTTACGTTCATCTCTTTGTAAATAAATCTTGCATTTTGTAAATATTTTCACTTCGCATTTGGATTTTGTGGGTGGTATCCGCTGAAAACCCTCACGAGACAACACTCATCCTACCGGGGACACCAAAAGGTTTAACGACTTGTTGCATATGCTCAATGCAATCGTGCTTCCTACGAAAACAAATTTATCTTAGTTTTTAGTTTATTCGAGGACGAATAAAAAGATAAGTGTGGGGGTATTTGATGTGCTCGTAAATATGCATATTTTTACCACCATATTTAATCTAATTAAAATAAATAAATGATCATATTGGGTATTTTTATTTTTTTTGAACCAAAATTCAATTTATTTTCAAATCGTCATATATTCATCTCCATATAAGAGCAAAATGGTCATTTTTGTGCACAAATTAATTTGTGAAAATTTACTTGGAATTTTCTATGTTGTTTTCTAGGAATTTGGCTTTATATACAAGTGGTTTCATGAAGATATATGCATGCACAAGAGTGAATACAAAGGAATGGAGATGGAAATAATTCAGTTCATGGATCATGGAGGACCCCACCTACCCACCTATCTTAATGTACAAATTAGAGCTAATCTACATGTTAAAAGGCCATTAAATCTTCATGCACACTTAATGGATGATTATTGGATGCTAATGGTTACTTAGCATCCATACTTCCAAAGAGGGTATTTTGGGCATTCCCCAAAAAAGTGGATTAGGGTTTCATACATGTATAAATACCCCTTATGCTTCATATAACCTCTCTTCCTCCTAGTTAGTTTTTAGTTTATTTTAGGAAAATAAATCAAAGCTCTTCTTTTTCCATGGCTACTTAGCCATTTTATTTCATGTAATTTTCCTTTTTTTATGCAATGTTAATTAGTATTCTCTTTTATTTACATGCTTCTTCTCTTCTTATGTTAGTAGTGTAGTTTACTTTTCATGCAAGTAGATTAGTGTTATTTCTTTTTACTTAGCTTTTCTTTTCATTTTGATCTCTTTTTCCTCTTCATTTTGTTTCATGTTGCGAGCTACATTTGTTGATTTGATAACAAACATGAGAGGTTAAACCCCTTCAATTTAGGGGTAATGAAGCTCTCTAATTATGTAGCTTCAACATTTGGATGTTTATGTTCTCTTTTTGCGCTTAATGAAACATTTGAAGTGGTTTAACTTGTTGTTTTTGATTTGAATTTGATAGCCTATATTGTTGACACCAAATAGGCTAAGCTTAAACCATCACAAACAATAATTACCTCTTCAGCTACATATGATGATGGTAATGGAGTGATTGTTGAAATTAAAATTTGATGGCCAATATTTCTAAACAATAGTTAATAGGCCATGCTTAAAATAGATTTTGCTTTCAACTTTGTTGTCATATTTCATGAGAGTTAAATGTGTATTAGTGGTTGTGTTATAGTTTGATGGTTTATATTGGGCTAATTAATAGCACAAATATACCATACTTATTATAAGCACATCAATTAATTACATTAATGACAAGAAAAGAGAGACCATAACTTCATTTTGTTGATTTATGTGATCTAGAGAGTGGAAATTGCCTCTAAATTGCCTTCAGACTCTTATATTTTTATCACTTTCTTTTTGTTAGTTTGTCAGCTATTTACATTTTCTAGCTTAACACTCTCTAAATCTATGGTTAACTTGATTGAATAAATTTAAAATCAACAATTCGCTGCAGATCGATCCGTACTCGCCACGTACTAGAATTGTACGCCGTGTGCTTGCGGTAAAAATTAATTCAAAATTTATCGACAATTTTCTAACTCGATAGAAAATTTGTCGTTAAACAAAAACCCGGATAGCACTACACAAATCAATTTTGTGCACCCGAGAGATTAAGGCGCAAAACATAAACTTTGAGTCATACATAAAGCCTGGTATGAATAATACTATACATCTCGGTTATTTGATATTAAGTGAGACCACACCGCTTAGCGGAATGGGTTTATCCTCACTAATATCCTTTTAAAACATATCTTTTGCAAACCTTTATCCTGCAAACAAAACTGATTAAAAACTGTAAAGCATTATTATGTAAACATACATATCAGGTAACAAATGAACTATCTGTCCTAACACTATAGTTTTGTTTGGCTAACTACTAACCTTTGGCTAACTCGGACCTACCAGACAATATAATCAAAATAATCTAACACATGTTAGACACTCCTCTTCTGGACGGTCTGTCCCTAACTATATGTTAAATAATCCTCTTTTGGACGGTCTGTCCCTAACTTAACATCTCACACGGTCACCTGATTCTAATGGTTTTGCGGGCTCACCAATACCCTATCTGTATAGAAACATATATTCCCTTCTGCGTGTAATCATAATTTTGGTCTTACCTGTGACAAAGCCCTAGACATTGGAATTATGGACTAAATTAGCTGGGGCTAATAACTGATGTATAAGGCGTGACCCTATACCAGTCCCATCTGGTATTCTAATATCCGAGTCATTTTACTTAGGGTAACCTTCCCTTAAATTTTCCTTGAAACCTTTTTATCTCAAATTCATCCAAGTCATTTTACTTTGGGTAACCTTCCCTTAAATTTTCCTTGAAACCTTTTTATCTCAAATTGGTTAAAAACCTTTAAACCAAACTTAAACAAGGAAAATATATACTCTATGCTTTACTCAAAATCACCTTGCCAAGTTATATATACTTTACTCAAATCTTTGTTGATGAAATCATTTAAACCTTTGAAAGTACTCCTTTTGAATCCATTGGAAGTACCCCTTTTGAAAACAAGTAAAACCCTTCTTTCATCTAGGCCGAAAGGCCAAAACATTCCTTTCGAAACCATTCATAATCTTCCTTTCGAAAACGTTGGAAAACCAGTCCTTCGAAAGCATTAAAACCTTAGACATCCTTCTTCAAAACCTTTAAACATTACCTTTCGAATACATTGGAAAAACTTTCCTTTCAAACCTTTCAAAACCATTTGGGAACCACCCCTTCGAAACCATTCTTCAAAACCTTTCGAAAGCAATAAAATATCAAACCTTTCGAAAGCCTTTGGGTTCAAGTAAAACATGTGGAAACACCTTTCGAAAATATTAAAAATTAACTCCTTCGAAACCATTTGGGTTCTACCTTCAACAGAGCAAAAGGGTCATAAAACATTTAAGTCGAAAGCACTCTTTCGAAAGCATTTCCTAAGCAAAGAAGTGATGGTGTCGAAACCAACCTTCCGAGAACATTGGAGAAGCAACTAAGTTTTAAAAGCAAAGCATACCTTCCGAAACCATTGGCGTCGAAAGGTAGAAAGCGGCAGCTAAGGGGTTTCATCACCGACGAAAGCACATACTTAAAAAAAGAGGCAAAACCCACTCGAAACCTTTCCTTTGAAACATTTGACTCAGCCGAAAGCCAACTAAGTCGAAAGCATACCCTTTGAAACAAAGCAAGTGCGTTTTCATTTAAAAGCAAAGACGCGCTTCAACCCCTTCGGAACCTTTGGTCTCGACCTAGTGCCTTCCCCCTTAGTCCAATTCACTCTTACCAAGTTATTGATACTATGTGCATTGGTTTCGATGGCATGGAGGCGGCAGTACTTGGTTGGAACCCCTGTGCCGAAAGTGGCAAAACATACTGAAAGCATGTATAAACCGATTTTTACTTTAACAATTATTTCTTTTCGACTAACCTGCCTTGTTTGTCAAAATATTATTGGTTCTAATTTTCTTTTCTAAAAGTACTGCTAGTATTTCAGAAATAAACAATTTAATTCATTTATAAAATACCCCTTCTCCTTTTATAAATATATAAAACATTTAAGTCCCATACCTTAAATAATTTTATATACCTATCAAAACACTTAGGAAAATTCCACAAAAATTCCAGAAAATCATTTTTAATATGTTTTCTAACATATATAAATTTCAGACCCAAATTATATATAATTTAACTGCAAATTATTTAAACCCAATATATCATTTTCTTCACTAGAAAATTAATATAAAATCCATATTAATTCACAAAATTACGAAAATTGAAACCCATCCCTAAAATATCATTTCTGATCTATATCTAAAATCGCAAGGCATTTGTATGTCATTAAATAGGGTTTTTACATTAAAACATATCATAAAACTTATATGATTAAGCATAAATCATCCACAAGAATATATAAACAATTAATCATTCAAAAACGTGGCATAATCATGCAAAATACTTTGGATTAACCTTAAAACCGAAAACAATTAGAAAATGAGATGTAGTCATTATTCACCTTAGCTTTTGAGATTAAGGATTTGAGATTTGAATGGATTTAAGTTGATTAAGCTTCCCTTTTATTCTTTTATCTTCCTCTAGTTGCTTCTAATGGTGGGCGGCCTCTTTGTTTATATTTTTGTTTGTGATTTATGAATGAACATTTGAATTGTATGGCCTATGGGTTTAGGGTATAAGAATATTGTTTTTCCTATATTGCCCCTTATCTATTTACCCAAACACTTCATTTTTATTCTTTAGTTCATTGTTGACATGGCACAAATACCCCTTATTTAATCACAAATCTCATTCCATCAATCAACTTCTATTATTTTATTTTATTTAACTAATTAAATATCCTAAATAATGTTACTAAAATATGGGGTGTTACAATCTCCTCTCCTAAAAGAAATTCGTCCTCGAAATTAAAATAAGGTACACAACAAATCATTCATAAAGATAAAACATACTATCAAACAAATCAGGATAAGTGATTCTAATCCTACTCTCAGTCACCCAAGTACAATCTCTCTCATCGTCGCTCCATTAGACTTTCACTAATCTGACTGTCTTGTTCCTTAACCTCTTCTCATCTCTCGCAATTATCCGAATTGGATTTCTAATTATAGTCAAGTCTGGTTCTACTACTAAGTCATCTAAAATAGTCGGTGCTATAGTAGACTCTGGATCTCTAACACACTTCCTTAGACAAGAAACATAAAACACATCGTGAACTCATGCCAACCTGCTCGGTAACCCTACTCTATATGTGAGTTTGTCGATCCTTTCTACAATAGGAAACGGTCCTACAAATCTCGGTGCCAACTTTCCTGATTTCCCGAATCTAATCACACCCTTCATCGGTGATATCTTAATAAAAACATGATTTCCAATGGAGAACTCTAAGTCTTTCAATCTTCTGTCTGCATAACTCTTCTCCCTAGATTGAGCTTCCTTCATCCTAGCTCAAATCAACTTAACCTTCTCTCTAGCTTCTCTAACCAAATTCGAACCAAGAACCAACCTATCCCCGGTCTCTAACCAACAAACTGGTGATTTGCATGGCCTTCCATACAAAACTTCAAAAGGTGCCATCCTATTCTAGTCTGATAACTATCATTATACGAAAACTCGACTAAGTGTAAATGGTCTTCCCATGATCCTCCAAAATCTAACACACAAGCTCTTAACAAATCCTCCAAGACTTTGTTAACTCTTTCCGTTTGTCCATCGGTCTGCAGATGGTAAGCGGTACTCATCTTGAGCTTTGTTCCTAAAATCTCCTGTAGACTCTTCCAGAACTCACTAGTGAACAATGAGCCTATATCACTTACTATACTACTAGGAATTCCATGAAGTCTAACTATATTCTTCATAAATAACTTCGCTAAAATAGGTGCCATCCTAGTTGACTTAACTGGAATGAAATGGGCACTCTTGGTCAGTCTATCCACTATGACCCATATACTTTCATTTCCTCTACTAGATCTTGGCAACCCATCAATAAAATCAATAGAAATAGAATCCTACTTCCATACCGGAATATCCAATGACTGCAGCAACCAACTTGGCTTCTGATGTTCAACTTTTACCCGTTGACAGTTCAAACACTACTTCACCCATAAGCCTACATCCCTCTTCATACCTTTCCAGAAAAAACTCTGCTTCATGTCCAGATACATCTTAGTTCCTCCTGGATAAATAGTGAACTTTGAACAATGACATTCCTCCAAAACTTCCTTCCTAATGTCTCCCACATTCGGGACACAAAACCTCCCTTTCTTTCTCAACCACCCATTCTGGTCAAGACTAAAATCCTTCAGGTCATTGCTCTCCGTTCCTTCCTTCAAATTCTTAATCAGCTAACACTGGATCCTCCTTCTATTTAGAAGCAATCCTTTCAATCATTACTGGTCGAACTTCTAAAAAAGATAACACAACAGATCCTTCACTAGAACCGGCCTTAGATCTCCACTGAACTCTACATGTCGACAACGCTTCCAAATCTTTCCACTCTGCTATCATTGCCAACATTGCATTCTGATGCTTTTTGCTAAGTGCGTCTGCAACTTTATTGCCCTTTCCTGGTGTGTACTCAATACCAAAGTCATAAGCGGCTAAATACTCTAACCACCTTTGCTGTCTCATATTCAGCTCCTTTTAAGAGAACAAGTACTTCAACGACTTATGATCCGTATAAAGCTCAAACCTCTCTCCCAAATGGTAATGTCTCCCCACCTTCAAAGCAAAAATCACTGCTGCCAATTCCAAATCATGCGTTGGGTATCAAATCTCATGCGGTCTAAGCTGTCGAGAAGCATAGGCAATCACTTTACCTTTCTGATGCATTTGTATAAATTACCAAATCTTGATTCACCTTCGGAACAACTAATACAGGTGCATGGGTCAATAAGTGTTTCAAGCTCTGGAATGCTTCCTCACACTTATCGGTCCATACAAACTTCATATCCTTTCGTGTTATCTTGGTCTTCAGCGTTGCTATCTGCGAAAAATCCTTAATGAACCTCCAATAATATCCAGTAAATCCAAGAAAACTTCTAATCTCAGTTACCATCTCTAGTCTCTTCCAATTATTAACAGCTTCGATCTTATCTGGATCGACTAACAACCCCTTCTCTGAAACCGCATGACCAAGTAACCTCACTTCCTTCTTCTAGAAATGACACTTCAAAAACTTCACCGTCAACTAATTCTGCCTCAACGTCTCAAGCACAATTCTAAGATGAACGTCATGCTCCCATTCATCCTTTGAGTATATCAAAATATCATCTATAAATACCAACATAAACCTAACCAAGTACTCTTGGAAAATTTGGTTCATCAAATCCACAAAGAATGTCGGCGCATTAGTTAGTTCAAATGGCATCACTAACCATTCATACGATCCATATCTACGCCGTCAAATGAATAGTATCCTTTGCTACTCTAAGCTGATGAAAACCTATTGCCAAATCCAACTTAGAAAATACCTTGGCTCCACTCAACTGGTCGAACAAATCATCATTTCTCGGCAATGGATATCGATTCTTTATCATCTTCTCATTCAACTTACGATAACTGATAAATAATCTCAACAATCCGTCTGGCTTCTTAGAAAACACTTCGGCTGCTCCCCAAGGAGAACTACTTGGCCTAATAAAACTCTTGCTTTCCAAATCTACCAACTGCACCTTCAGCTCCCTAATCTCTGTAGGTGTCATCCTACTTGGCGGTCTTCTCACCGGTTCTGCTTCAGGCACCAAATCTATCCGAAACTCAATGGCTCATTTCAATGACAATCCTACTACAGGCTCGAAGATATCTACGAATTCTCTAACCACGAAAATGCGATTCAACTCGTCTTCCAACTCCACTACACCCAACAAAGCATTCACCTCACAATTAGGGATTTATACGGTATATACAATCCGATCACTACAGTCAGGGTGTCTAAGTGATATCTTCCTATCATGGTAAAATATCCTAGCATCGTACTTACTTAACAAATCCATACCCAATATAATTCCAAACCCTACAAAGTCAAACACATGCGAACTGCAAACAAAGGTATGACCTAGGAAATCAAACTCTAAGTGGTCACTCTTCATCCCAAGTGTCGCGTACCCTCCTATCGGATTTGCAACCATTAAGAAAGTAACTAAGTATGTGGGTTCTAGGTTAAGCTTATCTACCAAACAACGAGATATAAAAGAATGCGATGCACCAGTATCAAATAGAACGCTAACAAACATACCATGAATCTGAAGCGTACCTCCCAACACTACCTTTCCTTTCTCTTAAGCTGTTGGTCCTGATGTAGCAGGCTCCAATGCAAATACCTTGCCTCTTCCATCCTTAGCGGGCTCTTTGCATTGATTCTTATAGTGGCCAATCTGATTGCAGTTAAAACATCTTATGTTCTTCTTCCCGATCACTTCCATTGTCTTTCCAGTACGACACTCATTCGCAAAATGCCCCTTCTTTTCGCACTTGAAACACACAACCTCAGACTTTCCCTTCTTTGCTGCTCCACCGTTCTGAGCACCCTTCTTATGAAAGAACCTCCTCTTCTGGCCTTGCCCAACCTGAACCTCCTTCGCCTTACTCTTCTCTAGACAAGCAAGCATCTCCTTGTGTCTCGTACCCATCTCAACAACCACATCACAAAGGCCTTTGATATGAGGTAATGTAACCCTCGCCAGCTCAGGTTTCAACCCCCTTATGAACTTCTCATTCCTCTTTAACACAGTATCCACAGTAGCATACCCATACCTAGCCAATTCCTCAAATCTTCTAGCATACTCCAAAATAGACGTCTCCCCCTGCTCTAACTCAGCAAACTTCCTAATCAAAGAAGACTGCACCATCACATACATGAACCTCTCCTGAAACCTTCTCCTAAACTCATCCCATGTCATCTCCTCTTTATTAACTCCAGCCATCACACTATTCCACCAAAATATAGCTGCTCTCTGAAGCATTCTCAAAGCAAGCCTCCTCTTCTGCTCATCATTGAGCTCCATGCCTGTAAAGATCCTCTCACAATGCAACAACCAGTTCTCTACTTCTATAGCATCCTCAGTTCAAATAAAGGGATTCCCTCCGAGCCTAGCATAATCTCTGCTCAAGATAGCATAATGGTTAACTACAGGAGCTTCCTGAACTCCTGCTTCAGCATTTCCTCCAACCACTCCAGCAACAACACCCGCCTGCATCATATTCACAGAAAACTGATACATAGCTCCCATATCCACTTGTGGGACTCGAGCACCAACATTCCCTGTTGTGCCTGACCTTGGTTTCTCCTGTTATTTGGTCTGCATTTCCATTTGTGGTGGTGCTTCCTCCAAGATTCACTCTTCCACTTCTAGCATCCATATCTATATTCAAGCCTCGTGAGATACAGAAGAATAGCATAAGAGAGATAGGAACCTAAAGATATAGTGTATATTTATATATAGCAAATACAAGTATGTTACTATAGCGTTATCCCATATCCCGATCTTACTTTAATTCCTTATGATTATGTTTTCAAAAATCATAAAGTTTTTCATAAACCTATGCTCTGATACAAAGTTATAACATCCCCCATCTAGAGGCCCCGAAGCTAAGCGCTACAGATGCTGCAATCATCTATAGTATTAACTTCCGGTGGCTAAATACGGCTATGATAATGGTATCCATAATATCAGAAGCACTTGAATGTGAAATAAAATCATAGATTTAAAAAAAAAATTTTTTTACTGATTACATTTCAAAACACATGTTTCACATTCAAATTACATAATCCCATAATCGTTTTTCAGGTTCAGATTAAATATAATTATTACATAAATATGCCAAGAGCGACATATGATGATGCCCCCTTGGTTGACCAAAGTACTATATAGAAATAACTGTCATAAATACAACACAATGGAATAAAACAAAATAAAACAAAACATCAACTCCTAAATAGCTATTCGTCAACCACCTACTCGTCTCCGGAAGCATTAATCACCAACCTACTAATAACCTTAAAACCTCAACCCTTAGCCTACTCAAACCAATTTTGAGCACCCGAAAGTTTAAGGGGGAAAACATACTTCAAGTTCAGACATAAAGTCTGGTGTGAATAATACTATACATCTCGGTTATTTGATATTAAGAGAGACCACGCCGCTTAGCGGAATGGGTTTCCTCTCACTACTATCCTTTTAAAACATATCTTTTGCAAACCTTTATCCTGCAACCAAAACTGGTTAAAAACTATAAAGCGCTATTATATAAACATACATATCAGGTAACAAATGAACTATCTGTCCTAACACTATAGTTTTGTTTGGCTAACTACTAACCTTTGGCTAAGTTGGGCCAACCAGACAATATAATCAAAATAATCTAACACTTGTTAGACACTCCTCTTCTGGACGGCCTGTCCCTAACTATCTGTTAAATACTCCTCTTTTGGACGGTCTATCCCTAACTTAACATCTCCTAGGGTCACCTGATCCTAATGGTTTTGTGGGCTCACCAATAACCTATCTTTATATAAACATATATTCCATTCTATGTGTAATCATAATTTTAGTCATACCAGTGACAAAGCTCTACACACTGGAATTTTGGACTAAATTAGCTAGGGCTAATAGATAATGTATAGGGCGCGACCCTATACCAGTCCCATCTAGCATTCTATTATCTGAGCCATTTTACTTAGGGTAACCTTCCCTTAAATTTTCCTTGAAACCTTTTTATCTCAAATTGATTAAAAACCTTTAAACCAAACTTAAATAAGGAAAATATATTCTCTATGTTTTACTTAAAATCACATTACCATGTTATATATACTTTACTCAAATCTTTGTTGATGAAAACATTTAAACCTTTGAAAGTACCCCTTTCAAATCCATTAGAAGTACCCTTTTTGAAAACAAGTAAAACCCTTCTTTCATCTAGGCCGAAAGGCCAAAACATTCCTTTCGAAACCATTCATAATCTTCCTTTCGAAAACGTTGAAAAACCATTCCTTCAAAAGCATTAAAACCTTAGACATCCTTCTTCAAAACCTTTAAACATTACCTTTCGAGTACATTGGAAAACCTTTCCTTTCAAACCTTTCGAAACCATTGGGGAACCACCCTTCGAAACCATTCTTTAAAACCTTTCGAAAGGAATAAAACATCAAACCTTTCGAAAGCCTTTGGGTTCAAGTAAAACATGTGGAAACACCTTTTGAAACCATTAAAAATTAACTCCTTCGAAACCATTTGGGTTCTACCTTCAACATAGCAAAAGGGTCATAAAACATTTAAGTCGAAAGCACTCTTTCGAAAGGGTTTCCTAAGCAAAGAAGTGATGGTGTCGAAACCAACCTTCCAAAAACATTGGAGAAGCAGCTAAATTTTAAAATCAAAGTATACCTTCCGAAACAATTGGCGTCGAAAGGTAGAAAAGCGGCAGCTAAGGGGTTTCGACCACGACGAAAGCACTTACTTAAAACAAGAGGTACAACCCATTCAAAACCTTTCCTTTAAAACCTTTTGAAAGGAATAAAATATCATTGGCGTCGAAACCAAAGCAAAGAAGTGATGGTGTCAAAACCAACCTTCCGAGAACATTGGAGAAGCAGCTAAGTTTTAAAAGCAAAGCATACCTTCCGAAACCATTGGCGTCGAAAGGTAGAAAGCGGTAGCTAAGGGGTTTCGTCCCCGACGAAAGCACATACTTAAAACAAGAGGCAAAACCCATTCAAAACCTTTCCTTTGAAACATTTGACTCAGCCAAAAGCCAACTAAGTCGAAAGCATACCCTTTGAAACAAAGCAGACGCGTTTTCATTTAAAAGCAAAGACGCACTTTAACCCCTTCGGAACCTTTGGTCTCGACCTAGTGCCTTCCGCCTTAGTCCAATTCACTCTTACCAAGTTATTGATACTATGTGCATTGGTTTTGATGGCATGGAAGCGGCAGTACTTGGTTGGAACCCATGTGCTGAAAGTGGCGAAACATACTAAAAGCATGTAAAAACCGATTTTTACTTTAAAAAATATTTGTTTTCGACTAACCTGCCTTGTTTGTCAAAATATTATTGTTTGCTAATTTTCTTTTCTAAATGTGCTGCTAGTATTTCAGAAATAAACAATTTAATTCATTTATAAAATACCCCTTCTCCTTTTATAAATATATAAAACATTTAAGTCCCATACCTTAAATAATTTTATATACCTATCAAAACACTTAGGAAAATTCCACAAAAATTCCAGAAAATCATTTTTAATATGTTTTCTAACATATATAAATTTTAGACCCAAATTATATATAATTTAACTGCAAATTATTTAAACCCAATATATCATTTTCTTCACTAGAAAATTAATATAAAATCCACATTAATTCAGAAAATTATGAAAATTGAAACCCATCTCTAAAATATCATTTCTGATCTATATCTAAAATTGAAAGGCATTTGGATGTCATTAAATAGGTTTTTCATAATAAAACATATCATAAAACCTATATGACTAAGCATAAATCATCAACAAGCATATATAAACAATTAATCATTCAAAACATGGCATAATCATGCAAAATACTTTGGATTATCCTTAAAACTGAAAACCATTAGAAAATGAGATGTAGTCATTATTCACCTTTGCTTTTGAGATTAAGGATTTGAGATTTGAATGGATTTAAGTTGATTAAGCTTCCTCTTGATTCTTTTATCTTCCTCTAGTTGCTTCTAATGGTGGCCGGCTTCTTTGTTTGTATTTTTGTTTGTGAATTATGAATAAACGTGTGAATTGTATGGCCTAAGGGTTTAGGGTATAAGAATAATGTTTTTCCTATATTGCCCCTTATCTATTTACCCTAGCACTTCATTTTTATTCTTTAGTTCATTGTTGACATGGCATGGCTACCCCTTATTTAATCACAAATCTCAATCCATTAATCAACTTACATTATTTTATTTAGCTAATTAAATATCCTAAATAATGTTACTAAAAATTTTGGGTGTTACAAGAAGCTCTTGAAGTTGAGGCTGATTTGCCCACCAAAGAAGATATTTCGAGGGATAGGGATGAAACAAGTAGGATGTCCCCGATCTCAGAGGAAGATGAGCCAACCTAGAGGAGAGAAGGGAAATAACCAATGATAGTAGAGGGGGAGGAAGAAGCTTCAGATAATGACGACGATAGTGATTTTTACGCTACCGAGGAAGGGGAGAAGTCCTACGGTGAATCGTCAGAAATGAGCCCCGATCTCCCTCACTCTCCTCCTCTAGAATAGCTAATTGTTGAGGCTTATGAATCAATTGGAGGTCAAGTCATGGAGACTCCCATTGGAGACACAACACATTCATACCCTCTGAGAGACGTCTCCATTAATTTGAGCTAATTCAGGGACTTCACAATTAGTGATATGATAGGCGAGATTGGTTCAGATATCTCCCTATCTCCGATGGTTCCACAAGCGAAGGCTGAAAGACTCCAACTTTGAAACCGTTCCAATACAGTTGGTTGAGTATAAAAGGGGTCATTGGCACTACACATTCCATTTTAGGATCACGGACATGCATTCCCGCATATAGTAAAGTTTCAAAGTTCCAACACTTACTTAATTCTTTTTCTCGTTTCATGTTCCATGGGTCGTGGACTATTCAATCAGTTATATCAACATTCTAGCTCTTATAGAGATCAGACTCTAGATCTAGCTCGGCGCCCTTACTGTGAAACCGATGAGGAGAGAACGAAAAGAAAAGATAGGGAAGCTGATGACGAGGCCCGCCGTGCCGAGAGAGATCGCGAGAGGGGAAAGAAGAGAAGAAGGGATTTTGAAGGTGATGCCCCTGTGATATTCATAAGCACCACAAGGACTCCCATAATCGTCCCAGAACTACATCATCCATCACTCCTCCCCACAACGAGGTTCAGACTGTTGCAATACAAAAAATCCCATCCTCCTGGGCATAACTACTACTGCTGCTCCTACTTCTTCTAAGCATGGTGAGAAGTACTCACTTCAGTCGGGTCCATCTTAGCTTCAGGATGCTTACTGACATCTGTTTTTGCGCGAGGTTAAGTTTGATCATAATATAAAGCCCATGAAAAAAGTTGACTCACTTTGAAATCTTAAGGCAGTCCATGAGGACTTAGAAGCTAGGTTTAAGTGGCAACATCTAGTTCGAGATTTTTCTGACATGAACCAAGCTAACTACCAACAAATTCTTTCTTTTGAGGTAGAGTGGGATGATCATGATAGAATGCTCAAGGATCGAGATAATAAAATAGCTCAACTGAAGACTGATAGAGATGCAACCTTGAAGGGAAAGACCGCAAGTGACAAGTTGTTGAAGGAAGTGACCCGAGCACATGAAAGAGTGCTACTTGTAATTAAAGATCAGTTAAAAGACGCCCATGATGAGTTATTCAAACTGAAAGAGTGAATTGGAGAAAATGCCATCAAAGCTTGGGATTATATTATCGCCGAACAGGTTGTAGAACTTACTCGACTCTGCAAGGAGAATGCAGAACTGGCCAAGGAGAAAGAAAAGATTAAATCTGATAAGTTGGCGGTCGAAATTGACCACTTGGTTCATCGGTTTTGGATCTTCAGAAAGAATAAGACGAAATGACAACTGTTTGCAACCAAATTGGTCACAAACACCCAAGAATAGGTTTACGTAGAGAAGTAAATGAATACAATTAAATTAAAATAGAGGAATAGAGTAAACTAATAAGCGAATCAAAACAATAATAAAGAACACCAGGATTTATAGTGGTTCGGCATCGTATGCCTACGTCCACTTTGAATATTCTCTTTATTGATTCACTATCAATTTGATTACAACAACAAACAGTCAGAAGTAAGGAAAAAAGTTGATTACAATAAAGAACTACGTAACCAACGGCGTAAAGATCCTTAAAATGACGCCCTAGGCCAGTATTTATAGGTGAAGGCGACCGTTAATCTCTCTAAACTTCGGCTATAGGACCTTCTTATCTATATGGGCCCATGACAAAGGTCACTAGGCCCAAATCCTAATGAAGAAGGATCGGTACCAATCCCTCCATTGGTTGATTTTGAGGCAGTGATCCCTATGGTGGCTTCTTCATGCTTATATATGATGACTCTCCAAATATCACATTGATTGGAATAGTGAAGCTCATGCTTTTGATTAATCTTTGATTCGAACCCACTTGCAAATTACTTTCTTCCGAACCCCCCATATGGATAATGCCGATCCCTCATCCTTTAGATATTTTGACATGTGATTCCTAGGGTTGGATCCCTAGGGTCCATATACCTTGCTCTCTAAGTTTCTTCTGCTTTGGACCTTTAGACCTAAAAATATTGATTGTTGGAGGCAAGTGTGTACTTGGATCCTGGTGCATACCGATCCCTTCATGATTGATTCACTACACCAAAATAGTGATTTTGCAACATTTTCCATTTGTTAATTTCCAACACTTATAAATGTTACAGCCTACTGACAATAAAAAAGTGTCAGGATACCTAAAAAAGTGTTGGGAAATATAAATAATGTTTTTTATAAACTTTCCAACACATCAGTTATAATTTACAACACAAAAAAGTGTTAGAAAAGTTGGTAAATTTGTAAATAACTCACTAAAAATTGGACCCTTATGTAATCTTGTATACGTATCATCTTTCTAACGCTTTCCCTTCCATCTCCACTATCGGCCACCTAATTTTTAATTTAATTAGGGTTCCCGCGTTCATCGGCATTTCTACCGCTTTCCCAATCGCGCATCCTCCATTTCTTCTCCAGGTAACGATTTCCCATTCTACTAACGACTTAGGTTACAAAGTTACACATCGCGCGTCATCTCCAGGTACATCGAATTAGGTTACAAAGATAATTCCAGGTAACGATTTCTACCGATTTCCCAATCACACGTCATCTCCAGGTACATCGACTTAGGTTCGATTTTGATTTTGAATTATCTTGTTGTTCTTTGAAGTATATGTTCTTGTTCTTTGAAGTATCTGTTCTTTGAATTATCTTGTTGTTCAATTTCCTTGCTCTGAATAATACATAGTAGCATGTGTTTGCTTACTTAAATATATGCCTGTACATGTAGTCACAGCAGCGAGTTAGCATGCTTTTCTTGCTTAAACTCAAACAACAGCATGTTTCCTTGTTTAGATTTAAAGTATAGCAGCATGTGTTCTTGTTCTAAATGAATTGTTGTGATATAATTACCGATGGACTTTGTGACCAAATTCCATACCATGGTTGGTTGGTTATTTAGCTAAAATCTGAATTGATTAGAATTGTATTATATTTCTAATTTGAAATAGCAGTAAAGATGTTTGTTTATAATCAAGTCAAATATTGATGTCGATAATTTGGAAACAAATATCAATTATTAAATGGATTGTATGATATAGATTGGGGATAATACATGGTATATTTTTAAAAATGATAACCAACTTTCCACTGCGGGAACATGACACAACATACCATCACTTCAGTAACATGACCTAATTCCCCACTTGGTCATAATGTTGCATTGTTAAGCTCAGCAATTAAATTATGTCTCGGGGTCCTTCAGTGTTACTGTCAATACAACCCGGCAAGTTACAAAGTTACACATCAACTAAATTATATTCCAGGGTCATCGAGTTTTGAAATAAACACTACAGTCCAATTAAAGATGTAATTCGATAGTAAGTTCAACTCATTAAGTTTCTTTGTACAGAACCTGTACATAATCCATAGAAGAATATGTATAGGTTGTGGTTTCTCTGCACACCATTCAATTAAGTTACCATACAAGAAATCAAATCACAAAGCCAACGTAGCAATTAAACTATACAAGGATTTATTTAATGTATGCTTTCTTTATTCAAGATGGAAAGTGAATGTTTTAAATCAGCTTATTCTCACCTTGAACAGTTCAGTAATTTGAAGTTTTCAATTAGTTTATCACCAATTTGAACTGTGCAGTAATTTACTTATACTCAATCCATCAGCAACTTTATTCTAATATTTTTTTATATAAATGATAATATGTATATGAATGATATTTAAGATCATTTATGCATAAACCGATATGTTATTAGATTATCTAACGTAATATTATATATTATTTTTCTTTGCAAATCTATATGGCACTAACGTAATATTATATATTATTTTAGTTATGACGGAACAAACGTCAAGAGGGTGGATTAAAAATCCACGTAGAAATGAGGATGAATATAAGCAAGGTGTTCAGAACTTCATCAACTTTGTAAAGCAACACTCACCACAAGATATCCAGTTATGTGTGTGTCCCTGTAAGAAGTGTAAAAACTACAAAAAAATATCAATAGAAACAGTTGAGAAACACTTGATAGTTTTTGGTATGCTTTCGACATATGATGTGTGGTTCTTTCATGGAGAGAGAAACAATGCTACAATACAAATGACTCGTGCATCAGATTCTGCCCAAGAGTTACCTATTCAAGACCAAATGCAAGTAGAAGAGCCTATTGAGGGCACTCTTGGAAATCTCGTTAATGATGCATTTAGAGTGCATGATATGCCACAGGCTAGCGGTGAAGTGAACTTTGAAGAGATACATGTTCAGATAATGTACCATGAATACAGAAGCAAAGCAAATGAGAAAATATATCCTTCTTGTGAAGATGGACTTACAACTTTAGGTGTAATGGTTGAGCTTCAGAACTTGAAAAAAGAATTTAACTGGTCAGGAAATAGCATGACCGAATTGTTGAAATTATTTAAAAAATGTCTTCCAAAAGTCAATACATTACCCGACAAGTATCCCACCATGAAAAAAGATTTGGGAATGAAGGTAAAAAGCATTCATGCATGCAAAAACGATCGCATGTTATTTTGGAAAGAGAACGCCAACATAGTAGAATGTCCTCATTGTCATACACCAAGATTTAAAGATAAGGCAAATGCGTTAGGCATAAAAAAAATGACAACCCAACCGAGGAAAGTTCTAAGACATTTCCCTATAATTCCAAGGCTGACTAGATTGTACACTATACCGTGGATAGCTCGTAAAATGCAGTGGCATAAGCATGCCGATCCTTCTTGGAATTTCATGCGCCATCCCGTTGACTCGGCCGAATGGAGATCAATCAAATGTAAGTGGCCAGAATTTGCAAATGAAGGACGTAATATATGGCTTGGTATCGCTAGTGATGGATTTAATCCGAATGAGGTTCTCTCCAATAGTTACAGTTGTTGGCCCGTATATATGATTCCTTATAACCTACCCCCTTTGTTATGCATGAAATCACAATTTCAAATGCTAAGCTTATTAATTCCTAGACCGAAAGCACCAAGTCAAGACATTGATGTATACTTAGAACCTCTTGTTGATGAGTTGAAGAAACTTTGGACTGATGGAGTGGCTTCTTTTGACATGGACAGGGGAGAAATGTTTACAATGAAGGAAATACTATTATGGGGAATCCATGACTTACCAGCATTTGGAAATTTCTCTGGTTGCGTGACACATGGTTATAAAGCATGTCCAGTTTGTGCTATGGAGACTGAGTCAGAGTACATTGGTAACAAGGTTGTTTATCCAAAGTATAGAAGATTTTTGAAGGATGACCATCCATATAGATTAATAAAACATGGATGGTATATGGATACCGAAGATAAAGAACCGCCAACAAGGTTAAGTGGACCATCCCTTTTGGAAAAGCTTAATTGTATAAAATGTTTTCCTAGAAAATTACCAAAGAATAAGAAGCGAACGATATATGAAGCTACCAATAAAAGTTTCTTTACAGTTGGAGATGGTGACATAGAAAAATTGTCTTGGTATAAGAAGTCAATTTTCTATGACTTAATTTATTGGAGTAGTCATAAAGTGCGACATACTATTGATGTGATGCATACAGAGAAGAATGTTGCAGAGCATCTTATCAACTTAATGTTTGACAAGGGAAATCAATCATCTAAGTTTGCATGGGACAAGATTCATAAAATGAAATGTTGTCAAGTTCTAAAAGATGCCAAACTTCCATCGTGTCTTGGGACAAGATTTGGTAGCCTTGTTACTATTCAACCACCTACTTTGCACATAAAAAAAACATATGAGTATCATATTTTTATGCAATACTTGCTTCCTATAATGGTTCAACATGCATATCCAAAGCTTCGTGAGTTCCGACGAGCTATTTTACAAGTGAGTTTGTATTTTAATAGAATATGGTCGAAAATTTTAGTTTGAGAACATGTTCAAGCCGCCAAAGATATGATTTCCGAGGCATTGTGTGTGCTAGCACATTATTTTCCTACAGACTTCTTTGATATAAGTGTTCATCTTATGGTGCATCTAGCTGACCAAGCTTTGCTATGCGGACCTACAAACTATATATGGATGTATCCATTTGAAAGGTGAGATATTATTTTTACAAGGTTTGTAAACATTATTTCAAAATGACAATTTCTAAATATATGTGCATGTGTACATGTGTGTAGGGCTATGAAAGAATGCAAATACACCTAGTAATAAACGCTATATAAAAGGATCAATCGTTGAAGCATATCTTATTTCAGAATCAGTTAGATATGCAATGGAATATATGCCGAACCCACGTGATGGAAATCATAGTTCTACACAAGCATCCTTTTTAGATGATGGTGATGATATATATGAATGCCCCATCATTGAAGGCAAATATATTAAGCTAAATAGGATGCAACGTGTTCAAATTCGAAGGTGGATACTTTTTAGAATCGATGTTCCCGAGAGAGATGAATATTGTTATCCTTCCTTTTGGCAAGGTCGTGACACCAAAAAGTTGACTAGAAAACTAAAGATAGTTCGTCGTAAAAGTTCGCTATACACTATTTCACCATGGATATCGATGAATTTTACTCGAGTCCGGATTGGGCTATAATTGATAAGACACATCAAGCAAGGTCAGGAAAAGCAACGTTCCAAGTTTCAAGTCGATCCGAGTTCGTACGCTCAAGATATCATCGATGCAAGTTGGAGGAGGTGACTTGTAATGACCCTAAAATAAAATAAAATAAAAATATATACATTTAATATATATGGGGCATTTTCTGTTTTATATAAAGGTAAAATAAAATGAAGTTTAATAAAAAGATTTATATGTCTTATAATTGTGCCAGAAATAATAAGCATAATATATGTGATTTTTAATTTAAATATACAAAGGAGATTTTCAGATTCTCTAAAACTTAGAAAAAAAAAGAACAAGGATCACATGCATATGGCATGAGTAAAATGGAAACATGAAAATAGCATGCAGTGTTTAAAATGTTCAACTCCCGAAATAACCAATTAATGTAACCTAATGTGTGCATTTCCCATTTAGGACCACACAGGAATGAGATATGTGTATGAACAGCTAAGGGTATTAGGAGAATTACCCATTTTCTTAAACCCTAGAATGATTTATAAATAACTGCACATAACCAGATCCATCATTCTCTCGGGATCAAAACAAAGATAAAATAAAACTAGGAGAAACACTAGCTTGGGGCTTTGGGGGATTTGCTATTCAAAAGATTAAAGTAGTGAAAGGAAAAACATTAGGTGAGCATTTATCCTTTGTATGCAATGTCATTAAGTCCTATTGCAGGCAGCCTAAAATATTATGAGACATTTAAATCTCTAAATTGATTTGTTATGGGTGATATGGATGTTTGTTTGTGCATTTTGTTTTTGTTTGGAGTATTAATCTGTAAGTGGGCTTTTGGTGTTAACATGATTGGAGCATTCTTGTTCTATCTTATTATCATTAAACATGGATATAGATTAAACAGGGGAACATGGGGTTGAATCGGAAAAATATACAAGCAGTTATATCTTTCTGAAATCTGAATGAAAGAAAAACTAAATTGGTCACTTGGGAGTTAGTCAATGATCTGCTTACTTCAGGTGGAAGCAAGGATATGCATGGTGCAACTGCACCCTGAGGCCTTTGTGTGTTGGAATAATTTAAACAACCTGGGAGTTTCCTTCACAATGCATACATAGTGTTCATTTGACAAGGAGTTAAAGACCATAAAATAAATGGGGACAGGGGTTTAAAAATCTGGGTTATAAATATCCAGATATGGTGTTAATTTAATCAAGATAAACCTTGTTCATTGATTAGTTACTGGGGGAAAATTTGGGGTATAAAACCTGGGTTTATTTATCTAGATTTGGGGATAATAAATCAAGAATTATACATATGTTTATCTTTACTGTTTGCTGTGTATTTGTTTGAATAGATGAATGTGTTTTTGTATTACCTTGTATGAACCAAAACATGCTAAGTATAAACATCTGTTAAACTAGGAAGGCACTGCAAGATTATGTTTTAAAATTATGAATATGTATACAAAATTGATAAATGCTCATACCAGTGAAAACCGACCCTTTTGGTTGCCCTTGCAATCATCTGGGTGTCTCAAAAATTCTTTGGGGCACCTAAATGATTTGCTTGCAGGAAATTGAAGTTGGCTTGATGAGTAGAGAAGGCATTGGCTGCTAGTATAAATAAGAGAGACTTGTTTTAGAAATCTGTAGTTGCTTTGTAATGAACTTATTAGTCAAATTTTAGGTTGTAACTGACTGAGGTTCCTTGTAAGGAGATTTCTAAGTATTTGGGTTGAAAACATGTGCTCAAGTAAAACCTGATGTGAATGATCATGGATGATGGTTGGTTAACTACAAATTTATTTTATGAATGTCTGATTTGGAGAAAATAAGGAGATAGACATATCATATACATATGACATGTGTATATGTATGTATATATATTTGATCTTTGATTTATATTGCTTACATTTTGTCTTATGGAAATTAAAAAAAAAGCTAAGGGGATTGATTTTTTTTAATGAACTCTCAAGATTTTAGTAGAATATTCAAGTGAGATGAATTTGTGCATGGCAGGTAAGTGATACTGGCATATGCACGAATTCTGGAAATTTGTAAGTAATTGAGTATTTAAATTTAACCTCTGAGAAAATTTGTCAAAAATTTTAGACGTCTTAGATCAAATTAGACATCTGTCATAAAGATTTAGACGTCTGAGATCGAATTTAGACGTCTGTCAACAAAAATTTAGATGTCTGAATTTAGTTCAAAATGTTTTCTACTCTCTGTTTAAAATTTAGACACTCTGAGACGTCTGTCATAAAGATTTAGACGTCTGAGATCGAATTTAGACGTCTGTCAACAAAAATTTAGATGTCTGAATTTAGTTCAAAATGTTTTCTACTCTCTGTTTAAAATTTAGACACTCTGAGACGTCTGTCATAAAGATTTAGACGTCTGAGATCGAATTTAGACGTCTGTCAACAAAAATTGAGATGTATGAATTTAGTTCAAAATGTTTTCTACTCTCTATTTCAATTTTAAACCTCTGAGACGTCTGTCATAAAAATTTAGATGTCTGAGATCAAGTTTAGACGTCTGTCATAAAAACTTAGACGTCTGAACTGCTGATTTTGCCTAGTTTGCCTATTTTCGAGTAAATTTCCAAGATTTATCGATTTTTGTCGATCCGACTTATTGTTATTAATTATTATTGACTTCGATAACTATCATGAGATTAAGTAAATGCTATTTTATTGATAATAGAATTATCTAGGCAGATAAATATATATAAGTGTTATAATTTGCCAAAGTATACCTCTAGTAGTAGAACAAGACTTAGAAAAGAGACAAGCGACTATGTCAATAGCTTGTATGGTATTTTGATTTCTATTTGATTTAAATTCCCTCTGATAAAAAGAATAAAAAATAAAGAAACAATTTTATATCATCAAATATACAATTGACTTAATTCGTTTGTACACTGATATGATTATATTGGTAAAACCAGGGTCTTGGGAAAAATATTTGGAAATTATATAAATATTCAAATATAAGAAGAATTGGGGTTTAGTGGTGAATTCCTCTTGAAAGTTTAAAAAAAAAAATCTATGTGTTATAGACTGAGGGTCACCACAGTTGGTATCAGAGCTATGTTTTGAACAACATAGTAAATATTATTGTATGCATATGGATGTTTGAATGCATTGTTTGAATTATTGATGTTGAATGCTTTTGTTTTATGACTGAATAAAAAAAATATATGTATGTACATGTGATACATGCACAGTGTGCAC